>OZ010736.1:139525132-140972632 GCA_963932295.1 Tipula lateralis | reverse complement strand
GAAATGTACGTATGATAATTTTATGAAATATAAAATCCAGCACACCCAGAATTGGACAATTCATCCAATTTAGATTTTTTCTGTTTTCCTAACTCTACTTAAAAAATTACAGCCCAGGGTATAATAAAAAAATTTAAATCTCATTATCGTAATAAAGTTTTACGGCACGTCATCCAACAAAGCGAGACCAATAAAGCAAACATGTTGGCCCGAAGTTTCAACTTTCTCGATGCAGTTAAATAGATATGCGAAGCGTGGAGTTACCGATATAACAATACAAAATGGTTTTAAAAAGGCCCGATTAATGGATAGCAATTAGAAACCGTAGAAGTAGCTAAACAACTGTTTGATGCTGGTTTGAATATTGCACCGAGCGGAGTTTCTTTTGAAAATTACAACCAAATCGACAGCAATGTTCATACGTGTTCAAACCCGAATGAACCAGAACTAAATAAAGAAGTGGTACTAGAAATGCGACAAGGTAACAATGGTGTAATTTTGACAGTGACAAGTGAACATCTGATTCGGAAATCATGGAAGATCTAGAAAACTGAATCAAGTGACTGAAAGTGAAGCTAGGAACGCCGTTTCATAATTAAAAAAACATTCGATTAAAATTGGAAGTTTGGAAATGTTACAGCAAGTTTCAAAACTTGAGGGCATGCTTTGTGATTGTGATCTAAAATTACAATTCCTCAATCAAAAGAAGATAAATGATTATTTTAAATAATTTTCTCTTCCGGCTGGAAATAACTGAACGCTTAACTGAACTGTGTTATATATTAATACTACATGAATTATATAGTTTATTTTATAAATAGTTTGTTGAATTCTATTTACATATAAAATATTGAAATAAGTTATGTATATGCACATGATATGATTTTTATTTTATTTTAAATAAAAACTTCATTGAAAACATCATTTTTCATTCAATTTTTTTTAAGTTGACCACTAATTTAATATATATATATATATATATATATATATATATATATATATATATATATATATATATATATATATATATATATATATATATATATTATATATAAATTATATATATATATATATATATATATAAATATAATAAATATATAAATTTATATATATATATATATATATATATATATATATATATATATATATATATATATATACAGGGTGGCTGAGACCAAATGTTACTAACTTCACTTTGCTGTCATTTGTGTAGTTGTCATTTTTCGCGCGTCAATTTTTTGACAGATTGAAGTTTGGTTAGTTGTTTATATGTGGTCAGTAAATAATTGTTCTAAATTAATATCTTGATAAAAAAAATCGTAATGGAATTCAAACGTAATAGTATAATTGCACTGTATTTGGGTGGAAATTCACAAACAGCAATAGTTCGTCAGCTCCAGCATTTGAATGTGAATAAAATGTTTGTGTATCGAACCATTACTCGATACAACGAAACTGGTAGCATCGCTAAACGCAACAGAAGCGGTTCTAAAACGACAGCAACATCAAAAGAAATGATACGAAAGGTGAAGAAACGAATCCTAGGAAATCCTCGTCAAAGTGCCAATCAATTAGCCGCACGTCTACATGTTTCACGATACAGCATTCAAACCATATTGAAAAATGAACTACACTTGAAGCCCTACAAGATACAAAAAGTTCAAGATCTTACGGAGGCACAAAAAAAAGTTAGGCTTGAAAGAACACGAGCATTGAAGGCCTTGGCCGAACGTGATGAGATTCCAAAAATTGTCTTTTCTGATGAGAAAATTTTCACCATTCAACAGTATGTGAATAAACAAAATGATCGTGTTTGATTAGAGCACAAGTCCAACGATAATTTGGACACAAGAGTTGCCATGCGCAAGCAATCACCAGCTTATGTTATGGTTACTGCAGATGGACGCACTCTGGTTTTCATCGAACATGGAGTCAAGGTAAACCAAGAGATGTACCGCCAAAAGATCCTAAACGATGCTTTGCTACCTTGGGCACATGAGCACTTTGGTACGAACCGTTGGACATTCCAACAGGACTCGGCACCGTCATACAAAGCTCGAGCGTCACAGCAATTTTTACAAAATTGCGTTCTGCGGCTGTTTTCATCGAAAGAATGGCCACCATATTCACCAGACTTGAATCCCATGGATTTCTCCATATGGCCCATTTTGGAGAGTAAGGTGTCCACTAAAAAATACGAAAGTGTTGATGCATTGAAGCCAATGTACGGTCAGCATGCAATGCTTTCTATGGAAGACTGAATCAAATAATCAGAGCCAAAGGAGGTTATATCGAGCAGTAACATGTTTTTCATAAAATCTAATATGTTTTCAACATATTCCAAGAAATTTCAATAAAAAATAATCAAAATTAAAAAAATTAATCGTTTTCATTTGGTAACACTTGGTCTCAGCCACCCTGTATATATATATATATATATATATATATATATATATATATATATATATATATATATATATATATATATACAGTACAACCTGCAAAGTTGACCACCTCCTTAACTTTTGTTGTTTTCCAAGGATAACCATAAGTTGACCACCTCTATAACTTATATGTTGGCCAGTAAATCAACGAAAAAAGTTTCAGTTTTGAATATTATAGTCTGCCTAAGTAGGACTAAACATTAGCCAAAAAATTCTTTGTGGAGAATAAAGTGAAGGAACAAGCTATGCAGTAGAAATCTTCAATGAAAAATTTAAGGACATAGCTACGATATGACTGTAAATGTGAAGAAACCATTGGACAGTTTTATGAACTATAAAATTGTCCAGCATACCCAGAATTGGACAATTCATCCAATTTAGATTTTTCTGTTTTCCTAACTCTTCTTAAAAAAATACAGCCCAGGGTATCATAAAAAGTTTTAAATCTCATTATCGTAATAAAGTTTTACGGTATGTCATCCAACAAAGCGACACCAATGAAGCTAGCTTGTTGGCCCGAAGTATCAACGTTCTCGATGCAGTTTAATGGATATGAAAAGCGTGGGGAAGGGCTACCAATATTACTATACAAAATTGTTTTAAAAAGGCCCGATTTATGGATCAGCGAACGGAGTTTCTTTTGAAAATTACATCCAAATCGGTAGCAATGTTCATATGTGTTCAACCCCGAATGAACCAGAATTAATGCAAGAGGTGGTACTAGAAATACGACAAGGTAACAATGGTGTAATTTTGGCTGTGACAAATGAACATCTGATTCGGAAATCATGGAAAACCCAGAAAACGTGACTGAAAGAGAAGCTAGGAACGCCGTTTCATACTTAAAAAACCATTCGATTAAAATTGGAAGTTTATATATATATATATATATATATATATATATATATATATATATATATATATATATATACATATATATATATATATTATATATATATATATATATATATATATATATATATATATATATATATATATATATATATATATATATATTTATATTACGGTTAAAGTCCGAAATCGGCGAAAGTCGACATTTACCGGTAAATGTTTAAATTTAACAAAATGTGAACCGAAGTGTATCGAATTCCTTAATAGATTCTATATAATCCGTTCTTACATGCGGCACGCAGTGCGACATGTTTGCTTATCACGGCTCCTCCGTCCTTCGAAGTTGAAATATAAAGCCCCTCGGAGTTACCGAAGCCGTTAGCCTTTACAATTCTAGGAAATCATTCTAGGGTCTACTACGAAATCATTGTAGGGTCTACTACGAAATCATTTTTTAATAAAAAATATTAAAGAGTAAAAAGAGTAAATTTGAATATAGTCTAAATTTGCAGGTAAAAGTAGATTGAATTTACCAAAGGGATAGGATAATGTCGACATTTACCGGTAAATGTCGACATTCACCGCATTTCGGACTTTAACCGTAACATATATATATATATATATATATATATATATATATATATATATATATATATATATATATATATATATATATATATATATATATATGTATATATATATATAGGATATCCCGTTAGTGACTGACACGAATGGTACAGTTGGATTCCTTGATCAAAGCGAAGACGACGTTACTTTTACCACTTCACTCTGTGAAGCCCCACTTTCAAAATATAGGGGTTTGAAGAGGCGCATATATAAAATAATTTTACAAATATCACAAATAGCTTTTCTGAAAGTCTGAACTATCTTTTCAAGAAAAAATATTTACCGTCGTAGATTTATTGTTAAAAGATATATGGTACAGAAACAAACAATTGTCTAAAAAAAAATTAAATTATTAAAGTTTTGTTTAAATTTGAAATACTTTTTAAGTACATATTCATGACATTTAAACTTTATTTAAAAGAAAATGTTGTCAATTGTTTAATGATAACCTGGCAAAAAACAAATGGTTTTTTCTCGAGATATTAATTTAATTTTAATGCAAGGTGCTACGTTGGAAGACTCCTCTTCGAACGTCTATAACATGATAGGGGGCCTTCACAGTGCGAAGAGGTTAAAGTAACGTCGTCTTCGCTTTGATCAAGGAATGCAACTATACCATTCGTGTCAGTCACTAACGGGACACCCTGTATATATACCTAATTCCCTTTTTACACTAATTTTTTACAATAATTTGAGTTAAAAAGAATTTTTATTCTTTATTTACAAGAATGGTTTTGTTCTAATACGATTTTCAAAATTCTCTGAATTTATTTTTTGTGAATTTATGAAAGAATTTTTCGCGTTTATTTTTTTTAATTCAGTTAGATTATATAAATATTATACGTGTATGAGTGAGATTCCCCGAGTTATATCACAAACGCCTGAATCTGTATATTTTTAATGTTCATTATACAAACGATTCAACAATGATGACAGTTGAAGATACAAAAAAGGACTAGTGTTTACAAACGCATTAGCTGCCAAAGAGTTTCCTCAAAAACTTAGACAAATTATTGAAAATGATACACTCCCGATCCGGTTTGGAATGTGGATGAAAGAATGTGTTACATTGTTGTTTTATTCAAATGCTACAGGAAAACGAATGTCAAAACCACTGTTAGTGAATCATGCTTTAAGATTACGATCGATGAGATTTGTTGATTTCAATTAATTGCCAATTCACTGGATGGCCAACAAAAAGGCCTGGGTGACCATTGCAGTCTTTACAGAATGGTTCCAGAAATACTTCTTCCCAGAAGTTAGACGCTATTTAAATTCAAAATGACTAGAATTTTAAAGTTCTTTTAGTTTAAGACAGTCCACCTGGCCATTTGGGTTTGGAACACCCAAATATGTAATTTTGTATTCTTCCGCCTAATACTACGTCCCTAATACAACCGCTAGGCCAAGGGTTAATTGCTACATTTAAAACGTACTACATAAAACGTTCATTCCAATATTTATTAGATAAACTAGACCATAGTGATGATCTAAAAGTAATTAAGGTAGGAAAAAATTGTCTATTATGGACTGCATCAATCAAGTTGGGTTAGCGCTGGAAAAATATTTGGCCAGAATGTGTCAAACGTAAAGATCCTGATCATGTCATCTGTAATAACACACTGTAAGAACACATATTATATTATATATATATATATATATATATATATATATATATATATATATATATATATATATATATATATATATATATATATATCATATACAGCATCATGAGGTGGAAAACCTCGAGCTCACGAAAGGATGCCATATTACAGTGGATCTTATTTTAGGTGTTTGCTTTAGAATCCATTTGTAATCGGTTCAACGCCATCTTTTATGTCGATATATGAACATTGAATAAGTTTGACATGAAACGTCAATCTAGTGCAATTTTAACCAACAAGAATCGTGGCCAATCGTCTGATAACACTATTCGTAGTTTGGATCACACGAGATTCATGAAACGCCATTGCATGACCCAAAAATTGATTGTTTGCGCCGAAGTTTGCGCCAAAGCCATAATTTGGCCATATTTTTTTAAAGACAACGAATCGGTCGATGAAAATCGAAATCGGTAAATGTTGGCTCATTATGCCCATCCACAAATTAGAGAAAAATATTGACGATATGACGAGTTTCTGCAACCAAAATTCCCTGGACGTCTGATAAAAGAGGCCATATTGACTAGTCACTCAGTCTTTCATTTTAAAAGAAAGCCTAAGATCATTGACGAGCTCAAAACGTATAATCACGTGGAATATACGATTTTCAATTGATTTATAGAAAGACTCTAAAAGTGTTATTAAAATTTGATTCCAACCGTCATCAAAGTATCTGGAATCAAATTTCAAATTAATAAGATCCTCTTCTGTCTTAAAAAGACTGCTGTCTTCATAGACGTCACGAACTAATCATATCCAAACATTTTCATTTATGTTTAAATCTTGTAAAGATGGTGAAGCCAAACACGTCAATCTACATTCTGGTAGGTTCTTGCATTGTATATTGGAGCTTGTCCTGTTGGAAAATCCAACCCTGTCCAACAAATAATTCCAAGATTTTCGGAATAGAACCATTGAAAATTGCATATTTATTGGTGTTAACGTTTCGGCTTGTTGTTAACGGTTCTGAGAACTGTGTGGCAATGTATAGCCTGAGACACGTAGACTTCGCTTTTAGGCCACCGATTTTTGTAGAGAGCCACCAATTCCTGACAATATTCAGATTTACCTCAGATTTATGAGCTCTCGGTATTAAAAAAAAATGCGTTTACTTCCATTTGCAGATAGCATATGTAAATTGGGAGAGAGGGTCTTGAGTAAAAGTTGAAGAGAACGGAACAGCGGAACATTGAGAAAATTGGAACTGAAAAGTTTGCTGAACTTTTACTAAATACAATTTCAAAACAAATATAATACCGAACTTTTTCCAAAACGGCAGTTTGAAATTTTATTTTATTTTGGGTCAATTGATTAGAGCTCTGGTAATGTTACATTAAAAGGAAAACTAAGATTTTCCAACCAACTTGTGATTTATCCAGTCCTTACTCGAACAAAATAAAAATGAGGGGTTACTAACTACCTTATCTGTGGTTTTATTATTATACTATTTTATCAGCAATATAATTGGTGCCTTCTCGAGCGATAACTAGACCTATGGCTTCAACACACTGCTTGACGTGCAGTTTATTCTGTTTTTATAAATTGATTTCTGGATTTTGCAGAACTTTCCCAGAAGTTGTCTGAATCTCTTGTCTCTTTTTCAGATTAGTTTCATTCTGCACCTAAGTTGTTTCGAAACCTACTTCCGTTTGTATCCCTTGACTGGTAGTTTAAGTCATTTTGTACAGTTTTTCAAGCAGAATTAATATAGCTATCACACAGAGTGTTAGTGAAGCTCTAAATCTTGTTGTCCTAGAGAAATGTTGCAAGGTCTTAATTCCATAAATAATCTCTACACTATTTTGAAAATTATTAACTTTTTTCATTAATCTTCGTTACAGACATATGGTTATCATCTGTTCATTGTGACATTGAAGACATGAAAGTTGCTGGTTCTTTAACGTTCACGATTAGCTTGGATTGGTCCTCAACCAGACTGTTATCTTAATTATGCGTATTAAAGAAATTTTGTTTTGACACATTTAAGTGATGTGTCCTGACTACCAAATCGATGTGGGATTTTGGAAATTGAGCTAGAATCCTAGGTTAGTACCATAGGCTCAGTTGTGGCATTGACGTGGCACCTTCTTGGGTGTTAGAAAATTAACAAAAATCGATTTTACACAAAATTACCACTTCCGTTACGATTTTTTCGACCTCATTACGTTTATGTAGACTTGGCTTTTCTGTCTCACATAGCTGTCTTCATCCTTCAATACTCTGCTTTTCTTAAAATAATATGCTTTTTAATTAATTAAGCTTATTTCAGATAATATTAGTTTTTGTGGGATTCACGACATCTTGCATAGATGACATCGCCATAAGGCAATCCCAGGAAAACTGAGATGTTTCTTCTCACTATAGGCACAGGACTTTGGAAAACTTTAATCTTTCAAGAATTGGGGTTTATACGATCCCGCTCTCTTGGGAAGTCAAGTATCTGGGGTTTTGGTTAGATCGGAAAATTACTTGGCAAAAACATATAAAAGAGAAATGCAATAAATGTAACAAACATTTACTGGATAAATCACCGGACCTGAAACCAACGCGCGAGTGTTGGCTAAACGTTTCGGTAATCAAACCCATAATCACGTTTGCCGTACTTATTTGGTCAACTATCTAAATCGGCTGCAAAGACTTGTTTGCCTGGGTACTTACGAGCTATACACACCACACCTACTGCAGCTCTTGAGATGGCTGTGAGTCTGCTGCCGTTTAATCTTTGGTTCAGAAGGTGTGCAGCTCAAACAGCCGCTCACCTACAAGGCAGAGACAATCTATTTGGCCCTTCTGGGTATTGTCAAATATGGAGAGAAGTTGGTCGGCACACAACTGCCCACATGCCCTCGGACACTATGGTGACCTGAGCCTACCTTAGGAGTGACGTAGTTATCTCTAAAATGAGATATCGACTATCATTTTGATGATCTCCACCATAAGAGATGGGACAAGAACAACCTCATCTCTTGAAGACTATCCAAAATCTACTTTGGATCAATAAACCAGCAAAGTTCTCAGTACTTCTTGAATTAGGATATATCCACTTTAAGGATCTTGCTGGATATTCTCACGAGTCACGCGGTATTGATCACTGAATAATCACATGTTCTGAATGAAAATTCGAAACAACACAAACAGTGTGGATGAGGAGAAGAAAAAACTGTTGAGCACTTCTTATATGCTCCTGTTTTTCATATACTCTTCCCATAGACTGCACTGCTTTGGATCATAATTCCTATTTTAGAATCAAATGACAACCTCGAAGATACCACATATCTTACACTTCATAATAATAACAAACAGATTATGGTACTTTTGGTGTACGTTTTGGAAGGTTTTCTATAACCGCTAACTGCATCAGAATACATCGGTTTTTTGTCACACGCTTCAAAACGCCTTTTGTAAAGGCATTCGGTGTTATACTATAGGTAATCAAACGAAATCTGTTGGTGGTCGGATCTTAACTCACCATAATATTAACAATTATTTGATCCAACTTTCGCGAAAGCAGTTGCCTTAACTATGCCATATTATACCGAAGCCAACATAAGGATCACATTGCATTGCTCCAAGACAGCGTATATTACTGACATTAAAGATGTGACTTGGTTCACGATGTCTGCACTCCAACAAAAAGCCGTAATTGTGTGCCTACACATCACAAACTCGGTATTTTCGGCTCCACCGGTCGAAACATTAACCACTATCTATATGTACAATATACATATACATATACACAGTGCTATACAAAACCATGTCAAAAACCATAAACCGATTAAAATATATTTAAGAAAATTCCAACTTTTCTTTTTAACGTACATAATAAAATTTAATTACGACCGGATTCACTTTCAATAGAGATAATAATTACATTTTGTTGTTCATAAAAAGTTTTTACTTCCGAAGGACATTTTCACCCCAATTTTTAACTTAAAAACATCTCAGCATTTCAAGTATTAAATTTGTGTTAAATCCTTTTCTTCATCGTTTTATTGACCTATAAATCTTTATATCTGTCATTTCAAATGTGTTCAATGTATTATAATTTGACGTATACATACTCACATGTATAAACATCACTCAGATATACTTATGCAACGTCCAAATGAACTAGATATCTACAACTAAATAGTATACATATTGAAAATTCGCTTGGAAAAGTTTTCCAATTTTTTTATATACCAGACGTATACAGAATAATAGGTCATATAAAAAATCTTCGTGGTTTTGAGCGACACTTCGGTTTACCAATTTTTTACCATTACGAGAGTTTTACCTGGATGTTCACCAGGATGTTTTTTGGTAATTGGAGAGAATCATCTGTAGCGAAAATATCGATTTTGTCGGAATCCTCCACAGGTTTGAAGGGAAGCTATATAGCAATAACTCTCGCACTTCAAGCGATAACCCTTCTGGAATGTTGGGCATAACGCGGCCAATTTCCATTTTTCAGGCATAACTTAATTTCGTCATACCAATCGAACAAGGTCGAAAATACAGTTCCACAAAGTTAGTCCTTCGAATATCAAGAGCTTTGAATTAATGCAATCAACTCCTGGTGAATGGTTTTTCTTTAATCTCTGGATGGCCATGGTGAATTCCTCATAGGATGGATCCTCGATGAAAATCTCTGCGGTCTGTATTTGAAGATAATCAAGTATAGCATGTTATATATGTGGGACATTAAGTACACTCATGACCAAAGTCTTAGTAATACAATTTGTCTACTTTAACCCAATTTTTTTTTGGTTATATTCACCAATTCTCTACTTTAAAATAAAAAATAAAAATTTTGCAACTTGGTTAAAACTATAATTGATCAAAATTTAGTTAACTAACATATTAATGGTCACAAGTTAAATCTACTTAAAGTCAATTTTTCACACTTTTCATGAGAGTTAAATAATGACTAAAATTGAAAATTCAAAAAACTTTTATTAACAATAAGTTGGAGACAAAATCAATAGTCTATTTTAAAAGCTTTCCAACACAATTTTCATGGTAAGCTTCCACACTAAGGAAGTGGCTGTATTTCAAATGAATTCACAAATGGTAGGTTAAATTTTTGTTTATTTGCATATGAAAAATTTAAAAAATCGTCTTGCATCATATTTTTAACTTCAAACTTTTTATTGGATCGAACTCCTCGTATAATCTGGCACATTTCGATGACGGAGTGATCCACATCACACTCTATGTGGGTATGTCACTTTCTAAGAATTTGTGCTCTATTTACTCGACTGAATTTGAAGATTAAGCCCAAACAACATAAACATAACGGCGACCATTGCGTTTTTGTTTTGCCCTACACAATTATCACTGTAAAATATGATATGTTGTACATCTTGTGGTAATTGTTTAAGATGTTTATAGAGACACGCTGCAATCTCATTTCCGCCTCGCTTGGCTTGACTCTCATTCCACATATAGCAGTATGGTTTACCGGTTGTACTATCCGTGGATTGTTAAATTAAAAGTCCACAGTTGCCTATTGTTAAATGTTACTGATGTATTGAGATACGGCGTGGGCAAACACTTTTCCAAATCAAAGGTATAAACCTTCAAATTTTTATTTAGTTTTGCTGCAGCTTTATCCTTTTTTTTCGCTTCATACGCCTTATCAGCTTCCAAACGATGGCTATCTCTTTGTTTATTTAAAAACTGTTTTTCCTACTCAGAAGCAAAACTTAGTTTGGTTTTAACCACATCGCGTTTGTGACAAGTTTCGATTTTTGAGCTTTTAAATTTTATGCCCATTGTTTTAAAAATATCAGAATATTTTGTCATAGAAACTGCATTTTCATGCGATTCAACAACCTATACATTTTAGATACATTTAGATTAGCTCCACTTCCGTTAACTTTACTTGCGTAATTTTTCGAGATGGTATATTTTTTCCTCGTTTATCGACCGTACTACCGACATATCCACATTTTTCATTAGTTACTGTGCTAATGAATCCTTGGTTTTCCCCGAAAGTATTAATAAAGCACGTATAAGACCAACTTAAATTTTTTTGTTATTTATTTCCAAAAAATAAGGCGAGCGATTGAGATTTTTTTTCATTAACTTCTATTAAACCAGCACAATAAATAACTCTAGGGTTATATTGTCCCAAAGCCCATTACGGATCAAACAATTTGTTTTGATCTGTACTTGTAATTTTTTCAGCACATTCACTTCTGCATTTCCTTAAAGGAGGTTTTACTTGCCTTTTAGGTAAAGCTTGGCCAGATTTTGTTTTATATGCTGCACCATAATTTCGTTTTTCCTTAGGTTCCATCCGATTTGAACTCAAGGGTGATGTATTACGAGAACACGATGCAACTAAATTATTTTCAATTTTTTCACCCATTCGGGGTATTTCATCATCACTATAGAGTATTCGCTACTAGAATTTGAGGGATGAAAATCAGGATCAAGGTCACTGTCATCAAATTCGTCATCCATTTCTTGTGGTAAGTCATTTTTATTCATAGATTCAAGAAACTCAGAAACATGTTCGTTATCAAAAACCGCTCTTTCTATCTGTCCTGGTACTTTTTCATTCGGATTCATTTCGTTGATTAAGGTTAGTCGTACAGTTATTTATTTTGAAGCAGCCTCATTTTCTGGGACACAAAACATCATCCTGTGGTAAAGTTTCTGTATATACTGCTGATAAAGTTTTTGGTTCATTTTCATCATTAGAATTATTTCTCGGAGAATTGTTTAATAAATTATCTATAAAAGATTACGGTTGAACTTAATTTATGATACATAAAAAATTAGATTAACTCACCATTAGAAGTCGAGACATCAGATTTACTTCTACGACAATTTTTAAATATTAAAAATTAAAAAGACACAACCACTAAACTCGTAACTTTATTAGTTTTACCAAATTTAAAATAAATTAAATTTAGATTTTACTGAGTTTATTATATTTTTCCAAAATACAAAGTTAAATAAATTGAGTTCAGCTGTTTGGGTTATTGTTATTAGCTTTTATATAAAAAAACATATTTACAAACCGATTAGACCATAGTTAGCGTGTTTTCCACGTAAATCTAGGAAATAATAAAATATCAGTTTGTGGTAAAGTCGGCTTTACTCCTTTTGACTTGTGACCACAGAATTATTTGTCAGAAAATGTTTGAAACAATTTTGGTAAAACAAACCTTGATTAAAGTAAAAGTATGTTTTTCACCAACAATTGTTTGTTTTAACCAAATATTTAGTTCTGGTGGTGGATCCATATTTACAGGTCGACTAAGTGGCAAGCGTCTTCACTTCGAACTCGACCTTAGTTGTCCCGGATGGAGTTACGCCTCCATCAATTCCATATTGTGGTTCCAAAATGGATCCTGTCAACATCTCGGAGGAAATTTTCTTCAGGAACCTAAAGACAATGGTTATAAATAAGGCCACCGGACTTGATGGAATTACTGTTCGAATATTGAAAGAGTTTCCTAGTGACTTGCCTCTTATTTTACATAAAATCTTTCTCCTTTCTAATGAGCAAGGTAAATACCCGAATACCTGGAAGAGTGCGATGGTGCAACTAAAGCTTCTGTTGAAGTAAACAACTGTTGCATGATCTTGAGATTAACAAACTAATTTCAGATAAACAATATGGCCTCCACGAAGCACTTGAGCAACACGGAGAGGCTTTTGCAATCGCTTTGGATATGTCCAAGGCCTTCGACAAGGTTTGGTATGAGTATCTCATTTGTAACTTGTGGCATACGGCTTGAATTCGATGACCATCAAGTAGATAAAAAGCACTCTCAAAGGCAGAAAGATCAACGTTGTGCTAAATTGGAGATCATCAACGACACACTCTCCAACTGACTGAGTCCGTCAGGGATCAGTTTTGTCACCAACTTTGTTTTTGTTATACATTAATGAATTGTTGGATAGCACTGTGAACCATATCCACAGTTTTGCCGATGATGCAACATTCCACTCTTCTATTTTATTCGAGGTCGGGCCTACTCCTTCTGAGTTAAACGGTAAACGGCTGGAAGTTGTCACTTCGCTTACAATTACAAGCAACAATTTAAAATGAAATGAACACATTATCGCATTGGCCAAATCAGCTTCACGCAAACTTTTTTACGCCAGGACGGGTAACACGAGGAACGATTAATGCACATAAGTTTACGGTGAAGCTGCCGAAACCTCGTACTGAAGATGCAAAGCGCGAATTTATTTATCGAACTCCTAAGAAGTGGAACTCGTTGGCCAGTTTTCAGTTTCAATTTCCAGCTATCAACCTTTACTTGAAGGATCGTGAGTTGGGTGCTGGAGCTCTGACAGTTTCAAGGAGCTAGGACAGTCTAAAAGACCGCCCTGCACCCAATTAAAAAAAGACGTAAAAAAATCATGACTCAAATCTTCAGCATCGTCAGTTGTGAGTTACCACCATAAAATAGTCAATAACAGTTCTAGTATTAATTTACCATTTAGTTTTAGAAATCAAACGATATACATTCAAATGACTGGCATACGAAAACGCCGTTTCTACGGTTAAATTAAGCCCTAACGGTGAATGGTTGGCTAGCTCGTCAGCGGATAAATTAATAAAAATTTGGGAAGGACACAAATTGCGCATAAGCGATATTGTATGATCTAGTGACAGTCGGCTACTTGTATAAGCGAGTGATGACAAAACACTAAAACTGAGTTCATACTTCGATTTCTTCGTTCATTCCTTCATTCATTCGTTCGGTAATTTTGTTTTGACGATTCATACTATGTCACAATTTCAGAACGATTTTGTCGCTAACTAAAATAAATTAATCCCATTGCCACGCACGTACACATTATATATATTTTGTTTCCGAATAACATGACTTTGATTTGCTTCTTTTTCATTTTTGTGTCATGTTGTCTCTTTTACTCAATGTTCGTTCAGACAAAAAGTTGAAGTTAAACTATCTCTTGCGACAAAATGAAGGTACAAAAAATTGTCATTTTGGAGTACTACGATTGGCCGAAAAAATTGTTTGAATGAATGAATGAACGAAGAAATTTAAGTATGAATTCAGCTTAAAATATGGGAACTAATCTATGGCAAATGTCTTAAAACACTAGAGGGGCATAGTAACTATATGTATTTTGTTGTAATTTTAAATGTTACGGGCAGTTTCGACGAGTCAGTACGAATATGAGATGTACGAATAGGTAAATGGTTAATAACACATTGGCGCTGCATTTCAATCGTGTAAACTTCCATCACACAAATGTTTCGTCTAGTTACGATGGTTTATGTCGAATGTGGGATGCCGCAATTGGGCATTGTTGAAAAACACTGATTGATGATGATAATTCACCGTTTTCGTTTGGGGTCTATATATTTGCTGCACACTTGACAATACGCTGAAGCTGTAGGAATACTCAAAAGTAAAGTGCTTGTAAACATGAAAAGAATGTAGTAACTGAATCATTCTTATAAGATTAAACATACTAATATTATGTGTTGTTTAATCTTATGTTGAATTCACCCTACCCAATTGTTAAAATATACTAATTTTTTGGTAAATTCAAACAAGTAACTGATCTGTACAACCAAATAATCTCTGTTATCAAAATAATCAACAAATTGTATCAAATAATAAAACTTGGTAAAACTAACTAAGTCGGTTGTGAAATTTACTTTTTTCGGTTAATTGAACTTTTTTATTTGGTTATAAAATACAATTATTTTTTATATTTAAAAAATAACCAAAATAATTTTGGTTAAAGTAACTAAATGTTTTATTTTAATAACCCAAGTTAGATTATTTAAAATTAAAAATTATTTTAACCAAGAATTTAGTTATTTATTTTACTAAGGCATTTGGTTGGTTGAAAAATACTAAATTGTTGGTTAAATTGGCCTAGTTTTTTGGTGTATTTGACCCAAGTTTTTCTCTGAGTGTAGGGCAGAGAAATGTTCACGCCATGTATCAGGAACCGCATCGACGTTAACACAGAGATTTTAATCCTGGTCCCGAATGGCAGTTGACCGAGATATTAAGTAAGGTGGAATTTGTTGATTCCTTTAAAGAAACCACGCGAATTGCACTTATTGCTGAGTTGTTGTACTATTAACGCCTTCTGTCTACAAATGCGTTTGGCTGTACTCCTCGCAACAGTAAGACGACACTCCTCATCAAAACAATAGTTTTGGGCGCAGTTTTACCGAGAATGTGCTGGGCAGCATCGACAATCGAGCTTCAGTACTTCCCAGACAATGTTCACTTCATCAGACTTTACAGGTGAATCGCGTTTTACATTCCTCTGTTCATTCTTTCAGCCAGTAGGCTTTCATACATGTGATAAGGTCTTCAAACGCGCCAGGTTTTCAAAGTGACTGCACGTTCATTTTAAGCGGAGAGTCGTTGTTGTATTGGCGGTATCCGATTTTTTTTTGTTTGTTAATATTTTTAACATTTGTTGTCTTTTACGAATGCTGGTCGTCAGCCCAGCGCCCAGATTTAGTCGCCTCCTACGATAAGCTCTGAAATATTTACGAAACATGGATGGCCCCCACCCTCATGGCTTTTTCTGGATTGCTTCGTTCAAAAAAAGGTCGATTTCTGCACAGTACAGGATCGTATTGATGGTTTCGCCACGTTGAAGCAGCTCATAAGAACATTTCCCTTCCATCAGGTGAGTATTGCCCGATATATGTAGCAATCAACACCATCAAGTGGCAAAAACCGCGAAGACTTTTTATACGACCCAAACATATTACGTGTGTCTAGTTTCCAATTGAATTCATATATAAGTACATACAATGTGTATGTACATTGAATAAAGAGCGCGATTGGGATGTCGAATATTTATTTTTTGCCCATCATCTGTATATAGTCGATTCAGATTATTTGTATCCTTTATCGACGGTACAGACATAAACAAACTTTGTGAATTCGTTTTATAATTTCTTGTTTGTAAACAACAAAATCGATTATATAATTTTATCAGACCGATCGATTCAATCGGTTGGGTGATTGTAAAGGGATAGGATTGGCTAATTAACTACCAAAACGGTTTGATGCGTGGATGAAAAACCCCACAGCCATTACGAGCAACACATTGTGATACTTTGTCGTTTCTACAAATTGGAAAATTAAATTTTTTTCCTTTCACCATCTTATAAAGGAACACAATATTGTGAAAATATCAAGCTGCGATTGATTATGTGTTCGAATCGAATGTGTACGTTTGCGTATATATGGAAAAAGGCAAACAAGTGTATTTACATTGGATAAACGTTACAAAATGTCAATTAGACGATTGTTATTCATTTGTATGTAAATAAATCGTATTAACTGGCAATATACAGGAACAGGCGTGTTCGAGAACTCCATAAAATAATTTATCGATTTACTGACTATTGCTGGTCCATACAATCTGACTCCATATTACTATTGGAAATAACCAGAAGATATCATATATCAGTTATCACTTCGCCAACCAAAAGACGCTTTAGATCAGCATGCAGAAAGAGATCTCTCGTTCTCATCCGTCAAGGTCCTAGCTCTCACATTAATACATGCCGTCTGATATAATTTCAGTTATTCATAGCATTTGGTTTCTAAAATCATAGAGAGATCAGATATTTTGTGTTGAACTGGAAACTGAATACTATATTCTATTGAATCAAGTATTTCTTTCACTCCGTTTTCACGTGTTTCGAATACGAGGTTTGAAGTATGGTATGATTGAATTATTAGGCTAAAAGAAACCAGAAGCAAATTGGGGTCATCGCTAAGTTGTTAAGACCTTATAGCTTTCCACCATTCATACTTGTTCACATCTACAAATCAAGAGCCTTGAATCTTGACTGGCCAGTCGTTGCTGTCATGTTTTGATATAAAGTGTAAAAGTGAAGCAGCACTGCAAAAGATTAAACTGTATAACGTGTAAGCTGCAACATATGGCATGTACAAGTTCATTACTTGCAATTTTATGTTTTTTCAGTATCTTACAGGCTAGGTTAGGATAGGTTAAGTTGTTGTGGCTGCTATCGCACACTTATACCGGCGATTGATCCGTTGTGATACCACTCTACGTACGGCAATAGGTCCGAGTTTCCGCCACCTGGGCAGTATCTTACAGGCTAAGAAATTGATAAATTTCCTTTTGTGCCTATCCGATGCAGACCACAGTGTTTCACTTAAAGGTTATGTGGTGGTTCCCGTGTAAGACACTCAATGCCACAAAGACCCAATTAGTTTTATTTTAGTGCAGGGCGGACTTTTAGACTGACCTACCTCCTTGTAATTGTCAGAGTCCCTGCACCCAACCCACGGTCGTTCAAGTAAGCTGCCTTAAAGTTGTGCCTTTTATACTTAAACGGAAACTTGGACATAAACGATCTGATGCGATCAAAAGCTGATGTAGTGTAAGATATCATCAACATCCATTCGACAAAAAACGCATCACGGGTAAATCTCCACCAAAGCCAGCGCATAATTAAACACGTCTGGTGAGAACATCATTTCCCTGGATGGATGAACCACCTCAAATGATTTGTGGAAAGTACAAACAGGCAGAAGTCCATCATTCGCCCAAGCACTCTTGAAGTAAAAGACAGCCAAACGAGCTGTACTGAGAATGAAGGACTGTATCTGGGATAGAGAAAGTATGAGCTCCATGGTTAGGAGAGGAGTGGTAGACATGGCTTCAATTACAGCCCAATTTTAATTTTGGGGTATATTCTCCAAGAATTAACTGTTCCCTAATGAGAAGAGCGGGTTGAGTTAAATCTGAAGGTCTTAGGTAGTTGCCTGACACTGGCATACCCAGACCATCAGTGTAACTATAAGCGATGAAACCGAAGTCATGAAGATAAACAAGAAGCACGTAAATGATCAGAAGCCACACCTAACTTGAGTATCCTTTGAAAACATTGACCAAAATAAAGGTATCCTCAACCTCGCATATCATAATGCGAGATTCGAGCATACATTCAATCCACCAAAAGTGTCCACAAAAAATTCGCTGTTGTGCATATAGATTTCGCATTCCTGTGAAAGAGTTCATGTAAGGCAGACTCACAGGATTTGCTCACTCTATAATCATGTTGCATATTTAACTGAGCGGAGCGGCAATCAAATGTTGACCCCTAATGGACCTATCAGCAATCCTTTCTAAGATTTCAGAAAAGTTGATGACAAACAAACCGGCCGAAACGGTTTGGGCCGAAAGAACTGCATTTCAAGTTTTGGGATTAAAATCACTTACTTTCTGCGATACATGGTTGAGGACCAGAGCAAATTACTCATTCAATCTGGTCGAAACAGCCCTAGCGAAGCAACAACATTACAAATAATTACACAAACCATGAAATAATAATCAAACTATTGGACCATATTCTAGATGGACTCAGATTCTACGTTTCACCTATCATTTTGTTATTTTAATTTGAGTAACACAACCCTAACTGTGTGTCATCTTAAATGATGTGACACTCCACCTTTAACAGATTTACCTTCACCATTTTACACTCAATCTCCATCACGGGATGTTTCGTACAGTCTTGCTTCTTATAAAGAACCAACCGTAGTCAAAAAATTGGTTCACTAACTGATGTATTTGGACTCCATTGAGAGCAGCTGCCACTTCTGTGGGATCTGAGCCGATTGTAGAAGTGACGTTATTATACCTTAAGAGAAATTTCGACTATCACTTTGGTGGTCTGCATCAGAAAAGATGGGACAACCTCATTTCTGGTCGACTGTCAAAAATATTTTTTTGGACAATACTTCTTGTGTTCCTGTCCCTCATACTCTCTCCATAGACTGAGATCAAAATTCTTATTTGAGGATCAACTGACGATCTTGAGGATACCTTATGTCACGGGCTTCATTGAAGAGACAGATTTCGGGATTGAGAGTGTACGGGAGAAAATATCACTATGGGCCAATCGAGCATGAGTCACGGGGAAAAAATGTATTTGGATGGAATTTTCTTTAGAAGTCATGTATACTTTACCTCCACCAAAGGTTTGGTTTTTTAAAAATAATCTAAACCAATAACCCTTCGTGATATACGAGAAATTTTTCTGGAGATTGGACGTCAAACTACCACTTACAATCCAATCGAATAAGGCTGAAAGGCAGCTCTATAAGGTTATACTGCTTTGAGTATTTAAAGCTGTGAGTTAATCCAATCTACTTAGCCCTGTGGTTGGGGGCATTCGTGTTTCGTAAAAATTACGAACGAAACATGAGACCCATAGAATACCACCGCAGTATCCAGAGCTTGTCGTAGGAGGCGACTAAATCTGGTTGGATCGCTGGGCTGACGACCCGCATCCGTAAAACCGTGTAAATGTTAAAAATGTCAACAAAAATAAAAAAATCAGATACCGCCAAAACAACAAAAAAAACGAACCCCCGCTTAAGTACCCGGAGACGAGATTGAGGATCGGCACGTGGTACGTGCAGTCATTAAGAAAACCTGGCGCGTTGGACGGCCTTATCACATGCATGAAAGAGTATCGGCTGGAACTCGTAGCTCTCCAAGAAACTCGATGGCCTAAAAGTGGAAACCATGTGTCCCAAGGCTATACGTTGCTACACAGTGGAGATGACCTCGGAAATCTTGGGGTTGGATTTCTCATTGGGCCACAGGTAAAAAAGGCTGTCTTGGACTTTCAAGCAGTCGATAATCGAATGTGTAAGCTTCGCTTGCACATGAGATTAGCCAACCTGTCAATTGTCTGTATACATGCGCCCACTGATGTAAGCCAATCCCAGGATAAAGACTCATTTTACAATAATCTGGATAATCTGATGGGTTCTATACCGGAGCACGATGTCAAATTGGTGATTGGTGACTTTAATGCTAGAGCTGGCAGAAATCAGATCGACTTATGTAACAATATAGGTCCGTACTCCCGACACGAAACTGCGACCGAGAATGGGGAAAGAATGATGTACTTTGCGATCGCTCATGATCTCAAAGTAGCAAGTACATTCTTTCCTCATAAAAACATCCACTTAGAAACATGGACACACCCACGTAAAACATCCCGAAGCCAAATTGACCATGTGTTGATTTAAAAAGGGCGGGCTCGGGTTGTCCAAGATGTGAGATCGTATCGGTCGTCAACAAAATTCGTAGGCAGTGACCATTTTATGGTTACTGCAAAGCTACGATGGAAATTTTCGTACAAGTCAGGGAGGACAGGAGAATATACAACGCGATTCTCCTGTGAAGGTCTGATAAATGAAGAAACGCAACGAAAATATCAAGATCTTGTCAGCAATAGCATTATACAATCCAATTACCAATCTGATGATGTGAACAGTGTCTGGGAAGTATTGAAAACCTCGGTGGTCGATGCTGCCCAGCACACTCTCGGTATAGTGAAAACTAAGCCCAAAAATGATTGGTTTGATGAGGAGTGTCGTCTTTCTGTTGAGCAACGAAATATAGCCTATAATGAAGCGCAGACTCGGTTTACAATCGCAAGGAAAAACAAAGCAGTTCTCGCTAGGAGGACAGCTAAACGCATTTGTAGACTGAAGAAGCGAGAATGGTGGAAGGCTAAGGTCTTAAGAGTACAACAACTCAGCAATGAGCACAATTCGCGTGGTTTCTTTAAAGGAATCACCGAATTGCACCATACCTTAAGATCTCGGTCAACTGCCATTCGGGACCAGGATGGAAACCTCTGTGTTAACGTCGATGCGGTACTCGATACATGGCGTGAATATTTCTCTGATTTACTTAATGTTCCACATGTATCACAAGCTGTGTTTGAATACCCTCAAATACAGACCGCGGAGATGTTCATTGAGGATCCATCCTATGAGGAATTCACAATGGCCATGCAGAAATTAAAGAAAAATCGTTCACCAGGAGTTGATTGCATTAATTCAGAGCTCTTGATATTCGGAGGGCTAACTTTGTGGAACTGTCTTTTCAACCTTGTTCGATTGGTATGGCGAAATGAAGTTATGCCCGAAGAATGGAAAGTGGCCGCGTTATGTCCACTTTTCAAGAAAGGTGATCGCTTGAAATGTGAGAATTATCGCGGTATAGCTCTCCTTTGCACAGCATATAAGTTACTGTCATACATTATCTTGGGAAGAATTACTCCTCTAGTGGAGGAAATTGTCGGTGACTACCAAGGAGGATTCCGTCCAAATCGGTCAGTCACTTATCAAGTTTTTTCGCTACGGATGATTCTTTCCAAGTACTATGAAACATCTCGCGATGTACACCAGGTATTCCTAGATTTCAAGCAAGCCTATGACTCGATCAATCGAGAGAGATTATGGTATGCGCTTGAATATTTAGGAATACCACAAAAATATGTACATCTGTGTCAAATGACAGTAACGCAGTCACAATGCTGTGTAAAAGTTGAGAACAGGCTATCGAGAACTTTTGCAATCAATTCCGGTGTTCGACAAGGAGATGCGCTGTCCCCGATACTTTTTAATCTCATGTTGGAATACATCCTTCGTAAAAGTGCAACACCTCAGGACAATATCTTATTCCGACAATCCAATCAACTTCTTGCTTATGCAGATGATATCTGTGTGATTGGATTAAATGGCAACGGAGTGAAAGAGATACTTGATCCACTGGAACAGTGTTCAGCTTCTGTTGGTCTCAAAATCAACGAGTCAAAAACCAAATATCTAATCTCGGGTTTTAGAGACCAAGACGCAATTGATTTCAGTAGTGGTAACCACACGTTTGAAGGAGTGATGAGATTCAAGTATCTTGGATCTCTCATCACTCACGATAATAGTGTGGGAGAGGATATCAAGGTCCGCCTTGCCGCTGGCAATCGGGCTTTGTATCCTCTACGTCCACTGCTGAAATCAAAATATCTTGCAAATACGGATAAGCTGAAGCTGTACAGAGTGTTGATCAGACCCGTTGTCATGTATGGATGTGAGAGTTGGACCTTGACGGATGAGTACGAAAGATGGCTTCTAACATTCGAGAGAAGAATCATGCGTGTGATATATGGTCCAAAACGCGACGTCGATGGCACTTACCGAGTTCTTTTCAATCACGAGATCAGGAATTTAATGCAAATTCCTGATATCGTGCATGAAATTAAAGGACTCGCTGGCTCGGACACGTTCTGCGTGCTGATCCGAACCGAATGATACAGCGAACCTTTAAGGGAGAACCGCCTTTCGGTAGGCGAAGAGGTCGCTGTCGGCGACGATGGCTCCACGGCGTAGAGAGCGATCTGGCATCTTCAAACTGCCTACAACGGTTTGAAGAGCTGGCTCGTGATCGAAACCGATGGAGTCAAATTGTTGACACGGTACGGGCCAATAATGGCCTGTAAAAACCGTTAAAAAAAAAAAAAATCCAATCTACTCCCAGATGAGCATTTTTTTTAATCACTTTTTCTATAAACCTTATGATCGTACCGCCCAGGTGGCGCAGTGGTTAAAGCTGCGGCAGTTGGAGCGGGAGGTACCGGGTTGAACATTACGATCTGTGGAGATAACCGCGATCTGTGGAGTGAATGAACACAACTATGACCCCCTGTTAGAGGACAGTACTCATGGGTCGACCCATCTTCCATGTCAGCACTATAGGCTGGCATGGAACTATGCAATATGCAGATGGTTAGGAAAATCGGACCTAAAGCCGTACGTCTTCGAATTGGCTGTAATTGTGTAAAAGCAAGGACGTAAATAAGCGAACCGCGAACAAGTAGGGAGTGCCTTGAGCCCCAAAACAGATTAGAGATTAGATTTAAAAAAAAACAACCTTATGAACGTAAATCGCAGACTACGCCATGGGTCTTTTTTCCATCCAGGTGTTCAGGTGGTTCATAGTTTTTTCATCCTAGTTTGAGCTCCATTGTACGTTGTACTACACCTGATCAAAACAATCATTTTAGGACTTACTTTTTACAACACTTAGTGTCTTTTGGAGTGACATCGCCAAAATTTTAAAAACTCCACAAACGTAGGAGGTCGCGACTCCAAATCGATGACTAAAAAATGCTATTATAAATTATATGAACTGAAGTGGACGTTGTTCTCGTCATCTACACCAATTGCTTCAATTAATTAATTCTTAATTATATTTATATTTCAATCCTCCGATTGAGTTTCCACGAATTACACACTCACACGCATCCAATTAAAATTCATTTAATCCTCTATACCAACAGCGCACGAATATAAAATATAAAACAAACATGGAAATCCTTTAATCAACGTTCTATTTATTCTTCGGCACACATTGTATATTGATTCAAGAAAATTAATTTTTTAATACCGAAGGATTTACAACACCTGGATATGTTGTATACTTGAGCGATTTTCCAGTTAGCGCAATAAATTGTTCCGATACTTCGACTGCAACGCGAATTTGCGCCTCGGCCGTCGATGCGCCCAAATGTGGTGTCGACACAACATTGGCATGTTGAATGAGTTTCTTTGTAATTTCCGATTTAGGCGGCTCTTCGGTGTACACATCAAGTGCAGCGCCGCCACATTGTCCTGACACGAGTGCATCGTATAGTCCTTGCTCATCAATAATACCGCCACGGGCAACATTCACAATTTTCACACCTTTTTTACATTTCGCAAGGGTTGCCAACGAGATTAAATCTAAAATAAATATAATTAATCATCTTGTCACCCCATCATCATTATAGCTAGTTATAAAGTTTACTTTTCGTTGATGGTATAAGTGGCGTGTGTACGGTGATATAGTCAGCAAGAGGCCAAATTTCGTCCAGCTCCATTTTTTCCACATCAAATGATTTTGCATCGGCACTCGTTACAATTGGATCGAAACCGATCAATGTCATGCCCCAAGCCTTCATTCGTATGGCAACTTCTCGCCCAATTCGACCAAGTCCTAGAATTGCCAATGTTTTTCCATACAACTCGGTGCCCGAATATAGTTTACGATCCCATCGGCCTTCTTTCAAACTTTGTGTACCCGGAACAATGGGCCGAGCCAATGCGCCAATCAACATACACGTTAACTCGCATGCGGCAATCGAATTACCTCCTGGTGTGCTGTTTATTATTATTATTGTAAAAAGCAAACATTTTAAATTAAAGCATAGCAAAAATCAATTAAATTTTCCCATTGGTTGGCGGTGTGGCAGTAAAACGATAGCAATCAATTTAATTTTTTTCACCACGTGTGTCGTATGTGACATTGAATTGGTTTTATATACAAACATGTATTATACGAGTTAATACTTACTTTAATACGATGACATTGTGTTTTGTAGCTGCATCAACGTTTATGTTGTCGACACCGGCACCAGCACGCCCAATCACTTTCAATTTTCCACTTGCGGCTTCTAAAACTTCTTCGGTTATTTTTGTGTCCGAACGAACTATTACCCCATCGGCTTTCTGTAATAAAAAGAACAAATAAGACGATTATCAAAACGAAACAAAACCTTGGTAAACCGTGATACTTTTGATCTTGTGATCAGCCCGCTTTAAGAGTGACGTCATTAACTCTTAAACGAAAAATTGACTTTTAAATTGATTATTTTGGTGATTTTCACCCCATCTCTTGTCGACTAGCCAAAATCTTCTTTGGATCAATAAATCAGACGCACTTTAAGGATTTGGCTGGTCATTCTGAACATCGCAAACTATGAACAGTGTGAGGGAGGAGAAGATGAAACTGTTGAGCACTTATTGTGCTCCTGTTCTTCATACTCTCCCAACGTCGTCAGTTGAGGATCAACTGACGACGTTGAGGATACCAGACATCTTGGACTTCATTAGAAGAGCAAACAGTTTTCGGGACCGACTGTGTACGTCTGGGAAGGGATGTAACAATAGACTTATCGAGCCCCTCTATAGTTCAACCAAAACAGTGACACTTTATTAGTCCATCGGGATTTTATAAATAAGACAAGAGTTTGCGTCTACCAACTGACAGTTTTACTCTGTCATTTTGTTGTCAATTAATGTGGTGTCTTTTCCCAGCGTTTGTTTGCCAAAAGTTGAGCTTTTGCGGTATTTAGGCATAATACATCGAGATGTTGGTAGCAAAGCTTGTTAAATTATGCTACAAACTGTAAGTGAATAACCTACAAATGACTCAACAAAAAAGTAGGAACACTATCAGCCATGTTAACCAAAAAAGATTAAGATTTAGTTACGAGTGGTTCTACATGAAAATAGTGGTTCTCGAAATAGTATTCCAACAATATGGAATTTTCTCTGGAGAAGCGAGGCAGGGTACAACTCTCCAACTGCGACCGGAAAGGGTAAAGTTGGGGAGGCCCATTAAGGCACTCAAGACTGTACTTAACAAAGAGGCAATAGACTCAGCGAATGAAAAATGGACGAACACCAAAGCTTGACTTGAAACGCTCACAGACACTGATCTCCCTACGAAGACGATCGTGAGGGTACTCACAGGACACTGAATACTTGGAGAACATGCGAGTAGGCTAGGACTAGTAGCAAATTACTTTTTCAGAAGCTGTATGGACGAGGAGGAGGAAGAGACGGTAGTCCATCTCCAATGCTCATGCCCGGCTTTGGCACACAAAAGACATGAATATTTGAGTGAGATCTTGATGAACTGTCTCTGATCTCGAAAACTCTAAGGTGCGAGATACTACTACTAACGCTACTTAATTAGCTCAAACTGGTTCAGATTATTCAAGTAAGATCCTGTGGTATGACAACGGACTGTCGCCGGTCTAAGTATATGCTATAGCAGCCACTCAACCTAACCTAACCTATATGGATGATGCTCACTAGAACCTTATTTCGAGGCAATGCATTTTACACTATCTACGTGTGTAATAATCTGCGGATTTGATGCCGTAAACGGCCCTTACTGCGTCTCTCGTAAGACCTTACGAACCATTTTAACGTATTGATGCACATTGTAGGTGGTCATTCATACATTGTAGGTGGTCACCACATTGTAGGTGGTTACCCTGGACTATAACCCTACAACACCATATGTTGCTTGAAGATCGATGAGTTATTATTATATGAAATACTGCATTTGATCAAAAACGTAAATGTTAAATTTTTGGTCTCAAACCAATCCGAATATATTACAGAGGGACACCAGGATTTAATATTGGGAAGCAATGGTAAACGATTTTCTGCGGGCGATAGATGTTTACACCGTATGTGCGATATCTGAATGTATCTGCGATTTCTGAAACGTCTAACTGGCTAAGGCTAGTGATGGTCTGATAAATGAAGAAACGAAACGAAAATATCAGGATCTTGCCAGCAATAGCATTTTGCAATCTAATTACCAATCTGTAGAAAAGAACATTGTCTTGAAGAACTGTCTTTCCGACCATATTCGATTGGTAGACGAAATGAAGTTATGCTTGAAGAATGGAAAGTGGTCGCACATGCCCAATATTCAAGAAGGGCTTGAAATCCAAAAATTATCACGGTCTAACTCCCTTTTGCACAGCATACAGGTTATTGTCATACATTATCTCGGGAAGAATTACTCCTCTGGCGGGGAAAAATATCGGTGACTACCAAGGAGGATTCCTTCCAAGTTGGTCAGTCACTAATGAAGTTTTCTCGCTATACGAATGATTCTTTTCAAGTACTACGAAACATCTCGCGATATGACTCGATCAATCGAAAGAGAAGTTATGATATCGTTCACGAATACAAAGGGCAGTGAGTACATAGGCCCAGTCACGTTCTGCGTGGTAATCCGAAGCGAATGTTACAGCGATCTTTGAAGGGAAAGCCTCGTTCGGTTGGCGAAGAGGTCGCTCCACGACGTAGAGAGACACCTGGCATCTTCTAATTGCTTGCAATAATATGAAGAGCTGGATAGTGATCGAAGTCAATGGAGTTAGATCGGTGACACACGGTCCAACAATGACCTGTAAAAACCGACAAAAAGAAGGCTATTGCTATTGAGAGTGATCAGAAGACAAATTTCGTCATCAACATGAAAAGTCTCCCTTTTCATGTTGATGACGAAATATGATTTACTTCTGGCAACATACCTCATACTATTTCTTCTAATTTGATCTTATAAAGATCATCACTTTTACCGTTCGCAATAATAAATAGGAGGGATATGGTTTATAACGTATAGACATTTTGATTTGACCTCTAATCTCAGACACCAACTTCTTGGATACATTATACTGCAGACAAAATATACAGCTTCTATATAGACGCAGATACCAGTCGTGCACTCAACAACATCAAAATCCAAATACCGATACTGACATTTAATTGGCAAATTATAACTGGAGAACAAATCAATCGTGTTCAGAAATCAGTCCATGATCGATCGCATTGAAGTTTCAGTGCATTCGACGATCTATGTAAATATCCGACAATTTAACACATTTTAGACTTCATTTTGTTATTTTGAAGTTGATGCACTCGATCGATGCATAGAATGGGACCGAGCCTGAATACTTGCTGTCCTTTGATATCATGCACGATCATTTGAATGATTATTCTCTCAAATGATAGAAACCATCTCTAATGCTCATCTATCAAGGTCAAACACATCCTTACAACAGCGGATCTGAGATAAATCACATTTCCAATCATTACACTAACAATTTCACCTAATTAAAGCTATCCAAACGGAAAGAATCTTCTAAATAATCTATAACAACTCAACATCGAAAAAAATCGCCTTGAGAGGACTAATTTTGACCAAATAGTAAATATTTTGCCTTGCACTATAATATCACCCTACGCCTTTGATGTTTATAATAAATCGTAGGTATCGTAGGATTCAATTGTTGCAAGGCGCTCATAAAATAGTGCTGTTCACAACCATTCGAATCGAGCATAGTAGCAGACCTAGGACTATCCCCTACACAGTACTCTAAAGTTTTGAATGCAATTCCGATAACCGGACAATATATTTTACAAAAACATTTCAGAATATTCAATAACAGAATTGGGTCACACATGCATATCTTTCACCTATTGACCAACCACCTCTAACGAAAACATTTCCATGGCAAAAGATAATTTTGTTTTCCAAGTGAAAACGAAATAATAAATTACAACGACTTCAAAAAATTTTCGATTGTAGCTTGCGACTGATTAAGAACTCCATCGAGACTTTATTGGAATGTACTAAAATTTTATGCGATTATAAAAAATTTGATAATAAGACAAAACAAAATCGTTTAAAAAAGTTCGTTCTGAGACAGACAAACAACAGAAACGACAAAAAAAACTACTGTAACCAAAATATAATGACCGCGATATTAGATTCATAAAAATAAAATGTTGCGGCGCAACATTCCATGCAACACACTCATATAATATCATTTTTATCAATCGACTTAAGTACAAACACTTTATTCACTTACTTTCACTTCATCGAGTAATTGTTCTCGTGTTAATTTCCCTTTATAGTATGCATTAATCCCATTCAATTGAAGCAAATTGATGCATGCACTATCCACTTGATCACAAATCAGCACATTTTTTATATCGACCGGCATCTTTAATCGGACACAAAACACAATATTTGTTATATATTTTACTTAGACGACTATTTTGTTGTTTAATGATTGGTGTGCGCGAATGCAATGAAACATGATCTTGGTCGTTTGTAAGCTATATAAAGTCGTATATTGAATATATGATGAGATTGGAAAAAAAATGTATTAGTGTTGATTTGAATATTTCGTCGTATGTTCGGTTTTTATCAATATTATTTTGAACCCTTTCAGACCTTTAAAACGAAGCCCGATATGAATGTAAATGTGGGGGTTGATGACATTGAAAATAGATGCGGGACTGCCTATAAGTAATAAAGAAAAACAAGTTTATCGATTACATAACGAGGATGTGTTGCTTCGAGTGTACAGTGTATAGAGATGGATTTGCGATAGAGTTGCGGGAAAGATAACCTTACCAGATAGGCCAAAATTCTGGAAAATATTGGATTAAACTAATCATGACTTTGAAGTAGTAACCAGATTGTGTCTAATACGATAATAGTTTTCAATGATCCAAAACGCCGAATACAAAATTTGCAAATTCTTTTTATTGTGTAGTCATCCAAATTATATCTGTGGCACAGTACAATGTACTCAAGATGTTCTAGTAGAATTACGAATGTAGACAAGTACAGAACTACAATAGTGCGACGTGGTGTGCAGTCAAATTATATCATTTTCCATGCAATTCCAATGGCTCTGGGCCCAGATGGCGCAGTGGTTAAAGAGCTGCGACATGGAGCGGGAGGTGCCGGGTTCAAATCTCTTTTAGGTGGTGCGATCGGTGGTACGAATGAACTCATCTGAGACCAAGTTGAGGTTAGAATCCATGAGCCGTCTTATCTTCCATGTCAGTACTATAAGGCTGACATGGAGCTATGCAATGTGCAGATGGTTTCTACGTAAATCGGACCTATAGCCGGTACGTAAAGTAATATAGTGCGGGTTGTCACAATGGACCAATATAGCTTGAGTGACGGATAATACTAAAAAAAAGCATAAGTATACTCATAGCCATAGCTAGACAGTGCCAACTTAGCCCAAAATCAGATCTAGAAATGTAACTAGAGTTAAAATATTTTTTCTGCATATGCCTATAAGAGCCAAACATTTTCAAGAAGTTCAATTACAACCAATACTGTTTGTTGGACTACCTGGATGCGTATATCAGCTTCCAACATGGTAATCGTCTCTGCTTTATCGACATTGTTAAAATATTAATTCCACAGGTCTTCCACGTTATTATCATTTCTTTGGAAAATCAAAAAGTTAGTATAATCATTGCTCTTTAGCGGCCACCGTTGACTGTTCTGATCTTCCGCATTTATGAACAAATGGTTCTACCCGCCCATAATGCACACCATAAACAGTGATTTTATGGATGTACCGGCTTCTTGTTTAATACGCCAAATTAGGATATTTTTCTTGGCAACAGCTATTCAAAGAGAGAATGTGGTGTAAATGAAAATGAAGAGCAACCTCGCTTTTGTGGTAACCTCTAAGATTTCTTTATTAAGCCAAAAAGTTTAAGTTTGGTTAAAGTGTTGTTTGTTGCTCTGCTAAGAGTAATTTTCTCCTTTTGCACTCATTTTCGACTTGTTTATTTTCTTATTCAAATGATATCGTTAATATGCTAATTTGTGAAACTCACTTTACAAATATGAGTTAGCTCAAGATCTCAGGATATGCCATCTATACGATACTGAGCATCTTAGCGGAAAATCTCATGGTGGAACTGCTATAATTATCAAAAGCAACTAATAGCAGTCTAGAGGAGTGGTCAGAGAAATGCATATCTACCCACCGATACACTCAATTAATTAAGCGAATATTTTTTTGGACGTAAGTTCATTGCAGGAGGTGACTTCAACGGCAAGCATATTCTATGGGGTTCGAGATTAATTTCATCGAAAGGAAAACTTCTATGAAAGGAACACACTGGCCACCCAACTTACTGGCCCACTGACAGACAAAAAATCCCGATTTACTATACGTTTTAGTAACAAACAGTAGACCTAGAACATTAGTAAAGTTCAAAACGTGCTACGATTTGTTTGCTGATCACTCTCCGGTATTAATAACAGGCAATTTCTAAACCTAGCGCCATCTAGATTTCTAACTAATCGATGTACTAATACATACACAACACCAATTAACTCTGCTGATTTTAAGAAACACAAGCATTCTCCAAATATTCAACATCTCTTAATGACCAAACGCTCAATACATCTCCACAGGTCACTTAATCTTGAAGAAGATTATATAAAACGATTAAAACCTTGGGAACTGAAGCAACGGATATCTCGTTATGGAAAGCCACCCGTTAACTGAAACAAACAACACTCTCATCATTTCAATACGGCACTCTGATGAAAGCTGGCCAAGAAGTGATATAGAGAAAGCAAATATATTTTCTAAATACCTTAGCACAGTGTTTAAACCTAACAAACTTAAAGTCAAGAAATGCTAATAAAATTTTGTAGATACGTCTGAAAGCAAGCCAATCAAATACAAGTGGCACAATATCAAATGAACGATCAAAGACAACATCAATGTTAAAAAGGCATGCGGACATGATCTGATAAGTGGAAAATGCTGTCAAATCTACGGGACAAATGTATCAAATTAATAACATATAGTTTTAACGCAGAAATCTGAAAACCTTCAATTACAATAATGATTATACCGCCCAATCAGCTTATTACCAAATTCTTTCAAATCTGTTCGAGAAAATGCTCCTCTTAAACTTAAGCCAATTCTGGCGAAGATAAAAAACATTCCGGACCATCCATTTGTGTTTAGAGAAGAACACGAAACCGCGGTACACGTTTAAAGTTGTTTCGCTAGATATAGCCCAAGCTTTCGATAGAGTATGGTATAAAGCATCCACAGATGTATTTGATATTCATGCAGAAGTACCTCAAGGCAGTGTACTGGGGCCAGTGTTGTACCCTGGTATGTACTCAATGCAAATTTACGTTGCGATTTACTCATCGAAGCCAAGGAACTATTTAACAGGCAACTAAAACAAAGGATCCTCTAGAGCTAGCTAAGTAATTCAGAGATTATCGAGTGCACGTTCATATTAAGAACTAACATAGTGGTTCAAATTCAGGAAGGTCAGGGGAATATACGACTCGATTCTCGTATGAAGGTCTGATAAATGAAGAAAAACAACGAAAATATCAAGATCTTATATCAGCAATAACATTTTGCGATCCAATTGTCAGTCTGATGAAGTGAACAGTGTCCTGGGTAGTATTGAAAACCTCGATTGTCGGTGCTCGTTGAATGTCTCAAATACAGACTACAGAGAAGTTCGTTGATGATGAATCCTATAAGGAATTCATCGTGATCATGCAGAGATTAAAGAAAACCGTTCATCTGGAGCTGATTGTATTACATCAGAACTCTTGATATTTGGAGTACTAACATTATATAGATCTATCTTTCGACCTTGTTCGATTGGTATGGCGAAATCAAGTTATGCCTGAATAATGGAAAGTGGCCGCATTATACCCAATATTTAAGAAGGCTTATCACTTGAAATCCCAGAATTATCACGTTATAGCACTCCTTTGTACATCATACAAATTACTGTCTTCAAAATTATCGGTGACTATACCTAGGAAGATTCCATCCCAATCGGTCGGACAGATGAAGTTCTTTCGCTACGGATGATTCTTTCCAAGCACTATGAAACATCTAGTTTTGGAACAAGCCTATGACTTGTTGAATTACCCCAGTTTAGACCTGTCAGTATTTTAAGTTTAATTTTCAAATCCTTTGAGATAGTTGTAAAAATAATGTCTTTCAATCTTGGATTAGAAAGTTTGAATTCGGTTTAGGTACATATACTGCGGTATTGGATATCAGTGATGATATTCGGCGAAGTATGGAAAACAGGGAATTGATTTCTATCACTTGAATTCGGATTTTTCAGAGGCCTTTGAATCTTTGAATCACAACATTCCTTATAACAAGCTTATACAAGCACAATTTAAATTTTCCCTTTCGGCTGCTAGATTAGTTATGAATTATTTATCAGATCGTTCACGACAGATTTTTTGGTAGTTTTTATTCTAATTGTCTTCCAGTTACTTCAGGTGTTTCTCAAGGTTCGGTACTTGGTCCTTTATTATTTTCCATGTACAATAATGACATAGAATCCTCGTTTTAGCCATTGTTCTTTTCACATTTTCACTGATGATGTTCAAATTTATAGAAATATAAAGTTAGTAACAATCTATTGTTCGAGATAGATAATTGGGCGATTTCCAATGGTTGCGTCTTAACTGCTCGTCTAAAATCGCAATCTATTATTATCTAAAAAAAAAATCGTTTGATACGTTTTCTTTTCCTTGTATTCATCTTAATTACCCATTAATCATCCCGTTTTCAACTACTTTTAGTAATTTGGGGATAGATTTTAACACAACTCTTAGCAGGGATTACGGATAGTCAGTTTAAAAACAGAATGTTTATGTCCTATCTCCATCCGCATTTCCTCTATGGTGATGTTGTCTTATTTGGTATGTTTCAGGAGAATATGACTATTCTAAAAAGAAGTTTAATGCTTGCACTTGTTTTATTTTCGGAACTAGGAAATTTGGCCCAATTTCATCCTATACTAGGCTTGTTCTTGGTTAACTGGTTTTTATGAGTTTCGGATTTGCGCTTTTATTAGGAAGTTACTCAAAACCAAATTATCTATTCAAAAAGTTATTATTTAGCAGGTCGCATTCGCCAATCTTCGGTTGCTGCCTGCTCGGAATTCTTCTAGGTCTTTAATTTGTTATTTTTTGTTAGAGCTATTTCTTTAGGAATTCTGTTCCATTCAGTAATGGGAGCTAGAATGACAATATAATAAGTTTAAAGTAAATTGTAAAGATTTCTTAGTATTGTCTACACCCTGCTGCTCATCCCACTGTAAATGAGCTTGTACACAAAATAGGATGTCTGTGAATTGTGTTGACTTTGTTTAGTAAACAATTCAAGAGTTTTTTTATCCCTAATGGAAGTAATAATTTTTTACATGTTGCTTCCACAAGCGCTTTTCTTTCTTAATACAAATTATAAACGTTAAATAAACAAATAAAGATCAATCGAGAGAGAACTTTTTAAATTAGTTCCGGTGTTAAACAAGGAGATGCGCTGACCCTGAAACATCTCAAGACAATATTTAATCCGACAATCCAATCAACATTTTGCATATGCAGATTATATCTGTGTGATTGGAATAAATGGCAACGGAGTGAAAGAGATACTTGATCCACTGGAACAGTGTTCAGCTTCCGTTGGTCTCAAAATCAACGAGTCCAAAACCAAATATATGATCTCTGGTTTTAGAGACCAAGACGCAATTGATTTTAAGAGTGAAAACGTTTCAAGGAGTGATGAGATTCAAGTATCCTGACGTATCTCTCATTTCTCGCCATAAAAGTATGGGAGAGGATATCAAGATTCGTATTATGAAATAATCTGATATCGGATTTTTTTCGCCGCGAATTTTCCTATTATGAAATTGTTTGGTCGAATTTTACCAATGTAAGTATGAAGTTAGAAATAAAAGTTTGGATAATTCACTTGAAGTTGCTAAATTTTAATTTTTTGGTGTGTTTTAATTGACTAATGACTTCAAATGAAATCTTCCTTCTTATGTAGAGCATTCAAACCATACAAATTTGATAACACAAAATGCAATTCGTCTACTAACTAGCAGTCGGATTTTGACATTCGATTTTTGGAAAATTCGATTTCGTTTTGTCTGTTTAGTTTCATAATAACGGATTTCTCGGTATCGGATTTTCATAATAGGAAAATCCGCTTTCGGATCCGAAATCGAAATTTTCATAATAGCCCCCGAATTTCATTCAGATTCCTGGGGTCTATCATGAAAAATTCGATATCGGACCCGAAAGCGGATTTTGCTATTACGAAATCCGACTGCTTGTGTATTTTGAATATTTTAGTTTAAGGAGCAAGATTTCATCTGACAAGAAATAAGTCAACAATAAAATAAAATGTAGCAACTTCTGAACTACAAAACACATTATTGCTAACTTCATCCTTACATTTGACAAATTCAACCAAACAATTTCATAATAGGAAAATTCGTGGCGGATCGTATTTTTCGATATCGAAAAAATGCGATGTCGGACTGTTTCATAACAGTCCACCGTCGTCATATTGTTGTAAACAATTAGAAGATGCCAGATCGCTCTCTACGCCGTGGAGCCATTGTCGCCCTCAATGAATTTCTTATTGAATGAATTTATATTAGGTTTTAAGATCATCTTGTTAGTTTCTTATGTATGGAAAGCGTAAATTAAATAATACAATAATTTTCTGGTAAAATATATTAAATTTTATTATTAAATTTATTTTATAATATATTCTTTTTCTATTTGTTTTTTTACTTACATATTTATTTAAAAAGATAAAATATTTTTTTTTTAATTTACAAACAAAAAACTTATTGGAACATTTAACATGTTTTTATAATTTTTTTTTATAAATTATTGGAATTTTAATTAATTTTTTATATTTATTTTGTGTTTATAGTATATTTATAAAGTGTAAGAATAAATAATAATTAAAAATTTATAATTATATAAATAAAACAATTGGGAATATTATATAGGTTTGTAATAAGGAAACTTTATCATACACAAAATTTGTAAATTGAAAATGGGTATCAAAAGAAAATTTAACGTAAGGTGCTCGGCTTAAAATTGTATTCGAAAATTAAATTGTAGAATGTAATTAATTTTTCGGCGATACCGTTACTAATTTATGTGGCGTGACAGGCGATATCTAAAAAAAAAATAAATAAAAACGAAAATGATGTCAATATTTAAAAATACAATACTTGTATAATTTTATAAATTACCCAATGGGCACGATTTCCCAATATTGTTTCCTCATCGTCGATCAAACTATGACCCTGCTGATCGATATACATCAGTGTATCTTTACTGCATAAACTTCCACTACCACGTATCATTCGTATTGTGTCACAATCCATATTACGATATGAATTCGATCCCGATCTCATATTATTGCTGCTGGACACAATACCCGAGAATGTCGAAATCAAGTCCTTTAGACTCATATCATTATCGAGCGTATCAATATTGCCATTCGTCATATCTCGACTAGTAACTTTAAAATTAATAACTTCTTGAGGTATTGGAGCGACCACTGGTTCGATTGGCTTACTATCGGTAGTAATCGTTTTATCTAGTGACGTATTCGATGTGGCTATATCATCCATTTCAAACATTTCCGGAATTTTTTCATTGTGATGATTCTCGATAACCGCTTCAACAATTTGTACTTCCTCCTCGATCGTTGCTACTTCAATATGTTTCTGTATTTGTGGAACTGGAATGTCTTTTACTTTATCACATATTATAGGCGGACTCTCGATGACCTGCATAACATAAAAATAATAAATTAAACTAATTTAAATCGAAAACTCATTTAACATACATTTTCTTCGATTGCAATAGGAACTTCTAGAATAACATCGCGCATTTTAGATTCTGTATCGATTTTCTTTTCGGTATTTTCGATTCCCCCAGTCACAGACGACGAACTACTTGCTGGCACAGAATTAACCCCGATTTTCGACACCCAATGATCCATTGATGTTGAACTAGTTCCGGAACACTCCATATTGTCTAGTTTACGTCGTTGGTAGAATAAAATATACGCTTCGTTATTAACAATATCGTCGGGAATTTTTTCATCAGGTACATGGGTAATTTTCTGATCATCAAACTTGTACCACTGATGATCGTAGGGATTTTTACAAGCCGCTGTATAATGTCCTGTTTCCAAAGTATCACCTTGATGATAACAAACAGAATATAAATCATATCGATTATCTTTGTGGAATCGTGGTAATGATGAATCTTTTCTTCGCGATTTCTTCCATGGACTCCAATTTTCGTCACCCTCGATACCACCATCCTCCGATTCAATACCATCGGAATTTGATAATTTTTCCGATACTAAATGTGGTGACATATCGAATCCGTTTATTGGAAATTTAACCATTGTAGTTAATTTAGCCGCTTGTTGCCCCTTTAATTGTTGTTGTCGAAATCGTTTAAAATGAATCACTAGAATATCGGGTAGTGACCACAACCCTAATGTTTTTACAACCGGGAGATACTGTTGACAGTGCGGACAGCGCCATGCATCTTCAGCACTAAGTGTTTCGGCTTTTGTATAGTGCTCCAAGCACTGTTCTAGAGTTAAGCTTGTCGTGTCAGAATATTTTGCCTGAAATCATATTGTCGATATTTAATCACGATATTATAAACTGTAATAAAAACTCACCTTCATTTGTGACACGCTTTCGTGTTCAACAAAATGATCTGTCATATCATTAAAAAAATTATCTGGATCTGACCACTCTAGAATTAATTTTACGTGTGGTGGACCAGCGTCGCCTGGCAAAACGGACAGTGCTAATTCAATCATCTCGGTGAATAGAGGATGTTCAACACTTTTATCTAGATAAGTATCTGGGTCCGCTGACGGATCTTGTAATCGTATCTTAAACATTTCATGTAACGGAGTTGTATATGCAAATATTTCAGGTTTTAATATTGCCGCCATCTCTTTGAGAATGTTTTTTTGAAGTTCTATGTACGAAACGTCTCGACTAACTTGCAAACAAAACGGCATTCCAAACCGCTTTACGGTTTCGGTACTCGATTTTCGTAACGAATTTGTTATGCACAGCACAATATTGCGAATATCTTCCGATGGGGGTGGTGTTTCAATACAATAAATCGGATCCGATTCGGTTATCGACGATAACGTGTGCGAATCGCAAAAAACTCGAGAAAATCCTGTCTCATTTATTTCCGCCAATATCATTCGATCTAATTTAATTCCTGTATCTCCTTGTAATTGTTCTTTAAGGGCTACGACCGGCGATCCAATCGGAACACCTAAACCTAATTTAACCTGTTTTGGATGTTGTGATGCATAAAGCACGGTAACAAATGTAACCTGATGTCCCAGTTGTGGCAATTGTACAGATATACAATGAAATGGATCGAAAGTATTGCTTTGTTTGTGACATCGCGGACACGCAAGCGACGATCGAAATTGAGCTTGAAATACCGCTTGGACAAATGAATTATTACATCGTATATGATTTGCAAGCGTTTCGGCCGCGATCACTTCATCCGGACGACCATAACTATTCTTTACGGTTTTGTATTTTCGTTTGTTTGCCGTATTCAAATCCTCGTGTACCTTGTCAAGTAGCCAAAACAGAAATTCTTGGGCATCGTGCTGTGTTGAACTACGAAATTGTGATCCATATCGATCGACAACCGCTTTAAAACTTGTACTATGTTCAGGATCATATTTGCATGTCCATAATGCTTTCAATACTAATGCTAATTGTTCGGTTAATTCACCTTTTGTACCAAATTTTTTGGAATTAATTTTATTACGTTTTTTCAGGTCAGCCTGTAAATAGACAAAAATATTTGAATAAAGATTATAGAATATTGTATAATCGGGTCTCTAATACTTTGTACAAATCTAAGACAAAATATTCAGCCAATATATCGGTATGGCTTAAACATTGTAATACAGCGTTCATAAAACATGTATTTCCGTGATTGCGCAATCCTGTAACGCCAGGCGTTTGATCCGGTGGCCAAACATAACCGCCCAATGGTGGCACACGATCTGTATCAGTATGTTTTGCCTGCAAAGTAGATATAAATTAAATAAATAATTTTTCTAAATATATTGATTCAAGGTAAAATTAATTTATCATCATAATATATTTTTTTTTGTTGCTTATCGCGAAATATTTCGCGGCGTACAACAAAAAAAAACATATTATTAATTCGGATGTTGAGTGGAAACATATTATAGACACACACAACTTGTGTTTGTTCTAATTATATAAAAATAGCAATTATAGCAAACTGTGAAGCACACACGGTTGGAGGGTATATAGAAGAGCCAGGCGAGGAGATAACACATTCCAATGATAATAAATTGTAATTTCTCTATGTTGTGTTTGGCGAACCGCAATATCTAAATGTTCCATCGTCTAGTATATAGGGAAAAGGCTATTGTTATCGAAATTATTGCACGCAAAGGAAATACAGCATAGCAATTTGTCTAATTACTCTAGCGAACGACTATTTTGTTCGTTGAGTTTTGTATGAACATTGTGTGTGATGATCATTAGAGCAAGATTTATCGATAAAAGATATAAATCCCACAAACCCTGATATAAGATATACGAATGATAAAAAATCACCACAGATGATGATTCGTTATCGCACGCAGAGGAAACAGATAAAGGTTAAATGGAAGTGGGGCCAAATATACTCTCGTTAATTTTGATGAAGATGTTCGATCCAATAACGAAATATATATCCATAATTGGCAACTACTGTGAATATATCGTCGTTCCTAATTGATTATTATTTTAAATTAATTTGACTCTTATCTCGCGTTATTAGTTGTTGATGTTTAGAATATGTACAATGTATATGTAACTAAAAACACGTATGACATCACAATCGTACGGTAGTTGGTTTACATACGATGGTATTTTAAAAAGTTCGCGCCCAACATTTTATGTACTTTTCGAACACACGAACTAAATGCGGTTTGGAAGGGCATTTACCACCCCCCAAAGCTAAATACATATTTACAGGACGATAATTTAATGTCGAAATATTAACTTAATAAACATAATAAATATTAACGAAATAAACTTTTTAATTCGCCCTTGTATTTAATGACGTTAATTAAAATTAGATAATAAACATATACACTAATCTAAACGCTAAATTTGTAATTCTAATTAAATTAGCGCGAGTATGACGAGTCCGATTATTAGCATACATGACGTGTTTTGATCCGATTATCGTATAATTTACTTACACCAATATTAACGTTTGTCATTTGATTGGCAATCCGAGTTATGAATTTACGCAATGATGATCGACGAAATAATTTTTTCTTGCCACCACCACCACCACCTCCTGCTACATGATTATGATGATCATCATCGTACGATTGGTGTGTTGCATTTAATGTTGAGCTTCGATGCTGTTGATTATCGTTCAATGATGTTAGTGTGGTACTGTGCGGGCCTTCAAATTCCATAATTTTATTCGATCGTCGTGATAAACGGAATGGATTCCGTGGCATCGAAAATGCCCTACGAACTTTTTTACCACCACCACCACTACTGATTGTACTATTATCTGCTCTCGCTTTATTTAATTTAGATAATAATTTTTCTTCGTGTTTGCTTATATCATCTTGTGTTAGATTAGGAATCAAACTAACAATTCCAGTTGGGGTTTCTCCGATTATTACATGTGACATTTTACTTTACGTTCGATGTTTATCGCTTGCTCGATACACTTCTCTATTTGTTATTCACTCTCAAATCACATAGGTTTCACTATAGTTTTATTAAACACCCATTTAACTATTGTAACAAGATATATAACATTTATTTAGGTTTTAGTACGATTATTTAACAAAAATAAATAAATAATTTAATATAAAATTAATTTTAGTTTTTTTCTTTTACGAGGACTACAACTTTGTGTGTCAAACAATCGCCATATTGACAGAATTAATGAGTTTTGATGTGAAGATAGCAACGATTTGTATAAAATAACAAATATAAAATGAGTGCGTTTAATACACAACTAGGCTTTTGCATGTAAAATAAATAACCCTATCAATAACTATATGCCCGATATGGGTTGGTATTATAATAATTATAATCGTAATTTGCATACGGATAATTTGGTTCCGGATAATATTCATTATTTTTAACGACCACTTCTTCCGGTACGATATCGCCTTGATCCTCATCTTCGTTTGTGTACTGCTCAAGTATATCCATAAAATCATCGAAATATCGGAATGAATTGTGCTTTCGAAATAGCAGTAGTCCAAGAATCGGAAGCGCAAGGTTGACGACAGTCTAGTATTAAACAAAACATTTATTTATCACTTGAAACAGAACATTATCTTAATAACTTACTTTTAATCCTGACAATATTACCGGAGCGATATTAATCACGGCCACAGCAACTCCTCCCAACATTATATTTTTCAATCCATCTCGTCCAAATGTTCGTTCCTCAATAGTAGACCGACTTTCTTCTTTTGGCTTCTGCTGATTTGGTGGTTGGCTTTTATCATGTTGAGGTGATATTGGAATTTCTTTCGGCTCGTCTAAAATTTTATTTTCGCTTATCACACTTCGTGCTGTGGTCGATGTTGTTGTGGAAGTAGAAGTACGATCTCGTCGTGATAATCCACCAAACGTTCGAGGCTCTGAATTTACCGGATCGCTGCTACTGCACAATCTCACCTTTAAAAACACTAGAACCAGTAGAATTGCAACGAATTTCATGGTGAACGATTAAAACATGAATGATTTGTAAAATATTTCGGCCGACAATTAAATTACGGTTTGGAGTTTTTTTTTGATGATTTTTGCATTTTTGATTACGATTTGTGGAAGTATACTTCCGAAATGCTTAATTGCAAGAATTTATTCATATAATTTATTGGGTCACACAATACAATAAATGAAATATAAGTGCGGGTGTGCACTTTGATTAATTCAAACTGTGGCAACATTTCCGCCCTTGTTTAATCGGAAATATCAACCCTGCTAGGTAAGATATGGCAAGAAGTGCATTAATCGTCAGCTTAAATATTTACCATAACTTGAACTGGCCTGTTTAATATACAAATTGATCTCGTTAAGACCTGAAAACCCATTCTGGGTTACTTGCGATGTAATTAAGGCTGATTGTAGAACTTTTAATCCAATCCATGCGAAAGCAAAAAAGAATGTTTACGATATAGATCTGTATTCCCAACTCAGATGCAACTAAAGTAACAAGAGGACTACTTCCAAAAAAGAATCTCTACTAGTTAAGGGGATGTATTAAAACAACAGTATGACACTACTAATACACGCAAAGAGGCTATTATCCTAGCTTTTATCAAGTGATTTTGGTTATTCATTATGGCCACTTGATAAGAATATATAAGTATAAGAATAAGTACTACCCTAAATGAGTCCCTAGGTCTCTACTTCACTTCACACTGTATTTAAGAGTAAAATTTGGCTCTTTCCTTTTGTTTGGTTAATGCAATATCCAAGCCAATTGAACAGTCTAAGACTGAAGAGCTAGAGTTATCGTTGATCTGGTATCGTTTAAACTTCATCCACAGTATTTAAGCTCAGATTTCGATAGCTATCCTGTTTGTTTAAATTCCTGTTCTAAGTTTCTACTTGCCTCTCCAATATTTTCAAGAAATGAGAAGTTTAGAATGGGAATAATGGGCCTGCAAATTTCTTGCCGTTGTGAATGTAACATAATACAAGCCTGTTTATATAAAACACTTCTGAACTAGGCCACATACTAATTCTTTACCATCTGCAGTAATAATTCAATAAAAACTGGAATAATAAACATGAATAGGATTACATAACTTGAATGTCTTGGAGGACTATATTAGAACCCAGTAAACCTTCCAAAATATATTTTTGTCATTTCATAGGTCACGTTACCATAACACAAATCGATCTGAAAGATTCCATCAGATTATGCAAATTATTTTAAAATGAGTCTAATGGGCCATTTATATCTGAGGGACAATTTTTTAAGGCTTTTGGCCCTTACCGAGTCAACAATCTGACTCCATCGGTTTTGTAATTAGATGATGCCAAATCGCTCTCTACGCCGTGGAGCCATCTTCACCAACAGTGGCCTTTTTTTTAAATATCGCTGTATGATTCGATTCGGATTAGCACGCAGAACAATGCCGAGCGAGCGAACTCGTTATTCTTTTATTTCATGCACGATATTCGCATTAAATTCCGAAACACAAAAATTTGGAATCCTCCTGGGTAGTCATCGATAATTTCTTGCTCAAGAGGAGTCATTCTTCCCAAGATAATGTATGACAGTAACTTTTATTCTGTGCGAATGAGGGTTATAACGCGATAGTTCTCGCATTTCAAGCGATCACTCATCTTGAATATTGGACATAACGCGGCCACTTTCGCCATACCAATCGAACAAGGTCGAAGATATATTTCCACAAAGTTAGCCCTCCGAATATCAATAGATCTGAATTAATGCAAGAAGTTTCATGGCAAACGATTTTTCTTTAATCTCTGCATGGCCATGGTGAATTCCACTCTGCGGTATGTATTTGAGGGTATTTAAATGCAGCTTGTGATACATGTTGAACTTTTCAATCTGTTTTGGGGCTCAAGGCTATCCCAACTATTTCGCGGTTCGATTATTTACATCCTACCTTATACGCCATTACAGCCAAATCGAGGACGTTCGACAATAGGTCCAATGTATCTGTACATTGCATAGCTTTATGTCAGCCTATATAGTACTGACATGGAAGATGGGTTGACCCATGAGTTCTGCACTCTAACAGAGGATCATAGATGTATTCATTTAAACCATCGATCGTAATTTTCGTTTGCAGTTTCGTGTTTGGCATTAAAGTCACCAATCTAACAACGTGCTCAGGTAGAGCCCATCAGATTATCCAAAGTTTTGTAAAATGAGTCTTTATTTTGGGTTAGCTTAGATCAGTGGGAGCATGTACACAGACAATTGACAGGTTGGCTAATCTTATGAGCAAGTGAAGCTTACACATTCGATAATCGACTGCTTGGAAGCCCATCACAACCTTCTTTACCTGTGGTTTTCTAAGTGACTACACGTTCCATGTGCCGATTCTCAATCTCGTGTCCGTGTATCTAATCTCGTTATGTTCAGTCCAGAGATTCAACCAGATTTAGTCACCCCTTACGACAAGCTCTGGATACTGTGGTGGTATTCTATGGGTCTTATGTTTCGTTCGAAATATTTACAAAACATGGATATCTCCATCCAGAGGGCCCAATAACCGCCCAATATCTGAGTTCCAATAACCACCAAATATTGCTGGAGTAACTTGTATTGTACTTCACTTTTTGGCCATCAATTTTCTTGTAAAACTACGGATTGTAGCTTTATTGTCTGCCATACATACCATTTATATAATAAGACACACGTTTTGCAACTATAACAGCATAAGCTTGATCAATGCCCCAATTATAATCTGATATCGGATTTTTTTTCCGATATCGAAAAATCCGATTAGTCGCGAATTTTCATATTATGAAATTGTTTGGTCGATTTTGTCAAATGTAAGCATGAGGTTAGCAATAATGTGTTTTGTAGTTCACTTAAACTTGGTAAATTTTATTTTGTTGTTATGGTTTAATTGCCTAAAGACTTGTCAGATGAAATCTATTAATGAATCTTGCTCCTTAAGCTGTCTAATATTCAAAACACACAAATTCGATAACACAACATGGAATTCCACTACTGCATACAAATAACTTATAATACTATAAGGGAAATCGTGTCAATTTTCATTGTAAATGTCAACGACAGCATGATTTCGTTAAATATAAGTTTCGAAGAAGATTTCTAGATGGCATACCAATAAGTTTTAACGAGAATAGATGGCACACGAAGTAAGTTTTTAATGAAATGACATCGATAAATAAAAACGATTTTGTTTTATTTATTTATTATTATTTATAAATATGAGCGCATTTACTTCAAAAATTTCCAATTTCGATTATAAAATTAATTTATTTTTAGATTTTAAATTTTGGTTTCGTTAATAATTCGTTGAATATAAAGAACATTTCGTTCAACTACTACTAGTGCCATCTTTTAATCTTCTCCGGAATGATATCATGTTGGCACATAATATCGACGCGATTTCCTTTATATTAGTTATTATAAGTTATTTGACTATATAGGAGTCAGATTTTGACCCGACTCTAGGAAAATCCTACTTCGTTTCATAATAGCAAAATCCGCTTTCGGATCCGATATCGAATTTTTCATAATAGCCTCCCAGGTTTCTTTCAACAGGTGTATAGTTCTTCTTTACAATACACTATATGTAGCTACTGAATAGTCTTTGATTTCTGTCTTAGTTCACATCAATAAATAAGATCATTTTAGCTCTAGGTGACCTTAATAACTATACGATCACACTGTATCCCATATATAAATGCTTTAAATTGCACTGAATTTAATTACATATACTGTAGTAGTTATGTCTACCCCTACACGGCAATTAAATCTTAATCTCAGCTAATTTAACTAATTACATGTAGACTATACTCATTCGTTAAATATTTGTGCGCACAGACAAAAAATCAAGTACTAATACTCGTACTTATTAATTTTCTACCAAACCAAAGATGCGCGATATTTTTCGCTTTATTTAATTGTTCAATTAACACAGATAAGTAACTGAATGCACGAATTGACTAGTTTCGGTCGACTATCGCTGTTATAAGTGTCTTATCTTTCATATAAACCAAATAATAACGTTAGTATAAAGATAAATTAGCTATATATGTGTAGTTACTAGCAATTACTAATTGCGGTTAGTAGAGAAACGATCTGCACGTGATTTATTCATTAGTGAAGTGTGACTGTAAAGTGAAGTGATACAAACAAAATTTTATAAAGAAACTTCGAAAAAAACAGTAAATTTTATTACTAGACAATTTTGTTTGAGATCTAAACGGCGTCCTCGAACGTTTGTATAAGACGGTATCGAATTTCGGTCGTCAATTTATTATCGGTTTCGAATAAGTAATCATCCACATTGATGTCCAAATTTAAATCGGGATTTGGTTTATCATTCTTAATGTTGAAATTGAGATAGTGTTGACCATCACGTTCTCTGAGTGGCGTTAGCGTTAATATTCCGCTATTCATAAGGGTTTGTCGTATTATATTTTCCATCCCATCAACTTCTGGACCATAACCATAACCAGTATTTGGCCCACCATCTAAATCTAATATTGGTTGTCCATTTTCGTCGTAGACTAACTGGTGTGGTTTGTCTGCACCACCTGAATGTGGACCTCCAGAATGTGGACCCTTAGAATGTGTACCATCCGCACCATTGGGCCCATCAATACCGGCAAAATCTGGATCAGTATCACCATTTTGCTTTGTTGTATCTTTACTTTGGTCACCTCCTTTGCCCTTTGATTTTTTGCCATTTTTAGTTCCTTTTTGTTTCGATCCTTTACCATTGCTTGATCCTCCATTTGAACCAACTGGTTTATGACCACCCTTATCTGGATTAAAATGGACATTTTTACCTGGATGTTTTGATTTAGTGCCACCACCACCACCACCCGATTTACCACCCAATTGTGTATCAGATCCACGATTGCCGCCCATACCCTTTTTCTTACACGGAACTCTTTTCACTTTCGTTTCAGATTGTGATTTTTTTATACGTGCCACTCTCGGCCCAGGTATCATTACATCTGACATCATACGTTGCGGAACCAATTTGCCATATGTTCGATTTAAACCCTTAAACGTACAGTCTAGTTGGTCGAATTGCGTCCAAGTGGGAAATCCACAACATTTGTAATTATCTCTGTTTTGACATGGGGAACATTTTTGCGTTTCTGGATATACCTCGACATTTATGCAAGGTAAACATCGATTTTCACATGCCTTTTGAACTACTAAGTCCTGATAATACGGATTTTGGATACAATCGCAATTACACATTTTTGAATCCGAAAGAGTTAAAAGGTCTAGGGGCGGAAGCTAATTTTATAAATTTAGGTTTCACTTTACAAGGAATGAAATATGTAGCATAATTAGTTTTTGTTTGGAATAGCGGTGATAGTACGATTGGGACACTTCTATTAAGCGATTTGAACGTGAAACTACTGTACGTGTAGTAAGTCATAGTAATGACGGTTTACTGCGGTACTTGAATCGGTAGATATCGAGAAGAGCAGAGTAGATTAACGGTCGGTCGCTGATCATTATGATGGATGAGGAACGCATCTATTACCAACTCTTGGTGTGCAGATTTAATGAGTCGAAACACCTTGGAGCTGTGGCAGGCATAGGTAATCTAACTGATTTGGACCAATGGCTATATGTCCTCGACAATTTGAACCTAAAACTATGTTGTTTGAAAGTTTTGGATAGGTTGATAGTCAAGAATTAAATTGTTTTAGTTGTATTGGGTTATTTCATTTATCAGAACTCAGATCTATGGCGCAAAGTATCAGGAAATTCACTAAGATTGTGGCACGCATGTCAAACATGTGTCATCATCTGTTTTATATATTTACATCAATTTGAATTGTTTTGGTAATAAAGGTTTGTCAAATTTACAAAGTTCTTATCAGTATAATTCCAGACGCAGTAGACCGACATCCCAATCACCTACGAATGGTGGTCTACAGTAATTTTCCGCCAGACGGTGGCTGGGGATGGGTTGTTGTTCTTGGTATTGCTCTAACCAATACATTTAATCAATCATTAATCTCCGTATTTGGACTACTATTTAGTGATCATCTGGATAGTTTGGGACAAAATACAACCGGTGCGGCCTTAGTCATGAATTTGAATAGTGTTTGTTTAAATTTATCTGGTTTAATTACGGGACCGGCAATAAAAATGATGTCCGCACGGAAAGTGGCTATAGTCGGAAGTATACTCACAGGTACCGGAATGATATTAAGTTCGCAGACCAAATACTTTTGGCAATTTTTAATTACATATGGAATTTTGGTCGGGTTTGGACTGGGTCTGATCTCGTCTTCGACATTTATCACGGTAAATTCATATTTTAAAGAGAATCGTGGCAAAGCGGTTGGATTTGCACTAGCTGGTACTGGTGTTGGTCAAATGATAATGCCGCATATCGTAAGTTTTCTACTGAAGGAGTATGGATACAGAGGTGCTACTCTCATTATTGGTGGCTTGGCACTACATGGAGTAAGGATAATTTAAGAATTGTTCTATGTCTAATTTTAATATTTAATATTTTTTAGCTAGTTGGAGCATTTCTATGCCAACCAGTCGAATGGCACATGAAGAAAAAACAAATAATTGACGAACAAAAGTATTTGCTTATCTCGGAGGAGAGTAGCCACTCTGAAATTGAAACGGATACTGGAAGTGTACAACCTTTATACCCTAAAGACGAAACACCATTTTGGAAACAAGTCAAACTGGCAATGAATTTCAAATTTTTACGTGATCCTGTCTTTTTAAGTATATCGGTTGGACTAGCTTTGGCGTATACTGCATCCATAAATTTTTCTATGATTTTTCCGTATTTTCTGCAAAAAACGGCCAAACTAAATCGCGACGATGCAGCAATGTGTATGTCAGTCCTGGCATCAGCCGATCTATCATCAAGACTTACATTACCGTCGATCACAGACAAACTAAAAATTTCGGCGCGGACTACATTTTTGGCTGGTGCCGTGCTTTTAATGGGCGTTCGAACTTTACTGGCCGAGACCACGGAACAGACGTCGCTTATTATATTTTCTGGTATATATGGGTATGTTCGAGCACTTACAATAGTAAATCAGAGTCTTGTCATATCAGAATATACATCGCAGGATAAGCTACCGGGAGCGTTGGGCCTAAATATGGTGATCAAGGGAATATTTGTCATAACCGTGGGACAATTTCTCGGATGGATTCGTGATTACAGCCAAAGCTATGTTATATCTTTGTATTGTCAGAATATTTTGCTACTCATAGTCATTATTATCTGGTTGCCGGAAATCTGCTATCGAAGTATTAAAATAAAAACGAAAGCTGTGATCCAAAATGCTGAATAACACAAATTTATCAAATAAAACTCATACTTTATTTTAAAAAACCAAATATCTCTTTTTTACCAATGCTTCCACCCATTTTCGCCTCCTCTTTTTTCAAAACTTTCATCAATTGTGCATTTAGATCCTCTCCGGCAGCAATGCCCAGCTTTAGAGTATCACTTAAAGTGTCGTAATGGAAGGAACCGGAACCCGATGTACGCGTCGTTGTAATAAAACTTTTATTTTGATAGCTAGACACACCGATAACTAGAGTAGCCGAGCTACACTCTTCTTCCTGTGCTGATGGATCAACAACACAATTATTACCGATTTTACAAAGCGTTACAAGTACTGGTACTGCCTCAACATTGAGCCGGTCACAGTCGTATATATTATCCGAAAGAGTAAGATCCACATTACCTCCATCCATAAGTGCGGCCGTGACACGAGGTATTCGCGTATTAAATAATGCCGCTTTTACAGCTAGCGATACGGTGTCGAATAAATTTCCGCCACACTCAAGCACGAGAACATCAACAAATAATTTCCAACACTGTTGGTGTGGTAATATCGATAATAGCTTTAAATCGAATGCTTCACTCGATTGATACGCTTTTTGTAGGGTATTCGAAATTTCCAAGGCGAGCTCTTCACCACCTCGGCCTTCAAATTCTGGGGTAGCATTGGCCGAACAATCAACAAAAAATTCTAGTTTACCTTCATCGTATCGATCGGCGAACGGTGTATCGATTTCAGTTTTAACGCCAACAAGTATATCGGTATTGGCAAGGCGTACACGTGCAGAACCGCTAGCATGACTTACTATCTCGGTTTCTAGTTCCATGGGGCGATATTCTCGACGGATACGGCCGTCATTCCGCAAATCTTCCTATGTATGTATATATACAACTTAATATTAATTTAAACTACTAAATTTTACTACTTACATCAACTCCATGTAAAATAAATGTTTTTTCCGCTTCGCTTAATAAAATATTTGCCATTTTACTGAAATTCTAGGTTTATATGACAAGAACTTTAAGGTTATGTTGGTTTGTTTTTAAATACAATGTGACATTAATGACAATAGGAGGGAAATTCTAGTTTATATGAAGGCTTTTTCATTTAGAAAATTGTTTTAAATAATAATTTCCCTCGCATGCAAATAATGTCGGTATAATACAAATCTATTTAACATTTAAAACTAGTAAGATTAGTGTTTATCTAATATTGATAGAATTACATACAATTTACTGGTAATTAATAGTTATTTAGTTAGTAATAAAACGATTGTCCCACGTATTTCAGATCGGGCACCACTTTTACTGAGGGAAATTTTAATGAAACAAACTGGAGTTGGATTCTAGTTATTATAGATATCTTATAAGAAATACTTACGTCATATACGCAACCATCACACATCAGTCAACGAGCCGATTTTATAGTGAAAATACTGCATGAAAATTTATTGTCGGAAAAAAAAATATTTAGCTTATTTTATTTATTAATTTAGTGGTATAAGATAAAATAATATTTATTGTTATTAAAACTACTATCAGTGATTAATTAATATTTAGTGATTATAGTTTATATTCGTATAAATCGAGAGAGCAAATTATTTTGAGTTTTTTGTTTTCTTTCGTTCCCATATTTTGACAGTGATTGAAATAAGTGACAGATCGAAAATATAAATAAATAAAATTAATTTAAATCATAAATTAAAATGAATATTAATCACAATAATAATAATAATAATGTTGTTAGAACTAAAAAAAAAATTATATATTTTTATAAAAATATACGATGGACGTTTTTTATTTCAATTTTTATAAATTTTATTATTTTTAATTTATTTTTTATAAATCACGTTAATTGTGTTGCAGTAACAAATAATAGTTATAATCATAAGAATATAATAAAAATAAATTTAATTAAATATATTAATAATTATAATAATACTATTGAAGTTTATGGTGATAATTTTATGTTAACAAATTATGAATTTTTATCAACCGCATCGTCTAGCGAATGCATTGCAAATCCAAAAAATTTATTAAAATTAATCAAACAAACTGATAATATAATAACGCTCGCATTCGATTCTACACAAGATATAGATCGAAATAGTGATATATATTTATGTGCACGGGAAGTGGGTAGTGATAGTGCGCAAAATGGGGCACCATCACTACACCAATTCTTTCATTTGGGAACGGATTCAAAATTATTAAGGTTTGTTGTAATTACTTAAATAAGTATTTATTTTGATGCCAATTAAATGTAACATTAATTTAAGATTTATTAATTTAGAATACAGTTTAACTTTGATATATTAATGGATAATTAATTTGAAATCCACACGAGAATATTTGTCGAACTTTGTAGAACAACAACCCACACGTAACGAAATGCTGCTGACGTGATTTATCTATTTTTGAATTGCTTAATTATTCAATATAGGTTGTTTACGACAGTTATTTAAAAAGTCTATTAGACCTCTGATTGTTTATGATATCCAACTCACAGAAAGTCAAATGGTTTCAGCCGACATTAGCTTATCATTTTTTCTATTTTCAGGTACTTGAAAGTTGAACCTCATTCAATCTCTAATCTAAATTTTAAGTTCTTAATATTTCGTTCAGGTACTTATCAAAATGTTATATCCTTAAAGCAAAACTAAATGTTGAAACTCTGGGAAAACTCCACTGGTTTGTTGCAATTCAATTATAATCTTGAAACTATTTTGAGTTTTGTGACTAGATTATCTATCATATTTACTATTTTACATCAATCAGCTACTTTACTACAATATTTTCTTGTATCTACAATGTTTCTCTTGTTTCAATATTGCTTCTCTGAAATGGTCATTTTCTATCGGTCTATCCAGTTTCAGTAGGCCTTTTATAGTTACAACACTTAAGGCCTTTTATTTATAGTCCAAATTAATGTTTTAGTTAAGTATATAGTTAAGTGAGGGTATATGTGTTGTCGGATTTTCTTCTGACTGTTGTCGTTACAATTTCGGTGAAAATGAGCTTCTCATACCTACTGCGCGAGCTTTCTATGAGAAATCACAACTCTATCAATTTTCCATTTTCTGTAGTAACTCGCTTGCACATGCAGATTTAACTGAATCATCAGTGTTTACCAGTTTTCTCAAGCGATCTGATCCAAGATAACACCTCCGCAAACAGTATCTTTTGACTCACGAACAACTGGTTCCGTATTTTTACGTCACGTTGATGAATGCCGCGAGCTCATCTTGGTGGTCAGGATTGTAGTGCAAACTTCCAACTCTTGCAAGGTTTTTGAAACCAGTTGCTTCGTTGTTTTAAGCTGTACGTCCGGTCGGCCGAGATAGGGTTTGCAAAATTTCTCTGGCCTAATTTCGAGTACATTTAGTTATTGTTGCCCATCTAATCCTGCAGTTGTAATTTTGAACTGGATTTTGAATGTTTGGTATGATGTTGTTCCGTTGAATGTTGGTACTCTCAAGTTGGTTACTGCCACAGTTGTTTTTAGTAAGACTATAACCTCCTGTTTCTAACGTTTCGATCCCTCCGTACAACTTATTTACCTCTTTTAGTGCCTGGAATTCAGTTAATTCCCTTGTTTCTTGGAGTTTTCTCATTTCTTGTTTAATGATCGATACTGGATTGGAATGCCTTCCAAAGACGACTTAGTGGTCTGTTCAGCCAGCCGAACTTCACCTTCTTTCTACTGAATTTATTTTCCTGGTGTAACAATTCCTCTTTGAGTTACTTCTGCTGCTATTAGTTGTATAACAGTTCTTTATGTTGTTCTTGCTTGTATCGTACTGATTAACAAGGATATCGACCAGCTGGTTCTGTTGTTCTTATTGTTGCCATTTTTACTGTTGTTGGTGTTGGCGAGTAAAAGTGTCAGCCTTTGCATTTGATCAAATGTTGGTATGATTGATCTTTTCTTGGTAGACTCTGACGCTGTTCTAAATACGGCTTCATCGGGATTTTCCTGACCTTATTTTATTACGTTCCGCAACTTTTTTCCGTATCAATTCCACTTTTGAGCCTCGAGATGGAGTTTTTGATGATTAAGCTCATTGATTTGGACTATTATCCCACTTCTAACACTATTTGTTCGTATAAAGATTATTGACGCCTCAGGTACCGATCAAAACTGTATTAAACTTACAACTTTATTTCACATGATCAATAAAATTGTGAATGATCTTGTAAAAGTTTATAACATTTCATTTCACTATTTATCCAAGACTAGCCGTTTCACTTTACTTTAAACATTAAACACTTTACTGGCTAAAACAATACTTGTCTGATACGGTGATTTAGCACTGGGTGGATTCTCGATTATTCTACAACCGGGGGTGGGTTCTTGATTATTCCATTATGGTACAGACATTTCACTGGAGTACATTTCGAAATATTTCCGTGAGCTATTGTAATAATGTCTACAACTGGTTTCGATTAACTCGGTGCGTTACGATGATTTTGAATCACTTGCTGTGTAGTGTAATCTCGCTCCTCATGTCGTTACTACCTATCATTTTCGCTTGAGAAGTCGAAGAGATAAACTTTCTCGTTCTCCAATACTGAACTCTAACATAAAATATTGCAAGATCTTTGACCTCTACTACATATATCGTTTAATATAAAATTTCGATTATTCAATCTTTGTTGAATCTAGTTTCTTGCATTGATAAAAAGGGAAATTCGTAGCAATAGTAAATATAGTGATTGTCAGAGAAAAAAATCATTTTATTTAGTAAATGACAAAGGAAGAATACAACTTTCATTAACCGATTCATCTTCCATGTCAGTAGTATAAGAATGGCATAGAGCTATGTAATTTGCAGATAGTTCAACGTAAATCATAACTAGGGCGTAAAGTAGGTAGTATCTAGTAAACCATAAAAAAGTAGAGTACTTTGTCCTCCAAAAAATTTTAAAGATTAGAAACAAACAAAGAATGCCTTCAAAAATGCCTACAAATCTGGATTTAAGCTTAGTAAAGCCTATATGACGTTGATTGAGTTTCTATATGACGTTGTTGGTGCCTCATAATCAATGGTTTAGTAAGACACTTTATCTCTGTTTTGAATTTTGCCTGATAGGACTAATTACAAGATTACATACATATCATAGTACATATTATACAAACTGACCGATAAATACGAATTAAACTTTATCGAAATTCTATGTTTGGTATAAAAGTCTTTGACAAACCATACGAACCAAATACTCTAGCCAAAAAAAAAAAATTTTTTATTTTTTATATTCAGTTTATGGATCACTAAAATCTTAGTCCCAAATTATCGTCATTAAAATCCAATTAAGTTATTGAAGTGCAATACCAGATTTCTATGTTAGCTCATAATTTTGCCATAGTCATGGCAATAAAATGATGCTATTAAATATGCCAATGGAGAATTGTTTGAAATTGTTGTCGAAGATAAGACACTATATAGCACATATTACAACTTACGAAAAAGATAACATAATTTGTTTTCCAAAAAGATTATTTTCACACAGGAGGCTTAAAAATAATACTCTGCAATGACGATGGTATACATCGTATCACAGTCATAATTGTATTAATTTAATGTTTTGTATCTCTATTTCATAGTTTAGTCCTAAAAAGCTTAAGTCAACTTTAATAGACAATCTTTCAAGGACTCTGCTTCTCTTGTTATTTTTTCGTAATATTTAAGATTTTTTTTTTATAGAGTGGGACTAAAATCGGAGCAAAAATCAATACAATCCATGTCTAAATATCTTATGTTTAGGCGTCAGCTATTTTTCTGCTATCATAAAATTTTGTGGGCTTTTAACTAACGATTTTTTGGTTTTCCGTACAATTTTGATTATCATATAGACATGTGTGTATCTAAATACGAGTGTAAATACTATTCGAAAAACAATTCGTATATAGTAAACTAGGTCATAAAATACAAAGTGGGTGGTAGGCTAGAGTAGTACATTTATAACATGACTGTCGTTCATTTCAGCTATCACAGTTTACACAAACGCATGATACAAAACAAATCTTCAAATGAACCATTTTCTCGGCCTGTGCAAAATCTAAACTCACACAGCTTTTCCTAACATATTGATTTTATCTTAAAAGAAATTTTTCTTTTCAACAAAAATACATCATAATAATTTTTTTTTCCTATATACGAAAAATAAAAAAAAAAATTTCCATTTTTATTTTTGTGTTTTGCTTTCGAAAAGTATACACACAAAGTAATTTATATTTGGAAAACCGAATTTTTCTCGATTTCTGAATTGTGACCATCATCAAACTATTTTTGTTGTGAAATTTTTGCGTGTTTTTAATTTTTGTTGTTTCCAAAACACAAAGGAGGGAAATGAATCAATACATTTATCGGCCATTAAACATGAAAAGGTAATTGTTTTTATATATTATATAGGTTATGTATGTGCTCAATTGTATTTGTATATGCCCCAATGTCTCGTTGTTACATCACAGGGAAACATCAATCATTTTAAGTGAAAATATGTTTCTGGAAAAAATATTGAGAGCCCTAGTTTGGTTGTATGTCAAACAGCGACACAAAAGTACCACTCTACATAGTCGTTCGTCGTGATTTATTTTCAAAGCACATATGTAAATTATATTTTATGTCTACTTGTGCTGTTGGCTTTGTTGTATAAAAGTACAATTTATTTTATAAGATTTTTTTTTTGCGTTAATGAATGAAAATCATTTTCTTGTTTTTCATTTCGTATAAATAAACATAAAAATGTGTATTATATACTTTTCTCATAATTTTCTTTTTGTTTTGATGAAAATTTCTATTTTTAATAATTTTTAATTGAGAAAATTAAATATTTTGATTACGTATCGTGTTTATTTGTGTCGTAATTATAATCTTAATTATACGCGAACCGTAAGGATACCAGCTTAAGTGGAATTAAATTTCTTAAACTATTTAAATCGAATTTGTATTCATTGACGTGTGTTTGACTAAGGCATCCTTCACAATTATGGTTTGGAATTGTCCTACAAATAATGGTGAAAATGAAAGACAAATATGTTTGGAAGACATCCTAATCCCTTGTTAAAGGGCAGAATTCATGAGCTGATCCACCTTTCTGCGATAGATCATGAGAAACAAGCAGAAAAACCGCAGGAAAAAATCTGATAAATCAATTTTCGTGAATGTGTAATCTATTGTACATAACGATGTAGAACATACTGGGTGCGATAAAAGTTCTCTCAGTTTTTGTTAGAATTATTTCATCTAGGTTTTGTGGTTTTATGCCAAAACCATGTTTTATTAAATTTCTCATCGAATTTTGGCCTAAATATTGTACATAGCTTTATTAATGATGTACAGATTACTAAGTTGTGTTCGTAGTGAATAGTGAGCAGATAAAGCCATTAATAAAGACACTAGGTAGTCATTGTTAGAAGAATTGGTTTCGATATTGGGCGGTTGGGATTCCTGGTTGCTTAATAAGTTCTATATCGCTAGTATTTACTACAGGATGTAGTTTATGATCTTTTGAAACTATTAAAACTATTTCACTGTCGGAAACAATTTGTCAAAATGAATGGCATAGCAAGTACCTATTTAGCCAGATGAAAGTTTACTTGGAGCAGTTGGTTGATAAAATTAAATTATTTGTTAATATTTTAAATATATTTTTTTATAGTTTCAAAAACTTCTAGTACCCAAACACTGCCGTTGAAAATGATTTATTCAAATTCGATTTTGCTATTGCTTTTGTACAAATTTGCAAGGTTTGTAGATATTGCAGTGGTTATGTTTACATTGATATCGTATCTATATCAAATTATTTTAAAAATATTTATCTGAATTAAAATAGTTTCGTTTGAGATGTCAATTAAAGTTTCATCTTAAAATTGTGAAAAAACATTCGAATATATAATCAAAATGACTAGATAAGTAAAAGGTACTGCTGCTAATACTGTTTACTTACTATTCTTTCAAAAATATTCAATTAAATGTTCTCGGACTACATCCTCAATTACGAGAAGTCTGGCGTTCAAACTAAAATATAAATTCGTCATTGCACTGTTCAAATACAATGACTACTACTGTAAGCTTAATACGATGAATTTATGCTTTTCGATCAATCAAATGGCCATTCAATGAAGTTGCTCATCAGATCGAAACAGGCCTAGACAACATTAAAAAAACCAATAACTACTCAATTCAAAGAGAATTCAACATCTCTTATCGGTTGGTTGATCCAAAATTAATACCACCATGGTCCCAGGGTTAATGCAGTAACTGCCTATTCTCTCATTTCGCAAAACTTATTGCTATAAAATATGTTGGCACTGAAACATTAATTTTAAGTGATAAACAGTTTAAAACACTTTTATATCTGAGTAACATCATATCACTAATACATTCCCGAGCAACCTAATCGACTCAAAACTCTGCGTGTAGAGTTTAGTATTTTGCTTTTAGAAGGACACGCTTAGCATTAAAATCTATGTACAGCACTTTATAAATAAGCAATCGAACAAAGTTCAATGTTTCGGTGAAAACAATCTGCGTGCTGCAATCACTATGTTTAGTACTACGTTGACCGATATTTGTTATCAGTCACTTATCACACGTTGACCTGAACAAATCTTTACCCACATACCAGCTGGTAACGGTGTATAATTTTAGATGTAGCTGAGGCAATGAGGCAACCTCACTCTGGACAGCCTGTTAGAGCCCCAAAAATGACAGCTCGTCGCACTGTAAAGAGCAAATCGAATTCGCTCACGAACACGTCAATCGGAACATCGAGCAATGGAGATTCGTTCTATTGACTTACTAGTGCAGAATATGTCTTTATGATAATGTTAGGAGAGAGTCTACAGGCGTTCTGAAGAGCAATTTTCGCAGTGCTGTTTTGCTGAAACAGTCTCGTACCGTGACGGTATGGTGTATGCTGGTATATCGCTTGCGGGAAAAATAGATCTTGTTTTCGTACCTGGTGGAGATCGTAAAGAAGGTCTGACCGCTGAACGATACATCGAGGACATTCTCTTGGATCATGTAGGGGAAGATTTCATATGGATGCATGAAGATGCCCGGTGTCACCCAACTCGAACCATTCGACAGTTTATGAATGATTCTGAACTCAGTTGAAATATGTATCTAATTTATAGGATGAACTAAAGAGGAGGATCCGAGCCATCTGAAATCCGGTTCCATCTAACATCAGTGAGCTCAATATTATGTTAGATGAGCAGTGGAGTACGATCCCTCTAGTCGTTGTCAAGATAAGATCAGTGCGGAACCGCATGCTCCGTTGTAGACGCAAAGTCGTTTTAAAAAATTCGCCTTTCTGTGAGCGCTGAAAGTTCGAGTCGATAAAGTTGCTCGTATGTATATACAGCCGAAAATTGAAAGCAAATATATTTATTTAAGCAAATATTTACACATTATGAATTTAAGCACAAATAGCAGATATTAATGAAAAAAATATTTTGAAAGTTTTGTTATTAAAAACAGACTATATACTCTCATCGTTTTATTTTATACACAAGTGTTATACTTTAAGCAATTGTCAAACATTTGGTTACAGAGGCATGTGTGATCCAATTTGGATATTAATCATCCGACTATAGTGCGTACAAGTCGATCTATAATGTGAATATTGCTGCTGTAACTGAAAGTGTACGTGAATAATCAATCAATTCGTCACAATCAATTTTCAAGCTCTAGGACTCTCATATGGTACATTGTGGCATATTTTGAAGAGAGATATTGGTTTGAAGGCATACAAAATACAGCTTGTTCAGGAATTGAAGACCTTTCTTTGCGTCATCGATTTGGTTTATGGGTGTTGGAACAGCTCAAAACGATCCGTTTTTTTTACCAAAAAACTTTCTTCCGCGATGAACCTCATTTTTCGCTAAATGGATACGTCAGCAAACAAAATTATATTTGCGCCGATGAACAGCCAGAAGATATTAAAGACCAAATTTATCCTATAAAATGCACTGTTTGGGGCAGATTTCTTTAAAAATGCGGAAGGACAGTGTGTAAACGTCAATGGCGCAAACTAAAGAGCAATGGTCAATGAATTTCTATTAAGTAGCCACCACTTTTGGTGAAGCCACACAGCAGACCATACCATCGATTTTTTTAATGAAACCATCGTTCCAAGAAAGGGATCCGTGAATTGACTTCCAAGATCGTGTGATCTGACGCCGTTAGATACTTTTTCTGGAGGTATCTGAAATCACTTGTTTGTATTGATAAACTATAATCTATTCTTGCAATTAAAGCGAACATTATACGCGTAATTAACGGGATATCGGCTGAAATGCCTGAAAGAGTGCTGGAAAACTGGACCACTAGAATGCGTTAAAGCTAAATGATCTTAGCACATATGCACATTTTAATTTGCTTACGGAATCGAATCCGTAATTTTAGGATCGGAATTTCATTTCTGTGCTATTCGGTTTCCTAAACATATTCGGGAGACCTAGTTCGTATCTCCTTTTGAATGCATTTTTGTCGTCATATATATGAAGTTTTACTGGTCTGAGGTGGATCATTTGTGGTATTTTATTATGATTAATGATTATTTATATGGCTGCAGTTATTTTTAAGAAAATGTGGGTAACGCAATCCATTTTCATACTATTTAGTTTATTTCATAATCTTTTAAATAATCTGCATAGGGTCTTGTTTGTTAAATTTCTTATTTATATAAATTTTAATATTAAAACCAATACTTGTATCTTATAATTTGAAAATTCTTACTATCTCTTGTTCTCTTGCAAATTTTGTAAGAAATTCGAATAGAATATATTTTAAGCTCAGCAAAATTGTTATTTTTGTAGCTTTTTTACATCTAAACATTTTATTCTTTACAATATTGTTTGGCTTTTGGGTCGATTGTTCTCATTTCGGATTTATTCTCATTTTTTATAAGGATTTGGTTTTGTTGTTTTTTTCTATGATTTTTTGTAATCCGATTATTATATGCTTCAATGGAAAAAATCAGGAGATTATCTGACTCTTACACAGTCAGGGTGAAAGTATTGCTTCCATTCCAAGAAACTATTAAATCAACAATAGATTTGTTGGACTGTCCAATAAAAAATAACGTAATCGAGACCCGGCTGTAATTTTGCATCGAGGACAAATTCAGAGTAATTCACATTATTTCTTTGGCACAAGTAGGAATAGATGAACATTTTATAAACAACTAATGTCAATGACTGAAAAATAAAAAGAAACGTATTTGAAGTATCTTGTTATGATACATATATATCATGAGAGCACCACACGAGAACAAATGATAACAACTTTTTATTTACTTTAAAATTTAAAGTTGTAAATTGAACCATTAATCATAATAAATTGATATTGCAATCTATTAGAAGCAATTCATTAATTGTTCTTTTTCATTTAGAGAAAGCTAATTAGCAACAAGCTTATAGTGACTTCAAGTAAACAGTAACTATTTTGATTTGATTTACGAAGTTTACATGATGCACCGGTTGTGTGGTTCGTTATAGGAGGGCGGACTGAGCAGTCTGATAAAATTGCAACAGAGAGTTCTACAATTCCAAATCCCAAATGTCATGTATGTCAATACCATCTGCAACTATTTGGCACAATCGTGCTGCGTTCAGATATAAAAAAAATAATTAAAGAAGGCGGAAATAATTCCAGAACTCAATGCCACTAAAGGCCCACGGTTCAACCCACATACACATACAGATTAAAAACACCCAATCGTGATTGATGAATCGTCACCACCCCGGGAATCGAACCCGAGACCCCCGAATGACAGAGCAAGTACGCTACCTTCTCTGCCACAAAAGCGACAAATTTATAGAATTTTATATGGAACTATCAGAACGCAGAAAAGTGTTACCTGATGCAACTTTTTATTTTTTCTGAAAAATAGTCGGTTATTATTGCATCATTTCAGAAAATAGGATCCAGTATGATGATGCTTTTACCTAAAAACAAACTAAACAGTCAGTTTCATTCACATGGATTATCGTTGGCTCAAATGCGAGAAATGCGCCTCATCGCTGAAGATGATTTTGATAAAAATAATTTATAATTTCACCATTTTAGCAGTGCTCTTGAATAACTTTAACACGGTCTTTATCACTCGAATACGACCTCATAGCGATACACGATTCAATTAACCAAATGAAAGAAGACAACAAAATAAGTTTTTTTCCTGCGTTCAAAATATAGGTTCTGACATTTTAGAATATATAGAGCAATCCGGTAACTGAGCTTCTTTCCGTTTTCAAGATTATCGTCCTAAAATTTATTTAGTTAAATCTTAGCAACACCAGTCTAGTTATTATTTTCTATTCCTATAATCATGGTTCATAACAAATTACTTTCATAGTTTACTGATGACGTTGAACCATTGATCATATTTTACCAGATATACATGCTAACTGTTTTGTTATATGGGAATAAGTTTTAGCTAGCTTAGCAATTTATAGTAGTTCAGTAAAAGTGGAGTTGTAACGTATAAGCGGACTAAAAATGTTAAAGATTGCTTCTCATCTTTCTTTGGTTTTCTTATAACTTTCGTTTTCAGTTTCTTTTGTGGCATCCTTAATAAGGTTGGCAACTAATGGTGAATTAGTATTCACGATAAGGTATAATTATAGTATAAAACGTGTATTATAACGATTTCTTAGGTAGCTAATTTCTCTGTAACGCAGGATGTATCTAAAATTTTTTCAGAGACTTCACAAAGATGCTGTTGTATATTTTGATATATTCTATGTAAACCATCTGGTTTTTCTTCAGCTGCATTGATATTACCAGTAAATTTTAATGATTATAAAATCATGTAAAATTATTAAAATGGGGTATTGTCCAAATACAACGAAATGAGGTGAATATTCTATACTGCCATAAATAGTTTTCCGTATCGCATGAATTATCGCTGGCAAAGATTCGTTAGTCCGTTTGAATGTAGGCATGAAGAACAGACAATAATGTCCGATTCACGCGCTCAGAGGCGTTAGCTTGATGTGAATTTAGCAGTAAATGTGTACTTCGTATCTACGAAAAAGATCAAGCAACCGAGAAATGAATTGACGTGTATTATCTGTTACTAATACTTCAGGTACGCAAAACATTAGGAAAATGGAGCCTTTCTTACCGGTCTAGTAAGTACACGTTTTGAAAAATTATCTACTATATTAATATGAAAGGGAGACTTTCAAATCGCCTTTAAAAACTTGTTTGCCTGGGTATTGTAGAAGCTATGCACACCTCACCTATTGCAGCTCTTAAGATGGCGCAAAAATCTGCTCGCTTACAAGGAAAATACGATCTTCATAGCCCTTCTGGGTACTCAAATATGGAGGGAAGTGGGCTAGAGCACAACTGCCCACATGCTCTCGAACACTATGGTGACGAAGCACGTCTTCGGCAAATTATTTTGAGTAACTATTAGCGAAAATCACACATGGGACTATAATAGCCCATCCCACCTATCCGGTGACCGTATGATGATCTTTACTGACGGATCAGTATGCTGTAATCTAGCTGGTGCCGGGTTATACTTACATAATACTGAGGTCAAATTATCTATCCCCCTAGTAGGTACGCTACTGTCTTTCAGGTGGCTATTTCTGCAATTTTAAAACTCGCACTCGTTGCAAAGGAGGTGAATTTGTATCCATTCTGACGACCAGGCTGCTCTAAGGCGATTGGTAAATACGATAGTTGCTCTAGATCGACTTAGCAGCCCGAATAAAGTTAGGCTTTACTGGTTACCCAGTCAGTTAGGTATCTAAAAAACGTATTGGCCCGTTTAGGTGTGGACTCCACTTTTGTGGGACCTGAGCTCGCTTTAGAAGTGATGTCCTTATCTTTTAAACGAGAAATTGACTATTACTAGCACACCCAATCACTTTAAGTTTTCTACTTGCGGCTTCTAAAATTTCTTCGGTTATTTTGTGTCGGAATGGACTATTACGCCATCGGCTAATAATAAAAAGTACGAATAAGACGATTTAATGTTAAAATGCATGAAAACCTTGGTAAGTCGTGATACTTTTGATCTTGGGACATTTGTGTTACCAAAAAAAGAAAGTCGAATGTCATCAAATAGCACCTCTCACTATCCAGTATTTAACACTATCCCAAAAAGGTGCCGATTCCACCTGAGCCCGCTACATTAGTGACGTCATTATTTCTTAAACGAAAAATTGACTATCACTTTGGTGATCTGCACCAAAAGAGATGGGATTCCAGTCTTATTAAATTATAGCAAACTTTAGAGATTTTGCTGGGCATTATCCCGGGGCATTGCTCCCTGAATAATCATATGTGTGGCGGAGGAGAAGAAAAAATTGTCGATCACTTCTTGTGCGTTTCTCCATACTCTTCCCATAAGTTGCACTGCTTTTGATTACAATTCCTATTTGAGGATCAACTGACGACCTTGAGTATACCATATATCTTGGACTTCATTAAAAGAACAAACAGATTCCGGGACTGAAAGTGTACGTCTGAAAAGGCATGTCACAATGGGCCAATCGAGCCTGAGTGACTGAGTGGGGGAAAATGGAAAGACATATTTCGCAGGATTTAATAAAGATCGTGGAGGACAATGAGCTGATTATATCAATGGTGTTGCGAAGATTTCCATTCAGGTAGGTCGGTGGTATTGGGTAATAGAAAAGTTACCGGTTTTGTATTAATATATGAGGGCGGATTGAAAATGAAATTCCTAGGCAGGAAAACAAAATTGTTTTTGCCAAAAACCATTTATTTCTCAACATAGTCTCCTTTTACTTCGACACACTTAGTAAGACGATATTCAACTTTTTTATACCATCTGAATAATACGATTTCGGAAATCTATCAAAATACACGTTAGTTTCGGTAATCACTTCTTCGTTTGAGATGAATGTTTGTCCTGCGATCCATTTTTTCAAGTTTGGAAACAGGAAAAAGTCACTAGGAGCTAAATCTGGACTTTAAGGTGCGGATGATCAACCAATTCAAAGTGTATTTCACGTAATTTGAACATCGTATATAATGCTGTGTGAACCAGTTCGTTGTCTTGAAGAAAAACCACTTTTTTCTTCTTTAAATGTGGTCGTTTTTCCTGGATAGCATCAACCAATTGATCCAATAATGCACGATAATACTTTCCTGTGATTGTGGATCCTTTTTCAAGATAATCGATGAGCAATATTCTGTGTGCATCCCAAAATATGGTGGCCATAACCTTGCCAGCCGATTTCACTGTCTTTGCCTTCTTCGGAGCACTTCCACCAGCTTCCACCCATTGTTTTGATTGATTTTTGGTTTCAAGGGTCCGCCACAAGACCCACGTTTCATCAACAGTAATAAATCGACGCCAAAAATCAACAGGATTACGGTTTATCATGTCCAAACATGAAGTGGTTTGTCGAACTCGTTTTTGTTCGACATAGAGCAAACGCGGCACCCATCTTGCCGATAGCTTTTTCATATGCAAATTTTCATGCAAAATTTTAACACACTTTCATATGATATGTTTACCATTTCAACCATCTCACGGAACTTTCTTCAGTAACCACCTCGTGCCTCCTCTTGATGGTATTGTTGCAGTGCTTCTTCGGCCTCGTTTAAATTCAGCAATCCAATATTTTACCATGTAATCTGAAAGAGCAGACTCACCGTAATGTTTATCGAACTTGTCTTTTGTCTCTTTCGCCGTTTTCCCTTTTAAATAATAGTGTTTAATCACTGCACGAAATTCGTTTTTTTCCAATTTTCAAGAAACACAAAAGTTGCTTACTTCAAACGTCTACAACAAATAAACTATTCGATGAATTTGGGTGAAATTTTAACAGCTGACGTTTGACAGATCGCAATTTCTAAAAAAACAAAAAAAAATTGTGTTTGTGCTGCCATCTAGGTAGTGCTAGGTGGCTTCATTTTCAATCCGCTCTCGTATGCTAGGCCATTCGAAGCTTTTAGATTCAGACGAGAAGTATAGAATTGTAAACAGTCCAGAACTGAGGTTTTTGCAGCCGATTCCAAATCTATATAAATTGAAACGATAAATTTAACGCATCCATATAGTGACCCGTGATAAAGCATCTGGAACTGCATTCTGGTTGCTCTTCCTATACGAAATATAGGAAATTGTGTGATGGACCAGCCGATTTCTTAGTTAGCTTATTAGTCTTTTATTCGGAGTGAATACCAAATAATTAATTAAGTAAATATGTCGATACGCTATACCAAACTAACAATAACGTACGATTGTATATTCAAATGACGAATTGATATTACGAGTTTCATACCCAAAGTAGTTTATGTAACGCCATCATATAGCCTATATGGTATGTATGTAATATGTATCGTATACGATGATCGCCATTCCATTTATTATTATTCGGCGGTTAAAGTAAATAAATTACACAAAACGAAAGTGTTAATTAAAATTTATGACTAATATTCATTGTTATAAAACTATATAAAATGTTTATTTTTACAATTTTTGTGTTTAATAAATTTGGGCTAGGCAAATTTTTCATACACATCATCATCGTATTTGAACGGATCGAAATGTTTATCTCGTATGTGTCGAATAAAATTATTGAATTTATTGATAACGCAAATATATTCCAAAATCACTATACACTAATATAATGGCGATATTATTAATTGTTTCGAGTACTGCATGCTGATAACGTGATTTGATTAGTGTGCTGTTTGTTGTATTTATTGGCCAACGCGTTATGTATACTCACAGTCTAGCCGATATTTTTATTTTATATTTTCATATTGACCTATATATGCTTAAGGTCACTGAAACTATTTTTAAAACTCGTATATTTGAACGTTATGTGCGGATGAAAATCAACGAAAATGTTGAATGCGCCGCGATGTGTGTGTCGCGCTTTAAAATATGAGTATATCTGAAATTTATTTCCAAAAAAATATTTTTATTGTGATTTTCTATTTAAGTATATAGATGCTAAACGAACTTTCTTATAATTTGTATATATGACGAATATATTTATTTTTAGAACATTCGTCATCTTATCTCACTTTATGGGTATAGTGTGCCGCTCGCCAATGCTGAAATAATTAAAAATTCAATTCCAGTTAAATTACAACTCACGTGATTTTTTCAATGTACAAAAGCTTTAATTGACATTCTCAAACCAAACCTAATCGTTTTCTTATCATTGACTTAGTGTTTGATAAGTATATACTTATAGCGGACTTAACTTTTTATCATATAAAAATTATTTCCATTAGCATGTACGTCATATACCACAAATTGGACATTGCGATGGATATTGTACCCATATTTGCGTGCGATATTATTTATTTCCCTCAACTCAATTTAATTTTAGTCGGTTGTATTGTTCTAATCGTATGTTAGATGAAAAGTAGTGTTTTGTGTTGCAAGAGGAAAACTACGATTTTTTTTCAGCATATAAAATTTAAATTAAATGATTAATTTATTTAATTTAATAGTTTAATTGCAATATTTGAAGAGGATTATTATTTTGTACTATTTTATCTACACACAAGTATGTACTCATATACGTATCGTCTTATATAGTTCCGGTTTTTTATAAATACGTACGTACAATCGAACTATTGCATAAACTAATAAGAGCATGTGTTAGGTATATAAAATCGTATATATAATAGTTTGTTGTACTTAAGCTTTTAAAACAACCCATTAACCTTCATTTGATAACACAGTTACAATTTATTCACTTTGTGCGTGTTGTTAACTTCTTAAAGCTTTTGAAATATTTCAAAATACGTGGGTGGAGTGAGAAGTCTGGTAAAATTGCAACAGATGGCACCACAGTAGCAAATCCCAGATGTCATGACTATCTGTCGTTTAGTTCAGTTTTGGCTGCATTCTTATTACTTTTGAAATACAGGGTGTCTGAAAAAATTACTGCTGCTCAAGAAAGTGTTCAAAACAATCCATCAACCTCAATTCGACGCCGTCCATTTAAGATTCAGTTGATACAAGAGCTTCTTCCACAAGACCATTTACGCCGCCGTACATATGCCAGTAGGATGTTACAGCTCGCCCATGACAACCCCGATTTTCATGAAAAAATCCTAATGAGTGACGAGGCACATTTTCATTTGAATGGATATGTGAATAAACAGAATAGTCGGTTCTGGGCAATGAAAAACCCTCAAATTATTCATCAGTCACCTTTACATCCATTAAAAGTGATATTCTGGTGTGCAATTTGGTCAGGAAGAATCATTGGACCTTACTTCTTTGAAAATAAAAACGGTGTAACGGTAACTGTGAATAGGGAGCGATATCGTGATAAGATTGAAAACTTTTTAACGCCACAACTGCATGCTTTGGGCTTGATTAACATGTGGTATCAACAAGATGGTGCCACATCGCATAAAGCCAGGATTACAATGGAATTACTGTGAGACCTCTTTCCACAACAAGTTATTTGTTAAAATGGTGATGTTGTTTGGCCTCCACGGTCGCCTGATTTGACTGCTCCGGACTTCTTTTTGTGGCGATATCTGTAAAGTAAGGCTTATGCAAACAAACCAGAGACGCTTGAGCAACTCAAACAAAATATTCGTGATGAAATTAATGAAATACCGCGTGAAATATGTGAGAATGTAATGAAAAATGAGCTCAAAAGGGCTTGCATTTGTGAGGCTAACAGAGGCGGACATTTATCTGATATTGTATTCCATACATAATTGCCGACATTAAATAAAACATTTATCAATATAAGATCCATTCTCTTTCATTTAATCAAAAATTATAAACAAACAAAGTAGTATACCTTCCCGGGGGACACCCTGGATTTTTCAAAATAAAAGGACGAAGTGAGAAGTCTGGTAAAATTGCAACAGATGGCGTCACAATAGCAAATCCTAGATGTAATGTGTCACTACCATCTCGCTAAACCAAATTAAAATTTTCAGACAGATCTGTCATTTAGTTCAATTTGGCAGCATTCTTATTGCTTTTGAAATATTTGAAATATTTCAAAATACGAGGAAAGTTTGGTAAAATTACAACAGATGGCGCCACAATCGCAAATCCCAGATACCACGTGTCAGTACCATCTAACTAGACGACCAAATTATTATTTTCAGACAGATTTGTCATTTAGTTCAGTTTTGGCAGCCATTGAAAACAGAAAACCTATTGTTTGGAAAACATGGAAAAAAGTGAATTAAATATTCTTTTTTAGTAGTGTTAATTAAATATTCTTTTTTTGTAAAAAACCATTACGTAAACCAAAATAAATCTTGATAAATATTATGAGGACTCTTCCCGATCTATTAAAACGATTTAAGTGGCTTACTGATTTTCGTTAGGTCGTATGGGTATAACTGATGAAAGACGCTCAAATCAAGTCACCACACGATATTGCAAGGCCACAGAGTGCACGAAATTTCTGAGATAGTAGGCATCTCAGATGAACGTGTGCGTAATATATATCACGAACATTTGAATATAAAAAACTTCTACTGACGAATGTGCACCGAAGAAGATTAAGACGCTTTATCGACCAACAAGGACATGGTTACAGTTTTTTGGGATGCAAGCGGCACAATCCACATCGATTACCTTCACAATGGGAGAACAATGAACGGCTAATATTACTTGAACTTATTGGACCGTTTCAACGACGTTTTGAAAGAAAAATGATTACATTTGGCGAAGTAAAAAGTTCTCTGCCATCAAATTCCTTGAATTACCCTTCGAATTGCTTCCACATCCGTCATATTCTCCACAATTAGCCCCCTGCGAATTTTTCCTGTTTCCGAACTTAAAGAAATTATTCGGCTTTAGTGAGGAGATCATCGATACAACAAACGCCTATTTTAAAGCCTATTTTGACGCCTAGGTTGAGACATCGTATTATTCGGAATATTAGCCGAAAATATCATTTCTTGTTTCATTTTTACCAAACTTCTCACTCCGCTCTCGTAGCGTATAGCAATTCTTTGTATTAATAATTAAGATGAGTAGAGAACCGAGATTTGTTGGTTTCTGTTTTAGTTTATTATTATCAAGTTTAGGGTCGTAAAATATATGCCCTAGTTTACTGCAGACAGTCTCCTATAGTCTATTAATCGCCACCGTCTTACGTATTTATAATACGTCAAGTGGGAAAAAGTGGAATATAAACTCGATATAGGTTAGGGTAGGTATCATACTTAATGTCTGGCTTGTAACATGTAATAAGCGATATTTTGTATATCAAGAAGGTTTAACGCAGTGGTAGTGGACTGTCTATACATGTTCAATATTATATTGAATGATTAAATAAATAAAATGCCTTTTGGACCTGATTGACCATCTTAAGCGGATAAACCTATTTGTAGAACTTCAAACGCATTTCTTCGCAGAAAATCTCTCACCTGCTTTTCCCACCAATTTCTGAAATATTCGCGTTGAGGTTTACAACTCTTGGATGATGTGTAATACATATATGTTTATTTTAATATTTGCACATATGGAATTATATTATTGATACGCGAAATATGTGTGACAACGGAATTTTAAATAGCAACCAGATATTCTAACCTTGTGCGGCTGTTTATGCATCGTAATAGTCTTGTTCTAATATAATACTTTAGCATTATACTTATAGCATATTATATACCTATAGCATACAGTGAAATTCCATTTTTGATCGTAGGAGACGAATACACCTGGGTTGAAGATACTCATTCGTAAAAATTAGTAATAATTAAAAGCGTCAACAAATGTATCATATGCTGTAGCACAGCAAATAGACAATCACAATTCAGTACTAGAATGGAAAACCAACGTCGAAGCGATACTTGACACATGATTTGAACACATTCGCTACATATCAAAGTAGTTCGTACACCAAGCCTCATATTCATCGTGTGCGTTATATGTTTTATGAAGGGACTGGAAATGTTATTGCTCTTGCGCCTCATTTTAACGATACAATTTTATTCAGCAATGAGGCTCATGTTTCGTTGAATGGCTAACTCGAGAAAATTATGGGTTCAATACCACATTACTGGAATATGTTAGTAAACTTTTAAGATCATTTGATTGAGCTTCTTTGCATTATATTACAGGAAATGTAAAGTCGCGTATAGTCTTCGACATTAAACAAAAGAAGGACGACGTCTTGAAAGCCTACTTCAATAAACAGCACAATATTTTCCAAAAACTATTCGATAATCCATATTGCAGTTTATTCGAGACAAAATATTCGTCACTGACAAAATAGCGTGATGTTTCAAGGTGCTTGAGTTAGAGTGAGAAAATACCGCTTTCGAATCACGATAAAAGCTTTATCATATGACTAGATGACTGTCTGTGCGATAGTGTTGCTATAAGAAACAACTATGGGGACTCCATATGATATTGGTCTTTGTTAAGATATTATTGGTGTGGTATTAGGAGTATGTATTTACATAAAAGAAATAGTAATATTATCTAATGGACCATAGCCCTACCACATTACAATTATTCTTTGCTCAACTCATTGAACCATCTTGAGCTCAAGATGAAGCATAAAATATTCTTGACATTTCACTTACAGAGTGGAACCTTTTCCATGAGATATTGGTTCTTAACAACTCCGACAACCGATTTGGTTTTCAAGTGATAAGAATTGTACGGTTTTAGACATATCCAGCTTTGGCCAGATGTGCCTAGTTATTATGTATGAGTTGCTATAAGACGTTCTTGTTATTAGTAAGACCTGGCTTCCTCATGAATCATAATTTCTTAATAGCCATTTGGCTTGGTATAATGAAGCAGTTAGTAGCTTGACCAGCGAGTATTCTAATTTTAAATGCCCCGCTACTAGCTAAATACAATACTAAAATTTATGGAAACCTACACCACCTTGTTTTATTATTATTATTTAATGTCACTATTATGAACCCGGAATTTGCAGGACACCTCCATACACTAACTCAGCGGAGTTTTTCTAATTCATCTCTTAAATTGAGTCTTCCGGTTCTGTTACAATAATTCGGAATATGCTGCATAAGCTATACTTTGTTTGCGAATATATTATGTATCGGTTCAGCTTCAGTCCTACGAGTGTATATCAATTATGGTCACACAATAACACTAGATTTGAAATAAAACGTGGTTCGATAATGTCAAAATAATCCTTTATAAATCGATCAGTATATAGTAGTCTTACAAACTTCAAATTTAAGCCAACTATACTGATAAAAATACTTTTGCGAAGTGATAGCCGCTGACTCATTACCTTCACATATTTTTACTGATGACCAAACTACATTAGGGGTAGGAATCTTAAAGCATCTATACAACCACTCTATATTTATACATATAGAGACATCACTTACTTCCTCGAAAAATAAATGACAGTGAAAACCGTCCTAATTTAACAATGGTTTCCCTATCTTGAAATAATATACCGCCAGTAACCTGTTCACAATGTGTAATAAATTGTTCTAATCTAAGTGTTGTCGTTGTCGAAAATGCTAGATCTATATTTTGAATAAACTCATACACGAGTTATCAGTCGTCAACAAGGTAAGCCGTAAATAAATATGAAATGGCTACTAAAAGTAGTTTACAAACTGTTGCGCACTACAGTACTACAGCACCCAGGGCAATATTCGATGCATACACCATAATAGATTATTGTGCTGTTCCCATTTGATATATTTTGCAACGTTCAAAATCTTCATTGACTCATCTGTTCATGACGCAGGAACTTTGCTGTTGCCACTATAACCTTTAATGATGAAATATTCAAAATCGCTTGATCTCATGTGGCTTATGCTATAAAGCATCGATAAAAATGTATTATATACGGAAATCTTTAGAGTACTCCGTATAACTGGAATCATATGACCTACAATTTTTCTAATTGCGTTTCTGCATGAATCTTATTTATTCTTCCGAAAGTATTCGCTTGCCAACTCAGCTTACTATCCAAAATAATGCCCTATACCTTTGATTAATCGAATGTCGAATTATTTGATTATCGTCTATTCACTTTCAAATAGAAGCGCAACAACTTTCGTGACTAATCAATACCCACAGGGTCAAAATTTATTCAGGACCTCCACTCAATAGCTCAACATATATAGAAGGAGATGGATTCTAGTCAAAGTGGTTACACTGTAACTATCTTTCAAAACTGATGGCTTCACATTGTTGGCACTGTATGAACCATCAATAGCCATTTCATACTGATAGTAAAAATCTTAAATAGTAATTACCTTATTGTATCACTAATTTAGGTTTCTCCGAATCAATAAAGTCACATTATAAACAACATACAATGAGATAATTTTTTATTTTAATTTGTAAATTTTGTATTAATCATTTCAAAAACAGACTTATTTAATGATTATTTAGTCACCATATGCTAATTATTAAAACGCTATAAAAGTTTTAGTAAAAGTTTTCGCAAAATATCAGTATGTTTAGATCGTATTTTGTTCAATTAGCAGGTTTTTGGCGTGTCGTGTACTACTATAGTTTGGCAGGTTTAATTTGGTAAAGATAGTCTGTTGCTACTCTGAATGACAAAAGGATATTATTTGCTTGAATAGTCCCCAAATTAGAGATTATTGAAGGACAGGAAAGCAGTGAATTTTTATTTTGGCAGACTAATTATCAAAAAGATATGTTTCTATTTGTATAGTTTGAATTTTAGTTCCTGCTTCACGAAATCATAGACAGCTACTGACATATTTACTATTATTTTAAACGAGGCTTAATCCAGTAAAAATTTATTAGATTAAACTTTTTGCAACATTCTAAAGTGCGTAAATCTATAGTGTTTGAAAATCGTATTGTAGTGGATTTATTACCAAAACCTATTTTCTTCTTCATAATAATAATCTTTTACTCCAATACTTTTAGTTCAACGTTTTACAATTTCCCAAACCTTTCCAAAAACTATATAACTTCATCAACTCTTTAAAATAAGTTTGTTTCAGCAATCACCTCATGGTTTGAGTCAAAGAATTTTTCGCCTAGTAATTTTTTCATATTCTGAAACCAGAAGTTATCATTAGCGACTAAATAACTCATGAAATTAAGTCATGCCGATTGCAGGCGTGAATTGATGGAAAACGACATTTTTAATGATTCCGATAATTCAATTACTTATACGGAGTCAGTGTTTGTAAATGACCCAAAAGAATACAATCTCATTTCCGCACGAACAAACTCGAGCGTTAAATATGCAGGTCTGCATACTTTTCCACTGAGAAAACTTTTAATCTAATAAATTTTTACAAGATTATCTTGGCGACTTAAAATAATATTAAAAATGTGTATGTGGTTTAGAGAATCTGGGACATAAATTCAAACTATAAAAATAGAAACATAACATTCGACAATTAGTCAGCCAAAATAAAACTTCACTGGTTTTGTCCTTCAATAATCTCTAAAACAGGACCTATTCCAACAAATAATATCCTGTTGCCATTTAGAGTACCATAGTAAGCTAACGATAATTTTATCACGTAACCATGGTTTAATGTTAGTGAAATGATCGATGCTGATTTTTTTATAAACCCCGTCAGTCTCGCTCAGTTGGCCCAGTTTGACATCCCTTCCTTGATGATGTAAATGTACATTTTCTTGCTGCCCTATGATTTTAAGAATCACGTGAATATCATGATTCAGGACTGATTGTATATATATATATGCAACGCTAACATTTAAATAGATCTTCCAAGTAGACTAGAATAACAAAGTATTGGCCATATACAGGATACGGTATGCCTATGACATTTAACATTTTCCCATCGAAAGAAGTTCTTGTATACTTTTCTAAGTTCCACAACATATCTTGATGAAGATGAATTCGTTGTATTGCCCCTATTTCACCTTTTGGTGTTTGTGTTATATGACCATGACTTGTTTTCTAAATATTAAGAGAAGTTCTTTATAACGGGTTCCCCATTTTGGAATTGACTACTTTGAACTGTCACAGTTAACTCATCCTTAAACAAATAACGAAACGGTCAATGTCGATACATTCAGTAAAGACAAAATTTCATCATACTGAAAAGTACGCGTTGTTCGTTCGGGTTTACAAATAATTAATATTTTCTACACAAATTCCGAGCCGGTGACTTTATCTCAAGAGCATAAATTCCATTTTGGCTACATTCAATTATTGGTCAATGCCAACAAGCCGGCGTCGTAAGAGGACCGCAGATTGAATGTAGAACGAGAGATAAAAGTTTCCGTCGAGTATGTTATCGAAAGTTGGGATGAATGAATCGACACTTGCAAACGTACCTATGGTGGACATATGAACGATGTTCTATATATAAATATTAACTGTAATACAATCCAAAAATACAATTATCGAGATATATAACAACAAATTGTTGAGTTCTTATTGGGAAACCCTTTATGTGTGATTTCAGTCTTCTGGATGACGCTGCTGGCTCGAAAAAATTGCCATCTGAAATTTTAATGTTTGACCATTTCGAAAGAAAATTGTCACTTTTTGGGAAACTGTCATTATTGGAAAGCCTTTGTATGACCAATAATTCATTAATTAGTGTGCTTTATATATATATATATATATATATATATATATATATATATATATATATATATATAATATATATATATATATATATATATATATATATATATATATATATATATATATATATATATATATATATGCCTGTAGAATTATCCGGTTATATTTCTATAAAGCCATATAGCCATATATTTACTGACTTCTTCATTTCTCCATTAATCCTAAACGGTTGATTAGGCAATAATTCAGAATTCTAGCGTATTTTATTCTCCTTAAGATTGTGTGATTTAATATTTTTGGATTGTTTTCTGTAGGAATATTTGCAAAATGTATCTATTAGTTCTCTTCAATATTGTTGCGTCTTCTACATCATCAGAACCAGTCATCAAATTGTTCACATAACAGCCATCATGAACTGTTGCAATAGCTGGTTGGCTGAATTGAGAAAAAGTCGAGGCAAACAACTTGTAACCAGATAAGTAGCCAAAGTGTCATAATATGTTCATGTTTAAATGTTTGACCATACCACAACTGGATCTGATACTTTTTACCCTCGGAATTGAGTAGAATTAAACAAATATCAGCTCTAAATGCATTAATGTGAAATCGAATAAGCGAAGAACAGGAAATAATGAATTCTGAATAACTAAAGCCGATCCATCAATAGATGCACTCTAATAAGTTTTCGATATGGCAAATAGTAGTTCATCGGGTTCAATCAACCATTTCTTTATGTTTAAGAGTTTCATACAGTCTTATAAAGGAATTATATTGTATAAAAGGTTTTGGATTATTGTTGAGTTATCTTCCAAGCACATATACAAATTCTTGATTAATAATAAAAATTCTTGATTAAAAATAATGAATCACTGAGTAATGATGGACTGGAAGCAGAACAAGTTAACGATTAGTTTACCTTCTGTATCTCTAGAAAAGATTTCTTCGAGATGTTTGTTACAATCGGACCTAGCTAATAATTTATGGTTGAATTTATCCAATTGAGGTTCAGATGCGGCAAATACTGGAACTAGGTATTGAAATTTAAGTTACTCCAACTATACAATCTATCCCAATATCGTATTTTATAGAATGGGTAGATCATGACTCCATTTAATTCGACCAACTAATTGTAGTTTGTAGTAACGGCAATATGAAGTAAATCTACTTTCCATGGACAATAATAAAGTCGCTTAATAAGACAATTCATCATGGAAATACGACTTAGCCCGATACTAGCGTCTGCAAATTATTTATCTGTATAATTAAGACCAGCGTTCTATGGGAATCAGCTTAAAGAAACTAATGGTCCACATTATCGGCCTACCGACCGCATAATTTGGCTTTATCGTCGATAAAATGGATAAAACGCGATGGCCTTTTCAAAAGCTTGAATAAGAACCATTGTTATCGATCAAAATTTTGTTCACCGATGAGCCATAATTCTGGCCTAATGGCTACGTCAATAAGCAATATTGCTATATTTGAGCTGAAGAGCAACCCGAAGAGGTTCAAGAGGCACAACTTCATATCCAGGCAAAATAGCGCGTTGGTGTGGTTTATGAGCTGGTGAAATCATCGGTTGTAATTTTTGTTCAAACATAATGATGGATAGATTGGAACTATTAATTCTGTGGACAATTAAAATCACGCTTCGAGCCAGTGAATTTACCTCATGTAATATCACATCCTTAGACATGTTCGTTTGGAGCTAAAAGTTAAAAGTTTACATGTATAAGCTGGTTATGATTCTCGAACGCTTGAAGTAAAATTGGAACTTAAACAAAACCGTACTTCAAAATCAGTATTTTGTATGGCAGTTTGTGCACACTGTAAGTAGTCAGCCCATGAAAAATTCTCGTAACCACTACGCTACAACTGGCAATTTATGGCAAATGCGTCACTATATTTGTCATAAAGCGCTTGCCAGGAACAATCAATTAATTTATTAATTAAACTATCTCTTGTAATACAAGGTCATTCAATAAGTCCGTAGAGAAATAGATGATAAATAGATGGCGTTACTAGAATTTATTCCATATGATTTTTATTTAGAACTAATTCAAACACTTATGAAATGATACGTGTATAATACTATGATATTGACAACAATCTGACTATTAATTCGTGAGTTATATAATAGCATTTGGTGTGAAGCAACTTTTGTTTTTGAAAAAAAACGAAAAAAGTGAATTTCGAGTTTTAATGAAAAAAAAAATACTGTGGAAACCAAACATTGGCTTGATAAACATTATCCGAACTCTGCTCTATCGAGACAAATGGTAGAGAGGTGGATTGCTGAATTTAAATGTGGTTGTACTAGCACAAATGATGCAGGGCGCTGTGGACGCGAGGTTGTTATTGTAAATGAGGCTGTTATTCCAGGAAAAATCAAAAAATTCACAAATTGGATATGAACGATCGCAAATTGAAGGTGCTGACATTCTAAAGATATCAGATGGTAGTGTTTTTACCATTTTACATAAATATTTGAGTATGCGAAAGCTATGTGCAAAGTGAGTGCCGCCGTGAGCTCAGTCAACCAAAAACAACAACGAACAGAAAAAACGGCCACATTTGCAAAAAAAAGTGTGGTTTCACCAAATCAATGCACCGTGTCACAGATCGATGAAAACAATGGCAAAATTGAATGAATTGGGCTTCGGATTTCTTACCCATCCACCATATTCTCCAGATTTAGTCCCAGCGATTTTGTCCTGTTTTCAGATCTTAAGAGAACTGCTGGGAGGAAATTTAATTTCAACGATGAAGTAATCGCTAAAACTGAGGCAAATTTTGACGAAAAAGAGAAATCGTACTATTAAAGTGGTTGTATCGCCCTCGAAGGCAATTATGTTGAATAATAAAATCGAATTTTGTTTTTTTCTTACTTACATATCCTAAGGACATATTGAATGACCTGCTATTATATTTTACGTGGTGTATCGGGTTTTCCAATAGGTTAGGTTAGGTTGTGGCTGCTATCGCACAGTTAGACCGGTGATCGGTCCGTTGTGATACTACTCTATGTACGGCTATAGGTCCGAGTTTTTTCGTAGTACCATCTGCGCATTGCATGCTCCAAGTCAGCCTATAGTACTGACATAGAAGATGGGCCGGCCCATGGATTCTAAACACGACAGGGGATCCAGATATATGTTCATTTTTCACACCGATCACACCGCCCAAACGATCGAAGTTGTAAAACCCATTTGAATCTTGCTCCGAATCGGGATTCGAACCCGTTACCTCCCGCTCCAACTGCCGCAGCTTTTTAACCACTGCGCCACCTGGGCGGGTTTTCCAATAGGAATGATATGATTTTGGAAGTGACGTTTCGGCCATTTGTAATATGTCATGATCTGTAATATTTTGTTTCATTGTATTCAGTAATGTTTACAATTTTATCATGGTGAGATATACGCAAGAAACAACATTTACAAATTATTCAGTTTTATTTTTAAAATAATCGTTCTCCAATTGCAACTTTTCGTGCGCTTTTTCCATTTTAAAGTCGTAATAATCGTCCAAGTTGCTGAAGACCGCAATTTGTCGCTTCCAAGACATTCTCAAGAATTGGGACTGTCTCAAACCACAACCTGGCGGATTTTGAGAAAGGATTTTGGAAACGTAAACGTCGTGAATTTGCTGATTTTGCCCCGGAAAAACTTGAAAACGATAGCGATTTTTTTAAGAGAATCATCTTCTCCAATAAGGTTCACTTTCATTTGAGTGGCGCGGTAAATAAACAAAACTGTCGATTCTGGTGCGAAGAAAAGCCACAAATTATTCATGAAAAACTATTACGGTATAAGTTTGGTGTGATTTTTGGTATGGTGGAAACATCGGTCCGTATTTTTTCGAAATGAAGCTGGTAACACCGTTAGTGTCAATGGAGATCGGTATAGATCGATGTTAACCAATGTTTACCAATTTTTTATTTCCCAAATTGGAAGAAGTTGATCTTGATTCTTGACAACATTTGTTTCCAATAAGACGGGGTTACGTGCCACACAGCAAGTCCAACAATTGAATTATTGCGAGAAAAGTTTGAAGATTCGAATAGTTCCAGAAATTGTGATATTGAATGTCCTCCAAGAAGTTGTGATTTAACACCATTAGACTATTTCTTGTGGGGTTATTTGAAGTTATGGTCTTTAACAATAAACCAAATTCTTTTAAAGCCTTACAAGTCAATATTGAACCTGCTATTCATGACATACGACCTGATTTAGTGGAAAAAGTGCTCGAAAATTTGGTTCATCGAAGTCATGGAGGCCATTTGAATGACGTTTTATTCAGAACTTAATTGTATCGATTGTACTTCACATTAAATAAAAAACCATTTCAATTTCCGTGCGTTTTTTTTTAAGAAATCATATCACCTATATGAAAATCCGATACACGGCGTAGGTCTAATATAGACAGACCGTATGAACGATACACATTAGTTCTGCATCTCTACCTGTGGTCGTATACTTCAGTCGTCTATTCAGGATTCGGAACGTAATATCTTACATTATAGGATAACGTGTAATGGCCAATTTCGAAGTTTCCAATTTCAAGGTTAAATGTTTTGTATATATCAAATAGCATATATAAATCCACATTCCAGAACAATATTCCCGCATTAACTATTATATTATTGTTATAGTTTTGTGTGTTAACAGATTACTAATTTCCTCATCATATTCGATATACGAGTATTATGTATATCGTATATATAACATTACAGATCCGCGCTCAAATTCATTATGTTCACATGTGAATTCTTTTGTTATCGCATATTCAGTATGTATCTCTGTGTGTGAATGTGTGTAAAGTTATATAAACAAATCAATAAACAAATCAGTTACTTACTTCCGAAAACAAATCATTTTTATGATGTCTTCGTAAGCAAATAATTGAATTTGTTTAAATTGGTAAATAATATCTTCCGGATATCATTGTAATATGTTATAAGATGATATTCTACAAATTTTGTGCTCGAGTCCGCAAAATGAAAACAGAAGCAACAATAAATTCATACACAATCGGAATTTTAAATCAAAACCAAAAATGTCACATTTCCCCCATCATCGTATATACTGTATTCGAGATGACAATATGAATTGTTTTAGTACCTCGACATTGTGAAGCATGATTGACTTGATGCGATTTGGACGCGAGGGATGGACTCGTTCAGAAACATTCAATTTTCTACCCGGAATGCGTTTACCTAATCCACTGTAAATCCATTACTCTGCGTATTAACTAAACTAATATATTTTATAGTTTTGTTACCCATATATGAATTTGATGATGATAACCATAACACAAACAATCTAATCAAACTAAATTTATTTAATTTAAAAATCAAACTTTTGTTGTATTTTGTAATCATATGGAATGAGTATTAAATATATGTGTATGCCCACGTATACGAGTATATACAATAATACTATGGATTGGATTTGAGAAAATGAAAATGTATTGATTTTCTAGGAATATATATATAGTCACTGACCTAATTAAACAACACTATGGGGATATACAAACATAGTATTTGGGTATTAGTTCAACTATCAGTCGTTTTGTTCTATAGTAAACAAAACATTCCTTTGTGGGTTGTTATCCCACACATATTGTTAATTGATTGAGGTTCCGAAATAGGAAAAATTATTCTGTCCAGAAGTGGTAATTATATGTATCCTTTTGACTTGTGAAAGTGAAATAGCACTCGGGTTCCCCGTCAGATTAAAATAAGATTAGAATGTGGCAAAGAAAATATATCATTGCTATTAGGATTCGTTCTTGATATATTTTAACTGCCAACTCATGAGAATCGACATTTATATCTGCTTGCACTTGTCGATCCTAAGGTGTTTAATATCTTCTTTGTCCTTGGAACCTAACTATAGCGGACGATCAAGATGTCGTTCTAATGTTTTTTCGTTTTCTCTGGATCTTTATGTTGAGCTAATTTGATTTGATCTATATTACCATCTTCTTGTATCAGTATTTGTATTGCCTCTAAAACTAGTTCAAGTAAGTTTAATTGATCCTGAAACTGGTGATTGTATGTTTTCGTACTATAGCAAGCAAGCAATCTATAGATTATAATAATTGTACCCTGCGCACGTAATAACCTTGATTCCATAGAGTGTAATTTATTTGGTTCGATTTTATTACATATCAGTAATGGATATTCAAAACATTTATTCAATCATAATCATTAATCATAAGTAGGGAGCTCACCCGAGTGTAATCGATATAATGCAAAAGACGCTTGTGTCCTCCAAAATTTCGTATGGGTTAAGCGTGTATGGTGACGGATCAAAGGGCGATTAATTCGCACTCATTAATTCATACTCTGTGGTCTGAAATAGGTGATTCACCTTTTAACGTCAAATTTATTACTGTGCGTGAAACTGTGATAATACTTACAACAAATAACTGTCTGGTAAACGAAATAATAACAACATTGCGAGGGAAAACAAATCACCACAGCACCAACCGGTCAAAAGTCATCGAGAAAAATATTCATATATTTTACAAAATTCGACCAGTTCAAAAATTCCAGCAAACAATCTTGTGGTGAGTTTGCATTTTGGAGACACACCAAAGCGATGATAAATGAATTATCGGTGGAGCGCGAGTTTCGTATGATGCGATTGAAATATTTTGCACACGTTGAGGTTTATACAGATGCAAGTGTAAGTAAGGATCGAATGGGTGAAGGAATCTACATTCCATCGTTAAAGAAAAAAAAAGATTTGAGACATGACAGTATCTGTATAATGAATGCCGAGTTGATTGACATAATTGAAGGAATCAAGTTGGCTATGACTGAAGGGAGGAGGAGAGTGGTTCAATTATCCAATTCCATTAGTGGATTAGAGTTAATAAAACGGGGAGAGAGTACTCAAGGAAATTTGTATGTAGAAAACCTGTATGAGTACCTTCAATTTTGTGGGAAGGAGGTCATTCTTCAATGGATACCTTCAAATTGAAGGTAATGAAGAAGCCGATATGCTTGCAAAACGTTAAGTTGTTTGCTTAAAAAAATAAATGAATATGATTTTATGGATGCAAGAGATGTACTTCGTATGCTTGAGGTGAATCTATCTATGGGCAAAATGAGTGAATGGTTTTATACAAAAGAGCCAGGTAAAAGAAAAGAAGTACTTTGAGTAGAATCAAACGCGACACACAAATGATTCGAACACAATGGAGCGGGTGAGATTTAATCACGGTAATTGGAAGGAATGTCTTTATAAACGTCAAGTGAGTGATGCTAATTTATGTGAAAGCTGTTTTTGTAGAGGACATTGAACATTTGGTGCTGCATTGTACCAATTTTAGTCAAAAGAGAGCAATGTTCGAGGTCCTCACGAGTGGAAGGAATCTGAATGAACTTTTTTGCGATCTGAAATAATGTGTATAAGGATATATATGAGTTTATAAAAGAGTGTGACATATCAGTATGAAAGTGGATCACTGCGTATAAGTAAGTGTATAAATAAGAGTAAATGATTTAAAAAAAAACAAATGTATAAAATAAAACTAAAATTGTAAATAAAAACTGAGCCATATGGCTTCTATAATAATTGGAGTTAGTGCCAAATAAATAAAAAAAAAAATCATGCAGGCCAACAGACTTTCTTGAGAATAGATTAACACATAGGGCTGCCAGCTGTAAATGTTTTAGAAGTACAGTACATGGTTCTTTCTCGTTTGTAGTGAAGTATACACAAATGTACTTTTTTATTTCAGAATACGTTAAATAATCGATCTTTCTTCGATCGTTTTAAAGATTTTCGATGCAACTTAAAATCCAACATTGAAATCTGATCACATAGCAGAAAGGACAAATTGTGTCCCTATTCTGGTTTTTCCCGGGGAATTGGGAATTTTTGACGTTTTTATTACAGTTGTGAATTATTCTTCCCAAAAGTGTACTCTGGCTATTGGGAAAAATATTTCGTTAAAATATTATTATTGGGAATTCATATTTCTTATATTAAAATACTCATAATGACAATACAAGAGTATTAAAGTAAAAAAAAATAATTATTTCTTAAAAATTAAAAATACATATTTTTTTTAAATTTGGTCTTATCTGCTTACTGTACTTCGAGATAAACATGTTAGATAGCTCAATCCCACCTTCTTTTGGAAAGTACCTAATTTAAAATAAATTATTTTAATGGAAAAATTTCAAAAAACAGATATGTCATTAACTTCTGCAAGAAAACTGAGTGGCACTAACATTCGAATTTCCTTGATGGATATCGGTAGTCTTAATATGAACTACAATTTTAGCTCTTAAAATTAGTGCTAGTTCTTGAGGCATCCTACACAAACTGATGAATTCAGGCTCTGTGATATCAAACGGATTTGATGCATCACGTAAAATTTTTCGCTGAACACGTAAATTAAATCGTCTGTCGTCCTCATCATCATCACACATACGATAGGTTAGTACTCAGATCGATTTTGCGTGAAATTTCCAAACGATTTTACCAAAGTGAATTCAAAAATTAATCATTACATTTCTGTTTTCGCTAAACATTAGCGAAAAAACTATATTTTTCTCAATGCATCATAGATGTCGTGCATAAACTCTACAAATTAGTTTCACGCGAAAATAATGATCCTTATCATTTTTTTCATGTGAATTTTCGACATTTAGGTTTCTGATGTATTCTAAATAGATGTGATAAAGTTCTTTGATTAAATTTTGTTATATTTCTATGATTAAATAAGTTGTTGTGATATATCAAACGCCAAAATTTTCCAAAAAAAACTCTTTTCTATTTCACGTGAAAATAAATAAAATTTTGGAGACCGCGGTAAAATTTCATTTCTTTTTGATCTGAGTCTAGGCTTTACTATTGTCAATCACAAATAAATGTTTGTTTTGTTTTCCAAAAAATGACTAGGCGAACATTTAAAATTATGTGTTTCACAGAGGAGAAATAATTCCCAGCACGCCAGAATACACTTTGGGGAATTGAGGAATAAAATATTGGGAAATATTGTAGTTGGGAATTTGGAATTTTGTTTTCACAATTCCCAGGGAAAACCAGAATAGGGCCACTGTTGAAAATTTAGAATAAGTTTTAAATCTTTGCCCATCTTTCATCGAGGCAAAATAGTTTTTATAAACTATCGTAACTCACTATGTCATGTTTTGTGACATATGTCGATGGCTACATTTTCCGATGTTCATCTTAAATGAATTGTAATGGATTCATTATGATTAAGCACCTCTTTTATAATAAAGAATACTTACCTGGTTCCACCATATATAGATAATGCATATTCGATTTTGGTGTCGATGGTGAATTATATATTCATGACATATCCCAAGATCCTTTAAACTTTGGATTAGTATACTTGATCCTATTTTCAAGGGATTCAACCATAACGATTCACCGTCATTTTTCAAAGAGGATTATGCATATGCGAGTTTTTCACTTACGATCGACAATTTTGACGAATATATACAATAACATCATTGGTGTGAACAATCAGATTTAATTTCATAGAGATACAAACAATATTTCTTCAACTTAGGTAGGATCAACATTAGTCGAAAATTTCCAGTATTGCCGGCACTTAAAAATCAGTCTATTAATCGAATGTGTACTGACGTTGGGACAAAATGATCTTGATGTATATCTGGTATTTATTTTGTGGCTACATGATTTCGGGTCGAATATTTATCGTCTAGTCGCAACTGTAAAACCACATCTGTAAAAAAACTGAGGGTCAACAAAAATTAAAAAAACCTGCAGCGTTACAACGAACGCCTGTTTGAGTAGCCTGTTTGGACATGAGATTAAAAATTGGCACATGCGAACGATCACAAGGAAAAAACGGTGCTTGCTATGAGGATACTATAGACGAATTTGTAGACAGAATAGCCCACATTGTAAAAGACTAAGTTCTTAAGAGTACGACAGCTCAGCAATGAGCTCAAAATTTAAATATCGTGCAAATACGGATAAACTGAAATTGTACAGCACATCGGACACAGTTGATCAGACCCGTTGTCATGTATAGATGTAAGAGCAGGACCTTGTTGGATGAGTACAAGACGAGAGATGGATTTTAACCTACAAGAGAAGAATCATGCGAGGATTTATGCCCCTAAATCCGACATTGATGACACATATACAGTTCTTTTCAATCACGAGATCAGGAATTTAAAGCTAGTTCAGGATGCAAGTATGCTGGCTCGGTCATGTACTGCGCGCTGATCTGGATCGAATAATACAACGATCTTTAAAGAGAAGTCTCCCTTTAGGTAAGCGAAGAGGTCGCTGTCGGCGACGTTGGCTCAATTTGTCTTGTACGTATAAAGTGAATACTTCAAATACTTGATGGAGTATTAAATCAATGAGTAAATACTGTCGAGATTTCAAATTGGTAAATAAAAAGAGAGATAAGACATCTCAGTATAGAAGTATATAGAGATTAAGTATAGAAATATAAAAGTAAAATAACAAGATAAGTTTGTTTATTATATTAACATTTTGTAGATGATTTGGGAAAATGTAAGGGTCCGTTTTGATTTGGGGAATATAATCCATATTCAATATTGCAGGAGTTTATGGATATATTGAATAATAGGCGCAGTTCATGACGCTTGAAATAATCCAGATCGACTGTTTTGGCTAGTGTTATGATTGTGGTAACTCTTACTTACATTCATGTAAGTGATTTTTATTTTAAACGATTATCTTAGGAAAATACTTACATAAGTCATCTAGTAAATTTGTTATCACATTATTGTTGAGATATATTCGAATGACACGTCTCAAAGATCAAAATTAAGCATTTACATAAATATTTGCTATAGAAGAACATTTTAAATTCCGTTCACTACATTTATAGGTTTAATTGTTTTAGACGTCTGCTAGTGGTATGTCCAGCATACATTATATCTAGGATCTTGACAGAACTTGATAACTATGATAACTACACACGTGTGCACCCGTGCATTGTCTTGATGAAAGATAACATTTTTCTTCGCCAAATCCGGTCGTGTTTCTTTTCAAAACGTACTTGAAACGGTTAATATTCACTGTTGACTGTTCTCCCCTTTAGAAGATAATCGATGTGAATTATGTCGCGTGTAATTGTGGCCATGAGATTGTTGGCCGATAATCTACCTTAGCCTTCTTTGTCCTAGATTCCCCAGTGGAAATTCGCTGTGTCCTCCATCCATATATGAAAAAATGCTCCTTTTTATTGAGCTTGGACATCGCCAAACCTGCCTTTGAAGCTGTCACACGTGTGCATTTTTGGTCGATTGTTAGCAAACGGGGCACTCAAAACGCGGATAGCTTTTTCATATTCAAATGTTAGTGTAATATATTGCGCACACGTTCATCTGAGATGCCTACTATCATGTGGGTTTTGTCAACCATTTTTGGTGTGGTGACTTCATTTGGGCGTCCTGAACGTTTGGCATCAGTTGTGCTTGTACGACCACATCGAAAATCAGTAAACCACTTATGAACTATTTTAATCGATGGTGAAGAGTCCGCATAATATTTATCAAGCTTTATTTTGTTTAATGGTATTTCCACGTACAAAATTATCTTTAATTCATTTTTCTCCATGTTTTTCAAACAATGGACTACCTGTTTTCAACGGCTGCCAAATCTGAACTAAATGACAGATCTGGCTGAAAATTGTATTGCGATTGTTGCGCCCTCTGTTGCAATTTTACTAGACTTCGCGCTCCGCCCTCGTATCTGTCCTTCTATATATACGCTTTGTTTCAGGAGTAAGTTTTCAAATATTTTCCATGTGGTTGGGAGTATGGATATCACCCTTAAGGACTTTTTATCGTTTGTTTGGTTTCCAGGTTATATTATACCTATATGCCACCTTCCACTGCGCTAGAATGTATCTTACTCTGAACACATCATTGATTATATACGGAGATGTTTGCGTTTTTCCTTTCGAGGTCGTATAACAAATCATTTCCCTGGTGCCTAGTTCGGGTTTAGATTTTGAATTCCTTCTTTTAGTTTCATGTAAAGTTACAGTTTTTATTTCAAGCTCATCTAGGTGGCTCTCAAATAAATCGGTTTTTAGTATATTGATGTGCTCGAACATCTTCTTTCCTCATTTGTAATTAGAGAGGTTAAATTCACTGGTCTCTTAAATACTTTCGTGGCTTTTTAAGAATTATTTAGTATCTTTTTGACAAATATATATATTTACTGTTTGATTCTTACTGGTCTGATGAGATATCTCAGTTTAATACATACGTTAGCCTGATTTCACATTCTTTTGTTTGATTTATTTGCCATGATATTTAGGCTTTACAAGCACCCTTACTCAAGTGGATAATTTTTAGAGTTGTTGGTATTTGCACTTTAAAATGGGGTACTTTGCGCCACAACTTATCGTATTACACCTCTACCCTTATTTATATTTGTGTTATGTAGAAACCAAGTTCATAGTTTTAAAAAATGATTTGGGCCTTTTATTTCCTGCTCGGGAGTCCTGTATTCATTAGTATTCTATTTATTTATTTAGAAATGAAACTATAGTTTTGACTTGAGAACACTGTAATAAAATAACAAAATTGTTAGAAACAACTAGTCTTCTTGTAGTTTGTTGCAACCATCAATAGCCTCAATAGTTTCATAGATTTTATAGATCATCTGCAAACATTAGGACTAAAGAATGGTGAATCACTCAATAATGATGTTTATTAAAATTTTAAAGATCACAGAGCTCCTCCTGTGGTCCCTCAGCTACTCCGGGGTTTGCTTGATTTAAATTTCACTCGCTCAACATATTTCGTATCATTACTGATTGAAGAAACCATATTAATAGCCTAATAACGGTTTACGATATGGCTGATAGAGTCAAAAGCCTTCGCAAAGTCGGTATAAACCACATCAAGTAGTTTATGATTTTGAATCTCTTTGCTGGTGAATTAATGGTAAATTGATGTTGATCTTTTTGGCATAAATCCATGTTGACATTGCGAAACATATCTGGGAACCAATTGTTCTAATGAGGTGGAAATTACCAGTTCCAATAGTTTTGGTATTGAAGATACAGTTGTTTTATATTTTGAAAGTACCATTTTTACAAATTGGTGTTACCATAGTTATTTCTATTTCTGAGGGGATTCCGCTAATATTAACGACTCCGACCAATTACTTCTATTGTTAAGAGGTATACGGGGCAATTTGTTCGAAAGAGAACTACCTTAAATATATCAAAGAAATTGTTGTTCCGGAAATGACCGTTTCGCTTGAAAATACAGAGCTATTACAGCTTTACCACATTGCTAAATTCAAACCGGAACCATTTGAGGTTTTGGCCTATGATAAATATAAGATCGTAATTTTAAGAATTGTAGGACTGTTAGCAACCTTTCGCTAAATTATTTTTCAGTATTTTTTAAATGTGTGAGGGATGCATTTTGTCCAGAAACCGATGAATTTTTTGGAGCTTGTACAAATATGTAGATAAGGAATTTTTAGACTAGTACATCGTGATTTAAGCATATCGGTCGCTACCCAGCCTTCTGAAATGTATTATTTATTTGTGAGATTTTCGCGAAAGTGTTTTTTGATTCTATGGCAAATATCGTCTCAAACGCTTATATAATAATATGTTAGGTTTGTAATAATTCTAAACACTATTTGCATTATTTGTAAAGAGTGGGCCATTTAAAAGTTTAAATTTAAAAATGCAATAAAACAAAAACGGTTTGAAATTTTGGCTGCCGCAACTGGCCTCACAGTACCCCATTCGATCGGACTAATTTTCGAGCAGTTTTTCGAGTGTATGGGGTCGTATCTCGGCGATGGCATCACAAAAGTTAATGCTCAATTGTCTCTGGTTTGTCGGCATAACATTTGTTTTAAACGGGGCCCCACAGAAAATAGTCCAATGGTGTTAAATCGCAGCTTTTTGCGGCCAATTGACATCAAAATTTCAGCTAATTAAACGGCCATCAAAGTTTGATCCAATAAAACGATTGTGGCATGAGATGTATGTGTAGCAAGATGCGCCATCGTGTTAAAACCAAACACCGTTCACATCAATACCATGAAGAGCGGGCGCAAAAAATCGGTTATCATGGTGTGATAGTTGTCCTCATTAACCGACATGATTGCGTCGTACTCATTCAATATCTTACAAGCACGCTCACGTCTTGGCGCATCAACAAGAAAACCAGTTTCACGAACAATAAACTTGCGTATACCGGGCAGTGTCGACGACCAAATTTTTCACGACATTTTCGTGCAATTTCCGACCAATTGTCTTTGTTTTGGAAATAAATAAATCAAACATTGCATCGGACATAAATCGAAACGTTGTTCAAGCGTAAATCGATTCATTTCGTTTAGTGGAGATAATATACTGAATTTTGTGATACAATAGAATGACATAAGTACTGCCAGATAATAAATAACCGGTGGTTCAAATTTAAAACGATACTTGGCCCACCCGTTACAAATACAATGTTTGGTCTTCCGTTGGGATGGTTGTAGGAACTCTTGTCTTGGTAAGGGATATTATTGATTGCATGGAACTACTTCAACGATTAAATCATAACCTTAATATAATTTAAATGTCAAGATGCTTACTATTTATTGATAGCCATCTCTCAATGAATTTGTAAATATGGTACAATTGGTCATCGTTATGTGATACAATACTTTAATTACCACGTTGGCCGAGATTGAGTGTGCTTGGAAGGAGACTACTGTTACCTTTTTAATAAAAGTCCTGACAATGAAAAAAATTGCCAACAATGTTTTGTCTGCAGTTGATAGTTATTTTGAGGTTTGCCGTTCTCATTACATATCGCGTATCACAACTATAGGCCTAAAATGAGAAACTTTACTATCATATTTCAAGTTTTTATGATATTGTGTTCGGATCCGAGTTATTTAGCATCAGCAAAAGGGTTTTGATAACGAATAACAAGAAGGCCAACGGCATATTATTCTTAGCATTTGCTTTAGATTGCAATGTTACTTCCGGACATTTTGTCAGCGTAATTATGAATGACGAATATTCGAAGTAGCTATACAACACTTAAACGATATAAATATGATCCACTTTAAGCTTGTCTACTTTTAATTATATTCTTCAAAATCTCGTGTATCTAAATGTCTTTTATCATCGCGACATGAAACTAAATAAAATATATCGCGCGCTAAATTTGTGTTATTATTTTTATTAATTTAAACTTCTTGCATAATTCATATCGTCCATTAAACTACATGGGTATATCAAAATGCACAGTAGTGGCGTTTAAATTACTATTTGAAATAACTTATTTCCGTTCGCGGTTATTTAACTGATTGTTATTCATTTTCACTTGCATGTGTGTCCTACTTAATTTGATCGCCCGATAAATATTATAAAGTCATCAGTTGCTTCATGACGGCGCTACTGTGTTCTACTACAACCGCCTTTGTACAATAAAATGTTAAATTGATTTTAAGTTGTCTTTAATCAAAATGTGTGATATATTGTGTGTGAAACACAATGGAACACATTACAAACACAAAATTATTTAGCTCAATTTGGTAAATCATCAAATTAGCAGATGATTGGATCGCTTTCGATGCAATTTAATTTATATTATAGCACGTGCTTACCGTTTTTTGTTTGTTTGCTTATACTTCCAGCTTGAAACATCGTGAAAAGCGTGAACCAGCAATCGATGACAACAATATAAAGCAAGGTGATAACTCGAAGAATAGCGAGAACAGCACTAAAATAAGCGAGTATAGTAGAAATATTAAAGTTTATGGATTACGTGTCGAGCATTCGGATAAAGAGGCCTCGATGACCGATGGTATGCCGTCAGTATTAACAGGAAAAACAATTTTACTTCGTATTTTTGGCGATGGACTCACTAACGATACCGTGATTGCGTTTACAACAGAGAACAAGGCATATGGCATGTCATGCCATTTTCCTGTAACAAATGGTTTTAAGGTTTGGCATACTAACTTCTTGAGTATAGAATTATATTATACTAACTGTTTTTTTATAGGTAGAAAAAGGATCGATTCAAGGTAATACCGCTTTGGTAAAGATCGAATTACCAAAGAGTGAAACACCATTTTATATGTGTGCTAAACACGAGGATACCATTAAACGACCCGACGAAGCATTTTTACATCAAGGCAATGACCAATTCACAGCACTATCGAGCTATGAAAATTTATTCCCCCTCTGGATGTCGATCACCATTATAATTGTGTGCTTAACATTCTCATCCCTATTTTCCGGTTTGAATTTGGGTCTGATGTCATTGGATCGAACGGATTTAAAAATTTTATGCAATACTGGTACAGAGCAGGAGCAACGATATGCTAAAGCTATACAGCCGGTACGAGATCATGGTAATTATTTACTGTGCAGTATTCTACTGGGAAACGTACTCGTCAATTCATCGTTTACAATATTATTGGATGGATTAACATCAGGACTAATTGCTATTATAATGTCAACTCTGGCTATTGTTATATTCGGTGAAATTACACCACAAGCGATATGTTCACGCCATGGCCTGGCTGTCGGTGCTAAAACAATATTCGTGACCAAAGCTGTAATGGCAATTACATTCCCTTTATCGTATCCCACGTCTAAAATTTTAGATGCACTACTAGGCGAAGAGATTGGAAATGTGTATAATCGCGAACGTTTAAAAGAATTGGTTAAGGTAGGTGGAAAGTTGAATTTAATCGTTTTTATTATTTTTTGGTTTTGGTTATTAAAAATCAATTAATTTCACATAAACATAATTAAATTTAACTCTTTGGAATATTTTGCGTGTGGAACACCCCAATAACATAATACTCACGTTATTATATCGAAGCTGAAAATAGATAAAACATAATTATGAATCACTACACACATAACACAATTTGATACGAGGTGACCATACGTTTGAACGACAACTGATCCATTAAAAACTATATGTTCACGGTCACAGAACAAAAATAAATGTTCTTATAAATCGTAACTCAAGAGGTATTAAGAAGAGAAAGATAACAAGAAAAACCTACCGTCTTATCTAAGAGTTGTGGCGGTGCGCGGTGTATGGACGATTACAAAGAATAGAAAATCCATGACAGGGTTAATACAGAGATCGATCAATATTTATGGCGACAATTCGCACACAAAAAATAACAAACAAATAAATTTCTATTTTACTGCTTATTTTTCTATTGTGCTTAAGATTTAATCAATAAATTTCTTGAATAACATTTTCTTTTTATCTTTCCATATTTACCTACTCGTCCACAGTTGACAACCGATGTGAATGATTTGGATAAAGATGAGGTGAATATTATATCGGGTGCTCTCGAGCTGCGCAAAAAAATGGTTGGCGATGTTATGACCCATATTGAGGATGCATTTATGTTGCCACTCGATGCTATTCTTGATTTTGAAACCGTTTCGGAAATTATGAAATCTGGCTACTCACGCATTCCTGTGTACGAAGAAAATCGAAACAACATTATAACGCTACTGTATATCAAAGATTTGGCTTTTGTTGATCCAGACGATAATACTCCGCTCAAAACTTTGTGCGAATTTTATCAGAATCCTTGCCATTTCGTATTCGAAGATTTAACGCTCGATATAATGTTCAAACAATTTAAGGAAGGGCATCGAGGTCATATGGCGTTCGTGCATCGTGTCAATAATGAGGGCGATTGTGATCCATTTTATGAAATTATTGGTTTGGTGACATTGGAAGATGTTATCGAAGAATTGATTCAGTCCGAAATTGTGGACGAAACAGATGTTTTCACCGATAATCGTACTAAAATACGACGGTCGCGAATTAAGAAACAAGATTTTAGTGCATTTGCTGAACGTCGCGATACGACACGCAATCGTATTTCACCTCAACTAACATTAGCTACATTCCAATATTTAAGTACAAGTGAGTATTATGTCTTAATCGTATTGTTAATATAAATAACTATTGATATTGTGTAGCTATTGACGCATTCAAACCAGAACAAGTGTCCGAAACCATTTTACGGCGTTTATTGAATCAGGATATTGTTCAGCATTTAAAATGTAAAGGAAAAGAGAAAAATGATCCATCAATGTTGATCTATCATCAAAGTAAACCGGTTGATTACTTTGTGCTGATATTGGAGGGTCGTGTCGAGGTAACCGTTGGCCGTGAAAATCTTGTTTTTGAAAGTGGTCCCTTTAGTTACTTTGGTATACAGGCATTGATTCAAAATGTACCAGTTGGTAAGTGTCGCGAATCATAATATTTTAAATTTTCAATTACATTTGAATTTTTCTTTTGTTTACTATTAGTTGAGTCACCATCTCAAATCAAAGGTTCATTACAATCATTAAATGTTGAACAACTATTGAGACATACTTTTGTACCAGATTACTCTGTCCGTGCGGTAACGGAAGTGGTTTATTTAGCAATCAAACGAACTTTATATTTGGCTGCAAAACGGGCCACACTAATGGAGCGATCGCAAAAATATGCAGCGGAATCGGGCGAAGCGCTTGACGATGAAGTTGAAAAGGTTAGTATCGAGTGTAGAGTTTGGTCGAATGATATTCGATGGTTCAAGCTAAGTTAGCGAATTGTCAAGTTATTGTAAAGCAATATTGGGGAATAGATTATAGTTTATGTCTCCAAATTCTTAAAGATTTTAATAGTTGAAAAAGTTAAATACTACTTTTTTTTAATGAGTGATAATATAAGCTACTATTTGATAATTGATGCTAGGTTTCTTCAAAATTGTTGTATTCCATTGTATTGGTCGATTGGTATTTGACGATATCTGAATTGATTGTTCAACATCAATTTTCAAAAACTTTTCGCAGCATTTGCAGCTTATTTAACCAATAACTCTTCGTATTTTGATTTCCAGATGTCTAATTGTCTCTGGTTTATCGACGTAGACACGTGACTTTACATAACCCCAGAGAAAATAATCCAATGGGGTTTAATCACACGATCTTGGACCATTACGCGAAATTATTCTTTCATCAAAATCATTATTCTTTCATTTTTTTTGAGTAAATCAATTGTATCGCGCGTTGTGTGGCATGTGGCTCTGTCTTGTTGGAACCACATGTCAGTAAGATCAATGCCATCTAATCGAGTTACGAAAGTTTCTACTCATGTCCTTATACCGCTCACTATTGACAGTAATATTCTGACCATCATCGTTTTTGAAGCGTACCAACCAGTAAATTTCTGTGGATGTAATGGTTATCCTTACTCTAAATGCGACTATTCTGCATATTTACGTACTCATTCAATCAAATATGGGCTTCATCAGAGAACAAAATTTTGAATATAACTTCAACATCATTACCAAGTTGTGATTCAGCCTATTCGCTAATTGGCGTCGCATACAATGGTCTTTTGGCTTAAATTCCTGCACAAGTTGAATCTTGAAAGTTTTTAAGCCAAGTTTCTTTCGTAAAATGTTCCATAAAGTGGAAGGACATAAACCCAGTTGCGGAGAACGGCGACAAATTGATTGATTTCGATCTTCTTCAATGGTTTCTTGCATAGCGTCTTCAGTGCGCACTAATCGGCGTTTCACGGGATGCACATTATCATTAAGAGTAAACGTGGTACAAAACTGATCTATTGTTATTCGAATTAGTCACTCTGAAGGACGATTATGTACGCCATATACGTGCAAACGTTGCTCCGATGTAAGTCAATCCACAGTAAAATACTAAACCAAACTACACAAAAACCAACTATCAGCTGTTAAATGAGTGGTCAAATAAAACAGCATTCCCAACTCAAAGTTGTGAAACTCTAAAAAAACACACCTTTGCGATAACTCCGATGGGGCATTGATTGACAGATAGGGCGCTGAATCAAACAGCCGTTGAGACATTGAGTCTCTTTGAAGTGTATGGCTCTTATGTGTATTTAGTAATGTTGGTTCGCTAGGTCGGTTTCGCTCTGCTGACGTCATTGAATGGTTGTGTGATCGAAAAGATCTTTGATCCATCTCATCAGGCATATGCAACCAGACTTGATATACGTTGCATTGTGTTTGTACATTTGTTGCAACAGTATTTTTTTTTTTTACGTTTTGTTTTAGTTGGGTGCAGGGCGGACTTTTAGACTGACCTAGCTCCTTGTAATTGTCAGAGTCCTGCACCCAACGCGCGATCCTTCAAGTAAAGGTTGATAGCTGCCTTAAACTTGTGCATTTTATACTTCAACGGAAATTGAAAACCAGTCAACGAATTCCACTTCTTAGATGTTCGATAAATAAATTCGCGCTTTGCATCTTCAGTTCGAGGTTTTGGCAGCTTCACCGTAAACCTTTGCGCATTAACCGTTCCTCGTGTTACCCGTCCTGGCGTAACAAATGGTGGTATTTTCTCCTTTAATTCTGCAGAATATTTACCATTTATTAATCTGTAGAACACGCAGAGTTCTGCAACATCTCTGCGGTGCTGTAGGCTGTCTAGACCTTTCGTAAGTCTGGGGTTTCGTATTATTCGGCTGGCACGCCGCTTAACTCTATCCAGCAACTGGAGAGCAGTGCCATATGCTCCACCCCAAACTTGACAGCAATATTCTATGCACGGTCTAATAAAGGTTTTATATATTTGGAGAACCTGATGCGATTTAAAAAACCAACGAAATCATATTAGCGAAATTTTGAATCGAAACCGAGTTTTCTATTGTAGCATGACTCGTTGTATTTGTACTTTGCTGTGAACGTAACATACTCCACATTTACAAGCATTCTCTACGCTTACAGAGTAAGGCTAACAAATATTCTTCAAAGGCTTATAATGATGCACCATGTTTAGAAAGAAGAGCTTGTTTTTCGCAGGCAGTTATACTTAATCGGTTCTTAATCTCTTAAAGTCTTTCATTATATTGTCATATGGCAAACAGCTGGTAATGTGGGTAGCCTTAACGCTAATCAATAGTTCAAAAAATTGGTGATATTTACCGGTACTGATGAGTTCATCCTCAGATCTATCTACGTTCAACTCATGACATCTTCCCAGCACTTCTTCATACTTATACATTTCTCTCGTACATATATAAGTGTCAGTGGACTCTATCAATTGGAATCTATTATTAATCTTTAATCACTCTACCACCAATTCGCTCGCTTAGTTAATAAAACCTCGAACTCCTTTGGGAATATATTTTGGAAAGTATTTGTTTCCGCCTGAGTCTTATGTTTACACACATTATCAGTAAAATTCTGTTAGCCGTGTAGACAGCAAGTTCTTTTTTTTTATAAAATTTGACCAACGGGGTTGGTTTTAGTGGGATTTCACCAATCCTTGGGAAAATTTAAAAAATTCTCAAAATATTTAATTTACTCTTTTAACCATTATAGTTACTACATTCATTGGACGAGGATAATAATAGTGATTGTGGTCCACATAATTACACAGGATTTACACCTCGAGCATCTAGTAAACCGCCCAGTACTACACCGTCTCCGGCACCTATGGTAAGTTAACATATCTCTAAAATAATTCATTTAAACTGATTATACGTTATTATTTCACATAGGATCCGCGCACAAACGGACCAACCGTTCCGTCAGCAACGCCATCTAGTACCTATAATCCGTCGGTTCAATACAATATTCGTAGCAATAGTATAGCAAATACGACGTCAGCTCCTGATGAATCGGACACACCATTATTGCCCCGATCAAAATCATAACGTTCCGCCCCGAACAAACAACGTTTATTAAATGCTTTTACTGTTATATATTATTATAATATTAAGTACTTAAAATGTATAATTTTCAATAATTTTTATTATTACAATAATAATAATGATATAACTATAGTAATATTGTTATTTAAAATACAAATAATAAAACAATTATGACATAATTTTCTCTCTCTTTGTATGATAATAATGATGAAGCCCTCGGCCATTTTAATTCTGTTATTTTCTTGTGACTTTCAAAAAAATATTTTCAGTATATTAAAATACACAGTATTAATGGTACTTAAGATATAGTTTATAAAAATCAACTGTTAGTTTTTGTTTTGCTCCTTTACATTTAAATAAATCATAATTTTCCATTTTTGTTCAATTATTCCTCGTTAAATTAAAATGGCATTAGTATTGCGCGCGCTATTTCAACCGAACATAATACAAAAATTATTTTCAAATATATTTCTCGTTTTGTATTATAGAAACGTTTAACTTTGTACTTATATCTTTAAAATATAAAATATATATATTTTGGTTTTTTTTTCAAAGAAAATACAATAAACTATTATAATTATTATATTATGATGTATTTAGAAAACAAATAATCGATTTTAAATTGCTTTAGTTTGTAAAACGGCCATTTTAAATTTTTCTCTAAGAAAAATACAAAGAAATCTAAAATTTAATTTTTTTATTAGAAATTTAAAGGACAAATTAATATTATACAATAATTTAAAATAAAAAAATCACAAAAAACTATATATTTAGAGTATTTGAATTAAATATTTTAGTTGTTTAAAATAAAAAAAAAAAAAAAATTTAAATGAGTTTTCTTGTTGCCCATTGGTGTGTTTATCACCCGTCACTGAGGCTTGATTGGTACATCCGGACATCGCTTCTCAGACGTACACTCTTAGTTCCGAATTTTCATTCTATTGAAGTCTTAGATATCCGGGGGCACAGAAAAAAATAACATATACAGAAGAAAACCTACGAATAAAATTTCGTCTAGTTTTTTCTGGGGTTATTTCATTGGTTTGGGGTTATCTCAGAAAATAAGAGAGTACAAATTTAAATAAATACATTTTACACTCTCGAAATAGCAAACAAATAAGAATCTTTTATCAAAGCCTACTTATTCTGTATGTATTTTAGAATATGCATAAAAACTATCGTTAGTTAAAACAACACACACATTCAAAGCAAAATAATTCAGAAACAAATTAAAATTTTTAAACAGAGAATTTGATCTATACATTGCAGTATTTTATTCTCTTTCAATTGTTGTTTTTGTAAAGAGACAATTTCAAAAACCAGAAAATTTTTTGTTCGTATAGGTTTCCTTCTGTATAGTTATTTTTTTCTGTGCCGGGGGTCTATTATGAAAAAAATTCGAGTCGGATTTTTCCGTTAACGGATAAATCCGTGATATTACGAAACTAAAAAGCAAAATCGAATCGGATTTTTCTCGAGTGCACAAGACAAAATCCGACTGCTATTTATCTGTCGTATTTTCTTTCGATTAATCGTATTTTGACGTTTCTATATAAAAATAAGCAAAAAGTTATCAAAAGATATTGATAAAATAATTACTAATATAATAATTACTAAATTAAAAATTTGTTTATATAGAAATCCGAAAATACAAGTTTCATAATAGGGTAAATTCGTGTCGAATGGGATTATTCCGTTAACGGAAAAAATCTAACTCGGATTTATTTCATAATAGACCCCGTTAGTCGATCGTTAGTTGATCCTCATATAGGAATTGTGATCCAGAAACAGTGCAGTCTGGCAAACACAATTGGGTATGTGAATTACACGATGTAATTTACACAGATTTTTACATGTAAAAAATGAGTAATTTACATAAGGTTAATATATACTTTTTATGTGTAAACAATGATTTCATGTAAAAATAAAACTCTGACGCGCCATCTCTTATAAAATCTAATTGTAAATAAAGGACCATCTATTAAAAAATCTCCTTACTATTTAACAAATAAAATTTGTGAAAGTATTTACTGTGTATAATCATTTTTGAAGGTTAATCGTCGAATAATCGTTCTGAAAACTAATTGATTTTGCAAATACGTATTTATCTATGATAATGAGGAAACCGAACTCCGGTAGATTTTTAACATTTTTAACCAGATGACGCTGTGAATGGTATTGTTCTCGTTTTTTTACATGTAGTTTACCTTTTATGTAATTTACGCTGTTTTTTGCATAGTTTACATAAAATAATCTATGGCTTAGATACCGCGTCTCAACTGAGACCTTACGAACGATTTTAACGATTGGTGCACATTGTAGGTGGTCAAGGTCAGCCCAACGAATGTTTATATAGACTCGAGAGAATCGAACTCGAGACCGCGGCGTGATGAGAAACTCTCGTAACCATTGAGCTACAACCGGCAACCGTATAGTTTACATAAAATATGTAAAAAAAAACATCCCAACTGTGGCAAGAGCTCAATTGGACATGTAGATTACACGGGTTTTTCTCTTATTTAATCTAGTTGTAGCAAAGAACCATATATTTAAAACTTCTTGTGAGTCCACGAATAGAATTTGTGCAATAAATTAACTGATTACAATTTTTTTTTACTAAATACTGTACATCAATGTCGTAGAGCTTTTGGTAATTCCTGGGGTTTATCACCCAAAATGCTTTATTTTATCTACAATTCTCTGGTTTTACCAATGCTAACTTATGCATCTGTTGTTTGGTGGCCAGTGGTTAAAGTTAAATCTTCCATTGGAAAACTCAACTATTTGCAAAATATCGCTTGTCGAGCTGTAACGGGCGCCATATCGTCAACTCCGCTCCCGGCTATGGAGCTCATGCTCTCCCTCACAGTAACAATCTTTCATTTTAGGCACAGCTTGTTCGGCTGCCTTTCGCTTGAGGAATGCTGGGGCGTGGAATGCCTTTGGCACTACTTCAAGTCATAGATCAATTCTTAACGAATTTAAACGAGCTATACCAGAAATCGACATGGTTACTGATTGGCTTCTGCCTGTTGATCATTTGCACAGATCATATGAGGTGGTTTATCCATCCAGGGATATGTGGTTCTCACCAGACTTGCTCAAACAGATATCCAAATCGCTTGTATTATTCTCAGATGGCTCTGTCTCTGAACAGGGTGCTGGCTTTGGTTACTACTGTCCATCGCATGATTTGAGAATATCTGGCAGTTTGGGGTGTTACTGTACTATTCATCAGGCGGAATTAATTACGGTTACTCACTGCGTGTTTTCAGCTTTTAATCTCGCTGCTGACGACAAAGAGATCAAATTTTGTACGGATAGAAAAACTGTTCTCAACTCATAAAACAATCCTTTTACCAGCTCTAAGCTGGTAGGTGATTGTAAAAAATTGTTGAACCGAATTGGTTGTATTAATAAGGTAACGGTCATGCGGATTCCTGCTCATTGTGACATTAATGGCAACGAAGTTGCAGACAGTTTGGCTAAAACTGGTTCTCGCTTATTACTCGTAGGCCCTGAACCAGCAGCTCCTTTACCTCTTCACATAGTGAAACAAACAATCAAAACCGTTGCCCTATCGAATTTAAAGCTGACATGGTCAACCACCCCTTCTTGCCGCAAGCCGAAATACTTTGTAAGGGGGCTAAATACGAAGCTGACCAAATACGTTCTTTCATTGAAAAAGGACAGTTTGAGAATATTGTTTTCTTTACTTACTGGCCATGGCCGTTTCAAAAGTCATCTTCATCGCATGGGACTTGCCAGTGATGTCGTATGCGATCAATGTCTAGTGGATGTTGATGACAGCTTACACTTCATCAGCAGCTGTCCGGCTTCTGACCGCATTAGATTCCTTGTGTTCATTTCCAGGATTATTCCTGTAAATCAATTGTCGTCTCTGCCTATACACGACAAGAGATTAGGTTAATCCATCTCTTCTGGTGCAGGAGATCAAAATAATCGATATATCTCTTAAGAGATAATCAGTGGAAGCTGCACCCAAATGGGCCAATTTATCAGCCAATACGCTTCCTTTGATGTAACATCCAGTGAAGTCTTATTCCATTCAGACTACCTATTTGATTTAAGACAATTATCGGCTCCAAAACAAGTTTCGATGAAACAATACTGGAGACATTCCCCTTTAGAGCAACCTACCTGTCAAAAAGGATGCTGACATGATGTTTTCCATAATTCATCTCTTTCGCAAAGCAGCTTGAAAACTTCCACACCAAGAAGAATAGATAATTTGACCTCAAGATTTAGTGTGTATAACCCGGCACCATCCAGCTAACAGCATACTGACCCATAAGTAAACATCATCACATCGTCACCGGAGAGGTAGGATGGGATGGTTTGTGCTTTTCGGTGATAATTACACGAAGTAATTTCCCGAAAACGTGCTTCGCATATGTCATCTATGCGGCTGTGCTGCACACTTTCTGAACCAAAGATCGAGAGGAACCAGAATCAAAACCATATCAATAGCGATAGTGGATGTGATGTACATACCTCACATACAATACCCAGACAGGCAATTCAAGGAGGATGTTGACCATTCAATCCCACCCATTTTCTAGCCCCAATTTTAAGCAAGACTAAAGTTTCCCAGAGTCCTGCGTTTTGTAATCGTTTTTCATGTATTATCAGTAATCCAACGTTTTCGGTTTTATTTTTGGTTGCCGTTCCGTGACATTATCAAGTCTTCAGTTTGGTTACATTTGTGTTCTACATTGCTTGGTTCAGACTGGGCAGCTTGTAAGTGACAATACCCATTCAATCCCACCAAACACTCAATATAACCTTGTTTACAGTCAATCCAGGCATTGAAGTCGTCTGTAAAGGGTCACCAGCTGTTGAACATGAGCACTTACTTTTGATATCTCGTATTTTAGCAGCATTTCACTGATGTTCGTGCGATTCATCAAATTTCTTTGCGTGAATTCATATGTGGCAAGCAAAGATCGAGCTTATTTTTGTATGCTAATCTTTTAAAATGATTCCAAACTATCACTTGGTTAATGTTTAATGCCTCTACTTTTTCCTGACAGCTTGCGTGCCGGCCTTGCGCCACCAATTGCAAAATTTCATCGATTGTTCAGAGACTGGCCAACCAGAGCAATGTGCATATTTGACATCCAATTTTATGGGTTCTTCGTTCACTCAAAACTTTCACGTTTTTCGACATATTTTCGCAACGTTTTTACCCTTTTTTAATAAAAAAGCATCGCAGAGCATTTTTGTTAAATATCACCTTTCACACACATGTAAATTTGAGACCATCGGATGAGTGTTGCCCGATGTATGTAGGCATCAACACCATCTAGACGCAAATACTTCAGAAACTCAATACGGTCTATCTCCTTGAGGTTTTCTGACAGGTAAAACAAACACAGAGTTAATGGGTAATGGCATAAATTAATACTGGGATGAACGTACAATGTTCAATGAACATTGGCTGGAAGTATTGAATGTCAACAGAAGACTTTTTGATGGCTCTATAATTTTAATGTCAGTTGACTTCGTAAAAAAAGTTTCAATTCAACTCACTTTCAACTATACTGTTTCAATGGTAAAGAGTGACTACGTGACAACTCACAGTAAACCTGCGTGTGGTTCGATATTGTTAATAGCAAAATGATTGAAAATACACAAATATGTGAAATATTGGTTATAGACCAGTGATCATCGATAAATTTCCATGGTCTGGAGAACTTTAAATGAATTGGCATATAAGTAAATAAAAATGAAAGCTTAAATTATCCAATTAAATTTTTGACTTGATTTACCAGGACATTCACAACATAACTTATGTCAGACATTTTTTTGACAAATTGATTGAGCCTACTGGTTCGAAAGGTCTGATTTCAGTTGAGACGTGGTTAGTGCAAATTCGATTTTTGGCAATAATCATTATCGAACTGTGTGTCATCCTCCTCCGTTCTCAGTAAAATAAACGATCAAATTCAAATGAACAAGATCTTAAAACTTACGAAAGATGATGGATTGGTAAGACTGTGTTGGTGAAGTGGATTTGAATCAAACCGACCTAACTAGAGTAACAGCAAGGTCTTGGAATCAAATGGTAAGGGAATGTGTCGAATTTTTCTCAGTTATATACACAACGGTGTTACAACTCATCGGCGGTCGGATGACTAGTTGTCCTCGACTGGATCGACAGGCATGGAGTAGGTATGTATATAAATTGGGGATTCATAAGTTTTGGCGATTGGTGTTGAAATCGAAATGGCAACAATTGATAGATTTGACAAATATAATATTTTGAGGTATGAAGTGTTGCTTTTATCAATTGTATGGCATGGATATATAGGACGTTTGATTACCGGAGATTCTCGAGAGCTATCGAACGTTCAATCGGGATGTTGAGTAGACCGATTGAGTGACATGTATATCGGTTAGATTTACTAAGCAATAAATTTACTTTATTTCGGTTTGCTCATGTATTTTATAAGTGCATGGGTTGAGTCATCCAATACGTTGTGAAGTGAACAATTTTTTGAAACAACGTTCTCTCATTCAGTTATGTTCGAATTCTTTGTTTCCATGCGTTTTTCCTAGAACAAGGTTAATCCTTTGCTGTGACATCATCTGTTTCAAAGAGAAGGGCCAGCGTGAAGGCTGATGAGCTTCGACTACATAGAGAGAGGCTATTTAAGATGCTTCTTCTATCCATTAATTCTTTCCAGGCAATGAAAAAAGGATATTGGAAATGGACTAGGGTAATGATAATCACATGATCATTAATTCAATCAACCATATTGATCACTCTCATAAGAATATAATTCCGTAGAAGCTTGCAAAGTAAATTCAGAAACGAGTTTAGAACAAAATCACGAGTCTTGGCAAGTGAATATTGGCCTTCCAACTTTTCTATAAACGCTACTATAACGCCAAACCGCATTTAATAAGATGGCACATGATTTTCTCGAATAAATATTGATAATATTTGAACAAAACCATTGGCTTGGCGACACCGGTTTCGAATGGTCTCTATAGACGACTCACATTGTAGTGGACAGATGAATACTAGTACTTATTATTAACATCCAAGCCACCGAACTCCAACAACGTTATATTTGGATAAGAACTTGCAACCCGCACAGATTGGAGAAATGGGATAATAATTATTATCGACAGTCAACAGTTCATCAGCATAGGCATAAACCATAGGTAACTCTACTTTTTGATCATGATTTAAATGTAAATTAGGTATACCTGTAGAAAGAGTTGGTAAAACATCATCATTGATTTCATTGAATAAAGTTGACCCAACGTAAATCAAAAATTTGATCTGTGCATCTTGATCAGAACCTATTTCAGAAAAAAAATTCTTCAATCCAGGTGATGAAAACGTAGTATAACTGCGATATCCTGTATCCGAAAAAGTTATACATACATATAGGTTTCCGAAATGGACGCCTATTAGCCTCAATCATATATCATATCATCTCATATTATGATTGTATTCAGTTTTCTAACCCTGCTTATGTCCTTCAGATTCGATTCATTCAAAAAACCAAACAACAATTATTTTGATAAAATTTGATTGTTAATAGCAACCGATAAAATGGTCAATTGGATGATAATTTTGTCAAATAAACAATTATTCGTATTCAGGATAAAATTCATAATTTTAATGATTATTTAAATCGAGTTGCTCCTATACATACGAGATATTATACATACACACATAGTAAGAATATATAGATTTAAATGGGTCTGTGTGTACAGTATATAAGAACTTGTAAGCCACGCCTTTTCAATTTTCCGAATTTCCCGATATATATTATATATATGTAAATATTGCTTTTTTGAAGCTTGCGCACAATTGTACGTTCGGGCATTTTTTAAGAGTGGGGATAAACTGGAAAAGTTTCTATGCCAACCGTACTTAATATATCGAAGAAAGGGAAAATTATGAAAATAATTGAATAAAAATTTTCTTGTTTGCGGAAAAATTAGTGTAGTTATAGGAAAAATTGTTTACTTTTTTGAGGATTTGTTGTTGTTGCGTAATTAATAATAAAAAGATAATTTGTGCAATTTTCTTGTTTTTCCTGCAATAAATTATTTGGATAGTAATCAATTGGTACCAGATGAATAAAATTAAATTCATATATCCGCATATGTGTTTGTAGATATGGGACGGGTCTGCAAGTCAATAGAATGAATCGACCAGTCGTACATACCAATCGAATTATCTACAACAGAATATTTCTAATAAATAAATTTAGAAAATATTTATCTAAATTAAATTCAATAATAGATCAACAATAAGTTGCCAAATTATGGGGTTCAAATTTTGTTTAGGAGTCGTTTACGGTCGCACGATATGTTTGTGTTATTGAAGACATAGGCGTCGTTGCAACTAAACTGGATGTGAACCGATATTTCATCCCGACTAAGACTGTAGGTAATTTTCAGGTTAATCCGCTTCGTAGACAACAGGTGGGGTGAAAATCGGTTTTATAGCAGCTTTAATGAATTTGTATTCGTGCTGTACAAGATGCTACTGGAAACCAAACTGAAAACATCCCTTTATTGTCGATAAAAAGTTAAGTTAAGTTGTTGTGGCTGCTATCGCATACTTAGACCAATTTTGATCCGTACTCTATACGGCTATAGGTCCGAGTCTTTTTCGTATAACCATCTGCGCATTGCATAGCTCTATGTCAGGCTTATAGTACTGACATGGAAGATGGGTCGGCCCAAGGATTCTAAACACGACAGAAGATCCAGATATGTTCATTTTTCACCACCGATCGCACCACCCAAATGATTGAAGGTGAAAAACCCATTTTGCATCCTGCCTCGAATCGGATTCGAACCCGGTACCTCCCGCTCCAACTGCCGCAGCTTTAACCACTGCGCCACCTGAGTGGTTTTTATTGTCGATACATCTATATGATTATTGATGGGTCACCACGTCATGTTTCTGAAAGAAGTCTCAATAAATTGTCGTTGAGAGTATAAGGGTACATGTTAACTGTAAGAAACCAAATATCTCCCGAACTCATATGAGAAGGGATACGATATTAGAACTTGACAGGGTTCCAATACATCGAATCAATAATCACTGAGCATAATATGTGCTTGTCGAGAGTTGCATCAGACTATTGAGCTTTTGATAAACATAACATAAGTTCCGTCACACTTGCGTAAGACGGATGATCATCATTAGTCGGCTGCTTTGCTTATCACAAACATAATTGGAAGTTACGATTATTAAAGACATTATATTTAAGACAGTGAGATTACATCTTCCTTGGTTGCTAATCTTTAAATCGAAAAGTACAACATAGCATCTTTATTCCATTTCAACCAAAGCAGTTGACTCAGTATATATTTTACTTCTAATACGAAATTACTATGGTAAAATCGAAGATCGAAAATGACTCCACGAGGTAAAAAAGGCCCTTTCGGATTACAAAGATTCTTGACTGGTGACCTAAATGGCCCTGTTTAGATCACAACACGCCAATATTTACTGATACGACCTCTTAAGTGGGTAGTGCCTAGTACCAACTATCAGTACCTCATTCTGCCTAACTTAATAAGGTTCTGATCGTGATTCTGCTTTTTCGGATCAATCACTAAAACATGAAAACTCCTGGACAGTGGTTTCTAATGATCCCGTGCAGCAATCGGGCGACTTTTTGTGCTTGAACTTGAATTGGTATGCTATTCATGATCAGTTATGAACTGGGTTAAATAGTTATTCACCACGCAAACCGCGAACATTGCAGGGGGGAGGGGAAGAAACTGTTCTGCATACTCATCCCATAGAGTGCACTACTTTGCATCATAATTCCTATTTGAGGATTAACTAACGATCTTGAAGATACCAGATATCTTGAACTTGATATGTTACAATGGGGCAATTGATCCTGAGTGACCTGAAAATAAAATCCACTTCCCCATGTTGTCTCTTTAAACATGACTCGAACAATGGGATCAGGCGATATGTATATCAGACTTTAATCCGGTCATCCAATCGCTTTTGCCATGATCTCACAGCGTGCTACTCTACGAATCTTTTCTTTTGCTCTATAATCATGTCTCTTATGTATAAGATGATGTTCCTTACCCAGTATAACTATAGAATAAAGTCCCACAAGAACACAGCTGACACTTAATCTTCCAATAGATTCTAATTGTTTCCAAAATGTCATCTGGTGCACTGCATTGGTACAAAATGGTGTGCCATATATCAGAGAGGATGCAACTACGTTATAGCTAGCAGAGCTCTTCTGCTTTGTCGAGCTCCTCTCGTGGCATTAGTCGTGCCAATGCTGCGTACACTCTGCTTGCTCTTTCGCTTGAGGTAATGAGATTTGTTTTATATGACAGTCTAGCATCAATCATTACTCTTAGGTACCTAGTAGTTGATTGGGAGACCATGTTGTGGCTCTCCTGCTATTGATTAGGACTGCTTCTGACGTATGTTCTGTTAACCTAAGGTCAACAGAAGCTAACCATTATTAAGTGAGTAAATAGTGGCATGGAAAGGTCATCGGTAAATGGTAAATTCAACCACGTGAGCTTTACGTGGTAAGGAGATTCAAAGCACACCATCATGCATCACGTTCAGAGTATATAGGACCTAGAACAAATCCTTGTGGAACTTCATCAGTTATCACACATATTTTTGTCCCATCACCAGTTTTATACTTCAGAGCACTAGCCGTTTTACACTCAGAGCCCTTGCAATAGCATTCTACAGCTGCCCGTAAACAATTCGTTTCAGGATTTTTCCTATTGTATCCTATAGACAAATTGGTTTTGTAATATAATCTTTTGTCACCTTTCGGTAACAGTACTAGCTCCTTTTCCTTCAAGAACCCAGTATACATCTCGGAGAAAATACCCGGATTTCAGCAAACTACGATTTCAACACTATATTCGGAATTATATCTGGACCTGAAGCTTCGTTGGTCTCCACTCTTAACAATGCCTTTAGGATCTCTTCCTTAGGTTACTACACAAATCATCATGTAGTAATGCACTAGCGTGACATCAAAATTTCTTGATCACCGATTTGTATGGTCTATCGCAAGGTTCGTGACCGACATGAATAGGTATGATCTAAGTACTTTCACTTACTTAACTTGATTAGGCACTCTTCAGTTCCGATCTAGCTTCACTAAACATTTTATAAATGATGTGCTCATTGGTATTTTCTTCGGGCTTTGAGACACTTACTATTTTAAATATCAATATCAGATTTATAAAAATCTTGCGAGCTGATGATTGGGCCAAGTATGTGGTCTACAGAGAGCGACGTAAGGATCCATATTTATCAGTCATCATTAAATTTCTGGAGGAAGAACGTCGACCAACATGGAGTGATATTGTTGATAAAGGCCCAACTATCAAAACGTATTGGACCCAATGGGATAGTTGCTATGTAAGATGGCTGCTTAAAGCGAACATGGGAGAGCTCCGATGTTCCGATGTCGAAAGAGGAGATCAATATCATACACGGTTTTGTCAGAAGAAAAATCAAATTAGTAGGAGGCAACTAAATCTGGTTGGATTGCTGGGCTGACAACTCGCATCCGTAAAAAATTAGAAATGTTAAATATGTCAACAAACTAAAAAAAAATCGGATATCGCGAAAACGAAAATGACCCCTCGCTTAAGTATCTAGACACGAGAGTGAGGATCGGCACATGGAACGTGCAGTCACTAAGAAAACACGGGTATCGTGTGAGTATCGCCTGGAACTCGTAGTGCTCCAAGAAACTCGATGGCTTAAAAGTGGAGACCATGTGTCCCAAGGTTATACGTCGATGACCGTGGAGGGCCACAGGTAAAAAAAGCTGTCCTGGAATTTCAGGCAGTCGATAATCAAATGTGTAGGCTTCGCTTGCACATGAGATTACCAACCTGTCCATTGTTCCACTGATGTAAGCCAACCTCAGTGGATGTTTGGTGACTTTAATACTAAAGCTGGCAGAAATCAAACCTTCTTATGTAATAATATAGGTCCGCACTCCTGACACAAAACTGCGATCGGAAATGGGTAAAGAATGATGAACTTTGCATGTACATTCTTTCCTCATAGAAACATCCATATTGAAACCTGGGCACATATACGTAAAACATCCCGAAGACAAATTGACCATGTGTTGATTTCTAACTGGGGGACTCTGAAATTCGTAAGAATATACAACACGAATCTCCTGTGAAGGTCTGATAAATGAAAAAACCCAACGAAAATATCACGATCTTGTCAGCAATCTGATGAAGGGAACAGTGTCTGGGAAGTATTGAAAAGCTCGGCAACGATGGCTCCACGGCGTATAGAGCGATCTAGCATCTTATGGTTACTTGCAACAGTATGAAGAGCTGGCTCTTGGTCGAAACCGATGGAGTCAGATTGTTGACACAATACGAGCCAACAATGGCCTGTAAAAACCAATAAAAAAATTTAAGCATTTTATACTCTGTTTTGTATCAAGATTCTGTGTGACCGCCCAGTTGGCGCAGTGGTTAAAGCTGCGGCAGATGGAGCGGGAGGTACCGGGTTCGAATCCCGATAGGGGCAGGTTGCAAAAGGGATTTTTTATCACCTGATTACGATCGGTGGTGTGAATGAGCACAACTATGTTGGAGTGCAGAATCCATGGGCCGACCCATCTCCATGTCAGTACAATAGGCTGGTATGGAGCTATGCAATGTGTTGGTTAGGTAAATAGGACATAAGCCGTACGTCCTCGATTTGTCTGCAAAGCGTAAGGTAAGGACGTTAATAAGCGAACCGCGAAAAAGTTGGGAGTGCCTTGAGCCCCAAAACAGATAAAAAAAAAGATTCTGTGTGTAGCTTAAGCGCTTATATTTCGGTTTTCTGAGATAAAACGGATACTGCATTGGTTCAATCCCGATTTATAACGACCGAAACTCAAAGACAGTCCTTATTTTAAACAATCTGGTACAGCTTTGATGACACTTTGGACGACAACCACTACATACAAAATTATTTTGATTCGATGCCAAAAATATCCAAAATTTAAACAATTGAAGTGTCTTTTCGTCTTTGGTACAGTTGTTCAAATGATAAAAAGTACTTATGGTGAACCTCTCCAAATCTTTAAATTACGCCACCCATGTACATATATCCAAGCTCATAAGATAACGAAAGATACGGTGATGATAGAGCTACTCGTGTATACATACAGATGTATAAAAAAATATTTTGGATAAACGAAAATCTTTTTGAAATGAAAGAAAATCAAATTTATAATGGAGAAAATTCAAAAGGGATTTTCTATTATTGAATTATGCTTTTCCAAAAATATTTTTCCATTTTATATTGTACATACATACATACACTCACACACATATACATATATATACCATCTTGTATATATTATGTCTCCATAGCATATAAATTATAATAAATAAATTTATGTACATAGAAATGGAGTTTGAGTGAGAGCATATACGTATCAAGCGAGCATATAGACGAGTAGAATAAATCTATAGAACATGTTTCGATCGGTGCTCGAGTGCGGTAATCAAATTAAACGATATACGTTTAGACTTGTCGAAGAAGAAAAGATTAAATTGTTATGAGTTCTTAAATTGAACCAAATTGTTTGTTATATACTAGTATATACTCGTATATATAGACGAATCTATCGGGGCTAATTGAATACATGTGACTGGCGTGTGCATGTGTATCCTTTGAATGTTTATTAGAAAACTCCTTTCTTGATTTTCTATATATTGTTATGGTGACTGATGTAATTTAGCAAAATGTAAATATTAGATTAGATTAGATTAGATTAGATTAGGCCTAGGGTGCCCTTATTATCTATTCAATATCCTGTTAAATCATATAAGGTGGTGTATGATTGTTAATTAAAATGTTTTTGTTAAATTATATAAAGAATTGAAAAGTAAATTCACACTCCAATCAAGATAGATGAACGAGGGTGCGATACGAGGCACAAAAAGACACCACATGTGCAACCAATTGAGCTCTAAAGCTTTTGGCTCGAATATATTTATTACAACGTAACTGCTGACTCGTTGAATTTGTTATATGTTGCATTGGGCTGGGCCGTGACTTTACTATGCGTCGTCAGGCTGGTGATAGTATATTATTATATAAATTATGTCACCGGTTGTAGATTAATGGTTCACGCCGTGGTTTCGAACTCGATTCTCTGCGTTGACCAAAAACATGCACCGGATAACAAAACGCGATTGTGTGTAAAAGCATTATTTGGGCTGACCACCTACAATGTGCACTAATCGTTAAAATGATTCGTATAGTCTCAATTGAGCAACTCCAATAAAATATAATTAAATTATCTCACGCCACAATTAATTAATGAAATCGATATTTCGAGTTATGTTCTTGTAATTCACTAGTACTGTCGCGTCCCGACTGAACATGCGAATCGCATCGTATGAACATCAAGTCCGGTAGCATATGCCTGATGAGATTAATTTGATCTTTTCGATCACGCAGTCAATCAATGACGTCATCATCAGATCGAAACCGGTCTAGTGGATTACATGATACAACTCGGATTTACAAAAAGCTACACGCTTCAGGTTTACGGGCCTCTAAGCAATAGATTATTATCTAAATTATGAATGGGATTTGTTCAATCACTGGAATGAAGAGTATATTCTTGTTCGTTAATTTTTTTATCGTGGTATGGTTCATGATTTATGTAGGATTCGATTGCTGTGACCTCCTGTTACTGAATAGATCCTTTTGCGGTTTGCTGATTTTGTGGTATCATGTTTATTCATGTATAATCTCCGTTTCTTGTTGGTATTGGTCAATTTAGTTGCTGCCACGCAGACTACTTCAACCAGATATCGCCTTTTGCGCCATGGTTAGATAGCCTACCTGTCCAATAGCGTTCTACAGATGGCCGTATACACAATTCGTTCTAGGATTTTTTTCTGCTGTATCTGACAGACATACTGGTTGGTAATATGATCTCTTGTCTCCTTTCGGTAGCAGTACCAGCTTCTGTTCCTTCAAGCACCCAGTTGCATCTCGAAGAAAGTATACCTATAGAGTTAAGCAAACCGATTTCAAAGCTATATTCGGGACATTGTCTGAATCTAAGGCTTCGTTAGTGACCGAACGACACCAGAATATCTGGCGTTTCCCTGATTTTTTGGTATCATATTTGCTTGTTGTATCCTCTCCGTTTCTTGTTGGTGTGGGTTTATATAGTTTATTCTCATATTTGTAAAACTCTCTTCTATAAGTTTGTCATAACTGGTGAGTGTTGTGATGGTGTGATTGTCGTTGTTTTGGGTAGTCGTAGTATTGTCGTTTCTCGTGCTTAGATATTTCCTCCTGCATTTCTCAAACTTTATCGATGATTGATTATATCTTTGTTGTGGAAGTCTATGATTTGCGTTGTAGAATCTTTGAGGTAGTTGGAATCTGCATGCTTCACAGGTGTGATTTGGTCTATTACAGTACAGACAATCGCGTTTGATTTTGTTTTTTAATCTTGTTGGTTGGTGTGTGTGGCTGAGTCCGCTTGTTAGTTGCTATGACGGTAGTAACATTCGCTCTATTTTTTCCACTTTGGTGATGATTTTTGATGAATGTGTTGTGGCGTACATATTGCTCAGCAATGTTATTAATACTGGATAATTTTGTACTTGTCTATATGACCTGTTAAATATTTTTTTCCCACCATCTGTATGTAAAAAAAACAAAAATTTGCGGTCTCTGTGAATTCTGAATTTCTCAATTTGTTGGGTTTGGTGTTGCGTTGCCATTAAATTCAGGAACGAAGCGTAAGATATTTTCACTCTGTTCTATTGTTTTGTTTGTTTCAGTTACTCTGATGGATTGGTTTGTTGGTGATTCTATGATGGTTGTGGAAGTCTGATTTTTGAGTCTATACTGCTTGATATGGTATAGGTGATCTCGGTACTCGTACTTTTTTCGCATGTCGAGTCTGTTGTGTTTTACCTTAAGATTTTAAACTTTTTTTTCCACGTTTGCAAAGAGCTTCGACGTGTGTTTGCTTCCAGAAATTTGTTACCGTGAGGGTACATTTCTTTGTTTGTGGAATTGAATTTTGACCAGTGGAGTTTTCGAGATAATTTGGGATAATTACGAGAGAATTTTTGGATTTTATTTAGAAGTTTAGGGTTAGACACGTGGGGCAATGTTTTGGTATTATAAATAAAATCTTTGATTTGACTTATATTTAATAAACCAACAATGGTTTGTAATGAATGCCACAAAGGGCCTATAGTGCAATCCTTTAATTCCATCAAGGTGCAGAAACTGCATTCCCATAGTTGATCACAAGTTATTTGATGCACTCGAAAGCCGGAAAGCTATTCATGAAGTGTTGGCGATCATCAACATTCTAGTCGTGCGATGAAGATGACTTTTGAAACGGCCACGTCTAAAGGTTATAGAATTATAGGAACCAGCATTCTTAAGTTTTTTTTATCTAAAGAGCGTACTCGACGTTACACGAGTTCAACTCGCTGATAAAGTACTTTGTCTTACGGCAAGTAAAAGTAGCTGACCAGCTTTAAATCAAACAGATCTTTTTTAATCAAGTGAAGAAGCAGAGGAGGACTTACCTCAGGTCCAATTAAACACAGGCTAGAACCAGTTATGGTTTTGATTATTCATGTTTGCAAATCCGTTGTCTTCAATGTCACAGTGGTCGCATATACCCACGTAAAAGTTAACTGTTTCTTGCAACCGAGAAGATTCAAGAATTTCTTACAATCCCTTGCCAGTTTAGTGATTAAAGGATTTTTTAATGAGGTGAATCTCTTTATCGCCGATAATCTGAACTAGTTTCGACCGAACAAGCTGCAACGAGGATGTCAAGTCTATAACTGGAGCAAAAAAAGAGATGACCACCATGGCTCTGATCAAATAGTGCAACTAAACATTTCGCAAGTGAATTTTCCTATTACATTAGAAGTATCATTAGATATAAATAAATTCGCAACCCAGGATGAACTGTATAGAAATTTTCGAATTTTTTCGAAATCTGAGATTCTGCCACGCTTACCATATATTTCATTCATCTTCAGATTCCAGCATATATATATCACGATAAAATCTGACACCAGTTCCTCGTTAAATCAGGGACACTGAAAAAGTATGTATTTTGGGGTCGATTGATCCTTACAATGTTGATTGAGTTACATCATCCTTATATCATGCTATCAGGGTATGTTGTGTAAGTTCAGTGCATTGGATACTGTTGCACTGTATGCAGATGCACATACTACTCTCAACCAATTTTGCATTCTGTTAAGATTTAATCTTTTTCCGACCGTCTCCAATAAATTGCACCAGATTTACTCGCCAATGATCAGAGTATAGATGTAACTATATAAGCAAGTGAATTCTGCTACTAATTCGTGACCCTATTGCATTTGACATTATTCCCGCTAGTCCCAGTCTCAATGAGATCCGTTGTGCACGGAATTCTGAGAGCAACCACTACCGCTAGTTATCAGATAACTGATTGCTGATTTTTTTTTTAGCACTATCCTTTATATCCTTTATGACCTGATATTCCTGATGTGATATATGGCATCTAGCTCCATCTAGTTGAACCAATTTTGGAACCAGATAATCATATCGATCATGATTATCGGTAATATTCGTTCTGGCCCCAGTTTTGAAACGTCGTGATGGTTATTCCCACTCTATATGCGGTAATTTTGGTTGTTGATGTGACTATTTAACAAAAACTGGGATTCAACACAAAACAAAATCGAGCTAAGCTATATTGACTTAATGTAGACCATCCGCATATTGTATTTATTAATGACAGCCTATAAAGATAAGCCAGCCTTCATCCATATAATTGGTTGGCTCATGGGTTTTGCACTTCAACAATTGTGTTCATTCACTTCACTGAAAGTATAATCGATTATCAATAATCACTGTTACAACCATTCATTTCAGCCATTTGGTTGGTCAATCCATTATTTGACAGTCAATTTACCAATTATTCTGATTGCTAATTAAATTGGAATCACATTTTCTTATTCAATCAATACTGTAAGAATACGAAACTGGATTGCTCCCATTTTTTGGATTTCAGAACTTCGTTTTCTTTGGCGTCTTATTTTGTACTGAAGCCCGTCAGCTCGTAGAGTCATGAGACAGCAATCATATGAAAAAACACCTTGTTCGTTATAATAATGAGATTGTGGCCAAAAATTATTTTTGAACAACTTTTCTATTAAACTATTCTTGCATAGATGTTAGATTATCAAGTCCAGTCTTGACCTGATCTTAGAGTTCTTCAAGTCCAGGTCTGACCAGATCTGCGTCGGTTTAGCACACGAGCTTCAGTTTGACCATCTGTTACTCCTAGTTTTAAGGGCTTCTTTATAAACAAGCAGTTTACGTGTAGGCTGCGGTGGTTCTATCTTAACCGTCAATTGCAGTTAGATGTCAACTATTAATGATTTTGGTTCAACCTGCTAAAAGTGGAAGCGTGTATACCATTGATCTCTGTTCCAATGAAGGCTCTCCTCGGTTGAACTCATCATTGTCATCAAGTAGCTCGTTAAAATGCTTGTAAACCCAATTTTGGTCAACATACAAAAGGAAAGCTTTATAAGCATACAAGTCACCTGTCACTTTTTTTAAAAAGTGGTGGTATTTTGGTTCCAAGTCAATTCTGATTTAAAAACACTTCTAGATACTTGGTCCCTTTGGCAAATTGAACCGTTGTGGTATTAATAGACTATAGTTACCATAAGCAGCAGCTTTGTCATCCTATAGTGAATGGAACTAACAAAAGGTTATATCGATCTCAAAGCCAATAACGACACAGAGAGCAATTTCCTTTTGGGCGATTGATTCTAATCCTCTGTTTGAAACAGCTTTAAGCAAACTTCTTTTGAAATATATTCATTCAGCAAATCTTCTTCTTAATATTGTTATTCAACATCTTACTTAATTGAACTACAGGTCTTGGGCTAGGTATCAGGATATATAATGCCCTTTGGTTTAAATAACACAGTCTCCTTGTTTTGTACTTGCAAGTGAAGTAATTAAAGCTATACTGGCTCTAAGCATAAGAGTATATCTTCTCGTTTTAATGTTGCTGCAGTAAAGCAGGAAAAATACCATCTTCCCCAGGAAATGCATATATGATATGAAAATGCACATATGATATGAGGTTCAAATTTTACCTCGCTAAGTATAGGTTTCTGTCATCTGACTATGGTCTGAAATCAATGGTAATCTTAAAGTTTTCACCAGTTTTCAGTAAAGCGTCCATCATCCTTTGGAAAACGACCTATCCCATTTGTAGGGTTTTTTGCGATTACTTCTTATAAACACTGGCTGTTTTGGCCAGGCTTCTCCTTGTTACACTCTTCGTTTCCTTCTTAAGTATTGGTGTTCCTCCAGAAAATATTTTCGATAGATTCTCTTCTCTTTAGTAAATAATTCTATGCAACTAATTGCAATTCTAAGTCCTTGTGTGATTCATTGTTACCCGTAACTAAGAGCATTTCAGTTCCGAGTAGAGCAGTTCGTAATTTAGGAGCTCTGATTTCGTGTAGATGTATTTTTATTTATTAAATGCGTGTGATCAGATACATGCCAGTTTCTAATCAGCGTGCTCATACAATGATAAGCTAAACTTAGGTTCAGAAATTTTTCCTCGATAGCATTGACAAAGGTTTCAGATCCAAACTGTTGACAAAATATAGTTCCATCAACTGGTCTTGCGTTTATTATTATCTGTATTTTTGCGTTATGGGGTGAATGTTTTCTCTTCAGTTCTGCAACATTCGTGGACTGCGGACAAACTTCGCAGCCGTAGAACACCATATTGTTTCCACTAAACCAGCGGTCCTGCTTCTCACCGAGACTAATATTTTGAACTCCGGTGACTCTTCAGCCATCGGTATAAAGGGTTACTCCTTAATCCATCGGTTCATTCACCAAAGAAGGTTTGTCATTTATATTCGCAATGATATACCTTATTCCATTCCCAGTTTATAACTTTATTTGGGTTGAAATCCATATCTCGAAATACACCTTCAGAAATCACCAAATGCTGAAATCGTTGTGGCAGGTGATTTCAACGTCCACAATGACAATAGGCTTCCAAATTCGAAATCTGTTACACCGACTGGTGAGGTGGCCGAAATGTTTGCAGCTTTAAACCATCTTACACACCTTGTGGATCAACCTACCAGAATTCCAGATCGGATCAACGATACAGGTAATCTCCTGAATCTATTTTTAAGATCTCATGCGGAGAAATACAATATCTATAACGGTTCTCCTTTGGAGAATTCTGACCATCGCGGAATTTCCAACGTCGTGGACTTGTCAAGAGAGGGTTTAACCAAAACGGCGATTGTGGCACTTTATAAATACTGACTGGTTAGGAATGAACAAGTTCTGTCAAGAGTTCGAATCGCGTTCTTGCTTTGCCTTCGGAAATATTGACCGGGCAGCCATTCTGGTGTCTACTGTCATTTTCACAGGAATGGAACAGTTCATTCCTTCCAGTTCTTTAAGCCAAAAAAGTTTAACAATCCTTGGCACAATCACGACTGCAGGAAAGCAACCGCCCTTAAAGAAGTCTGTCACCGCAAGTATCTCCAAAACCCGACAGCTAAACATCTCAAATTCTTGTCAAAGCCATTTTCATGTTTGTTCTACCGATCTATGTCTTCTGGCATTTTTCCTTCCATTTGGAAAATTGCTAACGTACGTCCCGTGCCGAAAAAGGGCAGAAAGTCGGACCCTTCGAATTATCGTCCAATTATAGCTATTATCTCGGTGTTTTTTCAAAGTACTTGAGACGATAATCAATTTTCAATTGATGAATTATTTGGAAGATCACCACTTTGGTTTCAGTATGGTTTTCGCCGAGGACGCTCAGTCGGAGACTTAATTAACGTCATCACTGAAAAATGGAACAGGTGTATCCATCAATCTGGTGAATCACAAGTCATTGCGCTTGATATTTTGAAAGCATTTGATCGCGTGTGGCACAAGAGTTTACTGTGCAAACTGAGGGCAGTTGGCCTTCACGTGTCTTTAATTCTATGGGTAAAATCTAAGTGGTGGTGGATGGCACAACTTCCATTCCACATTCTTTAAACGCGGGTGTCCTTCAAGGATCCTTCCTTTCTCCAACTCTTCTTCTAATTTTCATCGATGATCTTGTATCATCAACGCTTAATCCAATATATTCTTATGCTGATGACAGTTCACTCTCCTCCTCATACTGCTTACCTTCTTCTTCATCGCAAAACGATGGTCTCGCAGAAAGGGTTGCTATGAAGGATCGCCTTAAGAGTGATCTCATTACAATTCTGGAATGGAGTGAAGCCAACAGGATTCAATCCCCGCAAATTTCAATCCTGCGTTTTTTCTGGCCGAAATAATGGCTATTCACCATCTTTTCTGATAGGCGAATCCAGTTTGGCTACATCTGACTCATTTTCGATTGATTTTAACAAAGAAAATGTCCTGGAATGAACAAATAAACAAAGCAGCGATTAGTGCAGCTAGATGTCTTGGACTTCTACGACGATGTAAGTTTTATTTTACAAAATCTGAAAGGCTTTCAATTTACAAGACCCAGACTAGAGTATAATTCTCACATTTGGGCTGGATCACCAAAAACACATCTGGCTGCACTCGATCGAGTCCAACGCCGAGCATCTCGAATGATCACGGATGTAAATTTATCTTCTAATCTCGATTCTCTTTCCCACAGGGGGAATATGGGAGCTTTATGTGTGTTCTACAATCATTGCTCATCGGAACTTTACGAACTTATGCCTGGTTTATCAAGACCCACGCGCAACTTAAAAAGACTTTACACAGATATAATCTGGAAATTAGATTCACCAGGACCAATTGGTTCCAGAACTCGGTTTTTGTTCGGAGTGCGCGAATGTGGAATGAGCTGAATTGTGGAGCGTTTCCCTTGGCGTATAATTTACAGAGATTTAAACTTAATATCAAAAGTATGAAACTTGAAGACTAAAACCCTTACTCCTTGAGTCCTTTCCAACCTCCATCCTTCCTAATTTCTTCCCATCCTTATTATTAGCAGTGCTGAGTGTTTGTTGTGCAAGAGCATCCATCAACCACACACGTTACAGAGTTCATAAGATCTTGCCGTAGATCACATCTTTTAATGCACGAACTATAATAATCAGAAATCATCCGTAATTGACGACACACGTTCTGCACTTAAGCACTGATTCCGCCCATACATCGTTCTACAAATTTTCCGTTCCACCAACAACTCGTATATTGACTATATATACACCAAACACTCGAGTTAAATGTTAAAAATTAACGATTAATCGCCTGGTTGTTTGATACACCCATAAACGATTGTACGGATCCTGCACACACACATACATAATAGTAAACGACAAGGGATAATCAAACGTATTCCTTTCATCGTCTGCGGGGAAATAACAACAAAACAGTGTTTATCGATTCAAAAGGATACATATATACGTCGCGCATTGTATATACAGTGTTCGACAAAATACAAAAGCTGTGTTATTTGATTTAATGTTTATAACAATATAACTTAAATCAAAAAAGGATTTGATTAAGGAAGGAAATCATAATAAAATTAGAGAGACGAAATTATAAAGGAGCAATAATAAACGTTGGGGTTGGTACGAGTACGAGTATGTATATATAGGGGTTGATGTCGACGATGATGAAATGTCAAAGGCTTTGTGTATAATTTATATGAATATGTCCTCTTAATTTGTATTGTTAATGTACGCTACAGTATATAAATATATCAGCGGCATGTCATTTAATTAGATTTTTATCAAATTTTAATTCGATTTTATTCATATACGGCGCTGCGTATGTACGCGGCGTCGACCAACAATTAAAACTCCTTTTTTTTGTATATCGCTTTTCAATTTGATTTTTATTTACAAAGTTTGTCAATTATTTATAATCAATTTATTTATTTCGTTGAAAATTATTAAACCACTTATATGTATATATGTCGCCGGACTCTTTCGGTGCGTCTCGATATTAAAGAAATGATTTCGCATCACCGACTATATCGACATCACTGCAATCATCATCGTCGTCCTCATCATTATCCGTATCCTCGCTTATATCGTCGCTCATAAGCATCTCGGTTGATCGATGAATTAGCGATGGGTTTTGATTGGTTGATGGCTTACGTAAAATTAGACCATCGATCGATGTCGGCTGGTGTACATGACCGATTGACGGATGCGTATTATGATTGTACAACGAATATGATTTGTCGTGCAGATTTTCTGTCACATGATGTGGATTTGACGATGATATTGCACTGTGCTGGCTGGCTGGTGTATCGTTTCGGGAAAAATCGACTGGTTCTATGTATAAATAATATGACATATAGACAAAATAAAAAAACAAAAAAATTAATTTAACATCAAAAGAAAATTTTAAGATGTTTTATAATTAAATTATATATCGTCTTGTTATATATAAGAAAATTGGTTAAATTTCTTTGGTCATCATTTAGTGTACGTTTAAAACTATTTATACAAGTATATCGATTACCTGAAGAAGACGATGACGAATTGTTAGTACTGTTCCCCGTCGTTGTATTTGTGTTTGTATCACGGCGTCGTAATTGCTTCTTATGCTTCATCCGGCGATTTTGAAACCATGTCTTTACTTGTGTTTCGCTTAGTCCAAGCGCCGATGCTAGTTCGACACGTTCCGGTGTCGATAAATAGCGTTGTGCCTCGAAACGTTTTTCGAGTCCCGTCAATTGCGGATCACTGAAAACGGTGCGCGCCTTGCGACGCCTACAATGACGCAACGCATTCATACCCATTCCCAAACCAATCGCTAGCTCGGGCACGGGACATCCACCGCCCGGGAACAATGATGTGCCACCAAAAATTCCTGTCAAACATGAACATTATTAAATACAAGATGAGATATAAAGTAAAGTGTTTGTGTTTGTTTTTTTTTTTAATCAAATTATCTCGGAACGTGTAAGTTCCGTTGACGGGTTTTGGAAGGTAGAAATATTTAGTATCTTCTATGGCAAGTTTTTAATTAAATTTATGATTTAATTAAATAGTTTTTAATTGTTTATTGTTTGCGTAACCTTTTATAATAATAATAATAATAATATTTTTTTGTAATTTCGACGGCAGTCATCATAGTAACAACATAGTTATCTTTTTGATCATTTATTGTTGTGCAGAGTTCAAAAAGGACAATGAACATGGTTCATGTATATACACACAGCTTGTATATAGTGTTGTTGAATGTCACAGTTTGAAATATTAAATTGAATTTTATTTAAAGATCTAAATATACGTCCTATTATGCGACGATATGATAACAGAAGGGGTTAAGGATATAAATCGTTACCTTGTGATAAAAAATAGGGATCAACACTTTTGTAGCCGGTTGCCGAAGGTGATAAATATGCGCCTAATGCTAATTGTAAATATCCTGGATCACCATATGGTCCCGTCGAATAAGGCAGTCCAGGTAAATTCCCTTGGGCTTGTATACTAGTCGGGAATGGTGAATTTTGTTGTAGCTTTTGATGTCTGAAAATATAATAGAAATATATATTATTAGATATCCTTGAAGCTGAAAAATAATAAGGCCGATTGAATCAACAAAATACCAGCTGAATTACTCAATGGAGACGCATTAACAACTGCAGGAGCACTAACACCACTATAAGTAATAGTGTGGCATAGTGGGAGAATTCCGCAAAAATTGAAAGAGGGCTTAATCATAACAAAAACTAGCGAGGCATCTTCCTGCTCAACAATACAATGAAAGTATTAGCAATGGTCATCCTGGAACGAATCTCACCAACTGAGATCCAATACATAAGAAACGAACAAACTGGTTTCATACCAGGAAACAGCTGTACAGACCACATTATCACAGTCCGAATTATCGTTTAACAATCCAACGAATGAAGCTCACCACTATATCTACTCTTCGTGGACTTCGAACACGCATTTGATTCCATCAAAAAAAGCGCAATCTGGAAAAGGCTCGGTGAAATAAACATCCCGAGGAAAATAACCGAATTCATCCGAGAAATGTACGCGGATACTGGAAATAAAGTTCAACACAACGGAAAACAGAGTGGAACGAATGTTCCTCATGGTACTCGATAATGTCAGGCGCAAACTAGACATCACATCATCCAATTAGAAAACTAAATGATCACGACTACGCAGATGATATAGCAGAAAAGCTAAAAGTTATCCGATATAGCACAAGATGTCAGGCTCAAGATAAACATAAGAAAGACAAAGGACCTGAGACTGAACATAAGCATTAGTACATCACTTCGCAGCAACCAAAACACAATACAAGATGTAACAAAATATACTTTGGCTGAACCGTATCAAGATCAGGCGGAATGGAAGAAGACATTAACCAACGCACCAACAAAGCGAGAAACACTTTCAACATGCTCCATAAGTTCTGGAATTCATCCAGCTGTCAAAAAACACCTAGATACGAATGTGCAATGCCTGTGTAAATTCAGTATTGCTGTATGGCTGTTAAACGTGGAAACATACAGAGAAAATCAAAAGAAGACTCCAGACTGAAAGAGACAACAAATGACATCCTCATTTTAGAATGGAATCCACAAGGAAAAAAAATTGAAAGGCCAGCAGTAATTTGGAAAATAACGATGCTAACTGAAGCAAAACATCTTTGGAAAACTTGGAGGGAACTATAAAGAGGATAGTCCTCAAATAGAGTTCGATGGTCCAGTCTAATAGACGCCCTATGCTCCTAAGAATGGAGATAGAGGCATAAAAATGTTATCCATCCTATGGCCATGTTGTTGACCAGAAAACTTTACTTGGTTGAGACCAAAAACACTTTAAAAGTATAGAAATTATGTATACCACACCAGTTGCAAACGAGAGATGTCGAAAGGCTCAAAACCATTTTATTGGATCGTATTGTAACCGATGATCTAAAACGAACAGTAATCAAAAGAGAAAACTTACAGTAGTCCATCAACATCGTTGGAAAAGCCGGATGATATTCAGATCGCTGCATTATAGTATCAACTCGCTGCATTTAATGAAATAATCCAGTATGAGTAGCCTAAAGTGGATAAGCAGAATTGGTGCTGTGAGATGACCGTTATGGTTATGGTGGCAAAATTAATCCAGATATGCCATGAAGTGTAGCTTGCTTAAGACACCCACGATGGTGGACATGGAAGCTATGTCCCACTATGGACTATGTCACAACTCGCTCTTAAAATGAATGGCGCTCAAATCATATACCTTTACATCATCGATGATTAGATTTGCGCCATAAATCTAACATTTTGTGTTTGTTTGTTTGTTTTTTATCTCTACAATCTGTTTCGGGGCTCGAGGCACTCCCAACTCTTTCGCGGTTCGCTTATTAACGTCCTACCTTACGCCATTACAGCCAAATAGGTCCATGTCAACCTATAGTACTGACATGGGAGATGGCCTAGGAGTCATAGCTGTGTTCCTTCACACCAAACATCGTAATAAGATTATGAAAAATCCTTTTTGCGTCCTGTCTCTATTGGGTTTCGTACCCCGTACCTCCCACGCCAATTGCGTTTTAACCACTGCGCTATTTGGTTACCGTCTAGGTTTTTCGCAGAAAGGAATGACAAAAAGTCATTCCTCTCTGCGAAAAACTTAAACGGGGTAATGATTAACTCTGCAAATTGAGATGGCTTAGAATATACTATTCTCAGTCTCGAAGAATGTGCTAATTAATTTGGAATTAGCACGAACCGAGGGAACTCGATTGTCTAAATAAAATAAAACACTATAATGGCCCTAGCGGGTGGTGGTACGATGTGATTTCTGTTCTAAACTCTGAATGCCAACGTGAGACTACCACATTATCCCATAAACGATGGTATATATAATTGTATCAGGCTCGATTGGTTTATTGTTACATTCCTCGAAGACAATCTGACGCGAAATTTTTTGTTCTTAGGAGCAAGGGTAAGGTATTTGATATCCTCAAATAGAAACGCAGTCCTCAAATAGAAAATAATCAGTAAGTCTTTCAAAGTATCTTCACGATAGTACCTAAGGAGTTTTATTATGGTTTATTATTCCAAGGAAAATTATTAACAAGCAAACTGAAATAATGGGTTGGATTGAGATTTAAACTCACCAATGTGGAAAATGTAATCAAATAAATTATTCAAGAGTGATGATGGTTATATCGGACTTATGATCAAAACTAACCGGTTCGTATGTGTATAATGCTGTAATATTGGGAGAGGGCGATGAAGCCAAGCAATCTTCTGAATAACCAAGAACCCATCATATATGAGCAGGAACATATCGTCCTCTAATTGTTCCACAGCACACAATAAAGCTAGACGGTTACTGTTAGAATTAATTTGAAATCAAGTGAAATTTGATGAACAAATATCCAAAAACGTCCCATAGTGGTGAAAAGTACAAACAAATATTGAATGAAGCATGTCGGTGAGAGAAGCACTTTACAATGATGGACAAATAAGTACTCGTATTTGAAGACAATCGACGTTTGACTGAATGACGTCGACACATTATCGAGCAAAGTGTGCGAAGTAGCAGCGATGATAGTCATGTCGTATAAGGTTAATGCAGCCATTGCCAACAAATAAGTCGATTCGGATGATAACTTCAAACCATTGATCTTCTTTAAGTGAAATCAACAGAAAAGTTTCTGTCTAATAATGTAATAAGACACCTTTTAACCCCTTCTCCCGATGTAGCACACCTTTTTCAACACCAGGATTATATATTTTCGTCAAGCTTATAAATACCAATTGAACCAACTGTGCTAATTTTTAAAACTCTGGGGCTGGTTGATTTGTCTAATTTAGGCGACATATCCGTAGGGTATAGTTTCCTTTAATGCACTGTTACGATTAATTTATGGTACGTACTTAACAAACCCCAGTTTGACCAAGAAATTCGCCTATATTTATGGGACACCATAATGTAAAAAGTATCGAAGTGCATTCCAGATTTTGAAAGTGTGCTTATGGTATACTCGTAAGTATTTATGAAATTAATACAAAGTCCATTCAAAACCAACGTGCCAGAGACACGGACACATTAAAAAATTGTTAATCGTTCAACCGACATTTTAACCGGAGTATTTATACATTTGTCATTTTTAAGCAATAAACTTTTGGGCACTATAAAAAGTCTAAGCTCGTAAACAACCAAATTAATGCCCTATATAATAATGTATGAGGTGTCCAAAGTTGGAGATCATATTGTTTTTGTGCTCTCCGTCACTCAGGCTCAATTGGCCTTATTGTAGCATTCGTTCGACTTTTGGCTATAGGTCCGATTGACGTGGATCCATCTACACATTCATAGATCCATGCTAGCCAGTACTGACATGAAACATGGGTCGGCTTATGGATTCTGAGCTCTACAGGGGGTCACAGATGTGTTCATTCCCACCACCAATCGTAATCAGATGGTGAAAAATTCCATTTCCATTCTTCCTCTATCGAGATTTGAGCGCGGTACCTTCCGCTCCAACTGTCACAACTTTAACCACTGCGCCATTGGGTCGATTTAAATAGAATTGGTGTCTACATATGCAAAACTACATAATGCAAATATGTAATTTATCGACCGATTGGCGTTTCGAATCCAAACAGAATCATGATGAATTTTTTTCATCTGACTAGAAAATCAGTGATGAATTATTAACACAACTTTTTGGTGTCTAGATGGCGTGCAGAACATATAAATCCCACCGTTCAGACACTACAGATTGAAATAAAGCTATGCAATACACTGCAATACACTGATGTGTAAAGGTATATAACACATGTTCAACGGTTTGATTTGTATAGACACTTCGATCCCAGACTAAGGCTGCGTTATTCAAAACGTTATGCATAGTAGGTTGGAACTAAAGACGTTATCGAAAATAGACGCTCATAAACAGCATTGTAACCTAAATTGGTTTTATTTATGCATAATGTGGAGGACGCCAGCATTGCATAAATAAAACCAAATTAGGATACAATGCTGTTTATGGGCTCTCAGAATTAAAAAACATAAACCCCTCTGTAAAGAAATATTTGATGAGTCAGAGTTAGCACCTATATGCTGTTCCGCCTAATAGTGGACTAAGCCTCCAACATCTCTTTACAGAGGTGTGCTCAACAATGTTTGGTTTCAAAAGGCTAATAATTCTCACCTAATTTGTATTAATTTTTGAGTTGTAGTAGATGGCAGCTCAACAAATCCTAAAAAAGGTTAGATAACCTCGTTGTGTGAGGATTGACCTCATTTACTTAATTTGGGTTAATTCCTCGTCGTTATTAGAAAAATGCTGTCAAATTTCTTCTACTTGGCCCATATCCACTGCCATAAGCGTATAAAGATTGACGAGAGTAAAAAATTCACTAAATAAATGGTGAAAACTAAAGCATTGTTTGGCCGTCGTGAAACACCTTCTCGGCCGGTACTTGTGAAAGTAGTGGAAAAATTTGAGTTGTTTGAACAAATATACGTGATGTAAAGAATCGAAACCGTGTGCGTTTCGATTCTTCACATCACACCAAGAATAACTGAGAATATTGCTGCTTTAGACCGTAGTGTTGGAAAAACTTCAGGTTTTTTGATTCCTTGTCGACATTACACTGTATACTGAATAAAGACTTACGTCTTGGCTACAAAAGTTTAGTTAACACAAGAACTCAAGCCGATTGATCCCCATAAACGTCGTGTCTTCCCTGATTAGGTCCTTCAAATTGATGATCCGAATTTTCATCGAAAAATTATCTTCAGTGGTGAGGCCGATTTTCACTTCAGAGGGTACGTAAATAAGAAGAATTGTCGCATTTAAAGCTCAGAAAAGCAAAGAATGTTTTCTCAACGTGTCACTGTGATGATGACCCAACGTATCACTGTTTGGGGCTCTTCTTGGGTTGGCGGTGTAATAGGGCCTTACTTTTTCGAAACTGAGGCTGGCGCAACTGTGACGGTAAAGGGATTGCGCTATCGAGCTGGCCAACGAGATCTTGTTATTTAACACATTTTAATTTTTTTTGGGCCACGTGAAAGATAAGTTCTATGCCAATGCTTCGCAATCGATTCAAGACCTTAAAGAAGTTACTTTATATAAAAGTAATATTAATCATACTCAACCGTTCTTAAAATTATTAAAAATTTTACATACACCATGGTCAACTACGTGCTAACTTCCTAATCGATCACTACATGATAATCAATAATCTTGTTTTTGTAGTGATTTGTCGTAAAAGTATAGTCGTATTTTATCTTTAACGAGGTTTGCTCAACGTTCAAATAGTTTTAAAGAGCCCGGGTTATAAATGGTGTTTTATATAGAAGTTCACATGTTTAAGTTGTCAGTAATGTTTTGTTTGTCAACTGGCATTTACTTTGTCATTAGTTTGAATTGCAATTTCATAATGAGTAGATTCTTTTTTTCAAAATAATGGTTCTGTTCGCCATATAACTAATCCTGCATATAATGTCCATTTTATGGTCGTCATAATCGTAAAAATCCTAAATGATAAAAAACGTATCCAGAAAGACATCGAACAGTGCCTACCGAACGAATGATAGACGCTGTACAGGGTATAGCATTGAGGAAACCAATCGATTAGATCAAAATCAATCAATTCGACGTCGTTCTCAGCAACTGGAAATGTGTCCATCTACTTTATGAAATTTTATCTACTTTATTTTTATCTAAAGATCTTGGTTTACGTGCGTTTACAAAATTCAACTTGTGCAGTAATTAAAGCCATCCGATAATTGATCACGCCACCAATTCGGCCTTCTAGAATCGATATTGATGTTGATTTCCTAAACATAATTTTCCTCAGCAAACTACGGGTACATTAACAAACAAACAGAACAAACCAGAATTGTCGGAGGGAAGATAATCCACTTTCGAGCGTGTAAATTACACGATGTAATTTACACGTTTTTTTTACATGTAATTTACATAAGTATTTACAAAAGGTTATTTTTTACATAAAAAACTGACGCGCCATCTCTTATTTAATCTAATTGCCACTAAAACACCATCTGTTAAAAAATCTTCTTACTATTTTATGAATAGAATTTGTGAAATAATTAACTGTGTAAAAATTTTTTCGACTACATACTGAATGTCACAATAATTTTTGATTTAGATTAAAATTTTTAACAGGTTATTTAAAATTGCTAAACTTGCTAAATTTAAAAAAAATTGCTTTCCAACTTATAACGCGGACTTGAAAACGAACTGGTTTTGCAAATAACCTTTTATCTATTTAATTTAATAATTAGCAAAGCGAACGTTGTGGCAAGTTTTTGACATTTTAAAATATATGGCACTGCGTATGATGTTGTCTTGGTACACTGTTTGGTACACTTTATGCAATCATTGGTTCATATGTCTTCAAAACGACGATGAGGTAAAATGTTTCAGTCAACCGTGTACGGTACATAGACATGATTTCTAACTATTTTGTACTCCAACTGGCATAAATCTTACTGATGTGGTTCCAACAGAACGATTCCATATGCGAATTACCACACCGCGCGTGATACATTTTATTTACTTAAAGAAACATTTGATAAAAAACTAAGTTCACTTAATTGTTTAGTGACCACCGAGCTCATGGCATCTAACTCCATTAGATTTTTTTCTTGAGGGATATATTAAATAACTTATCTACACCGATACACCAGAGACTATATAGTGAACACTGTGGAAGTGTGTTATAAAATTGGACATCCAGATTGGGCCATCTGCCATTTGCGTCGACTACATGGTCCAAAGCATATCGTCTACACGAATTAATGGCATAAAAGTCACTTCATTCGACGATGATAAATGACTGAATTGATTTTGGAGCTTTCGATAAAGCTTTTGATCTCGCTTACAAAACAAAAGATTGATATTTTAACAAATACCTAGATAACTTACCGATCATTTCGTAACGCTTTTTCATAATCATCATCCATATTACTATTATTATTATTATTATTGTTATTATTATTAAAATTAATATTATTGTTATTGTTTCCACTATCACGAGTTCTAATAATTTTTTCACTAATATTTTTTGTTATCTTAAATACACTACTATTATTATCATTATTGTTAATAGAACTATTATTACTATTGTTAATGTTGCTACTATTGTTATTATTTTGGTATAGTATATCCTCAATAAGAAACGGCGTCTTAGCGATTGATGTAGTATTTTGGGATGTTTGCTTACCACCAATGCTCGCCGTTGTGCTATTTACATCGTTAAAATGAATTTCAGACGATGACATTTTCAGCTAATTAGAGATTGGCAATATATAATAAATTAGATTAATAACCAAACACTATATATATATATACACACACACTAATTATACACAATCTTGCAACCTATATATATTTAAGAACAACACTAATTGTCTATAAATAAAAAACTTATATTTCTTTAAACTACGATTTGTATTTTTGTTGTGGCACATACGTTTACTTAATCACTTGACTGTCTAAAATAAAATATTTTATCCAGCCGAGTTGATTGTTTGCAAAAAAGCAAGTATATAAGAGCAGTTTGGGATGTGAAAATAATATAATTTAGGGGAAAACGGATGCTGACGAAATAGGGAGTGGTGAAAACATATATATATAATATTTATCTTTATCCAAAACTTTATTTATTGTGTGTATTTAAGAACCCAGCCCCTTCTCTTATATAAGTACCTATATACATAACACGTCATACGATGAGAGCTTATTATTTATATACTAGTCACAGATGGATTTTGATTCACTAATTATTGTGGTGTACGTATCGATTATTTATATTTTTTACATTCTATCCCGCACCAATTTTCCAAATCTATCTATATCGTTTCCTTAATTATCCTTAAAACAATATTAATTCATTAAAAATATTATAATTATAAATATATAAAACAAAACGATGCAATTAAAGTATAATAATTAGGGTTCCCCTCAATTTATGCTATTATCATTACATCTTATGTTATTTGTTCGGTACAACAACACACATTTGTCACACACATTCATATATAGGCTCCGCCTTTACAGTGATATTATGGTTTTTCCAACCAATTACAAAGTAATATATAATTTGACCAATCGCAATAAATAGTTCATCATCATTGTATTATAAATTAGATAGCGTAATCTTTTAAGTAAGTTGGTGAGTTCTAATGTTTCCTAATTAGTGTGATATATGGGTAAATTAGAAAATTTCGTATTGTTTGAGATAAATAATTATGCTTTATTCGATAGTATAAATATTGTATTGGAATTGAATCTCGATATATCCCATGTTGTCTAGTGGTTAGGATACCCGGCTCTCACCCGGGAGGCCCGGGTTCGATTCCCGGCATGGGAAATTTTTTTACAGTACAAATCTTCGCAAATTAATTTATTTCATATAATCTTTTATATTTTATGCAGAACGAATCAATTATGCCCCACTTATGAATAATGTGTAACATCCATAGAATACCACCACAGTAACCAGATCTTGTTGTATATAGTAAAATATATAAATCGGTTTATTAATCGGAAGTTTGATTGGAGAATGAACAAAATGTTTGAATGGGATGAGTTCTTATAGGAGTTTTAAAAGTTTGTAAATCTGCAACTCCAGGAACTAATCGTGTAAGTTATAGAATGCTTCAGTTGTTGAGTACCGAAGCAAAACAAAATTTGCAAGGTGTGGTTGAACTCGAAAATACCAAATGAATGGAAGGAGTGTAGAGTGGTCCCTATACCTAAACGGGATAGAGATCCAAATGATAGTGGAATATGTATGTTAAATGTATTTGTTAAGTTATTGAATGGAATGTTGAAAGAGCGACTCGAAATATTATGAATGAGAATAATTCGTTGCCTACATATACGGCTTTCGTAAGGGCCACTCTGCCGTTGAATGTATTGAGAAGTTTATATATGGGAAGTAAGGAAAGATAATAAAAAGGTGGTTGTGGTTGTTTGGGATGTTGAAAGATTTTATGTGTGATAGAAAGGTTATTCTCAAAGGACAGAACTACAGGTTGGAGGGAGTAGTATAGATCTTGGTAAAATATATCCTATTCTTTTCAACTTTTATACCGCTGCTGTTCACCGAGTTAATGCTACAGATAAAGTTGTTTCACAATTTGCGGAACGCACAATTGGGGATAAATGAAATAATCGAGAAATTGAATAGTTTGAATATTAAGGTGAATCCTAATAAGAGAGCTATTTTGAGTTTTAGAGTGAATAATAGAGAACTTGACATCAGAATAAATAACCGGCGAATTGAGCAAGTAAATGTGCATATGAATTTTGGTATATGGATTGATCGACGGTTGAATTTTAGCAAGCATATGAAATATTTGGCAGATAACTGTATAACAATTGAATGTGATTAAAAGGGTGAGTAAACCTAAATGGGGTATTAATAATATCCTGGTATTAATAATATGTTGCAAAAGGCATTGGTATCCTTCAAAATTACGTATATGGAATTAGTGTTTTTGAAAATGGAGCGAAAGCGGCTTTGAGCCAATTAATGCGAGTTGGGTGATCTACCTAAAGAAACTGTATATACGAATGGTGATTAGAAAGAATGATCTTTTCAGTGAATTTTTTTTTGTAATGCTGCTAATGGCTTTATTCTTAAATCTTTCTACACAAGAAACTAACAAGAAGTATTCAAATCTTATAAGCTAAATTATACAATTTTACAATTCCAAGTGGATCCACTCTTTTTAGTCGTCTATATATTTCGGCTGTTTTAATATATTCCTGGCCAATTGATTGGGATAAACCTGTAATTTAGAGTAATATTTCGAACTATACTCTCTGATGGCATCTTTCATGGTCCTCGTGGATGTTGGTGTTTCGAATATACCATGGAGCATTCGTGATACTATGTGAAGTATTTTCGCTTGTGTTCGTTGCAGGAGTTCTCTGTTTGAAGCACTGGTGGATTCCCACAACTGAATACCATAGGACCATACGGGCATAGTTATCGGTTGATATTATTACTTTGTTGACAATAGGGAGATTGGCTGTGTATTAGAAGAACAACATTGGTCCAAGGACGCTGCCTTGTGGAACACTTGCGCTAATGTATTTTAATCCAGTGGTTCTAAAAACTAAATGAAAATCTTTAATGAAACGGAGGTCTTTAATTTTATATATTAACCCGTCATGCCAAACTTTATCAAATGCTTGTGCTACATCCAGAAAGACAGCAGAACAGTATTATTTTTCCTCGAAGGAGTTTTTGATGGTATTTACAATCCTGTGCACTTGCTCAATGCTTCCATGTTGACTTCGGAATTCAAATTGATGGTCTGGTATACCTTGCCGCTCTTCTAGTACTGGTTTAAGTTTAGTTAGTATCATTTTTTCAAAAAGCTTCGAGATTGTTGGAAGCATGCTTATTGGATGATATATAACGCTATTTGAGTTACATTTTTCCTAGCTTAAGTATCATTGTGATAAGGGTTATTTTCCATTTTTGGGAATGTAACCAGTTCGCATGAACGCATTGAAGATAAATGTTATAAGTTTTAAGCATTTATCGGGCAATTCTCTTATCATTTTTCCGGTAACAAGATCTTATATGGTATTTGATTGTATTCCTTACACTTTTTCCACTTAAACTTGATTGGCTTAAACGACAAATATAAATCCTCTTGCTCAGGAGCACGAATTGATTTGTTTCTTTATGAGGTGAGAATACTTCCTTCAGATGAGCAGCGAAAGCTATGATTTTTTCTTCATCGCTTCTTGCCCAATTGCAACTTAGTATAGCCTTATCGGTGGATTTGAATTAATTGTCCTTCCACAAGGAGTAATCTATCTTTTGATTGCCTTCAACAAGCAGTAATCTGTTCTCTCAGTTGCCGACAGTTTACTTAAATAATTCTGGACACCCTGGTTTTGTTCTTCCTCAGTGCGAATCGTAGAGTCTTAATAGCCCGATTTAGTTTCCCCTTCAATAAAGAAGATTTAGGTAGTTACCATTGCCTCCGAATTTTCGCTTTTCTAGAACCTGGATATCACGCGGCAGTTTATTAACATTTTCAACTTCTTTGCAGCCTCATCAATATCAGCTGGTGTGCGAAGCGGAATATCTATAAGGAACAACTTTGTTCGACTAGTCTCTTTCTTATATTGATCCCATTTAGTTCGCTTGTTTGTGAGACGTTTCGGTGCTTCTGTTCCTCTATCGCTTCCTTAAACTGTCTGCCTTTCGGTGATGTTAGTCTTGACCCCCAGTTAGTATTAAGCAGCGTTGTAGTCACCTCCCGCGATTAATTTACTATTCCCAACCGGATAAAATAATCCAGAAACTGCGTTTTTTATAGCATGTTTTGGAGGGCAATACACTGCCGATATTACACAGTTACCAGACCATTCCTGCAGGCAGGTACTCGTTGATTGGATATGTTCTGTCTCATGTTTAATTAGTTCATAGTGTTTTAACCTTTTTTTTTAATTAGTATGGCTGTGCCACCATGTGCTTTGCCACCCGGATGCTTAATATCATAAATTATTTTGAAATAGTTCTTATTTGTAAAGCGTGTATCTGACATTAACATTATGTCAATATTGTGCTCGATGAGAAATGCTTGAACCTCAACTTTGTGGTGTGCTAGGCCGTTTGCATTCCAAATTGATATTTTAAGGACTGCAATTTTTGATTTTTAGCGACGATCTGCATTAGCATGTTCATATTCTGCATCATTAAATCCATGGTTCTCTCCAACATTACCATTAAACTTTGCATGATATCGGTGAGCTTGGTTAAAGCTGAAGAGATGTTTCCTCCTTCACTGGTTTGCACATTTATAATGGATCCTTTAAGAATGCTATAGCGTATGAAACTTCAGGGTGCACGTTACTGTTTTTGGTTGCATTTAGTTTCTCGCCTTGGATTTTGGTGAACGAAACCACTTCCGGATGAGTTTCATTTCTCATGGATGATTCAAGCTTAAGCATTCGTTGCTCTGCTCGCTGCCAATGGTTAATTTTTCGTTTCAGCTCTAAAATATATTGGGCGACCTCTATAATTTGCTGTATGATTTCCGTCGCAGTTGCTACACCTTTTCACAGAGGATTTTGTCGCACTCCTTTGAATTATGTAGTTCTCCACAGATGACACATATACATCGTTCAACGTACAGTAGCCTTTACTGTGTCCGTATTCTTGGCACCTCATACATTGTATTAGTCCAGTTCTTTTCCTGGGTTTCTCTACAGTGGTTCTTATATGTAGAAGATATTTTAGGCTATAGATTTCGCGCTTTTCTTTAGATTTTTTACTATGCTGGTTCTTATTCCAGGCGGAACAATGGCACTTTTTCTCGGTTTATAATGTTTGTTATTGTTTTAGCATGAAAGCCTTTAACAACGAGAGCTTCGTTTATTTCACTTGGATCTAAGAAACCCTCAATTCCTTTTATGATCACAACCAAACCTTTTTGGTTCTTTAATTGGTAAGTATAGTAACGTTTACCAATTCGATCAAAATGTTTAATTAATGCTCTGTAGGCATCAATGTTGAGCGGCTGAATTTTAGTTTCTTTTATATTTCTCTTTTTCACTCCCGAAATGTAAAAGTTTCCCTCCGTTATGTGGTTTATTAAATTTGCCAGATCTTTTGAGGATTCTACTCTCACATAAATTGGTGGCGGTTTTTCGTTTTTCGTGGTGTTTTCTTCGACATCATCGTCGGTTTCCAATAAACTTGAAAAACGATTGCCGCATGCGTTAATTCTACGCTAGCTAGTCTAGTGAATTTATTCACGTTCGCACTTGCCGCTGATCTACGGCTTCTCTTTCTCTTTCTCTTATACCAATTTGCACTAAACACAGCTGATATTTTGATAATTTATTTGTTTGGACCATGTTGCACATTTTTTTTGTTTTCTGTTGATGTCATGGCTTTTAATACTAGATCTCCCAGAGTGGTATTTTAATGTTAAATAATATGGAGGAGGCAGAGACAACAACGTGTATGTGGAGAAGATTTTTAATTGGATTCGATATTTTATTGTCTATGTAATCATTCGATGGATTCCATCACATAAAAATATCGAAGGGAATGAAAGAGCCGATATGGTTGAAGGAGGTACTTGAATGTGAAAGTATTAAATGGCAAGAGAATGTGTGGAATAAATGGATAAATGAATATGCGAGCTTGAGCAGAATAAAAGGAAAGAAGCTCAGTGAGTTAGAAGAAGTACAGGAGCTTCAAGGGAGTACCAGAATGTTAAGGACGATTGCGAGAATCAGAATGAATCATCGTAATTGGAAGGAGTGGTTGTTTCAACGTCATTTGGTTGAAAATAATGAATGTGAAATGGGTAACTGAGGATATTGAACACATCCTGCTAATCTATACCAAATACAGCAGGAGTAGAGCAGATTACGATATCCTCAGGAACGCCACAAATCTGACTGATTGTATGAACGCAGATGGATGTGTATACAAGAAAATGTAAGATCTTGTCAGCAATAGCAATTTGCGATGTAATTACCAGTCTGATGAAGTGAACACAGTTTGCGTACTGAAAACCTCGTTTGCCGATGTCACCACGAAAACACTAAAGACTAAACTCAAAAAGGATTGGTTTAATGAGAAGTGTCGTTGTGCTGTTGATCAACGAAATATAGCCGACAATAAAGCGCAGACTCGGTTTAAAATCGCAAGGAGTAATAAAGCGGTCATTGCTATGAAGACAGTTAAACGAATTTGTAAACAGAAGAAGAGCGAATGGTGGAAGGCTAATGGGTTAAAAGTACAACAACTAAGCAATGAGCGCAGTTCGCGTATTATCTTTAAAGAGGTCACGGGATTTCACTATACCTTAAGGTCTTGGTCAACTGCCATTCGGGACCATGATGACAACATCTGTATACATAATCTTGATTGTCTACATAGGTCATTTAATATAATCCCACATAGAATTAGACCTTGCACTGTTCTATATGTTTCTTACTGCTCATATTTTCCACGAAAATAACACCGAGGTCTTTGATCTTGGCACACCCTTAATTGGCTTATTGTTTGTTTCGTAATATTTAAAACTGGATTTAATTTCCAGTGGAATGATAAATTGTTACACTTATTGATGTTCAAGCTAAGCAGGTTTGACTCACACCACTTCGCTAAATTGTCAATATCCTTTGAAGTTTCTCGACAGTTCTCGACAGTTTTGTATATTTTGACGTAATCAGCAAACATAAAAATTTTTGAATGTAAAATAGTTAAAATCCAATGTCGATGTATTGGATGCGGTTGCTTAAGTAAGATTAAAACCATGCCACAAAGTTGGCTATAATGGAGTCAAGCACCTTGGCAAAGTCTGTGTACATCACGTCAACTTGCTTGTTACTATCAATTGACTATTGATTGTGCTGGTGGTGAATTCAATAAGGTAAGTAGACGTTGAACTCTTTGGCATGAACACATGTTATACGGTGAAATATTTCAAGGCACCATTTCTTTGAAGGAACGAATATTCCTCTATATAGCATCACTTCTATCCCTAGTTTGGAATAATGGTGTTATTCTGGTTATCTTAAATTTTTTTAGGAAACTCTCCCAATCTCAGCGACTGATTGAACAGCGCATATTCAAAAAGGTAATTCCAAACTGGTGTAATCTTTCAAAAAAGAATTAGGTATTTGATCGGGACCACAATCACCGCCGAATGATTTCAGAGCCTTGTTTATGTCTTCTATTGTGATATGAGGCACCTCAATGGACTGGTTGCGCCACTAGCGTGGTGGAGATTTTCGTACTTATCAACATCTTATGGTTTAAAAACAGATTGAAAAAAACTCTGCAAACTGGATGCAGGCGCGTGCTTACGCCAAAAAATTGGCTTGTTGTTAAAATGAGTCTTTATACTGTCATTATTTATTTGTTCACATATTGCTTCAAGCTCGCCCTAAACGTGCAAGTGTTTTAACACATTTGCCCTTGCTAGACGAACTGCCTTGTATGCAAGTATTAAATCTTATACGTTTTGTATTTTTAAGAGCGCAGACACATTAAGAGATCTTCTGACAATTGAATTTCGCTTTGTCGTAGATTACGTTGAATTCTGGCCTTAACGTCGTAGCTCATTAACAATTGTTCGTTGCAATTTTCCAGCCAAATTCCATTTCTATAATTTTTTTAACTGTGACGAAAAACGATATGCATTAGTGGGCTTGTAATCAAGTTGGTAACATTTCGAGTGCCGACCCCTGTATACGGTATACCTTGACAAACAGTTTGACTCTATATATAGCGTTCGATCACGTGCCAGTTCTCCATAATGTAATAGACAACTAAAAGATTCTCAACCCTTCACCTGAGATAATGCAGGACTTACTTAAACACACAATTCGTTCCGGATTATCTAATGAAATGAAAAAGTAACGTTGACTGGGCATCTCCTTGTTCAACCCTAGATGTTTTGGTATTCCCAAACTCTCTCGATAGGCTTGCTTGAAATCTAGTTATACCTGGTGCACATCATAGTGAATCATCACTGTACTTGGAACAAAACAACCGTAGATCGAAAAAACTTGGTGATTGATCAATTTGGATAAAAAGTCTCCTTGGTATTCAAGAATACTTTCTGGGAAATCAGAGAGCAACCAAACCAACCACCTGAAAATAAGCTATTTCGATATATATAGCACGATAATTTCATTTACGATATATTTCCTCTGAGAATATATTAGAGATCATTTTCGTCTTCACGATATAAATTCACATAAGTACTCGAAAAGGCGTAATAATATTTGTGGGGACCCGTTTTCTGATCGAACTACCATGGATTCCTGGAAATAAAAGAATTAGGATTACAAGAGAACACAAACCAGTACATATATCAAGTTCAGTCGAATACGCCTGATGAGTTCGACTTTCGATCAAGTCATTATTCAAAACCGACATCAGATCGACACTGACCTAGACACAGATGTCAAACACACTACTAAATTCATGAAGACATTATACTGCCATTCTTGACATACATCACAGCATCACAGTCTTCAAGTCCTATATATGAAGGCGAACTGAATAGAGATTTATAATTGCAGACAATGTGAGGAAGTCAAAGCACCGTCTAAATTATTTCGTACAGTTATTTATCAGCCTGATGAAGTGAACTCGGTTTGCACAGTATACAAGTGACTGTCCGACATATAATTTTGGGAAAAGTCTCATCTTTAGTCGCGAAGGAAATAATTGCTAAATACCAATGTGTATACGCTGGATATTTCATGATTTCAGACAAGCTTATTCGATTCGATTGTCTCGTGTATGCTATGTTTTGTTGTTGTGTTCTCCATCACTTAGGCTCAAATGGTCCATTGTGCCATCTCTATCCGATTTACGTGGATCCATCTAAACATTTTAAAGCTCTATGCCAGCTTATATATATAGTACTATGACATGGTTGATGAGTCGGTCCATGGATTTTAAACTCAACAGGAGGTCACAGATGTGTGCATTCCCACAACTGATCATATAATCTGTCCGGTGTGTTGATCAGACTCAGTGTCATGTATAAATAAGTTTGTTGAACTTTGACGGATGTCATTGTCATTGTTGATGCCATTTTGGATCGTTGATATCATAGCTATGGGAAGTTTTGACGGAACTGTTCAAAAAGTGTAATGATCTTTGCTTGTTTATTGCTCCAAGGAAGGTTTTTGATAAACGATAGATCAATGACTCCATATATACTATATAGTTTCGAATCGATTTCGCTCGGAATCGTAATCATTCGTGTATCGATGCTTAGCCTGAACGGTCCTCTATTAATGGATACCACACCAGAGGTAGTCGCACAAGTGGTTGCACTAATTAATGCGGGGTGGCATCAAAGTCAAGTACAACTAAAATTGAGCCTACATTCATCGAGTGTGGCCGAGATATCAGGAAACTGGAGACATCAGATGGCGATAAGGATCTGGTCGACCTCGTGTTACAGCCTTTCGTTGCGAAATCGTCGTATGAATGCAGTTAAACTGGGACGGTCTCTCCAAGAAGTGCGTGAAGTCGAAGTCAGTCGCTGGACAGTTAGAAAACGATTTCGAGAAGTTAATCTGACTGCACACAGACCAGCAAACGGGCCGAAATTGACCGCAGCCCACCAATAAGCCTGTTATGAGTTCGCTCGAGTGCATTTGAACTGGACAGAACAAGACTGGAGAAAAGTCCTGTTCTCTGACGAGTTCCGATGCACACGCAAGAGTATACAAAAGACAAGATGAGCGATATTCCATTGAAGAACGAATCTTGTATTTATCACCCGAGCCAATACTGGCTTTCGATCAAGAGGAATTTTTGTTCATGCAGTATAATGCGAGACAGCATACAGCTGGCGTAGTATACCAGTACCTTAAAGAGGTGGATGTGCTTGTTATATGGATTGTCTAGCTCGAAGACTGGACCTCAATCCCATATCGAACATTTATGGGATGAGTTGAAAAGAAGGGTTTGTGTCAGAGTTCCAACAAGTCTCCAGGAGCTGTAACAGCTGATGGTAGAGAAATGGGAGGCGATATCTCAAACTTTGGTGAAATCAATGCAGCATCGAATGAAGGCCCAATGTGCGATTTTTTTGCACCCAAGTGAATAGCATATGGATAGGTTTCGAGGCTACTCGATACATCAGCTGATTCGGGACATAAATAGTTTCCTCAACTCTTATACATTTTTAATTCGATTCGAATAGGCGTGTACAGCTAATTCCACCGAGATGACGGGTTGCACTTTGTAACTACAATAATGTTGAACAATTTTCGTATAATCATAATTACATGTTGCGGAATTGAATCATCCCGTATTTATATATAAATGTATTCGATTAGATCGCGACCCCTTTTATTCCTTCTCTAATTACGGAGATTTTATTTAACGATATTACATCCTGATTTATCTTCAGCGGCAGCTTCATATTATTATTGTACTACTAATTGAATTCACGTGCCTTATCAATTATTAAAAATCATCTATATACCATTTTATGTAGCAAAAAATGTCGTTATGTTGACAAAATGATTATGGAAAGTGTTTATTTTCACTATAAAGCACCATTGTGCGAGTACATGTGACATTTTGACTAGAGTCATGTTTATATACATACATAGTGCCAACCATATATCAAGTGGGGGACTCTTGTTATAAGGGGTCACGTAATATATTCGTTCTCATGTATATATATATAGTATGTACGAGTGATGGGTTGTGTGTATATGGGAAAATATTAAACGGTGAGATAAAGATCGTTTCCGGTACTCAAACAACCCCATATACATATATTCGTAATGCGCTAATTATGGATCAAAGGTTTTCGATTAGATACTCTGTAATTTCTATAATTGAGCAATTTTTAGCATAAAACATATACATACATAATTATGTATGTATATATACCTACATATATGTGTTTGAGATACGTCGCCTACATCATGCACGACAATTTAACATCCTCTTGCTGTAATGTATGTCAGCCACTAAATCAATCAGAAATTATGAACAGATCAAAAAGTATCATTCACTTCAGATATGCACTCGTCGAGTTTCATCCTAACACCCTTATTCTTCCGTTCAGGCTTTCTGTTCATATAATCACTCATCCATTCCGTCATCCAAGCATTTCTATGCACATACTCATATACTTATACGTACGATGAAGACGGAATACCGCATATATAGGGGGAAAATCACAGAGACGTAAATGAGTACGAGCAAGTTAAATATCAAATTTCTTGACTTTAATATGTCCTGTTCTATGTTTTATTATCATAAAAAATATGTAATTCCATTTTAATGAGAGGCATGCACAGCAACATAACAGGAAGGATACGAGTACATCAATTTATGTTCATATACACATAATGATTTTAGAACAGGCGAATACATATATGTGGGTTCTTGTGTGTGTGTATATCTTTGGGTGTGTGTGTACACAAAATCATTATTTAATATCCTATTATCACCCTATTTAACCCATCAGTCAAATATGTTAATCCAAATTGAAGTAATGGTTTTGATTCTTTATGGTTTGGTTTATTCGTTCCATTGATTTAAGGATTTTATGTTTGTTTATTTGTTAAGGACGTGCGTCCTCGTGCCTGTATGTTTATATATGGTATACACGGCTCTGGTAGTTAGAACGATAATTAGGAGATGAATCTATATCTTTGGGTTTGGAATTGAATCAAATTACAACAAATAAAATGTTTATGAATTGTCGTTTTAGTCCTGTGGGTGGGGCATTTGTGTTTCGTAAATTTTACAAACTAAACATGAAACCCATAGAATACCACCACAGTATCCAGACTTTGTCGTAGAAGGCGACTTCATCTGGTTGGATCGCTGAGCTATATACCGACAAAACAATACTGACCCCCTTCCCCCCACCTTAAGTACCCGGAAACGAGAATGAGGATTGGCACATGAAACGTGCAGTCACTTCTAAAACCTGGCGTGTTATAGTCGGCCTTGTGACATGTATGAAAGAGTATCGGCTGGAGCTCGTAGCGCTCCAAGAAATTCGATGGCCTAAAAGTGGAGATCATGTGTCCCAGGGCTATACGTTGCTACACCGTGGAGACGACCTCGGAAATCTTGGGGTTGGATCACAGATAAAAAAGGCTGTACTGGATTTATAGGCAGTCGCTTGTCAATTGTGTGTGCACATGCGCCTACTGATATAAGCCAACCCCTGGATAAAGACTCATTTTACAATAATTTGGATAATCTGATGGGTTCTATATACCTGAGCACGATGTCAGATTGGTGATTGCTGTCTTTAATGCTAGAGCTGGCAGAAATCAAACCGACATATGTAACAGTACAGGTTCGTACCCCCGACACGAAACTGCGACCGAAAATGGGGAAAAATGATCGATCATGATCTCAAAGTGACTAGTACATTCTTTTCTCATAAAAATCAACGTCGCATCCATCATATGGCGAAATGAAGTTATGCCTGAAGCATGGAAAGTGGTCGCGTTGAAATGCGAGAATTATCGCGGTATAGCTCTTCTTTGCACAGCATACAGTTTACTGTCGTACATAATCTTGGGAAGAATTACCCCTCTGGCGGAGGAAATTGTCGGTGACTACCAAGGAGGATTCCGTCCAAATCGGTCAGTCAGTGATTAAGTTTTCTCGTTACGGATGATTCTTTCCAAGTACTACAAAACATCTCGCGATGAACACCAGGTATTCCTAGATTTCAAGCAAGCCTATATGACTCGATCAACCAAGAGGGACAATGGTATAGCGCTTGAATATTTAGGAATACCGAAAAAAGTGATATGGCATCTTCTGGTTGCAGGCAACCAGAAGATGCCATATAACTTTTTACACCGTGGAGCCATCTTAGCCTACCAAAAGACGACTCTCTCTTCAAAGATCGCTGTATTTTTCGGTTTGGATCAGCACGCAGAACGTGACCGAGGCAGTGTACTCGCTGTCCTTTTATTTCATGCACACTCACGACTTTTCTCTGGAATGTTAGAAGCCATTTTTTTTTTGGTACTCATCCGTCAAGGATGACTCCTTCGAACGTGTGGTTACCACTACTGAAATCAACTGCGTCTTGTTCTTTAAAACCAGAGATCAGATATTTTGAGACCAACGGCAGCTGAACACTGTTCCAGTGGATCACGTTTCTCTTTCACTCCGTTGCCATTTAATCCAATCAAACAGATATCATCTGGCATATGCAAAAAGTTATTTGGATTGTCGGAATAAAATATTGTCCTGAGGTGTTTTACTTTTACGAAGGATGTATTCCAACATGAGATTAAAGAGTATCGGGGACAGCGCATCTCCTTGTCGAACACCAGTAGTTTTTTTTTTTTTTTTTTTTAAATAACACCTTTATTGGTATGACTACTACAATCTTAAATATTATTACTTAATTCATTAGTAGGGTTGACATTAGTACTTATAAGATAAGCATAAAACTTGTTTGGGTCTGCTGAACCAGTGTCCAGTTCCCTTGTTATATAATATTCATACGGTTAACTCATGTGGTTTCATTCGTTGGAGCCGCCTTACTTCGTTTGTACTGTCCAGTAGTTGTACGGCCTCGACGTTGGTATGGGTAAGAAGTCTCTTCTCATGTCTTATGGCACATTCGCGGATGACGTCGTCAATCAATTGAATTTCTAGATCATTGTGTATTTCCCGGTTAGTCACGAATCGGTAAGCGTTGGTGATCATTCGAAGAAATTTATTTTGACTACGTTGTATAATGTCTCTATTAGACTTATGAGTACAAACCACATAGCTGCGCGCCATACATCCATATTGGTTTGAAGATAGTTTGATAGACTAGTCTTTTGCAATACAGGTTCATTTTGGAACGATGCCCAATTAACCAGTACATTTGACGTTGTTTAAATCGTATCTGTTCAGCTTTTTGTCTTACGTGATGTTTCCAGTTGAGCCTTGAATCTAAATGCAGACCAAGGTATTTTGCCGAATCAGCCTGCGGCACTTGCGCTCCATTGAGGTATAAGCGTAGATTGTTATTTTTGTGTCGAAGTGTAAATGTCACATGGGTTGATTTAAACTCATTAAGCACAATTTTCCAATCAATTGTCCATTTAGTAACGTCGTTCAATGCTCGTTGCAGATTTTCCACTGCCCTTGATTGTGATTCGTCTACTGACATAATTACGGTGTCATCGGCAAACGTACCGATGAATGTTTTATTCGTTGTAGGTATGTCCGCAGTGTAGAGAAAGTAGAGGACAGGTCCCAAAACACTTCCCTGCGGAACTCCCGCTAACGTTGGATAAAAGTCAGAACATGTTTCTTCATGGATGACTCTGAATTGACGATCAGAGAGGTATGATTCAAGCAGCTGGCAATAGTTTTGTGGCAGCATTTTGCTCATTTTGAATATCAATCCCTCGTGCCAAACCCTATCAAAGGCCTGGGATACATCCAGAAATACGGCGGGGCAATATTTGTTTTCTTCTAACGCTTGCTCTATTATCGTAGTTATTCGATGGACTTGATCTATTGTAGAGTGGTTGTTCCTGAACCCAAATTGAAAATCAGGGACGTTTACCATGGGCTTTAGACGTTTCAGTAGTAGTTTTTCAAACAGCTTTGATAGGGTCGGAAGCAGTGAAATTGGTCTGTATGATGTTACTTCTTCATCTGATTTACCAGGTTTCTTCAGCATAATTATTTTGGCCATTTTGAAGCATTTGGGTACATACTTCAACCTCATACAGGCATTAAATAAGTATGTGATCATGATGATTGCTTTACGTGGAAGCTTCTTGAACAGACCCGGTGATATTTCATCAATTCCTGGTGCCTTTTTTTGGTTCAGACTTTTGTCGATTTCTTGAGCAATTTCCATTGGTGTGACCCTTTTAAAATCCTGATTTGGTTGATAAGCAGGTGTTACGTCAATGTTGGATTGAATGTCATGGGGCTGAAACACTGTTGCAAGGTGTTGAGCAAAGAGTTCCGCTTTTTCTTTGTCTTGTCGAACCCAACTGCCTTGAGCATTTCTTATAGGTGGTATTCGAACTACAGGTCGTTTAAATTTTCTGGTTGCTTTCCATAACGAGTAATCCTTATTCATTTCAGGACCTAGCCCTCTTAGGTAGTTGTCGAAGCAATCCTGTTTGAAGCTTTTAATTAGTCTATTGTCTTTTTTACTTACACGATTGAAAGTTGTCTTGTCAGCGGGATTTCTGGTCAGATGCCATATTCTCCTTGCCTTTCTTCTTTCTTTGATTTGTTCTCTGATTTCAGCTGGATATTTGACTTCGAACTCCGCTTTATCCGTTATTTCTGGAGTAGTTAGACTGGCGGCCAATTGAATGTATTCAATAAAATTGTTTGTTTGTTGTTCCAATTCGTCAATACTTTTAATACTAACTTTTAGCTCAACTATATCTTCCAATTTTTCTCTGAAGAGATCCCACTCCGTGAATCGATTAGTGAGGTTTTGCTTTTTCTTTTTCTTGATGACTATAGCGTTTACTGATAACAGTACAGGGATGTGATCAGACGTTAATTCGTTAATTCCTTCGACACTAGTGCAACTGGATGAAATACCTTTTGTGATGAAGAAATCAAGTAGATCTGGAATTTTTCCTGCATCCGTTGGCCAATACGTTGGCCCTCCTGGAGAAAAATATTCGCAGTTATTTTCATGAATGGCATTGAACAAAGCATTTCCTTTCCCAGGGGAAATTAGCCTGGAACCCCAAGCTGTATGTTTTATGTTATAGTCCCCTCCAATAATAAACCTTGGACCGAGTTTATTGAAGACGTTATTAAATTGTAACTTCGTTGGTGAATGCCGTGGGGGACAGTATGCTGCCGCAATATTTAAATCTGCGCCATTATATTGGATTGAGATCACAGTTACTTGCATATAGCTTTCACGAATATCCTCTTGTTGATTATGTTTGATATTATTTTTTATTAGTACAGCTGAACCGCCTCTGGCTCTTTCACTAGGATGGGTTTTCCAGTAGGAGGTAAATCCCTTTATTCTGATAAAGCTTTTGTTCGAGAAGTGTGTTTCTGATATCAGAGCAATGTCTATGTTGTTTGTATGGAGGAATATTTCCAGTTCTTGGGCTCGTTGGATGAGCCCATTAGCGTTCCAAGTTACAATGCGTAGGAACGAGTTAATCATTATTGTGTATGCTGACTTTTTTGCTTTCCAGCTTTGATACTCTCTCTGCTAGGTGACCAAGTGTCTGTTGAATTTGATTAAGCAGTTTAATAATTTCATAATTACTAGGCTCTTCTTCCATTCTCTGTGTTTGTTGTTTTGGTTTAAATCATCAGCAGATAATTTTGTGGCTTGCGCATAGGATAATCCAGCTGTGGATGGTGTAATTGTTTTTTGTGGTTTAGCAGCTTTGGTTTGTAATCGCTGTACTACGCTTGTTCTATTATTTTGTTGGCTTTTAATTTTGTTGTGGTATACACAGCATCCTTTATAGTTTATGTCCTTGTTGGTGACAAAGAGCACATGAAGGTGCGGTATCTGGTTGTTTATTGCATTTTGTCGTGTGATGATTTCCAGCACACTTAACGCATTTGGTTTGGCGATAGCAAAAACTCTTTTTATGTCCAAGTTGTTGACAATTCGTACATTGTGGGATGCCCCTTGTCTTGTTAGGTGGCTCAATTTTAACTATACAGTACGCAAGTTTCTTGATATTGTATACTTCTTTATTGTTGTCTTTTTGTTTTAAGTCGACGTAAAACAATGGAAAGTGTTTCTTGACTTTTTCTCCATTAATTGCGATCATTTTGTATATGTTGGTAATACCTGCGACTTCATGTCCCATTTTTTCTAAGTCTGCTTTAATTTCAGACTAATGGAAGATGGTAAGCCTCTGATAACCACTCTATAAGCCTTTTTGCTCTTCAGCTGTGGTTTTAATTACTTCTTGTCGAAAAAATTCGAAATTATTGATATTGCTCACGTTAATAGGTGGAGGCGGTGGTATTTTTGGGTTTTTCTGTTCAGTGTTATTGTTCACACTTTGTGTAGTATTTTTTGGAGGGGTTTTCGTTTTTGTGCGCCTACGTTTCTTAGTATTTCTGTTATCAGCACTGGAAACTTCTTTTTCCAGTTCTTCCTCATCTGTGCAATAATCCTCTTGACTCAGAGCACTGAATCTATATTATTTTGTTGAAAATCTGGAAATTGCCGCAGCAGCCAGTTGGAATTATTTGAATGATCATGTTTACTGGATGATGGCTGAATATCGTTCGAAGACAGATTGTTAACTCGTGCTGATTCCTCATACCAGTAGTGATTGCAAAAATTCTCGATAGCCTGTTCTCAACTTTAACACAGCATTGTGACTGCGTTACAGTCATTTTACACAGATGTACATTTTTTTTCGGTATTAATAAATATTCGAGCGCATACCATAATCTCTCTCGATTGATCGAGTCATCGCGAGATGTTTAGTAGTACTTGGAAAGAATCATCCGTAGCGAAAAAACTTGATCAATGACTGACCGATTTGGACGGAATCCTCCTTGGTAGTCACCGACAATTTCTTTCGCTTTGCTCTCTTCCCAAGATAATGTATGACAGTAACTTATATGCTGTGCCAAGGAGAGCTATACCGCGATAATTCTCGCATTTCAAGCGATCACCCTTCTTGAAAATTGGGCATAACACGGCCACTTTCCATTCTTCGGGCATAACTTCATTTCGCCATACCAATCGAACAAGGTCGAAAAGACAGTTCCACAAAGTTAGCCCTCCGAATATCAATAGCTCTGAATTAATGAACTCCTGGTGAACGATTTTTCTTTAATTTCCGTATGGCCATTGTGAATTCTTCATAGGATGGATCCTCAATGAACATCTCTGCGGTCTGTATTTGAGGGTATTCAAACACAGCTTGTGATACATGTGGAACATTATGTAAGTCAGAAAAATGTCCACGCCATGAATCGAGTACCGCATCGACGTTAACACAGAGGTTTCCATCCTGGTCCCGAATGGCAGTGGACCGAGCTCTTAAGGTATGGAGCAATTCGGTGATTCCTTTAAAGAGACCTCGCGAATTGTGCTCATTGCTGAGTTGTTGTACTCTTAAGACCTTAGCCTTTCACCATTCTCGCTTCTTCAGTCTACAAATTTTTTTAGCTGTCCTCCTAGCAAGAACTGCTTTGTTTTTCCTTGCGATTGTAAACCGAGTCTGCGCTTTATTATAGGCTATATTGCGTTGCTCAACAGCAAGACAACACTCCTCATCAAACCAATCATTTTTGGGCTTAGTTTTCACTATACCGAGGGTGTGCTGGGCAGAATCGACAACCGAGGTTTTCAATACTTCCCAGACACTGTTCACATCATCAGATTGGTAATTGGATTGCATAATGCTATTGCTGACAAAATCTTGATATTTTCGTTGCGATTCTTCATTTATCAGACCTTTACAGGAGAATGGTGTTGTATATTCTCCTGTCCGCCCTGACTTGTACGAAAATTTCCATCGTAGCTTTGCAGCAACCATAAAATGGTCACTGCCTACGAATTTTGTTGAAGACCGATACGATCTCACGTCTTGAACAACCCGAGCCCGCCCTTTTGAAATCAACACATGGTCAATGTGGCTTCGGGCTGTTTTACGTGGATGTGTACATGTTTCCAAATGGATGTTTTTATGAGGAAAGATGTACTTGCCACTTTGAGATCATGTGCGATCGCAAAGTACATCATGCTTTACTTATTTTCGGTCGCAGTTTCGTGTCGAGAGCACGGGCCTATATTATTGCATAAGTCGGTCGGATTTCTGCCAACTCTAGCATTAAAGTCACCAATCACCAATTTGACATCGTGCTCCGGTATAGAACCCATCAGATTATCCAGATTATTGTAAAATGAGTCTTTATCCTGGGATTGGCTTACATCAGTGGGCGCATGTATACAGACAATTGACAGGTTGGCTTATCTCATGTGCAAGCGAAGCTTACACATTCGATTATCGGCTGCTTGAAAGTCCAAGACAGCCTTTTTTACCTGTGGCCCAATGAGAAATCTAACCCCAAGATTTCCGAGGTCATCTCCACTGTGTAGCAACGTATAGCCTAATTGGGATACATGTGGTCTCCACTTTCAGGCCATCGAGCTTCTTATAGCACTACGAGTTCCTGCCGATACTCTTTCATACATGTGATGAGTGCCGATCCTCAATTTCGTTTCCGAGTACTCCAGCGTAGGGTCATTGTTGTTTTCCGCCGATCTCCGATTTTTTTTCGTTTGTTGACATTTTTAACATTTGTTTGTTGACATTGTTACATTATAGTTAAAACAATTAATTACACGATTAAAACAAACGTCATAGCTGTGCAATGTGCAAGGCAGCTAACCATCCATTGATTGAGTGTTTTAGGTTTAAGAAACTTAAGCCGTTTAAAAGAAAGCAATTCGCTGAATCAGTTGCGAGAATCAACATCGTACATTTCTTTATCCCAGCAACAATCAACATTTTCAAAGCAACAATTAACTTTCGCAACACTTCGATCAACAGCAAAAAAACAAGAAATTTGGTAAACCCAAAACAACACGTTTTGAATCTGCAATCAGTGATGATAACTTCGTCTCACCAATCAACAAAACCATGCGATCAGATATCAACATTCTTAACCCAAACAATAGGCCAACTTCATCACACGAGTTCTTACCAAACTGTCAAGCGACCTAAACCAAAAGTGATCATAAAGATGGTCATTCAAATAAATTGAGTTGATACATTGCTGTCAACAGTATAGGGAATAATAACCGAAGGAGGAGTAAAACCACATATACTCAGTACATCGCATCCCAACCAATTCTTACAACCATTTAACCTACAACCTTCATTCTAACAAAGTAGATGCCTTCAAATGGCCGATCATTAAAAATGTAAATTGATCCTTCATTCAAGAATCCGGGCATCATTATACTTGGCAATGAATAATTCTATACAACTTATATGAAACTTCGAGCGCTTCATTCCTGCGGTTTCCCGCAGATTGCACCAACTATAGCTAACGACTGTCGCGAAAAATACCCAGATGCCACTAAACGTTTAAAATCAAATTTTCACGCTAAATGACGATATATGGGCTGGGGATCACCAGTACTTACAACTAAACTGCCTTACCTGTGTAAACGGATCTCTGCGCAGGTGGACCAATTTGTCTCTGATACTCATGGTAACATAATGTCTAAAAATATGGTATTAAAAAACCAAACAACAAAACCGAGATCAGGACTCTCCAAAGGCCGGAAACTACAGGACAGAACTCAAACCGTAAAAAACACCAGAGGAAGGTGACTTAAAGGCAATAAGGCCAGGGACGAGCAGTATTCAGGGAAAATCTAGCGCTGCTGAATGAGGGTTAACCAACATCCCTCCGTCAAAGCAGCGCTACAGGAATAGACGCTCGACGTTCAGAATTTTGGCCAGGTGGGGTCCAACCCTTGGGAGCCAGCTCACAGCTGAACAAAGAAAATCTGTAGCATGGACCAAGAAAACGGTCGGCAGCGATAGCTCGGAGAGAGACTATGTTTCTCTCTCCGAGCTATCGCTCGCGGTCTCAGGATAAGCTACAACCTGTCGACATAAAAAGGGTCCAAACTGTAAGCGGAAAAGGAAACTCCTCAAAAGGTTATGTCGAAACTCCTCACAAGGTTATGTCGTTCCTTCATAATGTCTTTCAGTGACATTATGAAGGAGCGTGTTTTGGTGCTAGCCGTCATTAACGGGAGCATCACCATGGAAAAATGAAGATTGGTGTATAATGCACTAAACAAAGCCCTAGGTGAAAATGCAGGACCTCTTCCATCCTGCAACAATACGGGATGGTATCAAGGGCTTTAACAGCTTGCGCTGATGCCAGCTCAGTTGATCTGTTCAAGAAGGCTGTAGCAGAGGTTAGAGATATGGCAAGGCGCGATGCTGGCGGCGGAAAGCAAGGAAGAGATTCATAGCAGACCAAGAGCGCCCGTCTGGTTACCAACCGAACCGGCTAGCCCAGAAAAGATCCTGGAGATAATATAGATCAGCAACCCTAATCTTCCGACAGGGAATGGGAAGCTTATGCCTAAGGGGGCTCCAGATTATCTACTTTGGTAATCAATAAGGAGTCCCTGAAATCTCTTGCCGTGAGTAATCAACTTCGATTTCTGGTCAATTACTCTCAGAGTCAACATTTCGTATTTTAGATCCTTTGGGTTGGCTGTCAACCACTACAGCATTAATTAAAATTTTGTTTCAACCGCCCAGGTGGCGCAGTGGTTAAAACTGCGTTAAAGGGTTCGAATCCCGATAGAGGCAAGATGCAAAAAGAATTTTTCACCATGAGATTACGATCTGTGGTGTGAATGAACACAACTATGACCCCCTGTGGGAGTGCAGAACTCATGGGCCGAGCCATCTTTTATGCCAGCACTATAGGCGAAAAAGTAAGGACGTAAGTAAGCGAACCGCGAATCAGTAGGGAGTGCCGTGAGCCTCAAAACAGATTAGAGATAAAAAAAAAATTGTTCCAACAGTTTTGGCTTCGTAAGTTGTCGTGGGACGATGAGTTACCAGAAGGTATACAAGGTAAATGGAAGAAAATTGAGATCTTTAATATACCCCGATTTAAGCAACTACAGCGCAAAAGTGTAGAAATGGACGACACCCTGCTTATTTTATAGCTTCATCGATCGTTGGTGTCGAGTTTCAGCTGATCGAAGCCAACAGACATTTGAGCTTTAATATTTTACTGATTAGCCCTTTGATGTTTTTGTTAGTATTCAACAAAAATTATTAGCTAACTGGATGCACCTATAAGCCCTCAAATAGCGTTGAACAAAAGTGATCTTGATTGAATGATTAACCCCTTGATATTCCTTGTAAGTTGTCAACGAAATTTTTCTAACCGACAGACAGTCGAAATCATCTAGGCTTATATCATCGATCTAACTTTCTTCAGCCCGTCACATGGTAGGTTAAGTGTTTCACTTGAGTGGTTCAATTTTATTAAAATAATTTTCTCTTTCAAAACTAATAAGTAATCGGGACCCAATCTTAAGTACCGAACTATTAATTCATTATATTTAAAAAATATTAATTACATTTGTATTTTGTAATCATCATTATAGGGTTAAAAATATTTATAGGGTTGAGTGAACTAAAACTAATTCGATCGTAATCTAATCGGTTAACATTAGCATTTGAAATTTTTCTAAATTATAAAATCCGGCTCGTACTTGACGCCCACCAAAGAATCGCCCATTCAAATCGACCACCGCTTTGATTGCACTTTCGATTCGTTTAAATTCGACAAATATTCGTACAGCTTCTTCGGGCACAGCATCGGGGAATTCATGAATTATAACTTTTATTACTTCGCCGTATTTCGAGTTGCATTCGTCTTTCACCTCGGGTTCGAGCTCGTTATCAACATCACCTGGACCAACCATATTCTACAAAAGAGAAGTGAATTAGACTTCAGGGCCACGATTCAATTTGAATCACTCGAGTTATTTACTTACCCGTAACAAAACAACTTTACTCGGTGCTTTCATAATTTCCGTTATCGATGGCTCGAATTTCGCTTCTGTTACAGTGGGAGTGGTGGTTGGGTTTGGAACAGGAACGGGTGGCGGTGGTGGAGGGGGAGGCAAAATTAATTCCTTTTCGTGTATAATTCGTCCTCCTCGTTTCGACGTTTTTTCTACTTGTAGCGCCATTGACATGCCCTGTTCCTGTTTGCCCAATCCTTGACCATCTTTAAAACCATATTTTGCCATAATTTTTGCAGCCACCGATGAAGCGCCATACGGGATCGAGACGTTCGATAAATTAAGCGATCCTTTCAGTATATCGGGATTTATTGTAACGGCCTCCTCTTGTAACGATGGTGGTGGTGCAATTGCTGCACCCGGCCGAGCAACATTTGAACTAGACGTAGGCGATTTGCAAAATTCCTCGTCATCGGACTGAGGTCGTCCACCAAAACCACTTTTTGTGGGCGGAGATGCATCGTCGCTTCCCGGCCCACCACCACCACCGCTGTTAAGACTATTAAGTCCGGCACCAGCACCAACACCAGCTCCAAATTTAATGATATTAACGGCTGCTCCACCGCCCCGACCACGTTTTCGATTTTCGGGTGGTCGCTTAGGATTTTCCTCGCGCATTTTATCACGTTCGTCGCGTTTCTCCTTCACCAATTTTTCATAATCGTTTGGCCAAAGTGGATCGTATTCATCAATTACGTCCCAATCATAATCGGTTGAAATGCAATTGCTACTAGATGGTGCTATAACGGTTGGTGTCGAAATAAGTTGTGGTTTGAACACTTTTGATATTTCTACCGTTCGATAGATGTCGTCGTCGTAAAGCTCTTTTTTTGACTTTAAATCAATGACAGGCGGTAATGCCTAATTGAATTTTGGATCGATTCAATAATAAAAAAACAATTTAAACTTAAATAAATATCATTTTATGACAAAACAATTTCAATTAACGACTACATACCATTGATTTGCGTGGCGGATCACGTCGCGGTACCGTCACATTTGTTTTCTTTAGAGCGAGCTGCGTTTGCAACAATTTGATACCTGATGCCCAGCCGTCGATTTTATCGGTTTTCTGTTTTGTATCCAAATCATCGTATAGTGCCATTATATAAAATTGATACCTATTACACTTTTTACACTTTATTTAAATTTTTATTCTATTTTTCTGTAATAATTTTTACTCGAACACAATTGTATATATTTTTTGTTTTGACGTTTCGAACTGTGTGGAATGTGATGAAATGAAGTACTAGATTCTATTCACAATAGTGTATATTTTTTGTGGAATTTATTTTAATTAATTGTTTATACATGAAATTGCCTATAAAATCGAGGGGCGTGTTATATTTTAATGGGTTTTACGATAAATGTGTTTCGCAAACTTTGTTTAAACGCGGACCTTATTATTATTTTTACTCTATGTTAGAAAATTTCGTTATTTATTTCACGTAGCACGTTTATGAACCCTAGTTTGAGTATAACTGCCAATCTGATTGATTTCTTCATATTTCTAATAAACGCCAATTATAGGGAAACATAATTGGTTTTGATTTGAGAATATCCAACAGTCGAAATCTATTATCTATTTTCATTTCCCTTAAATTATGATTAACATTGAGGTGATGCAGGTGATGCTAATTGGAATTGATTTTGGAAAACATGACCTATACGTAGGTGATGCTGCATATCGTCTATCATACATGATTGTATGATGACCATGAGAAGATAACAAATGAACAGGTATTATGGAGCGGAGAGAAATGGATTAGGAAATCTTAGGAATTAATGAAGATTGAGCCTAGCTGGAACTTGTTATTCAAGAAACGATGTCCTAACTATATATGAAGATGAGATCATTATTTATAGGCCATTTGATGAAAAGACTGGTGCGTTGACATCCAAACAGTCAATATTCGAAGGTGTATGCTATGAGATTAGCCAATCTGTCAATTGTATGGAACACAAACTGTCAGCATTGATTGTCTGAAAACGATTGGTTTGATGAAGCCTCGCATTGTTGTTGGATAGTGACAATGGTTTCGAAGACTATAACAAGTCATATGGATTTTTAATGGTGTTAATGGTTAGTATCATCCTTAAAAGCTCGATCAATTGTCATTCGAGACTTGACTTATGGAGTTGTTTGGATTATTTAAAGTTCCTAGAAGATTGAATTATAATAGATCCTTGATCCAGTGGATTGACATTGCGTCTTTGATTGACTGTTTGAGTGATGAGATTGGAGTATCCAAGCGCTTTTTACTCGTTTAAATATTGAACTTCTATTTCATGTATGGGTTTGCGAGTTGAAAATTGGTGGATGAGTAAAATGGATGTATTCTAACGTTTGAGAGGATATTAACCGACTTAATGGAAATTCCTGATGATTTACATACGAATTGATAGAACACAAGTATGAACGGTGCAGAACAGTCTTAAATAAGAAAAGAGGAGTCGCTGACAAGGATTTCAGAGTGAGCTGTATATAGCAATCGAAACCAAGAGGGCCAATATTGGCCTATCAAACGGTGATTAAAACTTACCAATATCGATCGCCCTGTGGGTGGGAGCATCCATGTTTCGTAAATACTTCGAACGAAATTTAAGACCTATATAATACAGCATCCAGAGCAGTATAGCACTCCTTAACCCAGCATAGAAATTACTGTCATATTTTATTATTATATTAAAGTTGGCTGGAACACTTAAGGGTTCCGCACTCAATGCCACAAAAGACCCATGCTGCAAACCTAGGATTTCTTCAAAGCGCACAGGTGCGTTCTGCAACCTTAGCAAAATGGAGTTGCAGTTTGAACATAGTAGTTTGAAGACAGTTGATATACAGAAATATTCCTGGAGTTGAACACAAGGGATCTAATGCGGTCGAAAGCCGGACAGCTGCTGATGAAGTGTAGGCATCACTGGCATACGGCATCACTAGCAAGTCCCATGCGCTGAAGATGGCTTTTGAAACGACCATGGCCAGTAAGTAAAGGTCCGTTGTCGCCATTCCCGTGTTGTCAATTTCAATTTTTGCATTGTTCCAGTTGAATGAATCTTTTGGAAAGCTCTTTGTTGTTCTGTGTAACGACCGTCCGTAGCTCGACAGAAATTCTGATGATAACGTTTTTCACATAGAATCTCTTCCTCTGTCATCAGCTTCTTGGGTTGCATCTCCTCTATTTTCCAAAATTTTTTTAATTGGTCATCGATGTCTGTTAAGGTGACCAATGACTTGATCCTGGAAGGTATATTGTTGGTCGTATTCCCAAATATAATCCAACCTAGTTCTGTCTCTTGGGCGATAAGTTCTTTTACAACCTGGTTCATGACAATATTTGGATAATAATCGGCACCCAATAAGATGTCGATTTTGTTTGGTCGATTGTAATTCGGATCGGCCCATATCAAGTTATTTAAATGACTCCATCTTCTACTGTTAAAATGTTGGTCAGGCTTGTTATATGTTTTGAAACTTGTGATCCAGGATCTATTAAAATCCGAAATAGTTTTGGTTGTTGTTGTTTAGTCTGTACTTCAACCAATGCTTTTGGAGTGTCATCGGTTTTCGTGGTGACCATCATGCGTTGTGGTGGATTGTTGGAATGCAATGAGGTGTTGTGACGTCCCATACAAACTAAACATCGTACAGAATATGAACAGGGATGGTGATTTTTCTTCAAGCACATGTTGCATAGCCGCTCTTGTGCAATGAATTTAGAACGTTCTAAAGTGGATTGTTGTTGGAACTTAATACTGTCCTTTAGTTCATGCTCCTTTTTACATAAAACACAGGTTTTTCTACTTTGTGTTCGACATGTGTTGACCCTTGCTATTTGTAGAGCGGGGGCTCTAAAACTGCGACTTATAGGTTTGGGTTTTGTCGCTTCTAAGGCTTGGAAACGTCGTTTTAGGTATTTGAGAAATTCCTCTAGTGTTGGCATTTCCCTAGGTTCCGGTATTGACATCTCGCATAGTTTGAATGTTTCATTATCCAATTTTTTTTTATAATTATTGGAACTATATTGTAGTTCCAAGACAATGTCAATATGTCTAAGTTTATAATGGCATATAGGCTCTCGGTCAATAAATCGTGTAATAATTTAATGCTGCTGATTCTGAGTGCATTGCTGGAAAATTCAGCATCGCGTTCCCATGGTTGGACGCCATTTGTCTTTAATTTTGGTACCGGTTAACCAATAGTTGCCATGCGTCGTTGTATAGCTATCTCCAGTAGCTTCAAGGTGGCTTATTAGTTTGCCGGCGCTTCCGAGCACCGTAGTTTTAAGTTGGTGCATTTTTATCGTTTCACTTATTTCGTCGCCTTCATGAATAATCCTTCTAAATAGGTCATGAAACGATGCCCATTTTATAGGTTTCCATGAAAATGTGGAATCTCAATCGACTTCAGTTTGACTTCATGTTCCTTTGGTTTGGGTTGGTTCAACACGTTGGTGATTCTGGGTCGACTAACTGATCTCAACTTTTTAATCAGGAGTAGCATCCACTAAAAGTTCCTCATGAAGTTGCTCGATTTTAGCAACTCTGGCATCGAGTTAGGCTAGTTTATGTCGCAGTTGATCTTTGCTGCCTTCAGGTTCTAATAACTGTGCAGCATCTGCCATCAATCTATAGCACAGACGCATTTTAACGTCTTGTTCCTGATATTTGCGTGATTGCTCGCTGTTTTGCATTGCTTTGGATTGATTTGTACATTGATGATATTTGAAGTTTCGTGTTCCTGCGGCATGCTTGCCATGTTGATGTTGGCCGCTGTGTTCGAAAGTTTTGGTAAACTATTCATTGACTGTGGTCTTGTTGTTTTTGGTTTTGTGCATAGAAAATTATCATCATTTACCGGCATTCCTAACACTGCTTTCAACTTCTCGTTCATCTGGAGTTGAAAGTTCGAGTAGAACGTCTCGAACGTTTTTTGTTCCTCCCAATACCTATATAATGCGACGGATTATGATCAAAGTATTTTTCCCTCATCTCGCCATCTTTAGTGAAGTTTGTTTTAATTTTTTTAATGATATCAAAACGAGTATCTTGTTGATTGTACAGATCCTCCATTGCCTGTTAGAAGCCTTCCCACGTACTTATGCGTCAAGATCCAACTCTCATACCGATACAGGACAATGGGTGTTCAATCAGAGAGTTGAACATGAATATGAATAAAAACCTACCATGCAATAAATCGTATTACGTTACAACAAGTTCCGATGCATTTCTTATAGGGTCGACTAACTATTCTTTTTTTTGACGCATAAGCACGTGAGAAGGCTTCTAACATTCAAGAAAAGAATCATGCATGTGATATAGGACCCAAACCTCCGACGTTCGACATTTCTGATATCGTGCATGAAATCAAAGAACATCGAGTACACTATAGCTCGTGTCGCGCTCTGCGTGCGCTGATCCGAACCGAATGATACAGCGATCTTTTAAGGGAGATCCGCCTTTCGGTAGACGAAGAGGTCGCTATCGGCGACGATGGCTAACAGTATAAAGAGCTGGCTCGTGATCGAAACAGATGGAGTCAGATGACACGGTACGGGCCAACAATGGCCTGTAAAAGCCGACAAAAAATACATCGATCGATTGCCGCACAGCAATCAATTACCTCGCTAGGTTCCATGTCGTTTTTGGCATGATTCAGAAACGACAACGAATTATTATGTAATTATGCTAAATGTATACTAAATGTATATATTAGGGTGATTTACAACCACCGAGTCCAATGCCAAGAATAATAGTCAAAATTAAATTTTTGTTTTTATTTATTAATTCCAAAAAAAAAAAAAATTAAATTCTTCGACTACATTAATTTCTATTTAGTTGAATATATTCTTCATTAATTTTATTACATATTTATGATGTACTCGTTTGTGTTGCATATCGAAGACGATTCGAAAACATGTATAATTTAAATATTGGATTACTTTTTAATGACCCTCCCCACACTCCCATCCCATCCGACCGCGTACACATCCTCCATCTCAAAACTACTTTGCTCAACTTTTTTTTTTTTAATTTAATCAGTCTTCGCCTTCCCATTCGTCTTAAATACGTGTATAAAATTGTTGTTGTTGCCCGTTCAACAAACAGACAGAACAGAACAGAACAGATTATGTTCGGTTCGATGATCCGGAAAGGCGATGAAAAATATATATAAATCGAAAATCGTTTAGTCGATACGAGAGGTGTGCGGGCAAAAAGTTTAATTGTTTTAACTCTCGATTGGATTTGCTCGTCTGCCATATACTGACGAAGAATCTGTTGACTTAATTAAGCTGTAATATTAAATTAAATTAATTCCTTGATGTTTCGTATTTATGTATGTGTGTATGTTTAATTATTTCAAAATCACAGAATTAACATGTTTGTTGCTATAAGTTATTGGGTTACATGCGACACTCTTAACGACATAATCATGCTGGATTTTCGGTTGCTAGTCCAAGCGCCTCGGCATGTTTTTTGGCTTTTAATCGTAAATCGGCTATACTTGAGTTTTTGTTGTGGGCAGCGGCTAGTGCGGCTAAGCTGAGCGGATACTGAGGTATTTGAAATAGTCCGGAACCGACATTGGCGCCAGCAGTCATCGCAGCGGCATACTGAAAGAATTAATTTGTTAATATGTTGGCTAATAGTTAGTTAATTATAAATATTAATAATACCTGATGTGCGGCTGATAACAAAGCGGGATCGAATGCTGAAAATCCAGGTGTTGCCGATGAATAGTGAGATGTTTGTGGTTGAGCTGAGCTACTTGTTGAATTCGTACCAGACGATGAGTTACGTATCGATGGCATATTTACATATGGAGCGACACGACACGGTTCGAGTGGTGTCGAGACAGGTGGGCTGTGACTAGTTAACAGGATACCGGCTGTAAAGGAAAAAATATTTAGAATTGATTAGTTTGGGGTATAAAGGGTCGAATCTTAATAAAGAGTCGGATGCACTCAGGCCTATTTTTTAAGGGTGGTATCTTGCCAATGTGGCCCCTGAGTATAGCTTAAACTCGAGGTTTGTTAAGTACAAGAAGTTGTTAAGTCAACCAAGGCTTAGATCGATTAGAACTCGGAACGTTATACCTATATGTGATCCGTTTTGTAATCGACCAGTGCACCGAATGCTCATTAGTTACTCCACATGATTTCGAAAAATGACTGTACCACACCATCCCAAGACATTTCTAATCATTTAATATGCCCAGGTACGCAAGAGTTATGTTGGCCAAGGTTGCAAGTTGATCAATCTAAATATAAATCGATTCGTTGTTTACTAATCGTACCAGCCCCGCAGTTATTTAATTTAACCGGATGGATCCTCGACTGCTTCTAGTGAAAAATCATTGAAACATCTCATCGAAACCCACTTTCCAGGAAGCTTCGCCGACTCGTCAGAGACTAGAATTCATCGAGAGCCACATTCACTGCGCATAGAGGATATCGTAACCAAGAGACGGTTCCTATGGGAACTTTAAAGTTTCAAACCCTATAAATCGGCTGGTCCTGAACTAATGATTTCAGTGGAGATTCAGAACAACTCGATGATTATTCTCCCCTGGCTGAAAGTAATCTTGAAAGAGTGTTTAAAACTGGTCTGTTCTCCGCGGGGGTGAGCAGAGGTCAGAGTGTACTTTATTCCGAAAGCGGATAAATGCTCACATGGCTACCCAAAGGAATTGAGAAATCAATATTCTCGCAAGAGTTTTATATGGTGGCGTTCCTTGATATTGAGGGCGCCTTTAACAATGTAAAGATGGAGGCAATTCTGGAGGGATTGTCAATCACATGCTTGAGTGGAGGATGGTAAGCTTGGGGGAATCCAATGTCAGGAGGTAGGTGGCTAAGGGAACCCCGCAGAGAGGTGTCCTGTCTGTTCTCTGGAACATAGCATTCAATGGGATGCTGTTAGATCTGGAGAGAGAGAGGATCGGAGTGATTGCTTATGCAGATGACGTAGCGATAGCTGTCTCTGGGAAATATTTAAGCACGGTGAAGGAGCCCTCCTAATCATTATGAGATGAGCCATCAGATGTGGACTAGAAATTAGCTCGTTCAGAACTGAACTGGTCCTCTTTACTAGAAAATATGAAATCGCGGTGTAGATTCACCTCTCTTAAATGGCGGGAGACAAGATTTTACTGACAATATAGTCATGTATTCGTGTAGGACCGCCATTGGAAAGAGATGGGGCCTGAAGCCGAAACTGGAGCACTGGATATTCACTTCCGTAATAAGACCTGTACTGTTGTATAGGGTTAGCGTGTGGTAGCCAGCTCTTGATAAAATAACGTACAAAAGGGGATCAAGAAGCGGCAAAGACCGGTCTGCATGCTTATAAGCGGGGCGCTGAGAGCAACACCTACACGTGCCTAGGAGGTGATTACGGCCACCCGAATATCAGCCATATCTCAGTATAAATGTCTTCAGACAGGGCACTCAACGATAATCAGATAGCTAAGGAAGGGACTGGCGAATCTAGACTACGTTACACCGACTTTGTGCTTGAGAGCTAGACGGTAATGACGGAGCTGGAGTCTTCTGTGACAAATTTGAAGTTAATATATCAGTTCGTCTCCCTGATCACTGCAGCGTGTACCAGGCAGTAGGTATAGTATCGATGAAGGAAGCCCTGAATTGGTTGAGACATAATGTGTCCTCGACTGATATCGCAATTTATGTGGACAGTCAGGCGGCAATCAAGTCGTTGGACTATGTTTCTCTGACGTCTAGAGTGGCGTTGAGCTGCCACTTGTCTCTGAATTAGATCATTTATCTGAATGATTGAGCATTTCAACATTCAGATAGTCTGAGTCCCCGTCCACAGGGACGTCATGGGGAACAGCAGGGCTAAAAAATAAGTAGCTCAAACTGGTTCTCATAAGGGTAATAGAAAAGTAATATCCTGTGGTATCACAACGGACCGTCGCCGGCCTATGTGTGCTGCAGTAGCCACTCGACCTAACCTAACCTAAGGTTAATTATTACACTATTACTCAAGCCATGCCCAAAGACTTCTGTCTCTTCTTCATAATCTGTTGTTGATCCATTTGTATACCAAATATAAATCTTAGTTCTAATGAGGGCTCTTCTCTGTTCCACTCATCCCTACATCAGAAAATACCATATTCAATGCCTTGTGAAATAAAACTTTGGCCGGCATACCTGTTGGAAAGTATGTCCAATGTATAGGTGGTGGAACGTCTCAAAACAAACCGAAGTCAATTTAACACTTACAACAGTCGGTATATAACACATCATTACTCTTCAACGAAACACTAAAGCTTATTCCCTTTGGTCCGGATTTTACACTGGAAGCATCGCTTTCTCGAAAATAAGACTGAGGTAATTACATTTAATGATGCTCGCTAATCCGACATAATAGTGTTAACTGCATGATATGAATGTGAACGAGATGAATGAAGTTTCAAGAAAACAGTGATGTCAGATGCCAGACAGTTCGAGAAATAATTCAATTACTGAATTTCAATTTCCATGCCGTTGAGTCGTACCCATTGATGTTTTCAAATCTTAGGTCTATAGCAACAAGCCAATGGTCATGCGCACTTTGAAGGAAGAAATCATAAACCGTGGAGGCCTTACACTTTAATCTAAACTGAATCATTATTTGAACTCTTCAGATAATTCGAGAGGCTCACAACTGAGTCTAAGATTTATTTTTGAGATGTTTGTCATCACGTTGATTTGGTTTTAAAACTGACTATGTATGGTGGAATTATTGGAATTAATTTTATAATTTGGCCTAACGAGATGCACTCTACTACAATTCCAAGTTGTTATATTTGGAAGTTTTTTTTATTAAACAGTATGGTTATGTTCGTTAAGTTGTCACACGATCTGTCATACAGCGTTACTGTAAGTATATACACCAGTTATTCATCATGAATAGATTGACACTAGAAGGAACGCTACCAATATGTTGATTAGCCTTCATGAGATTTGATACCTCTCGGCTATTGCCTGTGGAACCACGGACTTCACTAGTCTATATTATTAAACCAGTGACAAAATTTTGAAAATATTACCAAAAGCTGTACGTCCAGAATTCGATTCGTCAAAAAAATCCGCGATGGTCATATGCCTACTTTGGTCATAGTGACTTCCAGATATTTCACTTAATGGTTCATTCGATATTTCTTGTTCTCTGATTATTGGTAATACTAACTATTCCATTAAAGTCTATTTCCCGCAGTGGTTAAAACTTCGGCAGTTGGAGCAGGAGGTATCGGGTGCAAATTCTGATTATGATCAGTGAATTGAATTAACACATTTATGACCCTCATTGTTTCGATCCATCTTCTATGTCAGTACGATAAGCTGGTATGGAGCTACGATAAGCTGGCATGGAGCTAACTATAGGACGTAAATAAGCGTATTGCGAAAGAGTTGGGAATGCCTTGACTAACAAACGTCCATTTCCTCCACCAAATGCTTGCCCGTCTTTATACATGGTTACATTCCTCGAGAACATTCAACTTTTTCCATTCCACTGTTACTGTTTTCCATCTATCAGATCATTCCCAGCCGACCTATCAGATCATTTCCTTTATCTATATCACTTGTTGCCCAGCTTTCGTCAGAAAGCCGTTTTAGAGGAATTGGGAGTGTTGGTTGTTTCAGTTTACGTGTGGCTTTCCATAATGAGAAATCCGTTGCTTCAATAGCTGTGAGTCTATTGAGGTAATGTTGAAGACATTCGTCACGTACGTTTAGTAAAGCGATTCTCAGGGGTTCAATCACTTTATTTAACCTTAATTTAAGAGTAGCTTACCTTGAGAATTACCATTGCCTGATAATTGACCGTTTTGTCATTAAGAACAACGTTTTACTTTTACTAATATTCTAGGTATACCCCTTGTTACATAAAAGTCTTGTAAATCGGGAATTTTTCGCCTGCCAGTTAGCCAGTAAGTTGGGTGACCGCAGTAGATACGTGGTCCATCTTTTCATTCGGTATACATTTCCATGTTTGTTTTCCATTCTGGACCAGAACTGATTTCAGCTTCAAACCAATACTAAAGCTTTAGGTGTAAACAACTATAATTCCCCACCAAACAGTATATTTAAGAGGATGTTAAAGAGGATTTGAGCTAAAATGTGCTTTATCGCTCATAATAAGACTGTTCTAAAAGGTGGCAATTTATTTTGTAGCAAAATGAACCTCTTGGCCAATTGTAACCGCTATAGGGTATCTCTCGGCATATAATTCTTGGGTGAATTGAATTTTATATGGAAATATCTTCAGATCAATTTTTAGAATGTGTCGCAGCGATGTTCGGGAGATGCCAAATTGAGATGCCAAAATTCCCCAATTTACGACATTATTGCACTGAACATCATGCCATTTCAAAACACCACTTAATCTAACAACACGGAACATACTTTAAATTAAGGATATTATACTCATTCATCATGATCCAAATACTATATGCGAGGAGATATTGCCTATGATAATTGGCCTGTGCTGTGTCAATGTCATCTCTATACTAGGTTAGGTTAGGTTAGAGTGGCTGCTAACGCACACTTAGACCGTTGCCGGTCTGTTGTGATTCCACAGGATCTTAGTCCCCTAATACCCCTAATACTCTATTGTAACCATCGTGAGCTACTAATGTAGCGTAAAATGTCCCGCACCTTACTATCTGCAAGATCTGAAAGGTTGTGCATTACATACCTACCCAAGTGTAAATGTCTTCTTAGTGCCAGTGCAGGACGAGAGCACAGGAAGTGAACAAGCGTCTCTTCCTCCTCTTCGTCCATGCAGCTTCTACAGAAGTCATTTGTTTCTAGACCCAGCCTTCTCGCATGCTCCCTGAAAAGGCAGTGTCCCGTTAATATTCCTACTATTCTTCTTAGATCTCTCCTCTCCAGAGAGATTAAGGTCCTGGAGCGATTCAGATCCAACCTTGGCCACATTTGTCTCGCTCTCTCGCATGTGAGGGTGTTAGACCACCTCTCCTGTGCTGAAGCTTCCGCCCTTTTCCTCAGAGCCAGTCTAAGCTCCACTGTAGGCCTCCCCACATTGGTCCTTTCAGGCTTTAGCTGAAGAGTTGTACCTTGCCTAGCTAGTTCGTCTGCCCTGCAGTTACCCTTGACGTCAGAGTGGCCGGGGACCCAGATAATCTGAATATTGAAATGCTCACTCATCTCGTTAAGAGACGAGTGGCAACCCAATGCCACCCTAGACTTCAACAGCACTGCTTCCAGCGACTTGATAGCCGCCTGACTGTCCACATAAATCTTGATATCCCTCTTGGATATCACGTTATACCTCAACCAGTTCAAGGCTTCCTCAATCGCTATTATTTCCACCTGGTACACGCTGCAGTGGTCAGTGAGACGAACGGAAATACTTATATTTAATGTTCCACAGAACAGCCCAGCTCCGATCTCTATACTAACTCGACAGAAATCCTTTGGCGCTCACAGTAAAGGAGATTTTTTCAAAGGACCTTAGTTTTGAAACAAAATCAATTTTACTGGGTAATACTTAGTACTACCTGGCCACCCCCCATTCCGTCTTGTAAATTGGAAGTTTTTCGCCTATAAGTTGCCCAGTAGATATGTGGTCCATCAAACCATTCCTATAACCTTACGTGTATTGTGTCCTATATCTTGTAACGCGCATCAATCAATATTTCGTGATTGCATATTCCATATTTTTATCATGTTCCGCCATTAACGGATAAACGAAAAATTGCTGACTTTTGCAACGTCGTTTATTGAATTCTTACATCATGTTCTGTTTACATTTATCATGTAAAAATATGAGGCAGCATACGACACCAAGTAAAACGATATCCCTTTTTGTCGATACCATGGAACGTTGTACAATCTATCATACTTATACTAACAACGGCACCTAGTGTGGGAATAATACCAACGATCACTTTCTATTGCGTTTATTTTTGTTAACAATATTGCGACCCTAAGCACACCATCCAACTATACGGGGAATGATACCCCACGTTAGTAGCATAACATACAGGCGTAACTATACAGGCTAACCCTATTTTAAGCTTTAGGTGCAACAAACGTCCTATAACGAACACGAGACTGCAGTGTGGGGTCGCTCAGAAGTACCTAAGTCTATACTAACAGGTTTATCCAATGAGAGGATTTATTTTGATTAGTCGGCTATTTGGGCAGCTGTTAATTTCGAAACTGTCATTATTTGACGTTTGACAAGTAAAAACTACGCAATCACGAAAAAATGGCAAAACTTTGGACGGCAATAGTGAAATTGGTGGAAAAATTAGAGCTGCTGAGACATGTTAGTGATGTAAAATGTCGAAACCATGTGCACCGCTCAATATCAAGTTGCTGCTGTAGCCCATGGTGTTGAAGAAAACTAAGGTTTGTCGATTCCTCGTCGATCTTTGGAATAAGACATCCCACAAACAACATTACAACGCATTTTGCATAAAGACATAAGGCTTTTAACTTCCAGTTAACATATGGACTCGAGCCGGTCGATCACCATAGATATCGTATCTTACCTGAATGGGTTCTTAAATACATCAACATGATTTCTCGAAAATGAGGCTGATGCCACTATTACGGTGAATGGATTGCACTACCGAGCTATAATTTTTTTCCGCACACTGAAAGATATTGATGTGGAAGACGTTTATTATCAGTAAGACGGCGGCTCTACGTGCTCTACGGCTCTTATTTTTCGAAGAGGTGATCACAAGTGGCCACCGAGATCTTGTTATTTAACACATTTAGTTATTTTTCTTTGGGGCCATTAGAATTCGTGAAGTTATCGAGGACATACTGCCGTAAGTGTGCGAATTGGTCTAGAAAATGATAAAGGCGACCATTTGGCTGATATCGTTTTCAAATTTTAATCTGAAACATTAATTGATTTCTCTTAAAAAATATCCGTTTTTTGTAAATATCAAAATGAAACCTCTCATTGGAAAACCCTTTATATATAAAATATAATTTTTAATTTAATAAAAATAAAAATCAGAATAAAAAATAGAAACAAAAAACAAACGAAATAAAATTGATTAAATAAAATAATAAAAAATCATGAACCAAATAAAATAATATTAATTCCTCCTGGGGACCATTAATGTTCCTGTAATCTCATTTTTTTTTGTTCATTCTGTCTAAATTATAAATCGCAATTCAACAGTCGTTTATTTACTCGTATAGATGAGAATTTCCCTGAATCTTGGTTTCATCTCGTTTTTTATGTACATACAACCATATGCATGTATATGGATGTAGAAGAAAAGTTGGATGCTGAGAATAAAAAACGACCAACATGATTTTATTCAGAGGGGTAGCCCTCTCAAGCAAGCGCAAAAAAATGGTGAAGATGAATTTGTCTTTTCAAATAAAAATTATGTTTATGGTATACATGGGTTGGGTTGTGGCGGATGGCTATGCAAACCCTATATATGTGTGTGTATATATTATGAGGGGGTTGGCTGATACATAATTTTCGTGTATACAACGGTCAAATTATTATTATACAAAGTTTCTGAAATATTGCACTTTTGTTGTTGTTCTTTTTATTTTTAATTTTCAGCTTGATAATAAATTCCCAGATAACACAACATCTTGGTACATACTTTGGTATATAAACACGTCTACGGTGTTATATATAAATTAAAAGAATGTTATATGTCTTAAATATATATTTGTGGTCTAGTGTATATTTTATTATAACTTCATTAAGATTTGTTGCTGTGAGGTTGAACGGATGGAATAACAATGGTCTTAATGGCCACTGTCCACCGGCACCCCGTTTCTTTAAGAAACCCGACAAAACACAAGGATCGTCAAATCTGGGGAATGTAATCGCCACGCGAAATCAGCATCGTTTAGAATTATTCTGTAATCGAAATATTCTCGAAGAATTACCATTATTTCTCTCGTGGTATGAGCTGTAGCTCCATTTAAACGAATTTCTAGCATGGTCCGGCCCAGAAACGGTTTCTGGATACTCAATTTAATTTTTGAAAAAAAATATGAACCGATGTTTTATCAGCCTTAATTGCACTCTATCAGCCATAAAAGCTTTTGTGGACTGATCACGAATACAATGTGCACCAATACGAATGTATAAATGGTTCGAAAGGTCTTAGGGTTGATACGGGGTTAGGACCGTTTACTACGCCCTTTAAGCCATAGCACGGAACTCAAAATCGTCAGTTCGTTAACATATCCATTTAAACGAAAATGTGCTTCATCACTCATAATATAAGACTGTTGGCATTTTATGATGCAAGCAAAATGAATCTTTTGGCACTCTGTAACCACCATGGTGCATCACTCGGCAATAATTCTTGAGTGAATTGACTTTTACATGAAACCATTAACAGATCAACTTAAATATAATGCGCCGCATTGTGTGGATATGCCGGATCGTTTGGGAGATGCCAACTTATCTATCACGTCCAAATTGCATAATCATTGCATACTATATGCGGGGAGATATTGGCTATATCTACTCTTTCTTTCTACTAAATCGACACAAATCCTTCAGTGCTCGCACAGAGAGACTAATTTTTTTCCTAAGACATTATAGTTTTGAAACAAAGACAGTTTTCTTGGTTAGTACTTGTACTATCCGTCCTCCGCACCTTCCCTTCCCCCCATTGCATCTACAAAGTCCGCATGTGGTGCCCTATAAACCTTAATAAGATTTCGACAAAAACGATATTTCGGACCATCCATTTTAGTTTGTTCCATAATCGTGGTTTGTTTGTTCATGACTCGACTGAGGGCTGGCCATTTCTTCGTCTCGCGTCCATGCTCACCCATGAACTGTTCAGTTGTTCGAATTGTGTGACGCCAGATACTGTCATACATCAATATAAAATCAGTCCTTATATATCCAGCGTAACTAAATTATCCAATCAAAATGTCTTCGAGATATCGTTCAGCGTTCAGATTTCTTAAATTCACGAATTGCTTCGGCACGAGACTCTTTCAGTAAATCATCGCTGGGAAAAAAATTGTTCCTGGTCGCCGGTAGACCCGACCTTTATTGCTCAAATTCGATTCAGTGAGAAGGCAATTTGCCAGTGATGTAAGAACAGTAAGATTGGCTCACTGATGGCAAATATCGATCAACGTGGTATAATACAGGAGATTGCAGCATTTCAACTGTTTTCACCGAAACATCGAACTTTTCTACGATTGCTTTAACTTTAACAGTACCAACGTCGAATTTCCCTTATCACAACCTAGTTACATTACCACATAACACTCTAGGGATAACGTTATTTTTAAGGGAGACATCAAGATTCTTTAATGGTCTTAACCAAGGGAGATAAGACAAACTCATCTCATATCCCAAACACTCCTTAGTTAACCAGCAACGATCCCAGTTCTTCTTAAATTTTGACAGACATAATTTTTTTACTGAACATTCTCTCTGGGCAGTGTTCATCACATGTCGATCGCGGTTCCTCTTTGAGGATCAAGTAACAATTTTTATTCCAAGAACAAACAGATTTCGGGACTAAAAGCGTTTGTTTGGAAGGGGAGTCAATCAATGAACTTTTCGAGCCTGGTATTTCGAATGATGACAGTTCTCTGAATTAATGCAATCTTCTCAAACTAAACGATTAATTTTTTTATTTTGGTATGACGTTTATGAGTTTCTTTAAGATTTTGTAATTTCAGATTGTGGATCAGAAAAATGTTCATCCATAGGTTCCGACTGACGGAACATCCGAATTATCCTAATTTCTGAGTTGTACAAACCTGTAACCATACCAAGGGTTTACCTAGGGGCATAAACTAGCATCTTATTTGCTCAATTTTCCCAGTCAGTCTACAAACAATTTTATTATCATGCTATTGATGTGTCGTTGGGACCTCGTCATGTCGTCTTACCTACCGGCAAATATATTTTAAGACACTCTGATATTTAATGTATCTCTGAATCGTTCTGTATTTCAGGCATCGTTCTACCATTTCAAATCCCGTCAGTTTAACATCCATGTAAATATGTACAACGACTATTTTGAAAATTACGAACGGTCTGGTTATCACAGATTACTTCAATTTGGGCTACTCCTGGTCAAAACTAAATGCATTTTGAGTGAATAAATTGGTTTTTGAATTGGATTGAATCTCCACAAAAGACAGTTATTCTTCATCAATATCGTATCACCCCAGCTGGAGAGAGTTATGCTCATTTAGAAATTTGGAAGTTGTCTTGGACCATCAATTGAATTTCCGAGACCATATTAATTGAATAGTCTGGGTGGGAATCCTGCTTGTGGGTAGTATGCTTAGCTTAGGTCTAACCAATGAACTAGAATTGAATTGTTGTACTAGCAAAAACGAAATCTTGTTCATTCTTTCTAACCTAACAGCTTGATAATTGTTGTTATATACGATTGTGAACCGAGGTTGGCCTGCTCAACAGCAAATTCAAATCGGAACTGGAGAAATTAATATCTTCTTAATTGAATGGCTGTCAATAAGCCCTGAGAGTGGGAGCTTCCATGTTTTGTAAAATATTTCGAATGAAACCTAAGACCCACAGAATACCAGCACACCAACCAGAGCTTGTCGCAGGAGGCCACTACATCTGGTTGGATTGATGGACTGCGACATTTGTAAACATTTCGAATCTTGAAAATATCAACAAAATAAAACAAAATCGGATACCCAGCATAACCAGCAACCCCGGATTAAGTACCCAAACATGGGTATATACCAGTCAATTTAAAACCTCTTCAAGTAAAGGTTGAAAGCTGCCTTAAACACGAATTCCACTTCCTAGATATTCGATAAATAAATTCGAGCTTTGCATCTGCAGTTTGATGTTTCGGCAGCTTCACCGTAAACCCAAGCGCATTAAATGTTCCTCGTGCTACCCGTCCTGGCGTAACAAATGGTAGTGGTAGTACTTTCTCCTTTAATTCTTTAGAACATTTACCATTTATTAATCTATAGAACACGCAGAGTTCTGCAACACCTCTGCGGTGCTGTAGGCTGTCTATAGATCTTTCGTAAGTCTGGAGTTTCGTTTTATTCGAATGGCATTGACACTGAACTTTATCCAGCAACTGGAGAGCAAATCCATATGCTCCACCCCAAACTTGACAGCAATATTCTAGACACAGTCTAATAAAGGTTTTATATATATCTGGAGGACCTGATGCGATATAAAAAACCGTCTGCATCTATTGAGGAACCCGAGTTTATGTGAAGCTGATTTGGCCAATGCGATAATGTGTTCATTCCATTTTAAATTATTGCTAATCTGAACACCAAGCATACGAATTGAGTTACAATCCACGAGAACGTTGTCTTTTGCTACCAAAGAGTATTGGTTGTGACTTATTTTACGCGAGAACGCGCGCGAATTGACAACTTTCGCCGTTTATCTTTTAACTCTGAAGGAGTATAGGCTCGACCGTGAATGAAATAGAAGAGTCCAGTTTTGCATCATCAGCAAAACTGTGGATAGGGTTCACAGTGCTATCCAATTAATGTATAACAAAAACAAAGTTGGTGATAAAACTGATCCCTGATGACCTCTCATTTAGGACACCGTTGATCTTTCGGTCTTTGATAAAGCTTTTTATCCACTTGATGATCATCGAATCCAAGCCGTATGCCACAAGTTTACATATGAGATTTTCATGTCAAACCTTGTCAAGAGATCGGCTGTGGAGCGGCTTTCGCGGAAGTCATATTATTTATCTGAAATTAACTTTAACCACTGGCTGACACAATTGATATTGGCCGGTAGTTTGAGGGGTCAGTTTTATCACAACAGTGTTAAAGAACCGGTTTCACCATCGCACTCTTCCAGGCGTTCGAGTATTTACCATGCTTATAAGAAAAGAGAAAAGTTTTAGTTAATGTTGGAGCCAAGTCACTGGCAAACTCCTTCAATATTCGAACATAAATTCCGTTAGGTCCGGTGGCCTTATTTATGTCCATTCCTTTCAGGTTTCTGAAGATAATTTCCTCCGAGATGTTGACAGGATCCATTTTGAAACCACAATAGGGAATTGTCGGAGGCGTAACTCCATCGGGGACAACTAACGTCGAGTTCAAAGGAAAGACGATTGCCAGTAAGTCGGTCTGCAAAAATGTATCCACCACCAAAGCACCGTCTGCATGTATGTGAAGTTAGCCCGAAAAGTAGCCCGAAAAAAATGTGTCCTTGCTAAAACTTTAATATTTTCGGGCCAGCCCGAACAATTTATTAAAACTGCAATATCTCTAAATTCTCATCCCGAAATAATTTTTACATCTGTATATAAAGCTGTTTGATTTTATATGTCAAACTAAATTTACAACGAAAATTAAATAATATAATAAAACTTAATAAACATTTTATTTATTCGCCATGCAAATTTATTAATAATAATAATAATAACAATAATTGAAACGAAATCATAAATGGTCGTTGAACATATGGTATATACAAAATACATGTTTACGTGGTCGTCCTCGCAGAAACTTCCAAAAAACAACTGCAACGGCTTCGAAAAATTGATAAATATCACAAATCTAAATATAAACCCAGATTACCATACTAACGGGTGATTTTTTAAGAGCTTGAGAACTTTTTTTTTAAAAAAAACGCATAAAATTTGCAAAATCTCATCGGTTCTTTATTTGAAACGTTAGATTGGTCCATGACATTTACTTTTTGAAGATAATTTCATTTAAATGTTGACCGCGGCTGCGTCTTAGGTGGTCCATTCGGAAAGTCCAATTTTGGGCAACTTTTTCGAGCATTTCGGCCGGAATAGCCCGAATTTCTTCGGAAATGTTGTCTTCCAAAACTGGAATAGTTGCTGGCTTATTTCTGTAGACTTTAAACTTGACGTAGCCCCACAAAAAATAGTCTAAAGGCGTCAAATCGCATGATCTTGGTGGCCAACTTACCGGGCCATTTCTTGAGATGAATTGTTCTCCGAAGTTTTCCCTCAAAATGGCCATAGAATCGCGAGCTGTGTGGCATGTAGCGCCATCTTGTTGAAACCACATGTCAACTAAGTTCAGTTCTTCCATTTTTGGCAACAAAAAGTTTGTTAGCATCGAACGATAGCGATCGCCATTCACCGTAACGTTGCGTCCAACAGCATCTTTGAAAAAATACGGTCCAATGATTCCACCAGCGTACAAACCACACCAAACAGTGCATTTTTCGGGATGCATGGGCAGTTCTTGAACGGCTTCTGGTTGCTCTTCACTCCAAATGCGGCAATTTTGCTTATTTACGTAGCCATTCAACCAGAAATGAGCCTCATCGCTGAACAAAATTTGTCGATAAAAAAGCGGATTTTCTGCCAACTTTTCTAGGGCCCATTCACTGAAAATTCGACGTTGTGGCAGATCGTTCGGCTTCAGTTATGAAATGTCAAAGCATACTGAGCATCTTTCTCTTTGACACCTTGTCTGAAATCCCGCGTGATCTGTCAAATACTAATGCATGAAAATCCTAACCACAAAAAAATCACCCGATAGTTAGATAGAAGGTATACATTTACACGAGTCAGTACATAATGATCGGAACACAAAAATTCAAATTTTCACGGTTACATTTTCTTCCGTAACGAATTCCACAGGGCCATCCGACTACTTCGGACAATGTCTCGAGTTAGTGTTGGTCACTTAAAAATTATTATATTTTAAGTTTTTATTGTTATTTCTAATTTAAATTATTCTTCCAGATTCTAATTATATTAACGTGGTATTCTGCGGAACAATCTACCGTATAAATCGGGGGTACACCTTTTTGTGGAATAGTAAATTGGTTTGTTATAGTTAAAATTTCCACGTGTACCACTTAACATTTTTTTGTTCGTCAAATGATTCGACTTTCCAAAATCTTCGTAAGCACTGGTCAATATTGAGCAAACTTTCTTGTGTGTTCATGGTCGCACCCATTGAAGAATCGTGGTTATCAATTCTGCCAGTGGTTTTTCCTGAAACAATCCATCCGAATACAGTATTTTGTAGAGTTGGTTCTTCTGACCTGGTTTTGATTTGACCATCTCTGAGAAGTTGGAAAAAGTGATCAGCACCAATAAGTACGTCGATACATTTGATTTTGTTAAACTATGGATCAGCAAGTTTGATTCCGGAATAGAATTGTTCATCGATAACCAGATTTTGTGGTGGTAGTTGTCTAGTTATTTTTGGCAATACCAGTGCTTTGATTGACATATTAAATTCATGTTGAAGCTTGATGTTAACAGTTACCCATCTCTTGGAAATTCTTGGTTCTGATTTTTCTATTCCACTTATGGAAATGCGACCATTAATTTTTTTCAAACCAAGTCGTTGCACACATGATTCTGTGATAAAGCTAGCTTGTGATCCAGAATCTAAGAGGGCACGACACTGTACTGGTTCTCCCGATGTATCAATAACACTTATGATGGCTGTGGGTAGGATAACTGATGCATTTATGTGTTGCGAGTGTAAAGATGACATCCCTGTTGATGAAGTTGATGGAGATTGGTTCTCTGGATCATCGGCAGTTGCAACTTGATGTAATAACGTATTGTGTTTCACACCGCATTTCTGGTATCGGTGTTTCGACGGACATTTAAAAATAAGGTGGTTGACACTGAGGCAATTGAAGCATCGGTTGGTCTTCCTCGCAAATTCTTTTCGTTGAATTGCGCCCATTGAATTGCGCCCATTGCACTGAAACATTCAATGGTCTGTCTTCTGGCATACAGCGGATTCAAATTTCGGCCTTAATTTGGTTGTGTTACTATATGACGTAACATGACTTCGAACTTCGGGTTTTGAGACTACACGTCTGGCAGCTGGTACTAGCAACTCAAGTGTATCTATTAGTCGACTTAAAAATTTTAGGACTCGGAAAACTGTGGTTTAATCATATCTGCCGAATATTTAGACCAGAGACCCTTTGACTTATCATCTAGTTTTAGTGTCAAAATGTAAATCAGCCATGGATCCCTGGTTTCGGCTGTTTCTCCAAGTGCCTTTAACCCCCGAATTACTTCGTCTGAGGTGTTCATTAACCTTTTGACTTGGGTCAACGATTACCGACGAATTGTGTGCTGCTGGTTGATCTACAAATGTACGAATAAAAGAGTTAATTATATGCCTTTTCCTATCGTAGCGTCCCTTTAATTTGGTTAAAGCTCCAATATAATTTCCTTCCGTGATGGCAATATGTCGAAGTAGGACGGCAGCTTCTCCGCAAAGCAGTCCTTTAAGATATTGAAATTTTTGCACCGCATTGAGGCTTGGTGACTCATGTATTATCGAGGTGTATAGGTCATAGAAAGACTGCCATTCCGAGTATTCACCAGAAAATGATGGTAAGTGAATTTTCGGAAGTTTCACTTGGTTGTGGTCTCCATTTGCTTGAGTGACGTTCTGCGATGTGTCGAGGTTGATGACACCATGATTTAAATTTTTGGAGCGTATCCACTTATTAAGCTCTGACACAGCTATATAATAGTTTTCTTCGTAACTCAAATCGCTTTCTTCTTCAGGCTTTAGATTAAAGATACGAAGCTCTAGGTCAGTAAACCCCTCCATTAATTTCTCAACACGACGTAATCGGGTGGTCAATTCTCCAACCTCTGTATTCTGATGATTTTCCTTAGCATACTTCACTATATTTGTTAACCTTGCTTTGTTAGTGCTGCGCTGTTTCTTGAGACCCGCGAGCTTGTCTGCCATTTCTAATTGATACTGGATACTGTGACGAACATTATTATCGATTAAGATTTGAAACTTGTTATTTGCTTTAACACCGTTGATCGTTCTTTGTAGTAATTTAGTAACCGTAATGCACAATTTGAATTAATTCGATATTTCGCACTTTAAAAATAGCGTGGTTATTTAACACTATTTTTATGTTCCGATTATTATGTACTGACTCGTGTAAATGTATACCTTCTATCTAACTAGTATGGTAATCTGGGTTTATATTAAGATTTGTGATATTTATCAATTTTTCGAAGCCGTTGCAGTAGTTTTTTGGAAGTTTCTGCGAGGACGACCACGTAAACATGTATTTTGTATATACCATATGTTCAACGACCATTTATGATTTCGTTTCAATTATTGTTATTATTATTATTATTAATAAATTTGCATGGCGAATAAACAAAATGTTTATTAAGTTTTATTATATTATTTAATTTTCGTTCTAAATTTAGTTTGACATGGTTATATTTCTTGTGAGCAGATTTATTTTGTCTGGCTGCTTTGGCGGCTTCGTTTGAAAAGATTTTAAAATTAGGATTTGGATTGGAAAAGGATTTTTCTCTTGGGAAGAATTATTCCTCCGAAAGAGGAAATTATTGGTAGCCACCAAGGATAATTTCGTTCACCAAGTTTTTTCATCAATTGAGAACTTTTACAATTAGTTGCGGTATTCGACAAGGAGATGTGCTGATCACGATAAAAATGTGGGGGGAGGGTTTGGGGCATTTATGCTTTATATCCTCTACGTAGACTTCTACGTGCTTACAACAGTATGATGAGTTGGCTCATGATCAAAATTGCTGATGGAATCAGATTGCTAGCACGGTGGCCTGTAAAGACCGTTACTAATAAGGTCATACATTAATACTGTCAAAATCTTAAAGTTTCTGTATTTATCAGACCTTAACAATGGAACCTTTCCTTAGCCATCGTATACAGTTTATTATAAATATTAATTTTAATTCAATTATGAAACATACAGAACGAACACAGCTCGTATATCTTGTAAAAAGGAAGCATTAATTTTTAAACATATTTGTCTGGCACAGATACCTATGTACAGTTACATTCATATAAAAATTATATTCCTTTGAATAAATCATTCTTAATCCCATTTCCATTCTCAATCTAACATATTTTCATCTGCTTGATCAAATGCATATAATTTGTGTATATGACGGAGTGCAACGGAACGGAGCAGTGTTTGTTAGATAAATGTCGGCTAGATTTGTATTATGGCTTATTAACTTGGTGCCCAACCCGCCCCCATCTAAACATATACTGTCTATCGAGCATGTACATGTATACAGTCGAGTTGATTTATTTCTATCGAATCCGATTTTATAATACATATGTGATTCACGTTATCCTCCTTACATCGATATACAATATATTTGGGAAGCATGTCGGAGGAATAAAAAAAAATTATATCTTCCTCAATCTTATCATTCGATTTTTTTTTATCATCCATTTATTTGATTAACTAACTCGCTCAAAAATTTATTTAATTTATTTGAATTTTATTACACATTTTTTGTAAATTGCGTACACATATTCGTGCAACCATTTGTATCCTCGATTTGATGTGTAATCTGTTCTGTTTCGAGGATAATTTTTATTAAATTCAAAATTACATAAATTTAAATTATTTCAATAAATTTATTTTCAATTTCGTGTAAAGAAATGGGAAAATATGTTTGAGGTTTTCCGCCCCTTCGAACAAATCATAACGTTAAGGGGTAAAATATTCTATTGCATGCATACGAAAAGGGTTAAGTGTAATGTGGGTGAGTGGCAGAGAAATGTTAAAGCACCGATGACCTTAACATCGACGACAAGCAACCCTGTATATGGATGGTAATCGCAAGTGATTAATAAATTATTTTAAATCAGGAATTGGTACTGTAACAGAAAAATCATGGTAGAGGAGAGGTTGAGTGTAAATTATAAAGGTATGTATAACTGTGGCGTTCACAGTAACCCAACAAAATTCATAAATATCTGGTTTTCCAATAGGAGGTTTCATTTCGATATTTTAAAAAAAAACGAGTATTTATCAAAGAAATCATGAATGTTTATTTTATTGTAAAAAGGAAGGCCATTAACATTTCAAAACAACACTTCGCGAATTTGCGGCTGTATGTCGTCGACAACTTCACGAATTGCATCTTTAAGGTCTTGAATCGATTGTGGAGCTTTGGCATAAACCTTATTTTGTGGCGTTCACAAATAAGATGCACAGCCTCACGCCACAATAGTAAATTAAAATAATTAAATCGACAAAAGATTTCGATTCAAATTTTGTAATTCGCTAGCACTGTTGCAACAAAGCCTCACAACATATATAGAAACAAAATGCGACATACAGTCCGGTACCATATGCCTGATGAGATGGATTTGATCTTTTCGATCAATAACGTCATCAGATTGAAATCTCCCAGCATAATTATCATATCCTACAATGGTGACCCCGACGTCCGGAATATTAATTGCATTGTCTTCGGTAATCGCCACTTGATCTCCAATCATGATCTTTCTTGTTCACCACCCATCTGATGGAGACACTTGGCCTACATATAATATGTTCAAATTCCAAATGCGCCGCTTTATGATGACCTTCAGTGAAGATACGATATGATGTATACCATGTTGTGTTTAACACACAACTATAATTCGGTTCGGCCGTCAGTGAAGGAACTTGTTCAATAAAGTTCCATTACTATTATCGGCCATACTACAAAATGAATTGGGCTCGGCGTCGAGTCCCGAATCTTCATTGCATTGATGAACGATTTCATCGGCAACTGAAAGCCGCACTTATGGCCAGAGGCAACATGACTAATTGGAGCTCCGAAATTTCCATTGTTTTACTTGGCATTAGAGCTACGGTGAAAGAGGATATTAAGTGTTTGTTCACTTACGGAGCTTGTCTATGGCCAGTGGATTAAGCTTTCTGGCGAGCTCTTTATCGAAAATCCTCCTCTACTCACGGCACAGTAATAGATCAATTGCGAAATACAATGAGAAATCCCATACCAACTACAATTCGTAAATAGAAAAGAATGATATTTTCGTTCCAAAATCGTTGGATACCTGTGAATACTTACGAGCACTTAAAAACTTACGAGCACTTAAAAGCGGATTCGACTAATTTTTTTGATTGGAGATGCTTTTTGACTTGGTTGTTTTTCTTGTAAAGCCCTAAATAAAGTTTTACTTTATAATGTTGGAAAAAGATTAGGCAACATCTTTCAAGTTTTCCAATATTTTTACTCTGGTCAATTGATGATTACGGGTATATGTCGCGAATTGATTTCTACATGATCGCGATGCATCTCTTGGCAACCACAATCTTTTCACAACTATATGTATGGCCTTTTATCTGCGAAGAGGCTACATGTAGCGGCTGATATAACTCAGTTTGAATTATTCAGGCGCTACATAATTACAAATGACATTATTTCATCAAGCATTTTAAGGTCGGGTGCCGCCATCCAACGAACAATAGCCACATTGCGAATATTTCTTGTGCATGTCCATCAAGTGGTGCGCGCATCTCATTCTCTTACTGAAATTGTTTTCTATATTTTTAATTAAATTAGTAATCTACTGTAGTGGGAATATTCACGTGGCCCCAAAGAAAAAATTTAAAGATGTTAAATCACAAGATCTCGCTGACCTCTTCAAGAAATAACATGATCAGGAAACTTCTCATTCAAAATTTCGATTGTTTCGTTGCTTGTGCGGCACATAGCGCCGTCTTGCTGAAAATAAATGTCGTCCACATCAATATTTTTCAACTCCGCCATCATTAATCACAGATGGGTAGCGCACTGCGCAATCCATTCACCGTAAAGTTGCACTAGCCGCATTTTCAAGAAATCAAGGTACAAACACACATCTAGCCCAAAATCTGCACCAAACAGTGACACGTTGAGGATGGAGAGGCTTTTCAACAATAATTTTTGATTTTTGAGCCCCAACTGCTACATGAAAAGTCCGGATCATTTTGATGCATTTGAAGGACCCAATCAGCAAAAATACGACGTTTATGCGGTGATCGACCGGTTTATGTCCATTTGTTGGCTGAACTTTAAAAGCTTTCAGACCGAAGTCTTAATGCAAAATACGGTGTAATTTCGTTTGTGAAATGTCTAATTCCAAAGATCGACAAGGAATCGACAAACCTGGGTTTTCTTCAACACAACAGGCTACAGCAGCAATATTCTTAGTTATTCTTGAGCGACGCACATTGGTTTCGATTCTTCACATCACTAACTTGAACCCAACAGCTGAAACTTTTCCACAAGTTTCACTATTGCCGGTCTAGAAGGTTCTTTAAGACGCCAAAAAGTGCTTTAGTTTTGCGAACGGTGATCATTTTCACCATGTAGTGAATTTTAACAGATGAACAGCTTCAAAACTGACAGCTGCCCAAATAGCAGAAAACCCTTATAAATAAACCCATCATATTAGAAAACCTTTTACAATGAACGCCACACTCAAATAAATCGAAATATTTTCGACTAGTCAGTCAATAAGGCCATCATCAGAGCGAAACTGATGATTATAGGGACACAACTACCTTATGATCGCCACATGCTATGAAACACGTCAAATGTCGATAAGGTGGACGAATGCAACCACCGACAAACACAACATGCATTATCACACTAGACGGGCGAAAAAAGGCACCGCAACACAACCCTAACAATTACATAATCAAAATGGAGGGGAAAATTCACTTGCGTGGGACCAATGTGGCGTCCAGAGTGACCCAAAATAATTCGTAAATAAAATGAAATCGCACAGTACAAACATCAAGTCCGGTAGATATATATGCCTTATGGATTGGATTTGATCTTTCCGATCACTCAGTCATTCAATGACATCATTATCAGATCGAAATCGACACACCGTTTGCTGGTTCAGATGAGACAGAATTTTTATAAAATTGACTGGATCCCAAAAAGTTTCCGCACTTAATGCGACTAATGGGCGGCACATTATGCTAACCCCGAGATACGAACTGCGATCTTGGCGTTTAAATCAAGCAAGGGACGATAGCTGACTAACGGTAATTGACCTAGAGTTCTTTCAAAAGCCGGACAGCTGCAAACAATGTGAATGGTGCCATCATCCTCTTCAGGGCGAATCTTTCAAAATTTAAGATATTGAGATAAACCAATGCGATGTAAATGATTTTTAGAGCTACCAAGGCTCTGATTTGACTCGTTTTCAAAGATAACGTTTCTTTGTGCTATAACTTAAAGTTAGGTTCACAAACTATCAAACAGTTTTGACTTAGGGTAGGTCAACCTGCTATTACAAATGTCTTTATCACTTGTTAACCGCACAGTCAAAAAGTACGGTTAGTTCAGAACAAGAATTAATCTAGTACAGCGAGATTAAAAACCTTCAATGACATTATATAACAAAGCTATTAATTCAGGTAAACTGACGGTCTCAGATCATCTATGGGCAGGAAGTTCTAAGCTCAAGAAAGTCTAGAAGGTTCTTTAAGACGCCAAAAAGTGCTTTAGTTTTGCGAACGGTGATCATTTTCACCATGTAGTGAATTTTAACAGATGAACAGCTTCAAAACTGACAGCTGCCCAAATAGCAGAAAACCCTTATAAATAAACCCATCATATTAGAAAACCTTTTACAATGAACGCCACACTCAAATAAATCGAAATATTTTCGACTAGTCAGTCAATAAGGCCATCATCAGAGCGAAACTGATGATTATAGGGACACAACTACCTTATGATCGCCACATGCTATGAAACACGTCAAATGTCGATAAGGTGGACGAATGCAACCACCGACAAACACAACATGCATTATCACACTAGACGGGCGAAAAAAGGCACCGCAACACAACCCTAACAATTACATAATCAAAATGGAGGGGAAAATTCACTTGCGTGGGACCAATGTGGCGTCCAGAGTGACCCAAAATAATTCGTAAATAAAATGAAATCGCACAGTACAAACATCAAGTCCGGTAGATATATATGCCTTATGGATTGGATTTGATCTTTCCGATCACTCAGTCATTCAATGACATCATTATCAGATCGAAATCGACACACCGTTTGCTGGTTCAGATGAGACAGAATTTTTATAAAATTGACTGGATCCCAAAAAGTTTCCGCACTTAATGCGACTAATGGACGGCACATTATGCTAACCCCGAGATACGAACTGCGATCTTGGCGTTTAAATCAAGCAAGGGACGATAGCTGACTAACGGTAATTGACCTAGAGTTCTTTCAAAAGCCGGACAGCTGCAAACAATGTGAATGGTGCCATCATCCTCTTCAGGGCGAATCTTTCAAAATTTAAGATATTGAGATAAACCAATGCGATGTAAATGATTTTTAGAGCTACCAAGGCTCTGATTTGACTCGTTTTCAAAGATAACGTTTCTTTGTGCTATAACTTAAAGTTAGGTTCACAAACTATCAAACAGTTTTGACTTAGGGTAGGTCAACCTGCTATTACAAATGTCTTTATCACTTGTTAACCGCACAGTCAAAAAGTACGGTTAGTTCAGAACAAGAATTAATCTAGTACAGCGAGATTAAAAACCTTCAATGACATTATATAACAAAGCTATTAATTCAGGTAAACTGACGGTCTCAGATCATCTATGGGCAGGAAGTTCTAAGCTCAGCCCTAATTCCAAACAACTCTGAAAAAATTAATCGAATCAGTTTTTGGTACAGCTGAAGTGCCCAGCAGAGCATGCTGATTATAAAATAAAACTGGAGAGTTGAGTACTAGAATAGAATCATCAGATAATAGCGGTAGCACCAGTACCTTAAACATAAAGGATAATATGTTCGAAAGCTCTTCTACATTATCAAAATATGACAGTAGCATTTATGAAGTTTGCACTCAAGGTGATAATTTTAGGTGCTTGATGTTAACTGATCTAGGAATTGCTTTACTTAAAAGCCTCTATATATAAACTCTATTAAGAACACTAAACTCAATGATCAAAAGAGCCTGTAGTGTTCAATCAGATAAAACACTCAAATGTTCACCTGAAACAATAAGAAATGTACAGCAAAGTCAGACTGCCACAACCTATAATAAGAAGCTCGTAATAACCAAGATCTGAGCCAATGGTCAAAGCATACCTTCTTGAAAACAATCTTTGGTGACTTTGACAGATACCGAACAACTATCTAGCTCCGATTCAGCAACGCGAGACTAACGAATGGATTCAATCCACTTCATAATGGTTGGATCAATGCCAATGTAGATACAGACATCAATATAATTCTAGATATCCAGAAAACCGCAGTAGCTTTTTATTATACTAAACGATCTTTCAATCTGTTAGTAAACACTGATTTACTTACTATATGATAGCATGTTGCAAGTTACTGAGTCTTAAGAAAGTTAAACTACAGATTAATTAGCCGAAACAATTTTGGATCTGATCAGTCGCTAGTCAGAGTTATCAGATTTCCAGATAAGTTTTGCTTCTGCTTCAAGGCTACACGTAATCAGCTTGTGCGCTAATTTCTGAGATAGGAAGATTCTAGAAAGTATCCAGGAAAATGAAAATTTCGATTAGACTGAACCGACGAGCAAGATTATAAACATTGCTTTTACGTAATGTTTTGTTGTGTCTTGAATCTGTGAGGTGATCTCAACATTTTATAAACGTTTTCAGCCACTTTGAAACTAGTTCAATCATCATTAAGATTAGATATATACTTTAGCCTTATTCTTCAGTATCCTACTATCCTAACTAAGCTTCCTGATTAAAGTTGAGTATTATTATCAGTGGTGGGAGTAAAGAATAAGCTCGAATGAAAATAATACCGAAAACGGTTAGCTTCTCTTAACCTTTTCCGAAAACTCATGTTCAGTTGTCGGTATTACACCATATCCAGTGTTATTGCACAGACTTTTCCATCGATTGATCTATTTATTTAACGTCAATCTGTTGTCAATCATCGAGAGAAGAAGATGAATGTCATAGTGGATTCGGTTGTAGAAAATAGCTTCCTTCTATCTTTTCTAGCTTTTTTGTGAAATGGCTGCAATCTTACAGGACTCTCCGTTTTCTTCGATTCTCTTTATTTATTTGACCTCCATTGTATCGCTGTTCCGTAACCTTGTTCGTTTATGTTAGAATTACCATTCGAGAGCCACATTGCAATGTGTTTCATCACCTTTTTGATATCGACCATACACTCTCGCTTATGATCGCCCTCATATATTTTCGTTCTAATCTCAGCATTTAAATTTTATTACACTGACTGATTTTATATTTTTGATAGTAAAGGCTAAAGGGCTTAAAGACTTAACGGCCCTAATCGTGTCTCAAATAAGATCGCGTGGTCACCTCAACGAATGCATTAGCACACAATCGCTTTTTATACTATCCGGAGTATGCTAAGTTTTTGTCAACGCCGATAATCGAATTCGAGACCGCGGGGCGATGAGAAAGTCTCTTAAACATTAAGCTACAAGCGACGACATTTGGTTAGTACTAGCAGATTAAATATTCATAACCTTCTCTTCAAGCTTTTCGAATCTTTGATCAGCCACCTCAAATTGTTCGTCCTTTTTGTGTTCTATTTTGTTTTTCACGCAAAGGAGTTAGTACTATAATTCACAAAGAGATAGGCTGGCCAATTTAATCCTAACTTTCATGAGACAAGTAATCAAACGAATTTTTCATCATCTGACTGGTTGACCCAGCTTCGAAGGTAGTATAGTATAGAAATAGACCTGGAGCATAAGTAATGTAAACACCAACTTTACATTTATGAATTGGATTGTTCTTCAACTTTATTGTCAGCTGACCAATTTGAGTCATGGCCTGGATGTCACACTTGTAAAACGGTAAATTACTACCGACTTAGTCAGTGATATAACCACAGAGACCATCTGGACGGAATTCCTAGAGGGGAGTTCTATTTCCTCACTGCAAATAGTGATGAACATTGTGGTGACGTGATTCAAACCCATAAGTTAAGCATGGTGAAACTAAGGTGATTATTATCATCAGATGCTGGGAAACTTAAATAATTCAAAATTTGAATCATGCTGATCAGAGATTAAGTATGATGCAAAGTTTACAACATATACATATATGGTGGATTAGACGTATGAGTGAGGTTAAAGAGATGTCTCTCAACAAATTTCACTGCAGCACTCAAGATAGCAGTTGGTGGGGATTTTATTTCGATGGGTATTGTATCTAAATCTTGTAACAGCCAAGCTTTAAGTACAGCTGACTCGAATACATTTTCATTAAAACTTGTAGGAAACCTTAATGAAAGAGAATAGTCGATTTAATGAAAGAGAGATGGAATAATCTTATCACATGTTACTTTTCTCAATTTTTTTTTTGGCAAAAATTAACAATTAAAGAGATGGGTATTCTTACTTAATTCTCCTCTTTGATGCAAACTATGAGTAGTGTAGAGGAGGAGTGATAGAAAATATGTAACACATCCAATGCTCTTTTCCTTTATATTCGTTTGCCTAATTACATTGCCTAAGAGCACCAGCACGGTTCCTCAATATCGTCAACTTCAGTGAAGTGTTAAAGTAAAAAGTGAATTGAAGACTAGTGTCACAATTTATAATTATAACTGCTACATTAGCAGTGTTAAAATAATAAAATTGTTAGTTTGACTTAATTCTGGTCCTTTAATTTTGGACCTAGGAGAGTCGTTACACTATTTAGACTAGTTTGGATGGATGCAATGTGAAGATACTCTACCAAAATGAATCTGTAGTCGTTCGTCCTCGGTTAGGAGATAAACATACATTACCATAACCCGGTTCATTAGATAAGATCCTAATAAAGAATGATCTAAGAGTAAAGACGTTTATAATAAAAAAAAATATACTAAAAGCGATTTCACAAATTCTCGTCTTATTTCAAGTACACAATATAAATTTAATCATTTGTCAATAAATACTGAGCTCTTCTGTTCATTCTATCAAATTAATTTTTATTTTTATCATTGTATTATCGGTAATCAAGGGCCATAAAATTTTATTCCTTTTTGTTCGCTTTGGAGTACACATTTTACAACCCAATTTCAATAAGATATAAAATCAATTTCGTTTTCAATAATCTTATGTTTATATAGACAGGGTGATTGATGTTGGTTACGTCACGAATATTTTCAAACAGTACAAGAGATATAAATAGTTTTGAGTTGGTTCATCTGTCTTGGTGTTCGATATCCAAATATTAAAAGAAATTCTTTCATTGTGAACAGATATCTCAACCTGCTGGAACCCATACTCCACAGTGTTTGAAAACAATCCATAATCAATGTAATGTTGCATATTGCAGTTCGGGATATTTATCTGTTTATTTGTATCAGTCTATTCGATTGAAAACCGGCAACATTGTAGATACAAATAATGCTTTCCCTTTCATACACAATATGAACTATGAAACAAACAATACATTATAAATGTACACAACGAAACAGCAATATACATTTCAGTTCATAGTGTGCCAATTCGTAGTGTACTTTTGTTTTATCTATGTGTAGTCGATTCATGGCTTGTATCAACAGTGTTGTCGATTTTTATTTAACTTATTTTGATTAAGTTGGATAATGTTATCTCTTTCCATCTTAATTATAGCTTGTGCAGTGTATATATGTGTGTGCTCTATGTGCTGCTATAACAAATAAACCGTTGACATTTACGAATAAACCGAAACAAATGAGTATCGTATGTCATCGTTTCAATATCGTTTTCGTGGTTCTGGACATGATTCGCATTATATTATAACAATTTTTTTTAAATATACTGGGGACTATTATAAAATAGTCCGAAATTGGATTTTTTCGATATCGAATAATCCAACCCGCCACGAATTTTATGAAATTGTTTTTTCGAGTTTATCAAATGTAACCATGAAGTTAGCAAAAATGTGTCTTGCATTTCACTTGAAGTTGCTAAACTTGTTTTTGTCGAAAATGAAATCTTGTTCCTTATACTGTGGACCATTGAAAATATACAAGTTAAATGGAATCCGTCTACTACATAGCAGTCGGATTTTGACATTCGATTTTCGGAAAGTTCGATTGTGTTTTGTCTTTTTAGTTTGATTATAGCGGATTTTTCGATATCGGATTGTCATAGAATCCTCTTTGAATAAAAACGACAAGCTGAAACAATAGAAAACAATTAAATTTTTCTAATATTTCAAAGCCAACTTGTATCAGTGTGAAGTAAGCTATTATATTTGCACTAGGTAACTAGATGAGTGGAATTCTAATTGACACTGTGAAGTGCAGGTTGGTACAATTTTACTGTCATCTGATTTATATATATAGTTTCACTTTAGGAGGCTTTGAGAAAAAATTGAACTTTTGTCCGTATATCCTGACTTTGATATTGATCAGGTATATGGATTCCAGCAATCTGACTCCCTGGATTTCAATCTCAAGCCAGTTCTTTATACTGTTGTAAACAATAAAAGAAGATGTCAAATCGCTCGACCTATTCGTCTGCCCAACAGCGGTTCTGTCCTTAACTATCGCTTTAACAATACGCTGTTTATCAGCACGGAGAATGTAACCGAGCCAGAGTACCGATTTTCAGTGGCAAGCGAACCTTTATATCCTCTTCCACACTGTGGTTACCATAACAGAACTAAATTGCGTCTTGGTGACTAAAAACAGAGATTAGATAATAACAGTAACTTGTATGCTGTGCAAAGGAAAGCTTTATTGCGAATGGGATTGGGATTGGGCGTTTGAAGATTGGGCAAAACGCAGTCACTTTCATTCTTAAATAGGTCAGACAAATGTTCACGCCACCAGGATCTTAAGGTATATGTTGTAATCCGGTGGTTCATTTAAAGAAACCACGCGAATTGTACTCTTTGTTGACTTGTCGTCAGGAGCAATATAATACTCCAGTAACCTTCGAGGGATTAATTTAATTCTTTAATCGTGTGCTGCAAATGAAATTCACATCGTCATAGAGAACAGAATTAACCCAGATCCTGACAAGATTAAAGAAGTTAAGGACTACTCGATACCCAGGAATATATATCACAAGGTTCCTTGAATTATGTGTACGTACTAGTAAAAAGTTACTATGGTTGCTTCAGTTTATATACCCAGAAACACAAACGGCAAGGCGAATTGAGGTGTTGCAGAAGCATCACTTCACAGTGAAGCATCGCAAAGGAAGAGCACATCTCATGCAAGAGATCCGCTCGAGGTGAGGAGGATAACATTTGAAATTCCCGAAGGATCAGGAGATAAGGAACGAGCAACAAAAATATCCAGATATGGTTCCGATGATTAGTTGGAAGGAAAAAAATTGAACACCAGCATTGTTGTAGCATCTTTAAGTACGGAGGTTAAGAGCAATTGGGCCTAAAAAGATCCTGAAAGAAAAACTGAGATGGAGTAGTTGGTTGGTACTACGGAGGAATAGAGTGGTGGAAGTATTCGAAACATTTTATTTATTTATTTACAACAATTTCGTGTTGTATTGGACTGCACATCCTATTTTAAGCTTTGATGGGTCTAACTTTGTTCATACCCTCACTTTTGCTGGATTGATATTAGTCATTGAAAATAGCGGAACGAGCTCACTTGTTGTCCCATTGAACAAACATTCATGTTAAACATTTTGCTGCTTTTCAAACGACTGGCAATTGTGGTGTAGTATAACTGATTGCGGGTAGTTACAATTTAATTGAGGCTACTAAACATTTTGTGAATGATGGAGTACAATTGTATTAAATTTATTGATAAATTTGGAGTTTTTTGTGTTGAAAAAATCACTGTACTTGTCATGAAAGTCAATTCGGGCCGTTTCTTAGCCTAATACTTCCCAAAGTGGCCGGAACGTAGTAAAAAACCAAACGGCAGTAACAGTAACAAGAGTATTGGTAAACGAGTGGGTTATCAGATTCAAAGTGTCGTTAGAGCTACACACGCATCAAGGAAGAAACTTCGAACCCCACTAATTACTTAACTGTACAGTACACTCAACATTAGGATGACTATTCAACATTAGGATGACTACTATTTTCGGACGACTCCTATGAATTTGCAGTCACGTGTCATGGTGGAAAGGTTTATCTGAACCATGGAGTGACATTTGGCAAAAGTAGGAGATTCCATCACCGATATACATGTAACTTAATTCTCTGGTCGTGAAATTATTTGAAGGCTATAAGTGTTCCACGTTTAGTTCTGACATTTTTAATGCTAGAGTGATCCATGTTTTACTATAATAATGTTAGATTCATGGTGTTGGGATCTTGAAAGTTAAGGCCAATGTTGCTACAAAGTTAGGTTAGTTAAGGTTGAGTGGCTGCTACCGCACAATGAGACCGACGACGGTCCGTTGAGATACCACAGGATCTTACTTCCTTATTACAGTTTTCGAGATCAGAGAGGCAGTCCATTAAGAACTTACCCAAATATTCATGTCTGAGGTGGACTACTGTCTCTTCCTCCTCCTCCTCGTCCATAAAGCTTCTGCAAAAGTCATTTGCTTCTATGTCTAGCCTTCTCGCATGTACTCCAAGTATGCAGTGTCCTGTGAGTATCCCCACGATCGTTTTTAGTTCACGACTTTTTGAGCGCTGCAAGTCCAGCTTTGGCCAGACTTGACGTGCTACACTACATAAGAGAATGTTCGTCCACCTTTCGTTCACTGAGGACAAATGCCTCATTTTGCCTTCTTCTTTAGCACAGTCTTGAGTGTCTTAATGGGCCGTCTCAACTTTGCCCTTTCCGGTAGAAGTTGGAGAGTTGTACCATGCCTTGCTAGTTCGTCCCCCATAACGTCTGAGTGGTCGGGGACCCAGACTATCGGAATGTTGTAATGCTTACTCATCTCATTCAGAGACAAGTGGCAGCCCAACGCCACTCTAGAAGCCACAAAAACAGAGTCCAGTGACTTCATTGCAGTCAAGGATACCACATTATATCTCAACCAATTCAGGACCCCCTCAATCACTATCACCTCTACCTGGTACACGCTGCAGTGATGAGGGAGACGAAATGATGTATTTACTTTCAACCGACATCAGCTTCTACTTTACCGTGTAGATTCTCCAATAGTCCAAAATTCTCTTGAGGGTCAGGAAGTCCGGTCTGAACACATTTCAAATATGACCTCCAAGGCACGTGTAGGTTCAGTGAAGAATATGTGAAATCGAATAATAATTACAATCAAACAATTGGCTAAAAAATAATGAGTCCCGTCTCCAATAAGAGGCTGTCTGAACATTCTTGGGCCCACGATTGCAGTTCACTAGTTTTGTACCTAGTTTTGCAGATAATGATACCTAGAGAGGATTAAGAATGCACACTGACAAATTGTAAACAGTTGTTAATTCTGATTCTAGCAACCAGACAAACAATGTAATTCATGAACGGTTTCGGTCTTACCTCCTGTTCAGTGAAAGACCCAAACGTAAGAGGATATTTTATCCAAAAAAAACTAAAATTGTAAGTTTAACTAAACCCTGGACGTTTTAGTTATAATCGACCGTCTGAGGCATCAATAATCCAGATACGAACCGAGGAGAGGCGTAACATTATATTTGCCTCACACAAATTAAAAACAACATTCCACTGTACAGTGTATCAACATTTCTATATAATTTTCCCAGTTATTTCCCAACATGCATTCTGCCCAATTATAAATCACTTCACCAGCCAACAAACAAACCAATCTCAGCACATACCCATCCAAACAAAAAAAAATCATTCGTTCTATTAAATTATTTATGTCTATACGACTATCTCTAACTACATTATGTGTGCATGCACTACAAACATCCCAGTTTTTTTTTTTATTTAATTTTTTATTATTAAATAAATTTAAAATGTTTATTTAACAATTTGTAAGGGTAAACATTATGTTAACATTTTGATTAGAGAGAGACTGACAAAAAATAAACCGAAGAAGGATTTTCGACTATTTTAAATAATTACAATAATAACAATTCACTAAAATTTACAATTCATAGTCTCATTGTGCGGTTCGGCACTATATATACATTCACCATACGGGGAGGGATGTAGCAGATCGAAATAACTTTTTATGACAATAAGGGTGTTTTAAGGTCGATATAAACTATCATCCCAAATCGAGTGTATATGTGCGAGGGGAGTAACAAAAGTTCGCTTAGATGGCCAGTAAAACGGGCATTTCGATTTGTCAGGACGCTCGTCAGGACTCTAAACCACGCCATTGTCACCAAGCAGGATGGCTTTTAAAATAACATACTTGCTCCTAGTAAAATTTTACTCCATAGGAGTTTTATGAGTGGCAGATGGTAGCCACTTCTGCGTAATAGCAAACTTGGAAAAAACATCTTTCGCCACGGCTAGATATTTATCTAGATCCGTCGAATTATTAATATTTGCAAGGAATCAAATCAGTGCGGTTGTAGGGAATTGTGGCAGAACACTGTCCTATATAGGCAAACTTGTCAGTATTAGTAGCATTCTAACATGATTACTGTCGTAGCGGAGAAGATAAAGATAGCATAATTTCAATATACACAATCCATCTTTTTCCCAGTCACTCAAGCTCAATTGACTCATTGTGATATCCCTTCTCAGACACACACTCTCAATCCCAGAATCTGTTTGTTCTTCTAATGAGGTTTTGTTCGTCCAGGTCGTCAATTGATCATCACATAAGAATTATGAGCAGTGGAAACAGTGCTTTCACTGTTTATTTTATCACTGTTTACTATTAATTTTCATTCGAAACATATGTCTATTCAGGGAGCAGAGCCACGTGAGAATGCTCAGCAAGATTATCCCATCTCTTTTGGTGCAGATCTCCAAAGTCATAGTCAATTTCTTGTTTAAGACATAGTGAAGTCACTCCGCTGCACCCAAAACGGGCCAATTTATCGGCCAAGATGTTCCCTTTGATACCCATGTGACTGGGTATCCAGAGGATTTAATGCACTTATCGTTTCCAAAACAAGTTTCGATGAAACAGTATTGGAACCAATCGCTTTAGGACAGCCTGGCTGTCAGAAAGAATGCAGATACGACGATCTCTGCAATCTATCCCTTTTACAAAGAGTGCTGCTTTCAAAACTGAAGCAGTTTCAGCCTGAAAACCTCTATCGTACCTACCAAGCGGGATAGATAATTCGATAATCCGCCACCAGCTAGATTACGGTATACTGATTCGTCAGTAAAGATTAACATATCGTTACCTTAGGGGTAGAATGGGCTGTTATAGTCCCATATGTGATTTCCGGTAATAGTTACATGAAATAATTTCTCGAAGACGTGCTTCGTTCCCATTGCGTCTGGGGGCATGTGGGCAGTTGTGTGGTGACCCAGCTCCTTCCATATATGAAGAACCAAATAGATTGTCTTTGCATTGTAGGCGAGCGGCTGTTTGCACTGCACACCTTCTGATTCATAGATCAAGCGGTAGCAGATCCACAGCCATCTCAACAGCTACATGGTGTACATGGCTCCTACTATACCAAGACAAAACAAGTCTTTGAAGGCGGTTTAGAGGTTTCCCTCCAATCCCGCTCATTGTTCTAGGCAACCAAATAAATGCGGCAAACTAGACTATGGGTCTGATCACTGAAACGTATCGCTAGTATACACGTCTTGGTTTCAGGCCCCATGATTTACCAAATGACTGTTTGCATTTCCAGTAAATGTTGCGCTCTAAGCATTTAAGTAGAAATGACGACAATATGATACGCCGAAAACTTTTTGCCTGATCATACCTCCTTTGGGATGAACACTTCCCTGACTTTTGTCCGAGATCTTGGAATGTACCCCAGAACCAAACTGGCTCTGAAAATATGTTCAAAGTGGTCTAGGATAATTTCCAGTCCTACCTGTAGGTGACCGGGAATCGAGTTCCGTTTGGATCTGGCGTTTTAGATTTTGAGAAAAACCGATGCTTCATCGGATTCTGTCTTTTTTCACCACCTTCGTACCAAGCTCAATGCATAAGCCTTTTTAGATACACTTCATAAAACAGTCGTATGTGCTAGTCTCGTTATTTCAGCAATGTGAGCTAATGATTGACCTGTCAGACGAAATCTGTTTATGAAATCTTGTTCCTTATACTGTAAACCAACCTGAATATAAATGACTAACTGAACCAATTTTTTTGTATCATCCATCGCTTAGGATCAATTGGTTCATTGTGATATCCACTTTTAACTAAACGTTATGGCTATAAGTCCGATTTTACGTAAAACCATCTGCGCATTGCATATCTCCATACCAGCCTATAGTACTGACATGGGGCTTCAGGTTTGTTCGTTCACATCATCTTTCACACCACCCAAACGATCGATGGTGAAAAATCCCTTTTTACATCCTGCCCCTATCGGGATTCAAACCCGGTAACTCCCGCTCTATTATCCGCAGCTTTAACCATTGCGCCACCTGGGAGGTAGCTGGACCAATAGAAAACAATTGAGTTTTTCATTTATTTCAAAGCCAACTTGAAAATAAGTGTTTCTGATTGAAACGAAATGTGTCAGTGTGAAGTAAGTTCTCATACTTGCACTAGGTAACTAGATGTGTGGAATTCTATTAGACACAGCGAAGTGTGAGGTTGGTATCATTTTACTGTTATCTGATCTATCTATTTAGTTTCACTTTTGAAGGGTTTGAGAAAAAACAGTAAATGTCAATTTGCATAGTATGTATAGCCCGTTAGGGACCGATCAATTATATATCTAATCTAAATCTTTGTGAACTCTCTGAAAAATCTAAGAAAGTGACACAAGTTCCCTCTTTTGTAAACTCGCTGATATTAAATAACGTAGGAGTCGTACGATGAACCTTTCGAAGCCCAGATTTAAATATATTGAGTAAACTTTTTCTAAAAAGGATTGCTAATTTTGAAACTAGAATTATATTATTGAGTTTTCATTGCTCCTGGAAGGGAGAGGACAAAAAAAACCAAGGATACATATTTTGAGACTACGCTGCTGAATAGGCTTAGCTTTCCAAACCGCAACAATTATCTTCGCTTTACTGCTAAAGACCTTTCACTCAAATTTGTTTTATTTTTTGGGATTAACCAGAAATCACAATTCACTAGATCCGGGGAATATGGTGCTGGTCGTATTTACCCTATGCCCGAAATCACAATAAAGTTATTCGTTATTTCAGCTGTGTGAGATGTTACATTGTCATCATGATAAATTGGAGCCGCAGATCCTCTTTTTTCCGGTTTTCCCGAACAAATTTTTGAAAACATTTGAAAAGCAGTCTTCGTACACGTCGGTATACCATTTTGCAGCCTTTTGCCCTTTTTTCCAGTAGAAAAGCAGCTAAACTGACTTATTACTTTTATTTCTTAGCTTTAGCGGGTGGGTTTGCCCTTGTTAGGCTCTATACACTATAGACTGCTTTTTGGTGTCCGGATCGTATTTATAGAACCAAAATTCGTCACCAATACCAAACTTTACAAACATGGATGGTCTCATTAAAAAGCACTCGAGTCTCTGTTTGAGATGTTTAAAATTCGTGAAGTCCATCGAGCACATTTCTTCTGTATCCTAGTTGATTATTTAATATTCACGATTGAGCCATGGCATTCAGGGCCAATAATTTCTTGTACAAATCAAGGATTTTTATTCACTTTTGGACTTCACCAGAGCCATAATAACGTCATCAGTGGAATACTTTTTCAAATCAGTGGAACCACTCGGGGCAATCGTTCTATATATAATTTGAGCCATGACATTCAGGGGCAATAATTTCTTGTGGAAATCGAGGATTTTTATTCACTTTTGGACTTCACCAGAGCCATTATAACGTCATCAGTGGAACACTTTTTCAAATCAGTGGAACCACTCGGGGCAATCGTTCTATATATAAGCCATGACATTAAGGGGCAATAATTTCTTGTGGAAATCGAGGATTTTTATTCACTTTTGGACTTCACCAGAACCATAATAACGTCATCAGTGAAATACTTTTTCAAATCAGTGGAACCACTCGGTGCAATCGTTCTATATACAATTTGAGCCAAGGCATTCAGGGCCAATAATTTTTTGTGGAAATCGAGAATTTTTATTCACTTTTGGACTTCACCAGAGCCATAATAACGTCATCAGTGAAATACTTTTTCAAATCAGTGGAACCACTCGGGGCAATCGTTCTATATGCAATTTGAGCCATGGTATTCAGGGCCAATAATTTCTTGTGTAAATCGAGGATTTTCACATTAGTCACTTTTGGACTTCACCAGAGCCATAATAACGTCATCAGTGGAATACTTTTTTAAATCAGTAACCACTCGGTGCAATCGTTCCATATGCAATTTGGCATTGATTAAATATTTGTAGTGGCTTTAGTTCGTCTGATGCATCTACCAACTGAACTTTTGCTACTCCCCTCGTACATAGTACATTTGAACATACGGTTTGTTGCTATTCTAAATTATCCATATCGAAATTCCGTATAAGCAACAATGATTTACATAATTTTATAAACATATATACATGTACAGATATGTATATGATGGCACCCTAACAACTATATAGCCATAATCTGTGAACAAAATTTTAATTTTCCAAATGAATCCGACGACGTTGATACAAATTTGCGTTCGACTTATATTCACTCACTAAATGCAACGATTTATAATGTGAAAATGGAAATTGATTATGTTAAATGGTTGCCGGTATCATGATTATAAAAGGGTGGCAAAAACCCTTATACATAAATACATTTTAACAATTGATTTAATCCCCTGTGATAAATGGTTAATTGATAAAGTGTCTCGATATAATTCCAATAATGGTTTTTTATATATTCATTCGGGTTTATTATTTGACGACGAGATTCGTCTACTTATTATATAATTTTCATTGATTTTTCCAAATTAAAATTAACAAAATAAAAACAAATTTCATTAAATATATAAATAAATAAATAAACAAGCAAATCATTATATTATTGTAAATAAGGAATACACACATCGATGTAGAGAACAAACCCCTAACTAAATACGACAAATAATTTAATTATGTGATTTCGTTTAATGTAATCTGCTATAATTTTGTGTCATGTCTTAACATAATAATATAGACAGACAATTTGATTGTATGTCTACACTAGTGCCATGGTTTGCATCTGTTTATCAGCAATCATGTAAGAGTCAGCGTAAAAGCGTGATGTATTTGAGTTGCTGCTCTGAACTCAACTCTCCCAAAAGTGAATTCCCTCCTCCGTTGATTATGTGATTATGATTATCTATGTCGTAATGCGTTTGGGTGACTAAATTCGCCCGCTTAGTGATTAGGCTTGTTGCGACATTAAACGAACTTCCTGGAAATATCTTTACCTTCAGAGCGCGAAACGTACTACCCACCACCATCATTGAGAGAAGGCAGATAAAGTAGGCAGATTGATAATTCCATTGTGAGAAGTTAATTTTTGCCGTGTTAGGTTAGAAAATTTAACGTGTATGTTTCCCTTCTGAACAGGGCCAATGAAGCGTGTAAAGCTTAATGTAAATTTGAATACTCTTAAATTAAAATAGAGTGTGAGTTGTAATTCGAGTTGTTGCTTGATAATTCACTATAGGCGGGTTTCGAGATCTGATGATGACGTCATTTAATGCCTGTGTGATCGAAAAGATCAAATCCAACAGGCATATGCTACCGGACATGATGTTAGTACTGTGCGATTCGTATATATACGCTCAGTCGTGACGCGACAGTTCCAGTGAATTACAAGAACTTTAACTCGAAATATCGATTTCATTAATTGACTGTGGCGTGGGATAATTTAATTGTATTTGTGATTTATTTGGGTTGCTCTGAACGCCACAACGTAAATCACATGTTAAAAACGAAGTCGAAACACAGATGGCAGTGCCAACGGTTTTAAAATGTCAAAAATATGTCTCAAGGAATATGTAGACCAAATGTGAGCGCGTTATCTATACTCCATTGAACTTGGAACAACAAATGAACCTAAATGATTGCCAGGTATTAAATTCCAGATCGAGTTCAAGCATCTAACCTCCAGGGCTTTACATATCACCTTTCTGGTAACTGCATATTTAATACATTCCATTTAGTACGAGCATAATCATATTCTAGCGATTCCATTTGACATTCCAAAAACAGCCATCGTATCACCTTTTGGGTTGTTCGAGTTTGTTTGAATGACATTTGGACTGTGATGAATGCGTTCATCGGCGTGTTGACGGTTCACTTCAGACGTTTAATTATTAGTAGTTATTCGGCCGTTAAAACTATAAAGCATGGTGTCACACGATGTTCTACACTTAGATAAAATAATGGGATGTATCGATGAACGATGTGTTAAACCTTGTTGCTTCTCATAAAAGGATTACTTAAGTTTTTAAGTCACATCCATTACAGCCTCATTCAAGATCATTTCCCTTTGTATCGTGAAGTGATCTTTATTTTAGAAGGATTCCTGAAGTAAACAACAGCAACAACTATATGCCAAGAGTATATCTTGTGTTGACGTAGAGATAAATAAATTTGATTCACTGAACCAGATCTTTTCAATGCGTTGTTTTTGGCATTGTGAAGGTAACCCTTCAAAGCATTCCGGACCCTATCAACGGCCAAACAGACATATATAAACTGACGGACGCTTTGAAGTTAGAGGATACCACATGAAGGTTCGTCATCTCATTGATTCTAAACGCAGGAATCAAAGAGTTCCCAAACTCAATTCGTGCCATACAAATGATGAACAATTTATTACTGAGAAGAAATGACAAATTTTTTGTACAGATGGCGCTTTAGTTACAAATAGAATTGCTAAGTGATGGCGCGTCAGTTTTTCTACATTAAATAATTGTTTACATATAGAATGTAAAAACAATCTCATTTAAATTACATATTTTTTACATGTCAAAACCATGTAAACTACATCGTGTAATTTACACGCCCAATTGTGGCTGATAGGGAAACATATTCCTATGAACTAACCTGAAGGGTATATATGTCAATCTCTCTATGGCTTAGAGGCCGTAAACGGACCTTACCGCGTCTCAACTGAGACCTTATGAACCAGTTTTAACGATTGGTGCACATTGTAGGTGGTCAGCCCAACGAATGTTTTTACACACAATCGCGTTTTTATGTCATCCGGTTGCATGTTAATTTTTGGTCAACGGCGGGAATCGAACTCGAGTCCGCGGCGTGTTGCGAAACTCTTAATCATTAGGCTACATCCGGCGACATATATGTCAATACCTCGAGAATTTATCGTCAAGATCAAATGACATAGTGGTTCAAGCTGCGGCAGTTGAAGCGGAAGGTACGGAGATCGAATCGCAATAGGGGATGCAAAATTCGTTTTTCACCATTAGATTACGATCGGGTGGGATATAGCATGTATCCATATACGCACATGTTTATATACGTTCCAGTTTTTCCCCCGTTACTCAAGCTCGATTGGCCCATTATAACATTCCTTCACAGACGTACACTCACAGTCCTGAAATCTGATCAGTTGATCATCAAATAGGTATCGTGATCCAAAAACAATCCAGTCTATGGGAAGAGTATGAAGAACAGTAGTACATCAAGTGCTGTGCGCAATAGTTTCTTCTTCGCCTCTCCACACTGTTCGCAGTTTGCTATGTTCTTAATTTTCATTCAGACGAAAAAATGGAATCTGCACCCAAGCGGGCCAATGTATCAGTCAATACGTTTCCTTTGAAATCCATGTGGCTGAGTTATCCATTTAAGTTTAACTATATTCTTAATTTTCATTCAGACGAAAAAATGGAATCTGCACCCAAGCGGGCCAATGTATCAGTCAATACGTTTCCTTTGAAATCCATGTGGCTGAGTTATCCATTTAAGTTTAACTATATTCAGACTGCCTTTAGTCGATTTTAGGCACTTTAAGAAAGTATAAATACAACAATATTGGAGATGCGCCTTTAGAACAGCCTGGCTGTCAGAATGGATGCAGATACAACGATCTCTGCAATTTATCTCAATTGCAAAAAAAGCTGCTCTCAAAATGGCAGCAATTTCCACATAAAAGACAGTGGTGTACCTGTCAGAAGGAATAGATAGCTTGAACTTTATAGTAACCCATCAGGTTATTAGGCACCTAGAGGTATTGATTGATACTGGATGGTCACATAAGGCACATCTCATTGCTTCCAGCGAAAAAGCAATGCACGCAGGATGAACGCAGCATAGGCACGCATAATGCCGATTATGAGAGGAGCTCGAGAAACAGAAAAGATATGCTATGTTTCGTAGTTACATACATCCTGATGTATGGCGCACTAGTTTGCGCTAATGCAGTACAAAATAAGATCTAAGTGCATCAAAGGTACAATTCCCAACGGTATCGGATAACGCTTTCTGAGTTCTTGCGGCAATGCTACCATAGATATACTGACTAAGGAACGTCAAGATATATCTACGATGTGGTAACGGAAAAAAGGAGAGATTCGCAGGGTAGAACTAAACGGCAAGACCACTCTACAATTGGCCGAGATACTTATCGCCTGATCCCATTGATCGAGACATGACTACACAGACAACATGGCGGGGTGGATTACTATTTAACCTAATTCCTAACTGGTCAGGGATGCTTTAGAACATACCTATTTAAGCTCAAGCACGAAGGCTTGACTGCTCTTTGTCTACGTGTACATTAGAACCCGCGGAAAATATGTTTTTTAATTGTCCCTGGTCTTAATTGAAATTGGTGCCCCTGGTCATCATTAACACCAGACAACTTTATTGATTTTATGCTGACGGTGCTGTATCTCAAATTGGAGAGAAGTGGAGGTGTTGCAAAAGAAGCAGAAAGGCGATGAGGACGTATAGTTCAATTCAAATAGGAGGCTGCTCGTAACTGAGTCTGTCTCGTAATATAATGTACACGTCTGAGTTTCCGGCCCCATGATTTACTGCTTGCATTTCCAGTAACTGTTACATGCTTGTTTGCATTTATCTTATAATATTTATGCCAAATAATTTTCCAATGTAACAAGATTCTCAGATATTTAACCTCTGAAAAGCCCAGATTCCCAGAGTCTTGTGAAAAGAACCATCTCAGTTTTCTTTTGGCTATAGTATTATAGCGATGCCATCGGCCTAACCCTGGCAGAAAAATGTGTTTTCCTTGACCTAAGTGGGACACGAAACCACTGAATTAGTGTGATCTCCATACCATGTCTTTCAGCTTCAGGGATCATCGCACAGAAAAAGGTGTTGCCAAACGCACCATCAATGTCCAGAAACGTTCCCAAGGCAGATTTCTTGAATAGCATAAAATTATGCAATATGCAGATGTTCGTCCACGATTGGAAGCTCCGAGAGCCCAAAACAATTAGATTGCAAGTTGTGATATCTAAAAGTTAGATCAAGACCACAAAACGAAGATTAAAACTACATAAAGGTGGCCGGTTGGTTTCTTGCTTGCATTTTGCACACACATTCCGTTCAGATATGCATTAGGCCTCATCACCAACACAAAAACCGTAACCTGTTAAAGAAAACATTCCTAACAAGTATATGCAGAGTGTATCGGTATATAGGAGTACAATTTTAACATAATCAAATTTTCTGAATCGGTAGACAATCCTAAACGAAAGATGCTGTATATGCGAAGAAGAAAATTAAGATTACTTATAAAAATCCAAATGTAAATATAACACTTATTTTTTATGGTTAATAAATAAGGAGTTAAATGAGCGTATCCGACGAAAAGGGAAGATATTAGATCAAAATAAAAATAAGGGAGCAACTGTACTCGTAGCATTGAAATGGAAATCCCAACAAAATACAAGCAAATCTGTTTTGTTTTTATACCCCCTCCCCCTTCACCTCGTTTCACGGGAAAAACAAGGGTGAAACAAGGGTGAAACATCTCTAATTGAATTAGATTTTATCGTACCTACATTATATAGTCGTATATGTAAGATGTACACAATTCGAAGATAGCGTGAGAGGGAGAGAGATATAAAAATAATCATAACGTTAAGATTAAGAACAAAAACATAAGATTTATACAAACTGATGGTGACATCGAAAACTATTCAATTAAATATTAAACATATTGTATATATGGGAACTCACCTTTGTGCATTTGATTCTCGTGTTTACGACATTTGGCCCGTCGATTTTGGAACCAAACCTATAAATTAAAACATTAATTAAATAATTAACTTAAAATTATATAAGATTTGTTACATCGTTACAATTTAATTACGTTATATATAATACAATAAAATAAGATGTTAATGTATCGTCGTGTATCGGGATCGTATAATAATGTCACTTAAATTATTTTAGGTACCTAATCGTTTGATTCATTGCCATTGGAAATATATAAATTTTTCCACTTGAAGAATTAGGTCTCCGCCCTATCCGAAAAATATACGTATGCAATACTCTTCGTATATTAGAATGTAAAGAAACACACACACACACACATCGAGATTCTTAAACGTCTACGAAGAATAAAGTGCCATAAAAAATTATTCTGTAATAAATCACAACACTTGGCGTTCCATCCATGGGTTAAATATTTTGTTCCGTTCTCCTCGTTTCGGTTTGTGAAAATTTGATAAAAGCATATACACCAGATACATATATGTATAGATAAGAAGTGTGAGGAAATTTGTTGAGATAAATCTTAATTTAAGTGACATATTTCATGTATATAAGTGAAATCCGCTCTATATACATTGTCTTGTTATCTTCGAAAATTGGTCGGATAAATAATGTTTTCGGAATTTAATCAAAATAATCTAATTGTATATCGTAAATTGGAGGTTCAAAACTAAAGGGTGGCCGAACTAACGTTTGCAATTCTGAACTCAAAGCAGTCCGACGGAATCAAATCGCAGCTGTGTTCATATATCACCGTCAAAGTGAATAGACGTATTTTTGATAGCTATATTTTTTTTAAAATAATTATAATTACAAAAAGTGTAGTCATTAACCATCTCAAATAACACGACAAAGTTTGTTTTTGTTTTGTTTAACTTTAACCAAAAGTGCAATTCTCGTTAAAAAAAAAAATATTGTGTAGTGCATACAAGTTTTATATTGAAGTGTGTACATTAAATGATAATGACCTAGAACTTGGGTCATTACACTTGGTCGTTATACACTTTAGTGTTATGTAGAAATCAATAAGTTAAAGTTACCATTATTTCTACTCGTGGGAACAAAAATGGAAACAAACGATCAAACACTAAACTTTGTAGCTGAGGATATAACCAAATTTCAACGAAGCTCTAAGTTAAGAAGAACTCCACCACCATCACTTGGAGAACCCAACATGAAAGTAGAAGCAGAAAATGCTGAACTTCGAAGAAAAATAGCAGAAATAGAGAAAATAGCATCTCAGCTAAACATTGAAATTTCAAAATTGAAATATGAAAATGAGAAGCTTAAAAAAGCCAACCAAACTGAGTTTCCCGACGAACCTCCGACAGTACAAAACATTGATAACTCAGAGTTTTGTACTGATGAAGAAGAGTTAGAACGAGAAACTGGATGGATCCTACAAAAGAGGAAAAAGCCAAGAAATAATAAAAAGAGGAAAATCGAATTTTCCCCTGAAATGGACGTTTCCGTATAGCCAAGTACCAGTAGACAAAATGTAAAAAAGGTTATTAGGGAAACTGCTAAAACGTTACCCCAGTTGGGAAAACAAACAATTAAATCCAAGGAAAAACCTCCTCCGCCGATTAATATAGTAGGTGTATCCAGTTATGACATAATTCAATCAATTATGAAGATGGTCACTAACAAAGAGTACAAAATCGTTTCGTTAAATAACGATGTATGGAAAATCAACACATCGGACTCTGAATCCTATAGAGCTTTGGCTGCTAAGCTAGAAGCCGAGAAACTAGAATTTTACACTTATGAAGACAAGCATAATCGTCCAATTAAGGTCATGGCTAAGGGTTTACATCCCACATGTACAAAGGAAGACATTATGGCAGATCTACAACAAAAAGGGCTCAAAATAGAAGATGCCGTGAACATAATTAAAAGAGAAAGAATACAACATGGACAGGAAGTAAAGATAAACAAGAGGGGACTACCTTTATTTATGTTGACTTTTCATAGTTCAGAAAAAATTGAAAATGTTTTCAATATTAAAAGTATTCTATTTATGAAAGTCAAAATAGAAGCATTAAAAAAATCCAGCGGTCTAATACCTCAATGTAAGAAATGCCAAGGATTTAACCATACGAAGAAGTACTGTGGGCGAGAACCGAGATGCGTACGATGTGCTGGAAAACACACCTCCCAAGCTTGTTCAGTAGATAAAGATACACCTCCTACATGTGTTAATTGTAAACTACAACATCCTGCAAACTACAGAGGTTGGGAAGTAGCTAAGGAACTACAAAAAATAAGAGACAGACCACGAAAATTGCAGAAAAATACTGAAATGCTCAACAAAAGACACTTCGGTCAAATCCAAGCAGAATCAAGAACCCAAATCACTAAAGTAGACGAACCAAAGTCTTATTCACAAATTTTAAAACAAACCTCAAAAGGAATTGAAGTTAGCAGCAAAAGTGAAATTCTTGAGAAGATACTCAGAAGCATAGAACTCATAAATACTCGTTTAGATAAACAGGAAAGGTGCCTGCAGACTTTGGTTAGGAGACTGGACAACCAAGAAAGTCTGAACGAAATTACGTCACTTTTATATTAGTAATGTTCAGTAAAACTATAAGAATGGTAATCTGGAATGCTAACGGACTAACAAATCGCATACCAGAATTAGAAGTATTTCTAAACTCGGAGAAAATAGACATATGTTTAGTTTCGGAAAGTCATTTTACCAAAAAGTCTTTCGTAAAAATTCGAGGTTTTCTTTGTTATCATGCCATCCATCCGGCAGAAAAGGCGAGAGGAGGATCTGTCATATTTATTAAAGAAAACTTGAAACATTATGAATCACTTAAAGTTGAAGAAGCTAAATTGCAAGTAGTTGGAATAACAGTGAAAATAACTAATAATCAGGAATACAATATAGCATCAATATATTGTCCACCTCGACATAAGCTAGAAAAAGAAGATTATATCTCATTGTTCAAAAAATTGGGACATCAATTCATCATTGGGGGTGATTTTAACGCCAAAAATACATACTGGGGCTCAAGAGTATCATCATCCAAAGGAAAAGAATTATTTAAGGCTGCACGAACGTTTAACTGCGAGTTCCATTCTGGTGGTAAACCAACGTACTGGCCCACAGATAATAACAAAATACCGGATCTCATAGATTTTTAAGTGACAAAAGGGATATCTAACAATTATATACTCATTGAAGATCGTGATGATCTTTCATCTGATCATACACCAGTATTAATGACCATAAGTGCCACAGTAATCCAAAGATCAAACAGCGCACGATTAACAAATCATCAAACTAATTGGGACCACTTTCGGAAACTGATTGAAGATCACACAAACCTAGCAGTACCTATAAAAACACCTCAGCATCTGGAGCATGAGCTGGAGCTGCTCATAAACAATATACAAAAGGCTGCATGGGAAAGTACACCAACGTCTAGAAATGTAATACGCAAAAGTATTATTTATCCTATCGAGATTAGGGAACTTATCAACGAAAAAAGAAAGGCAAGAAAAACCTGGCAAAGTAATCGATAACCCCACAAAGTAAAAAATTGCCCACAAAGTAAAAAATTGCTTAACTACCTCTGCAATAAATTAAAAATTTTAATTAGAAAAGTTAAAAATGAATCAGTAAACAAATATTTAAAAAGTCTTACTGGTCAAAAGAACACTAACTATTCCCTATGGAGAGCAACTAAAACACTTAAGGGACCAAAGATGCAACTACCCCCAATCAAATACGATAACGGGTCATGGGCCAAAAGTGCTAAGCAAAAATCAGACTTATTTGCAGAACATCTTGAACGCATATTTCAACCGCTCCCGAGACAAACAGCAAAAGAAAATATAGCTTCAGCTCCAAAAAGCGATCTGAAGAGCATTCGACCTATAAAATTACCAGAATTGAAAGAGGAAATCAACAAAAACCTAAGCGCAAAGAAGAGTCCTGGTTATGATCAAATTACGGGGCAGATTGTTAAGGAACTACCCAAAAAGGGTTTGCAAAAGCTGCTTCATATTATAAATGCTGTACTCAGACTGAAACATGTCCCATCTCAATGGAAGGTTGCCGAGGTAATTATGATACCTAAGCCAAACAAACCACCCAACAATAAAAACTCATATAGACCGATTTCTTTGCTCCCAACGATTTCAAAGGTATTCGAAAAATTATTTCTCAAGAAACTGAAAGAAATAATAGAAGAAAGAAATTTAATCCCATCCCACCAATTTGGATTCAGAGAAAAATACTCAACTGTCCAACAGGTGCACAGAATTACAAACATTATCGAAGAAGTGCTAGAGCGGAAGCAGGTTTGTTCGACTGTTTTCTTGGATGTGGCCCAAGCCTTTGATAAAGTATGGCATCAAGGCTTAGAATATAAATTGAACCGAGATCTTCCCAAACAATTCTATTTGGTATTGAAATCGTATATCGCCGATCGACACTTCCGTGTTAAATATGAAGACGAATACTCAGAGTTAAAGAAAATATCAGCAGGAGTACCGCAAGGAAGTGTGCTCGGGCCAATTTTATATATTCTATATACTAGAGATATGCCACTTGTGGACGATACAACTATAGCAACATTTGCTGATGATACTGCAGTTCTAGCAGTTGGAAAAGATGTGGAAGAGGCGAGTAATAAACTGCAGAAAACCACTGATAAATTATGCCGCTGGACGAAAAACTGGAGAATTAAACTGAATGAATCCAAATCTGTTCATATTAATTTTACTAACAGGAAAGTTAAACGGATACCCATTCGTATTAACTCTCAAGTTATTCCTAATGCAAACACAGCTAAATATCTTGGTATGACTCTTGATGCTAAGCTTAAATGGAAAGAGCATGTTAAGACAAAAGTAGCGGAGAGTAATATTAAATACAAAAAAATGTACTGGCTCTTAGGGCGGAGATCTGAGCTTACACTGCACAACAAACTGCTTCTATACCGGCAAATCCTAAAACCAGTTTGGACTTATGGTATTCAGCTATGGGGCTGCACTAAGAAGACAAATGTAAAAATGATACAAACATTTCAAAATAAGGTTCTACGGAACATGGTGAATGCTCCGTGGTACATTAAAAACGCCAACATTAACAGGGATCTAAAAGTGGAAACCGTCGATGAAGAAATAAAAAAACATGCAAGGAAACATGTGAAACGCCTGGCTCACCATCAAAATGATGAGATACGTTGCATGTTATTGAATGGAGACTCATTAAGACGGCTACAAAGGATAAAACCGCTAGACTTGGGAGATTAAAATTAGATTGGTAAAATTTACTGATGTGATTTTTTATTGGGACTAACCAATGGGTTATAACCCTCCAAACGTGTATACACTTATGATAGTTAAATTACTAGATGATTTGTAAATATCAGTTGTAATATATAAAATAAAAAAAAATAAAAATAAAAATAAAAAAATCGCAGCTGTGTGTTGACCAGTTGTCTTCCCCGGTACGGCAGATAATTATATACCCCAGGCATTGGTGGAAGTTGAAGAAGAAGATAAAGAGAAAACGGTATTCAGTGTGAGTAATGGATTGTGGCAATTTAACGTTATGCCGTTTGGATTATGTAACGCCTCTGCGACTGGTGTACCTAGATGACATTATTGTTATGGGTAAAAACTTCGAAGAACATGTTCAAAACCTGGGCGAAGTGTTCGAGCGGGTTCATTCAGCCGGGTTAAAATTGAGTCCAAAGAAATGTGCCTTGTTCTGCAACGAAGTTAAATATTTGGGACATAGGATTAGAAGAAGTGGTATACATACAGATGAGAAGATGTCAAGGATTGGCCAAAACCACAAAACCTACACGATCTAAAGTTTTATTGGGCTTTGCATTTACTATCGAAAATTCGTACCGGGATTTGCTGACGTTGCGAAAAGTTTACATGAATTAACGCAAAAAAGTAAGCCATTCTAATGGAATAAGCAGTATGAAGAAGCGTTCAATGAGTTGAAGAAGCGGTTGTGCACAACCCCAATACGAAAATTTATCTTGGATACTGATGCAAGTAATTATGGTATTGGAGGGGTTTTGTCTCAGGAAATAGATGGACAAGAACGGGTTATAGCATACTTTTCGAATGTTTTGTCAAAGCCGGAGCAAAATTATTGTGTTACAACACTGAGAGAAATGATTGCTGTTATTGATTGCAATAGGGTCAGTATTGAGAATAAAAGCTGCTTAAATGTGCGCCAAGCAATGTTTTTCTCATCGAGAGAATAATTATGAAAAACTCCTTGATGATTCATGGCGTAGAAAAATTCTAAAATGAAGAAATAAATGTATAGATAAAGAAAAGTGTTATTCTTCATTTAAATCTAATGCTCTTAATATAAATAATGGGTAGTTTATATCTTGAAAATTTGTTACAGGAATAATCTCTGTTTCGTCATACGTAGTTTGTGATTAAGAATAAAGCAATTCATTGGAGAATAATAGACAAGAAATTCATTAATATTTTTTTAACTTTTGCTTGAAATGAGAACAACTTGCTGTAGTTGTCATTACACCGATTAAAATTAAACTATTGTTTTACTTGATTGAGGACTATTCTCAATTTGACACTTAAAATGATCAAATTTGAGCAATAGGTGCTACTTTTGAGAGAGTCAGTAGAAATATTTGAGCAAAGTATTCTCAAAGGAAACCAAAAACACATACAATTTGAGTAACTAAGATTTAATTTGCGAAGTGCATGTTCACAATTGGAAACTAAAACTATTCTCAATTTAAAACTTTTCTCGTAAAACTTCATGACGGCCTGTAGATTAATGAAAATAAATAAAACAATTGATTTAATATTAGTTTATTTATAAAAATAATAATTTTTATTAATTGATAATATATATATTTAATATGTTATTTACAGTTTTAATAATAATAAAATTTACATTTAATAGTTAAAACATATAATAATTAAAATTAAACTAAATGTACATTAATTTACTACTATTAAGTTTTAATTGAATTACATTCATTCAAAAGAAGTAATAATGTTGAATCGACGATATCTGTCGTCGTGGTAATATTATAAAAATATTGTTGTATGAATGACCACACCTTAACACATTCAAGTGGATACTTAATGTCAAAAAACAATTTGAAGCAACAATCAATAGCCGTGATTACACTATCAAATTTATATAAAATGCCATCAAATTCCGTAACATATTCCAACCTGCAATGTTGTCACCAACTGCCATCACAAGAGGTTGCAAATTTAAATTATATTCAGAATATTTGTATTTAATTCTTTGTAGGTGGGCTTCAACCTCGCTGTGGCACGATACCTCTAAGATGAAGGATGCTATGGAATCTGCAATTAAGGGTTTCCAAATGCTCTGCTTATTGTTGACCTTATTAACCGTGGATGTTGGTGGTACGCAGTAATGCAGCAATTTGAAAATTAGCCTTCATTTGATATCTGTAAATACAAATAATATGTATTAATTAAACATACATCAACATAATAATTGGGTAATCTACCTATGTCACTGATGCTTCTAATGGTTTCCTCTTCCTTCTTAGCTTTAGCGTCTTTGATATTCTGCAGAAATATACTGTCACAATGCTCAGTGAAGTTTTGCCAGCCAGATAATAAGAGATTGTTCTTCTCTTCATATAAATTTTCGAAATCTATGTCGACCTGGAAAAACAAATTGTAATTTTGTTAAATAGAATTAAATTCTATGCTAATATATAAGTTCCTTCTTACCAGTCTAAACCCATTAGCAGATTTGTAGAGGCTCCACTCATTCAAAAAACTCGTAATTTAATCCGACGAAGATTTAAGATTTGTCAGTTCAGCTCGTCTTCCCGGAAATGTTGCCTGCCATTTCAACTCAACAGTTAATGGAAGCATGACAACCACCTTTTATTTTGTAAATATGTGTCGCCAAATTTATGAATGGAAATGACAACCGTTTTCCACAAACAAAAACCCGAATTCACAACCGTTCTGCTATTTATGAAAATCTTTTCTTTTTTAATTTTTTTCAAGACAAATATCAAAAACACAACCACATACGTATTATTTATTAATTATTTATATCAACACTTAATATTAAAAACCAGAATTAAAACAAAATTAATTTAAAAGCCGCAGGTCCTCACTATTTGAATTGTAAACTTAAAATATGAAGAAATTGGAGATAAAATAGTAAAATGGATTTCAACAATATTTAAACGCCTGCCGTGAAACGTATTCTCAAAAACGTAACATAATTTAGTTTCAAATTATGAAAATTAATCTCATATTAAGGCTAAGATAAAAAAAATGTGCATGAATCGTGTATTTAGTGTGATATCGATTCTAACTACACATGACTTGAGTGTAGAAGCAATATATATATGCATTTCCGTGATCTCAAATTGAGATTACTATATTCAAATTCACTAGTATGAAAAATTAATGCATTATGAAATTGAGAATACTGGTTATAAAAATAAGATTATTGACTAATAAATTTATATTACTTGCTAATAAATTACTGGTTACCTAGCCAATCTTTTGTACTAATTTAAAATTTAATTTATCATGCCATTTAATCGTTATATATATATATATATATATATATATATATATATATATATATATATATATATATATATATATATATATATATATATATATATATATATATATATATATATATATATATATATATATATTACCACGATCTATTGCTACATACGAATATTCAAACAAAACATTCTAATGACTTCCATTGACATGATCATTTACAATTATCTATTTCATAACCAACAAGATTTTTCAGTTTTTTCATGATTAGTTTTAGTTGGGTGCAGGGAATTTTAGACTGTTCTAGCTCCTTGTAATTATCAGAGCTCCTGAGTCCAAATAGTCCATGAGCATGAGCTACATTCCACATTCTTCGAGGAGATTGGCTTGTTGTCGCGTTAGTGGTTTAAGTGGTGCCCATCCCAATAAATTCTTATTAGGGATGACGTGCGCATCTAGCGGACCGACTAACGGGTGCCAATTTCGTCGGATTTCCTGACCTACACGATTGGGATATTGGGTGAGTTGTAACTCCCGCGCCATCTGTTCAATTAAAATTAGGGGAGCGGGCATTGTTTTATAAGCTATATGATTAACATTATCGATAATTCCAAAAGAACCGGCCTAAGCGGTTGCGATTGAAAGTATCTACTGTCAAATACATAAAAAAAAAGTTAAGTTGATGTGGCTGCTATCGCACACTTAGACCAAATTTGATCCGTTGTGATACCACTCTATACGGCTATAGGTCCGAGTCTTTCCGTAGAGCCATCTGCGCATTGCATAGCTCCATGTCAGTCCTATAGTACTGACATGGAAGATGGGTCGGCCCCAAGGATTCTAAACACGACAGAGGATCCAGATTATGTTTATTTTTCACCACCGATCGCACCGCCCAAACGATCGAAGGTGAAAAACCCATTTTGCATCCTGCCTCGAATCGGATTCGAACCCGGTACCTCCCGCTCCAACTGCCGCAGCTTTAACCACTGCGCCACCTGGGCGGTGTCAAATACATAAGGAGGTTTAGATTACGGTGAGCGCCGGTAATATCCTTGATATGACCTATGCCGTTCAGATATTCGTTAATCTCGACTGGCGTTACAACCTTAGGGATGCTCTTTGAAACGACATGTATTCAGCATCACCTATTGTATCTGAACGAGAAGAAAGCACTAACAATATGTATATATATATATATATATATATATATATATATATATATATATATATATATATATATATATATATATATATATATATATATATATATATATATTTCTTCCATTAACCGTATTAAGGAATGTTGAGAAGATCTAGTTTTTCGCATTTTGTTTAATTTTTATTTTATTTTGTAGTATTAGTGAGTGCAAAGAAGCCATAGCAAAATTTTAGAATCCAGCAATATTTTAAATGGGATATTTCAAAGATCATTTTTCTGATACATAACATTACGCTATAATTTGAGGGTATTATTTATTGTTTGGGAATTATTTGTAGCTAGTTACATACTAAATAAAACGAGATAAGTGTGCGTATGTAATTCTTAAATCATAATTATTAAATTCAAATCATGTTTCACATACACAAAAAAAATGTTTATATATATTTATAAAACTTTAAATCATATTATAACGATTTTTTAAGTATATTTGATTGGATTTAAGAGTGAAAACATTAAAAATTAATCTTGAATTAAAAATAATGTTTCAAGAAATCCATTTTCTCAATTTCATGCACAAGATTTCTGCTTAACTTGATCATAAATTAAGCACAATTTCATAAAACTCGTGAAAATATTATTTGGTGCATACAATTCTTAATTTAAGAGTAGTAATTTCTAGCTTAGAACAAATCGGTTGAATTTGACCATTTTACGAGTATTCAAATTAAGAATAATAATTTCAATTAATAAAGCCATAATTGTGAAGAAAATTTACTGTTTAGTTTAAATTAGTGCATTTAATTCATAAATCCGCATCATATATTCTTGAAATTATAAAATTTTTAAATTCTTGCATTTAAGAATACACTATTCTTAATATTAAATTACGATTTCTCTCAGTGAAGAGGGAGCTGTTGGCCATAGTACAATGCATAGAGCATTTCCGGAAGTATTGTTGGAGACAATAGCGAACGCACCCACCAACCATCAGTAGAATGTGACATCTCGTGGCCGTTGTAAATAACTTATTTGAATGTAGAAGATAACTTGTTTGAATGTTACTCGTTCTTTTTTTCATCAACCGTTGACCAAACAACACGCATATGAATATAAATAATAAATTAGTTTTTTTCCTTTACAAATCAATTTTATTTCAAACATTTTGTGGTCCTTCGAGCCGGATAAGTCTTATTTACGGACTGATCACATATTTTGGATTCCTCTTTTATATCGCATCTATCGACATTATCGGATTGTTCGTGCCGTCCTCTTGTGGGTAAGAAATTTCATCATCTGGTGGTAAACCAACAAAACTCGTTATTGCAATGTCAACTTGCGTTAAGCAAGCCTCGCTTCTACGAGTCCTTGAACGAGCGCTGAGAAAAAGTGAGGATTTCTCGATCAATACGCCGGGACTAAATATCGAATCCATCCAAACATCGACCACGTGGCGTCTCGATACAATGAGTTTTGTGGTATACAAGGTCAGATCGAGGCCGTGTGCGGTGACGAGGAACTAGAGGAAGAATATACGGTAACCGTGATCAAGTGGATGATTATTACCTCGTGGCAACATCGAATTTAAAAACTTTGCAGAGCCAGTTAAAAAATTTTGAGAACCCACCAGTTGACGCCAAACTAGCTCTTATTCAGCAGTCATTCGACACAAAATTGGAGAATTTATTCGTCAATCTTGTTCATATAGTCATAAACAGCTGACCAATTCGCAAAAACTGCATTATTTAAAGACGAACTTAAGAGGAGATGCAGCATCGTTGCTCAAATTAGTGAGCATCACTAATGACAACTACGAGGATGCATGGCGCATGTTACGAGACCGATACAACTACTGTCGGTTCATCATCAACAGCCATCTATACGGAAGTTCAAAAATATGCCTGCACTATACAAATTGAATCAGCTGTGGAATTGCGCAAGATAATCGATACGACAACCGACACCGTTCGCAGTCTGAAGATTTTACGGGTACCAGTCACAACATGGGATATAATATTGGTCAACGTTATTTCAGAGAAGCTGGATCATGAAACCCATCGCCATTGGGAAATGTCACTAACTCGAGCACAATATCTATCATACAAGGATCTAATCGATTTCCTTAACACCAGATGTCAATTATTGGAGATGATTTCCATGACCAAAGAACAATTGGATTTACCACAGTCACACAGCAATGTTCCGTCTTTATCGCATTCGTCGCGCACTCGAGCACCTCGCATACTTGCCACGCAATTAACTCGCTCACTCGTCGTCACATCAGACTCTCGCACCACGTGTCCAGTTTGTGCTGGAAATCACAGTGCATTTCAAATCCAGTTTGTGCCGGGTTTGCAACAAAAGACATCACACACCATCTTCGGTGACTACGAACCTCGTGGCATCGTCATTCATGGATATTCTGCTTGCAATGCAACAGTAATCGCTTTAGTATCGCAATCAAATCAAAATTTCGCCATTCGAGCTCTGTTGGATTCAGGATCTCAGGTCAGCTTCATTTCGGAGAGTACAGCAAATCACATCAGATTATCTAGAAGACCAGCCGCAGTTACGATCAGTGGACTATGCGCGAACGAGGCGCCCACGTCACGGTCAATTACCGAATTCGTATCTCAGTCACAGTCTTCGCCGTCAAGAAATCACAGGCGCGCTACCATCGCAACCAATTGACACGCATCAATGGTCGCATTAGAATCACTTTAGACTGACCGATTCTCATTATTATCGACCAAATAAGATAGACATTTTACTCGGAGCCGACGTTATCGGGATGCTTCAGAAGGATGGTTGCATCAACAGCGTGAATGGCTCGCCATTCGCAGAAAATACGAAACTTGGCTACATCCTGTTCGGCAAGGTGGAGCGACGAACGGCTTATCACCAGAGCAGTTTAACGGCAACTATCGAAGACTATGATACAATCGACAGCACGCTTAGGTCATTTTGGGAGATCGAAAATGTTAATTGATCTCGAGAATTAACGCACGACGAGTCAGATTGCGAACGACACTATGAATCGACACTCTATCGTAATGGGGATGGAAGGTACACTGTACTTCTGCCAATTAATGAGAACCCATCACCCCTTTGAAGATCACGAGATAATGCGGTTATGCGGCTACAACATATGGAACGAGGGTTCGCTATAAGAACGATTAACTACGTTTTGAGTACTCCAAGTTCATGCGATTTTCTGAACTCAGGACACATGGATAAGATCATTTTCTGAACTCAGGATCACATGGAGAAGTGTCCGAAGATCACAATGACTCGCCGGGCCAGACGTGTTATCTTCCACATCACGGAGTGATGCAACAAATCGCACAAAACATTGACCGGCACATCACTCAACCAGAAGCCTCGCGTTGGTCCCAAGCTTCAGCAGAACGTCTTCGAGATTCTAACGCGATTTTGCAAACATAAATTCGTATTCATTTCATTCATTAAGCAGATGTATCGGCAAATTCTGATGGCGTCCGAACAAAGAAATTATCAGAGAATCGTATGGTGATTTTCTCCAAATGACCCAGTTCGAAATTATCGTTTGTGCACTGTCACATACGGTACTGCCAGCTCTCCGTATCTCGCAATTCGCACTATTTTGCAATTAGCTCAAGATGAGCAAGAAAAATTCCCAATTGCAGCGAAACTAGCATCCAAGGACTTCTATGTCGACGATCTGATGACCGGCTCAGATAATATCATGGATTTAATCGAAAGAGGCAAATGGTGGATCTACTCAGATGTGGCAGTTTTGAACTACGTAAATGGTCCTTGAACAGTCAGCAACTTCTAAATGAGATACCAACTGAGTTTTGTGAGCATCAAGGTCAAGTTGAGCTTAACTGGGATGATTCGGTAAAACACTCGGACTACATTGGTCTTCTTCGGCCGATTGTTTTGGATTCAACATCATCGTCTCATCGGATTGTGCACTTACCAAACGAACAGTACTATCGTAGGCATCAAACATATTCGATCCGCTCGGCTGGGTATCTCCTACTACAATCATCGCAAAAATCATACTACAGGAATTGTGGGTACTCGGCATATCGTGAGATGAAGTCATCCCAAAATCTATTACTCAAAGATGGCTCACTTATCGCGATAGCCTGAAATCGTCAGAGACTCTTAAGAATCGATCGCTGGATACATCATTCAACAACTCGCAATAATCTTCAACTTCACGGGTTCAGCGACGCCTCTGAGGAAGCATACGTGGCGGTGGTGTATGCTCGCACAACGTTAACAGATGGATCCGCAAAAATCACCATGCTGGCATCCAAGACCAAGGTTGCACCACTGAAAACGGTCAGCCTGCCACGTTTGGAACTTTGCGCCAGTGTACTTCTCACCAAACTAATACACACTATCATTCAGTCACTCGGCGTGCCTCAAGTCCAAATCTTGAAATCTGGAAGACATTCGTGGCTAATCGAGTATCGCAAATCTTAGACTACACTCGACCAATCGATTGGTATCATATCGATAGCAAACAGAACCCTGCAGATTGCGCTTCTCGGGTTGTCGATCCTCCTTTGTTACACAACCGTCCAGTGTGATGGACAGGACCAGCTTGGTTACGAGATGATCAAAGTCAATGGCCACGCCAGAGATCCAGCGATTAATTTGGATTAGACTGACTCAAGGATCACATTTCGCAGACAAGATATCGAGACACCAATCAGGAGAGCCCCCTTTGGCTCAGCAACTCGAACCTACCTCACACGCAAAAGCATCCTTTCATCCTTCCCAAGGACAATCAGCTTACCAACCTGCACATCGCACAACGCTACACGGTGGTCCACAGCTGATGCTGGTACATTTACGAAAGCACTACTGGATTCTAGGCATCAAAACATTGGTACGTTCATACGTATACAGGAGTGTTGCGTGATTTCGCCAGCGCGCAACAACGAGCCAGCAACTGATGGCTAGCCTGCCATCACATCGTGTTACACCTTCGAGGCCGTTTCTACACAGTGGTGTGGATTACGCAGGGCCAATACTTATAAAACAACGCAAGAGTCGTGGTGGTGCATCAACAAAGGGCTATATTTGCATTTTCGTGTGCCTTTGTACGAAGACACTACATTTGGAGTTAGTGTCCAAACTCAGTACAAGTGCATTCATTGTGACGTTCAAAAGGTTCACCGCGCGAAGAGGAAAAATTCGTAATCTATACAGCGATCGTGCAACCAATTTCATCGGAGCTAATCACCAACTAGCATTACTGCATCAGAAGGGCACGAGAGAAGTTACTCCGGAAATTGCTGCACTGTTGGCTCAGGATCGCACGACCTAGAATTTCATTCCACCACGGATGCAACACGGATGGTTTGTGGGAAGCAGGCGTTAAATCGGTAAAGCATCATTTGCGACGCATCATGGACCATGCATTACTCGCGTCCGAAGAGTTGACGACGCTGCTGTGTCAGATCGAGGCTTGTCTAAACTCGCGACCACTGTGCCCGATGACGAACGATCATGACGACTATACAATCGTCACTCCAGGGCACTTCTTAATCGGGGAGGCACCAGAACCAACACTACTCGATGAGCGAACAAACCGTCTCAATCGCTACCAGCAAATGCAGAAAATGTACTATCATTTTTGGAACATTTGGTCGACAGAACATCTACATATCGCGACTGCAGCAACGGCCGAAATGGATGAGAGTCCACAACAATCTTAACATCGGTAAATAAGTCCTTATCAAGGAAGAAGACATTCCGCCCTCGTAATGGTTACTCGGAAGGATCATCAAGACGCCTCCAGGATCCGACGGCCGAGTTCGAGTTGCAACGGTCAAATGCCAGAATGCTGTCTATAAACGACCAGTGACGAAACTGTGCCTGCTGCCTATATCAGACAAAGGCATGAATAACTAAGCTATTGAAATACTTTAGGGCGGTCGGCAATGTTGGAGACAATAGCGAATGCACTCACTAACCATCAGTAGAATGTGACATCTCGTGGCCGGTGTAAATAACTTATTTGAATGTACAAGATAACTTATCGAAGAAATCAGAAAGGAGCAATCAGAAGATCCCGATTTATCGATCATATTAAAATTCGTGGAAGACCAGCACAGACATTAGAGGTGGTAAAGTGGTGGCCATCTAGGCATCAATAATACTTTGGCAAAAGTCCGCGAAAGATTTTACTGGACAGGATGCAGACAAGCGGTCGCAGAATGGTGTCAAAAATGTGACCAGTGAATGACAGTTAAAGGTCCTGCAAAACGAAGCCATGGAAAAATGCAGCAGTGTAACTGCGGAGCACCGCTAAAGACCGATTATTTCATTTGCTGTGTAGCAAGTTGCATCACTCCTCTTAAACCTTGAACAGACGATAATGGCGACTCCTCGCTCATTATCGAAAACAATGAACCGATGAGGTACAATATCTACACCAAATAGTCACTCGTTGCGGATGCATTGAATCATAAGGATCACGTATGGATTTTCTGAGTCCCAAATGTGACAATTTAATGCTTGTTGGCATAGCCTCCGAGGTAAAAATGAATAATGTCGGGAAAGAGATTTTTTGATAAAAATGCCCATTTTCTTGCAAACATTTCATAGTCCTGTGGGTAGGGGCATCCATGTTTCGTTAAAACTTCGAAAGAAACATATAAGACTACAATACTACAATAATAAAATACCACCACAATTACTAGGGCTTGTCGGAGGAGGCGACAAAAACTGGTTGGAGATTAAGAATCGGCACCTAGAACGTGCAGTCACTTAGAAAACCTGGTGTATTTGACAGTCACATTTATCAGATGTATAAACGAGTATCGGCTGAAACTCGTGGCTCTCCAAGAAAATCGATGGCCTAACAATAAAAAACCACGTGTTCCAAGGCTATACATTGCTACACAGTGGTGGTGACCTTGGAAATCTTGGAGTTGGATCCCTCATTGAGGCACAGATACAGAAATAAATCTGTGTTGGACTTTCAAGCAGTGGACTTTCAACTAGCAAACCTACCATTTGTCTGTGTATATACGCCCACTGTTCTAAGCCAACTCCAGGATAAAGACTTGCTTCACAATAATTTGGATAATCTGATAAGCTTTTTATCTGAACACGATTGGGTCAGGTAAAAAGCCTATCAGATTATCTGAGTCAGATTGGGGAGTTTAACGCTAGAGCTGACAGAAATTAGACCTACTACCATGGAATAATATAGGTCTGTACACCCGACACTAAACTGCGACCGAAAATGGAGAAAGAATTATGTACTTTGCGATCGCACATGATCTCATTCTCATTAAAATATTCATTTGGGAACATGTTCTTGAGTTTATTTCAAAAGATCAGGCTAGCGTTGACCACGATATCGTATAGATCTACAACAAATGTAGAGATCATTATCTTGTCATTGCACAGCTGTACGATAGAAAAATTCGTTCAGGGCAGAGAAATATAGAGTGATCCGATAGGAGGTTCTATTCATGCGTGACCACTGTCATATGTACATTTGACATTTGTGTTCAGTATTCGTTGACATTTCACGCGAGAACCTGACGTTTACATATTGTCATTGTAATCAGTGTTAAGTGAAAAGTTTTCGACTTTTTTATTGTTCTAACTTCGACCCACTTTTTTATAATTGGATATTCATCACCCGACAAGAGTGTGTAAAAGTCGAATGTGAATATTGTTACTGTATCTGAAAGTGTCCGTGAAAAATCAATCAATTCATCGCTGTTCTCAAGCTCTAGTCTCTCAAATGGCACATTGAGGCGTATTTGGAAGAGAGATCTTGGTTTGGAAGCATACAAAATACAGCTTGTTTAAGAATTGAAGTCGGTTGACCTTCCTTCACTTCATCGATTTGTGTTCAGCGATGAAGCTCATTTTTGGCCTATTTAGGCTGATGTATAGCAAGAAGAGATTTTAGATGTATCCTTAACGGTTCTGCAATGTATCCTTAACGGTTCTTGTTTGGAGGACAGCTAAATGGATTTGAAGACAAAAGAAGCGCAAAGGGTGGAAAGCTAAAGTCTTAAGAGTACAATAATTCGGGAACAGAATGGCAACCTCTGTTTTAACATCATCATGCGGTACTCAAGTCATGACGTGAACAATTTTCTGATCTACTTAATGTTCCACATGTATTAAAAGCTGTGTGTTATGCATAAACTTCAAAAAGGGTGACATGTTGGAAGCAATCATGTTGGAATACTCCTTCGTACAAGTGAAACACATAAAATACAATATCTTATTCCGACAATCCAATCAACTTTTTGCTAATGTTGATGATATCTGTGTGGCTTAAATGGCAACGGAGTGAGATACTTCAGATAAGCGACCCATTTCGTAAATTACAAACAATAAAATAAACTGGAGTTGAAATTGCAAACATTTGATGGACCACCCTGTATAAAATAAATTATTATGTTTTGTTTATATTCACTTACTTGGACACGTGCCTCACTTAATCCCAATCGTTGGCTTAATTCTTCCCGCATGAATGCGTCCGGATAGTGAGTTTCCTCGAACAGTCTTTCCAATTCGTTTAATTGTTCTAATGTAAAATTTGTTCGCGATCTACGCTGTTTGCTATTGTTTAAACTATTGCATAAATTAACATTTGATGAACTATTTGTTGGTGATTTGGTTGGAATTGCTGTTAGTATATGACTGTCATTATCTAGTTTTGATTTATCATCTATGGAATGATCAATCGATTTTATACGATGACGGTTGAAACTACCTAGAATAAACAAAACAAAATACTTCAGATATATAATGTAGGCATGTGCAATTGATAAGATTAAAATGAATAATAATACTCGATGACAGTGATTTTATTTCTGAAAGCAACAGTGTTCCTATCTTATTCTTATTATCATAATTCGACTTTAGACTCAATCAAAATAACTGACCGCTATTAATATCTAGAGAGGCAAGCTTCATCACTTTTACTATACTTGGTTAACAGATCATAAGCCTATAAAACTTCAAATTCTATCTGCCGCAAGTCTTCCAGGTAGATCCTTATGCGACATTATCCAGCACTGGCGTGATCGGTATACAGCGTTCAAGTTTATCCCTCAACACTATACGCCTGCGACCAACTAAGGAGCCGATGATAAAGCTTGATTTAGCAAAATGAAAGCATTTTCTGCAACAAGAGACAAATAGTGTTTTAGGCCTTTCTCTTCAAGCTCTAAACAAGGACTATAGGTAAAACACATTTACTAACTCATGTTCTTTCGGAAATGACCACGACCAGCGTTGATGACTATCTGAATAATTAAAATAAGCCAGTTTACAACTTTGTTATACTTTATTACATATTAAATTATTAATTAATTTTAACTAAATCTAAATTTTTAATTATAATCGAACTCGCATTTATCCGAGTCGTTTAGTAAATGATTTCGTTCATAAAATAAATCGAGAACTTGACCGTTTCTCAAATATTCTAATTTGACTGACACGTCATTTACAAGAACACACCTTATTTTTGTGTTATGCCAGTTAATTTGTCTGTTGTTTAACGGGTTGCCGGACCATTCTATATCAAACAAATCGAATAAATGAATAGCAACTCCATCCTTTAAATCGTGGAGCATTTCATCTAACTTGTTTTCATATATTTTGGCCACAAGTTCAAAATAAAAATAATAATCGACTAGATGTCTGATAATGATAGATATACGTTTACATCGTGGTGCAGCTGCCCAAATTTCTACAAGATTTTGATTCGTAATCGGACAATCCATAAAGAATATTGTATTGCCAAAATCCAAAGATTTCAAACCTTTTATAAATTCAGGAGTAATTGATATTTTAAAAAAATTGAGATCCGCTTTGGATTTCGCAGCAATTGTCGGTGTGGAAGGATCTGTCAAATCTATTTAAAATTTTCGACGTCGCTTTCGTTTCAATTTCTAAATTAACTAAATCAATGGTAGCGTAGTTGGTTGGATAATTGGAGGGAGTATTAACCATTTCATTCGATAGAATACGACAACGATCTAGCTGCATATAACTTATATGTACTGACATTTTTAATAATACTTCTGCATCAATATCCATGTTATTAAAACTTGCTTTGTGTCCTCGAGATGATTCACTCAATGTATCAATTTGCAACATTGGATCATGATTTGATTGGATTTGACAGTTATCAAATACAAATGAAACATATGGCAGTAATGGAGTTAACACGTTTAAATCAATTTTCATATTTTTACACACAATAGTTTTTAAAGATTTCGGTGGAACTATCGCCCATGGCGATGGCATTAGACAACACCCATCGTAAACAATTTTGCCACGACTAATGTGTAAAAGTGTTGAGAAAGTTGGTATATCAAACAACATGTTACGAAAGGTCAGATTGAGTTTAATAATTTTCATTTGATTTGTCATCATTTTGGAATGTTTACCGTTTAATAGAAAAATGCAGTCAGTAAAACTGACGTTAGTTAAACTGGAACATTTAGTTAACCATTTTACTAAACGTTTAAAATAAAAGGTAATATTTGTAAAACCAATTTCAAATTGGTAGGCTCTTTGAACAAAACTATTCAGAATATAATTATTGATGCGATTATTGTATGATCTTAACTGAATAATCAAATTGGAATTGTAGTCAAAATTACTGATTTTTTCGAAGACCTTATGTAAAAAATCAGTTAACCGAACAGACTTATAGTCTGCTCGAATCGATATTTCAATAAAATATGACGGATTTCCAATATCATTTAGACTAAAACTGATGTCACTATCCAACCGAATTTCTTTTATTATTATAGAATCTGGTTCAATTAAGTTTCGCCTGTTATGACGTAACAAAGTTACAGAACAAACAGTTATATTTTCAGATGATATTAGGTCAAATCGAATTTCAGAATTTTTAAATACATTAAATTTTAAACTTTTGTGCTCGTTTACAATTGTGTTAAAATCAGTTCTAGTTAAAATTTGATTTGGTAGCCCTATGGTAGTAAAACAATCTCGATACTTGTATATAAAATATTTGAGTACTGTCACATTTGTAAATTCGGTAGCGTTATATGTGTCAAGTTTTGTATGTTTGTCAATCAAATTGAATCGTTTTTTGAGATGCATCTGAATATCATGATCCAAAACACAATCGTACCATTCAAAACGATGATCTTTGTTAGCCAGTTCTAATGATAGTATGTCTTCCAAAGTTAAACTTGATAAAAATTGACCATGAAAAATGGCTAACACAAAGGAGTAAATCACTAACGGAGGTTCAGTAATTTTCAAAAACATGAATTCTTCAGATATAAATATTAGTTGCTTGTAGTAGTATGTAAAGATGTCCTCTAGACGTTTTAATTGATCTTCATTTAAATTCGGTTTAAATTCATAAACTGTAAGGCTACGCTTTTCACACCAATCGACTTCCATTTTGTACCGTCTAATTAAAAAATTGTGAAGATTATTAATTTTCAAATTGTTTTCAATGTCTGACAGCTGTTAACAAATAGAATTAAGGTAATTAATAAATTAAACCAAAAGTCGATTTACACTGGATCGCAAAATTAACGCACCACTTAAAATTTACTTCAAGTTGGAGCTATGGCAATGTAGTTACCGTTTGATATTTCCATCAAAATGTGACAGCTGATACAGCCGTACGCTTGTGATACAGAGACAATCATTTTGAGTAGTGTTGGACTAATATGGAGGAGGCGGTCATATTACTGCACTTTAATGGACTTGACAGCTTAATGAAGTAATGCTTTACTGGATATAAAAAAAGGTGTTGGTTGATACCTCGGCTCAGGTGGAATCATTTTCCACTGTGGTAGTACCTAAGCAACTTAAACTGTTTTCATCGGAAGAGATACGAGTAGAACAGAAATAACAAACGTACTTTGAAGGTCTTGCAAATCAAGATGCTCTTTTTTTTAACTTAAGCTTTAATTGGGTGCAGTGCCAACTTTTAGACAGTCCTAGCTCCTTGTAACTGTCAGAGCTACTGCACCCAACGCGCGGTCCTTCAAGTAAAGGTTGATAGCTGCCTTAAACTTGTGCATTTTATACTCCAACGGAAACTGAAAACCGGATAACGAATTCCACTTCCTGGATGTTCGATAAATAAATTCGCGCTTTGCAGCTTCAGTTCGAGATTTCGGCTGCTTCACCGTAAACCAATGCGCATTAACCGTTCCTCGTGTTACCCGTCCTGACGTAACAAATGGTGGTATTTTCTCCTTTAATTCTGCAGAACATTTACCATTTATTAATCTATAGAACACGCAGAGTTCTGCAACATCTCTGCGGTGCTGTAGGCTGTCTAGATCTTTCGTAAGTCTGGAGTTTCATATTATTCGGATGGCACGTCACTGAACTCTATCGAGCAACTGGAGAGCAATGCCATATGCTCCATCCCAAACCGGACAGCAATATTCTATACACGGTCTAATAAAGGTTTTATATATCTGGAGAACCTGGTAGGATTTAAAAAACCGTCTGCATCTATTGAGGAACCCGAGTTTACCTGAAACTGATTTGGCCAATGCGATAATGTGTTCATTCCATTTTAAATTATTGCTAATCTGAACACCAAGCAGGCGAATTTAGTCACAACCCACGAGAATGTGGTCTTTTACCACAAAAGGGTATTCGTGGTGACTTCTTTTACGCAAGAAGGAGGATATTTGTGTTTTTTTAAGCTAAATTTGACCTGATTTTTTACTCCCCACTCAAATATTGTACTCAAATCGGAATTAAGCGAAGTGACAACTTCTAGCCGTTTACCGTTTAACTCTGAAGGAGTAGGCTCAACCTTGAATGAAATAGAAGAGTGTAATGTTGCATCATCGGCAAACACTTGATGGTCTTCGAATCCAAGTTCTTATGCCAAACCTTGTCGAAAGCCGTGGATATATCCAAAGCGATTGCAAAGGCTTCTCCGCGATGCTCAAGGGCGGATGGAAGATAATTCATCAGTTGTTGGTTAATGCATTTGTAAAAAACTTTAGCCACGACTGACACGATTGATATTGACCGGTAGTTTAAAGAGTCAGTTTTATCACAACCACGTTTAAGGACCGGTTGCACCAACGCACAGTTCGAGTATTTACCTTGCTTCTAAGAAAGGAGAAAAATTTAAGTTAATATTGGATCCAAGTCAATGGCAAACTCCTTCAATATTCGAATAGGAATTCTATCAGGTCCAGTGGCCTTATTTATGTCCATTGCCTTCAGGTTCCTGAAGACAATTTTCTCCGAGATGTTGACGGAATCCATTTTGGAACCACAATACGGAATTGACGGAGGCGTAACTCCATCGGGGACAACTAAGGTCGAGTTCGAAGTGAAGACGTTTGCCAGTAAGCCTGCAAATATGGATCCACCACCAAAGAAAGCACTGTCTGCACATTTCAATGCTGAAATAGATGTTTTAGACATATTGGCAACCTATGCGACCATCTGGTAAAAGTTGCGATTGGAGATTTTCAACTCGGAAGCCTTAGCAGATTTCTTGTTGTCGGCTCTTTTCGCTTCTAGCACAGATTTTTTACAGATATTACGTGTGGCCTTATATTCTTCAAACGAAATTTCGTTGCGTTTATATTACTTGTAAGCAGATTTATTTTGTCTGGCTGCTTTGGCGGCTTCTTTTGAAAAGTTTTTAAAATTAGGATTGGGATTGGAAAAGGAACATTGATATATAACAGACATACTTTGAAGGTCTTGCAGATTATTCTCACTGGACAGTCATTACAAGTTCCAAATGAAAATACAGAACAATTCATACTGCGAGCTGTACAAGGCATGAGGAAAAAAACTTTTAAGCACTTCTGCTTTTGCCCTTTCAACAAACTTCATTGCTTTGGATCTTTGTTCGATTTTGAGGATCAACTAACGACTTTAGAGGTACCAGATATCGTTGTCTTCATTTAGGGACTTAATCTTTCGTTTGTTAAAAGATATCACAATGGACCGCCTGAGTAACGCGGAAAAAACGTATTGTTTTCGCATATTACCAAATTAACGGATTGAATTTGAGACTCTACCTTCTAACTATGGGTGTTACAAAAGAAAAGGTTTTAAGACGCGAAACTTCCAGAAAGCATAAACAGTAAGGTATGAATAACAATGGTTAAAATATTTCAAACTTTCCCACCACAGCAAAGAAAGACTTTTGGAGTTGAAGTTTCTCACAGAATAATATCTCGATATGATCAGTGTTTAAATGAAACAAATTGTGAAACCCTCTGCGGGCTGCGGTCATGGTAGATAATTAATATCTTCATGAATTCAGCCTTAGTGAAGTCCACAACATACAAGTAAATCTCGATACTATAGGAGTCTTCTCAAACCACATAATATAGTGCCTGTTTTAAATATCGGCAACCTAATTAATTGAATTGTGATGAGCTACTGTTAGCACGCAGACACCGTCAAACTCTACAGGCCTCCCTGGACAGTGTCCTACATAAAATCACCGAAATTCGGATTAAAAATAGTATATATGCATCGACATTGTGGAAGTTTTATTTATAACCAACAAATGGAAAACCCCCATTAATTTGATTGAGTAAATTTTAGATAAACTTTGAGTGCACGCGTTAATTTATAGGTCCAGTTTTAACACTTACTCGCGTTTTATATAAATCACTCAAACGACTATAAGGTTTGTCCTCGTCATTAAACGGGAAATTAGTCTGCGGGACAAAATACGTTAATTATTTATTTTTATTTCAAACCAAATGAACTTACCGAACGTCGTTCACTACGAACATAATATATCATATTACTTCTCCACGACATTTTGTACTGTGCGATACGAATTAATGCGTTCATTACAGATTCAAAGACTTGAAACCTTTCTAAATCATGTTGTCCATAGTAAATTTCAACACACTTCACGTGATTTATATCAAAATGATTCAAATGTTGATAAATTATTTTAATGAAATTCTATTCCAGGAACCTATTCGCTAGCATCTTAACCGATAGAAAGAGATAAACAAGTGTGTATTCCACTTGAAACAACATTATTCAGAATTATTCAACAACATACCTCTTCGAACCAGTTAATCAAATCATTATGAATAAAATATTGTTTAAATTTTAAATCCTTTATTTGACTTCTACGAAAACGAAACTCGTGGTACACTTTTGTTGTATCGATTCCTGCTAAGGTCTGCATTTTGTGTATTGACAAATATCTCACGTTACTTGCACTTCTTACTTCTACGTTATATGGTATCAATATGACTTAACTATCACTAATTAAATTAAAAATATAAACATTCAATTGGGATTTCGATAACACTAATCTTATCTTTTGTATAGAACAATATCGTTTAATTCTACATTTTTGATATTGATCTTATGTCCATGATTAAAACTGGCAACACAATGTCATTTTAAACATTCGATTTACTAATATCAGAATACTCACCCGCACTTCAATTGAGTTAATTTTTTGAGCGTTGAGACATAGGCGAAACTTTCCATTTCCTTTTCGTACTATGACCACTGGAGAAGATCAGGAATAGTTATCTGTATATATATATATATGTATATATATATATATATATATATATATATATATATATATATATATATATATATATATATACATATATATATATATATATATATATATATATATATATATATATATATATATATATATATATATATATATATATATATATATATATATATATATATATATATATATATATATATTGTTTCATTTTCCCCTAGTAGGGATTCAAACATTGTTTATTTCAGTCCACGGTTCGATCACTGGATTGTGAATAATTAAAACCACTTGCTTGTTTTTCACTTTAACTTTTATTAACAAACACCACAATTCACTATTACAATATTTGTATTCCACTGTTACTTTTACTATTTCACTATTTCACTTTTTATTACTTTTTCCCGATTTTAATTTATCGCTTTCCCAATTCAAACTGAAGCTCTACGCTTTCTGTTCGCGTATTTATAGTCATTTTGCCCGCTTCTCGGTCATAGTACAATTTTCCATTTATTTATTATTTCGCCTGTATACTGCGATTCATGCTGGTTTCCAATTACGAGCATTTAGTACTTCTATTCAATCATAGATGTCACCCGCGTCCGTAACAATATATATATATATATATATATATATATATATATATATATATATATATATATATATATATATATACAGTAGAACTTGTAAAAGTGACCACCTGCTTAAAATGACGTCCAAATTCAAAAAGTCCCGATAGAAAGTTTCATAATTATATTAATTTTTAAACAACAGTTTAATTTATTTAATTTATAAACAAAACGGTTTCTTAAGCTTCGTCCACAAAGATCAATGTTCAATGATTTCAATTTTGTTTCATTAGATGAATTACCGAAAAAGAGGCATTCAAAACCTATGATTTCCCCGACATATACCAATATACTACAAGGAAGTAAATGATTTTGAAACAAAGATATCTTATCATGTTTCATCGGCACAACTGCGATCCAAACTCATGTAAAAATTATTTATTATTGGAATTATTTATTATTGGAAGAACTGACGAAGCACGGCCATTTGGTTTGTGTGAGTATTATATTTTAAAACTTAATTTATGTTGTGCTCAAGGAGAACGAATATTAACGTTGTCTCATCATTGTATATCGAATAAGTGAGCTGAACGATTGTTGAAACACTAAAAGAGAACATATAATAAATATGTAGGGAACAAACAAGTAAATCTTGTTCTTCCATGAATCAGTACAAATACAAAAACAAAATACCAACAAACTAAATCACAACAGCAGAATTATTTGCAGGCACCCAATTCACAAGGAACTTCAACTAGTTTGATTTAATTTGGAATGATTAAACACAGTGGATGATAATCTAAATCAATGTAGACAACGAGGACGATCGCACGATCATCATTATAAGTAGCGATGTTTCCACAACTCTCAGAATCAATAGGTACAGTTGCATAAATCATCAATCACATTCACAGATTATATAACATATTTATCCACAGGTCAAAAGTGGTACAATATTAATTATTAATTATAACATAAATGTTTTACTAAAATAAATAATTTATTATTGTCTACCTAAAACATTTTGTAAACAATTTTTGACAGCAAAGAAAAACAAAAAACACAATTTTTACACAAGGGTTACACTGTCTGATTTTTTTTAGTTATACTTATAATGTTGAAATGTAGGGCTATTTTCTTTTTTTAATGACGTCATAAGTGATTGATGCTTAATTTCGATGTTTGTGGCTTGTATACTTAGGAGCTTTGGTTTGGCACAGAAAAAATATTCGGGCGAGACTCGTTATTCCCACTTAAGTGATTATTTTTATTAAAACTACAAAATATGTATTAGTAAAATAACACAAATTTTATTTATCAGATTTTAGCAACAAACAAATTATAAAAAAATTAAAAATTATACAATGTTTTGCTGACGCCCAGGAGTGAAAGATATAATTTCTTATTTTGCCCCGGACAATTGTCAGACCAAAATATAAATCGCAACTAAACAAGAACCTTGTTTTCCTTTTGTCTCATCCCATAAGAAACAGTGCCCTTTATTCATTCCAATATTATACACAGTGAAGTTATGGATGACCAATTTTTTTTATAGTAAAAAGTACTAGTCTCGCCGAAAGAGAATTGCAACATTTTTTGAAAGTCGAAATATGCTATAATAATATTTCGATTATATTTTGCTGTTGCTTTGTCTAATTCTTTTAATCTTCATGTTTCTTTTTTCATTAATTAGTGGTTTAAATAAGTTGGTTCAATTTTTTTTTCAGCGACTGACATATTCTTGTACATGGCGCACTCATTACATTTATCCTTCTTCAGCACAAAAAAAAACTTATATTGAAGTTCTGGTTAAATACATCACAAGACTGCCGTTCTGTAACACATTCTATTTTTATTGCTACTTCTCTGATCCACTATTGAAAAAGGCGAAAGATTTTCGATACATTTAAATTGCCATCAAACATTGGGATTCTACAGTTGGCTTCCTTAAGCCCATTTACTGGTCTTGTGAATTTACCTTTTAAAATATTAACGTCAAGTTGAAAGATAGTTATCTATTTCTCCACTAATAACTTTTGATAATGAAACTTGATTTGAGATACATAATGTTAATATATATATATATATATATATATATATATATATATATATATATATATATATATATATATATATATATATATATATATATATATATATATATATATATATATATATATATATATATATATACATATACATATATATATATATATATATATATATATATATATATATATATATATATATATATATATATATATATATATATATATATATATATATATATATATATATATATATATATGTATATATATATCAATGCGTATATGTATACGTCCGTTTCCCATCGAAAACCATGGCCAGTCCTATGTATGTGTAATGGAATGGTAAATACATCGGTAAGGAAAATGGTAAATACATCAACAATCGTATGAAAAAGTTGATTTTTTCAAAATTTTTGACTTTAACTTCCTATAACTTGGTAGGCAGGCCCTAAAACCAATTACTCATTTCCCAGAATTTGGAAAATGATTATTTATCAAAAATCCTGGATTCATAATTTTCATTTAAACCAATATTTTAATCCATGTTTTTCAAGATTTAAGAATCTAGATTTTTATATTTTCGATCGTGAATAGAAAAATAAAACGAAATGAATTTGTAATATCGGGTTTAAATACATATTGTTTGTTATATTTTGCTCTGTTTCCCGTTTACAAGTAGTAATATGATTTTATTTTACATCCCGCTCGTTTTTTTTCATTTTCCTTCGTTTTTATATTTTTTAGAAATAATGCAAACAGTTTTGTGCTTCGTTGTCTTTTAGTGCATTTCGCTTCATTTTTATTTTATTTTTGATTTTGTTTCCTTTTTTTAGTTTGCTACGAGCATTTGAGACGAAAGTAAGTAAGTGTTCGTTGTCAGTATGATTTTGTTTTTACGTAATATTTTTAGATTACATAAAATTTTATGCGTTTTAATTTTGTTTTAGGCTTACAGAATTTTTATTTAGGATTATTAAAACAGTTTGAATTGTAAGACTTAAATTATTTTCATTCTATATAAAAATTATAAAATTGATATTTTGGTCAATTACGTTTGTTGTGATTTGTTGTCTTTTAGTGCATTCGTTTCGTTTTTAATTTAGTTTTGATTTTGTTGCTTTGTTTTAGTTTGCTACGAGCAGTTGCGACGGGAGGATGTATTTGTTTTATGATAAATTTTATGTTTTCGTAATTTATCTTCAATTTACATAAAATTTTATCTGTTCGAATTTTTGTTTTAGGTATATAGATATTTGTCAATTTTATTGGGATTTTGATAATATCTATCTGAATTTTGACTAGAAAATAAATTAAACAAAACGTTAATTTTATTATTTTCAAAAATAATTAAATTTATGTTCCGTTTAATTTTTCGAACTAGAATTAACGAATTAACAATTATACTTATTTTGCCCACCGATATAGTCAATAAAATTATGAATTGAATAATATAAAATTTATTTATATTTATATGTTTATTAAAATTTATATTTTCGCAAATATATTTTAAATTTGCCAAAAATTAAATATATTTTAGGTCAATTTTTTTCATACTGACAAGTAAACATACAATACAATACAATAACAGTAACAGACAATGTACCATCAAAAACAAAAAAATCAACGTAAACAAAACAAACAAAAAAAATAATTTTCGTGACTTTGTGTATTCTTTGTGTGCTAGAGTGTTTTTCCTATACAAAATTCAAATGCAAAAGAGGAGTTACGTTATATAATCACTGTTTATACATTTTCTCGAATCACATTGAACCATTTTGATCATGTGATCATATTCGATAAACGAAATATTATCGAACTAACATATTAGCCGAAAATAAAAATAAAAATCAGGAAAATTTCTTATGAATGAAAAATTTGAGCATGTATCAATAAATGGGAAATTTATTGTACAGCAGTCTTGATAAATAATCATATTTAGATGCCTCATATACAAAAATTGATGTTAAGGCCTGTATTGTAAGATACAACAAAGCAAAGTCAAAAAATTGCGAGAAATCGACAGTTTACGAACGAATTGTACAAATTTTGTTGTTTTCTAACCATTCACTCATACTAACTCATAAAAGAGAATAATCGGCCTGATCTTTAGTGGTATTGGAAATGCACTAAAAGACAACGAAGCACAAAACTGTTTGCATTATTTTATTTCTAAAAAACATTGAAACGAAGGAAAATGAAAAAAACGAGCGGGATGCAAAATAAAATTATATTAGTACTTGTAAACGGGAAACAGAGCACAATCTAACATACAATTTACATTTAAACCCGATCTTACAAATTCATTTCGTTTTATTTTTCTATTCACGATCGAAAATATAAAAATCTAGATTCTTAAATCTTCAAAAACATGAATTAAAATATTGGTTTAAATGAAAATTATTAATCCAGGATTGTTGATAAATAATCATTTTCCAAACTCTGGGAAGTGAGTAATTGGGGCCTGCATACCATGTTATAGGAAGTTAAAAGTCAAAAATTTCGAAAAAATCAGCTTTTTCATACGATTGTTGATGTATTCACCACTTTCTAACTCATTACACAGACATAGGACTGGCCATGTTTTTCGATGGGAAACGGCCGTATACATATACGCATTGTTTTGTATATACTGTATTCGCAAATAATATTCACCAATACCGCTAAAGGTTGATATTCTTTTACAGCATATGTATGCATAAAGTTTTGTCGGTTTTGAATTCAAACAACACTAAAACAAATAGCAACAATAAGAAAAATAATGAATCAAAATAGAACAACCAATAACAACAACACAAATCAAACACTAGAAACTAGTAAAACAAAATATTATTTCTGGATGACATTATTGCATAAAACATCAGTGTTTTTCAACATGGGGACAACGAATTTATTATTATAATATTACTGGCCGCTATTAAGTTTTAGAGCGGTAAGCTACATCTCTCTTACTACTTGGTTAACAGATTATAAAACTACAACTTAAAACTCCATCTGGCAAATATCTTCCAGCTATGTCTTTCTGCGACATTAGCCAGTACAAATTGGCGTAGGCGGTATAAATAGCGTAAAAGGACACTAGGATGTACTGCAAAGGATATTTAGTGCCTTGTGCATCAATTTGGAAGAGTACGCTTCCTACACCTGCGGTACTTGTGTCGCATTGTATGAAACAAACGAGCATAGTCAAACTTGATCAACTCTCTTTATCTCTGCAGCAATAGACCTTTAGTGTTTTAGTTCACGGGACTGAATTTTTTGAGAACATATAGATATAAATATCACCAGTAAGCAACCTCAACAAATCTTCGGTTATATGCATGCAACCATTGAATTCAGTAGTCCCACCGTATGTCGTTGTATCTCTTGTCTGTAATAGGAAATATACCATCTATCCGTAGGACATTTTGGTTTCTAAAATGGAAAGTGATGAAGAACTTTAGATGTGTAGTATTATTATATAGTTCGCATGCACCAGAAATTTTACAGGAAATTCGAAAAGTGTTCGATAGTGACCTACCGAAACAACCACAACCCGCGTGATGAGTATATATTATTAAATTAAACCAGTTTATAATTTTTTTTACTTTATTATATATTTTAAAATCTTACATAAATTATTAATTAATTTTTAATTAAATCTAAATGTTTAATAATAATTAACCTCGCATACATCCGAGTCGTTTAGTAAATCGTTTTGTTCATAAAATAAATCAACAATTTCGCCATTTCTTAAATACTCCAGTTTTATTGTCCCGTCATTTACAAGGACACTCCTTATTTTAATATTGCACCATTCAATATGTCTCCTATTTAACGGATTTCCAGACCATTTTATCTCAAAGAACCCGATTAAAGGAATATCAACTCCATCCTTTAATTCGTGGTGCATTACATCCAATCTGTTTTCATATATTTTGACTATCAGGTCAAAATAAAAATAATAATTGATTAGATTGCGGCATTTGATAAAAATACGTTTACACCGTGATGCAGCTGCCCAAACTTCTAACAGATTACTATTCGTAATTGGACAATCAATAAATATTAAATTATTACGAAGATCCAGACATTTTAAACCTTTTATAAATTGTGGAGTGATTGATATTTCAAAAAATTGGAAATTAGAGTTGAATTTCACAGGAGTTTTCGTTGTGGAAGGATCTGTAGAACTTAAGCTACTAGTGACACGAATTCCGTCAAATCTACTCAAATAATTCATTGCGGCTTTCGTTTCAAATTCTACATTATCAATATCAATTGTTGCGTCGTTGGTTCGATAATTTGAGGGAATATTAACCATTTTATTTGATAGAATACGACAACGATCTAGGTCCATATGCGTTATATATTCTGAGATTTTAAATAATATTTCTGCATCAATATCCATGTTTTTAAAATATGCTTCGTTATTTCGAGATGACTCAGCAATTGAACCAACTTTCAATATTGCATTATGATTTGATTGGATTTGACAGTTATCAAATTCAAATCGAACATTGGACAGTAATGGAATTAACTCTTGCAAATCGATGTTCATGTTTTCAAACACAATAGTATTTAAAGATCTCGGTGGAATTATTGCCGATGACGACGTGGTTATACAGCATCTATCGTAAACAATATCGCCACGACTATTGTGTAAAAGTGTAGCGATGGTTGGTATATCAAACTTCATGTTTCGAAAGGTCAGAGTTAAATGATAAACTGGGGTTTGATTTGAGATAATTTCTAACATTTTGGAACGTCTTTTGCTTAACAGTAAACTGCACTCAGTAAAGCTGACGTTAGTTAATCTTGAGCAGTAACTTAACCATTTTACTAAACTTTTAACATGAAAGGAAATATTTTGAAAATTAATTTGGATTTGATAGCGTCTTTCAACAAAACTATTCAGAATATAATTATTGATACGATTATTGTATGATCTAAACTGAATAATGGAGCGGTATCTAAACCAGTTGATTTCTTCTAAAACCGTATGTAAGAAATCAGTTAAACAACGCGACTTACAGTTCGCTCGAAACATTATTTCAATGAAGTATGATGGCCTTCCTTTGATGTGTCCATTTAAATTAAAACTGATATCGCTATCCAATCGAATTTCCTTGATTTGTATAGAATCCGGCTCAGTCAAGTTTCCTTTTTTATAACTTCTGAAAGTTATAGAACAAACAGTTATATTTTCAGGTGATATTATGTCAAATCGAACTGCATAATTTTTCAAAACCATAAAATTTATTTTTTTGTGTCCGTTCACAATTAAGTGAAAATCGTTTCTGGTTAACATTTGATTTGGTAGTCCAACGGTGGTAAAACGATCTCGATACTTGTATATAAAATATCTGAGTAATTCCAAATTGATAAATTCGGTATCAAAATATCTGTCAAGTTTTGTATGTTCGTTTACAAATTTAATCGAATATCACGATCCAAAACACTATCGTACGATTCAAAACGATGATCTTTGTTGGCCAATTCTAACGATAGAATATCTTCAATAGTTAATCTTGATAAAAATTGATCATTAGAGATGGTCAATATAAGGGAGTACATAACTGACGAAGGTTTGGTAAACTTAAAAAACATAAATTCTTCAGATATAAATATTGGTTGGATGTAGAATTGTCGAAATATGTATTCTAGGCGATCTAATTGATCTTCATTTAAATTCGGTTTAAATTCATAAACCATAAGGCTATGCTTAGTACACCAATTTACTTCCATTTTGTAACGTCTGATTAAAAAATTGTGAAGATTTTGAATACGCAACTGTTCTTCCATCAATGTGAGCTGTTAACAAAAAGAATTAAGTAAGTTAATAAATGAAACAAAAACTAAATGTACATTGGATCGCAAAATTAATGGACCACCCAAAATTTAACTAAAGTGAGAGCTATATATACTCATATTGCATCCACTACATCACTTGAGATGGCGATTTATCTGATTCTGTTGACGCATGATCTTGCACGCGTAAATAACCGAAAAAAAGATTTCGATTCAAAGTTTGTAATTCGCTAGCACTGTTGCTTCAAAGCCTCACAACATATATAGAAACAAAATGCAACATTCATCAAGTCCGGTAGCATATACTTTTCGATCACACAACAAATCAATGACGTTATCAGATCGAAACCGGCCTAAGGAACGAACATTACAGGTCATAAAAGATATGCCATACATTTCGAAAGACAATCATCTTCAACGGCTGGGGTTGGTGGTGATTCAGGTCAATCAACGCCACATTGGAATTTCTGGTATAACTCACATTATATAAGCTGTCACGATTACAACTCCCAGCATCATTATCATCATATCCACTACATCATATCCTACATACTAAATCGCTATATAAAATAGGACAGGTCTTATTTTAACCAGTGAAATGTTTAAAGTGAAATGAAGACTAATGACAAAGCCTAAACTCTCACCAGTGCCAAGCGGCTTTCCTTTTACAATTTAAGAATTTATTGAGTGAAATAAAAAAGTTATAAGTTTAAATAAACTCTTGTCGTTTCAATTTTAATAAGCGTCTGAGGCGTCGATAATCCGAATAGTGATGTTCCATGAAGCTTTTCCAGGTGGCGCAGTGGTTAAAGCTACGGCACTTGGAGTGGGTGGTACCGGGTTCGAATCCCGATAGGGGCAGGCTACAAAAGGGATTTTTCATTCCTTGTTTACGATCGGTGGTGTGAATGAACACATCTATGATCCCCTGTTGGAGTGCAGAATCCATGGGCTGGTTCAACTTCCATGTCAGTATACTATGGGCTGGCATGGAGCTTTGCAATGTGCAAATGGTTAGGTTAATCGGACTTATAGCCATACGTGCTCGATTTGGCTGCAAAGCGTAAGGTAAGGACGTAAATAAGTGAACCGCTAAAGAGTTGGGAGTGCCTTGAGCCCCAAAACAGATTGCATAGAAATAACGAAAAAAATGAAGCTTTTGTGCTAGTTTTGACATGCAGTTTCGAAACGGTTAAGTCCCACAGGCCTTTCTGGACAGTGTCCTACGAAAAATCACCGACATTTTGAATGAGCATAGTATATTTGCATCGAAATTGTGAATCTGTCATTTATTAACCGTTAATTTGACTGAGAATGAATGGCTTAAATTTCAGATAAATTTTGAGTGGCGCTTTAATTAATGAGGTCCATTGAATTTATCAAACTTATTAGTGTTTTATTTTAAACATTGAAACAACAATCGTCACTATTAGACTCGCATCTGCGAGACCAAATATGTTTAAAATTGATGTTTATGTATTTCAAACCAAATAAACTCACCAACAGTCGTCTGCTACGAACATAATATGTAGGATTTCTTATCCACGGCATGTTGTACTGTGCGTCTTTAATTAATCGGTATATTTCAGATTGGAAGTTTTTGAATCTTTCCAAATCATGTTCACCATAATAAATTTCAACACACTTCACGTGATTTATATCAAAGTGATACAACCGTTCATAAATTATTTTAATGCAGTTCAATTCCCGAAACTTATTCGCTAACATCTTAACACAGAAAGAGATAATAGATTACATACACTTGAAACAATATTATTATTCAACAACATACCTCTTCGAACCAGTCAACCACATCATTATGGATAAAGTATTGTTGCAATTTTAAATCCTTCACTTGGTCACAATCAAAACCAAACTCGTGGTACACTATTGTTGTATCGATTCCTGCTAAGGTCTGCATTATGTATATTGACACTATTTCACGTTACTTGCACTTCTTAGTTCAACTCTATACGGTATAAATATGACTAGACTAACTATCGATACCATTCAATGTGACTGCGATAGTAAAATCGTATCTTATCGTTTGTACAAAAATTACTTAATTATTGATTTCTAATTAAATGTCCATAATCAAAATGTTCAAGATAATGTGGTTTTATAAATTCGAGCTAGGAATATCCAAATGTTGGCAGTAAACTTTTCGAGTATTAAACCATAGTCGAAGTTTAATCTTTATGGCTTTCCTCGAATCGTTGAAATTACTATCGTGTACATATATTTGTGTTTGCGACTAAATATGGACAAAATTACTGTAGCTGTTGAACCCTACCTTTGTTTCGGTTTTTACAGGCCATTGTTGGCTCGTACCGTGTCAACAATCGGACTCCAGCGTTTCGATCACGAATTAGCTCTTCACATTGTTGCAAGCAATAAGGATTAAGGAGGCTCTTCCTTCAAATATCATTATGTTCGGATCAGCACGCAGAACTTGACCTAGCCAGCGTATATTCGCTGTCCCTGCTGATTTCAGGTTGGAAAGAACACGGTATGTGGTCCAACTCTCACATCAATACATGACAACGGGTCTGATCAACACTCTGCACAATTTCAGTTTATCACCATTTGCAAGATATTTTCATTACATAAATGGACGTAGGTGATATAAAGCCCGATTGCCAGCGGCAAGACAAACAACCAAGGTTTCCAATACTTCCCAAACACTGTTCACTTCTTCAGATTGGTAATTGGATCGCAAAATGCTTTTGTTGACTCAGGATTATCATTATTGGGAAATTATTTCAGACTATTTCAAAATTATTTAGTCGCTGCATAGCTTCCGAAGTCTCTTGGTTTCGTTTGAACTATATTCCAGAACACTTTACAGCAGAGGAAAAATATCAATGAACTATCATTAGACCACCAAGATGACTATACCAATGATAGATATCCAATAATTTTACCTGTGCTAACCCCCTAAACAACTTTTAGCGCTTCTAACGTCCCTTAAAGAAGTTATTTCCGTTCAAATGAGGTTCAATCTAATCGTTTGGCCAATGACTTCTTATGTAGAAGTTGTAACATAGGTGGTCATGGATGTAGGTACCCAAAGTTCGTAAACCTCATTGTACCAGGTGCAATCCGGTACATTTCATACCAGTCGAACAAAGTCGAAAAGACAGTAACACAAAGTTAACCCTCCAAATATCAAGAGGATTTAAATTAATTTAGTCCAGATAATAGTTTCACGTGTTGGGCAACCCGCGCCCGTTCTTTTGAAATCAACATATGGTCAATTTGCCTTCGGAATGTTGTACGTGGATGCGTCCATGTTTCCAAATGGATATTTTTATGAGGAAAGAATGTACTTGCCACTTTCAGATCATGAGCGATCGCAACATCATTCTTTCCCCATTTTCAGTCGCAGTTTCGTGACGGAAGTGCGGACCTGTTTTATAACATAAGTCGGTTTGATTTCTGCCAGCTCTAGCATTAAAGTCACCAATCACCAATCTGACACCGTACTCAGGTATAGAGCTCAACGGATTATCCAACTGATATTAAAAATGCAACAAACAACTGACAGGTTGACTAATCTCATGTGCAAGCTAAGCTTACACATTCAATTATCGATTGCCTGAAAATCCAGTAAAACCCTTTTTTACCTGTGGCCTAATGAGAAATACAATTCCAAGATTTCCGAGGTCAACTCCACTGTGTAGCAATGTATAGCATTTGGACACATGTTCTCCACTTTTAGGTCATCGAGTTTCATTGAGTGCTATGAGTTCCAGCCGATACTCCGTCATACATATGAGGCCGTCCAACGCCTCATGGATGCCCCCACCGCTAGGGATAATGATGTAACACAAATTAGAAAATCCCAACATACCAACTAACAATAATTACCAATATCTAACTATTTTAAATCGTTAATGTAAAAATGCGCACCATCCCTTTTTCTGTGCCGTAAAGGTTGGCTTGTGTTGTTCCTACCATATGAAATCATATTATGGTGAGAACCTTTGGTAAACATTCTTAGTATACGATTTCGTCATCAGATCGTCAACTTTAATTAAAGACTTAACTTACAGATTGCGAATTTAGATTATTCAAAATTCAATACAATGGACCGGCCAGCAATATTGTATTATACATTCCCGCACCAAGAGCATGCATCAGCCATTTTAAATTAGATTCTATGGAGACATTTCGAAACGACCTCGACCACCGTTGATGAGAATTTATAATTAAATTAAACCAATATTTAAGTTTGTTAAACTTTATTTACATTTACATAATAATTATACAAATAATTAATTAATTTTTACTTAACCTAAATTTTAACTATCATCCACTTCGCATTCCTCCGAGTCATTTGGTAAATTGTCATGTTCATAAAATAAATCGAACACTTCATCATTTCTGAAATATTCCAATTTGACTGTCCCGTCATTTACAAGAACACTCTTAATTCGTATATTGTGCCAGTCAATCTTTTTGTGATTTAACGGGTTGGGCAACCATTCTATGTCAAACAAATTAAATAAAGAAACCACAACCCCATCCTTTAAATCGTGCAGCATTCGATCATATTGGTTTTCATATATTTTGGCAATAAGTTCAAAATAAAAAGAATAATCGATTTTATGTGCCCCGGTGACACGTATACGTTTGCACCATGGTGCAACTGACCTAATGTCTATAAGATTTTTATTTGTAACCGGACAATCAACAAAATATATCGCATTGTCAAAATTTAAATGTTTCAAACCTTTTAAAAAGTCGGGAGTAATTATTATACCAGCAAAGGTTAATTCCGACTTGGATTGTATAGAATTATTTGTTGATACAAGATCTGTACATATAAACTGGCCTTTAGTTAAACCAACTTGGTTAAATCTTTTTAACATTTTCACTGCCGCCTTCGGTTCAATTTCTACATCCCTCATACTAATGTTAGCTTCCGAGTTGAATGGATAATTGGAGGGAGTATTAACACTTTCATTCGATAAAACACGACAACGCTCGAGCTCTATGCTCCTTGCATATTCTGATATTTTTATTAATACTTCTGCATCAATATCCATGTCGTAAAATCTTGTCTCGTCATATCGAGATGATTCAGCAATTGAATCACTTTGCATTATTTGATCACGATTTAATTGAATTTGGCAGTTGTCAAATTTAATTATAACACTCAGTAATGGAATTATCAGTTGCAAATCAATTTTCATGTTTTTAAACATAATTTTACGATTTGTCAATTTCAGTGGAACTATAACCGATGACGATGGGCTTAGAGAGCATCCATCGAAAATAGTAAAACTACAATTAAGGTAGTATAATGTTGATAAGGTTGGTATATCCAACTTCATATTTCGAAAGGTTAGATAGTAGGGACACCTGTCAATATCTTTATTTTCATTAACCATCATTCTTAACATTTTGGAACGTTTATTGTTAAACAGCAAAATGCAGGCAGTAAAGTTAACGCGGCGTAACCTTGAACATTTACTTAACCAGCCCACTAAACGATTAAAATGAAAAATAATGTTTTTAAAACCAATTTCGAATATGTAGCGTCTTCCAACAAAACTATTCAGAACACAACTATTGATACGATTATTATATGATCTAAACTGAATGATAGAATCGGAATAGTCGTCAAAATCAATCAAAACTTTTTCTAAAACCGAATGCAAGAATTCAATTAACCGATCAGACTTACACTTCGCTCGAAACATTATTTCAATGAAATATGGTGGACGTCCAATCAACGCAATATCTTCGCTATATAAACCAAATCTGATATCGCTATCCAATCGGAGTTCTTTGATGGTTATGGAATCCGGCTCAATTAAGTTTCCTCCCTTATGACGTAGCAGAGTTACGGAACAAACAGTTATATTTTCAGGTGATATTATGTCCAATCGAATTGAAGAGTTTTTCAGGACACTACGTTTTATTCTTCCGTATTCGTATGCAATTTCGTCTATTTCCTCACTCATTAAAATTTTATTTTGTAACCCAACTTTAGTCAAACGATCTCGATACTTGTATACAAAATATTTGAGTAATTCCAAATTTGTGAATTCGGTAGCGACATATGTGTCAAGTTTTGTATGTTCGGTTGACAAGTTTAATCGTTTTCGGAGATGAATCTGAATATCACGATCTAAATCACTGTTGTACGATTCAAAACGATGATCTTTGTTGGCCAATTCTAATGATAGTAAATCTTGAATAGTTAAGCGTGATAAAAGTTGATCATGAAAGACAGTCAACACAGAGATGTTCTCAACTTCTTTGTATTGAGGAGGTCCGGTACTCTTCAAAAACAGGAATTCACGAGATATAAATATTTCTTGGTTGGCACCCCACTCGCAAAACCGCTCGTCTAACCATGCTAATAGATCTTCAGTAAGAGTCGGTTTAAATTCATAAACAATAAGGTTATGCTGTCCACACCATTCAACTTCCATTCTGTACCGCCTAGTTAAAAAATTGTGAAGATTTTCAAATTGGAAAGTTTTTTCAATTTCTGAAAGCTGTTAATATAAAAGAATTAAGCTAATTAATAATTGAAACTAAAAGTCAATCAACACTAGGTCGTAAAATGAACGCACCACTCATAATTTATCTTAAATGGGAGCTATGCGTATCGCATGCAATGCATTATGGAGATTGCGATCTGTCTGTTGCCACTTGATCTCTTGATCAAGGTTGTTACAGTCGTACGCTTGCGGGAGAGAAAAAATCATTTTACTACATAGGTAGATGGAGGTGGATGATGATACATCTGCCCAGGGGTCCTCGAACCCGAAAGGTATAAATCTGATCACAGTAACCCACTATACATCTCTGACCGAGATATGGTAATTTTTACGAATGGATGTTGGGTCTGGTATTGTAAATCGTTAGATCAAATTATCTATCCGTTTTGATCAGTACGCTGTCTATCGTTTTTCAGGTGCGGAAACAGCAGCACTCTATGGGTTAAAGAGAAACTGCAGAGATCCTCGTACCTGCCCCGTCTCACAAATCATAATGACCTTTTTTTTAACTTGTTTGACAGAATAAGAATGTTATCATTACTAAATATAAATGAAAACGGATGATAACTCGGCCCGGGTGGTTGCATCTTTCACTTTCGTTGGGCCGGAGCTGGGACTAACTGCGTTCACTTAGAACTAACGTTCACTTAAACGGCCTTCACCAGATGAGATAAGGCAAACTGATCGTATGTTGGTTATGCAAAATCTTTCTTGAAACAATAAGCCAGTAACACCCCAGGTATTCTTGACTTATGACAGACGTACTTAGAGAGCTTTGCTATGTATTCCCATTGGCAGTGTTGCGAGTCATCACAGATTCAAATTGAAAATCCGGAAAAAATTAAAACTGCGAGCTGTGCATTGAGTGATAAACGGAAACTATTGAGCACTACTCGTGCTACTATCCTGCACAATCTCTCCAAAAATTTCATTGCTTTGGATCACTAATCGATTTTGAAGTTCAACTAATAACTTCAAATATATCTGAAATGTCGGCCTAAAATCGTTCGCTTCAGAATGACTCTCTATATATTATGATCAATATGTTAATGAAACCATAATTGTCAAACCCCAAGGCATTGGTCATAGAGGATCAATAATATTCTCATGAATTCAGGAACTTTGGGTTACGTTAAAAAACAACTTAGCAAAGAAACAGAGAACAATGAAGCTTAGTGAACACCACAACATTCAATTGTTAGCTTCGATACGATAGGGGGTCGCCTCAAAACACTTAATTTATTTATGCGAATGACAGTAAGGAAACTGTTTAAAATGTCGGCCACAGAATTTTGATGTTTAATGAAGCTTCTGTTATGATTTGGGTAGATAATTACGACACCGCCAAGCTCTACAACGAAATTTGGAATGATAATAGTGTATATGCATTGACGATTAAGTAACATTGGATTAAATATAAACTTTGAGTGGTGCGTTAATTCTGAAGTTCAGAGATTTTATAACACTTACTAGTGTTTTATTTCAAACATTCAAACGACAACCGTCGCGATTATTTTTTCGCGCAGACTAACAACCAAAGCAACTTACCGCTTCTTTTTCACTACGAACATAATACGTTGGGTTACTTTTCCACGGCATTTTATATTTTGCAGCTGACGTTAACGAGTCAATTATTTTTTTATAGTCAAATGGCGTTCGTCTTTCCTGTTTATCGTAATAAATTTCAACACACTTCACGTGATTTATATCAAAGTGATACAATCGTTCATAAATTATTTTAATGCAGTTACATTCTTGCAACGTATTCGTTAACATCTAAACGCATAGAGAGGGATAAAAGATGACAGGCACTTGAAAAAACATTAATGAGTATTGATTATTCAACAACATACCTCTTCGAACCAGTTAATCACATCAACATGGACATAGTATTGTTTCATATGTAAACCCTTTAATTTTTCACTATCAAAACCATCGCGATACACTATTGTTGTATCGATTCCTGCTAAGGTTGGCATTTCATGTATGGACAATATCTCACGTTACTTGCACTTCTAACTTCTACTCAGGTGTAAATATGACTAAACTATCGAAAACAATCATTGTGGCTCCGATAACAATGTCGTATCTTATCGTTTGTACAAAAATTATTAAATTTTTTATTTCTAATCAATTCGAGCTACTAAATAATATATGAATGTTGGTCAGCACTGTAACAAAGAAAATTTCCATTCTCTTTTGATACTCTATGGTCGCTGGGAAAGATAAGGCTTTACTCAATATATTTTGATAGAGATTGAAAGTCTGACTGATCCAACATTTATCTGGTGTGATAGAAGATGTCTTCCTCCCTACATTGCGGGTTACCTATTAACCCTAACTACTAAGGTTAATGGAACAGAAGAGTTTCACTCGTACACTAGCACAAGATGTTATTTCGGATTTGTTACCGCGACTTAATATGGACGAGATTTTTGAAGCTGTTGAACCCTCCCTTAAAATCAATTTAAATTCATAGGCGTTTGAGAAATCTGACTACATTGATCGGATAAGAGCACAAGAGGAGAATCACAATATAAAATCCAATTTTAAGGTTGAAGAGTACCTAAATAATGAGATGACGAAGAAAATAATAGAACAAGTTTATAACCCTCTTTCAGCCGCTCATCAGATGGTATCAAAATCATTTCTACTGCTGAAACCAATTCGAGAATATATTCCATATGATAAGGTTTATCACGCAGTCCCATACTCGAATTGGCCAACCTGTTGACGTGATACATCCGTTCCACGGTATATTCCAATAATGACCTACAATTTGAATCTTTAATGTTTGCCCAACTGCTAGATAAATATGGAGTAACGCATCAGCTCGCTTCGAAATATTCACCCTAGGCAAATACTTCAGAACAAGAGTTCCATAACATCCTAGCCGCAATTCGTAAATTTGTAAGAGAACGTCATCAAAATCGGAACAATTATTTCGTTAAATTTAATCGGAACTATTGTTTACTCCAGGACAACTTATGGTTTCCTTAACTTTCGCTTCCGTCATTTCAAAGCTTGATGAATCCGAATGTCAATTTGACCAAAATTCTCATAATTATCTCAAAACCATTCGATTAATATTTAGCGATTAGGGGAAGTTATGTATTTCTGAAGTAATCTTTTGGATGCCGATGGGAATATTTGATGGTTGAGGTGCAAGTTTGCTTTTGGTCATTTGAGACAACTTTAACCATTTCAGTGTAGAAATTCATATAACCTGGGATTAAAGATATGTAATTTGTCAGATACTCTACAACACGCAAAGACTGTAACTTCTGGCTAGAAAATTGCGCGAAATTTGGCCATCCTTATATCACTCGGACGATGCTGAATTGGAGTGTATCATATTGAAATACCTGTACTATGCATGTCAGAACCCTCGGACAGATAGATCATCAATGATCAAAAGATGGAACTAAGGACTGGGATCTTTGTCTATTTATTGGTTCAAAAATGATTTTGGATAGGCGACAAGAAATAGTTTGTCCCTACGGTTTTGGTGCAGACGATCAAAGTGATAATCGAACGCTCTTTTAAGAGATAATAACAACACTTCTAGAGCGCGCTCATGCCCCTCAAAAGTGGAAGCTGCACCCAAACAGGTCAATTTATCAGCCAATAGGTTTCATTTCATATCCATTTGATTGGGAATCTAGAGAAGGCTCACTTCACACCTGAAGAACTTGTTGAGAATTTTCATCCAAAGATCAAGCGGTAGCAGACCCACAGACATCTTAAGTGCTGCAATAGATTTGGTATGCATAGCTACCATACCCAGAAAAATCTGTCTTTGAAAGCGGTTTAGAGGTTTTCCTTCAACCCCACTCAAAGTTCTAGGCCACCAAATAAGTGCGGCAAACGAGATTATGGGTCTGATAATGTTCTGTATGTTACTGTCAAATAAATTTCCGATCCGTATATGAACCTCAACTATTGAAAGACTAAAGTTCTTCAGAATTCTGCGCCTATTTTAAGGCTACAACTATTTTAATCGCTATTTACATTTTATCACATAGTAGTACATCCGTATATCTACCTACCAGTTAATGGCGGTCATCGGCATAACCCTGGCATTAAACTCCGTTGTCGTTTAGTTGGAATAGCAGTGAGTTGATTATAAGAAACGACAAGAGCGGAAAAATAACTCCACCCTGAGGACATTCCTTACTCGAGGTCATCGTATAGTCATATCACTACCTAAGTCTACAGTAATTCTGTTTGATCTTAGCATGGCACTAAACCACCGTACCGGTATGGTCTACGTACCATATCTTAAAGCTGCAGAGATTATCGCACTGACGAAAGTGTTATGAAACACACCATCGATGTCCCAAAAAGCTCCCAAGGCAGATTCTTTGTTGCCTAGCGGTTTTTCTTTCCGTCCAACGACTTCATGGAGTGCCGTTCCAACAACTAATAAAACTTCGAAGTTAATGAATAATCGAGTAGTGCACCAGAAACCAAACGATCACCACCATTTGGACAACAACCATAATATTTCAATCGCAAACCAATCATTCATTAAAATCCTAACCAATTTGGAAGCTCTCGAGCTTTACCACCCATACCATTGCCGAGACCTGAATCAATGAACACCTTAAGCATAAATAAAGCATCTCTACATCCACCCTTTGAACAAAACCAATTCAATAAAATAAGTTTTAAACTAGGTGGACACCAAGATTTCAATCGAGATTGGGAATCAATTTTTATAGATTCCAATTCTTATATTGAACCCGAAATTTTACTTATTTCCAAGAAAGTCCTGAAAATTTTTATGAACAAAATATTCCAAATATTGAAATCGAAGATGAGGATTTTTGCCTAGGAGCCTCGCCAATACCTACGAATATATGTGTCCATCCTCTCAATGGAAGTACGTCAATAAACCGAATTGTCGGATTTGGAGTAAAGATAATCCATAAGCCTAAGTCGATACACAATAACATCCAGAGAAAATCCATTATTGGTCCATCTGTCTTCAAAAACGATGATGAACAGAATGGAACAGTCAATAGTGAACAGTATACAGACATGATTTCTACCTTTTCAACCCCAATTGGAATCCCAAATAATGAATTTAGAACACAACATTAGGTGAGCTACTGGCGAGATGCGGCCGCAATTGCTGAGAAAAGAGTGTGTAAATTGAACATCCGGATTGTGACATCCAGTCGCGGTGACCAAATATCGGCTCATGGTGAGAACCTCTGCTAAACAATTCGCAAACGTTCATAGTATTCGCTTCCGTCATCATACTATAACCGTCATCAAACTATTCCGTCATTACACTATAACTTGATTGTACATTTCCGTACCGGGAGCAAATTTTTTGAAAAATGACGTCATGTACGTTAGAAATATTCGAAAATCGAAAACAAAATTATATATTTTACCTCCGCCAGTATTAAGACGTGGTGCGAAATCGCGATAAGCTGTTTAAGGAAAAAAATACATTTTCTTATCATTTTTGACAAAATATTTCTTATCTAATTTTATGTTATGTAAAAAATTGTATGTTCTACGAGTATGTAAAGTGACATGACGTGTTATCTACTACACTCAATATACAGTTGGATTAAGTGGAGTTTAACCTATCGGACATGTGGTTTATTTATTGCATGTTCACTTGACTGCCTTCTGCTTCGTCTTGAAAGGCTACGCTTCCTACGGCCGCGGTGTAACATACAATTTTAGCATTTATGACCATTAGTGATTTAGTTCTTTCTTTTCAAGTTCTAAACTAGGACTAGGTAAAACTCATTTATTAGCTCCTGTTATCGATGTCGGAACAGCAGTTCGAAGCAGTTGGAATTCGAAGCAGTTGATAATCGAATGTATAAAGGATAATTTATAACAATTAGCATAATCTGATTGGTGACTTTAATGCTAGAGCTGACAGAAATCCAACCGACTTATGTAATAAGAAAGGTCCGTACTTCTAACACGAAACTGCGACCGAAAATGGGGAAAGAATGATCGATCATGATCATCATGTACGTACATTTTTTCCTCATAAAAACATCCATTTGGAAACATGGACACATCCACATCAAACATTCCGAAATTGACCATGTGTTGAATTCAAAAGAGCGGGCTCGGGTTGTCAAAGACGTCAGATCTTATCAGTCGTCAATAAAATTCATAGGCAGCGACCATTATCTGGTCAAGGAGGACAGGAGAATATAAAACGTGATTCTCCTGTAAATGTCTGATAAATGAAAAAACGCCACGAAAATATCTCTGGGAAGTATTGAAAACCTCGGTGGTCGATACTGGCCAACAAATTCTTGGTATAGTAAAATCTACACCCAAAAATGATTGGTTTGATGAGGAGTGTCGTCTTGCTGTTGAACAACGAAAAACATTCCATACAGAAACGCAGACTCGGTTTACAATCGCAAGAAGAAATAAAGCAGTCCTTGCTAGGAGAACAGCTAAACGCATTTGAAGGTAGAAGAAACGCGAATGGTGAAGGCTAGAGTCTAAAGAGTACAACTCAGGAATGGGTGCAATTCGCGTTGTTTCTTTAAAAGAATCACCGAAGTAGGCCATACCTTAAAATTTCGGTCAACTGCCATTCGGGACCAGGTTGGGAACCTCTGTATTAATGTCAATGCAGTTCGATACATGGTGCGAACATTTTTCTGACTTACTTAATGTTCCACATGTATCACAAGCTTTGTTTGAATATACTCAATTTAAAGAAAAATCGTTCACCAGGAGTTATTTGCATTAATTCAGAACTCTTGATATTCGGAGGGCTAACTTTGTGGAACTGTCTTTTCGACCTTGTTCGCTTGGTATGGCAAAACGAAAACTATATGCCTGAAGACACAAAGTGATGGCGTTTCGAGAACTATGACGGTATAGCTCTCCTTTCCACAGCATACAAGTTACTGTCAAACCGTATCTTGGGAAGAATTACTCCTCTGACGAAGGAAATTATCGGCGACTAACAAAGAGCATTCCGTTCAAATTTAAAAATGTAGACCAGGTATTCCTAGATTTGAAGCATGTCTATGACTCGATCAATCGAGAGAGACTATGGTTTACGCGTCAATGCTTACTACCAAAGAAACATTTACATTTGTGTAAAATGGAAGTAACGCTGTTACAATGCTGTGTTAAGGTTGAGGACAGGCTATCGAGAACTTCTGCAATTACTATCAACCTTTACTTGAAGGATCACGCGTTGGGTGCAGGAGCTCTGACAGTTACAAGGAGCTAGGTCAGTCTAAAAGTCCGCCCTGCACCCAATTAAAACTAAACGTAAAAAAAAAAAACCTATTCTCAAACTTTAAATGGGTTTGATCATAGTCTTTCTTGATTAAAGTCATTAGAGGTTCTTTAATGATATATTGTGCCTAAAGGGCCACTTTTGGTAAGCAGAACTTGCACTGTGGGATGAATCAAACGTTATGTTATGGCGCCAAAAAAAGGCTCATTCAGATACCTTGAAAGGTGTTGCTTGCTTAAGTCAGCAGAACGGTGGACATGGAAGTTGTAACACGCTAAGGAGTGTGAAACAACTCACCTGCTGAAGCAACTAGCCCTTAAAACGGATAACGCTCAAGTCATATGCCTGTACATAACCGATATGGAAAATTTAATTTAACTATTATAATCAACCCATATCGAGTAGGAGGGTACAATGATATGCATTGAAGTGTTTGGTGTGAGACTGTATGGAGCTGTCAGTGGCACTTATCTTGCGGTGGTAGTAGCAAATAATCGAATGAGATCTTGAAGGACTGATGTGGAGAAGGGTTTCGTGTGAACAGTTATTGGTAATTTTCTTTAATCTCGGGCCCATTAATCTGAATGAGTACATTTTAATTCTTTTAACAAGGATCAATTAGATAGCAAGTCTGGCGCCAGCAGCCACGTTTGTTTCAACTCCAATAGACTAAATTATAGGTTTTGCGGTTAAAACGTTCGTAGTTGTGTCAAGTAGAGGTGGTTAGCAATGACGTATTATTGTAGTGGTTTAAACGTAAGTTTCTACTCGTAATAAATTTTAATTTGTGCTCTGTACCGAGTATTGGTCTAGAATTAGTACAATAACTTTGAACAAATTAGAGTGCTTAAAGCAAGCCATTTGTGCCTAGATATTCTCTGCACGGAATTATGGAATAAGACGAATGTACTATTTTCAATTGACTTTTATTTTAAGACGTAATGATTAATAAAAGTAGTTGAGGGAATTATTATATAACGGCGCAAGAGGCGAAATTCTTGAACCGTCGTAAGACTAACATCTGCGAAAGCATTTAATAATTTTAACCAGTAACGATGCCAGCTAGCAATTTGATGGACCTTCATATATGGGACTTTTAGTCGCTTACTGGGATCTAAAGCTTTTGGGTTTCGGGGAAGTATGGTTGCGAAGTTGAAACATAAAGTGATTCAAAGAAAAGCACCACCAGGACTAGAGCCTGTGGCTTAATTTGACTCAATATGGGGAAACTAACCTGGTTCGACCATACTTGTAAATGAGTAAGGCAGATTAATATCTCTTTTTCGAATTTATGATGGCATGGCCGTTCTTAGTTAGTGGAGTGACTTGTCTGGTTAATTCTAATACTGAACGAAAATCAAATTTCTTAACAAGATGCCGGCAGGGTTATGGTGTAGAAACTTTACAGACTTTTTTTACTTTGTAATCCATCTATTCTAACACGATGTGGGTTTAATAAGTAAAACTTGTCTGTAAGTGGAGTCACGGCTGGTGGATTGTCTGAATAAGACACTTGCTTCTTTAATATATAAAATGCGTCTACTAATAATTATTGAAGAACAGGTATGTGGTGCTCTTAGATGTTCTGGGTTGCACACGCGCTACAGTGCAGGTACCAACGTGTACTCCTATAGTCTAAAAAGACCGTGTAAACTGCAAAAAAACATTCGTGGTTATGATTGTGGACTGAAACTGTACATATAAACCTGAAATTCCCAGTAAGTGTGGCTGATAAGCTCACGTTATTATACAATTTAAAATAAGTCATATCGAGTCGGAGGGAACAATAATATGCGTTCAAGTGTTTGGTGTAGGCCTGCATGGAGCTGTAAATGCGAAGTCGACATTGTGGATTATTCTTGCCAAATAAAAATAGAGATCATTTTATTCATAACCGAACATCATTTCACAATAAATTCAGAACTGGCACGGACCAGAGGTATTCGACTGTCTCAATCAAACAATTATATAAGTCACGACTTTTCCAACTCAATAATCGGATAAAACTTATCGTAGTTTCTTTGTCGAACCATAATGGCTTGATAGATTATGTCTTAAATTATATATGTATTTATTTGGCCCCTATTTAAGGATTTATTTTTTTTAGTGATCTTCTCTATAAATTTTGAAACAGTTTTGAAGCTAAAGTAAAATTAGTTTTAACATTGCTTTTACCTACTATTTCACCAATACATTTACATATTTTTGTTATTTCGACAAATTTTGTATACATATATTTTTGTCGATTTGTCGAATTTTGTCGGAAACTTCACATCCGATTTTTTTTATACTTTATTAAATATTTTGAAATTTTGTAAATTATTAATTAATTTTAATTATATCTAAATGTTCAATAGTAATTGACCTCGCTTACATCCGAGTCATTTAGTAAATTGTGTTTTTCATAAAATAAATCAAGTACCTGGTCATTTCTCAAATATTCCAATTTAATTGTCACATCATTTACCGGGTGTCCATACCATGTTATATCAAACAAATCGATTAAGGAGGTATCAACTCCATCCCGTAATTCGTGGAGCATTTCATCTAGCCGGTTTTCATATATTTTGACTATAAGGTCAAAATAAAAATAATAATCGACTAGATGTCCGCTACTGATATATAAACGATTACACCGTGGTGCAGCTGCCCAAATTTCTAAAAGGTTTTGATTCGTAATCGGACAAACAACCGTTAAAGAGTATCGTATTGCTAAAATCCAAATGTTTCAAACCTTTTATAAATTCAGGAGTAATTGACATTTGAAAGAATTGGAGAATCGAATTGAATTTCACAGGAATTTTCGTTATGGCAAGATCTGAGCACAAAAAGCGGCAATAAGTCAGCTGGATAATTGGAGGGAATGTTAACCATTTCATTCGATAGAATACTACAACCATTTATGTGCATATCCCTCGCATATACTGAAATGTTTAGCCATGGAATCAATTTCTAATAATGGATCATGATTTAATTGGAATTAGCAGTTATTAAAAACAATTGAAACATAGGGAAGTAATGGAATCAACACTTGCAAATCAATTTTCATGTTTTCAAACGTAATATTTTTGATAGATTTCGGTGGAGCTATCGCCCATGACGATGCCGTAAGGCAGCATCCATCGTAACCAATGATGCTATGACTAATGTGTAAAAGTGTAGTGACGGTTGATATATCAAACGTCATGTTTCGAAAGGTCAGATTGCGTTTAATAATTTTCATTTGATTTGTAATCATTTCGGAATGTTTTCCGTTTAATAGAAAAATGCAGTCAGTAAGGCTGACCTTGAATATTTCCTTAACCATTTTACTAAACTTTTAACATGAAAGGTAATATTTTGAAAAATAATTTCGATTTGAGTGGCTTTTTGAACAAAACTATTCAGAATATAATTATTGATACGATTATTGTATGATCTAAACTGAACGATTGAATTGCAATGTTTGTCAGAACTAGCTAGTTTTTCTAACAGCTTGTGTAAGAAATCAGTTAAACAAACCGACTTATAGTTCGATCGAATTGTTATTTCAATGAAACCATATCTACAATAATATGGTGAATTTTCAATCTCAAAAATTTGCTTGCCATCTAAACTAGAACCGATCTCGTTATCCAATCGAATTTCCTTTACAATTATACAATCCGGTTTACTTAAGTTTCGCCCATTACCACTTTGCAAAGTTATCGAACTGCAGAGTTTTCCAAAACCATAAATTTTATATTTTGGTGTTCTTTGACAATTAAGTGAAAATCGTTTTTGGTTAAAATTTGATTTTGTAGTCCAACCGTATAGTAAAACGATCTCGATACTTGTACAAAAAATATTTGAGTACTGTCACATTTGTAAATTCGTTAGCGATATAAGTGTCAAGTTTTTTATGTTTGTAAAACCAATTCAATCGGTTTTTGAGATGCACCTGAATAGCACGATCCAAAACACTATTGTGCGGTTCAAAACGATGATCTTTGTTGGCCAATTCCAACGATAGTATATCTTCCAAAGTTTAACTTGATAAAAGTTGATGACGGAAAACGGTAAATACAAAGGAGTATCACTGTAGATTTACACTGGATCGCAAAAAGCACGCACCATTCAAAATTTACCTAAAGTGGGAGCTAGGCATACTATGGAGGCCAAGCAATTCTTTGGGAAAATATTTAGTGTCATTATCACCGAAAGGTGTAATTAGGATTAAAATAACAGATCCGTCCTCTCTATACCGAAAACATTATAATATTTACGGATGGTACGCTGTTATCACGCTGGTGCCGGGCCATACCTACTAAATCTTCAAGTCAAAATATATCCCGCTGTTTTAGAGATGAAAATTCCTGGAATTTTGAGAGTGATCATCGTATCTACATTTTCTGACAGACAATAACTTCCGTTTTTAAACTTGTTTGTCAGACGTCAGAAAATAACTAACTTTAATCGAGTTGCAATGTGTATAAGGCCATGCCTTTCAATTTCTGTCATAGGAAACGTGTTGGCTGATAACACGATCCGGCAGAGTGACCACATCTTTCACTTTTGTAACTTTTGTAGGATCTGAGCAGGCGCTAGACGTGACGTTCACTATAACAGTCTCCATCAGATGAGATAAGACAAAGTATTCTCATGTTGCTTGGCCAAATTCTTTCTTGGACCAATGAACTAGTAAGGTTCCAGTTTATTTTGAACAATGACAGACGTACTTTGAGGGTCTTGCTAGGTATTCTCCCTGAACAGTGTTCTACGAATCATCACAGGTTCCGAATGAAAATTTTGTTCTAGCTGATTATTCTCTTCAAACTCCAAATGCAGCTTATAGTTAACTCCATAACATGCAAGAGAGCTATGACAAGCCGAAGCGATTGTTTTTAATGTCCATCACCAAATGATGATGTATATGATGGAATTTCTGTTATAGTTTCGGTAGGCAGTTACAACACCGACAAGCTCCATCAGTTCAAATGGAAAAATGCCCGTTAAATTGACTAAGGAAGATTGGCTTAAATTTCAGATAAACTTTGAGTGGTGCGTTAATTTTGAGGTCCAGTGTATGTAAAACACTTACTCACGTTTTATATGAAACATTGAATCGACTATAAAGTTTATTTACGCCATTAAACGGATTAGTCTGCGAGACAAGATATGTCTTTGAAACCACATCAACTTACCAAACCTCGTTCAGTACGAAAATAATAAATCGTTTGACTTATCCACGACATTTTGTATTGAGCGTATCAAAGTGATACAACCGTTCATAAATTATTTTAATGAAATTCAATTCCCGAAAAATACTCGCTAACATCTTAACTCATAGGGAGGGATAAAAGATTACTTGAAACAACACACCACTTCGAACCAGTCAACCACATCAACATGGATAAAATATTGTTTCAATTTTAAACCCTTCACTTGATCACAACCAAAACCAAATTCGTGATACACTTTTGTTGTATCGATTCCGGCTAAGGTCTGCATTTTGTGTATTGACACTATCTCACGTTACTTGCACTTTTTACTTCAACTCTAAATGGTAAAGATATGACTTCACTATCGCTGGGTTAACAAATCACCTAATAATCAATTGGCACTGCGATGCTAAGTTATTGAGTTCGAATTTATGTCCATAATCGAAACTGTCAACACAATGTCTGTCTGTTTCTATCTTTGCAATCTGTTATGGGGCTCAAGGCTCTCATTACATAGTCAAATCTAGGACGTACGGCTATAGGTCCGATTGCATAGCTCCATTCCAGCCTATAGTACCGACATGGAAGATGGGTTAGCCTACGGATTCTGAACTTAAACAGCGAGTCATAGATGTGTTCATGGATACGACCGATTGTTATTAGATTCGTTTTGCATCGAGCCCCTATCGGGATTTGAACCCGGTACCTTCTGCTCCCATTGCTGCGTCAATTGGTCGATAACACAAGGTCGTTTGATAAATTCAAGCTAATAATATCCGAATGATTGGCCACACTGTAAGTATACAGATTGAATAAACGTAAGGCTCTAAACCACATCTGAATTCGTGGTCGCATTTTAAGACCGACGAGATTATGGTAGTTGCTAAAACATGTTTGTGGAACGTAACTTTATTGATCGGATTAGAGCTCAAGAAGAGAATTACAATATAAAATCCAATTATAAGGTTGTAGATGGAAGAATTCACTACGACGGTGGAAATAATAGAACAAGGGCATAATAGTCCTTTGACCGCTTATCGGAGGGTACTATTAAAACGATACATCGGTTCCAAAGGTTTTTTTATTGATTTTTGGATCCATATCCGAGGGCGAGAAATGGTCATTTTATTAAACCAACATTCAAAAATTCTAACAACCTTTTCGTTCACAAGTAGTAGGAGTTATTTCATTTATACGGTATACCAGAGAGTGTATTTTCCAATAATGGCTCGCAAATTGAATCTTTAACGTGTGCCACTGTAACTGCCAGATAAAAATGGAGTAACGCATCAATTCACAACGAAACATTCACCACAGGCAAGGACTTCGAAACGAGAAATATCAGAAATTTGTCTGCGAATAAGTAGGTAGCCCAACGATATTCAAAAGAAGGAAATCATCTCACAAACCAACAGCTAAGTTTAATCGATTGTACTCAGGCTCGATTGGCCCATTGTGACATCCTTTCCCAGACGTAAACTCTCAGTCTCTGAAACTGTTTGTTCAAAATATATGGTTTTTATAGGAATCGTGATTCAAAAAAGTGCAGTCTATAGGAAGAGAATAAAGGGCAGGATCACACAGTGTTCAGCAATTTGCGTTTTTCCGAATTTTCATTCAAAACATGTGATTATTAAGGGGACAATGTTCCATGGGAATAGTCAGCAAGATCTATGGTGCAGACACATTTCTATATATGTCTATGGATATTCAGTCAAGTTTTACTTCATTTAGACTGCCTATTCAATTCAAGGCAGTTATCGTCTCCAAAATAAGTTTCGATGAAACAGTATTCGAGTCAATCATCTTTAGAGCAGTCTGGCTGTCAGAAAGGATTCAGAAACGACGATTTCTGCAATTCAACCATACCTTGTACACTCTCAAAATTGCAGCAATTTCCGCCTGAACGGCAGTAGCACAACTTCCTTGATGAACGAAATTGCAGACCGTTTGACTAAAACTGCTTCTCGCTTGTGTTTCATAGCACCTGAACCAGTAACTCCTATACCGAAGCACACAGTTGAACAAACATTTAAAAACGCTGCCCAACTGAAACCAAATCTAACGTGGTAAGCTATACTCCTACTAGTCGAATACTTTATCAAAGGGTTTAACCCGAAGTTAACCAATTACGTTCTTTCATTGAAAAAGAACAACCATGGCCGTTTGAAAAGTTATCTTCATCGCATGAGACTTACCATTGATGCCGTATATGACGAATGTCGTGAGGATATTGTTGATGGATTACACATCATCAGCCTTTGTCCGGCTTTTGAGCGCATCAGATTCCTGGTATACAATTCCAGAAATGTTCTACTCCAGTTTGTTAAGTTTGCAAAATTCATCTGTACGGTTTGTTGTAAACTTAAGTTTACACAATGGGCCCTTTGTGGGAATGAGTGAAGAGCTTTAAGGACTTTTATAATAAATATAATAATAATGGTTCTGTTCGCCAACCTCATCGTGCATTATAATCGTCCATCAGACAGACTAAATGATAATAAGCAATAGACGCTGTACAGTGTAGCATTGAGAATGACCAAAATCAGTCAATTCGACGTCGTGCTCAGCAAATGAGTTATCGGATTTGGAGTGAAAACAATCGACAAGCCTTAACCGATAAACCATGACATCCAGAGAAAATCAAATGTTTGGTGTACTTTATGAGTCAGTGGACCATTCGTCCATCTATCTTCAAAAACGATGATAGGCGGAATGTTACAGTCAACAGTGAACGGTATTTTGTACCCCAATAAACTGGCATAAATTTTGCTGATTATCACGGAAATAAATATTGTCTCTCGCATTAGATGGTGATGATACGGGAATAGCAGGGACGAAATCTTAGATACAGCTTATGATGAGAAGACCAGTTTCAATTATTGATGTAACACATAGAAAACTATGACGAAATTAGAAAACTCCCAACATACCAACTAACAATAATTACCAATATCTAAAAATCTTAAATCGTTAACGTACAAATGCGTAATGGTTGGCTTGCGCTTCTCCTACCATAGCAAATCATAGTATAGTGAGAACCTTTGGTAAACATTATGCAAATATTCTACGAACAAATATACGACGTCATCAGATGGTCAACTATAGTTAAAGTATTATTCAGATTGCCGATCGAGATAATTCAAAATTAAATGCTCCTATGATGGACCGGACAACAATACTTTATTGTACATTCCCGTACTGGGAGCAGTTTTTCTAAAATTTGGCGTCATGGACGTTAAAAACATTCGAACATCGAAAACAAAAGTAAATATTTTATCTCCGCCAATATTAAGACGTGTGGTGAAAGCGCGATAAGCTGTTTAAAGAAAAAATAAATTTTCTTATCAGTTTAGTGAAACGAATTCTTATCTCATTTTAGGTTATAAATAAAATATTTCTATATAACGTGGCGTCACGTAAGCATGTTTTATTGAAATAGAATACCCATAGTCGGAATTGACCAGAAGATGATTCAGTAAATTAATGAATGGCACTCTTTCATCATAATTTGATCGGATTTGGCAGTTATCAAGAGGGAAGTAATGAGCTTGACACTTGCCAATCAAAGTTGGAAAGCATCCATCGATAACAATACTGCCGCGACTAATGTGTAAAAGTGCTAAGATGGTTGGTATATCAAACTGCATGTTTTGAAAGGTCACATTGGAATATTCAATAAGTTTATTTTGATGTACGATAATTCCTAAAATTTCGGAACGTTTTCCACGGAACATAAAATTGCATTCAGTAAGTCAGCATTGAGCACAATTCGCGTTGTTTTTTTAAAGGAATCTCCGAATTGCACCATACCTTAAGATCTCGGTCAACTGCCATTCGGGACCAGGATGGAAACCTCTGTGTTAACGTCGATGCGGTACTCGAAACATGGTGTGAACATTTTTCTGACCTACTTAATGTTCCACATGTATCACTGGCTGTATTTGAATACCCTCAAAAACAGACCGCAGAGATGTTCATTGAGGATCCGTCCTATGAGGAGTTCACTATGGCCATGCAGAGATTAAAGGAAAACCGTAAACCAGACTATCGAGAATGCAATTATTTCTGGTGTTCGACAAGGAGATACGCTGTCCTCGATACATATTAATCTCATGTTGGAATACATCCTTCGTAAAAGTGAAACGTCCTCAACGTTCACTTCTGAAATCAAAATATCTTGCAAATGCTAATAAAGCTGAAACTGTACAGAGTGTTAATCAGATCCTTTGTCATGTCTGGATGTGAGAGTTGGACCTTGACGAATGAGTACGAAAGATGGCTTTTAACATTCGAGAGAAGAATCATGCGTGTGATATATGGCTCAAAACGCGACGTTGATGGCACATACCGAGTTCGTTTCAACCACGAGATCAGGAAGTTAATGCAAATTTCTGATATCGTGCATGAAATTAAAGGAAAGCGAGTACACTGACCCGGTCACGTTCTCCGTGCTGATCCGAACCGAATGATACAGTGATCTTTAAAGGGGAAGAGTTTTTCTATATAGGCGACGATGGCGCAACGGTGTAGAGAGCGACCTGGTATCTTCCAGTTGCTTGCAACAATATGAAGAGCTAGCTCGTGATTGAAACCGATGGAGTCAGATTGTTGACACGGTACGGGCCAACAATTGCCTGCAAAAACCGCAGAAAAAAATGTTAGACACAGTCAGATGGAGGTGAGCAGTCATAAAATTACCCAAATGCTCTCGGGCACTATGAAAACCCTTGTGTAGTCTTATTATCATCTAAAACGTATAAACCTGATTAAAATAATTTCTTACTATTCTAACCGAGATATGGTAATTTTTACGAATGGATCTATCACTTATATGATTAGTACGTATAACTAGTTCTGACAGATAATAACGAACTGGCACAATAATGTAATGCTTTACTAAATATCAAAAGAAACCTGTTGCCTGATAACTGGTCCCGAGTGATTGCATCTTTCACTTTTGTTGGGCCTGAGCAGGAACTAACTGTGAAGTTCACTTAAACCATCTTCACCAGATGAGATGGGACAAACTGAATATTTCGATGTACTTTGAGATTTTTACTGGGTATTCTCACTGCACAGTGTTTTGCTAGTCATCACAGTTTCAAAATGAAAATTTGGAATAATACTAGCTGCGAGATATACAGTGGAGAAGAAACAGAGACTATATAGAGGACTTCTTGTCATCCTGACGTGCATATTGTATTCTACAGACTTCATTGATTTGGATCGCGATCGATTTTGAGGATCAACAAACAATTTAAAATATACCGTCAAATTGACGGATTGAATTTGAGGCTCTACGTTCTAACAATAGATGTTACAAAAGAAAAGGTTTTAAGCCGCAAAACTATAGAAAACATAAACATTAAGCTATGACAGATAGATCTAACTGATCTAACATTAATGTTGTGTGAAAGTAGATGTGTTCGTCCCTACATTTAGACATACCTATTAACACTTATTACAGTCCATTCTTCTTTAAAATGGATAATGGGACAGAAGGGTCTCACTGGGGTTCAGTAGCACAAAATATTATTTCGGATTTGTTACCACAACTAAACATGGACGAGATTATTGTAGTTGTTGAACCATCCCTTTATATATTTTTTTTTTGTTGTAGTGTTGTCCGTCACTCAGGCTCTAATGGCCCATTGTGATTTTCCACTATATTACTTTATAGCTCCATGCCAGCTTATAGTACTGACATGGAAGATGGAACGGCACACGGATTCTAACCTCAACTGGGTCTCAGATGAGTTAATTCACACCACCGATCGTACCGCCCCAGACGATCAATGGTGAAAATCCCTTTTCGCATCCTGCCTCTATCGGGATTGGAACCCGGTACCTCCCGTAACCGGCGGTAACCATCTCTTGAACCGGACTACATTGATCGGATAAGAGTTCAAGAGAAGAATCACAATATAAAATTCAAAGTTACGACGGCTGTTGATGAAAAAATGAAGCCACATCGTCAAAATCAAAGTGTTGTAACTGATTTCTAGTCATTTTGAAATTTGTGATGCCTAGTGAGATAGTGATTTAGTTGCTAATCAAAAATAATACCAAAGCTTTAAAATTGATTCGTTGAAATGACTACTTGTGGAATAATGTGGTAAATGTCTATAAATGTGGTATCTGCAAAACCAATAAAGCAATCAACTTTTCGATGCAGCCCCTTATGGGCCAACCTGTTCGATGTAACACGTCCGTGCAATAAAATCTTCTATGTTTGCCTAACTGCTAGATAAATATAAGGTAACGTATCAATTATACATCCATGCACGTAGTCAGGAACTAATATACACCCCGAAACAACTTATGGTTTCCTAAACTCCTTCTTTTGTCGTTCCAAGGCTCGACGAATATCCTTATTCGTACGTTTTCTTCGCAACCATTGTTTCATTGCCTCGTGTATTTGTTTCCTATCAACCTCATGATACTCTCAAAACCATTCGAGTACTTGACCTTTTAGACCTTTACGCCCGATGTTCCTTTTCATTCCTTATTTTATAGCAACCGGTTACGAAAACCATATTCTATTCATCTCCGTGAAAATATAAGCCCCCAGTTAATGTGTTTCAAACTAGGCTCTGTGGATGGTACATAAAATCCATAGAATACTACCACTGTATTCAGAGCTTATCGTATTAGGCACCTAAATCTGGTTGGATCGATGGGCTGCATCCGTAAAAAGCAACAAATGCTAAAAATGTCAACAAAGCAAGATACCGCAAAAACAACAATGACCCTCCACTTAAGTACTGGTTACTGTTAGGTTACTATCATACATTATCTTGGGAAGAATTACTCCACTAGTGGGTGACTACCAAGGAGGATTCCATCCAAATTGGTCAGTCTCTGATCAAATTTTTTAACTACGGATGATTCTTTCCAAGTACTATGAAACATCTTGCGATGAAATCAGGTATTCCTAGATTTCAAGAAAGCCTCACAATGCTGTGTTTAACCTGATAACAGGCTATCGAGAACTTTTGCAATTAATTCTGGTGTTCGACAAGAGTACAAAATCTGGCAACTGGTGGATAACGCATGAAAATGTCAATACAAGCTTAGAAATTGTTAAGATACGATCACAACAGTTACGATGACCAGATAAGGTAACGTCATCTAAACCTAGGAGGATGAAACTATTGAGTAGGAGGATGAAGCTTCAAATCATGGGAAGTAAGCGGAAATCACAACGTCTCATACTCTGTTTCTTGACTTTAACGACGACTGCTGTAAGATCATGGCAACAGATCAGGTTATTACAAACAATACAGACTCTTAGTTTCGAACAGGTATGACTGATCACGAAAGAGTCTAAGCTCCCTGGATTGAAACCTTTGAATTTATGGCTCTATGGTGAAATCTATGCAACTAGAAAATCTCCCTACAGAAAGAACATACTTCTTGAAAGAACAAAATAAAGGACATTTGAGAAATAAAACTTCGGTGCAAATGAGTAATCGAGTAATTCACCAGGAACGAAGCGATCACCACCATTTGGCGAAGAACCTCACTTTTTCAATAACAAACCATTAATCCACTAAAATCAAACCAATTGGGAAGCTTTCGAGATTTACCACCCATACCATTGGCAAGACCCGAATCAATGAACAACTTAAGCATAATTAGAGCATCTCAACATCTACCCTTTCAACAAACCGTTTGAATACAAATAATTTTAAATTAATCGGACCATCCAGATTTCGATCCAGAGTACTAGTAGTATGAACCAGCAACTTATACCCATGAGAATACGAAGATCAATCTAATTTCCAAGAAAGTCCATAAAATTATTCTGAACATAACATTTCAAATATTGAATTCGAAGATGAGGATTTTTGCCAAGGAGCCTCGGTAATATTTACGCCATCATTCATGGGTCTCAATTGCCTTCAAAATTGTCAATAAACAGAATTGTCGGATTTGGAGTGACGATAATCCACAAGCCTTAGCCGATTCACCATTACATCCAGAATAAATCACTGTTTAGTCCATCCAGATCATTGTTCCATTTGTCTTCAAAAACGATGATGAATGGAATGGAACAGTCAATAGTAAACAGTATACAGACATGATTTCTACCTTTTTAACCCCAATTGGAATCCCAAATAATGAATTTAGAACACAACATTAGGTGAGCTACGGGCGAGATGCGGCCGCAATTGCTAAGAAAATGTGTGTAAATTGAACATCCGGATTGTGACATCCAGTTGCGGTGGCCAAATACTATCGGCTCACCGCGGATATAAATATTGCCTCTCGCGTTAATCGTTTATGGTTTACCTTACCATGGTGAGAACCTATATGGTAAACAATTCGCAAACGTTCATAACCATCATCAAACTATTCCGTCATTACACTATAACTTTATTGTACATTTCCATACCGAGAACATTTTTTTTAAATGACGTCATGTACGTTAGTAATATTCGAACATCGAAAACAAAATTATATATTTATCTCCGCCAATATAAAGGCATGGTTCGAGTTCGCGATAAGCTGTGTAAAGAAAAAATACATTTTCTTATCATTTTTGACCAAATATTTCTTATCTAATTTTATGTTATGTAAAAAATTGTATGTTCTACGAGTATGTAACGTGACATTACGTGTTATCTACTACTCTCAATATACAGTCGGATTAAGTGGAGTTTAACTTATCAGACATGTGTTTTATTTATTGCATGTTCACTTCACTGCCTTCTGTTTCGATTTGAAAGGCTACGCTTCCTACGGCCGCGGTGTAACATACAATTTTAGCATTTATGACCATTAGTGATTTAGGTCTCTCTCTTCAAGTTCTTAAGTAAGACCAGGTGAAACTCATTTATTAGCTCCTGTTATCGATGTCGGCAAAAGTTTTTAGATCTAATCTGTTTTCGTATAAGGTCAAAATAAAAATAATAATCAACTAGATGTCCGCTACGTATTCAAAATAAGATAAAAATTAAACAAACAATAAATATATTTATATATACATGAACTAAGATAGAATTATAAATAAATTTTTTGACATTTGAGTGATTGATCTCTGAGTGGTTGTCTATGTAAGATGACAATGAAGAGCAGTTGGGGAAAAATTTCCAAATTGTTTCTCGTCATTTTCCGACGATATAGGTTATATATAGTTTTATCAGAATCGGGGTGCATCCAACATACAGTGGCGGCTAATACGATTCTAATACAAGATTGTAGTTTGATAATTTCCAGAGAAACATTTTGGTTCAGTCAAATTTGGGTTATAACCAATTTTTTTCAGTAAAATAAATTTTACAGTAAACCATTGTTGGTCACAATTATTTCTGGTAGTAAATTTTTAATAATTTTTTTTTTTTTATATATAAATGTTGTATTCGAAACACTCGAAGAGATATGATGGAATGAAGAATTTGAATGGATTCTCTAGTTGATGATTTTGTTTTATTGGTGCTGCCATATGAAATATTTTTGTAGTGCGGCGAATTCAATTTTTTTTCTTTTATTATGTGGCGAAATTTTTATTTTTAAATTAAATTTTATTTTTGACCGTTTATCGAAACAACCATTTTTGAGTATAAATAAAACAAATACATTTGTGGTGAATTATTTATGTGACATTAAATCGTGTTGTCGACTATTTATTACATGCATTCCAGATACATGATTCTGATAGTTTCACTATTCAGGCTTCTTCCTTATTTAAATTCGTTTAGCTGTTCTCCTAGCAAGAACTTATATATTTTTTGGGGGATTTTAAACCAATTTTCATTACCTAGGATTTGTTGCTCCAATTAGTTTTGAGTGTAATTTTCACTATACCTACAACCGAAGCTTTCCTTGCGTTCCTTCATTCGTCAGATAGATGATGCTTACTGCCTTAGTTGGTCGTGGATCTATACGATATTACTCCTTAAACAATCCGAGCACATCCAAGTGGCTGGTTCTATTGGGGATAAGTGTGTATTTGCCAATTTGATTAATTATAGAGTTCCAGTTACTGTCGGGAATGCGAGAATAAGTCGTTCAGATCTTTGTCAGCTCTGTCATTAAAGTCACTCCCAAATGTTTGAGCTCATTTTAAGTTTATAACCCTTTGAGATATGTACATGGTCTATAGTCTTCACTTTTAAGCGATCGTATAAGTGGGAACTCGGCGTTATGTTGGCGGGTTTAATTTTTAATTGTAAAATTGTTTGACAGTCTAAAGTTTTTAGGAATGATAAAACCCAACGGTTAACTCGGTTGTCTCGGTCACGGTCTGCGTGCTGATCAGAACCGAATGATACAGCGATTTTTAAAGGGGACCCGTCTTAAGGTGGCTATGACTCCACGGCGTAAAGAGCGATCTAGCATCTTATCATTGTTTACAACAATATTTAGAGCTGGCTCGTAATTGAAACCGATAATGTCAGATTGTCTCGATACGGCTTATTCAATACTTATATCGAAGGTTCTCGCAACTTCGATTGCCGAAAATTGATGAACTGTCGTCTTGCTGTTGAGAACGAGATATAGGCTATAATGAAGAGGCTTACAATCGCAACCAAAATTAAAGCAGTTAAAGCAATTTGTAAAATGTGTGAATGATTGCAACATACCCTTAATACTCGGTCTCCGTTCGAAACCAGGATGGAAATCTCTGTGTTACCATATTAAAGCATTACTCGTTATGTGTTGTAAACATTTGTCATGACCTAATAAATTTTTCAAATGTGTTACTACCTGTAATTGGATTGTCTCAACGCCAGACCGCAGAGATGCGTTATTTGAGGATCCGTTATATGAGTTATATCGTGCACCTCGTATGCATTGAATTAATTTAAAGTCCTTCATACTTTGTTGAACTGTCTTATTCGATTTATTTGGCGAAATGAATTATGAATGAAAGGTGATCGCATTGTCACATTCTTCGAAAATGATTATTGCTTAAAGTGGGGCGAATTAACGCAGTATTGTTCTTTTGCACAACATACAAGTACTCTAACAGAGGAAATTATCGGTGACTACCAATGAGTGTTTCGTCCAAAATGGTTAGATGCGTTATGCAGATGATATCTGTGTGATTGGCCTAAATCCTGGATGACTTATGTCACTCATAGTTCCAATGTCACATATCTACCAAGTGACAGAAATTCAATATTATATTTCCTTATATTTCCGGTAGTCGATATATGTTTGGATAACGTTGGTAAATATTGAAAACAGTTTCACAGTACTGAGTCAGTTGCAGAAAATTGCGTATAAAATTCGTGAAGCGATACGACGTAAGCTCGTTCAATGGAAAATATTTCTGTTGTGGCTGAAAGTGTGTATCAATTTCCGTGCACGTTAATCCGAACGTTTTTATACAGACTTCGGTATGAAGGACTGCAACGCCCAACTGGCTCAAGAATTGGATTCAGTTGATCATCTATTCCGTTTTCATCCTTTGATCATACTCTTCTCTAAGTACAGCAAATTCACACATGAAAATTCAGCAGCAGCCAATAAATCTGAAACTATTTACTATTTGGAGTGGAAAGGCATATTGGGGGGGCCTTTTTTCCTAAATGAACGAAGTGCCGCCCGAACAGTCATTAGGGCCGCTATCGTACCATGTTAGCTATCTATTTATTCCTTATGTTTGCAGACTTGGCCGATATAAGGGTCCAACGATACAATTGACTGTTTGCGCTTTATCTTCGTAACTACCATTCTTTCAGCCGATTTAGCGATGTAAATTGGCCGTTTCGGAGATTTGACTCTGTTGGACTATTATTTTATAGGATTTGTCAAGCACAATCGCCACGTTTGAGGCTTTAAAAGTGATAATTAAAGTGACTATTAGTGAAATTGCTTTGGATTTTATTAAATATACATTTTTAAAACCAATTTAACAAGTTTTAAGGCACTCCCATGTAGAGAAGGTATGGCTATCGGCCCGGTTCACAGTTGAGCGACTAAAATAAATAGTTTTTTACATGTAAAAACGTGCAGTTTACATAAAATTATTTTTTACATTTTATATATGTAAAAGAACTGACGCGCCATCTCTTATCAAATAAAATTGTAAATAAAGCACCATCTGTTAAAAAATCTTCTTACTATTTTAGATGACAATGTTGACAACGTATATAAAAGAAACGCAACGTCTAACGAGCTGTTGCTTCTAATCAGCAAAGAAGAAGGTTACGTCGCACTGATGTGGCAACCAAACTGGTTGATATGCCTATAATTGTGGAAAAATATACATTTTTAAATTCGTCCAAGGGAATTATTAACAGTTATGACCTTGACACAGAAGGAACTTCAAAGTGAGAAGGTCAGAAGGGTAGAGCGTATTAAACGAAAAATTAGTGAAGAAATAAAAGATACATCACTCTACATTTTAACATTCAACGCCATCGAGCTGCCATTAAGTATAAATGTGGGATTTATAAAATTAGACGTTAGGCTATATACACCCAGTCCTATATACGGTGCCACAATTGTCAGAGGTATGGAAACACCAAAAATAAATGCTTCAGAACACCACTATGCCCAAAATGTGCCAAAAAAATAATCAATGAACATTAGGAAGCAGACAGTTAGATGTGCTAATTCTCAAAACGAGCACACGGCTAAAATTAATCAGTAAGAGAGGAGGTACTCAGGGTAATGTTTATGTGAATAAGCTGTTTGATTACCTTCGATCTTGTGGGAGTAAAGTTTTCACATCTACGCAGGTTAAAGGTATGATTGCAGAAAGGTGTTCCTTGATTGAGGATGTACGAGTAAATGAATATGATACGAAGTAAATGAACATACGAAGTAAATCTCTAGCATCCATTAACTAGAGATGTACTTCGTATGTTCCAGGTGAATCTGTGGAAAAAATGGAAGAATGAATTTGTACCAAATCCTCAAATAAAAGGCAAGAAGAACTTTGAATGGTGTAGTGTCCTAGTGTACATTCTTTCCCCACAAAAACATCCATTTGGAAACATGGACACAACCACGTAAAACATCCCGAAGCCAAATTGACCATGTGTTGATTTCAAAAGACCGGGCTCGGTTTGTCCAAGACGTGAGATCGTATCGGTCATCAACAAAATTCGTAGGCAGTGACCATTATATGGTCACTGCAAAGCTACAATAGAGATTTTCGTACAAGTCAGGGAGGACAGGAGAATATAAAACGCGATTCTCCTGGGAAGGTCTGATCAATAAAGAAACGCAACGAAAATGTCAAGATCTTGTCAGCAATAGCATTATGCAATCCAATTACCAATCTGATGATGTGAACAGTGTCTGGGAAGTATTGAAAACCTCGGTTGTCGATGCTGCCCAGCACACTCTCGGTATAGTGAAAACTAAGCCCAAAAATGATTGGTTTGATGAGGAGTGTCGTCTTGCTGTTGAGCAACGCAAAATAGCCCACAATGAAGCGCAGACTCGATTTACAATAGCAAGAAAAACAAACGAGTTCTTGATAGAAGGACAGCTAAACGCATTTGTAGACTGAAGAAGCGGGAATGGTGGAAGGCTAAGGTCTTAAGAGTACAACAACTCAGCAATGAGCACATTTGCGTGGTGTCCTTAGGCGTATTATAAGGCGTTTTATAGATATACGTTTTTTGAAATGACAGTTGAAAATAATATTTGTATCAATTAAAATTGTAAACATCTTCTGTTAATCTGCCCAAGATATAATTAATGTTAAATCACTTAAACGAAATATATGAATATGAATTTGTTAAAAATGTGTAATAGTAGACATTTTATGGTCCCCCGAGATTATTCGTTTGGTTTGTTTGTCTGTATAGCAAGCAGAGTTTAAACTATATATCGTTTGTGTGACCTGTTTATCTGCTCAATGAAACTGCACCATCACAATATCGCAAAGGGTCCTGAATAATAATTAATTTTATATTTGATCTCTTTGTGTGGTTTTCTGGTCTGGTTCTTATCACGAGAGAGATTTATAGTAGTTATAGTTGAAGTTATTTTCCATTTCATCACTACTAAATCATGGAATAGCCTCGACACAAAGACCCAACTGATAAGAGTTTCGAAAAGAATTAAAAGTATGTTGCTGAGATGCTAGCATACATTTATGGGTTTACTAGGTGAATGTTGATGTCTTCCATTTCCCATATATAATGGGTTTGGATAATTTACTCGATATTGGTTTTCAAAACTCTTCTTATAATGTCTATCGATATATGTAAGTGTTCCATAGAAAATATTAAGAAATTTGGAAAACAATTTCTCTGAATAAAAACAATTTTGGTTTTACTGACCTGTTAATACTCTGGCCAAGTAGTTTTATAACAACCTTTGAGAATTCTACAATCAGTTGAATAGTGTAATATTGTGTATAGTAGTAGCGTTAAATCAGGTGATTTCCCGCCGAAAAAAACACTCAAATTATTTTGTTGGCCATCCAAGTTTTAGTGTTGTAATTTGTTTAGCGGCTTTATAAGCCATTGTTGGCTCGTACCGTATCAACAATTCAACTTCACCGGTTACAATAACGAGCCATCGCTTCATCTTAATGTAAACAATTTTCAATGATGTGAAATTTCTCTCTACTACATGTAGTCTTCGTCGCCGAAAGAGGGTCATCCGGCTCAGTTTAGTTTTCCAGTAGGTTCCACACGTCGTTGCCATGCTGTTGCATTCACAGTAAATAACTCTTTGCAAATTTTAGTATTTCAGCAAATATCAATCGTATCAGTGATCCTATGTACCTTTCTATTGTTGAGTGGCCATCTCGAAATTGATGTGGTGGTATAAGTTTTCTATTCTCTATAATTCTGGTAGTGTTTGATTATTTTCGCTGTTATCAGGTCGTAACCAGGGACTTTTTTATCTTTAAGATTTTTATATTCTTGTTACTTCTTCACCTCGTCTATTTTGCTTACAGGTGTTAAATATGCATTCTCTGCCTATGCGCAGTTGGTGGTTTGAAGCTAATTTCTAGGTGTTCGGCAAACTTTTTGTTTATCGCCGCGAGCCTAGGTTCCATCAACCATTTTTATGGGAGGCACTTGCAGTTTAGGTTTTTCAGACCTTTAGTGACCTTCCACAATGAATAGTCCGTGTCAGGATACTTAGAAAGCTAGCTACTGACTCAGTCTTAATCCCTTTTATAAGCAGTTGGTTTAAGTTTGTTACACAAATTGTTTAGGATTGTTTTATCTGTTGGGGCTCTAATTTTTTTGCAAAATCTTGTGGCGTTCAGAGCAGCTCAAACAAATATTATATAATATTAGCGTTAGAGATCAGCACCTGTAAATTGGAACCGAGGAACCTCTTCATTATCAATTGCTAAGCAATTTTCGGAGATACCTCTTGATAACTAGAAGTATAGAAGATCAGGAATTTTATTTGAGTCCCTAGGCCAATAGGTTGACTTTCTGGAGCGGAACTCAAATTTTAATGTTCTGCCTCCTTCAAATAGCTCTCTTCTTTTTGGGAGTAGTTCGATTTGATTCCCAGAATATGTTTTTTGCATTAAAGTCGACTCTAATAATGAAATTGTTACCAATCGAATGGAATGAACACATTATCGCACTAGCCAAATCAGCTTTACGTAAACTCAAATTCCTCAATAGATGCAGACGGTTTTTTAAATCGCATTAGGTTCTCCAGATATATAAAACCTTTATTAGACCGTGTAAAATATTACTGTCAGGTTAAGAGTGGAGCATATGGCACTGCTCTTCAGTTGCTGGATAGAGTTCAGCGGCGTGCCATCCGAATAATACGAAACTCCAGACTTATAAAGATCTAGACAACACCGCAGAGATGTTGCAGAACTCTGCGTGGTCTATAAATTAATAAATGGTAAATGTTCTGCAGAATTAAAGGAGAAAATACCACCATTAGTTACGCCATGGCGGGTAACACGAGGAACGGTTAATGCGCATAGGTTTACGGTGAAGCTGCCGAAACCTCGAACTGAAGATGCAAATCATCATTATCATCATTTAGTCCATCAGAATATTTAATTTCTCCAATGTAGATGACAATTTAAATTCAGCAGTGCCCAGTGATGAATGAATGACTAACATAACTTTTCTCTATATTGTGTTTAATGGTTTCGTCTGAGCGATCGGTATTTGTGGAAAGATGCAGTATTCGCTAGCGATACTGTAACTTAACAGTTGACTATTTTGATTTTATGTTCGAGAAAATGTTTAAGCTCACATCACAAAACTTCTAGATTTGACTATACCATGCATAAGATAACGTTGATGAGTTACAATTCGACAGTTGTTGACCTAATACTCCGAAATGCATTACTCAAAGTCAGTACAGTTTTTTCAAATCAGGTAACAAACGGTTCAGGAAGGCAATCAATATATTTCTGTATACAGCATTTAAGTTATTTAAGGTTTTGGGAGATGGTTTCAAACCACAAACAAAGAACAATAAATAGGCAGTAAATCTGTTTCGTTTTGAATATAAATAAAATATTCGTCAGACTACGACATTAAGAATTATCCATGTAGCAACAGTATTTTAACAAGTTTCCGATTTTATTTCATTTATTGAATAGTGACTTGACCAACATTGTCTGTCGACTAACACAATTGCATAACATCACAGGAACACTAAGAAAACGATTAGTAGAGGGTTCGTTTCTCGACTAAAAGAACGTGAAATAGGAAGAACGTGTCTTTCTTTCTGTGATGAAAAATAAAAATTAAAAATATTTTCAACCTGTTAAAAATTGTGAAATAGGTGCAAACAGTGTTTTAGTGAAGTGCTAACATAAATTAATGACAAAAATAAATTAAAACTGAGTGATAATCACAAAAAAACCAATTGGATAAGTCGGCTTGCAGCGGAATTGTAGTTTTTTTCTTTTAGGTTAAATTGGAAAACCAAAACAAAACAAATAGGAAAGACCACAAAAATAAATATGACAAATAAAGATGACATGGGATAAAAGGAAAACTGTGATCGCAAATTTAAAAGATAAGTATTGATTTATTGTGAGTGCAAGTCAAATATCGTGTCGTATAAATTATTTCGATGAGTAGATGTATGTATATACAGTCGTTGGACGGGTAGTTGAACGTAGTCTTCAATTGAGATTTTAAACCAATGTTCGGTACTTCTGGTTTTGACTGGTGATGCGAAGTAAATCTTATTCGTGTATTGGATGGATTTTTGTAGAGTAGATCATTTTGACAAATTAATTTGTTTTGATAATAGTAGATAAAGTATTCTTGTACTGAATCAGAACATTCCATATTTATTTTTAGGAAACAAACATTGTAATGGTTTAGCTATTATACGATAGATGGTTTCTGTTATAGGGCTTAGATGATGTTCATTTAATTTAGATAACAATTGAAAGTGGAATAGGTATGTCTGAATATATGTATTTGTATGTGTATATGCGTGTTGATATGTATATATGCGTGTTTATCTATATATATGTGTATATGTATGTTAGAGAAATACTTGGCGTTGACTTCGAAGGGCTCCATTCATATCATTTGATAGGAAGTTGGATTTGAGTGCGAAATTAAATAGGTTGAGGTAAGGTGTGTATAGCACAATGGTGCGTGTGTGTGACACATAGGTAATAAGGAAAGTGTACACATCCTCAGGGATTTTATAGGACAGGAGTGGTTAGATTTGATGTAGAATATGGGTCTGTATCTTCCATTATCGGAGGTACATTTTGGGATTGTGGTTGAGGATTGTTTAGTCTGGAAGTTTGTGACAGGTGGGGCAGGGATTTTATTTTAGTGGCGGGGAGTTGGAACTATTAGAATGTTTGGATATCGGCGGGATTGTAGCAGTTTTGAAGTGGTGTTTGGAAGCATTTAATTCTGTAGAGTGTTGGGCGGTTATGATGTTGTCGCTGGATTTTTGAAGGATGTCGCCCGATTCGGGAGTGGGCTGGGGTGGTGCAGGAGTGTCTCGCAGGAAGGGATTTTTGTAGGTATTTGTAGCTGCATGCTTATGATTTGTTCCTTGCCTCATAGTAAAGCTGTGGTTGGAGGGAGGGTGGTTTCGGGGCTGGATTTGATTGGGATGGGCATGAGGGTTGATCTAGTTGCGGTGGCGGTTGGGAGCCTCCTTTGGCATGTTGGGTTTTGGACGCGAGAGAGAATTGTTGGAAGCTGGAGGGTTAGCCGGAATGTGGGGTATTTGGATGGATTTCGGTTTGTTGGATGTCAGTTGAGATAGGTTCTGCACTTTTTATTTTTGTGTAGGTTGGTGTCCCGATGTTGAGGGTGCTTTGAATGAGTTTGTAGTTTGGATGCTTACAATTGGATTCTCGTGTTAAAGTTTGTTTACTACTAATAGATGTATGTTTGGTTGAATGTTGAGTTTCGATCGTGTTTGGTGTGCCTGAATGGGGTTTGCGTCCGAAGGTGTCGATTTCCTCCACTTTTGAGGTGCTTCTGCTCCATACATTCCACATGTATATGGCATCCCTACCTGCGTTATTGTTTGTGTGTCGTATCAACGTGCTTGTGGGCTATACATGCGTAATTTCAATTTATTAAGTTACGTATTTTGATTTAATGGTGCTTTTTGAAGTCAATATCAATTGTTATTTTTTGATTTATGAACGGTGAAGGTCGGGTGGATCTACTACATTTGTAGTAAAGTGACATCCATGATCACGACCATTATACGAGCATTGCATTACAATTACAATGTATTGCAGAAATATAAAAATAATAATTATAATAATAATTTATGGAAAAGGTTTGATTTTAATTACTTATATAAGTGTAAATATGTTTATAGTTGGAGGGGGTTTACAAGGAAAGTTTATTTTATTTTAAAAAAAGATGTTGCATAATTTTGGAATGTAAAACGTTTTCAGAGATTTATTTTGATTTTCTGATAAACATATTCCAATATTATGGTATCATCAGCGTAATGGTTGACGGGTACATACCATATTAATTTAATTTATGGTTACAGATTCAGGAGCCGTAAGTTAGTTAATTAAGAGTTTTGAATTTTATTTTAACTTTGATAGGTGTACGTACTGGAGTTTAAATAAATAATAAAATTAATTATAATTAAGTTACAGATTCCGTTATATCTAGTAAATTTATTTTTAGAATTTTATTAAATGATTTAATTTTAATACGTTATAAGTAGCTAAGTTGCAGGTTATAGCTAACTTACTCAATTATTTGTTTATATAAATAATTAACCCTATACACGAATGTATGTATATAAAATGCTGTCGGGTCATAAAATAAATAAATACTGCCCCTCGCGTTAGATGGTGGTGGATCTGGAAATATAGGGGCACAACTTTATATGCAGTATATGATGAGAAGACCCCAGAATAATAAACCTAAATAATCCAGTTTTAACTGTTGAGATAACACAAATACATATGATGGAATTACAAATGTCCTTCCTTCCTATCCAAAGAAAAATAATAACCAATGTTAATGTGAAAATGATATAGATTTTACTAACAAATTATATTATTGTACTAATTATGTAACAGGAAAATGGTTCTGCTGAAGATTGTCGGCCAGTCTATTTTGATTCTCTGATGAGCATGCTACAGACTTATGGTAACATTATCGTATCGGCTTAAACTATCATACCATATTAATTAAATTGTTTCAGATACCTGAGCCATAAGCTAACAAATTTTATTTGAGAGTTCTGTACTTATGTTTTAATTAGGTTAGTTGTGCCGATGGGAGTTGAAATAAATAATAAAATTAATTAATTAAGTTACAGATTCCTGAGCGACTAACTAATAACTTTTTTTTTTAAATTTTAATTTTAATTTAGTTTTAATCTTATTCAAACTACAGCAGAGAAGATAGATGTTGCGGACTGGAGATGTTGCGGACTGGAGAATGCTGATTGGGGATTGCAGACTAGTAGATTAGAATTGTGATTGTCTTGTGATTGTTTAATAAAAGTAGTTTAGTACCGACTGTCATGGTGTCTGTAACCGGGTCGCTCTTTCCTTACTAACATACCTTCCTATCCTTACCTATCGTTTTATGTAAACGGCTGAAGAAATAGGCCCGGCGTTATCCGGGAATCTTGCCTAGCGCTTGGTCCTACAGTCCTATCAATCAATCAATCAATCACAGGAACAATAAGAAAACGTCTATATTACAAGATATATATAAAGCGTTTCATCTATAGAATTGCACTACCTTTTTAAACAGCACAAAGATGCATAATGAATATGAATGTAAATCATTGACGAAATGATCTAATATTTAAGACGACTTCTTGAAAAACTGTGAACAGAAATGTATATTTTATACATATAACAAGACAGTTACGGTTCAAACGTGCCAATTTGTTAATGTGGTCATGTTTTACGATTCCATTCTTAATGTTGTACCCGCAAGTATACAAAAAGATATTAGTGCAATACTGGCCATTTTGTAGTTAAAATTCATAAGTTAATGAGTTCTTGCCTTTTTGTTCCCAACTCCGAGCGGTAAGTATGTCAGGGACACTGCTACTTGTACCCAACTACTTCGAAGCCTATTCACACTGAAAACTACTTTCCAGGAAACTTCTACTCGAATTATTTTCGAGTCATATTTTAATTGATTTTTCAATTTAATTACTGTTCCTTACTTTCAGAAGCTTACTAAAACGGATATTCTATAATTGTAGAATGTATAGATCACAGCTTGAACCACGAAAATATACGAACATGTTTGCTCATCTCAACTGACTTTTATCATTTATAGTCTGAAGATTTCATTTTAAATCCCAAACATCAGAGACACCTAAGTTAAATTTATTGTGATTACTGAAAATACATTTTGTTTATTTTTTTTAACCACGAAACGTTTTGGAAAATAACAAACGTTTTTCGCTAATCAGATACGGGTTGCACATTACAATCTAAAATTGGTTAAAACGAACGAGTCGCAAATGAACCGTAAAGTTACCGAAATTTCTTTTTAATAAATAAATTATTTGACCAGCTATGTGAAATAGCCACCATCTGGTTGGAACCACATATCTGGTTGGAACCAATTTTCGCCAAAAATAGGCTTCGTACATATAGCCTTCGTGATGAAATCCACACCTCACGGTCACTTGTGGTTGTTATCGATTCTCTTGAAGCTCATGTGGATTATTTGGTGTCCTATAACTGCCTCAGGTACATCCAAAAGTTTAACTTGCTTGTTCGTGAACTTTATCATGGTAAACATGTTAACTTTGACTGACAAAATGACATTGACAGATGATAATAAATGTTCGAAATACAAACTGGTTAGGTTTCTATATTCAAAAACTGGATATAATAAAATGAACCCTCTTAGTTTGTGTATATCTTAACGATCTGTTTTGTAGCCCAAGCTCTTCATATCATACGCTGAAGCGATATACAGAAATCGTTAAATAATGCTATTTTATAAACTAAACCTAATTGATGAGACCGGGAAAAACTTTAACCCTTTTGAACCCAAATCAACTTACAGTACATCCACCACGCATCATGTTGTTAAACGAGTACATTTAAGAAAATCCATCCTTACCTGAAATTAGACAGAAATAAAATTATTGAAATTTTTTGTAAACTAATAGTTAAGAAAAGTGTTTCGTGCTGATATCTGATCCAACCACTTATACGTTGACATAAATTCACACTTCTGCATACTACACCCATGTTAGATACATGATATGCGTGCGACACTGTTTCGTGTCCATTGTGACCACCACACACTAAAATCATAAATTTTAGTGAAATTTTTCTTCAATTATAGTAAAGTTATGCAAATAGTGTGCGACCGGTGTATATAAATTACTCTCGTCGAATGGTAAATATTTACATTGTAGAAATATAACTAAACGTGGTGTTATGTTTACAATAACAATACTAACACAATGCATCGAACTGCATAGTTTTTCAAGAGCCTAAAGTTTATTTTTTTGAGTTCGTTCACAGTTAAGTGAAAATCATTTGAGGCCAAAAAAAAAATGATTTGGTAGCCCAACCGTAGTGAAACGATCTCGATACTTGTATGTAAAATATTTGAGTAATACGAAATTGGTAAATTCGGTATCGACATATCTGTCAAGTTTGGTATGTTCGTTTGACAAATTTAATCGATTTTGGAGATGCATCTGAATATCACGATCCAAAACACCGTTGTATGATTCAAAACGATGACCTTTGTTGGCCAATTCTAATGATAGTATATGGTCTAACTTGATAACAACTGACCATTAGAGATAGTCAGAACAAGAGAGTACATAACTGACGGAGGTTTGGTAGGCTTAAAAAATATGTATTCTTCGGATGTATGAAAACATTCGATGAATGTAGTATTGTTTAAAGATTTCATCTTATTGTACTTGATCTTCATTTAAATTCGGCTTAAATTCATAAACCATAAGGCTATGGTTAGTACACCAATTTACTTCCATTTTATAACGTCTGATCAAAAAATTGTAAAGATTTTGGATACGCAACTGTTTTACCATCAAAGTGAGGTGTTAACTCTCAGAATTAAGTAAATTAATAAATGAAACAAAAACTCAATTTGCATTGGATCGCAAAATTAATGGACCACTCAAAATTTAACTAAAGTGGGAGCATATTACATCCACTGCATCACTTGAGATGGCGATGTATCTGATTCTGTTGACGCTTGATCTTGCACGCGTACGAGACAGTGACGATAATGTCAGTTGTGTAGGGCACAGCTACATATAGAGGGAGGTCGACGGTCACATACCTGTTCATATGCCTCCGGACACTATGGAACTAAACCAGCCTTTAGACAATTATTTACACTGTAACTATCACTGCAAGGAATAAATGGGAATACAATAACCCATCCTACCTCTCTTATCCAAATATGGTAATTATAACAAATGAATCAGAACTCTGTAATCTAGCAAGTGCGTACTAAATTATTAGGTGCCGGCTGCCGCTACTGTTTTTCAGCTTTAAATTATAGAAATTTTGTTAGCAACGCTCGCTTTATGGTATGGAGATCAATTATACAGAGATCGTCGTCAATAACTAGCTTTAAAAGCAGTCTGAATATAGTCATTCTTTACTGGATATGAAAGGAAATGTGGTTGCCGATAGCTCGATTCGGGTGGGTACATCTTCCAATGTAGTAGGGTTCAGTAAACTGATCTCATGTTAGCTTTCCATAATCTTTATTTAAAATATCACCTGAGTCAACGGTCAATTGGTTGGAGTACGCGGTGTGTAGTAGTGGTCGAAAGAGAATCTGGTTCAAATCCAAACGGAGACTATATGTAATATTTTTATCACTTCAATTGATCATGATAATCGATTTAAGTTTGAGAAGTAATTGCGAGATGACGAAAGAGATAACACTATGCAACGAGCGAATCAACCTCATGAGAATACAGCGAGTAAATTGATAACATGTTGGCAGAATGGCAAGATCGAGAATCCATCCGATTTGTATATAATTAGTGCAAAATCACTATATTGGAGGTCCAATTTTAACCAGTGAAGTGAAGATTAATGACATAGCCTAAGCCCCCACCAGTGAAAAGTGGCTAACTTTTTATAATTAAAGAGTTTATTGAGTGAAATAAAAAAGTTATAAGTTTAACAAACTCTTGTCGTATCAATTTTGATAAACGCAGTTTACTTAGGCATCGAAATCTGGCACGGGTTTAAATTTCAGCCCATTATTGTTAGTTCGCCTATTATTAATTCCATTTCTGATTCGCTTCATTCAAATGTGATGTCTTTGAATCTTACTCAACCTCACCTCAAAAAGTTGCTGATGTAATCGAATCGATCACCATAATACTGGTAGGTAAATATACGGTACGTGATCGCATTCAAACTGCGATCAACATCGTTGTAGCCTGGTGTAGTGACCAGGGTCTATCAGTCAATCCTGGGAAAACTGAAACGGTTTTTTTCACTAGACGCAGGAGTCTCAGAAACTTAAGTCTTTCAAAACTTGGGGCTCACACGATCCTTCTCTCTTCGAAAGTCAAGTAGCTGGGGGTCTGGTTAGATCGGAATATTACTTGGTAAAAACATAAAGGAGAAAACTGCAACAAAGCGTGCAACATTTACTGGAAATGCAAACAGTCATTTGGTAAATCATGGGGCCCGTAACTTAAATGCGTGTACTGGCTATACGTTTCAGTGATCAGACAGTCTCGTTTGCCGCATTCATTTGGTGAACTAGAACAATGAGCGAGATTGCAGGGAAACCTCTAACCCTTCAAAGACTTGTTTGTCTTGCTATAGTAGGAGCTATTCACTACTTCTACTGCAGCTCTTGAAATGGCTGTGGTTCGATGCCGCTTGATCTTTGGATCAGAATGTGCAGCGCAAACAGCCGCTCGCCTACAACACAAAGACAATCTATTTGTCTCTTCAGGGCACTGTCAAATATGGAGAGAGGTGGGCCGGTACACAACTGCCCACATGCCATCAGACATTATGGTGACGAAGCACGGCAAGGATATGTTAATCTTTACTGACTCAGTATGCTGTAATCTAGCTGGTGCTGGGTTATACATACAAAATCCTGACATTGAATTATCTATCCCGCTTGGTAGGTTCGCTACTGTTTTTCAGGCAGAGACTGCTGCAATTTTGAAAGCAGCACTCTTTGTAAAAGAGATAAATTGCAGAGATTGTCGCATCTGCATTCTTTGTGACAGCCGGGCTACCCTAATGGCGATTGGTTCCAATACTGTTTTTCTCGAAACTTGTTTTGTAAACGATAAGTGCCTTAAATCGACTAGGCAGGCTGAATAAAGCTAGACTCCACTGGATACCCAGTCACATGGGTATCAAAGGGAATATATTGGCCGATAAATTGGCCCGATTTGGTGCGACATCCACCTACCAACAAGATATTGATTATCAATTTGGAGATCTGCACCAAAAGAGATGAGATAATCTCATCTCTTGTCGTTTATCTAAAATCTTCTTTGGATCAGTAAACCAACAAAGATCCCAGTTTTCTTAAACTATGATAGACGCACTTTAAGGATCTTGCTGGGCATTCTTACGGGGCACTGCTTCCTTCATAGGCATATAAACCATTGAGCATTTTTTGTGCTCCTGTTCTTCATATTCTTTCCATAGACTGCACTGTTTCGGTCACAATTCCTATTTGAGAACCAATTGACGACCTTTAGGATACCGGATATCTCGGACTTCATTAGAAGACCAAACAGATTCCGGGACTGAGAGTGTACGCCTGGGAAGGGATGTCACAATGGGCCAATGGAGCCTGAGTGACTGGGAAGAAACAGAGGTCAGCGTTTTCCTTTTTCTGCTGATTTGACTAGCAAGTTTCTCTAGTTGGTGATATTGGGAACTTTGAACTTCTTAAGAATCTGTATTGAAATGATTGGCTCTTCCCAGAATCTATTGAGCCAGCCTCAGGTAATACATCGCGCAAAATCTCTTTATAATAATGTACACAATAAAGTTTTGTGTACACTGCACTTATTAACTAAAATAAAATGATTGACAAAACTTTAATTATGCCGACCAAATGGCGGAGGTACCGGGTTCGAATCCAGATAGGGGCAGGATGCAAAAGGGAATTTTCACCAAATGATTACGATCGGTGATGTGAATGAACACATCTATGACCCCCTATTGGAGTGCAGAAATCATGGACCGTCCCATCAACTATGTCAGTACTATAGGCTGGCATGGAGCTATGCAATGTGCGGATGATTCTACGTAAATTGGACCTATAGCCAAACTCGATTTGACTGTATTACACCATTAAAAGGGACGGAAAGGGAAGGGACGTAAAAAAGTGAACCGCGAAAGACAGCTGCGTTTGAAGTTTTTTTTTTAGAGTTTTCTTATCTTTTTTGTTAATATCAACACATACTTTTTTCAGTTTATCATAAGTGAATCAACCACGTGTTATATCGTACGATACACTAAAATATGAATCATTTCATGTAGAAATATTTACCATCGGTTAACCATTTAAAAATACTAGCAACTCGTATCAATAAACTCCTCATATTTTTTTGCGGCTATTACAGGCCATTATTGGCCCGTATCATGTCAACAATCTGACTGCAACGGTTTCGAACACGAGCCAGCTCTTCATATACTGTTGCAAGCAACCAGAAGATGACAGATCGCTTCCTATGCCGTGGAGCCCTCGTCACTTCCCTACCGAAAGGAGGCTCCCCCTTCAAACATCGCTGTATCATTCGGTTCGGATCAGTATGCAGAATGTAACCGAGCCAGCGTACTCGCTGTCCTTTAATTTCATGCACGATATCAGAATTTCGCATTGAATTCCTGATCCTTTTGGCCCATAAATCACAAACACGATTCTTCTCTCGAATGTTAGAAGCCATCTTTCTTACTCATCCGTCAAGGTCAAACTCTCACATTCATACATGTCAACGGGTCTAATCAACACTCTATACAGTTTCAGCTTATCCATATTTGCAAGATATATCCATATTTGCAAGAGCGCCAAGGCGAACCTTGATATCCTCTCCGACACTATTATCGTGAGTAATGAGAGATCCAAGATACTTGAATATCATCACTTCCTCAAACGCCTGGTCACCACTACTGAAATCAATTGCATCTTGGTCTCAAAAATAAGAGATCAGATATTTGGTTTTCGATTCATTGATTTTGAGACCAATGAAAGCTGAACACTGTTCCAGTGGATCAAGTATCTCGTTCACTCCCGCACCGAAAAAAATAATTGTGTATAGATAACGAATTATGGTGTTCATTAAACAAACTCGTCGTCTATATGCAGCCGACGAATAATTAATTTATTTTATGCAATTTTATTAATCAAACATCAAAAAATTAATCAACAACTATTAATTAATACAGTTATTTTAGAAATAAGAAATAATTAATGTTTGTTATCATGATGAATATTAGTTAAATCTGGATTTGATTTTAATATTAAATCATCTTAACATTAAGGAAGTTATTCTTAGTTTGATATTTTCAATTTAAAAAATATTAATTATATTAATTAACATTAATTTCATTATTTTAAAAGAAATTTAATTAAATGTAGTAGTATTAATAAAATACAGATATTTGAATTAAAGAATATTCGTTCCCACAAATATACCTTTCACGTGTGGCTGCGCCACGCGGGCGCTCTATATATATATATATATATATATATATATATATATATATATATATATATATATATATATATATATTTATATATATATATATATATATATATATATATATATATATATATATATATATATATATATATATATATATATATATACATATTAAAGAACTAAAAACAATCATATTCACAGTATATGATTGCTTAGTGCCAGTATAAGAAAATAAACTTGGGACTAGACTGAGACAGGTACTTGTTGTTTTCAATATCGTTGCAAATACCTATTTGGACAATGCAACTTATAGGAATTATTTTAATATTATTATAATTTTTTGAACACTATCTGGCTGTTTCCAATTTCTTAATAGTTTACCAAAATAAATGTAAACTTCACAAGAATCAAGCACGTGTCAAATACGTGGTTTTTTAAGTTACATCTTTCTACATTGACTATCCAATTATGATTGAAAAATGTTAAACGGTAGATCTTAGTTGTATAATAAAATTTTTGCATTGAAATTAATTGTTTTAAAGAACTTTCATAAGTATTAGGAAAATTTGTCTAACTATATGAAATGTACTAGACCTAATTAAGCTTTATCAAAACAATTAATATTAATCCAAATATTATTATTATTTAACTGAGGTTTACCGTTTAACAGCCTGGTTTTTTATAAATGTTTTCAATTATTATTTTTTATTTAACAAATATTAATTAAATTAAAGAATATTACTTCTATACCAATTTTTTGAAAGAAAAATTATTAAATAAAGAAAAAATAGTACTACTAAGTACGATTAATTAAAAATGTTCAAACGTATTAACGAATCTTAATAAAAATTAATAATTTTAGTTTTGCTAATGAAAATTCTTTGAACTGTCAAAATCTAATTCAATTAATCAAAGCATGTTCAGATAATGTGATTTTACTTGAATATCAAAATATAATTTAAAGAATTTTATATTAAGATAACAAAAATCTGTAACAATAATAAATTTGTCGTTTCATTAATGATTTCATTCGTTAGCTGTTTAACGAAGACTCTGTCGTTAATATTATACAATGTTTTTTTTCGGTGCGATTTAGTTCAATCAGACAGATATCATCTATATATGCATAAGTTGATTTATTTGTCGGAATAAGATATTGTTCTGAGGTGTTTCATTTCTACGAAGGATGTATTCCAACATGAGATTAAAAAGTATCGGGGACAGCGCATCTCCTTGTCGAACACCAGAAGCTCTCGATAGCCTGTTCTCAACTTTAACACAACATTGTCACTTCGGGACTGTCATTTTACACAGATGAACGTATTTCTTTGGTATTCTTAAATATTAAAGTCCATACCATAGCATCTAGCGATTTATCGAGTCATAGACATGCTTGAAATCTAGGAATACTTCGTGTACATCGCCAGACGTTTCGTGGTACTTGGAAAGAATCATCCGTAGCGAAAAAACTTGATCAGTGACTGACCGATTTGGACGGAATCCTCCTTGGCAGTCACCGATAATTTGAACTTGACACTTTAAGATAATGAGCGATCGCAAAGTACATCATTCTTTCCCCATTTTTGGTCGCGAGTCAAGGTTACGGACCTATATTGTTACATAAATCGGTCTGATTTCTGCCAGCTAAATCACCAATTTAACATCGTGCTCAGGTATAGAACAAATCAGATTATCCAAATTATCTTGGGGTTACCTTACATCAGTGGGCGCATGTACACAGTCAATTGACAGGTTGGCTAATCTTATGCGTAAGAAAAGCTTACACATTCGATTATCGACGTTTGAAAGTGACACCCTTTTTTACCCGTGACCCAATCAGAAATCCAACTCCAAGATTTCCGAGGTCATCTCCACTGTGTAGCAATGTATAGCCTTGGGACACATGGTCTCCACTTTTAGGCCATCGAGTTCCTTGGAGTGCTACGAGTTTCAACCGATACTTTCATACATGTGATGAGGCCGTCCAACGCATCAGGTTTTCTAAGGGACTGAAATCCACGTGCAGATCTTCAATATCGTTTCCGGGTTATTAAACTAAGGGTCATAGTTGTTTTAACAGTTTCCTATTTTATTGCGTTGGTTGACATTATTAACAGTATTGGTCGTCAGCCAAGAGATCCAACCAGATTTAGTCGCCTCCTTCGTCAAGCTCTGGACCACCATGGGGTATTCCATGGGTCTCATGTTTTGTTCGAAATATTTACGAAACATGAATGCCCCACCGCTAGGGCGAAATGATGTAACATGTAGGTGCCTATGATCAAATAAGAAAATTTTCAACATACCAACTAACAATAATTACCAATATCTAAGAATCTTACATTGTTAACGTCAAAAGGCAAACTATTACCTTTTCTGGACCGTAATGGTTGGCTTGTGCTTCTCCTACCATATCATGTCATGGTTAGAACCTTTAGTAAACAATTCGCAAACGATTCCGTTATCAGATCCTCAACTATCATTAAAGTCTTAACATTATTCAAAATTCAATACTCCTATAATGGACCGGTCAGCAATACTTTATTGTACATTCTCGAACCGGGAGCGTGCATCAGCCAATTTAAATAAGATTCTATGCAGACATTATGAAATGACCCCGACCACCGGTGTTGAGAATTGATAATTGAATTAAACCAATATTTAAGTTTGTTAGTCTTTATTCAAATTTAATAATTATACAAATAATTAATTAATTTTAACTTAACCTAGATTTTAACTATAATCGACCTCGAATTCATCCGAATCATTTGGTAAATCGTTTTGATCATGAAATAAATCAAACACTTCATCATTTCTGAAAAAGTCTATTTTGACTGTCCCATCATTTACAAGAACACTCTTAATTCGTATATTGTGCCAGTCAATAGGTTTGCGATTCAACGAATTACCGGACCATTCAATGTCAAACAAATTAATATAAGAAACCTCAACCCCATCCTTTAAATCGTTCAGCATTCGATCGAATTGGTTTTGATATATTTTGACTATAAGTTCAAAATAAAAATAATAATCGATTTTATGTGCCCCGGTGATACGAATACGTTTGCGACGAGGTGCAACTGACCAAATGTCTAGAAGATTTTGATTTGTAATCGGACAATCATCAAAAAATATCGCATTACCAAAATCCAAATAATTCAAAAAATTTAAAAATACGGCAGCAATTAAATCAGGTTCCAATTTTTGATAATGTTTTGATTGGATTTGGCAGTTATGAAATTCAATTGTAGCACTCAGTAATGAAATTATCAGTTGCAAATCAATTTTCATGTTTTTAAACTGAATTGTGCGATCTGTAAATTTCAGTGGAACTTTAAACGATGAAGATAAAGTTAGAGAGCATCCATCAAAACAAGTATTACCTCGATTAATGTGGGGAAACATTGATAACGTTGGTGTATCAAACTTCATATTTCGAAAGGTTAGATTAAAGGCACATTTGTTTATAAATCTATTTAAATTGATCATTCGTTGAAATACATAATCATAGTTTAATAAGAAAATGCAGTCAGTAAAGCTGACGTGTTGTAACGTTGAACATTTACATAACCATTTTACTAATTCATTTAAATCAAAAATAATGTTTTTAAAACCAATTTCAAATATGTAGTCTCTTCCAACAAAACTATTCATAATATAATTATTGATACGATTATTGTATGATTTTAACTGAGTGATAGAATTGGAATTGACTTCTCAATCAATCAAAACTTTTTCTAAGACCATATTTAAGAATTCAGTTAAACGAACGGACTGACAGTCCGCTCGAAACGTTATTTCAATGAAATATGGTGGACGTCTAATCATCGAAATGTGCACGCTATATATACCAATTCTGATATCGCCATCCAATCGAATTTCTTTGATCTTTATGGAAACCGGCTTAATTAAGTTTCCCTCATGATGACGTAGCAAGGTTACAGAACAAACAGTTATATTTTCACGTGATATTAGGTCAAATCGATTTGCAGAGTTTTGCAGGACACTACATTTCATTTTTCTGTATTCGTCTTCAATGTCCTCTCCATCATTACAGGTTAAAAATTTATTTTGTATTCCAGCTTCAGTCAAACGATCTCGATACTTGTATACAAAATATTTAAGTACTGTCACAATTGTAAATTCGGTAGCGACATATGTGTCAAGTTTTGTATGTTCGTTTGACAAATTTAATCGTTTTTTGAGATGAATCTGAATATCACGATCCAAAACACTGTTGTACGATTCAAAACGATGATCTTTGTTGGCCAGCTCCAATGACAGTATATCTTGAATAGTTAAACGTGAGAAAAGTTGATCTTGAAAAGCGGTCAATACAGAGATGTTCTCAACTTCTTTGTATAGAGGCGGTTCGGTACTCTTCAAAAACAAGAATTCACGAGATATAAACATTGTTTGGCTGTCACACCACTCTAAAAACATCTCGTCTAAACATGCAAATTGATCTTTATTTAGAGTTGGTTCAAATTCATAAACAATAAGGTTATGCTTTCCACACCATTCAACTTCCATTGTGTGCCGCCTAATTAAAACATTGTGAAGATCTTCCATTCGTAATCGTTCTTCAATTTCTGAAAGCTGTTAAGATAAAAAAATTAAGTGAATTAATAAATGAAGCTAAATCTAATTAACACTGGATCGTAATAAACGCACCACTCATAATTTATCTTAAATGGGAGCTATATAATATATCGTATATCTACTGTATCATTTGAGACTGCGATGTATCTGTTGCCGCTTGATCTTTTTTATCAGAAGGTGTGTAGTTGTTCTACAGTCGTACGCTTGCGAGACAGAGGAAATCATTTCAGTAGTAATGAACATAGCCAAATATGGATGGGGGTGTATGATCATACATCTGCCCAAAGGTCCTAAAACCCGAAAGGTATAAATCTGATCACAATAACCCACCCTATATCTCCGACCGAGATATGGTAATTTTTACGAATGGATGTTGGGTCTGGTATTGTAAATCATTAGATCAAATTATCTATCCGTTATGATCCGTACGCTGTCTATCTTTTTTTCAGGTGGAAACAGCAGTACTCTATGGGATAAAGAGAAACTGCAGAGATCTTCGTACCTGCCCTTCTAACAAATAATAATGACATTTTTTTAACTTGTTTGACAGAATATGTTATCCTTTACTAAATATAAATGGAGACGTATTGCCTGATAACTCGACCCGGGTGGTTGCATCTTTCACTTTCGTTTGACCAGAGCAGGAACTAACTGCAACGTTCACTTAAACGGCCTTCACCTGATGAGATAAGGCAAACTGATCGTATGTTTGTTATGCAAAATCTTTCTTAAAGTAATGAGTCATAAAAAAACCCCAGGTCTTCTTGAATTATGACAGACGTACTTAGAGACTTTTTGCTTTGTATTCCCATTGGCAGTGTTGCGAGTCATCACTCGGAAAAAATTAAAACTTCAGCTGTGCATTGAGTGATAAACGAAAACTATTGATCACTACTCGTGCTACTGTCCTGCACATATTTCATTGCTTTGGATCACCAATCGATTTTGAAGTTCAACTAATAACTTCAAATATATCTGAAATGTCGGACTAAAATCGTTCGCTTGCGAACGATTCTCTATATATGACCAATATATTAATGAAACAAATTGTCAAACTCCAAGGCCTTGGTCATAGAGGATCAATAATATTCTCATGAATTCAGGAACTTTGCATTACGTTAAAAAAGATCTTAGCAAAGAAACAGAGAACAATGAAGCTAAGTGAACGCCACTACATTCAATTGTTAGCCTCGATACGATAGGGAGTCGTCTAAAAACGCTTAAGCGAATGACAGTAAAGAAACTGTTTAAAATGTCGGCCACAGAATTTTGATGTTTAGTGGAGCTTCTGTTATGATGGGGGTAGATAATTTCGACATCGCCAAGCTCTACGCCAAAATTTGGAATGATAATAGTGTATATGCATTGACGTTGCGAAGCTGATACTTAACACCCGTTAATTTGATTGAAAAATATTGGTTTAAAATTCAGATAAACTTTGACTGATGCGCTAATTCTCATGTCCAGTAAATTTAGAACACTGACTAGTGTTTTATTCAAACGATAACCATAAAAACATAAATTATTAACACACAATTATATTAATAATTTATGTATTTCAAACCAAAGCCACTTACCTCAACTTGTTCACTATGAACATAATACGTTGTATTACTTATCCACGGCATTTTGTATTTTGCATCTAAAATTAACCAGCTTATTCTCCTTGCATCTTCAAATGCTATCGTTCGCCATTCCTGTTCATCATAATAAATTTCGACACATTTTACGTGATTTATATCATAGTGATACAACCGTTCATAAATTATTTTAATGCAGTTCAATTCCCGATACTTATTCGATAACATCTAAACGCATAGAGAGGGGTAAAAGATTACAAACACTTGAAACAATATTATTCAGAATTATTCAACAACATACCTCTTCGTACCACTTAATCACATCAATATGGACAAAGTATTGTTCCATATGTAAATCCTTCAATTGTTCACTATCAAAACCATCGTGATACACTATTGTTGTATCGATTCCGGCTAAGGTTGGCATTTTGTGTATTGACGTTACTTACTCTTCTTACTTTAGAACTCTTTATGGTATAGATATGACTTCACGGGCAGGACGGCTGATGATAATCGATTGCGACTGTGCTTTCTTATTTTATCGTTTCTACAACAATATTATTTAATAATTAATTATCGACTGTCTAATAGATGTTTCGATCAAGAAATTTTCAACACAATGTCAGTAGTCAGATTTTACACAACTTGCTTATGTGACGTCGTTTTTTTAGATAACTTGTTGCCTGTACGGGAATGCACTATAAAACTTGTTGGTGGTCCTACAATTTTAAATGAAAATAATATAACATTGGAATAGTTAATATGTAAGGGTGTTAATATATACGGGTGAGGAGATAAGACATATTCAAATGTATTTTTTGTATTTTAGAATTTATGAACCAAAGATGGTCAAGAAAAACTAAAAAATAGAACTGTTAAACATTATAAACTGATTATATCATATCTCACATGTTGAATATTCAGCACCATTTACAATGTAGATTGCCGGATCATCGGGTTGTGGTAAACCATGTTTTGGAATTGTTACCATTTATTGACGGCATAAGAAAGGGATTATGGTGTAATACAGAACGAAACGCAATCTCATTGTAAAAGTTTCTATGGGATAATGATATTCAAGTATTGGAGACTGTACCAACTAATTTCGACAGTCTGTATAGTACTTAAAGATTTGAACCCCTAAGATAAATCATAAAAAGAAGTTTATTTACGGAAGTTGCATCGCAGACATCGTTACAGATATGTAACGATATATTACGTTTTCCAACAGATAAAATCTGCAAAATTAAATGCAGTTATTTAAAAAAATATATAAAATTAAAATGGAAATTTAGTAAATATATTCAAGGTCACATGACAACGTTAGAAACATTTCTTCAGTAGTACCGCTTTATTTTAGCACATACTCTTAAAATTTATCCTACTGATGAACATTGGAAACAGTATCATGATGATGATGAACATAATTATTTACGCGGATGTACGGTTGTATAACAAACACCGACCGAAATATAATAAACGATCACAATCGAGAAATGTATACATATATGTGGATTGAATAAGCAAGAATGATTCAGAAACTTGAGAAGAAACAAATTAAATACATTAAAAGTAGCATGCTTACTTCACGTAATTCGTTGACGATAACTAAAAGCCTCAATTATATCTCGTTTATCGCCAATATCGTTGTTCCACTATGGCAATAACGACAAATCGTTATACTCCCCACCAACACAGATCTCAAATTATAAGGTAATTTCCGGTGTAATTCACAAGTATACCACTTTCCACTTTAGGTTACTCGAAGCGCTTTCAACGATAATCAAAATAAAACTGTTAGTTACCAGTTACTAGTTAGTTAACCATTAATGGCATCCCAAATATTTATTATTTTTCGTTAGATATGTATTATTTATTAATTAGCTTATATTTTATTTACTATTTATTTAAATAACTTTTATGATTATAATTATGTATACATTTATTAGTTATTATTGTATAATAATTAATTTTAGCTATATTTAAATTTTTATTCAACAAACACTTTTTATTTTTCTAATTATTTCTTTTCTGTGATCGTTATGATTCAACTCCAAAAATTCGACTGTCTCGCACCACAATGAATTTTTTTTCTTATTTTATTTCTCGTGTCCCCTCCCTCCCCATCATATGACCTATACTACTATAATGTTTTTTCTAAATTTAAACCGATTGCTCAGTTGATATATTCTGGTGTCGTCATAAGAAGATAAAATAATCGACAAATCGCTAGTACTCACTATTGATTCGCTTGTAGTCGGTTTTTGTCTTTTATATGGGTGATTGTAACGCAAAAAACTGGATAATATGAGTAAAACATAACCTATATTATATTGTGTATGTGTGTATAGTCTGTCAAAAATGTTTAGTAAAGTTTTTGTGAGTCGAAACGGTCGATACAAAGAAAAGAAAATTATTTTTGACACAAACAATAATTAAATAGAACGAGTTCTATTCTTAGCCGCGTAGTGGGGAAATTATGGATCACTGATTCTAACTACTTGTGATAAATAGTCAAGGCACAAACCGAACTACTAGAGGTTTGTCGATTGGAAAGCGATTATTATTGTAAATTTGGGTATTAATGATTTAACACAATACAAATATTTACTGAAACCAATACAAGACTTTTGTTGGAGAAAATGGAGAGAGGGCACTCAGGGTAATGTTAATGTAGAAAATCTGTATGAGTACCTTCAATTGAAGGTAACAAATTAACTGATATGCTTGCGAAACGGAATTGTTTGCTTGAAGAAATAAATGAATATGATTTTATGGTTCCAAGAAATGTACTTCGTATGTTTAAGGTGAATCTGTAGACAAAATGGCAGAATGAGTTTAAACAAAATAGCCAGGTAAAAGGAAGTTCTTTGAGTGGAATAGTGAGCCTTTGATTAAGCCTTTTTTCAGGCCAATCATAGGTGATACAAGTTGTTTGGTTGTGGAGGACATTGTAGTCAAAAGAGAGCAATATTCGATCTCCTCACGAATGTGAATGAAGTTTTGCGAATGGATAATAATGGCTATATATGAGTTTATAAAAGAGTGTAAAATAACGGTATGAAAGCGGATCACTGCATATAAGGAGAGTAAATGATTAAACAATGTCAAATAAATCTGTAAATAAAAATTTATTCGATGTTTTCTATTGTGCGGCATTAATTAAGTTATAAAGTTTAGAATTAAAATCTTGAAACCTTTTCAAATCCTGTTCACCATAATAAATTTCGACATATCACGTGATTTATATCAAAATGATACAACCGTTCATAGATTATTTTAATGAAGCTGAATTCTCGAAACCTATTCGCTAGTATCTAAACGTAAAGAGAGAGATAAAACAGTAAGCACACTTGTAACAACATTATTATTCAACAACATTCCTCTTCGAACCAGTTAACCACTATGGATAAAGTATTGTTGTATTTCTTGATTGATCACAATCAAAGCCAAACTCATGATACACTTTTATTGTATCGATTCATGCTAAGGTCTGCATGGCTAAACTGTCGAAAAAAATCAATGTGACTCCGATCTTATCGTTTGTACAAAAATGACTAAATTTTTGATTTTGATTCAATGTCCATAATCGAAATGGTAAACACAGTATCATTTCATAAATTCGAGCTACTAATATCCAAATATAGGCCAGCACTGTAACAAACAAAATTTTCATTCGCTTTTGATTCTATTACTGCTGGAAAAGATTTGGCCTTACTCAATATGTTGTGAAAGAGATAGAAGTTCTAACTGATCTAACATTAATCTGGTGTGATAGAAGATGTTCATTCCATTACACAAAGCCATATTTTCTACTCTATCTTAGAAGCGGTTACGGGAAGTTATGTATTTCAAAAATAATCCCTTGAACACCACTGTGGAATATTTTATGGTTTCTTGTATTTTACAAGAAACATTGGTTGAGGTGGAAGTTTGCTTTTGGTCATTTGAGACAACAATGCAGAAATTCATATGACCTGGGTGCCGATAGGTAATGCACAATTTGTCAGATACCCACACTTAAAGACGGTAACCTCTTGCTAGAAATCACAGAAAACCGGAAGTAAGGGTAGGTGTGTAGTTTCCAAACTAAGTTTCGGTAAGTTGTCTTTCGCACTAAAGGACTATATATAGTGATAAACACACCCTGGTTTCTAGAAATCGTTAGGTTTTTGAAGGTTGTATTTTTTATAACATATGATTAGCATGCAGTGTGTACAGCAAATAAAACTAGAATAGGAATTCGAAATTTAACCGGCCTTATATCAGTGGAACGATGCTGAATTGGAGTGTATCATATTGAAATAACTGTGCCTAAGACATGTCATGCGTATAATTTTTGTATCCGGAATCCGATTCAAGAACTCTCGGATAGATAGATCATCAATGATCAAAAGACGGAACCGAAAGGTCTACTGGCTTAGAAGACACATTGGAGCTTAATCTAGTTGTCATTGTCTTATCTAGAATAACAATTAATGTGATCCAAAGTATTTATGACAGTATTTCCGAAGGCCTCAAGGCTATTTTAACTCTTCTCTTAAAGGAGGCAAACCTAAAATTGGAAAAAATTAGGAACCCATAAAAACACAAGTTGGATACTATATAGACGCATCTCTTTGATCTTAAGGAGTGAAATTGTGGAGGTATGAAAAAGGTACATTAAAAACGTTTTGTGAATAGCTTCAATGAGAAGAGCTGAACTCATCTAGTAAACATTATGGATGGTAGTCTAGTTAGCGAAGCAGACTCAGGCAGCAAATAAAATAATTCTCCCATGAAAAACGACAAAAAGGAAGGCTAGTTCTTTTCGAAGAGGATAATTGAAATGTATAAATGAAAAGATTTCAAAATGGAAATCTTTCTTCAAGGAAGTGGGTAGCCCAACGATATTCAAAAGATAGAATTCATCTGATAAACCAATTGTTAAATTTAATCGATTGTATCCTGACTGTCAAGTTTTGTTTTTATTTCCTTAACTCAAGCTCGATTTGCCCATTGCGAGATCTTCTTCCAGACCTACACTTTAAGTGCCAAAATCTGTTTGTTCTTTGAAAGAAGTCCAACATATCCGGTATCGACAACGTCGCCAGGTGCTACTGCAGTCAATGGTTGCGTTGTATCTAATTTTCATTCGAAACATGTGATTATTCAGGGAAAATTTCCCATAAGAATGCCCAGCAAGATACTCGAAATGCATGCATCGTAATTCAAGGACTGGGATCTTTGTCTATTAATTGATCCAAAGAATATTTAGAATAGGCGAAAGAAAATAGGTTGTCCCAACGGTTTGGGTGCAAACGATCTAAGTGATTAAATCATTTAAGAGATAATAACATCACTTCTGGAGCGAGCTCAGACCCCTCGAAAGTGAAAGCTGCACCCAAACAGGCCAATTTATTAACCGATGCGTTTCATTTGATATGCGTTGGACTGGGTATCTAGGAGAGACACACCTTCCTCGATATTTGTTAAGATTTCTGATCCAAAGATCAAGCGGTAGCAGACCCAACAGCAATCTCAAGAGCTGCAGTAGGTGTGGTGTGCATAGCTCCTACAATACCGAAAAAAATTGTCTTTGAAAGCGGTTTAAAGGTTTTCCTCTAACCCCACTCAAAGTTCTAGGCCACCAAATAAGTACTGCAAACGAGATTATTGGTCTGATAACCGAAACGTATACACGTGTTCGCATTTCCAGTAAATAGTTCATGCTTCATTGCATTTATATTCTATATATGTTTCTGCCAAGTAACCTTTCGATCTAACCAGATCCCTAGATGCTATGTTAAATTTGAGAACAGGCTATCGAGAACTTTGGCAATTAGTTCGACAAGAAGATGCACTGTCCTTCGTTAAAGTGAAACACTTCTAGACAATATCGTATTCCGACAATTCAATCAACTTTTTCCATATGCGTATGATATCTGTGTCACTGTGTGATAGAATTAAATGACAACGGAGTGAAAGATCCAGTGGAACACTGTTCAGCATCATCGAGTATTTGTAAATAATTTGATACAATTTATAACTTTTTTATACTTTATTATATATTTTGAAATTTTATAAATTATTAATTAATTTTAACTAAATCTAAATGTTCAATAATAATTGACCTCGCATACATCCGAGTCATTTAGTAAATTGTGTTTTTCATAAAATAAATCAAGTACCTGGTCATTTCTCAAATATTCCAATTTAATTGTCACATCATTTACCAGAACACTTCTTATTTTTACATTGCACATGTCAACGTACCAGTCAATTAACGGGTGTCCATACTATTTTATATCAAAGAAATCGATTAAGGGGATATCAACTCCATCCCGTAATTCGTAGAGCATTTCATCTAACCGGTTTTCATATTTTTTTTTCAAAATAAAAATAATAATCGACTAGATGTCCGTCACTGATATATAAACGATTACACCGTGGTGCAGCTGCCCAAATTTCTAAAAGGTTTTGATTCGTAATCGGACAACCGTTAAAGAGTATCGTATTGCTTAAATCCAAATGTTTCAAACCTTTTATAAATTCAGTAGTAATTGACATATGAAAGAATTGGAGAATCGAATTGAATTTTCGTTATGGAAAGATCTGAGCACAAAAAGCGACAATTATTTAAAATAACTTGGTCAAATCTATTAAAAATTTTCTCTGACACTTTCGTTTCAATTCCTACATTAAACAAAGCAATTGAAGCGTAGCCAGCTGGATAATTGGAGGGAATGTTAACCATTTCATTCGATAGAATATTACAACTATTTATGTGCATATCCCTCACATATACTGAAATGTTTAATAATACTTCCAAATCAACATCCATATTGTTAAAACTTGCGGGGTTATTTCGAGATGATTTAGCCATGAAATCAATTTCTAATATTGGATCCTGATTTAATTGGATTTGGCAGTTATTAAATACAATTGATACATAGGGCAGTAATGGAATCAACACTTGCAAATCAATTTTCATGTTTTCAAACGTAATAATTTTGAAAGATTTCGGTGGAACTATCTCCCATGACGATGCCGTTAGGCAGCATCCATCGTAACCAATGCTATGACTAATGTGTAAAAGTGTTGTGACGGTTGATATATCAAACGTCATGTTTCGAAAGGTCAGATTGAGTTTAATAAATTACATTTGATTTGTCATCATTTTGGAATGTTTTCCGTTTAATAGAAAAGTGCAGTCAGTAAAGCTGACGTTAGTTAATCTTGAACATTTACTTAACCATTTTACTAAACTTTTAACATGAAAGGTAATATTTTGAAAAATAATTTCGATTTGATAGGTTCTTTTGACAAAACTATTCAGAATATAATTATTGATACGATTATTGTATGATCTTAACTGAACGATTGAATTGGAATGTTTGTCAGAACTAGCTAGTTTTTCTAACAGCTTGTGTAAGAAATCAGTTAAACAAACCGACTTATAGTTCGATCGAATTGTTATTTCAATGAAACCATATCTACAATAATATGGTGAATTTTCAATCTCAAAAATTTGCTTGCCATCTAAACTACAACCCATATCGTTATCCAATCGAATTTCCTTTGCTATTATACAATCCGGTTCACTTAAGTTTCGCCCATTACCACTTTGCAAAGTTATCGAACAAAGAGTTATATTTTCAGGTGATATTATGTCAAATCGAACTGCAGAGTTTTCCAAAACCATAAAATTTATTTTTTTGTGTTCGTTGACAATTAAGTGAAAATCGTTTTTGGTTAACATTTGATTTGGTAGCCCAACCGTAGTTAAACGATCTCGATACTTGTACAAAAAATATTTGAGTACTGTCACATTTGTAAATTCGTCAGCGATATAAGTGTCAAGTTTTTTATGTTTGTAAAACCAATTGAATCGATTTTTGAGATGCACCTGAATATCATGATCCAAAACACTATTGTACGGTTCAAAACGATGATCTTTGTCGGCCAATCCTAACGATAGTATATCTTCCAAAGTTAAACTTGATAAAAGTTGATGACGGAAAACCGTAAATACAAAGGAGTACATCACTGATGGAGGTTTGGTAATCTTCAAGAACACGAAATCTTCGGATATAAATATTGGTTGGTTGTACTGGAACGAGTATCTAAAGATGTCGTTAAGATGTGTTACTTGATCTTGATTTAAATTCGGTTCAAATTCAAAAACTTTAAGGCTTCGCTTTTCACACCAATCGACTTTCATTTTGTACCGTCGAATTAAAAAATTATGAAGATTGTTAGTTTGCAAATTATTCTCAATGGCTGTTAATAAATAAAATTAAGCGAATTAATAAATGAAACAAAGAGTAAATTTACACTGGATCGCAAAAAGCACGCACCATTCAAAATTTACTTAAAGTGGGAGCTAGGCATACTATGGAGGCCAAGCAATTCTTTGGGAAATTATTTAGTGTCATTATCACCGGAAGGTGTAATTGGGATTTAAATAACAGATCCGTCCTCTCTTTACCAGAAACATTATAATAGTTAAGGATGGTACGCTGTTATCACGCTGATGCCGGGCTATACCTACTAAATTTTGAAGTCAAAATATAACCCGCTGTTTTAGAGATGAAAATTACTGAAATTTTGAGAATGATCATCGTACCTACATTTTCTAACAGACAATAACTTCCGTTTTTTTACTTGTTTGTCAGACGTCAGAAAATAACTATGTACTTTAATCGAGTTGCAATATGTATAAAGCCATGCCTTTCAATTTCTGTCAAAGGAAACGTGTTGGCTGATAACTCAATCCGGCAGAGTGACCACATCTTTCACTTTTGTAACTTTTGTAGGATCTGAGCTGGTGATAGACGTAACGTTCACTTTAACAGTCTCCACCAGATGAGACAAGACAAAGTGTTCCCATGTTGCTTGTCCAAACTCTTTCTTGGAACAATGAACTAGTAAGGCCCCAGTTTCTTTTGAACAATGACAGACGTACTTTGAGGGTTCGCAGAACACTGTTCAAGGAGAATACCTTCTCCTTGAACAGTGTTCTGCGAATCATAACAGATTTCGAATAAAAATTTTGTTCTAGCTGATTATTCTCTTAAAACTTCAAATGCAGCCTATAGTTCACTCCATAACATGCAAGGAAGCTATGACAAGCCGAACGATTATTTTTAATGTCCACCACCAAATGATGATGTATATGATAGAATTTCTGTTATAGTTTGGGTAGGTAGCTCCGCAGGTTTTTTTGGACAGTGTCTTACGAAAAACCGTGCGACGCTGTTATTTATCACGTTCAAATGGAATAAACGGATTAGTCTGCGAGACAAAATATATTAATAGTTTATGTTTATATCTTTGAAACCACATCAACTTACCAAACCTCGTTCAGTAAGAAAATAATAAATCTTTTGACCTATCCACGGCATTTTGTATTGTGCGATACAAATTAAGAGGTCCATATAAGATTTAAAGAATTGAAAGCTTTCCAAATCATGTTCATCATAATAAATTTCAACACACTTTATATCAAAGTGATACAACGGTTCATAAATTATTTTAATGCAGTTCAATTCCCGATACTTATTCGTTAACATCTAAACGCATAGAGAGGGATAAAAGATTAGAGGTACTTGAGACAACATACTCATACAACAACATACCACTTCGAAACAGTCAACCACATCAACATGGATATAATATTGTTTCAATTTTAAACCCTTCACTTGATCACAATCAAAACCAAATTCGTGATACACTTTTATTGTATCGATTCCGGCTAAGGTCTGCATTTTGTATATTGACACTATCTCACGTTACTTGCACTTACTTTAACTCTATTTGCACTTACTTTAACTCTATATGGTAAAGATATGACTTCACTATCGCTGGGTTAATGAATAACCTAATAATCAATTGGCACTGCGATGCTAAATTTTTGAGTTCGAATTAATGTCCATAATCGAAACTGTCAACACAATGTCTGTCTGCTTCTATCTTTGCAATCTGTTTTGGGTCTCAAGCCTCTCATTACATAACCAAATCTAGGACGTACGGCTATAGGTCCGATTGCATAGCTCCATTCCAGCCTATAGTACCGACATGGAAGATTGGTTGGCCCGTGGATTTTGCGACACCACCGATTATAATCAGATGGTGAACAATTCGTTTTGCATCTAGCTCCTATTGCGATTCTAACCCGGTACTTCGTGCTCCAATTGACGAAATTTAACAACTGCGCCATTTGGTCGGTAGCACAATGTCGTTTGATAAATTCGAGCTTATAATATCCGAATGATTGACCACACTGTAAGTATACAGATTGAATAAACGTAAGGATATAAAACATATAAGAACATTCAGCTTTACTTTAGCACGAGCATATAATGACTCATAATGGGCGATGTCTATACATCTTTACCGGTTCAATGAACGAAGAGATTTCCCATGTTTTCTTCGAGAGAGACACTCGCTGAACTAATAAAATTTGTATAAAAACTATGCAAAAAGGCTACGTCTTCCCTTACTTACTGACACCCACATCTAGTGTGGATATGGTTTGAGATTTCTTTTAGATAATGGTGCAGCCTTAACTACACCATCCAACTATAGGAATGATACTCCACATCAAGAGTACACCCCTCCACTACGTGTTTATTTAGGCAGACGTAAAACATTAAGTTTCGCCTTTGACCCAATCCTTTGTATCTGCAGTAATCTATGTCTTTATAAAGCTTCCCCCACCAATCTGATCTGCTGAAAATATACCGCATGCCATGCATCACTTCTAGAAGTGATTCTATTAAATAGTGAGATAAATTCATATACATTCGACATTGAATATCGAAAACAATTGCTAAATTGTTCCGGATCAATTCAATTCACAACGAAACATTCACCACGGGCAGATGCTTCGGAACGAGAGTTTCGTAGTGAAAACATATCAACAACTAAATTTTTCTGCGAAGTGGCTAGCCCAACAATATTCAAAAGATGGAAATCATCTCACAAACCAACTGCTTATCTTAATGGATTGTATCCTTACTTAATTTTTTTTTATCCTCGTTACTCAGGCTCAATTGGCCCATTGTGACATCTCCTCCCAGACTCTTAGTCTCGGAATCTGTTCTTCGTATGATGACCAAGATATCCGGTTTCCTCAAAATCGCCTCAAATAGGAATCGTGATCCAAAGTATTGTAGTCTATGAAGAGAGAATTAAGGACAGAATCACACGAAGTGTTCAGCAATTTCCGTTGTTTCAAATTTCCATTTCGAACCTGTAATTATTAAGGAAACAATGTCACATGAGAATACTCGGAAAGATCCTTGGTGCAGACCATCAAAGTGAAAGTTTATATCTCTTTTAAGAGATAATAACGTCATTTCTAGAGGCGGCTCAGATTCCACAAAATTGGAACCAATTTACCAGCCAATACGTTACTTTTGATATCCGCATATTATGTCTATGGGCATCCAGTGAAGTTTAACTTCTTTCAGACTGCCTAGTTAATTGAAACAGTATTGACTCCAAACAGTAGCAACTTTAGAGCAGCCGTGCGGCTATCAGAAAGGATGCAGATACGACGATCTCTACAATTCAAATACTTTTCCTAGAGTACTGCTCTCAAAATGTCAGCAATTTCTGCCTGAATTGAAGTAGCAGACCTACCTTGATGAATAGATAATTTCACCTCAGGTTCAGCATGTATAACTCGGCACTAGCCAGATAACAGCATATCCATCCATCCGTAATTATGATCTCATCATATCGTTACCGGAAAAGAAGAATGTCCTGTTGTAGTCACATATGAAGTTTTCGGTAATAATTAGACTAAAATGTGCTTAAATAAATTTTTCCGAAAATGTGCTTTCACATTATAGGGGACATGTGGGCAGTTATGTGCTATGTGCGCTGTACACCTTCACATTACCCAGGCTGATGTCAAATAAGTGTTTGAAGGCGGTTTAGAGGTTTCTCCAATCTCAGTTAATGTTTTAAGTGCAGAATCCTACGTTTTGTGAATAGAAGCGATTCAGTATTCCGAGAGATCACTGATAGACTCTGGTCAATACATGAAGCCACAACTATTTTAATTACTTTTTGCATGTGATCACAAAGTACTATATTAGTCAACGATAGCATTATGACTAGCGCATAAATTGGACTAGCATTGAGTATCCAAAACTGTATCCTGAAGTACTTGTTAGTAATATCTTTTGACCTTAGCATGGCACTAAACGAGTTGCAGCCGCTACTCTTTCATACATGTGATAAGGCCACCGTGTCAGGCTTTCGATGTGACTGCTCTCAAGGTACTTAAGCGGATGATCATTATTGTTTTGACGGTATCCGATTTTTTCCGTTTGTTGACATTTTTAACAGTAATTGATATTTTTAACAATATTAGTCGTCAGTCCAGCAATCCAACCAGATTTAATCGCCTCCTAATACAAGCTCGAGATACTGTGGTGGCATTCTATGGGTCTCATATTCCGTTCGAAATATTTACGAACCATGAATGTCTTCACCGTTAGGGCTAATGATGTAACATTTAGATGCCTATGATTAAATTAGAAAACTCCCAACATACCAACTTACAAAAATAACCGCCCAGTTGGCTCAGTGGCTAAAGCTGTGGCAGTTGGAGCGAGAGGTACCGGGTTCGAATCCCGATAGGGGCAGGATGCCAAAGGGTGTTAATGAACACATCCATCACCCTCTTTTGGAGTGCAGAACTCATGGACCGACTCATCATCTGTGTCAGTACTATAGGCTGGAATGGAGCTATGCAATGCACAGATGGTTCTACGAAAATCGAAGCTATAACCGTACGTCTTCGATTTGGCCATTAGTCGTAAAGTAGGACGTAAATAAGCGAACCGCGAAAGAGCTGGGAGAGCCTTGAGCCTCAAAAACAGATGGCATAAATTCCCAATATCCAACAATCTTAAATCGTTAACGTAAAAATGCGAACTATTCCCTTTTCTGGACCGTAATGGTTGGCTTGTGGTTCTCACCATACCAAATCATATTATGGTGAGAACCTTTGGTAAACATTTTGCGAACATTCTAAATATATATGATTCCGTCATCAGATCGTCAACTATTAGAAATTGCGGATCGAGATTATTCAAAATTCGATACTCCTATAATGGACCGGTCAGCAATACTGTATTGTGCATTCCTTTACAGGGAGCATGTATCAGCCATTTTAAATAAGAGTCTATGGAGACATTCCGAAACGACCACGACCACCGTTGATTATTTATTGAATTTATAATGAAATTAAACCAATATTTCACTTTGCTAAATTGTATTAACTATTTAATAATTACTATTATAACTATTTAATTTATTAAATATTTAATAACTACTCCGAATCATTCTGTTCATAAAATAAATCAAAGACTTCATCATTTCTGAAATATTCTAATTTAACTGTCAGGTCATCTACAAATACACTTTTAATTTTTATATTATACCAGTTCACGTGTTTGCGATTTAATGGGTTGTGCGACCATTCAATGTCAAACACATCAAGAAAAGGCAACCCCATCCTTTAAATCGTGCAGCATTCGATCGAATCGCTTTTCATATATTTTGGACAAACGTTTAAAATAAAAAGAATAATTGATTTGATGTGCCCCGATAATACGTATACGTTTGCACCGTGGTGCAACTGACCAAATGTCTATAAGATTATGATTTGTAATCGGACAATCAAAAAAATATATCGCATTGTATAAATCTAAATATTTCAAAAATTTTGAAAATTCGGCAGCAATTAAATCACTTTGCAATTTTTGATAATGATTTGATTGGATTTGGCAGTTATAAAATCTGATGTTAGCACTCAGTAATGGAATTATCAGTTGCAAATCAATTATCATGTTTTTGAACTCAATTTTACGATCTGTAAATGTCAGTGGAACTATAAACGATGACGATGTAGTTAGAGAGCATCCATCAAAACAAGTATAACCTCGATTAATGTGGTAAAATGTTGAGATGGTTGATATATCAAATTTCATATTTCGAAAGGTTAGATGTAGGGCAGACCTGTCAATGTTTTTAACTTTATTTTCATTAACCATCATTCTTAACATTTTGGAACGTTTATTGTTAAAAAGCAAAATGCAGGCAGTAAAGCTAACCTGGCGTAACCTTGAACATTTACTTAACCATTTTACTAAACGATTAAAATAAAAAATAATGTTTTTAAAACCAATTTCGAATATGTAGTCTTTTACAACAAAAGTATTCAGACTATTGATACGATTATTGAATGATCTAAACTGAATGATTGAATCGGAATCGTCGTCAAAATCAATCAAAACTTTTTCTTAAACGGAATGCAAGAAATCAGTTAAACGAACAGACTTACACTTCGCTCGAAACGTTATTTCAATGAAATATGGTGGACGTTCAATCATCGAAATGTCCTCGCTTTATAAACCAAATCTGATACTCCATCCAATCGAATTTTTTGGATTGTTATAGAATCTGGCGGCTCAATTAAGTTTCCATTGTCATTGCTTAGCACAGTTACGGAACTATAACGGTTTTCAGGTGATATTATATCAAATCGATTTGCAGAGTTTTTCAGGGCCCTACATTTCATTTTTCTGTATTCGTATTTAATTTCGTCTCCATCATCACAGGTTAAACATTTATTTTGTATTCCAGCTGTAACACTTTCAAAGTGTGTTAAAAAATGTTATTTTAATGCGATTGGTTACTACTTGCCCAGCTCAGTCGGGTAGAGGTAATTTTATTATCGTGGGATTAAATATTTCACCAATCCATTACAAAAAAAACTACAAATTACCACACAATCATCACTACATTACATCACGAGGTCAATAAGTTAAATTCAAGTGTTTATAGTAACGAAGAAAAAAAATTAACAACACTTTGATTTATATTTTATTCTAAGATTATAAAAATTTTATTTAAGAAAAGTTCAAAAATAACAAAAAATCCTATTAAATTTATTTTCATTTGCTTGATCATTAGCAAATTATAAAATCTTTAATAAGAATTTGATAATCGGTTTACAATGTATTAAAAGGATACAAATCAATAGAATAATGTATCAGGATCCTTTGAATGTGGCAATACCAATCTTTAACAAATTCTAAATGCGAATAAAATTCGGTTAAATTCATTTAAATTGTAGGTTCTGGAAATGATAGTAAAACTCGTCATAAATGAATATACTTTTGCACATAGAACAATAATTCAATAAGCTATCTGTCAATATGAGCCAGTATCCTTGGACATCTCTAGGGTCAGAGATATACAATTTTGAAAAAAAACCGAAATTTTCGAATTTTTGAATTATCCGAAAAATTAAGTAGTTCTCATCATAATAAGATGATCTTAGCTCAATATAATGGTAATATGCTAAGTCACATGAAAACATGAACAAAACCTTCTGGACATCTCTAGGATCAACGATACAAAGTTGTGATGCAATAAAATTGACAAAATTTTAAAGTTCCGGAATCCATAGTAAATCTCGTTACAATTTAATGTCCGTTCCCTCATGAAATGAAAATGAGTTAAGGTATTCGAAAATATAGGTCGAAACCCTTGGACATCTCTAGGAACGGCAATTTAAACTTTTTTATTTCCATTTATTTGCTGATTTTTATATCATCGTAGAACATAATTATGGTCTTCAAAATTGCTTATACATATGTTATTACATACCACGTTTAATGATTTGGCTATTCGAAAACCTACTAGACAAGTTTGAGCCTTCACTCAAACTATCAAAACTTTCAGTTTTAAATCAACGCCTCATTTTAAATTTTGGTATATATTTCAATTCCTATTGGAAAAAATTAAATTTAACAGTGTAATTTTTTGTTATTATTTTTAGCACAAACTTCACACTCATGGAAATTTTACCATCATGAATAGTATATCGTTAGGCAAGTTTTCAATGGACTTGATCAATTGTTTATAATTTTCAGACATAAATTCTGGTGAGTCGAGATTAATATGAGGTATTGGTACTATCAAACTCTTTATCATGATAATGAGTTAGACTATCCATAAATGCGCGGGACAGAGCATTAGGCACGACATGATGTGATCCTTTTCAATGTAGGATTTTAAAAGAGAATCCTTGTAGTTTTAGTGACCATCTCGCTAGACGACCAGAAAGGTCTTTCTGACCCATTAGCCACTTTAGGCTGGCATGGTCAGTAATGCTGATGATAGAGTAACCCTCGATATATGCTCGAAAATTCTTAATGCTCAGCACAGCTGCAAAGCACTCAAGCTCTGTTACTGAGTAATTCCTTTGTGCTGAGCTCAACTTCTGCGACATATATGCGATAGGATGCTCTTCACCATCATTAAACACTTGACTTAGTACACTTCCAATACCTGTCATACTAGCGTCACATTGAATTATAAAAGGACGGTCAAATTTAGGGTGGGCTAATACTGGTTCATTACACAACGCAAATTTAACATCATTAAAGGCTTGTTCTGTTGCGCAAGACCATTTCAATTTGTTGTACTTTTTCAGTAAATCTGATAAAGGGGAGGTCTTTGATGCATAATTATGGATGAACCTACGGTACCACCCTGCCATACCAAGAAATCGTCGTAATTTACGTATTGTGTTCGGAACAGGAAAGTCAATAATTGCTTTAAGTTTATCAGGATCCACTTTTAAAGTTCCATCACCAACAATGTATCCCAGATATTTAATATTTTTAAGCAAAAATTTACTTTTATCCATGTTAATTGTTAAACCAGCATCTTTTAAAAATTTTCCCAGCTGTCTTAACAGGTTCAAATGTTCAATAAAAGTTTCTGAAGCCACCAATTAATCATCTAAATAAACGAAAATGTGATCATGTAAATGTGTTGGAACTACTCGGTGCATTAACCGACACATTGTTTAGGGCGCATTGCAAAGCCCAAATGGCATCACAGTAAATTGATATAAGGGACGCCCAGGAACCGTGAATGCCGTTTTATCTCGAGACTCCGGAGTAAGCGGAATCTGCCAAAAGGCATCTTTTAAATCTATACTATAGATATAAATTTGGTTTGATCCAACTTACTCAAGAGTCCGTCAATAATCGGCAAGTGATACGCATCCTTAACAGCCCCTTGTATCAATTTACTGTGAAGCCATGTGGGCTTTGCAATGCGCACCGAGTAGTTCCAACACATTTACATGATCACATTTTCGTTTATTTGAAACCATGTATCAAAGTTTTCCGACTCATTCACTTGTTGGCCAGTTTAATTGAAAAGGTTTTTTCTTGTAAACAGAACGACGTGAGTCAGAAAAACCTATTTATTGCAAATCAGTATAGATAATCGATATTGATTTTTTGTTTCTCATAAAGATATCCGGGTAATTTTTTTTTTTTTTGGAAAAGAGTAGAGGGGTTTCAGTCAGTCGACGTCGAAAATTAGTTGATAAATCAACAAGCCAATAAAACAAAAACAAAAAAAAATAAGACAACAATCATAAAACTAATGGATATGTCCAGATTTTTTATATATGTAATTCTAAATCACGAATTGTATATAATCAAAAGTTTGTCGGCCATCCGTACCGTATACCGTATAAATTAAGTCTGAATGTTCAAAATTTGTGCGTATTGACGAAATAATAGACATCTATACTACCAAAGTGTAAAATGGCGTGCTCAGGTTGAACAAGTTGTTGCCGAAATGTGGCTTGTGGTTTGAATTCTCAAGCTTAAAGTCCATACCATGCTGTTAATGAAGGAAGGTTCTTGTTGGATTCCTGAGTCGGGCCGGATTATATTCTGATCCTCCAAATATATAATTATAATATCTTAATTTATTTAAAATTAAGATTTTGCATTTTGTAGTGTATTCAAAATAGCACTAATTAAAGTTATTTTTGTTGCAATTAATTTTTTTTGTTGTAAATTTAAATTCTATTTTATTAAGTTTCATCAAATTTAAAATCAATTTTTATTTAACTTTAGTTTTTTTTTTATATTTTGTGCTGGGATATAATTTTTAAGTGCTTTTGAAATTTAAGGAAAAAAAAAGAAAGAGAAAATTTACTTTCAGTGCGAACTTCGACGAAGCGCTTCTTTGAGGATGTAACACTACAGGTATACTATTTTTTTTATTTACATTTGTGCACTTAAAGGTTGATCTTTAGTTATTAGGTTGCGGTGAAAAATAAATTCAGTTTAATAATATTAATTTAATTTTGTTAATTAATCAAACTCATTTTATTTTAATTTTAATTTATTAATTTTTTTATATACTATTTAGTTTTAAAATTTTAATAAAATTTTTATAATCTTAGAATAAAATATAAATCAAAGTGTTGTTAATAATTTTTTTTCTTCCTTATTATGAACACTTGAATTTAACTTTTTGATCTTGCGATGTAATGTAGTGATGATAGTGTGGTAATTTGTAGTTTTTTTTGTAATGGATTGGTGAAATATTTACCAGACTGAGCTGGGCAATAGAGTAACCAATCGCATTAAAATAACATTTTTTTTGTAAGTGTTACACAGCTTCAGTCCAACGATCTGGATACTTGTATACAAAATGTTTGAGTTATTCCAATTTTTTAAATTCGGCGACATATATATCCAGTTTTGTATGTTCGTTTGACAAATTTAATCGATTTCGGAGATGCATCTGAATATCACGATCCAAATCACTGTTGTACGATTCAAAACGATGATCTTTGTTAGCCAGCTCCAATGATAGTATATCTTCAATAGATACACGTGATAAAAGTTGATCATGATAAACGGTCAATACAGAGATGTTCTCAACTTCTTTGTATAGAGGAGGTCCGGTATTCTTCAAAAACAAGAATTCATCAGATATAAATATTGATTGGTTGGCACTCCACTCGCAAAACATCTCGTCTAAACACAATTGTAGATCTTCAGTTAGAGTCGGTTCAAATTCATAAACAATAAGATTATGCTTTCCACACCATTCAACTTCCATTGTGTACCGCCTAATTAAAAAATTATGAAGATCTTCCATTCGTAATCGTTCTTCAATTTTTGAAAGCTGTTAATATAATAGAATTAAGCGAATTAATCAATGAAGCTAACTCTAATAAACACTGGATCGTAAAATGAACGCACCACTCATAATTTATCTTAAATGGGAGGTACGCATGTCGTTTCCAATGCATCACTTAAGATTGCGATCTATCTGTTGCCGCTTGATCTTTTTTATCAGAAGGTGTGTAGTTGTTCTACAGTTGTACGCTTGCGAGACAGAGGAAATTATTTCAGTAGTAACGAAAACATAGCCAAATATGGATGGAGGTGTATGATCATTCATCTGCCCAGAGGTCCTCGAACCCGAAAGGTATGAACCTGATCACAATCACCCACCCTACATCTCTGACCGAGATGTGGTAATTTTTACGAATGGATGTTGGATCTGGTATCGTAAATCGTTAGATCAAATTATCTATCCGTTATGATCAGTACGCTGTCTATCTTTTTTCAGGTGGAAACAGAAGCACTCTATGGGATAAAGAGAAACTGCAGAGATCCTCGTACCTGCGCCTTCTAAAAAATAATAATGACCTTTTTTAACTTGTTTAACAGAAGATGTTATCCTTATTACTAAATATAAATGGAGACGTATTGCCTGATAACTCGACCCGGGTGGTAACATTTCTCACTTTTATTGGACCTAAGCAGGAAGTAGCTGTAACACTCACTTAAACGGCCTTCACCAGATGCGATGAGGCAAACTGATCGTATGTTGGTTATGCAAAATCTTTATTGAAACAATGAGCGAGTAGCACTCCAGGTCTTCTTGAATTATGACAGACGAGCTTTGAGAGTTTTGCTATGTATTCTCATTGGCAGTGTTGCGAGTCATCACAGATTCAAAATGAAAATCCGGAAAAATTGAAAGTGCGAGCTGTGCAATGGGCGATAAGCGGAAACTATTGAGCCCTACTCGTGCTACTGTCCTGCACATATTTCATTGCTTTGGATCACCAATTGATTTTGAAGTTCAACTAATAACTTCAAATATATCTGAAATGTCGGCCTAAAATCGTTCGCTTGAGAGCGATTCTATATATGATCATTATTTTAATGAAACAAATTGTCAGACCCCAAGTTAAAAAACTTCGCAAAGAAACAGAGAACAATGTAACTTACTGAACGCCACAACATTCAAGTTAGCCTCGATACGATAGGGGGTCGCCTCAAAACACTTAATTTATTTATGCGAATGACAGTAAGGAAACTGTTTAAAATTTCTGTTATGTTTAAGCTTCTGTTATGATTTGGGTGTGTAATTTCGACATCGCCAAACTCTACGCCAAAATTTGGAACGATAATAGTGTATATGCATTGACGCCGTGAAGCTGGTACTTAACATCCGTTAATTTGATTGAAAAATATTGGTTTAAAATTCAGATAAACTTTGACTGATGCGTTAATTCTGAGGTCCAGTAAATTTATAACACTTACTAGTGTTTTATTCAAACGATAACCATAAAAACATAAATTATTAACATAAAATTATATTAATAATTTAAGTATTTCAAACCAAAGCCACTTACCGCAACTTGTCCACTATGAACATAATACGTTGGATTACTTATTATGTACATTTTGTATTTTGCATCTAAAATTAACCAGCTAATTCTCCTTGCATCTTTAAATGCTATCGTTCGCCATTCCTGTTCATCATAATAAATTTCAACACACTTCACGTGATTTATATCATAGTGATATAACCGTTCATAAATTATTTTAATGCAGTTCAATTCCCGATACTTATTCGATAACATCTAAACGCATAGAGAGAGGTAAAAGATTACAAACACTTCAAACAATATTATTCAGAATTATTCAACAACATACCTCTTCGTACCAGTTAATCACATCAACATGAACATAGTATTGTTCCATACTATGTCCATGTTGATATGACATAGTATTGTTCCATACTATGTCCAATCCTTTATTTGTTCACAATCAAAACCATCGTGATACACTATTGTTGTATCGATTCCTGCTAAGGTCGGCATTTTGTGTATTGACAATATCTCACGTCACTTTCTTTTTATGGTATAAAAATGACTTCACTATCGCTAATGATAATGAATTGCGACTGTGCTTTCTTATTTTATCGTTTCTACAACAATATTATTTAATAATTAATTATCGACTGTCCAATAAATGTCCTTAATGGAAATTGTAAACACAATGTCAGTAGTCAGATTTTACACAACTTGCTTACGTGACGTCATTTTTTAAATAACTTGTTGCCTGTACGGGAATGCACAATAAAACTTGTTGGTGGTCCTACAATTTTAAATGAAAATAATATAACATTGGAAAAGTTAATATGTAAGGGTGTTAATATATAAGGGTGAGGATATAAGACATATTCTTATGTATTTTTTTGTATTTTTGAGCTTATGTACCACAGATGGTCAAGAAAAACAATAGAGCTGTTAAACAGGATAAACTGATTATATCATATCTTACATGTTGAATCTTCAACACCATTTACAATGAAGATTGCCGGATCATCGGGTTGTGGTAAACTATGTTTTGGAAATGTTACCATTTATTGACGGCATAAGAAAAGGATTATGGTGTAATGCAGAACGAAACGCAAGCTCATTGTAAAAACTTATTTGGGATAATGATATTCAAGTATTGGAGACTGTAACAACTAATTTCGATGGTATGTATAGTACTTTAATGGTACTTAACGATCTGAACGATCTTGTCTTACAAGCGAATAAATTTGTGATAAATCACAAATTTATTCGCTTGTAAGACAAATTTTCCCTGACAGTGCAAAGGAGTTTATAAGAGTTTATTTACGGAAATTGCAATTCAAGCTTATGGATACTTGTTTATAGAATTGACACAGACATGTAACGATATATTACGTTTTCCAAAAGATATAATCTACAATATTAAATGCAGTCATTTAAAAAATATATAAAATTAAAATGGAAATTTAGAAAATATATTCTTCAAGGTCACATGACATCGTTAGAAACATTTCTTCATTTCTTCATCCGCTTTATTTTGGCTTTTAAAAATTATCCTCCTGATAACAATTGAAAACAGTATCATGATGATTAACATAATTATTTACGCGGATGTACAGTTGTATAACAAACATCGATCGAAATATAATAAACGATCACAATCGAGAAATATATACATATGTATATGTGGATTGAATAAGCAAGATTAATTCAGAAACTTGAGAAGATAAAAATTAAATAAATTAAAAGTAGCATGCTTACTTCTTGTAATTGGTTGGAAATATTAAATGCCTCTATTATATCTCCTTTAACGCCAATATCGTTGTTCTACTATGGCAATAACGCTTTGTATCAATACTCCTCACCAACACAGATCTCAAATTATGAGTTGATTTACCGGTGTAATTCACAAGTATACCACTTTCCACTTTAGGTCACTCGAAGCGCTTTCATCGATAATCAAAATAAAACTGCTAGTTACCAGTTACTAGTTATTGTAGTGTCATTAATGTAATACTGCCATCAATGACATCACCAATATTTATTATTTGTCGTTATATGAATTATTTATTTTATTAGTTTATATTTTATTTATACTTTATTTAAACAACTTTTATGATTTTAATTATTATGATATTATAATTAAGCTATTTTTAGATTTAAATTCAACAAACACTTTTTATTTTCTTAATCATTTCTTTTCAGTGATCGTTTTGATTCAACTCCAAAAATTCGACTGTCTCGCGCCACAATGAATTTTTTTCTTATTTTATTTCTCGTTTCCCCTCCCTCCCCATCATATTACCTATACTACTATAATGTTTTTTCTAAATTTAAACCGATTGCTCAGTTGATCTATTCTGGTGTCGTCATAAGAAGACAAAATAATCGAAAACGACAATCGTTTTCGAATCGACAAATCGCTAGTACTCGCTATTAAATCGCTAGTAGTCGGTTTTTTTTCTTTTATATGGGTGATTGTAGCGCAAAAAAATGGATGACATGAGTAAAACATAACCTATATTATATTGTGTATAGTCTGTCAAAAATGTTTAGTAAAAGATTTTTGTGAGTTGAAACTGTCGATACAAAGAAAATAAATTTTTTTTGACACAAATAAAAACAAAATAGAACGAAAAAGCGAAGCAGTTCTCTTCTAAGCTGCGTAGTGGTCAAATTATGCGTCACAAACCGAACTCCTAGCGGTTTGTCGATTGGAAAGCAGCTTTCTGCTATCGTGCTGTTTGGAATATAAGGGATTTTCCTAAAGTACTAATCAATTAATCGCTTTAGACATTTAAGTAGAAAAGAGGACAGGCTTATATTATGAAAACTTATTGCCTGGTCATATCTAAGTTTTCCATCCTGACTTTTCTACACTATCTTGGAACGTACGCTACGGCTAAACTATCTCTGAAGATATGTATACGGTGGTCTAGGAAAATATCAAGTTCTTCCTATTTCAAATATCCCGTCTTAACCTGGTGTTTTAAATTTCGAAAAAGAATCGAAGTTCCATCGACAGAAAATTATAGACGTAGCCAATGACGCGTGAATGTATAACGCAAACGGTTCTTTGGATGATTTGAGAACGAATCTAACTTCTTTAGACTTCAATTAAAGAATTTTTTCGCATACTCTAAATGATAATATGAATTCAGTAAGACGTCGAACAGTGTGTACCGAACAACCGATAGACGCTGTACAGCGTAGGATTGAGGACGACCAAAATCATTCAATACGAATACGTGCTCAGAAATGGACCCTCAAATGGAGAGCTACTCATCCACTATATAAAAGTACATTAATAAACAGAATTTTAGGATTTGGAGTGAAAATATTCCACAAACATTAGTCGATAAAACATTACATCCAGAGAAAATCACTGTTTGTTGTGCTTAATGAGCCGACGAATCATTGGTCCATCTGCATTCAAAAACGATGATGGGTGGAATGTTACAATCAAGAACGGTGTAGTGACATGATTTTAACCTTTTTTGAACCCCAATTGTCTGTCATAAATATATTGAGGATATGTTATGTCACTTGCCCATGCCGATAAACTAGAGACGATCGATTGAACACATAGAACATTCGCCAGAAAGCTGCAATTGCTGCTAAAAGTGTATGACAATTTGACAGCCAGATTGCGCCATCTTCGCAGCACAAATATTGGATGGTGATGAATCGTAAATTATAGGGATGCAATTTTAAATACAACATATGATGAGAAGACTCAAGGATATTTAATTAAAATACTAGAGCTTCAACTGTTGATTGAACATAACAAACCTAGGATCACCGTAATGATTGGCGTGTACTACGCCTATCATATCGTACGGTGAAAACCTTTGGTAAACAGTCGCAAACGTTTTAGGATACGCTTCCATCATCAGATTAAATACTCCGTTAACAATACTTCATTGTACATTCCTGTACCGGAAGCAAATTTCTTTTACAAATTATCTCTGCGCCAATTAACAATACTGCTTTCTGCACAGATTTAAAAATGTCCTACGCCTGCGGTACTATAGTTGGGATTGACCAGTATTTTACCAGTTTAAACAACAATAAACTATTAGTAATAAACTACCAACGAGGATTCCGTCCAAATCGATCAGTCACTGATCAAGTTTTTTCGCTGCGGATGATTCTTTCCAAGTACTATGAAACATCTCGCGATGTACACCAGGTATTCCTAGATTTCAAGCAAGCCTATGACTCGATCAATCGAGAGAGGCTATGGTATGCGCTTGAATATTTAGGAATACCAAAAAAATATGTACATCTGTGTAAAATGACAGTAACGCAGTCACAATGCTGTGTCAAAGTTGAGAACAGGCTATCGAGAATTTTTGCAATCAATTCCGGTGTTCGACAAGGAGATGCGCTGTCCCCGATACTTTTTAATCTCATGTTGGAATACATCCTTCGTAAAAGTGCAACACCTTAGGACAATATCTTATTCCGACAATCCAATCAACTTCTTGCGTATGCAGATGATATCTGTGTGATTGGATTAAATGGCAACGGAGTGAAAGAGATACTTGATCCACTGGAACAGTTTTCAGCTTCCGTTGGTCTCAAAATCAATGAGTCCAAAACCAAATATCTGATCTCTGGTTTTCGAGACCAAGACGCAAGTGATTTCAGTAGTGGAAACCACACGTTTGAAGGAGTAATGAGATTCAAGTATCTTGGATCTCTCATTACTCACGATAATAGTGTGGGAGAGGATATCAAGGTTCGCCTTGCCGCTGGCAATCGGGCTTTGTATCATCTACATCCACTGCTGAAATCAAAATATCTTGCAAATACGGATAAGCTGAAGCTGTACAGAGTGTTGATCAGACCCGTTGTCATGTATGGATGTGAGAGTTGGACCTTGACGGATGAATACGAACGATGGCTTCTAACATTTGAGAGAAGAATCATGCGTGTGATATATGGCCCAAAACGTTGATGGCACGTACCGAGTTCTTTTCAATCACGAGATCAGGAATTTAATGCAAATTCCTGATATCGTGCATGAAATAAAAGGACATCGAATACGCTGGCTCGGTCACGTTCTGCGTGCTGATCCGAAACGAATGATAGAGCGATCTTTGAAGGGAGAACCGCCTTTCGGTAGGCGAAGAGGTCGCTGTCGGCGACGATGGCTCCACGGCGTAGAGAGCGATCTGGCATCTTCCAACTGCTTGCAACAGTATGAAGAGCTGGCTCGAGATCGAAACCGATGGAGTCAGATTGTTGACACGGTACGGGCCAACAATGGCCTGTAAAAACCGGAGAAAAAAAAAATTAGTAATAAACTATTAATAAACTATTAGGTCACGGGTGTGATAATTTTTTGCCAGATCAAACTATCAGTTTTCACTTCTCAGGCCATATAGAACCCACCAGATGGGCAATTTATGCGTCTTCGAATTCGATAACCAGTCCTAACGTATGTTGTTGTGTCTCTACCCTACTCTAGAACAGTCCCTCTACCTGGGTGATAACGATTCGGTGTAACATTCGGTTTATCGTCCTTAAAGATCTCTAAGGAGAATTGTGACCTATCAAAATTGCTTACATTTTACAACGTTGACGACAAATATTGAAATTGGTCAAAATGGTTTCTTATATTTGATATTCGAAGTCTTCCTATAGAGATAGTAGTGTGCGACTTTGTATTTTTCCCTTTTATTACTCGAGAGCTAAACGATAGACGTTTACATGCATCAGCCATTTTTAATAAGATTCGTGAATCGTTTGATAGAGACGTTCTGAAACGATTCCGACCATCGTTGATAAGAATCTATGATTAAATTAAACTAATATTTAACGTTGTTAAACTTTATTACATATTTAATAATTATGTAGATTATAAATTAATTTTAATTAAATTTAAAAGTTCAATAATAATTGACCTGGCATACATCCGAGTCATTTAGTAAATTGTTTTGTTCATAAAATATATCAAGAACCTCGCCATTTCTCAAATATTCAAATTTTACAGTCCCGTCATTTACAAGAACACTCCTTATTTTTATACTGCGCCAGTCAATGTCTCTGCCATCTAACGGATTTTTGTTCCATTCTATATCAAACAAATCAATAAAAGGAATAGCAACTCCATCCTTTAACTCGTGGAGCATTTCATCTAACCGGTTTTCATATATTTTGGCTACAAGTTCAAAATAAAAATAAAAATCGACTAGATGTGGTTTTTCGACAGATATACGTTTACACCGGGGTGCAGCTGACCAAATTTCTACAAGATTTCGATTCGTAATCGAACAATCCAGAAAGGATATCGTATTGCCAAAATCTATATATTTCAAACCTTTTATAAATTCGTGAGTAATTGATATATCAACAAAGTTTAGTTTCGAATTGGATTTCGTCGGAATTTTCGCTGTGGAAAGATCTGTACACACAAAGCGAGAATTAGTAAAATTAACTACGTTAAATTTTTTAAAAATTTCCGCTGCCACATTCGTTTCAATTTCTAAATTATCCATATTAATCCTATCGTTCGTTGTTAGGGAATAGAAAGGCTTATTACCAGTTTCATTTGATAGAATACGACAACAATTTAACTTCATACGCGGTATATATACTGAAATGTTTAATAATACTTCTGCGTCAATATCCATGTGTTCAAAAGTTGCCATGTGATCCAGAGATAATTTAGCCATTGAATCGAGTTGCAATATTTCTTCATGTTTTGATTGAATTTGGCAGTCAGCAAATGCAACTGAAACATATGGCAGTAATGGAATTAACACTTGCCAAACAATGTTCATGTTTGCAAACGCAATTGTTTTTAAAGATTTTGGTTGAATTATCGCCGATGACGATGGAACTACAGTGCATCCATCGCAAACAATGTCACTTTCACAAATGTGTAAAAGTATTGAGATGGTTAATATATCGCACTTCATATTTCGAAAAGTTAGATTGAGTTCACTTATTTTCTTTTGCTTCATTATAATTTCTAACATTGTGGTAGGTTTTTCACTTAACATAAAAATGCATTCACTAAAGCTGACACTATTTAACCTTGAACATTTACTTAACCATTTTACTAAACGTTTAAAATCAAAAATAATATTTTTAAAACCAACTTCAAATTGGTAAGCTCTTTTAACAAAACTATTCCTAATACAACTATTGATACGATTATTGTATGATCTCAACTGGATGATTGAATTGTAATCGTAGTGAAAACTGCTGATTTTTTCTAAAACCGTATGTAAGAAATGAGATAAACGTACAGACTTACACTTCGCTCGAATTGTTATTTCAATGAAATATGGTGGATGTCCAATTTCAACAATATCCTCATCATATAAACTAACACTGATATCGCTATCCAATCGAATTTCTTTGATTTTTATTGAATCCGGTTGAATTAAGTGTCCTCCCTTATGACGTAGCAAAGTTATAGAGCAAACAGTTATATTTTCAGGTGATATTATGTCAAATCGCATTGCAGAATTGCTTAAAGGAATAATTTTTAAACTTCTGAGTTCGTCTAGAACATCGTCAAAATTATCACTGGTTAAAATTTTATTTTTCATCCTACCGCCAATAAAACGATCTCCATACTTGTATGTAAAATATTTGAGTAATTCCAAATTTGTGAATTTAGTAGCAACATATTTGTCTAGTTTTGTGTGTTTGTTAAACAAATTCAATCGATTTTGGAGATGCACCTGAATATCACGATCCAAAACACTATTGTACGTTTCAAAACGATGATCTTTGTTGGCCAATTCTAATGATAGTATATCTTCAATAGTTAAACATGATAAAAGTTGACCATGAAAAACGGTCAATACAGAGATGTTCTTAACTTCTTTGTATTGAGGAGGTTCGGTATTCTTCAAAAACATGATTGCATCCGATATAAATATTGGATGATCGGCAAATAACTCTAAAAACATCCAATCTATATATTCTAATAGATCTCCATTTAGAGTCGGTTTAAATTCATAAACTGTAAGGTTATGCTTGGTACACCAATCAACATCCATTTTGTACTGTTTAATTAAAAAATTGTGAAGATCTTCCTCTCGTAATTGTTCTTCAATGTCTGAGAGCTGTTAATAAAAAGAATTAAGCGAGTTAATTAATTAAACAAACAGTAAGTTTAGACTGGTTCCCAAAATCAACGCACCAATTCATGGGAGCTATGCAATCACACCCTCTGTTTTCATATTCTGTCTGCGAGACAGAAAAACAATTTCAGTAGTGATGGCCATAGACAAATATGGATGGATGTGAACGGTCATATAACAACTACCCACATGGCATCGGAGAGTGAAAACTAGTAGGACCTCTATGACCGAGATATCGTAATTTTTACAAATTAATGCCAGGTCTGGTGTCGTGCTATATACGTACTAAATCGTTAGGTCAAATTATCTATTCCTTTTAATTAGTACGCTATCGTTTTTCAGGTGTAAATAACTGAAATTATGTGAGCAGCACTTTATGGAAGGATAAAGAGAAACTGCAGAGATCTGGTATCTGCATCTTATGACAGATAGTAATGACCTTTTTTTAACGTGTTGAGCAAAATGGTAATATGATTGCCTGAATATCAAAGGACACGTGTTTCGACTAGGAATTTCGACCTTTATTTCGAAACTAAAATCGTTCGGTTTTAGAAGGGATGTCACAATGGGCCACCTGGGTGACGGAGGATAAAATCTATTGGTTCCGTATACTGCCAAATTAACGCCTTAAATTTGAGGCTCTACTTTCTAAATATGGGCGTTAGAAAAAAAAAGTTTTGAGCCGCAAAACTTTCAGAAAGCATAAACAGTTATATTTTCTTATGAATAGTAATGGTTAAATTGTTTAAAACTTTCTCACCACAGGACAGAAAGACTGAGTTTCCCACAGAATAATATCTTTATATGTTCAATATTTTAATGAAATAAATTGTTAATACCCAAAGGCTTTGGTGATAGAAGATCAATAATATCTTCATAAATTTAGGACCATTGCATTGCGTTAAAAGAGAACTTGCCGAATAGTAATATTTAATGGAGCTTCTGTTATAGTTTAAGTAGGTAATTTCGACATCGCCAAGCCCTGCCCGAAATTTGAAATGATAATACTGTATATGCATTGACGTTGTGATGCTGATGTTTGTTTAAATATAAACTTTGAGTGGTGCGTTAATTCTGAAGCCCAGTGAATTTATAACACTTACTAGTGTTTTATTTCAAATTGAAACGACAATCGTAGCCATTATTTTGACTCGCACACTAACGGGAAATTAGTCTGCGAGACAAAATTATGTTAATAATTTATGTTTATGTATTTCAAATCAAATGAACTTACCACACGTGGTTCACTATGAACATAATATATCGAATTACTTCTCCACGGCATTTTGAATCGTACATCTTTAACTAACCTGTCCATATCAGATTTAAAGCCTCGAAACCTTTCTAAATCATGTACATCATAATAAATTTCAACACACTTCACGTAATTTATATCATAGTGATACAACCGTTCATAAATTATTTTAATGCAGTTAAATTCCCGATACTTATTCGTTAACATCTAAACGCATAGAAAGGGATAAAAGATGATAGGCACTTGAAGCAACATTATTGAGTATTGATTATTCAACAACATACCTCTTCGAACCAGGTAATCACATCAATATGGACATAGTATTGTTCCATACGTAAATCCTTTAATTGTTCACTATCAAAACCATCGTGATACACTTTTGTTGTATCGATTCCGGCTAAGGTCGGCATTTTGTGGACAATATCTTGACAATATCTCACGTTACTTGCACTTCTTACTTCAACTCTATATGGTATAGATATAACCTAACTAGTGCTGATGATAATCAATTGCGACTGTGCTTTCTTATTTTATTGTTTCTACAACAATATTATTTAATAATTAATTATCGACTGTCCAATAAATGTCCTTAATCGAAATTGTCAACACAATGTCAGTAGTCAGATTTTACACTACTTGCTAACGTGATTTTTTAGATAACTTGTTGCTTGTACATGCACAGTAAAATATTGTTGACTAGTTGGTGATCCTACAATTTTAAATGAAAATAATGTAACATTGGAATAGTTAATATGTAGGGCTGAGGAGATAAGTATCTTTTGTATTTTATAACTTATGAACTAGAGAAAGTCAAGAAAAACTACAAATTAGAGATATATTTAATATAGAATATGAGTAGTTAAGTTATGCGGGTTCCAGCGCGGAATCGCGTGTATTTTCGTATGAAGGCCTAAATTTTCATTTCTTGATATCTTAGGTCCTATCGAAACTTTGGCTCAACATTATCTGGATGAAGATAACTGAATATAAGGCACATTATTATTTTAATATTATTATTTTCGACTTCTAAGGACTACCAAAACTCATCTACAATACAATACTTGTTCAAACATTGTATGTAAATTTCGTCTCTACATATACAAAATAGTATTCACCTCCGGCACTTAAACCGAATAATGTTGCAGCAAATCTGGATCATTGACTACGAATCTGAATACCATAGAATCGCTTAGAGACAAAGGCTACAAGATTTAATGCAGTTATTTAAAAAATATATATAAAATGAAAAAGGAAATTTAGAAAAAAACCTCAAGGTCACATGCATCGTAAGCAACATTTCTTCATTAGGACCGCTTTATTTTAGCACATACTCTTTAAATTTATACTACTGATAACAATTAAAAACAGTATCATGATGATGAACATAATTATTTACGCGGAAGTACACTTGTATAACAAACACCGATCGAAATATAATAAACTATCACAATCGAGAAATGTATACATGTATGTGAATTGAATAAGAAAGAATGATTCAGAAACTTGAGAAGAAAAAAATTAAAAGTAGCATGCTTACTTCACGTAATTCGTTGACGATAACTAAAAGCCACAATTATATCTCGTTTATCGCCAATAACGTTGTTCCACTATGGCAATAACGCTTTGTATCAATACTCCTCACCAACACAGATCTCAAATTATGAGTTAATTAACCAGTGTAATTCACAAGTATACCACTTTCCACTTTAGGTTACTCGAAGCGCTTTCAACGATAATCAAAATAAAACTGTTAGTTACCAGTTACTAGTTAGTGTTGTGTGAGTAATACTGCCATTAATGGCATCCCAAATATTTATTATTTTTCGTTAGATATGTATTATTTATTTATTATCTTGTATTTTATTAACTATTTATTTAAATAACTTTTATGATTATAATTATGTATACATTTATTAGTTATTATTGTATAATAATTAATTTTAACTTTATTTAGATTTTAATTCAACAAACACTTTATTTTCTTAATTATTTCTTTTTTGTGTCGTTTTGATTCAACTCCAAAAATTCGACTGTCTCGCACCACAATCAATTTTTTGTTTCTTATTTTATTTCTCTTTTCCCCTCCCTCCCCATCATATTACCTATACTACTATAATGTTTTTTCTAAATTTAAACCGATTGCTCAGTTGATATATTCTGGTGTCGTCATAAGAAGACAAAATAATCGAAAACGACAATCGTTTTCCAATCGACAAATCGCTAGTACTCGCTATTGAATCGCTAGTAGTCGGTTTTTGTCTTTTCTATGGGTGATTTTAACGCAAAAAACTGGATGATATGAGTAAAACATAACCTATATTATATTGTGTATGTGTGTATAGTTTGTCAAAAATGTTTAGTAAAGTATTATGTGAGTCGAAACTGTCGATACAAAGAAAAGAAAATTATTTTTGACACAACCAAAAATAAAATAGAACGATAAGCGAAGCAGTTCTATTCTAAGCCGCGTAGAGGTGTAATTATGGTTGTAACTACTTGTGATAAATAGTAGAGGCACAAACCGAACTACTAGCGTTTTGTCGATTGGAAAGCGATTATTATTGTAGGAAACATACGAATATTTACTGAAACCAATACAAGACTTGTTGTAGAAAACGGGGAGAGGGTACTCAGGGAAATAGTTTGTAGAAAATCTGTATGAGTACCTTCAATTGCAGGTAACAAAAGAACTGATATGCTTGCGAAACGGAGTTGTTAGCTTGAAGAAATAAATGATATGATTTTATGGTTGCAGAAATGTACTTCGTATGTGAAAGGTGAATCTGTAGACAAAATGGCAGAATGAGTTTAAACAAAATAGCCAGGTAACAGGAAAGAAGTACTTTGAGTGGAATAGTGAGCCTTTGATTTAGCCTTTTTTCAGGCCAATCAAAGGTGACACAAGTTGTTTGGTGTGTACGAATGGATAATAATGGCTATATATGAGTTTATAAAAGAGTGTAACATAACGGTTTGAAAGCGGATCACTGCATATAAGGAGAGTAAATGATAAAACAATGTTAAATAAAAAACGTAAATACAAATTTATACGACGTTTTATATTGTGCGGCATTAATTAAGTTATAAAGTTTAGAATTAAAATCTTGGAACCTTTTCAAATCATGTTCACCATAATAAATTTCGACATATCTCACGTGATTTTTATCAAAATGATACAACCGTTCATATATTATTTTAATGAAGCTGAATTCCCGAAACCTATTCGCTAGTATCTACACGTATAGAGAGAGATAAAACAGTAAGCTCTTCGAACCTGTAAACCACAAATCACAATGGATAAAGTATTGTTGCACTTCTAAACCCTTCACTATCACTTGATCACAATCAAAACCAAACCTCATGATACACTTTTGTTGTATCGATTCATGCTAAGGTCTGCATGGCTAAACTGTCGAATACAATCAATGTGAATCCGATCTTATCGTTTGTACAAAAATTACTAAATTTTTGATTTTGATTCAATTTCCATAATCGAAATGGTAAACACAGTATCATTTCATAAATTAGAGCTACTAATATTCGAATATTGGCCAGCACTGTAACAAACAAAATTTCCATTCGCTCTTGATACTATTACTGCTACTCAATATGTTGTGAAAGAGATAGAAGTTCTAACTGATCTAACATTAATCTGGTGTGATAGAAGATGTTCATTCCATTGGACAAAGCCATATATTATACTCTATCTTAGAAGCGCTTAAGGGAGTTTATTTATTTCAAAAATAATCCCTTGAACGTCACTGTGAATTTTATGGTTTTGCCATTTCTTGTATTTTACAAGATGGTTAAGGTTGAAGTTTGCTTTTGGTCATTTGAGACAACAGTGCAGAAATTCATATGACTGAGTCGTCCAAAGTATTTAAGACAGTATTTCCGAAGGCCTCAAGGTAATTTTTCCACTACTCTTAGAGGAGGCAAACCTAAAATTGGAAGATTGAGGAACCCATAAAAACACAAGTTGGATACTATATAGACTCGTCACTTTGATCTAGAGTCATGAAAGTCCGAAATGGCGGAGGACCGAAAAGGGTACTTTGAAAACGTATTGAAAATAGCTTCAATCAGAAGAGCTGACCTCATCTAGTAAACCTAATGGATGGTAGTCTAGTGAGCGAAGTTGGCTCAGGCAGCAGATAAAATAATTTTAAATGAACCCATGAAAAACGAAAAAATAGAAGGCTAGTTCTTTTCGAAGAGGATAATTGAAATGTATAATTGAAAAGATTTCGAAATGGTAATATTTCTGCAAAATGGAAATATTTTCTCAACGTATTCAAAAGATTGAATTCATCTGACAAACCAACTATTAAATTTAATCGATTGTATCCTGACTGTCAAGTGTTTTTTGATTCCCATAACATTCAAGCTCGAGTACCCATTGTGACATCTCCTCCCAAACCTTCACTATCAGTCCCAACATCTGTTTGTTCTTTGAAAGAAGTCCAACATATCCGGTATTCTCAACCTCGTCAGGTGCTTCCCAAACAGGAATCATGATCCAAAATAATGCAGTCTATGGGAAGAGTATGAAGGACAGGAGTACGAGAAATGTTCAACAGTTTCTCCTTCTTCCTTCTCCAAACTGTTCAGTTTACTATGTTCCTAATTTTCATTCGCAACATGTGATTATTCAGGGACAATTTTCTGTAAGAATGGCCAGCAAGATCCTTAAAATTCGTGTATCGTAATTCAAAGACTGGAATATTTATCTTTTTATTCGTTCAAAGAAGATTTTGGATACCGAACAAATGGTGCAGTGGTTAAAGCTGCGGCAGTTGAGAAGTGGGAGGTACCGTGTTCTAATGCCGATAGGTGTAGGATTCAAAATGGATTTTTCACCATACGATTACGATCGGTGGTGGGAATGAACACATCTATGACCCCTTGTTGGAGTGCAGAACTCATGGGCCAATTTCTTCCATATTAGTACTATAAGCTGTCATGGAGCTATGCAATGTGCAGATGGTTCTACGTAAATCGGACTTACAGCCGTACGTCTTCGATTTGACTGTAATGGCGTAAGGTAAGGACGTAAATAAGCGAATCGCGAAAGAGTTGGAAGTGCCTCGAGCCCCAAAACAGATTGTAGAGATAAAAACAAACAAACAAGATTTTGGATAGGTGACAAGAGAATAAATTGTCCCAACACTTGTACTGCAGACAATCAAAGTGATAATCACAATATCTTTTAAGAGATAATAAAATCACTCCTAAAGCGAGCACAGACCCCTCAAAAATGAAAGCTGGACCAAAACAGGCCAATTTATCAACCGATACGTTTAATTTGATATCCATTGGACTAGGTATCTAGTGAAGGGTAACTTCACACCGATATTTGTTGAGAATTTTGATCCAAAGATCAAGCGGTAGCAGTGAGTTGACACGACAAGACAGGAAATATAATTCCACCCTGAGGACAATCCTTATTTCTAAATCACCCAAGTCGTATCACTACCTAAGTAACTCTGTTTGATCTTAGAATGGCACTAAACCACCCAAACAGTGTGGTCTACATACCATATCTTTTGGCTGCAGAAATGCACTTAAGAAAGTGTTATCAAACACACAATCGATGTCCCATAAACACTCCCAAAGCAAATACTTTGTCCGGCATTTTTTCATTCCGTCCAACGACTTCATGGAGTACTGTTGCAACAGATTTACCTTTCTGGTACTCGTGCTGTTTGGAATGTATGGGTTTTTCGTAAAGTACTTATCAACCAATCGCTCTAGAAATTTAAGTAGAAACTTCTTGCCTGGTCACATCTAAGCTTTCCATTCTGACTTTTCTCAACTATCTTGGAACGTATTCTAGGGCTTAATTGTCTCTGCAGATATATACAAGGGCGTCTAAATTTCGATGAAACATTGATGATTTTAGAACGAATCTGTTACAGTCAATAGTGAACGATATTCTGACATGATTTCTACCTATTGGCTATCGTAAAACATAGATATGTGATTTCAACGGAGCCACATACCACACAGCGAGGAATACAATTCATTTACTCAAAGAAATATATTTAGATGAAAGACTAAGTTCAAATAATGAATTTAGAACACAACATTTGGTGAGTTACTTGCGAGATACGGCCGCAATTGCTGCGAAAAGTGTGAGTAAATTGAACCTCCCGATTGTGGGCATTGATGGCCAAATGCTATTGGCTCACCGCGGATATAAATATTGCTTATCGCGTTAACCTTTTATGGTTTACCTTATCATGGTGAGAACCTCTGCTGAACAATTCGGAAACATTCATAGAATTCGCTTCCGTCATCACACTTTAACCGTCATCAAACTATTCGGTCATTACACTATAACTTTATTGTACATTTCCGTACCGGGAGCAATTTTTCTATAAAATGACGTCATGTACGTTAGTAATATTCAAAGATCGAAAACAAAACTGTATATTTTTTTTCTCCGCCAGTATATTGGCGTGGTGCGAAACCACGATAAGCTGTTTAAAGAAAAAAATAAATTTTCTTATCATTTTTGAGAAATAAATTCTTACATCATTTTATGTTATGGAAAAAATATTAGATTGTAATGTGATGTAAGCATGTTTATTGGCACGTAAGCATGTCTTATTATATAAAAAAAGAATGCCCATAGGGATTGACCAGCATTTTAGCATTTTTAACAGCAATAGACCATAAGTGGTTAAGGTCTTTATCTTCGAGTTGTACCAGGATTAGGGCCTGTTATCGATGTTGGAATAGCAAAACCTTTAAAACAAACTATTTATTCTGTTTCACCATCTAATTCGGGCCTTTTTGTAAGTTATATTGTAAGGGTTAGTTATAGGCTGGGCTTTCGGATCCTCCGGGAATGATCCTTACGTAATTCAAGTAGTTTATAAATCGTTTCATAACTATGGTCTTCTCGAGAGATGTATAGCAGGATGTTTCAATTTCATTTCCCATTCTGCAATCCGCAGCAGACAATTGCATGCATCGGCCATTTTAAATGGGTTTCCGGACCCCAACCACCGTTGATGATTATTTATAATTCAATTGCTCCAATTTGTAACTTTTTTACATTTTATTATGATATGATATGATATGATGTAATAAGAGAAGTACAAGCAAACCAGTTACGGTGATCCTATAGGTATGTTAGCATAATCCTGGAATATGTTTAACAGAATTCGAAATTGATATCTGAAAACTTCTTTGGAATTTGAGTTTGTAAGTTTTGTTATTGTTAGTTGGATAGGTTAGGATTCTTAATTCATCATATGTATTCGTATAGGCAATTCGTATAGGCTCCAGTTTTAACTGTTGAGGCACAACAGTTAAAACTGGAGTATTTTAAAAACATTTTTGGGTCATCTCATCATATGCTGTATTAAAGATGTGTCCCTATAATTCCCAATCCATCACCATATTATGCGTGGGAGAATATAAATTTTGTGATGATCCGACAGCATTTCCATATACAATATGATGATATAATACACTGTCAATTCGTTTATTAGGGAAACTATTCAAATAAATAAATTATTTAGTCCAGTCATTTAGCTAACCAGGGTGGTCATTTTGTGGTGCTTTGTCATACTTTTATATCACGGATGGAGACTTTTTTCGTGATATAGAAAAAAATAAAATAAGTTGTAGGGGATTATTCGATATGAATTAATTCCTACATAATATTCGCGTCTTTGATTAAAAGTATAACAGTGGTATATGGTAAAGCTCACAATAGATGACGCTTTGTTACGTAAGTAGATTTTACTTTAAGCGCATAGTACTATAGTACATACCTTTAATTATGCGCGAGTAACTGAAGGAAATAGAATTACATTTACTTGATTTTGCAGTAGTACGATAATCGAAGTTCTACTTCGTTATCGGTTTCTCTTTTCTCTTCACATCACATATACCACCAAAGACCAATTATAATAATTAATTTGTAATTATGTACAAAATAGATTTCGTATATAGGTAAATAGGTTGAGTGTTGAACAGAATAAATGTTAAGACATTTATTATCCACTCGGACCAATGATTGTGTGATGCATACATACACACAACAACGAAATCATAATCCGATTGGAATAGGATGGATATGCACTAATTAGGCACAATTACATCGATGAGAAAAAGTACTCTCGATGTAAATTAGTAATCTCGATAATCGATATAATCATTTATTAGCTTTCTGATTTAGCAACGTGAACAACGCGCGTCGCGATAAATTAATAAATAGAAACGTGGTGGAAATTAATATAAAATAAATAAAATTGTTATAGTGAATAAATTGTATACAAAATAATAACATATAGTGAAATATAAAAAACTATATTTATAAAGTATAAATACAAGTATTTTACTGACGGGAACCAACAATAAAGTCTACAAACACAACCTTCTGCAATAAATTGAAAAGGGGAAATAATGAATTTTAAGGAGAAATGAATATTTTAGAGTGATAAATTGACGTTTCGCATAACCCAGAAATTAATTATATAATTTTTTATATGAAGTGGAATAGATAGTGAGAATTTTTTTTTAATAGGGTAAGTATAGGAAGTTAACTTTATTAATGATATTGGAAACCATTTTAACATGACATATGACTAACAGTATAAAATGTTGATAAGTAAAAGCGAGATGGAATATATTGCCGTCTTTTTTACTCGCGTTTCAATATATGACTTGAAGTTGTTCATTCATAATTAACCTGCAGACAATTTCATTATATCATAGTTTTTATCACATGTGATAAAGCGCCACAAAATGACCACCCTGATCATTCATTCCATTCCATTATGCATCTTATCCTTATGCCCGTTATTAGATTTTAGAAAAAAACATTCTCACAATACACAAAAGTAGATTTCTTGTATAACACACTACAATATCCAATGAAAGAAATCACCAAAGCGGTCATCTGTTTCATAAAGTTTTAAAGTTTGTAATAGAATTATTTATGCAGCAAAGAAACCGCTTATTCAAGTAAAATAAACTTTCTGGTCAAGACCACCAATCAAGTAATCTTCATCCAATTTTAAGCATGTCGCTCAAGAAATCCTATTCATTGACACTTATATAAGTAAATAAAACGAAATTATTTCAATAAAATAATATTTTCCATGGAAAGATAAGACAAAATTTGATTAAGAGTACAACATATCATGGTACACATCAAGTATATGCCAAGAGTATATACCCAAGAGCAAAATAGTGAACTTTATTGACAAAATAAAATCAATCTCACCAATCAATACGTAATTTTTATTGATCATGTATATTATAATAATCGTGTAATGGTAGTGATCGTAATAAACAATCTTCAATCCTTTCTACCATTAATATACATGGGCACTACATTTAACTTTAACCTCAATTGTCTTACAGATAACATCTTAATTCAAATTTCAAATAAGATTCATATATGAATGCATCATTTGCAAAACTATCGAATAAAACCATCAATATGGAAGGTTCCACTGTATGTATATATGGTATATATGTATATAACACCTGCATAAAATATAAAATAAAAATAAACAAAAAATTCTCTAACAAACATAGGCAACAGAATTTTGATGGACGAAACGAAAAATGTGTTATTATAAATAATTTAGTTAGTTTAAACTTATGACGTATTTCTGTATTTTAGGTATGATTTCTATTTTTCGGTAAATTTATAGGTTTTGTTCGGTAATTTGTCAGTAATAATTGTTTGTAACCAATTTATACTTGCAACAACCCATTTTTATGATATGACTGTGATATGTTTGTTTATCTCTACAATCTGTTTTGGGGCTCGAGGCACTTCCAACTCTTTCGCGGTTTCGCTTATTTACGTCCTTACTTTACGCCATTACAGCCAAATCGAGGACGTACGGCTATAGGTTCGATTTACGTAGAACCATCTGCACATTGCATAGCTCCATGCCAGCCTATAGTACTGACATGGAAGATGGGTTGGCCCATGAATTCTGCACTCGAACAGGGGGTCATAGATGTGTTCATTTACACCACCGATCGTAATCGTATGGTGAAAAATCCCTTTGCCATCCTGCCTCTATCGGGATTCGAACCCGGTACCTTCCGCTCCAACTGCCACAGCTTTAACCACTGCGCCACCTGGGCGGTGACTGTGATATGTTTAAAATAAAATAATCATGAATAAAAAGGACAGAATGCGATGTTGTGTTATAAATGATCGCATTTGCCTTGCTCTCAAAACAAAAATATTCAAAACAAAAATTTTATTTTCTTTAAATACATTTTTTCTTGTTGTTATTGTAATTGTAACCGATGCTCGGTATTTTTAGGTTGTTGTTTTTGTATTTGTGACCGAGTGTCGGTAATTTTAATACCGTTCGGTATTAAAATGTTTGTCGGGTAAATAATGTAATTCGCCAATTACATTGAATATTTATATTTTCCAATACACCGATCGCACAATGGCAGTGATCGCGGTAAAATTTAAATAATATATAAAATCAAATGCCTACTACTGTATGCTTTGAAACATACATAAAACAAAATATTAAAATGTGTGCTAGTCAAACGAAAGAAAACGAAACACACGTCGCATGCGATCGCTTTCAATAGACAATTGTGGTGTGTGATATGAAAATAACGTATATAAGATACAAAGACAAAACGTTATATATTACAATATTATACATATAAAGCAGAAACAAGAACTGAATGAAACACAAAATCAATACTAGTAAAAACATTGCCTGTGAGATGCAATAGTATCGTACAAAATATAATAAAATATAACATAATATAATATATAATATACTACATTATATATATAACATCGTTCGACAACCATTTGGCCATGTTTTCTGTTGGTGTCGATATGTTTGATGCAATTGGTCTCATCTTGTTGCCGGGTTTATGGATCTTCGGCAATGCGTAAAGTTTCGACACCTTCGGATTGGTAACGTGAAACTTATACTCTAGTTGACGATCATTCAATAGAACTACTATTTCCTTTGTTACACTTTTGGCTTGTTTAACCATGTTGTTGAGCGGGTCTCTTGGGGTGTTGTTTCTTCACGTATGTTCTTTGTATGGACCCTCGGCTATTGTTGAAAGTACTCGTTCATCATAATCTAATTTATCCAAAATGACGACGGCGTTTCCCTTATCTGCTTTCAGGAATACGATATCTTTCTTCTTTTTGAGAGCAACAATCGTTTTCAATGAATCGTTTGAACGAGCTCAAAAATATTCCATCACCAGAAGGATGCAGTATAATAAATTCGAAGGAGTTAGTGGAAAAATTAGTAGATATAACATTAGCTCCAGATGAAATATTAGTATCATTCGATGTGACGGCACTGTTCCCTAGTATTTCAATTGAAACCGCAATAGACAATCTAGAAGATCATCTTTTAAAACATCAAGTACCAACAAATAGGATACAAACATACATCAAAATAGTCAACATATGTATGGAACAGAATTTTGTTCAATTTCGAGACAAATTTTATCAACAAACTTCTGGAACATCCATGGGAAGCAAATTGGCACCATACCTAAGCAACATATTCATGAGCAACATGGAGGAAAATCTGAAACAAAACTTCAACTTGTTTCCGAGAATTTGGCTAAGATATGTAGATGACATATTTGCAATAGTGAAACAACAGAACCTATCGACTATCTTCAACCACATTAACACAGTAGATCGAGCAATAAAGTTTACAATGGAAACCGAAGAAAACGGTATCTTGAACTTCCTCGATATAAAAATCATCCGAAATAACAATAACAAACTAAAATTTGGAATTTTCAGAAAACCTACAAATACAAACAGGTTTATCACAGTAGATTCTTTCCACCACGTTACACACAAACAAGCAGCATTTCATTCCATGGCATATAGATTATTCAGTATACCAATGGAACAACCGGAATTTGATGAAGAGGTTAAATTTATCCAGAACGCAGCTATAGCCAATGGATATTCTACGATGTTCGTGGATAAAATCATCAATAAACACAAGGCCAAGCACATCAAGTCATCACTTACCACACTAAAACAAACCAAAGAAACTGTGAATAATAGAGTCAGCGTTCCATATTTTCCAGAAATCACCAACAAGCTTCAGAGAGTCTTCCGAAAACACAACATAGAACTTGTTACTCGACCATCAACAACCATCAAGAGAGATTTAAACAACTACAAAGACAGGGTAACACAAGATTTACGGTCTGGAATCTACCAAATTAAATGTTCTAATTGCCAGGAAACGTACATCGGTCAGACATCGAGAGACTTCAGTACTAGGTTAAAGGAACATGAGAAAGCCAGCTGTAATAAATCAAGTGTTGCATACCATATGTTCCACCAGAACCACAAAATCGATAATATCAGTTCAAAAATAATAAAACCAGTACATCAAAAATGGAAACTAGATGCATACGAATCTTACCACATCGCTAACACCGCAAACCTCATGAACACAGATGATGCAAAAATTAACTCCCCCCTATTTAAAATATCTTTCCAGAAATAGTCCTAACAAATGTAACACCCTATAGAAAACTAAAAACAAGTTATAAAAAATTGTGGTTTGTGAAACCTGTTTTGTGCACCTGTTGTATAATATTTGTATATAAAAGATTAATTTTTAACTTTAATTTTAGTTGCAAACATTGCCTGTAGATGATCTTTACGAGATCGAAACTAGTAGTAATTTAAATAAATAAAAAAGAAAAATAATTAAATTCAAAAATATTTATTTTTTGTGTACTTAATTTTTTATTTTTAAGTAAGTGAAAATTGTTGATGTTTTTGTAATTCTACAAAATTAATATTAATTGTAAAAATATCACTACGTCACTCCGCTTCTAAATTAAATAATAGTATAATTATAATAAAATATAACATAATAATACAGGGTGTCCGCCGGGAAGTAATACTACTTTGTTTAGCCGCCATGTTGGTAAACTTGACAGTTCATATTTGGCAGTCGTGAAGTAGACACGTGGCAAATTTATTCTGGAAAAATATTCGATAAACCAGCGTCTTTCATCGTTAAAACATTTTACCAAAATCAATTATCGATTACTGTGACGATGTGAAAGTTACATGAAATTTTTGGGAGAAACAACGTACCAACAAAACGCACTATTTAGTAGTAAATGATTTCGAAGAAAGAGGGTCTGTAGGTGACAGGCCCAAGCATGGGCCACAACGTACTGCAAGATCGGCTGAAAACATTACTGCTGCTCAAAAAAGTGTTCAAAACAATCTATCAACCTCAATTCGACGCCGTGCTCAGGAGCTTGGTCTTCAAAGAACAAGTTTGGCCACCATTTTGCTCAAGGATTTGCATTTGTTTCCATTTAAGATTCAGTTGACACAAGAGCTTCTTCCACAAGACCATTTACGTCGCCGTACATAAGACAATAGGATGTTACAACTCGCCCATTTCAATTTGAATGGATATGTGAATAAACAGAAAAGTCGGTTCTAGGCAATGGAAAACCATTAAAATTATTCGTCACCTTTACATCCGTTAAAAGTGACAGTCTGATGTGCAATTTGGTCATAGAGCAATTGCTTAAAGTTGTGGAGCGGCAGGAACCGGGTTCGAATCCCAATAGGGGCAGGATGCGAAAACGGATTTTCATTATCGATCGCTTGGGTGGTGCGATTGGTGGTGAGAATGAACTCATCTGAGACCTAGTTGAGGTTAGAAATTAGAATCCGTGTGCCGTCGCATCTTCTATGTCAGTACTATAAGCTGGCATGGAGCTATGCAATGTGCAGATGGTTTCTACGTAAATCGGACCTATAGCCGGAACGTAAACTAATACAGTGAGATGTCACAATGGGGCAATATGACCTGAGTAACGGATAACACTGAACAACAACAAAAAAGTTGCGTCGATGAAGATAGTAAAAATCCAAGAGCTAAATTGGGAAACTTGTAGAAAACCTGATGTAGCTTGAATTGGCTTGGACCTGCTGTTACCAATGTCGATGTATAGAATGCGGTTGATAAGTAAGATTACCAAGCCACAAAGTTGTTTGTTCCCTTCTTTGAATGTCATATATGCAGAAATACCGTTGTATACTTCCATACTTTGATAAATGATTGTATAAAATTTGACTATACATTTACTTCAATATTGCTTCTGTTTAGTTCTTTTCTCCAATCGACACGTTCAAGGAATATATTCAACGTATATGTATAATGTCGTTTTGTTAATCGATATTTTTACGCATAATTGTTCAATAGACACGCTATTTAATTCAACAAGCTAACAGAGTACAGAAGTGTCAATAGCTATTAATACTCCACCATCAGATTTTTGAGTACTAGTTTCTGGTGAACGATCAAATCTGTAGAGAACATACTGGCTGGGAAAAAATTCAGAACTCAGAATCTCTTTACTGAATGACTCAGAATCTCTTTACTTAAAAATTATATATACCAGAAATAGTGTTTAAAACAAAATTATGAAACATGGCAGCTTGAACTTAGTGATTTGTCTTCAGGTTTATGCGTGGTGTATCGTGTAGATTCTTCTCATTTGCATAGATAGCTCTATTTAGTAACTTATGAAGTTGGCCACCCTCTACTGGAGCCAAGTATTGAAATGTGTGTGTGTGCCTGCTGAACATCTATAGGTTGTTCTTAAATATTTCAAGTTAGTTGAGTACATATTAGCATAAAAAATTTTACCATCAAAACCTCATCATAAACTTTTATTGAAGATAGGGAAGTTACAGAAAATGGTAGAGTATCGATATTATTTTATATAATTTTGCTAGATGATTCCATATAAATATATTGGAAAACTTCATGAAATGAGGAATTTCTTTTATTAAATTCAGGTTGTAATGATCACTATTCTCATTGAATAGTAAGTCGGCGATTCTGGAATCAGTTCCGTATCTGTTGTTTCTCTTTTAAAATTTCAATGTACGCAGTAAGTCTTTCACCTCTCTTAATAAAACCAGCGCGTTCAGAATCAGGGTCATTGTCAGTTAGAACATTTAAAGCTTTGGCAATTATTTCTAAATTTTCTTGTAAAACTTTTTTTGTCAATTTCTTTGGCGGCTCTACAATTTCATCATCTTCACTTTCGTGGTTTTGGTATGATTCGTCTCGGATTTCGATTAAATCTTGATTGGAAAGGTCTGCATCATGTAAATTGATTATCTCTTCTACAACTACGTTCATTAGATCGTCGAACTCCACATCATGTGCAATTTGCACTGTTTTCATGATAATGGAGTGTAAGTTATCGAGCACAGAATTTTCATTTTCTTTAAGAAGAGTTTTATTCCAAACACCTCGCATTGAATCATTTGTGACTTCATTCCAGGAGTCTCTAATATTTTCAATCGCCATCATAGTATTGAAACTTTTCCAAAATTTCAAAATTGTTTCCTTTTGTACATCAAATGCATGTAAAAGTTGCTTGAATGTACGTCGAAGCTTTAAAATTCACTATAACTCCCTGGTCCATCGGTTGAATCAAAGAAGTCATATTCGGAGGTAAAAAAATAACTTCCACAGGTATGGTTTTTGAAAGCGCAGCTATATTTTTTGAATGCCCAGGTGCATTGTCAATTATAAGACGAGCTCTAGATTCCAGTTTCTTACTCTCGCAATAATCTTTTACTACCGGGCACAAATATTTCGCTAACCATAGCTCAAAAAAAAGCAGCCGTAATCCAAGTCTTACGATTGGACATCCAAATGACAGGTAAACTATCTTTGAGGTAACCCTTCATTGTCCGAGGATTTTCCAAATGATACAGCAACAATGGTTTCAATTTAAAATCGCCTGAAGCGTTCCCACCTAATAAAAGGGTAAGCCAATCTTTGGCCGCTTTAAATCCAGGAGATTGCTTCTCTTCTTTATAGAATTAAACGTTACAGATTTAGTAAAATCTTTCACGGCACCTACATCCATCGGCGCTAGCGTCTTCTCCACAAATTTTTATGTCAGCACGAACCTTAAATTTTTCGAACCATCTTTGGCTTACTGCGTCTATTACTCTGGACATTATCCACTTAGTGGGTGGTATATTTTCATCCCTTATGAGAACTAACTGGTTCTTTTTAATATTTGTTTGTCGGCTTGTCCATTTGACACGTTGCTGCATATTATGTAGATAATTTTTGCTCCAAATTTTCCAAAATTCATTATGCCTCCTTTCAACTAGCTGCCACCTAGTTAATAGTTGTGATTTTAACTGCAGTGGTTTATCGTCTGGTAGAGCAAGCATTGAGTTCCCTATTAAAAAATGTCCTGGTGTGAGACATTCAAGCTCGCTGGGATCCTCCGTTAAAGGACATAGTGGTCTGGAGTTTAATGATGCCTCGATTTGATATAATAACGTAGTTAATTCTTCGAATGTTAACAATGCGAGTGAAATACTTTTCTTCATGTGTTGTTTTACTAATTTCACTCCTGCTTCCCATAGACCTCCAAAATGTGGAAATCCTGGAGGGATGAAATGCCTAGGTATTTCTTGAATTGACAACATATTTGCAATATTGTTTGAATTGTGATAGATGGACTGCAGATATTTATTCGCTGCAACAAAATTTGTCGCATTATCACCATATAAGTTTGCAATATTTCCTCTTCGTGCGAGAGCGTTTGAGGGCAGCAAGAAATCCTTCACATGTTAGGTCACTAACTAGTTCTATATGTATCGCTTTTGTTGTTAAACAGATGGAAATTGTGATATAACCTTTCTGGCTTTTAGATCCTCTACCTTTGGACATTCGAAAGTTTATTGGGTCGGCATTATCTACTCCCGTATTGGTAAATGCTCTGGATGGTGTGACCCTTGGTGATGGTAAGCTTCCCATTAGTTGCGTTGCACGACCAGCATTTAATCTAAAGCACTTATGGCAGTAACGGTTATGTTGTTTTGTAGCTCTTTTGCCTTGATGAATCCAAAATTGCTTTCTAATTAAAGTGCGCAAGTGTTATGTCCACACCCCCATGTAGAGTACTCTTATGCGCCCAATCGAGAATCAAATTAGTGAGATGGCACTTATATGGTAATATAATAGAATGTTTCTCGTTATAGTGTAGAATTGAGCGTTGTAGAAGGGGATGTAAAGACAGAATTTTGCTTTTACTGCTTACTGTTTCTCTTTCTCTAATTTTTTTAATATCTTCGGCGAATGAGGTAAGTTGTGTAATCTTTGCAATCGCTTGATTTTAATTTTTGTTTCTAAAAAATTCAACTGATTTATGTGAATCCCCAAACTATAAACAAAAATTAATGGAAATTTGAAATAAAATACACAGAAATAAATTTTACTATATATGTATATGTATTCTTTTGAATTATTTATTATAACCACAAATTAATTTTCAAATTTATACAATTTCGATACCGCATTGATGGTTTTTGGTAATGATTAATTTGATGATATTAATATTTTTTTCTTTAAGAAAAAATTCTAGGAACGTCATCTATGTGTCATCCTACGGACTTATTGAATGATATCTGTTCTAAGTTCGAATAATCGAATGTTCAAGTTATTTAAATCATATCGAGTATGACCTATGAATTATAAGGTGAATATTATAGAATCACAGCACTCAGTCAATTTGCTAATCATCCGCCTAAATTTTAAATCAAACAGATTTCACTCAAAATACATAATGTACATAAATACGATCAACGATGACTGTAACAAAAAACAATAAAAAAACTTGCAAACGATCAGTAAATAAATAATAAATATTTATTATATACCGGGTGTTTCCCGGTATTACGTATGGTTTGAATGAAATATTTTATTCAGTTCATGATAGATGGCGTTGTCATCAAAACAATTTATTCAGTTTTGTAAATCACATTTAACGTTTGTGTTATTTCTTATCTTCATGTAATTGCAAAATAAACGATAAAATACTTTAGAATGGAGCTTATAACTGTGGCAGAGAAAATTGTAATGGTTCTAGTTTATGGAGAAGCTGGCAGAAATCTTTAAAATCCTGTTGCTATTTACGCTCAACGTTTTCCGGATACGATTCGTTCACCTGCTTCATTTGGCCGTACTATCAACCAATTTATTACTGATGGAAATGTTCAACCGAAAAAGAGGACCCGTAGAGCAACAGTCACTGGAGAAAATAATGAAATTGCTGTATTGGCAGCAGTGGCTCATAATCCTCAGGTTAGTATACGACAAATAGTTCACGATTCCGGATTGTCCCTCACCAGTGTTTGGAGAATTTTATATCATCATCCGGCACAAATATCATCCATATCATGTGTCTTTACACCAAGATCTTCATGGCGCTGATTTCCAAAATCGGGTAACTTTTTGTCAACGGGCACGTGAACAAATACAACAAAACCCCAATTTTTTTCGTTGCGTAATGTTCTCTGACGAATCGTCTTTTGCAAACCATGGAACGGTTAATCGACATAACATGCATTATTGGAGTGTTACAAATCCACACTGGCTTCGGCAAGTTGAACATCAGCGTCGTTGGACTGTCAACGTGTGGTGTGGAATAATTGGCAACAAACTCATTAACCCTACATTAATGAAGGCAACTTATACCAAAACTTTTTGGAAAATGAACTGCCAATATTACTTGAAAATTTGAGCTTAGAAGTGAGACGGAACATATGGTTTCAACATGATGGTTGTCCTGCACACTATTCGGTGGTGGCACATGAAATACTTGATCGTGATTTCAATGGTCGCTTGATCGGTACAGCTGGTCCGATAAATTGACCCGCCAGATCACCAAATCTTACTGCACCAGATTTCTGTTTGTTGGGCTATCTCAAAGACAAAGTTTACAAACAAGAACCAACAACACGTGAGAACATGATTGAGCGAATCAGAAATGCGTGTGCTGAAATTCAACCAAACACACTTCTCAGTTGTGTACAATCATTTGATATGCGTATTAATAAGTGCATTGAAGTTGCAGGCCATCATTTTGAACACTTATTTTAAGCTAAAATTATTTTATTCACCTGCCATTTACATTAATAAATTGTTTTGATGACGAATTTCGAGTATTTCCAATGAAAACGTGATGTTTTTTATTTTAAACGTATTGCAGAATCGAATGCGTGTGTTTTAACAAGAAGAAATTGAAAAAAATTGAATTTCGTCGATAACAACGCCATCTATCATGAACCGAACAAAATATTTCATTCAAATCATACGTACTTTTAGTCGTAGAATCCGTATCTGCAATAACAAATATGGCTTCCTATCTTAGTTTAAAAGTTACCCCCGCCCCACCTACAAAGCGGGGGTGGAGGACTATTTTTTTGCACTAATGTATTTCCCCTGCGGTATGATTAAATTTTGATTATGGACATTTTTTCCGTAGAGTGTTGATCGTCCCAGTTTAAAAGAAACACCCGGTATGTACATTCCGTTTATAACAAAATACAATTTTTATCAGCATCTTTGCAAAAACAAAAAAAAAAATACTATACATATATAAAACACAGCTAAGATTTTAATTTCTATTTACAAAAACAAAATAATAATAATTTTTATCATCTATTTTGTTGTTTATAATAAACTTTTATTATTACTTATACGAATATTTAGGGCGGGTTATAAAAAAAAATACCAAAACAATAGTTTCTTTATCGATCGCGACAGACCATACGCGAAATTGCTCTGTTACGATCTGTATTTAAAACTTGTTTTCTATAAATTATGTGCATAAAAATTTATTGAATGTGGGTAAGGAGTTGTATTCATAAAATTTAATCTGGGTACAACCTTTAAAATTTCAAAACAAACAATATTCGCGATCGTGTTTGCAAAAAACTTTTTACTCTAATCAATCAATTAAGAATAAATACAAAAAGAATATAGCTTGTTATTTTTCTGGTAAACTAAGCGAACTTGTATTACTCTCCTTGTCTAAGGCAGGTGTATTTATTTTAAAGAATCTTTAAGAGATTGTGACTCGATTATAGCAGCAATATTGCTTTTTATCAAAGCAAAATTATGTGGCATTTGTTACCAAATATGGTGAAATATAAAAAATGAAATATCGACACAAGATGGCGATCACTGAGTAATACACGAATTTTGGATCTCGTGATTAATTTAATTATTTTATTTTTTAATAATAAGCATTAAATGAAATGGTGTATTATGTGGTTTAAGTTATTATAATTTCATATATTATATATATATATATATATATATATATATATATATATATATATATATATATATATATATATATATATATATATATATATATATTTATATATATATACATATATACACACATATATATATATATATATATATATATATATATATATATATATATATATATATATATATATATATATATATATATATATATAATAATACAGGCTGCTTAATATTTAAAGTGAAATAATAAATAAATATTGTTATTTTTGTGGGGTGAAAGAACTTAATAGTATTGTGTCAAGATGGAGGAAATAAATCAATCATTGATGGCTATAAAACAATCAACAGTGGATATGGAGAATAAAGTGCAAATGTATAAATCTTATATGGAAGAAGTCGTGTGTGATTTTAAGTACCACATCCAAAAACAACTGAGTAATTTGACGGATCTGATTACAAAATTTGTTGAAGACTTTGCTCGTTTAAATTCTAGAGTAGATATCCTTGAAAGACAACACAAGTGTTGTATTATGGTGGTCAGTGGTATTCCAATACAAAATACTTTGTCTCCAGTTGATATATTTGCAAAAATTTGTGATGCTGTTGGGTACCAAAATAAAGTTTAGAATGTTTTTCGACCATATATATGAACCAGTTAACAAGATTATTATTAAATTTTACTCTTTATCCGATAAAATAGTTTTTTTTAAACAATATACAAAGTTTGGTGATTTGAAATTGAGTGATATAGGCCTGAAAATTCAAACTCGTATTTACTGTAATGACTCATTAACTTAAACAAACGCATTTCTGTTACATAAAGCTAAATCTCTACAAAACTCCAAATTAATATCAATATTACTGACCACTTTTACTGGTCAAATATTTATAACTAGTAACAACAGTAATGAAGGTAAACTGGTTGCCTTAGATGGATATGATTTGTATAGATGTGATAGAACTTCAAAGGCCCGTGGAGGTGTATGTGTTTATGTATCTAGGAATATTAGTTCAAAGGTGATTCGTACTTACACTCTACCAAATCTAGAGGCTATTTTAGTTGAAATTAGTGATCCACACAATAAAACACTAGTAATATTATTATCTGCGGTGATCTAAATTGCAACATTCTTAAAAAACTATTTCAACCAAACTTGTTGATCTATTAAATGTCTTTTCCTTAAGAATTGTAAATTTTTTTTTTTTTTTTTGCGGTTTTTACAGGCCATTGTTGGCCCGTACCGTGTCAACAATCTGGCTCCAACAGTTTCGATCACGAGCCAGCTCTTCATACTGTTGTAAGCAGTTGGAAGATGCCAGATCGCTCTCTACGCCGTGGAGCCATCGTCGCCGACAGCGACCTCTTCGCCCACCGAAAGGCGGTTCTCCCTTTAAAGATCGCTGTATCATTCGTTTCGGATCAGCACGCAGAACGTGACCGAGCCAGCGTATTCGCTGTCCTTTGATTTCATGCACGATATCAGGAATTTGCATTAAATTCCTGATCTCGTGATTGAATAGAACTCGGTATGTGCCATCAACGTCGCGTTTTGGGCCATATATCACACGCATGATTCTTCTCTCGAATGTTAGAAGCCATCTTTCGTACTCATCCGTCAAGGTCCAACTCTCACATCCATACATGACAACGGGTCTGATCAACACTCTGTACAGCTTCAGCTTATCCGTATTTGCAAGATATTTTGATTTCAGCAGTGGCCTTAGAGGATACAAAGCCCGATTGCCAGCGGCAATGCGAACCTTAATATCCTCTCCCACACTATTATCGTGAGTAATGAGAGATCCAAGATACTTGAATCTCATTACTCCTTCAAACGTGTGGTTTCCACTACTGAAATCACTTGCGTCTTGGTCTCGAAAACCAGAGATTAGATATTTGGTTTTGGACTCATTGATTTTGAGACCAACGGAAGCTGAACACTGTTCCAGTGGATCAAGTATCTCTTTCACTCCGTTGCCATTTAATCCAATCACACAGATATCATCTGCATAAGCAAGAAGTTGATTGGATTGTCGGAATAAGATATTGTCCTGAGGTGTTTCACTTTTACGAAGGATGTATTCCAACATGAGATTAAAAAGTATCGGGGACAGCGCATCTCCTTGTCGAACACCAGAAGTAATTGCAAAAATTCTCGATAGCCTGTTCTCAACTTTGACACAGCATTGTGACTGCGTTACTGTCATTTTACACAAATGTACATATTTTTGTGGTATTCCTAAATATTCAAGCGCATACCATAGCCTCTCTCGATTGATCGAGTCATAGGCTTGCTTGAAATCTAGGAATACCTGGTGTACATCGCGAGATGTTTCGTAGTACTTGGAAAGAATCATCCGCAGCGAAAAAACTTGATCAGTGACTGACCGATTTGGACGAAATCCCCCTTGGTAGTCACCGACAATTTCCTCCGCTAGAGGAGTAATTCTTCCCAAGATTATGTAAGACAGTAACTTATATGCTGTGCAAAGGAGAGCTATACCGCGATAATTCTCGCATTTCATGCGATCACCCTTTTTGAATATTGGGCATAACGCGGCCACTTTCCATTCGTCAGGCATAACTTCATTTCGCCATACCAATCGAATAAGGTCGAAAAGACAGTTCCACAAAGTTAGCCCTCCGAATATCAAGAGCTCTGAATTAATGCAATCAACCCCTGGTGAACGATTTTTCTTTAATCTCTGCATGGCCATTGTGAATTCCTCATAGGACGGATCCTCAATGAACATCTCCGCGGTCTGTATTTGAGGGTATTCAAACACAGCTTGTGATACATGTGGAACATTAAGTAGATCAGAAAAATGTTCACGCCATGTATCGAGTACCGCATCGACGTTAACACAGAGGTTTCCATCCTGGTCCCGAATGGCAGTTGACCGAGATCTTAAGGTATGGTGCAATTCGGTGATTCCTTTAAAGAAACCACGCGAATTGTGCTCATTGCTGAGTTGTTGTACTCTTAAGACCTTGGCCTTCCACCATTCGCGCTTCTTCTGTCTACAAATGCGTTTAGCTGTCCTCCTAGCAAGAACTGCCTTGTTTTTCCTTGCAATTGTAAACCGAGTCTGCGCTTCATTGTGGGCTATATTGCGTTGCTCAACAGCAAGACGACACTCCTCATCAAACCAATCATTTTTGGGCTTAGTTTTCACTATACCGAGAGTGTGCTGGGCAGCATCGACAACCGAGGTTTTCAATACTTCCCAGACACTGTTCACATCATCAAATTGGTAATTGGATCGTAAAATGCTATTGCTGACAAGATCTTGGTATTTTCGTTGCGTTTCTTCATTTATCAGACCTTCACAGGAGAATCGCGTTTTATATTCTACTGTCCTCCTTGACTTGTACGAAAATTTCCATCGTAGCTTTGCAGCAACCATAAAATGGTCACTGCCTACGAATTTTGTTGACGACCGATACGATCTCACGTCTTGAACAACCCGAGCTCGGTCTTTTGAAATCAACACATGGTCAATTTGGCTTCGGGATGTTTTACGTGGATGTGTCCATGTTTCCAAATGGATGTTTTTGTGGGGAAAGAATGTACTTGCCACTTTGAGATCATGAGCGATCCCAAAGTACATCATTCTTTCCCCATTTTCGGTCGCAGTTTCGTGTCGGGAGTACGGACCTATGTTATTACATAAGTCGGTCTGATTTCTGCCAGCTCTAGCATTAAAGTCACCAATCACCAATTTGACATCGTGCTCAGGTATAGAACCCATCAGATTATCCAAATTATTGTAAAATGAGTTTTTATCCTGGGATTGGCTTACATCAGTGGGCGCATGTATACAGACAATTGACAGGTTGGCTAATCTCATGTGCAAGCGAAGCTTACACATTCGATTATCGACTGCTTGAAAGTCCAAGACAGCCTTTTTTACCTGTGGCCCAATGAGAAATCCAACCCCAAGATTTTCGAGGTCATCTCCAATGTGTAGCAACGTATAGCCTTGGGACACATGGACTCCACTTTTAGGCCATCGAGTTTCTTGGAGCGCTACGAGTTCCAGCCGATACTCCTTCATACATGTGATAAGGCCGTCCAACGCGCCAGGTTTTCTTAGAGACTGCACGTTCCACGTGCTGATCCTCATTCTCGTATCCGGGTACTTAAGCGGGGGGTCATTGTTATTTAGGCGGTATCCGATTTTTTTGTTTTTGTTGACATTTTTAACTGTAATTGATTTTTACGGATGCGGATCCAACCAGATTTAGTCGCCTCCTACGACAAGCTCTGGATACTGTGGTGGTATTCTATGGATCTCATGTTTCGTTCGAAATATTTACGAAACATGGTTGCCCCCAACCACAGGGCTTAATTGAATTGTAAATAGTGAACCGACATATTTTTTCAAAAACTCGTGTTCTATGCCTGATCTAGTTATCACTAACTCTGAGTCCATTAATTTTGTTAATCAAATTTTTATGGGGTTTTTGGATCATGATTTTTTGTATTGGACTTATGATATATCTTTAAACAGAAGTAAAATTGATATTACTTATCGAGATTTTAACAATATTGATTTTAATGGTCTTGTATCGGACTGTGTTCGTTCTGACTGGGAACTTACTCGAACTGTCGTCCCTATAGATGCCAAAATTAAGTTATTCAATGGGTATGTTCATAAGTTGTTTGATAAATGGGTTCGGACAAAAAGACTTAAACCTACAAAGTGTAAACCTCCTTGGTTGAATAATGAGATCTTGGACATAATTTCATTGAGGGAGCATGCTTACAATATATGGAAAAAAAGCCGTAACACTAGTGATAGAATAATTTTTTGCAAGATTAGAAACGACGATTTTGCAAGATTAGGACTAAATATTTTATTTTAATAAAATATTTAGTCCTAGTCAGTTACCTAAAAAATTTTGGAAATCTGTAATGAGCTATGTATTTCGCAACCTTCTCAAACGTGTAGTGAACATTTTACTCCAAATGAATTTTTGAATGAATTTACTGGATCATCCTATCAATCAAAATCTCTCGTTGTGGAATGAATATGAACGGGATGGAGCTTTTTTCTTTAAGAATATTGAATTGGGAATTTTTGACGTTTTTATAACAGTTGGGAATTATTTTTTCCAAAAGTGTATTCTGGCTATTGGGAAAATATTTCGTTTGGAAAAAATAATTCCCAATTATAACAGTTTTGACGTTTATTTTTCCCTATTAAAATTGTTGGAAATTCATATTTCTTATGGTAAAATACTCATAATCATAATACTAGAGTAATAATACTAGAGTATAAATTTAAATTTTTTTTATTATTTCTTATAAGCAAAAACACCTATAAATATAAATAATAAATAATAATAAATAAATAATAAAGAGTGAATGTAGAAAATAACTCCGACCCTTAAAAATTTTTAATTGTTTTTCAAAAGCGAAAACACCTATTTTTTTTTTGATGCTGTTGGAATAGATGGTATTCACTTAAAGTTTATTAAGATCTTATTTCCTTATGTTGGGAAATATCTGTTGAGTATATTCAATTACATCATTATGTCATCTACTTTTCCTCGAGATTGGAAAAAAGCAAAACTGATACCGGCTGCAAAATTATCTAAAGCGAATAGTGTAAGCCAGTTTCGACCTATTAGTATATTACCGTCATTGTCAAAAGTTTTTGAAGAAGTATTACGAACCCAGCTTGTTAAGTTTTTGGAAGAGCACAAGTTGCTTAATAATTTTCAATTGGCCTATAGAAGTAATCACTGCTGTACTGGATGTAGTTGACAGTGTACGAAGAAGCGCGGATGTAAAAAAGTTAAGTTGAGTTGATGTGGCTGCTATCGCACACTTGATCCGTTGTGATACCACTCTATACGGCTATAGGTCCGAGTCTTTCCGTAGAGCCATCTACGCATTGCATAGCTCCATGTCAGTCCTATAGTACTAACATGGAAGATGGGTCGGCCCAAGGATTCGAAACACGACAGAGGATCCAGATTATGTTTATTTTTCACCACCGATCGCACCGCCCAAACGATCGAAGGTGAAAAACCTATTTTGCATCCTGCCTCGAATCGAATTCGAACCCGGTACCTCCCGCTCCAACTGCCGCAGATTTAACCACTGCGCCACCTGCGCGGTCAAGCGCGGATGTAAATCGGAGCATAATTTTGGTCCTGCTGGATTTTAGTAAGGCATTTGATTCAATTGACCCTATATTATTGAACAACAATTTATGCAATGAATTTCGATTTTCGGCATCTAAACTGATTTTATCTTACGTTACTTGGCAGAAAGGGAAGTTGTAGTTTTTTGTAATAATTCTTTTTTAGATAGACGTAGTTTGTATTTTGGTGTGCCTCAAGGTTCTGTGTTAGGACCACTTTTGATCTTGTGTTTTTTGAATTGTTTGAGTAGAATGTGAAAAGGCTGGAAAGGGCATTTAATGATGAGGTATAAGGTATATTTATGGATTAAAAAAGTATGATCATATTTCAAACTACATACCTCTTGTTCTGGGGTGTGGATTGAATGAGTACTATGATTTTAGAGTGTGTTTAACAATTTTCAAAACTTTGCGTAATAATAATCCAGGTTACCTATATGACAAATTTAGAGCAGCAAGATCTTCGAGAACTAAAATGCTGATTTTGCCAAATAATAAAGAACACTGTTTTGACTCTTCATTTTTCATTCGTTGTGTCAGTTTGTGGAATCGCTTGCCGATACACATTAGGAATTCTTCGTCGATTGGGGGTTTTAGGAGAAACTATTTTATTTTTTTTAATTTTAAGATTTAAAAACATGAATCATTGATTAATGTCAATTGTCGTTGTTGATTTTGTTTTTGACTAGTTTAACATTTACTTTTTAAGAATTTATATTTGAAATGATTGGATGCTATTTATTAAATAAAAATTATATTAATATATTTAAGTATAATTTACGTGATTAAGATCTGCTTCCTAAAGTAAAATGCTGTAATATATTTTGTACAAACGTCAGCTTTTATATATTAATAAAGATAATAATAATAATAATAATAATAATCAAAAGAACCGGCTCATTCATTCTTTCATTAAATTAAAACACACACACAATCGTAGAATTATAAATTAATTCCTTCTAAATTAAAAATGATATGTAAGTGTAATTTAATTTGGTTTGGATTCTGTTAAAACAAACAAATATTCATGTTTATAAGACACTTTTCTTAAATAATTCATAAATTTTGTTGTTGGTCAGTTTGTTTCGAAATCACGTTAAGATAATTAAGAAATCACGATAGAATTTTTTATACATACAGATATATATATATTCATTCAGCATCTATCAATTTTCTCATGCATACACAGAAAAAAACCCTTATTAACAATACCACTTTAGTTACATTATTTTAGCAATAATTAATAAATTTTTGTTATTAATAACTAAATTTATTTAGTTAAAAAATAATCGGATTATTATTATTACAAAACATATTTATTTAAATGATTGAATAAAATATTGTTTAAAATTTAGTACTATTTACAAAAAAATTATTTATTTTACAAACAATATTCATTGTAATTCGGTTTAGTTACAATTAGTACGACATACGTTGTTTTTCGAAAAAGGAAGCATTTCAATAAAGTGTTGAAGTATACAAGATGTGATTTAGTGCAGTGATAAAAAATTAAAATTTTTGACACCTTTAATATTGTAAGTATATAGAAAAATAAAACATACTTTTAAGACCTTTAAAAATCTCTTATTTTCACTCAAAATAAATTACCAATATGCATTAAAATTTATTATTCATGCTAAAATAGAAGAATTGATTGAATATACTAGTGATGTTCGGACTTACTCTATACTTTTAACCTGATACTCAAATAGTCCGGATTGTCATTTGAGTACTTTTCAAACTATCAGGTTAAAATGAACCAAATATATCCGTATTGTGTATTCTAGTTATGGGCTGAATAGATACTTTTTAAGATCAAGATCGATTGACTTTTTTTAATATTAGCGTGATACTTTTAAACTGATCTTTTTGATCAATTGATTCTTTTTTTTTTAAACGTGATTTTTAATCAAGGAAATTATTATAAAAAAATATTTTTCATCCATTTTCTAGCTAAAAATAATTACAAATAAATGAATATGTAGTACATAAAAATATCTTTAAAAATAATTTTATTTACACATATAATTAATCAAAATCAAATCAAAATTATTGATAAAAATCAAAATTATTTCTATAAAACTTCAATCATTCATCACACCACTGAAACAGAATCATACTACAAAATTTTATAACAATTTTTTACGAAATCAACTCATTCAAAAGAATCAGTTCGGTAAAATGATCAATTCGTTCAAAAGAATCATTACGCTCAATTCGTTCAAACAAATCATTTCGTATAAAAGAATCATATCAATCAAAAGATCAATTCGTTTAAAAGAATCATTAGGAACATTTCGTTCAAAAGAATCGGTTCGATTGAAAAAAAACGAGACGAATAGACAAAACGAGTTAAAAAAAGAAATTCTCTTTATGTTGTGATAAAGTTGAGAAAATTATGCTTTATAGTTATGTAGCTCCCTTTCACATTAGTAAAATAAAAATTAAGATAGTAGTATATCATTAAAGATGTACAATTATATGTTTGTGTTAAAATGAGAAAAATATACTATGTGGTTTATTTACTTCTCATTCTCAAAATAAAGTAAAAGAAAAAATGCGATATGATGGTTTTACAGAAATGAACGAATCGGTTCGTTTCATTATTTTTAACCTGATCTTTTTAAAACGAATCAATTGATGTTTCAAACTATTTAATAATCAGGTTAAACAGCCTCGATTCGAACATCACTAGTGTATTCTTAATACGATATACTGCAATGAGTTTTTACTTTTAATTTTGTTTTCTTATTCTCTTCTTAATTTTTTTTAACATTAATATTCACCAATACAAATTATGTATATAAAAGAGCAAAAGCAGTATACAAAAAACTATTTTAAATGAAAATTTGTATTTGTGAAAAGAGCAAGAGTATAGGTAAAATTTAATGTTTATTATATTAGGTGAACTTTGGTTTGGTATTGAATATCGGTGCATATGAGTAGATCGGTGTTTTTGCGTAAATGAGTATATCGGTTTAATGAGTAGTTTGGTTTATTAGAGTATGTCGGTGTTTATGAGTAACTCGGTTAGTTTTTTGTGTTTCGGTGTTTATGAGTAGATCAGTTAATTAGAGTATGTCGGTGTTTATGAGTTACCCGGTTAATTTGTGTATATCGGTGTTTAAAAGTAAATCGGTTAATATGAGTATTTTGTTTTGTCGGTGCTTTTGAATAAATTTGTGCTATGAAACTAATTTTGAATTAGAATTGACGGAATATGGAAATCTATTAATTTATATTTATTATTAATATATATATATATATATATATATATATATATATATATATATATATATATATATATATATATATATATATATATATCGGTATATTCCGATACTCAAAAGTATCGATTTGTCCCATCACTAATATACTTCTAATTTGTTCAATCATTCGTCCCTCATTGTGCTTCTTAAATAAGATTTTACACGTTTCAACGTTTAAAAAACATCGTTATGATACTGCGGTCATCGGTATGGTTAACATTATTATTGAAAGGCGAATAACTTATTTGAGTATTTTTTCTAAATTGTTATTATAAATCGTTTTGACTAGCTCACAAATAGTTTTGCGAACTGAAAAATCATTGTTTGCCGATAAACTGCCTAGTTTTCAAACGTTCTTTATCTAAAAATGGATATAATTTGGCTATTGTATTTAGCAGCTGGTAAGAAGAGTTTAAAGCATAAAGCTTAATCTTTGTGCAATCTAAAAGTACTGATTACTAAATATTCTGCGTTGCTAAACCTATCGTTAATAAGATGTCGTATTACGTCATACGCTTCATTTAAAATTCGTTTTAAATATATTTAAATATTTTGTTACGCGCGATTTATTATCTCCATTCACATACAATATACTATAAAGAGTAAAATAAACTTCATCTCGTATTTTGTTAGTAAAATCATTAAATTGTTTAATGGCCTGAACGAGTGAGTTTGAAAGATGTTATATAAAATGTCAAATTGAGGCACAACACGTGAAAAAAATATTTGAAACGTAAGAAACTTCACATCGTTTAATAATAAAATAAAACCACTCGTTTCGCAAATCATTCTTATATCCGAAGTTGTGCCATTCTGAATGGCTGCCGTGCATTTTTTTTATCTCTTCTACTTTTTCATACACTACGTTAATTATTCGACTGGAAATTCCATCTCGTGTAATTTGGTCGTGGTAGCTTTTTGTCACAGATTTGCAATAACTTACTTATTTTTAAGAGAAACAGAAAAAAAAGATGGTATCCCATAAATGGCAAAAAACGCAGTTCTGATATTTGTTTTGTGCACACGGCCTGAAGGACTAAATTTGAAGCATAACAGTAGACAAAATATACGTTAGGAAAATTCTGTTTTAATATCAAATCATTTTGCAAAAATAAGGTTACTTTAAAAGCATGATATGCTTTTAAAGTAACCTTATTTTGGCAAAATGATTTGAATATGGTTCTGAACACTCCCGGTCGATCTGAATTAGTTTTTTTATTATGGCCACATAAGTTTAATGTGCAACTGCCACAAATTTTAACTACTAACCGATATCATATTTAAAATCTATAATTATATAAAATCACGTAAGTTGAGGGAATCTAGTATTATTTAAAAATAGCAAAAATCAACAACAAAAACCAAATCAAAAAACATTTTTTCCATTTCATATCACATTAAAATTAGTTCCTATATTAAAAAGGAGAGAGAAAAATTGTACCAGCAAGTGATTTTCGTAATTTGTCCACTATTCTTGTATAAGACGAAAATAAGAGACAATATTACTATGGAATTATTTTAATAAAATCGTAAAGCTAAAAGAGAAATAATGCTCATTAATTACTCAAATATGTAGCACTTTGCGATTTGCCCAGTGAGAGTTTATAGACAAAATCAAAATATAAAATGCAAATAGAAGAAGAAATGCATATATGTATGTATATTTTTGAAAGAAATCAAAACCTCCCGTACTATAAAAGCCGACCAAACATTTTAAATCAGAAATATCATAAAAGATTTGCCAGACATTTCATAATGTTAGTTACAACTACAATCCAATGTAAATTTAAGAAAAAATAAATAAAATATGATTTTGCTCGTTTCCTTTCGTCAAAATCAATTTCAAATCTCGAAACAAACACTTATGTGATATTCTTTCCAAAATGAGAGAAAAGAGCACTTTTTTTATCAAAGAATACGGAAAAATTGCCATTTTTGTCGATGTATTGGTGAAAAAAAAATACAAATTATTATGCTACACAAACACAAATTTCATATTATAGTCTTTTATAATATATAGATTTATTTTATTATAATCCTTTATTATTATTGTTATTAAATTTTTATTTAATTTTGATAATTTCACACATTTACGACAAAATATAGTTCACAAATTAAATTAAAAATGGCGTTTTGTTTTTGTTTATATTGTTTTGACATTTAAAAATTTTTATGTGTGGGTAAATCTGCGAAAAAATCTAGATTTTTAAAAAGTGCTCGAGATCAAAAAAAAGCAATATCGATCATTTGCAAAGAACGTGTAATGTCAAAAACGCACGTGTTTCGAGCAAAAAGAGCTTGTTTTTTTTTGCTGTCAGAGCTTGTTTTTTTTGCTGTCAGAGCACTTTTTTTTACCAAAGAATATCGCATTAGTTACATATTTATAGTAGGTAAACGCAGGAGCACATATTTGATTTTGCAATCTTTTAATTTAGGTTACGAAATTTGTATATAACTGAATTTATAATTTGATAATAATTATAATACAAATAACGTACCTTGATAATGTGTGTGTATAAAAATATTTTGTTTATTATTTTTCGGACATAACACCAAACCTAAACCGCACAAGTCATAACCATTGAATATTTTATATTTTTGTTATTGTAATGTCATTCCTCTTCGAATCTTTGATTGTTCTATTTTTTTATTTATGTGTTTTATATTTTGTCACTTATACAATATTAAAACAAACTGTTTTTTTTAAATTTTTTGATAATTAAACTTTCCTTAGAGTGACAATATATTTATTTATTTTATATAAATCAATTTCGACTGGTACTTCTTCTTCAAGTACATTATAGTTATCATATGCGATAACTGTTGTTGTGGTTTTCATTCGATTGTCTTTGTTGTTTTTATTTTTTGTTTTTTCATTGCATCGTGCAAATCAGACATAAAATTTACGTATTCGGATTTGCATCGTACATTTTATATTGTTTCTCCTGCCATACTTATATTTGTATTGGTTAGTTTTTGTACATTTTATATTATTCCCCTGTCAATCTTTTATTTGGATTGGTTAGTTTTTACCAAAGCAGTCTCGATTAAACGAAGCAAGAATGATCAAAATGAGCTTTATTTAGTGTAACAAAAAATACAAAAATCAACGTCAGTTTCATACAAAATGTATGAAAGGTAAGGCTTTACTATATAGTAAATATTTGAATGAAAAGTAGTTCAAATTTAACTTAGGTTATATTCAATTGAAAACAGAAATTTCAAATTTCATCCTGAAATTGATCATTTTTCGATTTATTTTTCCATTTTCCTTTATTCATTAAATGAAAATATGGTATTTTAATAACTTAAAATGAAAACAGAGACAGATACATAGTTAGGTTACGAGAACTATATTTTATTTTAAGTATGCTCACAAAGAGAATAAATCAAAATGGCACTTTACACCAAACAAATTAATTTCATTAAATGTTAAGTTGTATTGTAATTTTTGTTTTGCTTTCATGTATAAAATGAACAATACCAATGTACAAAATCTCATATACACTATACACATTTAACTAGATTTAATGATTACATGCACACATGTATGATTTTAACATGAATGGCTTGCAAAATTTTTATACAACAGCGACGCTAGTAATGGCATTTCATCGAACTATCATTCAATATAAAAAAATATTCTCTCTCTCCCATTGTTATGACATTTATGTCATTATGAAAATTGGTTTTGTATTTAATGCATAATTATGCAATTAAATATTATTTTTATGTTGATACAGCATTAATAAACCAGTTTTAATGATTCGATGTATTTCAGGATTAAGAATATAGTGTAGTGTTGTGCTGTGATTGTGAATAAATGTGTAGCAAAATAGAAATTGTGATTAGGTTATTGTGTTCATTTTGAAATGTAGACATTGATCAGCTGATAATATTATTTATTGACAACTGCATGTTGAAAATTTCTTTTGAGCTGATTTATGTTTATAAATTCGGTTTTAGTTAATTTTTTTGAATACATAATTTCATTTAAATAAATTAATTATTAATTTTTTAAGTTTTCGCGTTCAATTATGTGTATTTTCGTCAATATTATTTTTCTAAATTTATTAAGAAATGAGTTTGACTTTCGTGGTACAACCGATAGAGAATTAGAGCGAGGAAAATATATTTTAGAGGATATCGTTTATATTGAAATAAAAAGCACAAAACTTATAAAAATATAGATCAATTTATAATTAAATTTGATCGTGATTTATTTTGATTTGAAAAAAATGGTATATGTTCACATCTAATTTCACCCTTTCTTAGTCATTTTATGAAATAAAATTTTAAAAGCTCCAAGTTGCAATAGCTAAAAACTTAAAAAGAAATTTGCACGTTTCGTATGAGTTTCTTGATAAAACGTACATTATTGATACACTAAATAAAGCTCATTTCAAAAACTGAGTATTCATTCTGGCTTTATATATTTAGGATGCTTTGGTTTTTACACAGTTTTTTATGTTATACAAAATTACGTCATTTTATTTTGGCGTATATATACGCCAATACTACCTCGGGTCTAGCAGAAATCTTTTAATGTATTAATTTCGGACGACTTGTTATATAGGAGATTTTGAAGAAGTAGAAGTGAAATACATTAACAATAATTTTACTATAATACTAATAATTAGTTTTCTATACAAATTTTACTATACATAAAAAATTTTAAATTTAAGTTGACAATCTTAAATAATAGAGTACAATTTTTCTTTTATATTACTCATATTTCAGTAATACTCTTAACACAAATAGAGGACCTTTTGTAAATTATTAAAGAACCTAAATGGAACACAATTTAAAGCTTTAATTATTAATTGTGAAATTGACAGTAATTATCTCAAAACCAACTGAAATGGCGTCAATTTCATCTTTAGTATAGCTGTTTAACTATCTTTTTCGGATCCATCGAGTAGATCGCAAGATTTTCAGTAGAAATGAGCGGTTATGAAATGAGCTAAGTAAAGAAGCAATTATTATCAACCAATGAAGTAGTGATGTTCCAAACAAATCAATCTAACCAAATCTTTTTAACCAGATCTTTGAATTAACCAAGAACTAAAACTGGTTAGTTCTAAATGATTAGGTTAAAAAGATCGATTTTCTCAGATCAAGTCAAAAGTATTGAATTTTATAGTTCAAAAATTAAAAAGTTAATTTACTTAAAAATAATCAAATAAGAATTCACCTTAACCAAAATCCTATTCAAAAGTAAAAACCACATTCGATATAAAAATGTTTCATAACAAACCAACAATTATACAAAAACCTCGTATACGTACGAGGCAATACAAGAAAACATAACATCCAAAAACCATCTCGTTGAAATACAAAAACCAATTTCATAAACTTATAAAAAAACTTCGTGTACATACACGAATACGAAACAAAACACAATCGTTCAAAAACCAAATCGTTCAAAAACCAAATCGTTCAAAAACCAAATCGTTCGAAAACCACCTCGTTGAAATAACCAATTCTCTAAAAAATCAACTCGATCAGAACAAAAACCAAAGATCTACTCGTCCAAAAAAACCAAATCATTTGAGAACCAATTCGATCTCGTTCATGAATGATTTGGATAAAAGAGAATTGAGTAATAACATGAATTTTGTTTATGACATAACTACAACTTTTTTGGTTTCCTTTTATCGATGTTTGATTGTTTTCGCACCAAAGTGATATTGAAATGAGGGAACGAGACATGTATATAAAAATGTTTGTGCTACTGAAAATTTATATGAATGCTGCAGATTTATATGAATGCTGCAGATATGTATAAACTAAGAAAATAACTAAGAAAAGTATAGTTATCAGCTTTTCGCTAGATGCGCTGTGCCGACGTGACAAACAATTTATTTTGTACAGACAATTTTTGTTAGAAGTGTTACTTGGAAAATCTTTTGAGAACATTAAATAAATAAATAAATAAATATGTATATATATATATATATATATATATATATATATATATATATATACATATATTTATAAATATATATATATATATATATATATATATATATATATATATATATATATATATATATATATATATATATATATATAAATATTGAACTGGTTAAAATTAACAGGTTAAATTAACCTGGTTAATGAACTAAAATGAACTAAAAGATCGAATCATTCTTGGTTACGAAATTAACCAGTTAAGCCCATCACTACAATGAAGTGGCAAACAAAGTGAAGGTAACATTTTATTTTATTAGTTAATTGTATTTATTTATAGTTTAATAAAATAGTATTTGTATTTTATGATCAATATCTTATTTAATATTTTATAGAAACGGAAAATATTATGGCTCATTCTGCTGTGTAATATTGGCTAGATTTTCAACTCCCTATCAAAGTACTGTAATGAAGAGGAGTACTATGAAGTTTTAATATACTCGAGCTAAGATCAATTTATGAAGAAATGGACTACTTTAATAAAATGAAGAATACATCTTACTAACTAAAATTTGTTGTACTTTAAGAATTTTTTGAAATGGTCTCAAACTAAAACTTCAATGCGATACAAATTGGTACTCTGTATTTTCAAGTTTCTAAATCAAATGTGAAATATACTTAGTTTGTTTTTCTGTGTAGCTACCACAACTAGAAGTAAAACTTCGGGTAGGGTTTCTATATCCACGAAATTATTTCAGATTTTCTATAAGCGTAGTTTTTATTAGGAATATCTTCTAAAAACTGAAAGCACATCATAATCTTCCAATGGCAATACATTTTTAGCAGTTGATTTCAATTTTGAAGTAAACTTCTTAAGAATCAAGGTTGACGAGGGTTTAGTGATTGTATATTATGTGCATCCGTTTGAGCTCCACGATTCACCATATTAATAGACGGAATAATTTTCTTCGGACAGCTATTAGTAAATCCGGTAAATGACAATATTTCGTCCTTAACTTCAAACATTGCATCTCTTAATTTCGAAGATTTTGAGTTTGATGAATCAAGCTTCGGAGGAATAATTGGTAGAATAAAATTCAGATTTATTATCGAATTTGATGGTTTAGGCGAAGCTTTTGAAAAAACGATTTCTTTTCAGACCACTCAAATTCATTTACAAGCAGGAAGCAGCCCATCAGGCAAAACTTTAGAGTTCACTGCTGCATCAAATGATTCTCTTGGGGTCTTGATCTTATATGAAATACAGTTATATTTCAGGCCACTAGGTGGCTTTGGAAACTATTCGTTCGATATACACGTCATAATTACTTAAAATTTTATCCACTAATTGTTTGAATTCTATATTTTATACTGAGTGAATTAGACTAATAAAAAAGCCATCTTATTGGTTGAGCTAATGGAATACTAATTTCATTAGTTGAGGTTTCAGGCGTTGCTTTCGAAATGATCTCGTTCCTTTCTATAACAGTACCTTCTTCCAATTTACTTGTGTCCACTTGAATATCAATATCCCATATAAATTTTTACGTTTAAGATTGCGTTTCGTTCTGCATTACACCATAATACCTCTCTTATGCCGTGAATAAATGGTAACATTTCCAAAACATGGTTTACCACAATCCGATGGCCCGGCAATCATCATTGTAAATGGTGTTGAAGATTCAACATGTAAGATATGATATAATCAGTTTATCCTGTGTAACAGTTCTATTTTTTAGTTTTTCTTAAATCTAGTTCATAAGTTTAAAAATACTTATCTCCTCACCCCTACATATTAACTATTCTAATGTTATATTATTTTCATTCAAAATTGTAGGATCACCAACAAGTCAACACTATTTTACTGTGCATTCCCGAACAGGCAACAAGTTATCTAAAAAATCGGGTAAGCAAGTTGTGTAAAATTTGACGACTGACATTGTGTTGACAATTTCGATTAAGGACACTAATTGGTCAGTCGATAATTAATTATTAAATAATATTGTTGTAGAAACGATAAAATAAGAAAGCAATTGATTATCATCAGCGATAGTGAAGTCATATTTATACCATAAAGAGTTGAAGTAAGAAGTGCAAGTAACGTGAGATATTGTCAATACACAAAATGCCGACCTTAGCCGGAATCGATACAACAATAGTGTATCACGATGGTTTTGATAGTGAACAATTAAAGGATTTACATATGGAACAATACTATGTCCATGTTGATGTGATTAACTGGTTCGAAGAGGTATGTTGTTGGATAATTCTAAATAATATTGTTTCAAATGTTTAGTAACCTTTTACCTCTCTCTATGCGTTAAGTTATTAACGAATACGTTGCGGGAATTTAACTGCATTAAAATAATTTATGAACGGTTGTATCACTTTGATATAAATCACGTGAAGTGTGTTGAATTTTATTGTGATACACGTGATTTGGAAACGATATCATATAAAGAAGGTAAAGAAATTGGCACGTTAACTATAGATGCAAAATACAAAATGCCGTGGAGAAGTAACCCAACGTATTATATCCATAATGAAGAACTTGAGGTAAGTTGATTTGGTTTTAAATACACAAATTATTAACATAATTTTGACTCGAAGAATAATTTCCCGTTGTTAGCCTACGAGACAAAATAATCGCGGCAAATGTCGTTTGAATGTTTGAAATGAAACACTTGTAAGTGTTATAAATTCACTGGACCTTAGAATTAATGCACCACTCAAAGTTTATCTGAATTTTAAACCAATGTTTATCTGAATTTTAAACCAATTAACGAGTGTTAAATAATAGCTTCACAATTTTCACAATTTGTGGGCAATTGTCCAGAGAAGCCGGTAGAGCTTGATGGCTTCAAAATTCTATCATCAAACGCCTTCGGGTTTGAACATTTGTTTCATTAAAATATTGACCATAAAGAGAAAAATTTTAGTCCCGAAATCAAGGATGCTGGATATATTTAAAGTCACTAGGTGAACCTCAAAGCAATCGGTGATGTAAAACAATGAATTTGGTGGAGAGAATGTGCGGGACAAGTAGTTCTTAGCACAAGTAGTTCTTAATAGTTTTGGTTCATCTCTCAATGTACAGTTTCAATTTAAAGTTTCAATGTTTCCGAATTTTTATTTTAAATCTGTAATGACTCGCAACACTGTTAAAGACAATTCATAGCTAAACTCATAGCAACCACCCGGGCCGAGTTATCAGCCAACACGTCTCCATTTATATTAAGTAAAGATAACATCATTCTGCCAAACAAGTTAAAAAAGTCATTCAAAGGTCATTATCTCTCAGAAGGGACAAGAACTGCAGTTTCTCTTTATTCCATAGAGTGCTGCTATTTCCACCTGAAAAAAGATAGACACCGTACTGATCAAAACGAATAAATAATTTGATCTAACGATTTACAATACCAGACCCAACATCCATTCGTAAAAATTACCATATCTCGGTAAGAGTTGTAGGATGGGTTATTGTGATCAGATTTATACATTTTGGGTTCGAGGGCCTATGAGCAGATGTATAATCATCCGCTGTGTCATCTAGCTATGTACTGAAATGATTTTCTCTGTCTCGCAAGCGTACGACAATAACTACATACCTTCTAATAAAAAAGATCAAACGGCAACAGATATATCGCAATCTCAGGTGATGCATTGCATAAGATATGCATACCTGCCATTTAAGATAAATGATGAGTGGTACGTTCATTTTACGATCCAGTGTTAATTGGATTTAGCTTCATTTATTAATTCGCTTAATTCTATTATATTAACAGCGTTCAAAAATTGACGAACAATTACAAGAGAAAGATCTTCACAAATTTTTAATTAGGCGGTACAGAATGGAAGTTGAATGGTGTGGAAAGCATAACCTTATTGTTTATGAATTTGAACCGACTCTAACTGAAGATCTATTAGATGATTTAGCAGTGATATTTTCCGAGTGGTGTGACATCAAAACAATATTTATATCTCATGAATTCTTGTTTTTGGAAAATACTGGACCTCCTCTATACAAAGAAGTTGAGAACATCTCTGTGTTGACCGTTTTTCATGATCAACTTTTATCACGATTAACTATTCAAGATATACTATCGTTAGAATTGGCCAACAAAGATCATCGTTTTGAATATCACAACCGTCTTTTGGATCGTGATATTCAGTTGCATCTCCAAAATCGATTAAATTTGTCAAACGAACATACAAAACTTGACACATATGTCGCTACCGAATTTAATAAATTGCAATTACTCAAATATTTTGTATACAAGTATCGAGATCGTTTGACTAAAGTTAGATTGCGAAATAAAATTTTAATCAGTGAGGAAGAAGACGAAATTGCATACGAATACGGAAGAATAAAACGTAAAGTCCTGAATAAAAACTCTGCATTTCGATTGGACGTAGTATCACCTGAAAATATAACTGTTTGTTCAGTAACTGTGCTATGCCATGACAGTGGAAACTTAATTGAGCCAGATTCTATTACCATCAAAGAAATTCGATTGGATGGCGATATCAGATTTGGTTTATATAACGAGGACATTTCGATGATTGGACGTCCACCATATTTCATTGAAATAACATTTCGAGCGAAGTGTAAGTCTGATCGCTTAACTGATTTCTTGCATACGCTTTTAGAAAAAGTTTTGATTGATTTTGACGAAGATTCCGATTCAATCATTCAGTTAAGATCATACAATAATCGTATCAATAGTTGCATTCTGAATAGTTTTGTTGGAAGACACTACATATACGAAATTTGTTTTAAAAATATCACCTTTCACTTTAATCGTTTAGTAAAATGGTTAAGCAAATGTTCAACGTTACTCGAGGTCAGCTTTACTGACTGCATTTTGCTTGTTAACAATAAACGTTCCAAAATGTTAAGAATGATGGTTAATGAAAATAAAGATTTTAACAGATGTCCCTACTATCTAACCTTTCGAAATATGAAGTTTGATATACCAATCTTATCAATATTATACCACTTTAATTGTAGTGTTATTCTTTTCGATGGATGCCGTCTAAACCCATCGTCATGGGCTATAGTTCCACTGAAATTTATTGATTTTAAAATTGAGTTAAAAAACATGAACATTGATTTGCAACTGATAATTTCATTACCAAGTGTTATAATTAAATTTGAGAACTGCCAAATTCAATCAAATCATGATCACATATTGCAAAGTGATTCAATTGCTGAATCATCTCGATATGACGAGATAAGATTTAACAACATGGATATTGATGCAGAAGTATTAATAAAAATATCAGAATATGCAAGGAGAATAGAGCTCGAGGGTTGCCGTATTTTATCGAATGAAAGTGTTCATACTCCCTCCAATTATCCAATCAACTCCGAATCTAACATTAGTATGAGGGATGTAGAAATTGAACCGAAAGCAGCAGCGAAAATTTTAAATAGATTTAACCAAGTTAGTTTTTATAGATCCCACTTTATATGTACAGATCTCATCACAACGAATAATCCTATACAATCCAATTCGGAATTAACCTTTCGTCGTATATCAATCACTCCCGACTTTTTAAAAGGTTTCAAATATTTAGATTTTGACAATACGATAACTTTTGATGATTGTCCGATTACAAATCAAAATCTTATAGACGTTTGGACAGCTGCACCACGTTGCCAACGTATACGTGTCACCGGGGCACATAAAATCGATTATTATTTTTATTTTGAACTGGTAGGCAAGATATATGAAAACATATTAGGTGAAATGCTGCACGATTTAAGTGATGGGGTTGCTGTTTCTTTAATTGATTTGTTTGACATTGAATGGTCCGATAATCCGTTGAATCAGAAACAGATTGACTGGCACAATATACGAATTAAGAGTGTTCTTGTAAATGACGGGACAGTCAAATTAGAATATTTCAGAAATGATGAAGTGTTTGATTTATTCCATGATCAAAACGATTTACCAGATGATTCGGATGAATGCGAGGTCGATTATAGTTAAAATTTAGGTTAAGTTAAAATTAATTAATTATTTGTATAATTATTAAATGTAAATAAAGTCTAAAAACTTAAATATTGGTTTAATTTAATTATAAATTCTTATCAATGGTGGTCGTGGTCGTTTCGGAATGTCTCTATAGAATCTAACTTAAAATGGCTGATACATGCTTCCTGTAAAAGAATATACAATAAAGTATTGCTGACCGGTCCATTATAGAAGTATTCAATTTTGAATAATCTCGATCGGCAATCCTACTTTAATTATAGTTAATGATCTGATGACGGAATCGTATACTGAGAATGTTTGCAAAATGTTTACCAAAGGTTCTCACCATAATATAGTTTGAGGTGGTACGAGAAGCTGAAGCCAACCAATACGGTCCATAAAAAGGGATAGTTCGCATTTTGACGTTAACGATATAATATTGTTAAATATTGGTAATTATTGTTAGTTGGTATGTTGGGAGTTTTCTAATTTAATGGTAGGCATCTATGTGTTACATCATTATCTCTAGCGGTGGGGACATCCATGTTTCGTAAATATTTCAAACTAAACAAAGGACCCATAGAATAACGCCACAGTATCCAGAACTTGTCGTAGGAGGCGACTAAATCTGGTTGGATCGCCGGGCCGACGACCCGCATCCGTAAAAGCAACAAAATATGTTAAAAATATCAACAAGCGGAAAAATCGAATATCGCCAAAACAACTATGACCCCTCGCTTAGGGACCCGGATACGATATTGAGGATCAGCAGGTGGAACGTGAAGTCCCTTAGAAAACTTGCGGCGTTGGATGGCTTCATCACATGTATGAAATTGTCGGCTAGAACTCGTAGCACTCCAAGAAATTCGATGGCCTAAAACTGGAGGCCATGTGTTCCAAGGCTATAAATAATTACACAGTGGAGATGACCTCGGAAATTTTGAAGTTGGATTTCTCATTGGCCAACAGGTCAAAAAGGCTGTGTTTGACGTCCAATCGAATGTGTAAGCTTCGCTTGCACATGAGACTAGCCAACCTGTCAATTGTATGTGTACATGCGCCCACTGATCTTAGCCAACCCCAAGTATAAAGACTCATTTTACAATAATTTGGAAAATCTGATGGGGTCTATGCCTGAGCACAATGTCAGATTGGTGATTGGTGACTTTAATGCTAGAGTTGGCAGAAATCAGACCGACGTATGCAATAATATAGGTCCGTAGTCCCGACACGAAGCTGCGACCAAAAATCGGGAAATAATGATGTACTTTGCGATCGCTCATGATCTCAAGCTGGCAAGTACATCTTTCCTCATAAAAACAACCATTTGGAAACATGGACACATCCACGTAAAACATTCTGGAGAGAAATTGATCATGTGTTGATTTGCAATGGGTGAGCTCGGATTGTCCAAGACGTGAGATCTTATCGGTCGTCAACAAAATTCGTAGGAACCGACCATTATCTGGTTACTGCAAAGCTTGGAGCAAGCGATGGAAATTTTCGTACAGGTCAGGGAGAACTGAGGAATATACAACGCGATTCTCCTGTGAAGGTCCGATAAATGAAAAAACGTAACAAAAATATCAAGATCTTGTCAGCAATAGCATTTTACGATCCAATTATCAATCTGATGATGTGAACAGTGTCTGGGAAGTATTGAAAACCTTGATTGTCGATACATTCTCGATATAGTAAAAACTAAGCCCAAAAATGATTGGTTTGATGAGGATTGTCGTCTTGCTGTTGAGCAACGAAATATAGCCCACAATGAAGCGCAGACTCGGTTTACAATTGCAAGGAAAAATAAAGCAGTTCTTGCTAGGAGGACAGCTAAACGCATTTTTAAACAGAAGAAACGCGTAAGGTCTTAAGAGTATCACAACTCAGCAATGAGCACAATTCGCGTGGTTTCTTTAAAGGAATCATTGGATTGAACCATACCTTAAGATCTCGGACAACTGAAATTCGGGACCAAGATGGAAACCTCTTCGTTAACGTCGATGCGGTATTTGATACATGGCGTGGAAATTTCGATACATGGCGTGAAAAATCCTACTTAATGTTCCACATTTATCACAAGCTGTATATGAATACCATCAATTACAGACCGCAGAGATGTCCAATGAAGAGGCATCCTATGAGGACTTCACCATGGGCATGCAGAGATTAAAGAAAATTCGTTCACCAGGAGTTGGTTGCATTAATTCAGAGCTCTTGATATTCGGAGGACTAACTTTGTGGAACTATCTTTTCGACCTTGTTAGATTGATATGGCGAAATGAAGTTATGCCTGAAAAATTGAAAGTGGCTTCGTTATGCCCAATATTCAAAAACGGTAATCGCCTGAAATGCGAGATTTATCGTGATATAGCTCTCCTTTGCACAGCATACAAGTTATTGTCATACATTATCTTGGGAAGAATTACTCCTTTAGCGGAGGAAATTGTCGTTCTACGAATCATCTCGCGATGTACACGAGGTATTCGTAGATTTCAAGAAAACCTTTGACTCGATCAATCGAGCGAGACTATGGTATGCGCTTGAATATTTAGGAATACCAAACAAATACGTACATCTGTGTAAAATGACTCTAACTTTGTCACAATGTTGTGTCAAAGTTGAGAACAGGCTATCGGAAACTTTTACAATTACTTCTGGTGTTCGACATAGAAATGCACCTACTCGATACTTTTTAATCTCATGTTTGAATACGTCCTTGGTAAAATTGCAACACCTCAAGACTTATTCCGACAAGCCAATCAACTTTCAGCATATGCAGATGATATCTGTGTGATTGGATTAAACGGCAACGGTGTGGAAGAGATTCTGGATCCACTGGAACAGTGTTCAACTTCCGTTGGTCTCAAAATCAACGAGTCCAAAACCAAATAGCTGATCTCTGTTTTTCGAAGCCAAGACGCAATTGATTTCAGTATAGTGATAACCACACGTTGGAAGGAGTAATGATATTCAAGTATCTTGGATCTCTCATTACTAACGATAATAGAGTGGCATAGGATATCAAGGTTTGCCTTGCCGCTGGCAATCAGGCTTTATATCCTCTACGGCCACTGCTGAAATCAAAATATCTTGGAATGCGGATAAGCTGAAACTGTACAGAGTGTTGATCAGACCAGTTGTCATGTATTGATGTGAGCGTTGAACCTTGACGGATGAGTACGAGAGATGGCTTCTAACATTCGAGAGAAGGATCATGCGTGTGATATATGGCCCAAAACGCGACGTCGATGGCACATACCGAGTTCATTTCTACCACCTGATCTGGAATTTAATCTAAAGTCCTGATATCGTATATGAAATCAAAGGACAGCGAGTACGCTGGCTCGGTCACGTTCTGCGTGCTGATCCGAACCGAATGATACAGCGAACTTTGAAGGCAGAACCGCCTTTCGGTAGGCTAAGAGGTCACTGTAGGCGACGAAGGCTCAACGGCGTAGAGAACATCTTGACTATTATGAACTGTTAAAGTCGTACTTGAAAAGGAGATACTTAAGAGTTAAGCAGGAAGGAGTTTACTCCAGCGTAAAAGAAGCTAAATCACGAGTTCTGCAGGGAAGCGTCTAACACTTTAGACACATATCTGGTTTCGTAACTACAGTTTCGAGTTAACCATGATTTAGTTGTAATGTGTCATTGCTAACCATGGTTTGCAACTTGGTTTAAACATGGTTTGGGAATAATCAATTTTATTCTCATCCCATGGCATTTTAGTGATGACAGTGCCAAGTTATTAAGTTAGTGAATTCCGAAAACTATAAATATTGGTTTTTTCATGTATTTGGTTAATTTTTTTATATAAAAAATGAAGTTTTCAAAACAAATAAATTAATACAGAATTCGTAAAATTAACGGAAAATAAAACTAAAAAATTTGGGTGGAGGGCGAAATAAAAATATTTTTAACCACACAGTTAACGTAAGAATTATGATAAACTGTCAAATTAAATGAGAACTAGAACTAGACTACGACAACCAGGTTACGAAACTAAATCTGTGTACGGTATTAGGGCTATTCCTTTTTGTACTGTTTACAAGTGATTTACCGCAGACGATCGCCACGTTTGCAGATGGCACTGCAATTCTAGCTGTTGGTGACACAATCGGTGAAGCCACACTCAAACTACAAATAGCCATAAATAATATCCAAGATTTTCTAGCTACTCGTAAGTGGAGAATTGAAGTAAATGAATGTAAGTCCACTATTAGATCAATAGAACTACTACCTGTGACTCTTAATAATTATCCTGTACCAAACATAAGACCACACGTAACATCTGTATAATAATCTGTGCTAAGGAAGTGAAAAGAGCCGACAACAAGAAATCTGCTAGGGCTTCCGAGTTGAAAATCTTCCATCGCAACTTTCACCTTATGGTCGTATTGGTTTTCCAATATTTCTAAAACATCTATTTCAGCATTGAAATGTGCAGACGGTCGTGAATCCATATTTGCAGGCCGCGTCGTACTGGCCAACGTCTCCACTTCGAACTCGACCTTAGTTGTCCCAGATGGAGTTACGCCTCCGTCAATTCCGTGTTGTGGTTCCAAAATGGATTATGTCAATATCTCGGAGGAAATTGTCTTCAAGAACGTGAAGGCAATGGACGTAAATAAGGCCACCCGACCTGATGGAATTCCTGTTCGAATATTGAAGGAGTTTTCCAGTGACTTGGCTCCAATATTAACAAAATTTTTCTCCTTTCATATAAGCAAGAGTAAATACCCGAACGCCTGGAAACGTGTAATGGTGCAAGCGTTCCTTAAAATAGACCCCTCCAACTATCGGTCAATACTAATTGTGTCACCCGTGGCTAAAGTTTTTGAGAAATGCATTAACCAACAACTGGTGCATTATCTTGATATTAATAAAATAATTTCAGTGATCAATATGGCTTCCGCGAATGTCGCTCCACACCGATCTCTTGACGTATGTTGTAAACAAATGGAATCTCACCCTTGATCACCACGAAGAAGCATTTGCAAACGCTTTGGATATATCCAAGGCTTTCGACAAGGTTTGGTATGAGAATCTCATTGGTAAACTTGTGGCGTACGGCTTGGATTCGATGACTATCAGATGGATAAAAAGCTTTCTCAAAGAACGAAAGATCAACGTTATGCTAAATGAGAGATCATCAACGACACCCTCTCCAACTGCCGAGTCTCTCAGGGATCAGTTTTGTCACCAACTTTGTTTTTGTTATACATTAATGACTTGTTGGATAGCACTGTAAACGCTTCCACAGTTTTGCATCAACACGCAGAACGTGACCGAGCCGGCGTGCTCGCTGTCCTCTGATTTCATGCACGATATCAGGAACTAGCATTAAATTCTCGATCTCGGTATGTGCCTTCAACGACGCGTTGTGGGCCATATATCACACGCATGTTTCTTCTCTCGAAAGTAAGAAGCCATCTCTCGCACTCATTTGTCGAGGTCCAACGTCACATCCATTCATGACAACGGGTCTGATCAACACTCTGTACAATTTCAGCTTATTCGTATTTGCTTATTTTTTTTTATTGTTTCATGTTACTTTAAAGTAAATTTATTACAATTACAGGGCCTCGGATTAAATCGTGTCTTCTGTTATATTTTTTTTCATCCATCAAGAACCTATTAGCCAAGTGGCCATAACTGACCAAAAACATTATCTCGTTTTATACTTTAACCACTTCACTGGTTAAAAACACGATTTATCCGATACGGCGATTCAGCACCGTTCCTATACAAATCGTGGATGGATTATCGATCCATTCTTCAGCTCGAAGCAACATGATGTTGATTCAATCGTTGTATAATGTGTCTCATTACAACTTTCTCAAGCTGAAATCGACTCTCAAAGTGATAACATCTCTCTAGCCAAAATGTATATCAACAAAGTTTTGGGGTTGAAAACGCAACCATGTATATGGCACTTTTTTGTTGGTTTCGTCAATCAAAATTATCTTTCTCCATTGGCCCTATTCTGGTTTTCCCTAGGAATTGGGAAAAAAATTTCCCAATTCCCAACTATAATAATTCCCAATATTTTATTCCCCAATTCCCAAAGTGTATTCTGGCATGCTGGGAATTATTTCCCCTCTGTGAAACAAATAGTTTTAAATGTTCGCCACTAGAGTACCTTTTTAATGGTTTTTTTTCATGGTGCGCTATGTTATTATATTTGAATATGATTTAAATATTGATGGATGAATAACAAATTAAAAATAAAAAATAGGTGTTTTCGGATTTGAAAAACAATTAAAAAATTTTAGGGTCGGAATTATTTTCTACATTCACTATTTATTATGATTATTAGTATTTATGAATGAGCTAATTTTTTTTATATTTTAGGGCAGATAAGAACAAATTTAAAAAAATAGGTGGTTTTGCTTATAAGAAATAATAAAAAAAAATTAAATTTATACTCTAGTATTATGATTATGAGTATTTTACCATAAGATATATGAATTCTCAACAATTTTAATAGGGAAAAATAAACGTCAAAACTGTTATAATTGGGAATTATTTTTTCCAAACGAAATATTTTTCCCAATAGCCAGAATACACTTTTGGAAAAAATAATTAGCAACTGTTATAAAAACGTCAAAAATTCCCAATTCCCTGAGAAAACCAGAATAGGGCCACATGTGTCTAAACCAGGTATTTTATTTCCGGATTTTTGTCGATTACCATAACAAAACCGGTTTTGCTTGGCGATAATTTTGGATTTTATTTTTACATCACATTTTTTGGTTTCTTCGGATTCTTTTCACCGACACAAACAAATATAAATAAAAACAAATGTTCAAGGACATAGAACAAATCGAAATGAAAATATTTTTCACACATACATATGAAAAAAATCCTGTATTTTATCTTAACGATGACGGAATTTTTGCTGAAGAATCTGGAATAAAATTCCTCTAAACGATGAGGGAAGTTTTGCTGAAGAATCTGGAATAAAATTCCTCGAGTAATCTTAAGACTGATTTCCGTTATGAAAAAAATATTGTCAGTATTTTTTACTGAAAAAACCAAAGCGAGAAAAAATTGAAATACCATTAGAGTGACAGAGATCGTTTTTTACTTTTTTCTTTTTTTTATAGTTGTTATATTTTGACAGATGCGTGTAACATAACCAATTAATTTCAAATTTTGTTTTGTTTTTGAAAAAAAAGACAAAATACACTTTGAATCTACAACAATAAATTAAAAAAAATAAACTTAACATAATTGTTCATTATTTCAATTACTTTCACAATGAATTAAGATAAATGGCACAAAACGATATGTTAAAATTATGAATTGACCATAAAAAATCATCCATCTTTATTTTTCCTATAAGACATTTCTCCAATACTGAATAAAAATACTTCTCTTGATATATTTTGTCAGTACTAATTCTTTTGTCAGTAATAATTTACTCAGTAACCATAAAAATTTATTCAGTACTGACTAAATTTTTTGTACTGGAAATATTTTTTATTTCACTCGCACTTTAAGAAAAAATTAATTTTATATCCCGCCTTCACTATTTTGTCAGTATTTTTTCATAATGGAAATCAGGCATTATATGTATGAGGTTTAAATTAAGTTTATGTCTACAATACTATTGAGGTTTTGCTGTAGAGCCATATACATATATTAGGTAGTAGGGATTGACGATTGTTTTAATACGATCACCACCATTGTACGGTCGTTGTATTAATAGTATACATGATCGGTAAACATTATTTTTTTTGTTAAGATTTTAATTGGCTAATTTGTTGATGATTCAACGTAGCATTATGCTGGATCATTAATTAAGATTTGATATGATTTAATTATATACATATTTTTTTGATTCTTAAAAGTGGTGTTTGTTTAGTGAAATATACCAGATACTTTATATTCCAGATCGACTGTATGACCTTCCACGTCTACTATATTATATACGCTTTTGAGTATATACTTTTTTACTATTCGTTTAAACAATACTATGCTCAATACCATTACATCTCAAGCCAATTTTTCAGATTTATGAGTTAGTATGAGTAAATGGTTAGAAAACAACAAAATTTGTACAATTAGTTCGTAAACTATCAATTACACGTACTTTTTTGACTTTGCCTTGTTATATCTTACGATACAGGCCTTAACATCAATTTTTGTATACGAAGCATCTAAATATGATTATTTATCAGGAATGTCGTAAAATAATTTTCCCATTTATTGATACATACTCAAATTTTTCATTCATAAGAAATTTTCCTGATTTTTGTTTTTATATCGGCTAATATTTAAGTTCAATAATATTTCGTTTATCGAATATGATCACATGATCAAACTAGTTCAATGTGATTCGATAAAATTTATAAAGAGTGATTATATAATGTAACTCCTCTTTTGCATTTGATTCTTGTATAGGAAAGACACTCTAGCACACAAATAATATACAAAGTCACATGAATTATTTTTTTTGTTTTGTTTACGTTGATTTTTTTGTTTCTTTTTGGTTTTGATAGTACATTATCTGTTATTATTTTTGTATTGTATATATGCGTCTTGTCGGTATGCAAAAAACTCGCCAAAAATATATGTAATTTTTGGCTAATTTAAAATATATTTGTGGAAATATAAATTTTAATAAACATATAAATATATAAATTAGATATTATTTAATTTATTATTTTAATGACTACTTCGGGTGACAAAATTTGAATAATGGTTCATTCGTAAATTCTAGAGAAACATCAATTTTATTATTTTTGGAAATAATACAATTTACGTTCTGTTAAATTTATTTCCTAGTAAAAATAACAAAATGATAGACATTATCAAAATCCTGATAAAATTGATTAATATCTCTATAAAAAGAACAAGCAAAATCCCGATAAGATAAAATTTTATGTATAAATTACGAAAACATAAAATTTATCATAAAAACAAACACATCATTCCACCGCAACTGCTCGTAGCAAACTAAAAAACAAAATCAAAAATAAATTATAATGAAACCAATACCATTATACCCATTGATGAAACGAATACACTAAAGCAAAACTGACAATATTGTGTGTGAACACAAACACACTACAGTCGATCTGCACTAAAGACAAAAAATCGCATAATAACTTGATTGATCGAAATATCAATTTTATAATCTTTATAAAGACTGAAAGTAATTTAAGTGATACGATTTTAACAGTAAACCTAATAATCATCAATAGCGTAACCCTAAATTATAATTCTGTAAGCCTAAAAAAATTAAAACGCATAAAATTTTACGTGATCTAAAAATATTAAGTAAAAACAAAATCATACTGACAACGAACACATGCTTTCGCCTCAAATGCTGGTGGTAAACTAAAACAAAGAAACAAAATCAAAAATAGAATAAAAATGAAACGAAATGTTCTTTGCAAATGATTGAGAATTGAGATTGCTTATTTTTGAACTCGAGTCAAAGTCGGCTTTGACTCGAGTACTTTTTAAAAATCTAGATTTTTTCGTAGATTTACCTACACATATAAATTTTTAAACGTCAAAAAAAATCAAAATAAACAAAACGCCATTTTTAATTTCATTTGTGAACTATATTTTGTCTTAACTGTGTGGTATTATCAAAATTACATAAAAAGTTAATAACAATAATAAAAAAGGATTATAATAAAATAAATCTCTATATTATAAAAGACTATTTGTGTTTGTGTAGCATAATAATTTGTATTTTTTTTTCACCAATACATCTACAAAAAGGGCAATTTTTTTTCGTATTCTCTTTGATAAAAAAAAATGCTCATGTCTCTCAGTTTGGAAAGAATATCACATAAATATAGTTCAAATTAATTATAATACAATAATAATTAATAATCATAAAAGTTATTTAAATAAATAGTAAATAAAATACAAGATAATAAATAAATAATACATATCTAACGAAAAACAATAAATATTGGTGATGTCATTAATGGCAGCATTACTGACACTACACTAACTAATAACTGGTTACTACCAGTTTTATTTTGATTATCGTTGAAAGTGCGTCGAGTGACCTAAAGTGGAAAGAGGTATACTTGTGAATTACACCGGTAGATCTCCTTATAATTAAAGATCTGCGTGCGTGAGGAATATTGATACAAAGCGTTATGGTGGAACAACAGCACCATAGTGGAACAACGATATTGGCATTCTTGCTTATTCAATCCACATATGTACATGTATATATATATATATATATATATATATATATATATATATATATATATATATATATATATATATATATATATATATATATATATATATATATATATATGTCGATTGTGATCGTTTATTATATTTCGATCGGTGTTTGTTATACAACTGTACATCCGCGTAAATAATTATGTTCATCATCATCATGATTCATGATACTGTTTCCAATGTTTATCAGTAGGATAAATTTTAAAAGAATGTGCTAAAATAAAGCGGTCCTAATGAAGAAATGTTTCTAACGTTGTCATGTGACCTTGAATATATTTTCTAAATTTTTTATTAAATTTTATATTTTTTTAAATAACTGCATTTAATCTTGCAGATTATATCTGTTGGAAAACGTAATATATCGTTACATGTCTGTGTCAATTCTTTAAACAAGTATCCATAAGCTTGCGATGCAACTTCGGTAAATAAACTCTTATAAATTCTTTTGAACTGTCAGGGAAAAGTAGTCGTGCAAGAGAATACATTTGTGATTTATCTCGAGGGTTCGTTAAGTACCAGTAGATTACTATACATATTGTCGAAATAATTTCGAAATTGCATTTCGTTCTGCATCACACCATAATCCCTTTCTTATGCCGTGAATAAATGGTAACATTTCCAAAACGTGGTTTACCACAAACCGATGATCCGGCAATCATCATTGTAAATGGTGTTGAAGATTCAACATGTAAGATATGATATAATCAGTTTATCCTGTTTAACAATTCTATTTTTTAGTTTTTCTTAAATCTAGTTCATAAGTTTAAAAATACTTATCTCCTCACCCCTACATTGTAACTATTCTAATGTTATATTATTTTCATTTAAAATTGTAGGACCACCAACAAGTCAACAATATTTTATTGTACATTCCTGAGCAGGCAAGATGTGTAAAATCTGACTACTGACATTGTGTTGACAATTTCGATTAAGGACACTAATTGGTCAGTCGATAATTAATTATTAAATAATATTGTTGTAGAAACGATAAAATAAGAAAGCACAGTCGCAATTGATTATCATCAGCGATAGTCAAGTCATATTTATACCATAACGAGTTGAAGTAAGAAGTTCAAGTAACGTGAGATATTGTCAATACACAAAATGCCGACCTTAGCAGGAATCGATACAACGATAGTGTATCACGATGGTTTTGATAGTGAACAATTAAAGGATTTACATATGGAACAATACTATGTCCATGTTGATATGATTAACTGGTTCGAAGAGGTATGTTGTTCAATAATTAATGGCATGCTGAATTATGTCGTTATAAGTACCAATAATCTTTGATCCCTCTCTATGCGTTTAGATGTTATCGAATAAGTATCGGGAATTGAACTGCATTAAAATAATTTATAAATGGTTGTATCACTTTGATATAAATCACGTGAAGTGTGTTGAAATTTATTGTGATACACATAAATGGCGAAAGATACTACGAGTATATAGATTTGTAAATGAAATTAGCAATTTAATCTTTGATGCAAAATACAAAATGCCGTGGAAAAGTAACCCAACGTATTATGTTCATAGTGGAAAAGTTGCGGTAAGTTGAGTTGGTTTTAAATTAATTAATTATTAACATAATTTTGTCTCGAAATTAATTATTTACATAATTATCCCGTTGTTAGTCTGCGGGACAAAATAATCGCGACGGTTATTGTTTGACTGTTTGAAATAAATCACTAGTAAATGTTATAAAATCACTGGACCTTAGAATTATCGCACCACTCAAAGATATATTTAACCCATGTTACTTAATCAAAAAACCGGGTGTTAAATGACAGCTTCACAATTTCGATGCATATATATTCGGATTCCAAATTTCGGTTATTATTTGTAGGCTATTGTCCAGAGACGCCTGTGGAGCTTGAAGGTTTAAAAATAACCAACCCAAACTATAACAGGAGCTCCATTAAACATCAACATTTGGTAGCCGATATTTTTAACAGTTTCTTTACTAGTCATTCGCATTTATAAATTAAGTGATTTTAGACGACTCCCTATCGTATCGAGGCTATCAATTGAATGTTGTAGCGTTCACTAAACTTCATTGATCTCTGTTTCTTTGCTTTTTTATTAGTTTTTTATTAATATTGTATGACCAAGGCCTTCGGGTTTGACAATTTTTTCATTAAAATATTGGCCATATAGAGATATTATTCTGTGAGAAACTGAAAGTCAATCGCTCCTGCGGTGAGAAAGTTTTAAACAATTTAACCATTACTATTCATAACTTACTGTTTATGTTTTTTGGACATTTTATGGCTTAAAACATTTTGTTTTGTAAAACCCATAGCTAAAAGGTGGAGCTTAAAATTTAATACGTTAGTTTGGGCAGTATGCTGAAGCAATCGATTTTATCGGCGGTCACTCAGGCGGTACATTTTGACATCCCTTTTCAAACGTTCGATTTTAGTTACCAAATGAAGGCCAGTATTTCAGATATATTTAGAGTCATTAGTTGAACCTCAAAATCGATCGGTGATGTAAAACAATGAAATTGGTGAAGAGAATGTGCAGGACAGTAGCACATGTAGTGCTTAATTGTTTTGGTTTATCACTCAATGCACAGATCAATTTGGAGAATCAATTTTTCAGAATATTCATTTTTAATCTGTGATGACTCGCAACACTGTCAATGAGAATACATAGCAAAACTCTCAAAGAACGTCTCTCATAATTCAAGAAGACCTGGAATGTTACTGGCTCATTGTTTCGAGAAAGATTTTGCTTAACCAACATACGATCAGTTTGCCTCTCTGTAACGTGAACGTTACTGGTAGTTCCTGTTCAGATCCAACAAAAGTGAAAGATGCAAGCACCCGGGCCGAGTTATCAGGCAACATGTCTCCATTTATATTTAGTTAAGATAACATCATTCTGTCAAACAAGTAAAAAAAAGGTTATTATTATCTGTTAGAAGGGGCAGGTACAACGATCTCTGCCGTTTTTTTCCCATATAGAGTGCTGCTGTTTCCACCTAAAAAAAAATATAGACGTACTGATCAAAACGGATAGATATTTTGATATAACGATTTCCAATACCAAACCCAACATCCATTCGAGTTGTAGGGTGGGTTAATGTGATCACAGTTATACCTTTCGGGTTCGATGACCTCTGGGCATATGCATGATCATCCACCTTCATATCGCTGTGTTCTGAAATGGTTTTCTCTGTCTCACAAGTGTACGACAGTAACAACTACACACCTTATGATAAAGAGGTCAAGCGGCAACAGATACATCGCAATCTTAAGTGATGCATTCGATACGACATGCGTACCTCCCATTTAAGATAAATTATGAGTGGTGCGTTCATTTTACGATCCAGTGTTAGTTGGATTTAGCTTCATTAATTAATTCGCTTAATTCTGTTATATTTACAGCTTTCAGAAATTGAAAAAACTTTGCTATTTGAAAATCTTCACAAATTTTTAACTAGGCGGTACACAATGGAAGTTGAATGGTGTGGAAAGCATAACCTTAATGTTTATGAATTTGAACCGACTCTAAATGAAGATCAATTAGCATGTTTAGACAAGTTGTTTTTAGAGTGGTGTGACTTACAAACAATATTTATATCTGATGAATTCCTGTTTTTGAAGAGTACTGGACCTCCTCTATACAAAGAAGTTGAGAACATCTCTATGTTGGTCGTTTATCATGATCAACTTTTATCACGTTTATCTATTGAAGATTTACTATCATTGGAGCTGGCCAACAAAGATCATCGTTTTGAATGTCACAACCATGATTTGGATCGTGATATTCAGTTGCATCTCCGAAAACGATTAAATTTGTCAAACGAACATACAAAACTGGACACATATGTCGCCGAATTTAAAAAATTGGAATTACTCAAATTATTTGTATACAAGTATCGAGATAGTGTGACTGAAGCTGGAATACAAAATAGTTGTTTAACTTGTGATGATGAAGTGGAATTTGAATACGAATACCGAAAAATAAAACGTAGTGTCCTGGAAAACTCTGCATTTCGATTGGATTATGTCCATCACCTGAAAATATAACGGTTTGTTCTGTAACTGTGTTAAGTCATGACAATGGAAACTTAATTGAGCCGGATTCCCTGACAATTAAAGAAATTCGATTGGATGGCGATATCAGATTTGGTTTATATAGCGAGGACATTTCGATGATTGGACGTCCACCATATTTCATTGAAATAATGTTTCGAGCGAACTATAAGTCTGTTCGTTTAACTGATTTCTTACATCAAGTTTTGATTGATATTGACAAGAATGATGATACTATAATTCAGTTGAGATCATACAATAATCGTATCAATAAATTCATTCTGAATAGTTTTGTTGAAAAATACTACGACTTCAAAATTAATTTTCAAAATATCATTTTTAATTTTAAACGTTTAGTAAAATGGTTAAGTAAATACTCCAACTCAAATAGTGTCATCTTTACTGGCTGCATGTTTGTTGTTAACAATAAACATCCCAAAATGTTAAGAAAGATAGTTAATGAAAATAAAGTTATAAACATTGACAGGTGTCTCTACGATCTAACATTTCAAAATATGAAGTTTGATACACCAACCTTATCAGCATTATACCACCTTAATTGTAGTTATACTGTTTTCGATGGATGCTGTCTAAACACATCGTCATCGGCTATAGTTCCACTGAAATTAATAGATCGTACATTTCAGTTCAAAAATATGAAAATTGATTTGCAACTGATAATTCCATTACTGAGTGCTACAATTGAATTTCATAACTGCCAAATCCAACCAATTCATGGTCAAATATTTCAAAGTAATTTATTTGCTAAATTATCTCGAGGTAACCTAGCAAGTTTTTTCATCATGGATATTGACGCAGAAGTATTAATAAAATTATCAGAATATGTAAGGCCAATAAAGCTCCAGAGTTGTCGTATTCTATCGAATGAAAGTGTTAATACTCCCTCCAATTATCCAATTAACTCCGAAGCTAACATTAGTATGAAGGATTGTGAAGTTGAACCGAAAGCAGCAGCGAAAATTTTAAATAGATTTAACCAACTAATTTTTTATAGATCCCAGTTAATGTGTACAGATCTCTCCACAACGAATAATCCTACGAAATCCAATTCGAAACTAAACATTAGAGATATATCAATTACTCCCGAATTTTTAACAAGTTTGAAACATTTTGCTTTTGGTAATGCAGTTTTTGTTGATTGTCCAATTACAAATCAAAATCTTATAGACATTTGCTTAATTGCACCACGGTGCAAACGTATACGTATCATCGGGGCACATAAAATCGATTATTCTTTTTATTTTGAACTTATAGCCAAAATATATGAAAATCGTTTAGACGAAATGCTGCACGATTTAAAGGATGGGATTGCTGTTTCTTTAATTAATTTATTTGACATAGATTGGTCCGGTAACCCGGAAAATCGCAAACACATGAACTGGCACAATATAAAAATTAAGAGTGTTCTTGTAAATGACGTGTCAGTCAAATTAGAATATTTCAGAAATGATGAAGTGTTTGATTTATTTTATGACCAAAATGATTTACCAAATGACTCGGAAGAATGCGAGGTCGATTATAGTTAAAATTTAGGTTAAGTTAAAATTAATTATTTGTATAATTATTAAATGTGAATAAAGTTTGACAAACTTAAATATTGGTTATAATTAAATAACTACTCATCAACGGTGGTCGGGGTCATTTCGGAACGTCTCCATAGAATCTTATTTAAAATGGCTGATGCATGCTCCTGGTACGGAAATGTACAATAAAGTATTGTTAAAGTATTGAATTTTGAATAATCTCGATCCGAAATCCTACTTTAATTATAGTTCACGATTTGATGACGGAATTGTATACCAAGAATGTTTGCAAAATGTTTACCAAAGGTTCTCATTATGACATGATAGGGTAGGAGAAGCACAAGCCAACCATTACGGTCCAGAAAAGAGGATAGTTTGCCTTTTGACGTTAACAATGTAAGATTGTTAGATATTGGTAATTATTGTTAGTTGGTATGTTGAGAGTTTTTTTATTTGATCATAGACCTCTATCTGTTACATCATTAGTACTAGCGGATGGGGCATCCATGTTTCGTAACAACACATATTTCGAACCAAACATGAGACGCAAAGAATACGACCACAGTATCCAGAGCTTGTCGAAGGAGGCACTTAATTTGGTTGGATCGCTGGATTGACGACCCGCATCCGTAAAAAACATTTACTGTTAAAAATGCCAATAAACGAAAGAAATCGGATACCGGCAAACTAGAAATAGCCCCCAATTATGTATTCTGATACGAGATTAAGTATCACCGCGTGGAACGTGCAGTCACTTCGAAAACTTGGCACATTCGGCTGGAAGTCGAAGAAATTCAATGGCCTAAAAGTGGAGACCATTTGTTGCAAGGCTATACACTGCTACACAGTGGAGATGACCTCGGAAATTTTGGAAAACTTTGTTAACGTCAATGCGGTACTCGATACATGAATTGAACATATTTTGCACCTACGTAATGTTCCACATGTATCACTAGCTGTATTTGAATACCCTCAAATACAGAGCGCAGAGATTAAAGAAAAATCGTAAACCAGAAGTTGATTGCATTAATTCAGAGCTCTTGATATTTGGAGGGCTAACTTTGTGGAACTGTGTTTTCGACCTTTTTCGATTAGTAATGCGAAATGAAATTATGCCTGACGAATATGGAAAGTGGCCGCGTTATGCCCAATATTCCTAAACGGTGATTGCTTGAAATTCGTGGACAATCGTGGTATAGCTCGCTTTTGCACAGCATACAAGTTACTGTCATACATTATCTTGGAAAGAATTACTCCTTTGGCGGAGGAAATTGTCGTTCTACGAAACATCTCGCGATGTACACGAGGTATTCGTAGATTTCAAGAAAACCTTTCCTCGATCAACCGAGCGAGACAAAAGTATGCGCTTGAATATTTAGGAATACCAAACAAATACGTACATCTGTGTAAAACGACACTAAATTTGTCACAATGTTGTGTCAAAGTTGAGAAAACGCTATCGGGAACTTTTACAATTACTTCTGGTGTTCGACATGGATATGCGCTTTCTCGATACTTTTTAATCTCATGTTTGAATACGTCCTTGGTAAAAAATTAACACCTCAAGACTTATTCCAACAAGCCAATCAACTTTTAGCATATGCAGATGATATCTGTGTGATTGAATTAAATGACAACGGTATGGAAGAGATTCTGGATCCACTGGAACAATGTTCAACTTCCGTTGGTCTCAAAATCAACGAGTCAAAAACCAAATAGCTGATCTCTGGTTTTCGAGACCAAGACGCAATTGATTTTAGTATAGTGATAACCACACATTGGAAGGAGTTGTGGCGACCAGAGCAACTAAAAATAACTCACAAAATTGCTCACGCAACACGCAATTAATAAAAATCGATATTGCGAGTTAAGTTCTTGTAATTCACTAGTACTGTCGCGTCACAACTGAACGTATATATACGAATCGCACAGTAAGAACATCAAGTCCGGTAGCATATGCCTGATGAGATGGATTTGGTCTTTTCGATCACTCAGTCATTCAATGACGTCATCATCAGATCGAAACCGGCCTAGTGGATTACAAGAACAAGCAAACAACTCGAAGTACAACGCACATTCAAATTTACAACAAGCTACACGCTTCAGAGTAATGAGATTCAAGCATCTTGGATCTCTCATTACTCACGATAATAGAGTGGAATAGGATATCAAGGTTTGCCTTACCGCTGGCAATCAGGCTTTATATCCTCTACGGCCACTACTGAAATCAAAATATCTTGGAATGCGGATATGGTGAAACTGTACAGAGTGTTGATCAGACCTGTTGTCATGTATTGATGTGAGAGTTGAACGTTGATTGATGAGTACGAGAGATGGCTTCTAACATTCGAGAGGAGGATCATGCGTGTGATATATGGCCCAAAACGCGACGATGATGGCACATACCGAGTTAGATTCTACCACCTGATCAGGAATTTAATCTAAAGTCCTCTGTAGTAAATCGTACATGAAATCAAAGGACAGCGAGTACGCTGGCTCGGTCACATTCTACGTGCTGATCCGAACCGAATGATACAACGACCTTTGAAGGGAGAACCGCCTTTCGGTAGGCTAAGAGGTCACTGTAGGCTCCACGGTGTAGAGAACATCTTGACTATTACGAACTGTTAAAGTCGTACTTGAAGAGAACATACTTTATAGAGCTAAGCAGGAAGGAGTTTACTCCAGCATAAAAGAAGCTAAATCACGAGTTCTGCAGTGAAGCGTCTAACACTATAGACACATATCTGGTTTCGTAACTACAGTTTCGAGTTAACCAAGATTTAGTTGTAATGTGTCACTGCTAACCATGGTTTGCAACTTGGTTTAAACATGGTTTGGGAATAAACAATTATTTTCTCATCCCATGGCATTTTAGTGATGACAGTGCCAAGTTATTAAGTTAGTGAATATCGAAAACTATAAATATTGGTTTTTTCATGTATTTGTTAATTTTTTATATAAAAAATGAAGTTTTTAAAACAAATAAATTAATACAGAATTCGTAAAATTAACAGAAAATAAAACTAAAATATTTGGGTGGAGGGCGAAATAAAAATATTTTTAACCACGCAGTTAGCGTAAGAATTTTGATAAACTGTCAAATTAAATGAGAACTAGAACTAGACTACGACAACCAGGTTACGAAACTAGATCTGTGTACGGTATTAGGGCTATTCCTTTTTGTACTGTTTACAAGTGATTTTCCGCAGACGATCGCCACGTTTACAGATGACACTGCAACTGTTGGTGACACAATCGGTGAAGCCACACTCAAACTACAAATAGCCATAAATAATATCCAAGATTTACTAGCTACTCGTAAGTCGAGAATTGAAGTGAATGAATGTAAGCCCACTAATAGATCAATACAACTACTCCCTGTGACTCTTAATAATTATCCTGTACCAAAAATAAGACCACACGTAACATCTGTATAACAATCTGTGCGAAGGAAGTGAAAATAGCCGACAACAAGAAAGCTTCTAAGGCTTCCGAGTTAAAAATCTCCCATCGCAACTTTGACCTTTTTGTCGCATTGGTTTTCCAATATTTCTAAAACATCTATTTCAGCATTGAAATGTGCAGACGAAGCTTTGGTGGTGGATTCATATTTGCAGACCGACTTACTGGCCAACGTCTTCACTTCGAACTCGACCTTAGTTGTCCCGGATGGAGTTACGCCTCCGTCAATTCCGTGTTGTGGTTCCAAAGGGATTCTGTCAATATCTCGGAGGAAATTGTCTTCAAAAAGGCAATGGACGTAAATAAGGCCACCGGACCTGATGGAATTCCTGTACGAATATTGAAGGAGTTTGAAGGACGTGGCTCCAATATTAACAATATTTTTTCTCCTTTCATATAAGCAAGAGTAAATACCCGAACGCCTGGAAGCGTGTAATGGTGCAGGCGTTCCTTAAAATAGACCCCTCCAACTATCGGTCAATATTAATTGTGTCACCCGTGGCTAAAGTTTTTGAGAAATGCATTAACCAACAACTGGTGCATTATCTTGATATTAATAAAATAATTTCAGTGATCAATATGGCTTCCGCGAATGTCGCTCCACACCGATCTCTTGACGTATGTTGTAAACAAATGGAATCTCGCCCTTGAGCACCACGGAAAAAGCACCTGCAATCGCTTTGGATATATCCAAGGCTTTCGACAAGGTTTGGCATGAGAATCTCATTTGTAGACTTGTGCCATACGGCTTGGATTCGATGACTATCAGGTGGATAAAAAGCTTTCTCAAAGAACGAAAGATCAACGTTATACTAAATGAGAGATCATCAACGAAACACTCTCCAACTGCCGAGTCTATCAGGGATCAGTTTTGTCACCAACTTTGTTTGTGTTATACATTAATGACTTGTTGGATAGCACTGTGAACGCTTCCACAGTTTTGCATCAGCACGCTCAACGTGACCGAGCCAGCGTACTCGCTGTCCTTTGATTTCATGAACGATATCAGGAACTAGCATTAAATTCTCGATCTCGGTATGTGCCTTCAACGTCGCGTTGTGGGCCATATATCGCACGCATGTTTCTTCTCTCGAAAGTAACAAGCCATCTCTCGTACTCATTTGTCGAGGTCCATCGTCACATCCATTCATGACAACGGGTCTGATCAATACTCTGTACAATTTCAGCTTATTCGTTTTTGCTTATTTTTTTTTATTGTTTCATGTTAAAGTATTTAAAGTATATTCATTACAATTACAGGGCCTCGGATTAAATCGTGTCTTGTGTTATATTTTTTTTCATCCATCAAGAACCTATTAGCCAAGTGGCCATAACTGACCAAAAACATTATCTCGTTTTATACTTTAACCACTTCACTGGTTAAAAACACGATTTATCCGATACGGCGATTCAGCACCGTTCCTATACAAATCATGGATGGTTTATTGATCCATTCTTCAGCTCGAAGCAACATGATGTTGATTCAATCGTTGTATAATGTGTCTCATTACAACTTTCTCAAGCTGAAATCGACTCTCAAAGTGATAACATCTCTCTAGCCAAAATGTATATCAACAAAGTTTTGGGGTTGAAAACGCAACCATGTATATGGCACTTTTTTGTTGGTTTCGTCAATCAAAATTATCTTTCTCCATTGGCCCTATTCTGGTTTTCCCTGGGAATTGGGAAAAAAATTTCCCAATTCCCAACTATAATAATTCCCAATATTTTATTCCCCAATTTCCAAAAGTGTATTCTGGCGTGCTGGGAATTATTTCCCCTCTGTGAAACAAATAGTTTTAAATGTTCGCCACTAGAGTACCTTTTTAATGGTTTTTTTCATGGTGCGCTATGTTATTATATTTGAATATGATTTAAATATTGATGGATGAATAACAAATTAAAAATAAAAGATAGGTGTTTTCGGATTTGAAAAACAATTAAAAAATTTTAGGGTCGGAATTATTTTCTACATTCACTATTTATTATGATTATTAGTATTTATGAATGAGCTAAATTTTTTTATATTTTAGGGCAGATAAGACCAAATTTAAAAAAATAGGTGTTTTTGCTTATAAGAAATAATAAAAAAAATTTAAATTTATACTATAGTATTATGATTATGAGTATTTTACCATAAGAAATATGAATTCCCAACAATTTTAAGAGGGAAAAATAAACGTCAAAACTGTTATAATTGGGAATTATTTTTTCCAAACGAAATATTTTTCCCAATAGCCAGAATACACTTTTGGAAAAAATAATTCCCAACTGTTATAAAAACGTCAAAAATTCCCAATTCCCTGGGAAAACCAGAATAGGGCCACAGGTATTTTATTCCCGGATTTTTTTCGATTTCCATAACAAAACCGGTTTTGCTTGACGATAATTTTGGATTTTTTTTTCATCACCTTTTTTGGTTTCTTTCCATTCTTTGCACTCACACAAACAAATATAAATAAAAACAAATTTTCAAGGACATAGAACAAAACGAAACGAAAATATTTTTTACACATACATATGAAAAAAAAATCCGGTTTTTTTGTTGACTCGTCTAAACGATGAGGGAATTTTTGCTGAAGAATCTGGAATAAAATTCCTCGAGTAATCTTATATGTATGAGGTTTAAATTAAGTTTATGTCTACAATACTATTGAGGTTTTGCTGTAGTGCCATTTACATATATTAAGGGTATTTAAAAAACCTTTTGTTTCTAAAAACATGGCCAGTCCTATGTATGTGTAATTGGTTAGAAAGTGGTAAATACATCAACAATCGTATGAAAAAGTTGATTTTTTCGAAATTTTTGACTTTTAACTTCCTACAACTTGGTAGGCAGGCCCCAAAACCAATTACTTACTTTCCAGAGTTTGGAAAATGATTATTTATCAACAATCGTGGATTAGTAATTTTCATTTAAACCGATATTTAAATTCTTGTTATTGAAGATCTTGATTTCTAGATTTTTATATTTTCGATCGTGAATAGAAAAATAAAACAGAATGAATTTGTAATATCGGGTTTAAATGCAAATTGTTTGTAAGATTGTACTCTGTTTCCCGTTTACATGTAACAATATGATTTTATTTTGCATCCCGCTCGTTTTTTTTTCATTTTTCCTTCGTTTCAATTTTTTTTAGAAATAATGCAATCAGTTTTGTTCGTTGTCTTTTAGTGCATTTCGCTTCATTTTAATTTTATTTTTGATTTTGTTTCTTTGTATTGATGTTTTGTTTTATGATAAATTTTATGTTTTCGTAATTTATTTTCAATATACATAAGATTTTATCTGTTCGGAATTATTTTTTTTTTAGGTTTATAGATATTTATCAATTTTATTAAGATTTTGATAATATCTATCTGAATTTTAACTAGGAAATAAATTAAACAAAACGTAAATTTTATTATTTCCCAAAAAAGTTTCGTTTAATTCGTTTAATTTTTGGAAATAGAATTAACGAATTATATTATACAAATTTTGTCACCCGAACTAGTCAATAAAATTATGAATTGAATAATATCAAATTTATTTATATTTATATGTTTATTAAAATTTATATTTCCGCAAATATATTTTAAATTTGCCAAAAATTACATATATTTTTGGTCAATTTTTGTCATACTGACAAGTAAACATACAATACAATACAATAACAGTAACAGACAATGTACCATCAAGAACAAAAAAAAACAAAAAAATCCACTTATGTGATATTCTTTGCAAAATGAGAGAAAAGAGCACTTTTTTTTATCAAAGAATACGAAAAAAATAATTGCTCTTTTTGTCGATGTATTGGTGAAAATAAAATACAAATTATGATGCTACACAATTTACACAAACATAAATTTCATAGTATTGTCTTTTAAAACATATAGATTTATTTTATTATAATCCTTTATTATTATTGTTATTAACTTTTTATTTAATTTTGATAATTTCACACATTCTCGACAAAATATAGTTCACAAAAGAAATTAAAAATGGCGTTTTGTTTTTGTTTATATTGTTTTGGCATTTAAAAATTTATATGTGTGGGTAAATCTGTGAAAAAATCTCGATTTTTGAAAAGTGCTCGAGATCAAAAAAAAAGTGCTCGAGATCATTTCCAAAGAATGTGTAATGTCAAAAACGCACGTGTTTCGAGCAAAAAGAGCACTTTTTAGCTAACTTTTTTTTGTCCAAAGAATATAGCATTAAACAAAAAAAAAATAATGTTTGTGACTGTGTGTATTCTTTGTGTGCTAGAGTGTTTTTCCTATACAAGAATCAAATGCAAAAGAGGAGTTACGTTATATAATCACTATCGACTATATGACCTTCCACGTCGACTATATTATGTACTCTTTTGAGTGCATACTGTTTTACTATTCGTATATACTATATGTTAATACTATGCTATATGTTAATACAGGCAGTTTATATTTATGCGATATTCTTTGGACAAAAAAAAAGTTGCTCTGACAGAAAATTTTGCTCTTTTTGCTCGAAACACGTGCGTTTTTGACATTACACATTCTTTGGAAATGATCTCGAGCACTTTTTTTTTGATCTCGAGCACTTTTGAAAAATCGAGATTTTTTCACAGATTTACCCACACATATAAATTTTTAAATGCCAAAACAATATAAACAAAAACAAAACGCCATTTTTAATTTCATTTGTGAACTATATTTTGTCGTAAATGTGTGAAATTATCACAATTAAATAAAAAGTTAATAACAATAATAATAAAGGATTATAATAAAATAAATCTATATGTTTTAAAAGACAATACTATGAAATTTATGTTTGTGTAAATTGTGTAGCATCATAATTTGTATTTTATTTTCACCAATACATCGACAAAAAGAGCAATTTTTTTTTTCGTATTCTTTGATAAAAAAAAAAGTGCTCTTTTCTCTCATTTTGCAAAGAATATCACATTAGAAAAAACATTATAGTAGTATAGGTAATATGTTGGGGAGGGAGGAGAAACGAGAAATAAAATAAGAAACAAAAAATTGATTGTGGTGCGAGACAGTCGAATTTTTGTAGTTGAATCGAAATAATCACAGAAAAGAAATACGTAATTAAGAAAAAAATGTGTTTGTTAAATTAAAATCTAAATATAGTTGAAATTAATTATAATACAATAATAATTAATAATCATAAAAGTTATTTAAATAAATAGTAAATAAAATACAAGATAATAAATAAATAGTACATATCTAACGAAAAATAATAAATATTGGTGATGTCATTAATGGCAGAATTACTGACACTACACTAACTAATAACTGGTAACTAGCAGTTTTATTTTGATTATCGTTGAAAGTGCGTCGAGTGACCTAAAGTGGAAAGTGGTAAACTTGTGAATTACACCTAATAATTTGAGATCTGCGTGCGTGAGGAGTATTGATACAAAACTTCATTACCATAGTGGAACAACGATATTGGCGTTAAACGAGATATAATTGAGGGTTTTAGTTATCGTCAAACCAATTACGTAAAGTAAGTATGCTACTTTTATTTTATTTAATTTTTTTCTTCTCAAGTTTTTGAACCATTCTTTCTATTCAGTTCACATACATTTGGTCGATTGTGATCGTATGTTATATTTCGATCACTGTTTGTTGTACATCCCCATAAATAATTATGTTCATCATCAGCATGATACTGTTTCCAATGTTCATCAATAGGATAAATTTTAAAAGTATATTCTAAAATAAAGCGGTCCTAATGAAGAAATATTTCTAACGTTGTCATGTGACCTTGAATATATTTTCTAAATTTCTTTTTAAATTTTATATTTTCTTTAATGAACTCTTGCAGATTATATCTGTTGGAAAACGTAATATATCGTAACATGTCTGTGTTAAACAAGTATCCATAAGGTTGCGATGCATAAGGTGTAAATAAACTCTTATAAATTCTTTTGCACTGTCACATACTGTCGAAATTAGTTGGTATACAGTCTCCAATACTTAAATATCACTATCCCATATAAATTTTTATAATGAAAATGCGTTTTGTTCTTTATTACACCATAATGATTTAAGGAGATATGATTTAATCAGTTTATCCTGTTTAACAGTAATTCTAAAATACAAAAAATAGAATAGAATATGTCTAATCTCCTCACTCTTATATAATAACATCCTTACATATTACCTATTCTAATGTTACATTATTTTCATTTAAAATTGTAGGACCAACAACAAGTTTTATTGTGCATTCCCGTATAGACAACAAGTTATCTAAAATATGACGTCACGTAAGCAAGTTTTGTAAAATCTGTATACTGACATCTCAAACGAACGATTTTAGTCCCAGCATTTCAGATATATTTAAAGTCATTGGTTGAACCTCAAAATCAATCGGTGATGTAAAATAATTAAATTGGTGGAGAGAATGGTCAGGAAAAGTAGTGCTTACTAGCTTCGGTTTATCACCCAATGCACAGCTCGAAGTTTCAATTTTTCCGAATTCTCATTTTGAATCTGTGATGGTGCGCAACACTGCTAATAAGAATACATAGTAAAACTTTCAAAGTACGTCTGTCATAATTCAAGACGAACTAGGCCGTTTGCCCTATCTCATGTGGTTAAGGCCGTTTAAGTGACAGTTCCTGTACAGTTCCAACAAAAGTGAAAGATGCAACCAATCGGGCCGAGTTATCAGCCAACACGTCCTCATTTATATTTGGTAAAGATAACATAATTCTGGCAAACAAGTTGAAAAAAAGGTCATCATTATCTGTCAGGAGATACAGGTACACAATCTCTGCCGTTTCCTTTTTTCCCATTAAGTGGTGCTGTTTCCACCTCAAAAAAGATAGACAGCGTACTGATCATAACAGATAAATAACTTGATCTAACGACCTTTTGGGTTCGAAGCCATCTGGGCAGATGTATGATCATCCACTTCAATCTATATTTGGCTATGTTCATCACTACTGAAATAATTTTCTATGTCTCGCAAGCGTATGACTGTAAAACAACTACACACCTTCTGATAAAGAGATCAAGCGGCAACAGATGCATCGCAGTCTCCAGTGATGCAGTAGATATACGATATATATAGCTCCCATTTAAGATAAATTTAAAGTGGTGTGTTCATTTGATGATCGATGTAAATTGACATTTTGTTTCATTTATTAATTCACTTAATTCTATTTGTTATAGCTCTCACAAATTGGCACAAAGGAAGTTGAATGGTGTGGAAAGCATAACCTTATTGTTTATGAATTTGAACCGACTCTAACTGAAGATCTACAATTGTGTTTCGACGACGTGTTTTGCGAGTGGGGTGCCAACCAATCAATATTTATATCTCATGAATTCTTGTTTTTGAAGAGCACCGGACCTCCTCAATACAAAGAACATCTTTGTACTGACTGTTTTTCATGATCAACTTTTATCACGTTTAACAATTGAAGATATACTTTCAATAGAATTGGCCAACAAAGATCATCGTTTTGAATCATACAACAGTGTTTTGGATCGTGATATTCAGTTGCATCTCCGAAAACGATTAAATTTGTCAAACGAACATACAAAACTGGACACATATTATGTCGCTACCGAATTCACAAATTTCCTGAAAAACTCTTCACTTCGATTTGACATAATATCAGCTGAAAATATAACTGTTTGTTCCGTAACTGTGCTAACTCATGACAATGGAAACTTAATTGAGCCGGATTTCATAACAATCAAAGAAATTCGATTGGATCGCGGTATCAGATTTGGTTTATATAGCGAGGACATTTCGATGATTGGACGTCCACCATATTTCATTGAAATAACGTTTCGAGCGAAGTGTAAGTCTGATCGATTAACTGATTTGTTACATATGATTTTAAAAAAAGTTTTGGATATTTTTCACGATCTGAAATTAATAGATTGTACTTTTGGGTTTAAAAACATGAACATTGATTTGCAACCCTTAATTCCATTTCTGAATGTTATATTTGAATTTGATAACTGCCAAATCCAATCAATTCATGATCATAAATTGCAAATTGGCAAGCCGTTAAATCGCAGACACATTGATTGGCAGAATATAAAAACTGAAATTGTTCTTGTAAATGACGTGTCAGTCAAATTAGAATATTTGTCAAATGGCGAGGTTCTTGATTTATTTTATAAACAAAATGATTTAACGATAATTTAAATTTAGGTTAAGTTAAAATTAATTAATTATTTGTATAATTATTAAATATGAATAAAGTTTAAAAACTTAAATATTGGTTTAATTTAACTTAAGTATATTCTCAACACCATTCTCATGTTTTCGCTATTAAATTATGTACTTTGATTGTTCAATCGATAGTCTTGCTATTAAATTTATTTTCAATTTTGATTTTCTCAAAATTTGTCGCTCTCAGAAATAGTGATTATTTTAAAAACTGTTCATTAAATTGATAACCATTTATTATTGGATGTATATGAACAACTTTTTTATTAATTTAATTCCATTTTTATCAATTAAATTGCAAAATTTTTTTGAGTGCACTCATAGAAGTTTCAACATCCGTTCGATTCAGACGTGTTTTTTTAATTTTTGATTTTTAAATTAATTTTTAAATTTTGCAAAATTGTTTAATTAGTGTAATTATATTGTTGGCCAATTCTTCAGTGATATAAAAAAAGAGGTCAATATTTGATGGATTGCAAACGTAACTGGTTTGCAATGATTCTGTATTGATTGTTATGAATGTTTGCATGAGTTTCAAAGCAAAATGGAGAGCTGATTGAAAGCAATTCAGAAAGCCGAACTGACCATACTCAATGCTTTTTATGAACTAAAGAATCCCGTACACCCAATACCTGCAACCAAAAGTGTGTCTTTCCCGATAGAAGAACGTGTTGTTACTCGGTCGCTTACAAAAGCTGCGACCACTATAATACCAACTGAAACTGATGATTTATTCCAGCGAAATTTTAGTGCCACAATTAGGGTCCCTAAACGCGTTGAACTGCTACCCCAATTGACCTAACATCGAATAACTAGATTAAGTCTTAAGAAATTACCGAATGAAAATGTAGTAGAAATACCTAAACAGCTAAATGAGAATGGAATAACAAACAATGAAAAGCCTTAACCAAGCATTCCGGATGACCAAATACCATCAATGTTGTGGAAAATAAGCTGCGGATGAAAGACAGTCTCTCAGTAGAGATTAATCCAAAAGAACAGGAAGCTTTATCAACGGAAATTTACGTACCGCCTCGTTCGGATATTGAAAATCTAATGATTCCAAGCAGACTGCATAAATCTTCGTCGGTAGAAGTCATCCAAAATTATCCGATAGAGAAATTCAAAATATCAACAGCTAACTGTATCAAGATGGTACATAAAGCAATTAAGTGCGTACCTCGTGACCACTCATCATTTAGGATTAGTCTCACTGAAGAAGACTTTGCAAGGGCAGCAAATCCGAATCTTTGGCCTAATGGAATCCAACCCAATATAAACACCGTCTCGCCATCAGCTTATCAAGTCGATAGTATCATCACCAATACCAGTCATACAATCTACTATCAAAATGTCTAGCAAAGCATATCAATTTCTTAATTTCGTTCGGAAAACCTTGTTCTCATTTTATATAATTGTGGAAAAAAATTTTAATAATAATATTCAGAGCACGGAATTCTTCCCTAGTGATTATGTCGTCTAGAGATGTGACTTTTCCTCATCAAACAGTAAAAAATTAAAGGACGGCGGAGTACTAATTGCCGTTAACGCTTCAATTACCAGTAAAGCAATTCAACTCTCCTGTTGTCAAGTCGAACATGCCTGTGTAATAAAACAATCGATAAGAAAAAAATATACATTTATACGTAGTGTTGGGTGCGTAAATTACACGATGTAGTTTACACAGTTATTTACATGTAATTTACATGTAAAGTACACAAGTTATTTTTTACATTACGTAATATAAATAACGACTTTTTCATGACAAGGGCGCTATCTATTATATAATTTAATAACTAATAATTTAATTATTGTAAAAATTGACTGTGTAACGTTACAAATAAAACAAAAACAAATTAATATGTCAAAAATTTTTGATATCGTTTTGATAAAAAAAAAACCTAAGTATGTATTAGCATTGGTAATATCTGTATTTTAAATTTGAACACAGATGGCAGTGTAGATACATAAATGAACTTTGCCTAGAATTTGTAGATGTAGAAAAGTCTAAAATAATAATGATTGACTGTCTAAATGAACGGTTTGATTGATATTTATGATGCGTATAATACCTGGTTTATATTCAACGATTTTCGCCGAAGCAGACAAATGAAACGAGTAGGCGCAATTTAATTGTTTGTGTACAAAAAAGAGACAAAACGAAAAGAAAAAAATATTATTTAATTTTATTGTTGTCCTAGTTACACACAAGGCATTGAATTAGTCTATCCCGCTTTAATTGTCTGCTTCTGCAAAAGTCATTGAATGTAAACCAGGCCATATAAACAAATATTTATTACATTTATACAATATTTCCAGTTGTTTTTCATAGTTTTCACTTTTTGTAAATATTTTATGTAAATTACACGTTTTTTACTGTAATTTACGTTATTTACATAAAAATATAAATAACGTTTTTTACATGTAAAGTGCCCATCAATGAATTTAACTGTGTACATACCACCCTCTTCACCAAGTGAAACATACGCAAACTGCATGGAAACGATTCAAGAAATTTATAATCTTACTAAGCCGGGTGATTCTTTGGTAGTAGTGGAAGATTTCTTTACCAAAGTGAGCTGGTCTTATGACGAAGATCTAAAATGCATGCTTATATCTTCTACTCTATCTGAGTGTTGTTTTATTGATGCTTGCTTTTACTTTGATCTTAAACAAATAAATCATCTTCCAAATGTAAATAGTAGCTTTCTTGATTTATTCCTAGCAAACGAAGTTGACATCTTTAAAGTAAATGAATCACTGTCACCATTCACATGCAACTATATTCATCACAAGTCCATGGAATTCAGCTTTAATATATCAGAATTTAACGAACACTGCAATTTTCATCAAGAACCAGGTATACGACATAACTTTGCCAAAGCTAACTTCGTTGGACTTAAAGGATTCTTGAATAATAAAAATTGGGACGAAGAAATTGATGAATTGCAACTAAGGAACAATTCATAATCAAAGTTAAAAATAATATTAAAAGTGATCCCAAATATTTCTGGAATTTTTTCAGTGACAACAGGAACACAAAAGGATATCCGGCCACTATGCTCCTGGATAGATCATGTGAAATCCCAAAGAAATAGCAATCCTGTTCTCATCATTTTTTCAAAGAATTAACAGTCCTGATAATTCACCTTGTAATAATCATCCTCCCAGATACGCTAATTATTCAATACATATCCAAACTTTTTCTGAAGAGGAGATACTAACTGAAATTAAATCACTAGGAGGTGGCTGATATTTGCCTATTGGCTCATGTAGTTTGCAAACCTTTAAAACTCATCTTTAATAAATCATTGCAAACCGGAATTTTCCCTGATAAATGAAAAATTTCGAGACTTAGACCGATTTTCAAATCTGGTAAAAGAAATGAAATTTCCTTCTATCGAGGAATTGCAACCACTTCAATTTTACCTAAATTATTTGAAATACTAGTCTGCAATTCCTACAAGAAAATAGTTTTAAGCCATCTATCATTTCATCAACATGGATTTATGCCTGGCAGATCATCTGCCACAAACCTAGTTAAGTTTACACTAGCATTACTACTAAAGCTTTAGAAAATCATCAGCAAATTGACACCATATACACTGACTTACCATATACACTGACTTCAGTAAGGCTTTTGAGTCCATTCAACATTGCCAGATATTGATTAAACTTGACAAGTTTGGTTTTAATCAATGTTTGTCAAATGGTTTCAATCCTATTTATCGAAATAGCTGGTGAAAAGTCCAATCCTATTTTGGCAAAATCTGGAGTTTCCCAGGGTTTCAATATTGGTCCCTATCTCTTACTGATATTTATTGACGACATCACTAAAATAATTCAACACTCTTCTGTGCTTTTATTTGCTGATGATCTTAAAATTTCCCGATCAATTAAAGATAGAAGTGACTCTTACTAAGCTTCAAGATGATATTGACAAGATTTGTTCATGGTGTGAAGTGAACCAGTTAAAACTCAACATTCAAAAATAGGGTTTCCAAATATCCAAATATCCACGCCAAAGAAAAAGTCTAAATGTAATAAATGACAAAATCTCGGTGTCTAATTGCGATCACCTCTTCGAGAAATAACACGATCAGGAAACTTTTCTTAATCTCGAATGTTTTGTTGCTTGCATGGCACGTAGCGCCGTATTGTTTAAAATAAGCGTCGTCCACATCAATATCTTTCAATTTTGGCCATAAAATAACATTAATCATAACTCGGTAGCATAATCCATAGATCATAACAGTTGCACCAGCATCTTTTTGAAAAAGTAAGGTCAAATATCACCGCCAGCCCAACAACCGCACCAAACAGTGACACGTTGAGGCTGGAGCGGCTTTTCAACAATCATTTGATTTTCTGAGCCCCAAATGAGACTATTCTGCTTATTACCGTAGCCTACGATGTGAAAAGGTCCACCTCATAACTGAAGATGATTATTCCATGAAAATCTCATTTTGTGATTCTTCCATGAAAATCCGGATGTTATGGTGATTTTGACCGGCTTAAGCTCTTGTGTTAACTTTAAAAGTCTTAAGACCTACGTTTTTATGCAAAATACATGAAATTTTCGAAGATCGACCAAACGTCTAATCCCAAATTTCGAAGAGAAATCGACAATCCTGGGTTTTCCTCATCACTACAGGCTACAGCAGCAATACTCTCAGTTTTTGTTGAGAGACGCACTCGGTTTCGATTTTTCAGATCACTAACTATTTCAACAGCTCAAATTTTTTACCGATGGTGAGCACCTATTCAAGTTTGGACTGTCTAAAGATGGTCCCCGATGATCGTGCTTGTTTCAAAATGTCTCCATAGAATCAAATTTAAAATTACTGATGCATGCTCCCGGTACGGGAATGTACAATAAAGGGTTGCTGACCGGTCCATTATAGGAGTGTTGAATTTTGAATATTCTCGATCCGCAATCTAGTTAAGTTAATCGTATACTGAGAATGTTTACCAAAAGTTCTCACTATGACATGATTCCATATGGTAGGACCTAGGAGAAGCACAAGCCAACCATTACGGCCCAGAAAACGATTTAAGATTGTTAGATATTGGTAATTATTGTTAGTTGGTATGTTGGGAGTTTCCTCATTTAATCATAGGCATCTTTGTGTTATAGTATTAGCCCTAGTGGCTGGGGCATCCATGTTTCGTAAATATTTCGAACGAAACATGAGATCCTCTTTGTTAACGTCGATGCGGTACTCGATACATGGCGTGAACATTTTTCTGGTCTACTTAATGTTTCACATGTATCACAAGCAGTTTATAAATACAAAATACGCAGAGATGCTCATTTAGGATCCATCCTATGAGGAATTCACCATGGCCTAAACCGAGGACGTACGGTTATAGGTCCGACGTACGGTTATAGGAAGCATCTGCACATTGCATAGCTCCATGCCAGCCTATTGTACCTCCCGCTCCAACTGCCACAGCTTTAAACACTGCGCCATTTGGTCAGTCAACACATATCTGGTTTCGTAACCAGAGTTTCGAGTTAACCATGATTTCGTTATAATGTGTCACTGCTAACTATGGTTTGCAACTTGGTTTAAACATGGTTTCGGAATGAGCTATTTTGTCCCATGGCATTTTAGTGACAACAGTGCCAAATTATAAAGTTAGTGAATTCCGAAAACTATAAATATTGGGCTTTTCAATATTTGTTTATATTTCTTTATAAAAATTGAAGTTTTCAAAAAAAAATAAATTAATAAGATTTCGATAAATTACCGGAACATAAAACTAAAAATAGAAACAGGAAAGTTTGGGTGGAGGGCGAAAAAAAATATATCTAATGATAGACGGATTTAAAATTCAAAACAATGTCACTTGCGAGCAGTTCCAGTGCTCCTGTTCTTTTTATAGTTTTACCGGCTAGACCATTTTTTTTCTTCAGTGTTATCTGTCACTCAGGCTATATTGGCCCATTGTGAATTTCCACTGTATAACCGATCGCACCACCCAAAAGATCGATGGTGAAAACCGCTTTTCGCATCCTTTTAACTCTGGGCGGTCACTTTGGACCTTAGTCTGCTACCTTGTTGAATAGTTCCAGATTTTACCGAATTTGAGACTCAGCTGGGCTAAATTTTAGACAAACATTGTTTTTTGAAGAGTCACCCCAGTCAGTACATCAGTAAATCTATATTTACAACCCTTATACACTGACTCAGTTGATTTCTTCAACTATATATGTAACGTATATTGTAAAATCCTCATGTCTACATGATTTGATTACATAATATATAGAGTAATAAATATTAGTTCGGGTGTCAAGTGGTTTTATGTTCGTTACATAATTTAATTATATTACATTTTATTATGATTTTTTTTTGTCTTCAACTAACGAATTGATATCGAGAATTCGAAATCACCCCTAAAACCCAACCAAAAACCAAGCAAAAAAAAAACTTTGATTAATTATATTCCGACTCGACATTATAACCTTTTTCAACTATATACGGTTGGTGGGTGGTGATCTACACTATTATGCTACAACTAAATTCAGAAAACATACATAACGATGATTTATTGATGCTGTCGGAAAATGTGAAGCGATTTTTGATTACGTTGCTAAGTACTGTAGATATAACCTACATATATGTACGTTTGTAAATTATTTACAAACATAATTTAGATTTAATTATAATTAATATATGTGATTCTTATAAAGGGTTTTCCAATAAGAGGTTTCATTTTTATTTTACGGGTTTTCCGTATGCTATTGTTGGTCGCAATCTACACCATGGAGCCGTCATCGCCAACCACGACCTATTCGCTTTCCTTCAATGTTCGCTATATCATTCGGTTTGGATCAGTGGACGTGTTTTAATTTTACGAAGGATGTATTCCAACATGAGAATTGTAAGTATCGGGGACAGCGCATCTCCTTTTCGAACACCAGAGCAATTGCAATGGCTTGTTCTCAATTTTGGGACAGCATTATGACTGAGAGCTATACCACAATAATTCTCGCATTTCCAACGATCACCCTTCTCGAATATTGGGTTTATTTTCGCCATACCAATCGAACAAGGTCGAAAAGACAGTTCCACGAAGTAAGCCCTAAGAATCTCAAGAGCTCTGAATTAATGTAATCAAGTCCTAGTGAACGAGTTTTCTTTATTCTTTTCCTGGCCATGGTAAAATCCTCATAGTAAGATCCTCAATGATCATGTCTGCGGTCTGTATTTGAAGGTATTCAAATGTTCCATGTATCGAGTTTCCATCCTGGTTTCCACAGAGGTGTCGATCCTGGTCCCGAATGCTGCAGTTGACCGAAATCTTAAGGTAAGAAGGAATTTGGTGATTCCGTTATTAAAGAAACCACGCGGATTGCGCTCATTGCTGAGTTGTTGAAGTCTAAAAAAGCAATATGTGCGACCTAAACATTAAAAAAAATTTAAAATAATGATAATAATAACCTTGACAATGAATGTCAACATACATTAGTGCAGACGGGTATTGAACGTTACATTGCAGTGACTTAAAAAAGAAAAGAAAACGTAATCCCAAGTCTCGCAATCGGTTCGATACTATATACGTGTGAAAGATCACAGTAAAAATGAAAAATAAGAACCTAAAGAGAGACCCCCGTCGATTTACTTAAGAGAGGCACCAGCAATTGGTAAATGAACTCAACGCAAAAACCAACGGTGAATTGTTTATTGTCCAAATAAAACGTGGCAATATCAGTGAAACTAGAATCCCAGCAAAACTTATTGACGGCTATTCAAAAATTATAGCCATCTTAGAAAAAACCCAAAAATTCTTCTACACGTAGAGTGAGAAAGGAATAACGGTTGTTATAAAAGTGATCGAGTCCACCGTGCATCAGACGGAATTAGCGAAGAGCTAAAAGCTATATGAACTTTAAAGTGAAAAGCGTGATTTATAAAATAAATCGCGAGAGTAAACCACAACCTTTGTGGCCATCATCCGATCTATAATGTTAGATATTTATTGTATCGAAAAAAACTGCCAAGAATATGGCCATTCAAGACTGTAAGCTTCCAGCTGTGTGTGTTATATTTGGCAATCTACATGAAACCAGCAAATGCGAGCTGGATAAAAAAACAGAGGTCAGAAAATATAGTATCTGTAGGATACACGATCTACGATATACTAACCATCCTAGCGTAAAGTCACATGGTGGAACTGCTATCCTTGTAAAAAACAGAATAAGCGGTTTACTGTCCACCGAGACACTCAATTGAGAGGGAACAACTTGCTAATTACATTAAAACTCTAGGAGATAACTTCAACAGGAGATGACTTCAACACCAAGCATATTCAACGGGGTTCGAGATTAATTTCTACAAAAAGAAAAAACTGTGGGAATGTATAAAAAATGAAAAGATGGATCAAATATCTACTGGCCACCCAACCTACTGGCCAACTGACAGGCAAAAAATTTGACTTTTGTAACAAAGAGTATACCTAGAACAACAGTAACGGCCGAAACGTGCTACGATTTGTTTTCTGACTCCTCTCCGGTATTAATAACTATTAACAGTTCGTAGCGCCATCTAGATTTTTGACGAATCAACATACTAATTGGTCTCTATTTAAGTGTACAATAACCTAGAAGTGTTCGTTAAATATTCCTTTAAAGACAAAATATGAAATTGACGGAGCGGTTCAACAACTTACTTGTATGCTACAACACGCTAAAATCGCTACGCCGATTAACTCTGCTAATTTTAAGAAACGCAAACTAGCTCTGAATATTCAACAACTACTAATGACAAAACGCTCGATACGAAAATCGCTTTGTTATCTCAAGAGACTTAAGCCAGCACTCTCATTCCCTCCAATATGGCTCTCTGACGGACGCTGGGCACGAAGTGATGTAGAGATAGCAAATATGTTGCTAAACACATAAGCGCAGTGTTTCAACCGAACGAGCATACTGAAACTCAAGAGATTTTTATGAATTTTGCAGATACGTCTGAAAGTAAGCCAATCAGATCAAGGACAACTTCGATGTAAAAAAAGTCACCCAGACATGATATGATAAGTGGAACTTATATAATATAATATAATGAAAACAACTTTTAAAAAAAGTCACCCAGACATGATATGATAAGTGGAACTTATATAATATAATGAAAACAGGTCACTATCCAGAAAGCTGGAAAATTTCATCATAATGATTCCAAAACCTGGCAAAGATGAAACAAAAGTTAACTCATATCGCCCAATCGACTTATTACCAACTCTCTCAAAGATGTTCGAAAAAATGCTGGTGCAAAAACTTAAGCCAGTTCCGAACGAGTAAAACCTCCTTCGGGATCATCAATTTGGATTTAGAGAAGAACACGGAACCGTGGAACAAATTCACTTGAACTACATTTAGATAGAAGAGTCTCGTGGAAAAATCACATTGAAGCTAAAAGTCAACAAATATAATTAAAATGCGTCAAACTAAATTGGTAAATTGGAAAACAGTCAAAGCTAAGTCTAGACTGTAAGGTCTTGCTGTACAAAATGATACTTAAGCCCATCTGAACATAAGAGGTATTCAGTTGTGGGGCTCCGCGTGTGCTTCCAACATAATAAAACTGGAAAGGGTGCAGTCACGTATAATCTGAACGCACCCTGGTATATAGCCAATGCAAACCACACATAACGTGATTTACTCATCGGTACTGTAAACGATACAATTCAGTACAGCGAAAAATACCAGTTAAAACTATCATACCAACGGACTAGCCAGAGAACTATTAAATAGGCTACGAAATAGGCGACTAAAAAATGGATAATCTGGATCTCGCTAGGTAATTAAGAAATTACCGAGTGCACATTAATATTAAGAACTAACATAGGTTAAGTCTTTTTTTTTGTTTATTTCTATGCAATCTGTTTGGGAGCTCAAGGCCCTCCCAACTCTTTCACGGATCGCTTATTTACGTCCTTTCCTAACGCTTTGCAGCCAATTCGAGGACGTATGACTATAGGTCCGATTTACCTAACCATTTACATATTGCATAGCTCCATGCCAGCCTATAGTACTGACATGGAAGATGGTTCGGCCCATATACTCCAACAGGGGGTCATAGTTGTGTTCATTCACACCACCGATCGTAATCAAGTGTTGAAAAATCTCTTTTGCATCCTGCTCCTATCAGGATTCGAACCCGGTACCTCCGTATCTCCCCAACTGCCGCAGCTTTAACCACTGCGCCACCTGGACGGTTAGGTTTAATCTTATAAATTGGATTGTTAGTTTCCTATGTAGGAAAGATTCAAGAATCAAAGCCATAGGCAGTAAAAACCCCAAAAAAATCTCTTGTCCTCCCTAACTTGTGCGAAAATTTCCATCGTTTACCAAACAATGGTCACGGAGAGTTTTGTTGACGACCAATAAGATCTCACGTCTTGGACAACCCGAAGTCACTCTATATTTAAATCATCACATGGTCAATTTGGCTTCTTGTTGTTTTAAGTGGATGTGTCCATGTTTCCAAATCGATGCTCTATGAGGAAAGAATGGCCACTTTGAGATCATAAGTGATCGCAAAGTATATTATTCTTTCGTCGGTCTGATGTCTGCCAGCTCTGTCATTAAAGTTAGCAATCATGATGTTGGCTTACATCAGTGGGCGCATGTACTCATACAGTTAACAGGTTGGCTAATCTCATGTGCAAGCGAAGCTTACACATTCGATTATCGACTGTTTGTTGACATATTTAAGATTTGTTCTGTTTTACGAATGAGTGTCATCAGCCTAGTGATCCAACCAGATGTAGTCTCCTACTACGACACACTCTCGACACTGTGGTGGTATTCTATGGGTCTTATGTTTCACTCGGCTTATTTACGAAACACGCACAGGGCCCATTTTGAATAGCCTACTATTTGGGCAGATGTCAATTTTGAAGCTGTCATCATTTGACCTTTGATTAGTAAACTTCGCCATTACTATAGGTATGATACGATACACGTTTCAACAACGCATTGGAATTGTTAAAATCCACTACAAAAATGGTGACAATTTTGCACAGTTCGCAGAATTGTCACATTTGGGGCTGACAATGATTTTTGAAAACCTCAACGTGTCACTGTTTGGTGCGGTTTTTAGACTGGCGGTGTGATTTAACCTTACTTTTCGAATATGACGCGGGTGCAACTGTTACAGTGAATGGATCGTGCTACCAAGCTATGAGGACGACGTTTATTTTCAGCAAGACGGCGCTCCGTGCCATACAAGCAATGAAACTGTCGCAATTTTGAAAGAAAAGTTTCTCGACCGTGTTATTTCTCCACAATTAAATGCCCTTAGCCTCTTTTCTATGGCAATGCTCCACCATCGATTCAACACCTGAGAAACGTGGCTGGAAGACTGAAATACGTGGTTATCGAGGACAGTCAGCCACAAAAGTGCGAATTGGTCACGGAAAACTTTAAGAGGATAGGATGCTTCAAGCCTAGTCATAGTGGCCATTTGGCTGATATCGTTTTCAAATGTTAATGGCATTAAAATAAAACCTCTTATTGGCAAACCCTTTGTATATCGCAGGAGCATCGTAAAACAGCCAGATAAATCTTTCAATTAATTCTTCTCCTTTCCACATGTATAATAAATTAAATGTTTTTGTTTTATTTAAATTTGTTTTATTTAAGTTATTTTTAATCCTTTCGTATCTATAGCTATTCATACTTGCCAGCTGAAAAATTATCCTTCGCCTCCGGATTTAAAGGAAGGAAAAAATCCAACATCTTTTCTTTAATAAATTTAAGTAAATTTTAATCTCAAAAAAGTATAATAAAAAAAAGTTAAACAAAACCCAATCCCAACAGCCTCACACTACCTACACCCATTCATTATACAATATTTATCACTATATCTTGTGAGGTGAGGGATGAGGATCGTACCTCCTTTTATTTTCTGTACCAAGTATTTGCCTTAAAATTATATTTTTTGAGATTTTTTTTATACATGAAGAATGAAACAGGATTAGGCAACAAAATCCAAAAATAAAATTCACTTAATTAATTAATTAATTAATTGATTATATTTAATAAATAATTTAATTGAGTACACTTTTATTATTAAATTAAACTTTAAGGAATTAAGGAGGAGTAACGTTTTTTAAGATACGAGACCGACGAAAGTTAAAATAAAAATAAAAAATTTGAATAAAACTTAATTAATTTGTTAATTAAAATACAACAACAATAACGTCGCAGCATGCGAGGATGATAGTAGATAAGAAAAGGATTAAGCAATGGAAACATAATTAGTTAATTGAAAATATGTTGGGTGCGATTTATTTTAATGCCTGGTTATAATTCGTAGAATACCACCACAGTATCAGAGCCATCTAGATTACAGAGCCGTAATAATACGTCATACGGTTCGTAACTATTTCGAACGAAACATAAGATCCATATAATACCATCAAATTACCCTATGTAGGAGGAGTGACTAAATCGGATTGGATGTGCCTCCTGTGGCTATACAGTGCTACATAGTTGAGATGACTTTGGCAAACTTCTCACTTGGGCAGATAAGATAAGACAGATAAGACTGTATTGGAATTCCAAGCCGCCGATAGTTAAATGTAAAACCTACGCTTACAGGTGACCACACCGTGGCTAACTACGTTAAGTGGAGAGCCAAGCAAAAATACAGGACTAAACAACTGTAAATCCTTGGACAAACGACAACTAAGATTTAGATTTAGAGGAACTGAATATTGCAGCCGAGCCGAATAACTAAGAGGTGCTTTCGGTTTCTATACAGAACATATCTCTGGTGACATCTGGTGGCTCTTAACGAATACACAAATCCACAACCATCTGAAATTCGATTAAAAGCTCTTCAATTAAGAAGAAGATCTCGAGATGTCTGTGACGGAAACAGCACGCGCTGAAAAGTGCTCTTGCTGTTTCCGACGGAAAAACTCTGTCCTCCTTTAGAAGAAGAAACAGTCAAAGCCCTCTTCAGAGAACTAAATCAAAAGACAAAGAGTATTCTCTTGCTTGAAGTTACAGGTCAAATAGCGCAAAAAGTGAAAAGCACCTTTTGCGTCTAGCGATCCTTTAAGTTTAAAGTGCTTTGGTCTGTATAAGCGTATGATTCCCGGTGTGCAAACGATACAACTTTTAAGTGGAGCCACGAGTTTGAACCGACTCTACATCACTAGGAGAAAGCTGAACTGGAGTGTATCTTGTTTTGCCACCTTCCCAGACCTGTATAAGGAGTACAGTTTAAAGCCATATCCTAGAACCTTTGGCTCAAACACTACTATCTTTGGCAAACAGAGAAAACCGAAAGGAATACTTCTTCACCTTGGTCTAGATGAGCCATCTATACCAAGGCTGGAAGTACTTGGTTTTAAACCCTTCTTTGTTTTTAGAAGAGTCAAGAAAAACTGCATTCATTACTATCTAAACCTATATTCTTGATTCAAGGGCCGTAAATTTATAGGAACAAAATCAAAGAACCTAATCCACAGATTTCAGGATTTCTTTTGGTTTGCGATACCTGCTCGAACCTAGAGCATCGTGATTTTGTAAGTAGTAACATTAACTACAAACACCTTACAGTCATTACCGTCATCGTCGTTGAAGTCAAGGAACAGGAGATTAGGTGTGAGGTTCTAGTGGTCTCCGCTTACTGCCTATGTGATTCGAACTTTATCCTCCTACTCAAGAGTTTACCAAAGGTATAGAGTACGAAAACCGTAATTGTATCCCTGCATCTCTGATATAAGTCTTAGAGGTATCTCACTCTTGGTTCAATACCTATCTATGTCTTACCTAGTCATCTCGAATGTGGGCAATAGATCTCACTATTTTGACAACCTTAAGGCAAGAAGTAATTTATATTACTCTTGCTTCGTGGAGCCTAAGTTGAAAAGTCGTACCTTGGACGATTGTAGAGGACATTACTCTCTCTAATCATCGCTACATATCCTTCTCTCTAACCAGCGATAAACCTTAAATTAGAGAACTTTGGGACCCAAGAAACACGGATTGGCAAATTTATAGATTCCATCTCAACCAGTCACTTCTAGTTCAGATTTCGTTAATCAGCACATATCAGAAGCTGTGGTATGGCGATAACCACTTGCTGACTCTCCAATACATACACAGTAGAAAACAAGGAAGCAAGGGGTAACGGAGTAATTCCAAGAGTTAGTAGTCAACATCGTCCGACAAGTGAACTCATCGTACCCGAACTACAATGTTGAAGCACCGAGTTGAGCTAGGTGTGGGTACATTCTTCAACGCTATTCGCGACGTGCAAATGAGGAACCAGTTATAACTGAGTGGAAAAAAGCAGCCTGTGGAAGTGTTAGCATTGGCTATTAGATGTGGAAAGATGGAACGAAATTGAAACCCACAAAGATAGCACGATTTACAAAGTCATCAACCAACAGAGATAGCACGATTTACAAACCACTAGTAGTAAAAGGATCAGTTGAATATCATCGGCAAACTGCAAAACTAGTTGGTTTCGCGTATTTTCTGTGTGCAGTTTAGAGCTTTACAGGGTGAAGAGATTTGGCGATATTTTGTCATATTATATAATCAAGAGCCCTTTTCCCTTCATCACCATTCTAAGCTCTCCAAACTTTAGTAAGCAGTATATGTAATAGTGACCGAAGGAGAATCTGGTTTGAATCCAGTGTCCAGCCCAGAGGAGACCATGTAATATTTTATGTTGAAGTTCGGTTTTCGAAACCAGCTCAAATGGTAATTATGATAGTTGAATTCAGCTTTGCGAAGTAGTAACGAGATGAGGAAAGAGAAAAGACTATACAACGAGCAAATCAATATCATGTGAATCCAGCCAGTCGAGACCAGTTGTATACACAGCTCGAAATATACTAGTATTGTTTTAACCAGTGAAGTGTAAAAGTGAAGTGAAGACTCACGTGACAAAGTCTCCAGTGACAATATTTTACAATTCACAGAGGTTATGTAAAATAAAGAAAATTGAGAGTTTGACTAAGTTGTGGCCGTCTGAATTTTCATCTGAGTCGTTCAGATTACGAATTCGAAGAATCGTATCAATTATCATAGGAGAATTACGAGCAAACCATTACCAATAAAGTATTATTTTATGTATTCTAATCTTGCTAGCAAAATCCAATAGTACTATTTTTTTAAGCCGCCGATTTCTACACCGCTTTAATATTTCCAATGTGTATGTCAGTTGTGTATGTCTTCATTGGGAAATGCCTATATCGAAGCCTGTTCTGTTTTCCGCATCGTTTACATTTATAAATAGTGTTACGGACGTGGGTGACATCTCTGATTGAATACAATAACTAAAACAATGCAATTGGAAATCAGCATTAATCGCAGTATACAGGCAAAATAATAAACAAAGGGAAACTTCTACTATAACCGAGAAGCGGGCAAAATGAGTATACATAAATCGCGAACAGGAAGCATACATTTTGATTATTAATAAAAGATATAGTGGAAAACAAGCAAGTGGTTTTTATTATTCACAATCCAGTGATCGAACCGAGGATTGGTTTGAATCCCTACTAGTGGAAACCGTAACAATTGGTGACAGCGGTGGGATTGTGGATAAGGAGACATGAAGCTACTTGAGCTGAAAGTATCGGAGCTGAAGAACGAGCTGAGTGTACGGGGTTTTCCTAAAGTGGGTAGCATAGCAGAATTACAAGAGAGTCTACAACAAGCTTTGCTGGAACAGAACATCGATTCAGACCAGTTCGAATTTAATACTGTAATACCGGAGGATCCAATGAAAGGGGCAACAAATGCCGGAGCAACAATAAATAAACCTACCTCACCACCGGTGCAATAAATGATGAATGGTTTAGAACCAAATTTGAAAACCGGCCAAGAAAATTTGAAAACCGGACAAGAAACTGTGCTAGAACGGTTGGAAGAACAAGAAAATATTCAACGGCATTTTATATCCGAAGTGAGTGAAAAGTTCCGCGAAATGTCCATTTCTTTAAATGTCAAAGTGGATGCAATCAATTGTCAAGTGGAGCAACGATTCGAAGCGACTGAGGAAAGGTTTTTAAAACTTGAAAAAAAGATGATTAGACATTAAAAATAATGGTGGTGTTCCTCAAATTGTAAAACCAGTCAGCGGAATTAAATTAAAGCATCCGACATTCGACGGAACAAAGTGGTTTAACATTTTCAAATTACAATTTGAAACGGCAGCATTAAGAAATAATTGATGTAAGGAAGACCAGGTCGCAGCTCTCATAGTGGCGCAGTGCGGCAGATATGTTGCAGATCGTTCCAGAACCAGAACGCGGGGACTGATAGAATCATGCTTGCCTTGGAACGAAAATATGGTGCTGATCATAAATGAGAGCTATACAGGATGGTGCTCAAGGGTCGTTCTAAAATAATTGGTGAAACACTACAGGAGTTTGCAGCAGACATAGAGCGATTGGTGCATCGTTCCCATCAAGACGGCCATATCTTCTTGATTGTGGTCAAGTGGAGAGTAAGGAATATGTCGTTAACGTGAGACTTATGCAAGTATTACCATTCGATGAGTGGACCAACGAAGAAATCAGAAAGCAGCTTTCAGAAGATCCGGATTTATCGATCATATTAAAATTCGTGGAAGACCAGTACAGACCATTATGGAAGGAGATTGCTGACAAAAGTCTTATAGTTAAGACATATTGGACTCAATGGGATAGTCTGTTATTTGAAGATGGCTGTTTAAAACGAGTTTGAGAAAGTTCCGATGGTAACAATAAACAATCATTAGTGGTGTTACCAAGGATCCGAATTCCAGAAATTTTGAGGTAGTATCATGGAGGAACTAGTAATGGCCATCTAGGCATCAATAAGACTTTGGCAAAAGTCCGCGAAAGATTTTATTGAGCAGGATGCAGACAATCGATCGCAGAATGGTGTCAAAATTATGACCAGTGCATGGCAGTTAAAGATCCTGCAAAACGAGGCCATGGAAAAATGCAGCAGTATAACAGCGGAGCATCATTTGAGCGGATCGCTATTGATATTGCAGGTCCATTTCCTACCAGTGAAAGCAGAAACAAGTATGTTTTAGTTGTGATAGATTATTTCAGTAAATGGCCTGAAGTCTATCCTATACCGAACCAAGAAACAACAACAATCACTAACGCTGTGGTAAATAATTGTATTAGTCGATATGGAGTACCTAGGGAACTGCATTCAGAACATTGAGAGAAACCAACGTAATTGGGACAGAAAGATACCACTGTTCTTCATGGCATATCGGCCAGCAACACATGATACAACGGGAATAACACCAGCTTCCATTGTTTTTGGACACAATTTAAGATTGTCTGGGGACTTGAAGTTTGGGGCAGTTCATGCAACAGCTTTGTGTGGACAAGCAGACGATTTGTCAGAGAAAGGATACAAATTTCAAGTGATAGGATGGAGGCACGATATGACATCCGTTCAAATAATAGAGGATTTGAAGAAGGGCAGTTAGTCTGGCTTGACAATTTACAACGAAAGAGATGCTTATCACCAAAACTGCAACCTGACTGGGAAGGACCATACAAGGTGATTGCGAAAATCAATGATGTAATCTACCGAATTCAGAAGGGCATCCGAGGGAAACCAAAGGTTGTGCATTTGGAAAGCTCTTTATAGAGGAAGAGAATTGAACCCTGTTCGGGGCGGACAGGTTTGGGCAGAGGGTGGTGTTATGGACGCGGGTGACATCTCTGATTGAATAGAATAACTAAACGTTCGTAATTGGAAGTCAGCATGAATCGCAGTCAACAGGCAAAATAATAAACAAATGGAAAATTCTACTATGGCTGAAAAGCGGGCAAAATGAGTATAAATACGCGAACAGGAAGCGTAGAGTTTCAGTTTTTGAATTGGAACAGCGATACGTTTAAATCGGGAAAAAGCCATAAAAAGTGAAAAAGTGAAAGTAATAGTGAAATAATAGTGGTGTAAAAGTGAATTGTGGTGAGTAACAATACCAATCTTTTTAGGTTTGATCTTAGCATTCTGGTTTGTGAATCGTTGACACTTAAGCTTTTTTAAATCTATATCAGTCAAGCTTCGGACAACTAATATCGATTTCTCCTGGCATTAGTACTGTCGTAGCTGTGAACATGTATAGAAAGAAGAAATAGTAATTCACTTACCTTGCATATGCCTCAGTTTTGCGCGTATTATAAAATCTCACTAGTAATGATGTTCAGCGCTTCATCAAAAGAAAGTGATGTCGTTGGTTATCACTTATCAGTTTTAAATTTGGCCACAGTACCATTACTCATGACTGAGTAAATAGTACGCTGGACCAAAAATATCGAGTACAACCGAATATATTTGTTAAAAATGAGATTCAGTTGGCGAGAACGATTCAAAAAATAAAATAAATCCCCGACACATACTTCCCAACATTAATCATTAATTAAATATTCCTCCCACTACCCAAATATATGTTCCCTACATAATACATAATTTAATTTATTTATCATACTGATTTAATTTATATTTGGTTGATATAAAATATTTATTTTTTATTTTAAATTATTTAATTAAATTATGAATTTGTACTTACCATGGTTTTTATTAATTTTTAATTTGTCATCACCACCACGACTACCACCACCACCGCCACCCCCATCACCATCATCCCGATGATCATCATCGTCGTCAACATCATTACAACAATATTGATTTGGTGAAATGGTTGGAGGACCGCTAGTCACCGCAACTCCGCTACAATTCGACGAATTAACTTTTGTTGTTGTATTGTCGAGGAGTAGCAACTCGTTAATCGGTTTGGTACGAAATGCGGACGGCATTTCGATTGTGGTTTTAATTGATTTGCTTTGGCTATCGACTCGTATCAAATTTAGAGCGACCGAATTTTCGGGATCGTCGTCGGACAACGAAGCGACCGACGAGGTCGAAAGACGTTTGAGTGTTTTTAATTTTGGCGAAGACGACGACGATGATAGCGATGAGGTCGATAGTGAGGTAATGACGGTAGCGTTGGTATTGTGGTTCACTGTTTGCTTTATTGTTGACAAATTATGATCTGGAATGAAAAATAAAAATTATTTGTGGCGATAGGACAATTTGAAATCTTGAAGTTGCGGTTATTGTAAAATTTAGCTATCTAACCCGCATCTCTGTACAAGACATTGTCATTTGCGATACGTTCGCTTACAAAATTGTTTAGCTCTATTGGCTCACTGGGAATTTGATAAGCATTCGTTCCTGCGAGTCGAGATCATCTCATTGCTTCTTCTGCAGACTCTAGAGTGATTATCGATATTTCGTTTAAGAAATAGCAAAGTACCACCTAGGGCTAGCTCTGGTTTTACAAAAGTGGAAGGTTCGCAAGCCGAGTGGGAGGTATTGGGTTCGAATCCCGATAGGGCCAGGATATAAAACGGATTTTTAACCATCTGCTACGGTCGGTGGTGTGAATGAAAACCTTGTTGTAGTTTAGAATTCATAAACCCGCTTCGACGTCAGTACTACAAGCTATGCTTGGGGCTATGCAATATGTAGATAGTTTTACGTATATCATAGAGACGAAGGGGAAAAAGAAATTAGTTATTGTCTCCCAAACAAGTTTAAGAAACAGTATTGGTGTCAATGCTCTAAACGAAATCTGACTGTCAGAAATGATGCATATACAACAATTCCTGCAGTTTATCCCCATTTCATAGAGTGCTACCAAGTATAATAGATAATTTCTCCTCACGAACTAGAACGTGTTACAAGGTGTAGAAGCTCTGGCAGTTACGAGGAGCTAGGGCAGTCTAATAGGCCGACCTGCACCCAATTAAAGCTAAACTTAAAAAAATAATTACAAAACTGTGGAAAAAGCGCTGGGAGGGTATGCAAATCAGTGGAAATGCTATCGAAGAGGACACTTAACAGTAATTGATTGGCAATTATGGTAAGGCAAGTCTGGTTTAAAGTTGATGGTATAGAGGAGGATTAAAGTCTTCTGCTATAAACTGAACGTGAATATCTTCGCCCGACCTCCTGATCACGCGAGTGTGTACCAAGTTGCGGTGACAGTGTATTCCGTACCACACGAATATTATTGGAAACTGCGAAGTGTACTAGAAATGGTAAAAAACAGCTTCTCATGCAATATAGTATATGATCGAAGCCTGAATCAGAGTTGTAAAAACACTATAGGAAAACTAGGAAAAGGCGGTTCGTCATTCACTCTACTTCAATTCTGCACTAACAGGCAGACTTTTACACTTTATTACAAGGACTGATTAGTCCTATATTGGTACGGCTTTGAATACTGTTAATTCCTTTTGATCGAAATGTGAGAGAATAACCACAACAACCTAACCTAGAGGGTAAATCCTACCGTCTAGTAGTGAACCTAGCTCTAAAATCCTAAAAATTTAAACTAACGTTTCGAATGTAAAGTGTTTGTATGTTAAGTGCCAAGCCACTTGGAAATTTATACCAGATCTAAAGGAGAATTGAGACAGAAATGGTAACACTTCCGCCTAGCGGAAGACAATCGTAAGCTTGACGGCACCAAACAATTAAAACGATTGTTGTTAAAGGAACAAAATTAAGCAATACAAGAACACTTACTGTATAGCATCAGAAAACGCGGCTTAGTCACTATATGGATAAGACAACAAATCGTTTAAATCAATCAAAGCAGCACATTCCTCCATTCCCCTGATATTATTCCTGTGAAAGTAATGACTACTGGCCCAGCAATTACGAAGAAACACTATTTTAACCATGTCCACGTTTTTCGCCACTAGTTGGTGTTGATGTCTACTTATATCGGGCAATACTCAACAGATGGTCTCAAATGTGCATGTGCTTAAAAGGTGACATTTAATATACGCTCTGCGACGCTGTTTTACTATAATACAATGAACAATCGCTGCAAGAAGAAGCCAACAACTTTATGGAGTGTACGGTGAGAATGCTGTGAATGAACGAAGAAGCCAGGACTGGTTTGCTTTGATTCCGTAACGCAAATTTGAATGTCAAAGATGCACATCGCCCTGGTCGGCCAGTCACTGAAGAAGTCGATGAATATTTACAATTGGAGTAGCACGTCCGGCACGCAAGCTGTCACGAAATAGCGGAGAACAGGCTACAAAAAAAAGCGCGATATTTCGGTGCCACATGAATCTTTGATGCTGCTGATGAAACGCAACTAAATCTAACCATTTTTTAAGCAAATCATTACAGACGATTATAAATGGGTGAACTACGAGAATATCAAACCAAAACGCTTGAAGTTGGTGACCGTCCACACACGAGACGCCCCGATTAACGGAAAACAAGATTATATTGGGTATTAGGTGTTATAGACCATCAATTCGGTTCGGTACTAGCGATTGCATTTTCGAATTTTGAAATTCGAGAATTTCGAAATGCGTTCTTATAAATATAATTTCGAATTCCGAAATATTCAAAGTGAATTCCTAATTGTTTTGGTTAGAGACGGTCGACCAAAACCATTAAACTCCATGCATAATGTTGCAATACTGGAAAATGGAACACGGTTTTGCTGCTAAACTTTTAGATGAATGGACATCATCAAGATACCGATGTTGTTTGAATGTGAATGCCCATTCGAAGGAAAAGTTCTGGAATTTAGAACCAGTTTCCGTTTAAAGACGTTTCCTTGCAAAGAAATACGTTGCGGCCCTGGAAACCACATTGCAAAACAACATTCTAAATTTCGGTAAAGATATTACGTCCATAACAACTGATGGAGCAGCAGTTATGAAAAGGTTTGATGGTTTTTCCATGTGATAAGTAGTTGTAATTCCCATACGCGATTCACTTAGCTGTAATTAATATTTTCTATAATGAATCGAATACTACTGAATTGGAGCATATAAAACAGAAAATTGCGGTGGCTTGATTCTATAAATTGATAATAAAGCTGAATAAGAGCATGTTGTGGTAATTGAATTGATTTAGTTTGATCATCAGAAATGGAAAAATTTTGATTGTAAACCAATACCATTGTTTGAGAAAATCTTATGATATTCTTCAAATTTCCGTTGAAAAGGCTTTGACTTTCATGTCAAGTCAAGTAATTTTTTCAACATAAAAAATTCCAACACCCATTCAGTTATTCTACACCAAAATTGCCGGTTAGTACACCAAAATGAATGTTTGAAGAATGGCTCATAACGTGAGCTCGTGGTGCTAGTATCAATAACTTATATCAATCAAACATAAGTGGGAGTATGAAACGTTTGAGGGCCATCTGTTTTGTATATTTTGACTTGAACTGTACATATATTAAGAATGAACTTAAAGCTAAAAAAACGATGATTAGTTCAATACAATTAAAAATTGCTGTAAATAAATAAATAAATAAAAAAAATTCAAACAGAATTGAAACTTATTATGGAAACCACGAGTAGAACTAGATGGAATCGCTTAAGTCAAAATGCTTGAAAGATTTAATCAACTAAAAAGCTATGTTAACAAAGCTTTGTTTGACATCTCATCTGATATTTTTATCACACAGATGTTGAAATAACATTATTTCTGCACTTCACTCAGTGAAGCTTACTGTTGACACCCTCTCCCCTCTGTCGAGAGGGCGCAAGTCTTCTTTCTGCTGATGCGGTACTATCTCTAATGCTTGAGAACTTCGTATCTGATGAACTCTCACTCAAATTGAAAAACGCTTTAAAAGAACGAATGACAACGATAAGGCCCAGTTATTAAAGCAAAAGATGCAGAACCAAATTCATTCGAATTTGTCGTCGAACATATCGTCTTTCGGCGCAACTCAACAAGCAACAAATCGGAGCTGAATTTTAAAATTTAAATTGGAATGAAATTCTTTGAAGCGAACGGCGTACGAGGAAATATATTAGAGTCCGTATACTCATTTTTGATTTCGATTCCACCGACGAGCGTAGAGTTCGAGCAAGCTATGTAAGTTGCTGGTACCTTTTGTACAAGGTTCGATCGAAACAAGGTGACGTAGTATTTAGTGATCTCTGTTTTCTTAAAGCATTATTTAAGGCAAACAAAACAATAATACACCATTTTAAAACATTGATTGTCTGTACTAAAAACTAACTGAATTTTTGTACAAGAATTGGAACTTATATTTTTCAGAAGAAATATTTCGAAATTCGATCGAATTCCGAAAATGCTTAAATGCAAATTTCGAATTTCGTTTTTTTATTTTCGTCAAAATTTGCAATCCCTATTCGGTACTGTGCACAACTCGACCGTTTCCAGAATCAATCCAGAAAACACCTTCTGTCTACCATTTGGTTTCAGTCGCTGCAAGCCTCGATCAATCGAAAAAGACTATGCGTACATTTGTGCAAAATTACAGTAATGCAGTCACAATACTGTGTCAGAGTTGAGAACAGGTTATCGAGAATTTTTGCAATTAGTTCGGGCGTTCGACACGGAAATGTGCTGACCTTCGTTAAAGTGAAACACCTCAGGACAATATCTAATTCCGACAATCCAATCAACTTTTAGCATATGCAGATGGTATCTGTGTGATTGGATTAAATGGCAACGGAGTGATAGAGATACTTGATCCAATGGAACAGTTTTCAGCGTCCGTTGGTCTCAAAATCAACGAGTCCAAAACGAAATATCTGGTCTCTGGTTTTAGAGATCAAGACGCAGTTGATTTCAGTTGTGAAAGAAATAGAAAACACCTACGTAAAAACTGCTACAAGGGTGCTTGGCTATCAAGACAACATAAGAAAACCGTATCGATTAAAGAGAAAACGTGGAAGAAAATTGAGGAACGCCGCCAACTTAAAATACAACTAGATAATCAAAATACGGCGGAAATTCAAAGACAATATGAAGATATAGCTCGAGCAGTAAAGAAAATGGGAAGGAGTGATCGTAGGAAATACACATAAGACATTTTCACGACTGCCAAGTCAGAGGCAGCAAATAGAAATATGCGCACATTACACCAATGTGTAAGAAAAGTCACCGGGAAATTTACGAATGCACCACCGATAAAGGATTCACATGGACAAGTCCTAACTACATACGACCAACAACTAAATAAATGGAAGGAGTTCTTCGAGAACAATGATATAGATGGCGAACTAATTGAGGAGCTTCCAGATGGAAACTATGACGAAACCATAAATACCCATCCACCAACGGAGCGGGAAGTTACAAGTGCCGTAATGAAGCTGAAAAATAACAAAGCCGCTGGAATCGACAACATAGCAGCTGAACTACTCAGTGGAGACGTATTTACAACTGCAACACCAGTATTAGTAGAAGTGTGGAATACTGGGAGAATTCCGCAAAAATGGAAAGAAGGCTTAACCATAACGATCCAAAAAAAAGGCGTCTTAAGAAAATACAAAAACCGGCGAGGCATCTCCCTGCCCAACAGTATAATGAAAGTATTAGTATTAGTATTAATGGTCATCCTAGAACGAATCTCACCAACTGTGAACCAATACATAAGAAACGAACAAGCTGGTTTCCGATCAGGAAAAAGCTGTACAGACCACATCAACACAGTCCGAATCATCGTCGAACAATAGGCATCCCAAGGAAAATAACCAATTTCATCCGAGGAATGTACCGGGAAGTTGGAAATAAATTGCAACACAAAGGTAAGCTAAATGGCACATACTACAATACACAAGGGGTTAGACAAGGATGTGTATACTATCTCCACTACTGTTTCTCATGGTACTGGATAATATCATGCACAAGCTAGATATCGCATCACCAAACAAAATTCAGTGGTATCCAATTAGAAAACTCAATGATTTCGACTACGCAGATGATATATGCCTGCTAACACACAAAAGCTACAATATTTATCGGAAACAGCTCAAGATGTCGCGCTTACCATATCAAGAGCAGGCGGAACGGAAGAAGACATTAACCAACGCATCAACAAAGCGAGAAACATGGTTTCTTCATGCCCCATAAGATTTGGAATGCATCCGTCCTGTCAAGAAACACCAAGATTCGAACGTTCAATGCCTGTGTAAAATCAGTACTGCTGTATGGCTCTGAAACGTGGAAACACACGCAAAAAATCACAAGAAGATTCCAAGTATTTGTGAATAATGCCTTAGGCGATTGATCAAACACTTCTGGCCAAATAAGATCACAAATGAAGAATAACTGCGCCAAACACACCAAGTGGACATCCAGAAGGAGATGAGGGAGTGGGTAGAACACACGCTGTGAATGACACCAAATGATATAACCAGGATGTCGCTGGAATGGAATCCGCAAGGTAAAAGAAAAGTTGGAAGGTCAGAAGTGACTTGGAAAATAACGGTGCTAAATTAAGCAAAACATCTTGGAAAAACATGGGGGGAACTAAAAAGAATATCCCCAAGTAGAGTTCTATGGTCCAGTCTAGTAGATGCCCTATGCACATAAGAATGGAGATAAAATAAAAAAACCGATGAGCTAAAACTGTACAGAGTGTTGATCAGACCCGTTGTCATGTAAGGATGTGAAAGTTGCACCTTGACGGATGAGTACGAAAGACGACTTCTAACATCCGAGAGAAGAATCATACGTGTGATATAGTGGCTAAACCGCGACGTGACGGCACACACTGAGTTCTTTTCACAAAGTATGGACAGAGATTACACTGGCTCAGTTACCTTCTGCGTGCCGATCCGAACCGAGTGATACAGCGATCTTTGAAGGGAGAGCCGCCTTTCGGTAGGCAAAGAAAGTGATTTGGCATCTTCTAGTTGCTTGCACAGTTTGAATAGCTGGCTCGTAAGCGAAATCGATGGAGTCAGATTATTGACACAGTGCGGGCCAACAATGCCCTGTAAAAACCACCGAGAAAAAAAATGTACTTGATTCAAATAAGGAAACTGTTTGCTTAAAAATGTATCAAAAACCCGTCGAGGCTTCATATATGACCTGTTTCTAAGATTGTGATACTTCCCAATTCAGTGGAAGGTATCTCAAATAATATTAGTACCAAAATCAGGCAAATCATTAGAAAAAGTTACATCTGACGAAAGTCCATTTCATAGCACATGAAAATATTCGTACCTAAGAGGCAGATTTTTATTATAACCAAATCTGGTACTCCGCAGGGTATAGTGTAGCCTACAATTAATCCTGTAGCCGTAATCATGTAGACGACAGTCCAACAAATCTCCAAAAAATAATTTTAGACAAAATTATGGATAATTCACTCAAGTACATAAATTAGACCTCCATCGACGGTGATCGAATGGAATAGGGCTCAAACAATTTAATTAACAATAATTATCACTCACTTGGATTATGACTAGTCGCTTTGATTGGCTTTAAATTATTACACGAATTTTTATTATTTTGCTCATTGGCCGTCGACCTAAAATCACTTGTAATCAACCAATTTTTCGTAACACTTTTATTATTATTCAACGGTTTGATAACACTCAACTTACTATCGTGGTTGGCACACACTTCAATCACATTACCACTACTAATCGATCGTGTAAATTTTTTAACTAACGATATTGGACTATTATTAATCGACTCGTTATTATTATCGAACGGCGGCGTATCCAAGCACAATATATTCCGTTTGTGATTTGGAAAATTTATCGTTTCATCGTTCGATGACAAATCGGTTATATCAATGTCCACCGAATTATCGTCACTATTATCAATATGAGTATGATGATTACGATTCGATTGACTGTCATGCAATTCGGAATCACCACTATTCGACAACAAATCATTCGAATTGTCGTCACAATTACTGTTACTGTTCGATTTGTTCGACATATTGAGAATTTCGAGTACACGAGTGTTATTATATTCGAACGATTTGGTCACAAAATGGGCTAATTGTTCCATATTGGGCAACACTTTATATAATTGGACACTTATCACTCAAACATAAATCGACACTATATATAAATCGGCATGCACACCACTGTTCACAGCACAATAATAATAATAAATAATCCGATCGTTCACAAATGACTTGTACACTTTTTAATAATCATTATCATCGATGTTATCATTATCGTTATTATACATCGTCGACACATAAAAAAGGACTTTTCCACATTAAACAATAAAAAGGAAGTTATAAAACGAGTTTGATGAAATTATGCTATCACGAAACACCATCAAAGTGATTTTCTTTTTTATTTTCATCTCGTTTTTTACAATGTTTTCCCAAACCCATCCAATCCATCCAATCGCAGCCCAATCCAAAAAAATAAATGCATTTTATATTTGTCTCGCTCTACACCACGTACAGCACACAACAAACGAAATAGCACGTATAATGTAATGTATATAAACGAGTCGAACATATATTTAGGGGTGGAAATTTGTTTTTCCACCGATTTTCTTTTCAGCATCTCATTTGCACAACTATTATTCCGTCAGTACCTTTTCAGACGTAAGTAATAGTCGGTGTTCAACATTTAATTATGCAATTTATAATTCGAACATGATGAAAAATCTTTTTCTCGACTCATTTTTTCACTATGACTGTTATTGGTGGAAATATTTCTGTTTCACTTTTTTCCACTATCGCGTATATATAATTGTATGTCCTTGTGTTGTATATATAGCTTAATAGAAGGAGGTGGTGTCTTCGGAAAATTAAAATGAAAATAAAGGAAAAACCAATTATTGTTAGTGTTATTGCTTCGTAGTATTGTTTGTAATCCTTTCGGAATGAAATACATACATCGTATCATTCGCAACGGCGAGAAAGAAGACAGCAGTTGATGAGGAAAGGAGACAACGAACGGTGTGTATACGGCAAGCTATCTATTCACTGGGAGTATTGAGTAAAAAAATTATACATAATTATGGAAAGATAATCATATTACATAACTTACTTCAATTAATAACAATTAAAAACCGCTTAATTACAGCACAATGTACGGATAATTTTAACACCTTGTTAAAGATGGCGGCCAATTTTGGAAAGACAAAATGTTTTAAAATAGTATAATTATAATTTACTATACTGTACTTGCTGGCCAACTCATTAGGTTCCTACCATTATATAGCTTATTGTCCAGTCCTGGACTTAAATCGGCCAAATAACAGCCTTTAGGTCCGACCTTCTAAGTGGAAACACAAATTGCAGCATAAGCATAAGTATAAATCCCGGATCGTTATATGGCCTATCACAGAGCCAAAACAAGGGCGCAAAGATCGTTTAGTCCTGCAATTCTGATCTTCCAGCGGCAAACTAGGGACTTATCAAGTTAGATAACCAAAGATGGATATTTGCGTGAACTTCTTCCTAAACTTTCTTAAAAATACAACAACAACAAATTAGGATTTTTTTAGGAAGAACTTCACACGTGTGTAATGCAGAATAATGTATTTCCTAATTTCATTATTACAAATAAAATTCTATTGATGTGTTTGAATGCATTAGTAAAATTACGGATTTATGAATAAATGAAATAAAGTATTCTTTTATTATTAACTTTCTTTATTTCATGGTCTTACAATATTATTTCATATAATACAATTTATACTAAATTTAAACATTTATACATAAGATCGAAATAAAGTAAAGCTCCGTTAGATCTAGTCTATAGTGGAGCATAGATATAAACTTAAAATAAATTAAACAATTTCTAATCTCCTTTTCGAATACATGGCGTCGATCAGGGGGAAGTTCTTTAAGATGTTTAGGTATCATATTAAACCAATACGGAGCCATATATAAATAAAATCGTCTACACTTTTCATAATTACAAAGAATGCAAGCAAAACTGTTGGGGTTACGTAACTTATAAGTATGGGTTATTCGATTATGGTGGCTGGAACTACGAACAAAGAACAGTTTTAAGACTTTATAAACGTAAAGATACCTTAATGGAAGAATGTTTAACTTGCGAAAAAGGGGAACTGTGGCAGTGGTTCGAGGGCAATTATAGATTAGCTTAATGTTTTCTTCTATTATCGAGATGGGATTTCCAGTTTAGCTGCGAGTCAATAACAATACCCAAATATTTAAACTCATTGACAGCCTCTAGTTCAAAGCAGTGAGAAGCACAGTTTTTCTTATCGCACAAGTATTTATGATACCTGATAGAATCTGGGGCCACCGTAGTGGTGGAAGATCCAAAACGCATGAATCTGGATTTGTTGCTAATAGTGAGTCTGTTGTAATAAAACCATTTTCTGAGTTCTGTCAAATCCTCAGTAAGTAATTGTTGAACATGATAATTCGTGTTCGTTGGGGAATATATTAAAGCTAGATCATCAGCAAACACAGTAGCATGGCCGAGGAGATTAATTTCAAATATAGAATTAAAATATATTAAGAACAATGGTGGTCCCAGTACAGTACCCTGAGGTACACCGCAGCTCAAATTTCCAGGCTCACTAACCACACCATTTATTTTAACAACTTGCCGACGATTTCGAAGGTAGCTGTCGAACCATCCCAAAATCTTACCTCGAAAGCCTATGCTTGATAATTTAGCCAGAAGAATGTCAACAGAGAGTCAACAGTGTCAAATGCCTCCGAAATGTCAACAAAAAGTGCTAAAGGTTTCAGAGACTTATTTAATGTGAGATTTATGTGACTCAGAAAATTTAGAAGAGCATCTTCCGTAGATTTCCCATCCCTGAACCCGAACTGCTTATTATTTAAAAATTTAATGTGGTCAAGATAGCAACCCTCTCTACGGTTGATCAATTTCTCAAATATTTTTGAAAATGTACTAAGCAATGAAATTGGCCTGTAGTTATTTAATTTAAGCACATCACCTTTTTTATAAACCGGTAGAACAACAGCAATCTTCAATGCATCTGGAAATTCGCCACTCTCCAAGCTCAAGTTGAAAATGTATTTCAGAACGTCTACCAAAAACCAGGAGCAGTTTTTGATAGTAAAACTGTCAACTTCATCATACCCCTTGGATGATTTGTTTTTTAAATTCTTAATCGCATACACAATTTCGAGTGCACTAATTGGTTCAAAAAAGCAAGAGCTGCTAAAAAATTTTTGGAGTACCAAGAATAAAACGATTTCTATCATCCAGAACTAAGTTAGAATAGTTAGATGACGGGAAAATGTTAGTAAAAAATGTATTAAATTAATTTGATATAGCCAAAGGACAAGATAGCAGGGTGTCTGTTTGATGTTTGTAAATTTGATTAATTTGGTATCATATGATGATTGTTATTGTATTTATGTAAATATATACGAGTTAATTATAAAATATCATTATTTTCTATTCAATCTAAAATAATTGTAATATTGTATTTACATTACTAGGGATCTAACCTACTAGAAAAACATCATCATTAGAAATGGTAGTGGTCCTCTGGGTGATTGGATTTCGAAAATTCTATAATAAGTAATCAATTGTATCGACACTAAGTCTCCTGGCAATAAATCTGTTCCGATAGTCACGTCTGATCATCAACCGATACGCATAATAATCCTTCGAAATAACATTCTTGATTGTATCAGCCTCTGTTGCGGGATCTTGATGTTTAATATTTACACAATACCCGTCTTGGCCTTGCCAGAACATTAGCGGATATTGGAGAGCGTCATATGAGCGGTGTGTATCAGCAATTGTAGTTATTTCTTCTACGAATCACGATTTCCCGCGTAGCTGTACGATCGCCAACCATGATTCGAGCAACATCATCAATAACAGGTGCATTAAATCTACGAATGTGCTCTCCAGCAGGTGTTTTATCAGGATTGATTACAATATAGCGTGACTATCACTTTGTAATTTGTGCATGTGTGATTTGCATATCTTTAACAATTCATTGTGCTCATTCAATAGGGCATCCAGGTCGTCGATGATACGCCTGGCAAAAAGTGAATTAAGGTGATTATAGCCACAACGTGCATCCACGCGTGCTTCCTCACCGCCATATGAAGTAAATTTGTAAAAATTTAGGTGATTCGTTTGGCCTTAGTAGCAATGAACCCACTTTGTGATAAATTTGGCCTTTGATTTTGAATTGAATTGTTGACCATTGATAGCATTATTTTTAACTATTTTTGTTGCTCCAAACGATGTCATATGGAAACATGAATTAAATGTTCGAATTGTCTTTAGGAACAGATTAGAATCTGGATCCGTACCCATAAGAAACCCTTTAATGGTTCAGGTTGTATCTCAACTACTATAATTGCACCTTTTCTGACGAAAACACATCTCGGCTGGCTCGTTTTTAAACTTAAGAGCATGACAATGAGGACGTGTTTGACGGCCTAAAGAAGTAACTCTGCGTCTAGCTGGCATTGTACATATAATTAATAAGTAATAAATGAAATATAATACGTTTAACACAATAGTCCTTGTTGACGGGAGCTCGTGATATAAGTTATGTATTTTTTAGGTTATACTAAACGAATAAACGTGAGAACTAGGCTCAAAAATAATAATTTCACTTACTTTTCAATAAGACAGGAAAAAATAATCACAACTACTGTGATATATAAAATTCAAATCCAAATTGATAAATTCAATTGAAGATTACACTGAAACGGTAATCGACCGAAGTTGGAAATGCCCTTATGAGCATAAAAAATACACAAAAACCTAATCTCAAACCTACCGAATATATATACAAAACTTCATTAAAATCGGTTGAGCCGTTTGGAGAATTTTATATATATATATATATATATATATATATATATATATATATATATATATATATATATATATATATATATATATATATTATATATATATATATATATATATATATATATATATATATATATATATATATATATATATATATATTTATATATATATATATATATATATATATATATATATATATATATATATATATATATATATATATTTATATATATATATATATATATATATATATATATATATATATATATATATATATATATATATATATATATAATGATGATGTTTTTCTAGTAGATTAGATCCATAGTAATGTAAAAACAATCTAGGATTTTGGTCCCGGTTTTCCTGAAGCATGGGAAAACTCTAGGGAAGTACATATGGTACGAATCAAGTTTAGGAAGAGTTAGGAAAAATTTCACTCTCATGGATGGATTATAGATCAACCGGGAAGCGTTGACAATTTACAATGAGAATTAAAGGGTTTTCCAATAAGAGGTTTAATTTTTAGTAGCCTGCTGTTTGGCAGCTATCAATTTTGAAGATGTCATCATTTGACATTTGACAAGTGCGCCATTACTTCTTGGCTGACAATAGTGAAACTGTTGGAAAAATTTGAGCTGTTGGGACAAGTGTGATATAAAAAATCGCAACCGCGTGCGTTACTCACGAACAACTGAGAAAATTGTAGAATACTGATGTTGAAAAAAACCTAGGTTTGTCGATCTTTGAAATAAGACATAGCACAAACGGCATTACACCGTACTTAGCATAACGACTTAAGTTTCAAGGATTTTAAAGTTTATAGTTAAGACAAGAACACAAACCGGTCGATCACCATAATCGTCGTACCTGCGCTGATTGGGTCTCCATTTTCTCAAGACCGCTCAAACTATTGTACTTATAAACAAATAAACCTTCCTAATAAAATCCTTTTTTTTTTAATTTGTTTATATAGATCCCCCAATCAAATGGATTCAGAAACTATGAATGTGATGACATTCTCAATCAACATCCTTACTGCGAATTAATTATGGTTGGTGACTTTAATGCCCACTATTAAGAGTGGTTGAATCACCAAAATACGAACTGTGCTGGGCGTCAGACGGAGTGGCTTGCTGTTTCGCATGACCGTACGCAGATTGTTAGTGATTCCACATTCGAATGTCAAAATTCTACAAGCAGTCATATTCTGGAATTTTGTCTTACATCAGTTCCGCATTCCATTGAAGCGCGTGTCGAGGCTGGAATTGGAAATTCTGACCACAACCTGATAACCGTAAAAATATCTGTCACAACACCACCAGAATTTAGACAGCAGCCAAGGTGTCTATGGCATTTTAACGAGGCTGACAATGATGGGTTACGGTCATTTTTTCAACATTTCCCGTGGTAGAGCCATTGTTTTGATAACAATCAAACAGACGACGCCGTTTCCAATTTCACCGAAACCGTTCTATATGGAGTGAATAAATATATCACATCATCCTTTTCCAATACCAATCCTAATGTTAAAATCTTTTCAAAAGAAGCCGCCAAAGCAGCCAGACAAAATAAATCTGCTCACAAGAAATATAAGCGCAACGAAATTTCGTTTGACGAATATAAGGCCACACGTAACATCTGTAAACAAATCTGCCGAGTTGAAAATTTCCGACCGCAATTTTTACCAGATGGTTGCATCGATTACCAATATTTCTAAAACATCTATTTCAGCATTGAAATGTGCAGATAGTGCTTTGGTGGTGGATCCATATTTGCAGGCCGACTTACTGGCAAACGTCTTCACTTCGAACTCGACCTTAGTTGTCTCAGATGGAGTTACGCCTACGTCAATTCCGTATTGTGGTTCCAAAATGGATTCTGTCAATAGCTCGGAGGAAATTGTCTTCAAGAACGTGAAGGCAATGGACGTAAATAAGGCCACCGGACCTGACGGAATTCCTGTTCGAATATTGTAGGAGTTTGCCATTGACTTGGCTCCAATATTAACTAAAATTTCTCTCCTTTCTTATAAGCAAAGTAGATACCCGAACGCCTGGAAGAGTGCGATGGTGCAACCGGTCCTTAAACGTGGTTGTGATAGAACTGACCCCTCAAACTACCGGCCAATATCAATTGTGCTACCCGTGGCTAAAGTTGTTGAGAAATGCATTAACCAACAACTGGTGGATTATCTTGAGATTAATAAAATAATTTCAGATAAACAATATGGCTTCCGTAAAAGCCGCTCCACAACCGATCTCTTGACGTATGCTGTAAACAAATGGAATCTCGCCCTTGAGCACCAAGGAGAAGCCTTTTCTATCGCTTTGGATATATCCAAGGCTTTTGATAAGGTTTGGCATGAGAATCTCATTTGTTAACTTATGACATACGGCTTGGATTCGATAACCATCAAGTGGATAAAAAGCTTTCTCAAAGACCGAAAGATCAACGTTGTGCTTAATGGGAGATCATCAACGACACACTCCCCAAATGCCGGAGTTCCTCAGGGATCAGTTTTGTCACCAACTTTGTTTTTGTTATACATTAATGACTTGTTGGATAGCACTGTGAACCCTATCCACAGTTTTGCCGATGATGCAACATTGCACTCTTCTATTACATTCGAGGTCGAGCCTACTCCTTCAGAGTTAAACGGTAAACGGCTGGAAGTTGTCACTTCGCTTAATTCCGATTTGAGTACAATATTTGAGTGGGGAGTTATCTCGTGGGTGTGACTTAATTCGACTACTTGGTGTTCAAATAAGTAACAATTTAAAATGGAATGAACACATTATCGCATTGGCTAAATCAGCTTCACGTAAACTCGGGTTCCTCAATAGATGCAGACGGTTTTTTAGATCGCATCAGGTTCTCCAGATATATAAAACCTTTATTAGACCGTGCATAGAATATTGTTGTCACGTTTGGTGTGGAGCATATGGCATTGCTCTCCAGTTGCTGGATAGAGTTCAGCGGCGTGCCATCCGAATAATACGAAACCCCAGACATACGAAAGATCTAGACAGTCTACAACAACGCAGAGAGGTTACAGAACTCTGCGTGTTCTATAGATTAATAAATGGTTACTGTTCTGCAGAATTAAAGGAGAAAATACCACCATTTGTTACGCCAGGACGGGTAGCACGAGGAATGGTCAACGCACATAGGTTTACGGTGAAGCTGCCGAAACCTCGAACTGAATTCATTCATCGAACATCCAGGTTGTGTAACTCGATATCCGGTTTTCAGTTTCCATTGGAGTATAAAATGCACAAGTTTAAGGCAGCTATCAAAAGCGGTGGTTGCAGAAGCTCTGACAGTTACAAGGAGCTAGGATTGTCTAAAAGTCCACCCTGCACCCAATTAAAGCTAAATTTAAAAAAAAATGCATCAAAATGATCCGGATTTTCATCGAAAAATCATCTTCAGTAACTCTTGTCGCATTCAGAAAATCCAAGAATGATTGTTCAAAAGTCTCTCCATTCTGTCACTGTTTGTTGCGGTTTTTGAGCTGGTGGTGTGATTAGACCTTACTTTTTCGAAAATGAGGGTAGTTCAATTGTTACGGTAAATGGATTGCGCAACCGAGAAGACAGTGGCGCTACGTGCCACACAAGCTACGAAACAATTACAGTTTTGCAAGAAAAGTTCAAGATCGTGTTATTTCTCGAAGCGATGATCACAATTGGCCACCAAAATCTTATGATTTTGTTTACGTCCATGTGAAAGATAAGGTCTTTGCCAATGCTACACAATCGGTTCAAGACTTTAAAGATGGAATTCGTGAAGTTATCGAGGATATTCAGCCGCAAATGTGCGAATTGGTCATTTCATGAAGAGGATATGGTGCTGTAAGCGTAGCCGTGGTGGCCATTTGGCTAAACATTCATTGATTTCTTTTAAAAAATACTCGTTTTTTTAATATCAAAATTGGAAAACCGTTTACAATTATAAAAAAGTGAAGAAAGCAGGGTACCAACCACTGATGACGATATCCTACTTAGTGATGGTGATGAGGAGTGTACCAGAGAGTATTATAATTACAATCAAGAAAGGAGTTTGACATAACTATATTGAATGTTTTAAGTTTTATAGTCTTAGCCTCTGGCTAATATCATCTTACCTAAACCATATTAGGAAAAAATACACCTTAAGAAGCGCGTCAAATTCATAAAAATTTGAATAATTCCAGACAACGATGTAAATTCGTACAATGTGGAGAAGTCCTGAACTCACACATATGGACGAGATGTGACAATATTACATATGTTTGTGTCATAATGAGTTCAAGCCAACTTTTATACCTATAACTAAACAAGAAGTTGTGGCGTTCTTGACCAACTCCAACAAATACAATTAAATTATCTCACGCCACAATTAATTAATAAAAATATTTCGAGTTAAGTTCTTGTAATTCACTAGTACTGTCGCGACACAACTAAACATATATATACGAATCACACATTAGCATGTGCATGATGAGATGGATTTGATCTTTTCGATCACACTGACATTCAATGACGTCATCATCATCAGATTGAAACCGGCCTAGTGGATTACAAGATACAAGGAAACTCAGATTTACAATTACATTCAAACATTACAGCAAGCTACACGATTCAAAGTATTTGATATTACACATGTTTCAGATTTTATTAACGAATGGCATACTGAAATCGCAAGCAGCTGTGTACTGTTGCTAGTTTAGCCATTAGCGAATTGTAGGAAACTCGAACTATTCTTGGTAAGACACAAACAGATTTGATTCACATACCAGTTATATAAATACAAAAGGTTTATCGCTGAGTAGACAAGCAATCAGAGACTTTGAAAATGTTAGGGATTTGGAAAAGTTTCGAACACCTTGAAGATCAAGAGAACTTCAGTATATCCATACAAAAAAATGTAGCAGGATTTTCATAAAATTAAGAACAATTGCTTGTGAAAACTGGTGTTGCTATAAGGATATTCTCGAACATACAAATAACCAGGTTGCACTCCGATCGATATTTCTACCATAAATGTAACCGACAATATACGAGTATATCATCTCATAAAGTGTTACACAGCAAGCTCGATAATATAACCATAGATCGTCAAGGATATAGATATAACAAGGAGTGCCAAGGGGGTCTTATAAATAAATTTGAAAGCACTAGGTTTAACACACTTGTGAGCTTCCTCTATATGATGAAAACGGTACCAACAAAGACGGTTTGGATTGTTTGAACCGGAATACTACCGTAGATTTGTGGTCCGAGTACGAGATCGTTAACGTGATCGAGGTTTTGGGCGAGAAAAATTGTCTGCCATTGAGAAATTCCCAGCTCCCACAACAATCATGTTGGGCATTCAGTAATTTATCGGTATGGTTTATGTTACCACTTAATGATGCTAAATTCAGTGTGACCACTGATACTTCGAACACGGCATTGGGGGCCGTTCTGCATCAGTATAATAATAATAAAAATTGAAAACTTTTTGTCTAAGAAATTAACGAATGCCAAGTATAACTACTCCGAATTCGATCGAGAACTACTCGCAAATTATCTATTGATTAACCATTTTAAATACTTTATCGAAGGTTGGGATTTCCCTATTTACACCGACCATAAGCCATAAACAAGGGCAATTCAGTCTAAAACAGAACGTAATCCAAGACAAGCACGTCATTTGGATTGTATTGGTGAATTCACTACGGATATTCAGCATGGTAAAGACAATACAGTAGCGGATACTTTTTCTCGCACAATAGATAATATGATCGCAGATTTGTCCCCTCTCGACCGACAAGGGTCAGCCGAAGTCGAGACTTACTTCGACTATTATACTATTATCAAGCGACAAAAAACAAACCTCGAACTTCAGAACTTATTTTCTGGTTCCGAATGTCTTTCTAATTCCAATATGAAACTAGAGCTTTCTGAACAATCACCCATGGTATCCGCGCTTCTTGTAAATTACTGCTCACTTTTTTTGACCTAGTGTAAACAAACATTTGATCCATTGGGCACAAGCCTATTTAGCTTGTCAGCCATTCATTTATAAATTTTTAGACCAATTCCTCCATCTAATGAATACACGCACATATACTTACCTATGTGTCGATTTATTCAATCGTTGGCCTATTACTGAGCTAATAAAACTCGTTGGCACACATCGGATACGGACAACCCCAAGCTAATGGCATTGTTGAATGATTTCTCTGCCAACTTAAAGCTTATCTTAAGGCCAGAGGTAATACAATCCTTAGTAGTTCCAAATTACGACTTGTTTTACTTGGTATTTGAGCAACTGTTAAAGAAGGTCTGAAATGCTCATCAGCGACAATGGTTTACGGCCAAACAATCAAATTATCCGGTGAACAAATCATCTTTCATCTTTGCAACCCGCCGACACAATCGTCAATCAATTTCACACCACCATACAGAATCTCATCCCCTCACCAACTAGGCAGACGAAACAAACAGGTATTTTTGTTTCTAAATCGCTAAATAATTGTGATTATATCTGTTATGGTCTGATAGAGTGCGAACAGTGTTGCGGGCCTTTTACGATGGGCCTAATAAAGTTGTACACCGTTTACGCAAGCTATACACTGTCTCAATTAAAGGCCAGTATCAATCTATTACGACCGATAGATTGAAACCAGCGTGCGGCATTTATAAATCTGCTGATTGTAGTCCAATTTCCCTTTTTGGGAGATAGCAAATTCCCAACCGTTCAATAATTATATTGTATTAGCACCCAGTAGTGCATACAGCTATATAGCTGCAGACAGCCTCGTCGAAATGTTCGAAAATTGAAGAAACTTATTCTTGCTTTTCTATATGATTGTTGATCCTCATCAATTACAATACGATTTATTTGGCTTTACAGTAAGTTCGGTTATTTGTCTTTGATTTGATCCTTTCATTGTGCTCCTAATAATTTCTTGTAAAGTTCGTTATAACCCATCATGCAGTCTCAATTCATTTCAAAATTTACGAAATCGTTCATTATTTGGATCAAGACTTCGTGAGCTAACATTATTGTTCTACCTTCTGCAATTGATAAGCCATATTTATCTTCGCTATGTTTGTTTGATTCTGGAAGTCCCGAAGTAAGTTCAATTATGATTATCATCTCACCTCACTAGTCACCGTGACGTGTATTGTCACTCGATTCATATCATTTTTGTTTTCTATTATGCATGTTAGACATTTTAATATTGTTTCACTATATTAAAAGATCTCACTTGATGTTGCCAACAAATTGTAGGTGATGCTGAGTGACATAATATACTCATTCATCGTGACAGTCATAATACAAATGGTGAGACGTTAGTGAAATACATAATATGGGTATAAATCGTCTCCGTCTTATAGACAAGTAGAACCTAATCAACATTCTCACACGTTATATTTTCAAATCCTACGCCATGCACGGTATGTAACAACTGAATTGTCTCTGCATAAGTGATGCAAATATTGGATTATTCGGAAACAACAATAGACCTAATTGTATTTACTCACAGTCAACTTCACACTTAAGCCTCGCAATCAAAAATTTTGTTTGATTCTTTTCTATAGTTTTTATTGGTGCCCTATAAATGATGTTTGAATCACATCATTACTAACGACGAGGAATGGGTTATTTGCAAAACCGTTATGCGCAAAAGATCGTGGAGTAGAATAGATGATTCAGCTCAAACCACTTCAAAAGCCGATATTCACCAAAACAAGTTTAGGCTATCTGTTTGGTCGGATTCAAGGCGGTCGTTTTTTTAGCTTCTACCGGAAAATATCACGATAAATTCCGAATTGTACTGTGATCAACTGGAGAAATTGAATGATTCACTCAAACAAAAAAGGCCAGAATTTATGAATATAAAAGGTGTAGTATTCAACCACGATAATGCGAGCCCTCATACAAGAAAGGGATGTACTATCACATCCACCATATTCTTCAGACTTGGCACCTTCGCACTATTACTTGTTCCGGTCTCTACAAAAAATTTTGGACGGGAAAACCTATACTTCAAATCAAGACGTCAAATATCACTTGGACCAGTTTTTTGCCAGCAAAAATCAAAAGTTTTATGAGCGTGGAATCTCCTGCACGAAAGATGATAAAAGATAGTGAACCAAAATGGAGACTATAACATATAAACTTGTTGTGATGTGGTGGAAAACTACACATATTAATGATCGATGTATCATTCATTCGGTTTGAATCAGCACACAGAACATCACCGAGCCAGCGTATAAACGAGATTGAGGCTCGGCACGTGGAACGTGCAGTCACTTCGAAAACCTGGCGCGTTTGACGGCCTCATCACATGAATGAAAGAGTTGCGGCTGGAACTCGTAGCGCTCCAAGAAACACGATGGCCTAAAAGTGGAGACCATGTGTCCAAAGACTATACATTGCCTCGGAAATCTTGGAGTTGGATTTCTCATTGAGCCACAGGTAAAAACAGCTGTGTTGGACTTCCAACCGTCGATAATCGAATGTGTAAAATTCACTTACATATGAGATTAGCCAACCTGTCAATTGTCTGTGTACATTCACTGATGTTAGCCAACCCCAGGATAAAGACTCATTCTACAATAATTTGGATAATCTGATGGGCTATATACCTGAGCACGATGTCAGATTGGTGACTTTAATGCTACAGCTCTGCCAAACTAGACCGACTTATGTAATAATAGAGGTCCGTACGTCCGACACGAAACTGCGACCGAAAATGGGGAAAGAATGATGTACTTTGCGATCTCTCATGATCTTCACGTGGCAAGTACTTTCTTTCCTCATAAACACATCCATTTGGAAACATGCACAAATCCACGTAAAACATCCTGAAGCCAAATTTACCATGTGTTAATTTGAAAACAGCCCGCTCGGGCTATTCAAGACGTGAGATCTTATCGGTCATCAACAAAATTCGTAGGAAGCGACCATTATCTGGTCAATGCAAAGGTACGATGGAATGATCAAGATCTTGTCAGCAATAGCAGTTTGCGATCCAATTACCAATCCGATGTAGTAAACAGTGTCTGGGAAGTATTGAAAACCTCGGTTGTCGATGCTGCCCAGCACATTCTCGGTATAGTGAAAACTAAGCCCAAAAATGATTGGTTTGATGAGGAGTGTCTTGCTGTTGAGCAACGAAATATAGCCCACAATGAAACGCATACTTTGTTTACACTATGTCTCGTTCACCGAGAGTTGATCGCATTAATTCAGAGCTCTTGATATTCGGAGGGTTAACTTTGTGAAACTGTCTTTTTGACCTTGTTCGACTATTGCGAGATGAAGAATGAAAAGTGGCCGCGTTATGCCCAATAGTGATCGCTTGAAGTGCGAGAATTATCGCGTTATAGCTCTTCTTTGCAATTCTGCACAGCATACATGTTACTATCATACATTATCTTGAGAAGAGTTACTCCTCTGTCGAAGGAAATTGTCGGTGACTACCAAGGAGGATTTCGTTAAAATCGTCCAGTCACTGATCAAGTTCTTTCGCTACGGATGATTCTTTCCCAGTACCACGAAACATCTCGCTATGTACACCAGGTATTCCTAAATTTCAAGCAAGCCTATGACTCGATCAACCGAGAGAGACACTATGGTATGCGCTTGAATATTTAAGAACACTAAAACAATATGTACATTTGTGCAAAATGACAGTAACTCAGTTCAATGCTGTGTCAAAGTTGAAAACTAAAAATCAAAATATCTTGCAAATGCGGATAAGCTGAAATAGTAAGTTATCATGTATGGATGTGAGAGTTGGACCTCTTCGGATGAGTACGAAAGATGGCTTCTAACATTCGAAAGAACTATCATGCGTGTGATATATGGCCTAAATCGCGACGTTGATAGCACATACCGAGTTCTGTTTAATCATGAGATCAGGAATTTAATACAAATTTCTGATATCGTGCATGAAATCAAAGGACAGCGAGTACGCTGGCTCGATCACGTTCTGCGTATTGAGACCCGGCTTTCGGTTGGCGAAGAGGTCGCTGTCGGCGACGATGGCTACACGGCGTAGAGAGCGATATGGTATATATCTGCTTGCTTGCAACAGTATGAAGATCTGGCTTGTGTTTCAAACCGATGGAGTCAGATTGTTGACACGGTACGGACCAACAATGGCCTGTAAAAACTGTAAAAATCACACTGCAAAAAAGCGCATTTTAAAATACAATTAACGATGTAAATGCAAAGCTAACATTCAAATAAAATCAAACATCACATTTAAATATTTTTTTACAATTTTTTTTTATCAATTTTTAATTATTTTTAAAAATGAGGAAGATGATATACAATTTTTTTTTCTCCTTAAAATTTTAAATTTGCTTAGCTTAATAAAATATTTTTTTTTTTAATTCTGTTTATCATTTTTAAATTAATAATTTCATTGTAGTTATAAACGATTTTTTTTTTTGCTTCATTTTCAATCTTTTCTTTATTTATTTGCTTAATGGTATTTTTTTTTAATGTAGTTTTGATTAAATTAAATTAAAATTTAAAAAAAAAAATAATAATTATTATTATTTTAATTTATATAAGTATAAATATGTATAATATAATAATAATAAATTATATAGTTTTTAACAAACTAAAACACTAAGTAGATTTATAAAATATAATTAAAAAAAAAAATATTCAAATAATATTAATGAGCTAATATTTAAATGTATAAAATAAAAAAATATATATATATATTTATATATATTTATTTATAATTTGTAATAATTGTTACTCTGTGTGCAAAATTAAAATATATTATATTTGTATAAAAAAAATGTTTTTTATACTCAAATTTGGGTCTTAGGAAGTTAGATTTTGTTTATTAGATTATTTGTCGTTTTAGTAAATGAATTATTTTTTTTTTTCACTATAACAATTATTTATTTATTTATTTATTACAATACAGTAGTGATATCTTTAGGGCCAAATGAATTTTTGTATTACTGTTTTGATTTGTTTTATTATAATTATTATTATTTTATTTTTTTTTTTTAATTATTATGTTTTTTATATAAAAATATCACAAAAATTACTTTTCATTTACTAAATTTAAAAAAAAAATGCTATTTGGATATTTAAGTTGTATGTACAAAACTCTAAAATTATGTAAATTATTAATTTTATTTGAAAGACAATTTTTTATTTTTATTTTATATTTTTTTTTATTAATTTTTTTTTTAATCGTTTTTCATTTTATTTTTTTGTATAAAAACAACAGCCTGTTTGCTACATAAGTTTATAATATATAATCTAATATAAATATTCCATTTTTTTTGTTTTTGTTTGTTTTATTCTGAACATTTAATAAGTTTCTTTAAGTCCCAAATATCCAATATATTAATTATATAAATATCGTTATTGAAATTATTTTAACTCACTTATTTATTATCTAACAAATTTATGTGTGGGATTGTGTAAGTGTGCTTGAATTAAATTCGCTAGATAATAAAAACGGGCAAATAGTTGTAACTAAAAATTAAATAAATCTAGTAATACGATTTACAAATAACTAACATTGTTGTTTCTCTTCACTGCGGTCAGTTAATTTTTTACAAATTACACTTGAGTTTAAATTATTTTAAAATTTACAATTACATAACTATGCATTTAATAATTCTTAAATTATTCATTATTTATTTCTTGTTTGCAAAATTACATTTATAGTTGTATTATAATTTTAAAAAAATTAATTAATTAACTTTTGTCTAGACTGTTTTTTTTTATTTTATTTAATTTTGTAAAAAAAATTATATAGTTATATTATTTATTTTCATTTAAACTATGTTAGACAATATTTTAAATCCATATTATTATTTATTTATATTTTTTATATATATTTTTCTTTTGTGTTTTAAAAATAAAAAATTCAATTGTTACAAATATATTTTTATGTAATCATTATTGTTGTGTAAAATTACTCATAATCTGGATCGCTATCACTTTCGTCAGACGCAGATGAGTATAGTCGCCTTCTTCGACGTTTTTTCGATGATGAATCGGATTTTTTAGCCGAAACCGATTTTATAACAGATTTGTTTTGTTGATTTCGCGTGGAACGAACTACTGTTGGTGTGAAATCCTGTAATTATTATTAAATTTATCGATTTATTATTTCACAATTTAATTACATTTTTAGTATTAATCTAATATAATATTTAATGAAATTTAATAAGATCTGTCGCGTCAAGTAAGGAAACCATTTTAAACAACTGTACTGAATCATTTATATAAAAAAAATTTCATTATTAAACTTTAACAGTTTTCAATTCTTCAACTGATTGAGTTCGGCCATGGTTTCTCAGATTTTTTTCTTTTTGTTTGACGGTTTTTACAGGCCATTATTGGCCCGTACCGTGTCAACAATCTGACTCCATCGGTTTCGATCACGAGCTAGCTCTTCATATTGTTGCAAGCAACCAGAAGATGCCAGATCGCTCTCTACGCCGTGGAGCCATCGTCGCCGACAGCGACCTCGTCGCCTACCGAAAGGCGGTTCTCCCTTAAAGGTTCGCTGAATCATTCGGTTCGGATCAGCACGCAGAACGTGGCCGAGCCAGCGTACCCGCAGTCCTTCGATTTCATGCACGATATCAGGAATTTGCATTAAATTCCTGATCTCGTGATTGAAAAGAACTCGGTATGTGCCATCAACGTCGCGTTTTTGGCCATATATCACACGCATCATTCTTCTCTCGAATGTTAGAAGCCATCTTTCGTACTCATGCGTCAAGGTCCAACTCTCACATCCAAACATGACAACAGGTCTGTTCAACACTCTGTACAGTTTCAGCTTATCCGCATTTGCAAGATATTTTGATTTCAGCAGTGGACGTAGAGGATACAAAGCCCGATTACCAGTGGCAAGGCGAACCTTGATATCCTCTCCCACACTATTATCGTGAGTGATGAGAGATCCAAGATACTTGAATCTCATCACTCCTTCAAACGTGTGGTTACCACTACAGGAATCAATTGCGTCTTGGTCTCTAGAACCAGAGATTAGATATTTGGTTTTGGACTCATTGATTTTAAGACCAACGGAAGCTGAAAACTGTTCCAGTGGATCAAGTATCTCTTTCACTCCGTTGCCATTTAATCCAATCACACAGATATTATCTGCATAAGCAAAAAGTTGATTGGATTGTCGGAATAAGATGTTGTCCTGAGGTGTTTCACTTTTACGAAGGATGTATTCCAACATGAGATTAAAAAGTATCGGGGACAGCGCATCTCCTTGTCGAACACCAGAAGTAATTGCAAAAATTCTCGATAGTCTGTTCTCAACGTTGACACGGTATTGTGACTGCATTCCTGTCATTTTACACAGATGTACATATTTTTTCGGTATTCCTAAATATTCAAGCGCATACCATAATCTCTCTCGATTTATCGAGTCATTGGCTTGCTGGGAATCTAGGAATACCTGGTTTACATCGCGAGATGTTTCGTAGTACTTGGAAAGAATCATCCGCAGCGAAAAACTTGATCAGTGACTGACCGATTTGGACGGAATCCTCCTTGGTAGTCACCGACAATTTCCTCCGCTAGAGGAGTAATTCTTCCCAAGATAATGTATGACAGTAACGTATATGCTGTGCAAAGGAGAGCTATACCTCGATAATTGTCCCATTTCAAGCGATCACCCTTCTTGAAAATTGGGCATAACGCGGCCACTTTCCATTCTTCGGGCATAACTTCATTTCGCCATACCAATCGAACAAGGTCGAAAAGACAGTTCCACAAAGTTAGCCCTCCGAATATCAAGAGCTCTGAATTAATGCAATCAACTGCTGGTGAACGATTTTTCTTTATTCTCTGCATGGCCATTGTGAATTCCTCATAGGATGGATCCTCAATGAACATCTCTGCGGTTTGTATTTGAGGGTATTCATGATGATGAGTATTCACGTGATATATGTGGAACATTAAGTAGATCAGAAAAATGTTCACGCTATGTATCGAGTACCGCATCGACGTTAACACAGAGGTTTCCATCCTGGTCCCGAATGGCAGTTGACCGAGATCTTAAGGTATGGTGCAATTCGGTGATTCCTTTAAAGAAACCACGCGAACTGTGCTCATTGCTGAGTTGTTGTACTCTTAAGACCTTAGCCTTCCACCATTCTCGCTTCTTCAGTCTACAAATTCTTTTAGCTGCGCCCTCCTAGCAAGAACTGCTTTGTTTTTCCTTGCGATTGTAAACCGAGTCTGCGCTTCATTATAGGCTATATTTCGTTCCTCAACAGCAAGACGACACTCCTCATCAAACCAATCATTTTTGGGCTTAGTTTTCACTATACCGAGAGTATGCTGGGCAGCATCGACAACCGAGGTTTTCAATACTTCCCAGACACTGCTCACATCATCAGATTGGTAATTGGATCGCATAATGCTATTGCTGACAAGATCTTGCTATTTCTGTTGAACAATTTTATGGTTGCTACAAAGCTACAAATTTCCATTGTAGCTTTGTAGCAACCATAAAATGGTCACTGCCTACGAATTTTGTTGACGACCGATACGATCTCACGTCTTAGACCACCCGAGCCCGGTCTTTTGCAATTAACACATGGTCAATTTGGCTTCGGGATGTTTTACGTGGATGTGTTCATGTTTCTAAGTGGATGTTTTTATGAAGAAAGAAAGTACTTGCTACTTTGAGATCATGAGCGATCGCAAAGTACATCATTCTTTCCCCATTCTCGGTCGCAGTTTCGTGTCGGGAGTACGGACCTATATTGTTACATAAGTCGGTCTGATATCTGCCAGCTCTAGCATTAAAGTCACCAATCACCAATTTGACATCGTGCTCAGGTATAGAACCCATCAGATAATCCAGATTATTGTAAAATGAGTCTTTATTCTGGGATTGGCTTACATCAGTGGGCACATGTATACAGACAATTGACAGGTTGGCTAATTTCATGTGCAAGCGAAGCTTACACATTCGATTATCGACTGCTTGAAATCCAGTACAGCCTTTTTTACCTGTAGCCCAATGAGAAATCCAACCCCAAGATTTCCGAGGTCATCTCCACTGTGTAGCAATGTATAGCCTTGGGACACTTGGTCTTCACTTTTAGGCCATCGAGTTTCTTGGAGAGCTACGAGTTCCAGCCGATACTCTTTCAAGCATGTGATAAGGCCGTCAAACGCGCCAGGTTTTCTTAATGACGATCCTCAATCTCGTGTCCGGGTACTTAAGCCGGGGTTCCTTTTTTTGTTTTGGCGAAATCCGATTTTTTTAAATTTGTTGACATTTTTAACATTTTCACTTTTTTTTTACGGATGCGGGTCGTCAGCCCAGCGATCCAACCAGATTTAGTCGCCTCCTACGACAAGCTCTGGATACTGTGGTGGTATTCTATGGGTCTCATGTTTCGTTTGAGATATTTACGAAACATGGATGGCCCCCACTCACAGGGCTCAAGATGTGTATCAGATACCATTTAATTATTTTTTATTTTGGGTTTTTTGTCGGTTTCTACAGACCAGATCAACCAGAAGATGCCAGATCGCTCTCTAAGCCGTGAAGCCATCGTCACCGACAACGAACTCTTCGCCTACAGAATCGCGGCTCTCTCTTCAAAGAACGCTGTATCATTCGATTCGGATCAGCACGCAGAACGTGGCCGAGCCAGCGTACCCGCAGTCCTTTGATTTTATGCACTAGATCAGGAATTTGCATTAAAATTCTGATCTCGTGATTGAAAAGAACCCGGTATGTGCCATCGACGTCGCGTTTTGGACCATATATCACACGCATGATTTTTTCTCCAATGGTAGAAGCCATCTTACGTACTCATCCGTCAAGGTTCAACTTTCACAACCATACATGACAACGGGTCTGATCAACTCTCAGAACAATTTCGGCTATTTGCAAGATATTTCGATTTCAGAAGTGGACGTAGAGGATATAAATCCCGATTGCCAGCGGAAGGCGAACTTTGATATCCTCTCCCACACTATTATCGTGAGTAATGAGAGATCCAAGATACTTGAATCTCATCACTCCTTCAAGCGTGTGGTTACCACTACTGAAATCAATTGCGTCTTGGCTTCTAAAACCAGAGATCAGATATTTGGTTTTGGACTCGATCATTGTGAAACCAACGGAAGCTGCAAACTGTTCCAGTGGATCACGCTTCTCTTTCACTCCGTTGCCATTTAATCCAATCACACATATATCATCTGCATATGCAAAAAGTACATTGGTTTGTCGGTATAAGATAAAGTATTCCAACATGAGATTGAAAAGTCTCTGGGACAGCGCATCTCCTCGTCGAACATCAGAAATAATGACAAAAATTCTGGACTGTCATTTTACACAGATGTACGTATTTGGTAGCCACTGATAATTTTCTTCGCCAGAGGAGTAATTTTTCCCAAGATAAGGTATGACAGTAACTTGTATGCTGTGAAAACGAGAGATATATCGCGACAGTTTTCGCACTTCAGGCGATCACCCTTTTTGAATATTGGGCTAAACGCGGCCTCTTTCCATTCTTCAGGCAGAACTTCATTTCGTACAAGGTCAAAAAATCAGTTCCACACAGTTAGTCCCTCCGAATCTCAAGAGCTCTGAATTAATGCAACCAATTCCCGGTGAACGATTTTTCTTCGATCTATTTCCATCGTAAATTGCTGTTGCTGACAAGATCTTGATATTTCGTTGCGTTTCTTCGTTTACAGACTTTTCGCGACACACGTTTCAGACATTTCGCGTTGTATATTGTCATGTTCTTCCTGACTTGTACGAACATTTCCATTGTAGCTTTGCAGTGACTAGATAATGGTCTAGGTAATGGTGTCGATATATGGAATAAAAGAGTAAATTTTAGATTGGGTTGGCACTGGTTTGTTAGCCACTAATAAGTTTATTTTCTTTTTATAAACTTCAAATTGAATTAATCGGAATGGATAATATTCGGCCTTACAGATTTCGCCTATGTTTAAATTCTTACCTGAGGAACGGCTTATATTTGATTGTAAATTATTCTTATATCTCAGAATATATGCTAGGACATGCGTTCAGGTACGTATACTGGAAAACTTGGTAATTAATAAATTTATTACTTCGTGGTTTGAGGACATAGACAATGTCATGAATGAAATTGGTTGACTCTGGTCACTTATACTTGTTGGGCAGGTGGGGAGTACAAGTGGTTGATTTTTTAAAAATGCTGGACCTTTAAACCATATTTCGTCAGTTACGAATTTTTCTAGGGTTATACCTCTCGTTGATCTATCAGCTGGGTCATTGTGTATCACTGGGTACATAATGACATTGCCTACGATTGGTGATTGAAAGAATTTCAGCAACACGATTAGCTTGAAATGTACTAAGTATCTTTGGTGCCTTTGAGATCCACTATAATACAATTGTGGAATCGGTCGGTATATAGATAGATGATCGGTTCTTTAGTTAACTTGAGTGAATCTAAAACGAATTTCAGCAATCGAACGAGTAATGTATGTAGCACCATTTAGCTCTAATTTCGGAATAGTTCGAACCTTTATTGGAGCAACTCGGGTTTTCGATGTTATAAGGTTTGTTTTAACAATTCCATTACTTAAAACAACTATTGAATATATTGCGGCAGCATAAGCGTCCTTTGAAGCGTCTGCAAAGCCATGTAATTCGACATTATCATCAATTATATATATCCATCTAGGAAACTCGATTCTTGTTAGTAATTTATACCGAATAAGTAAGTATGTAATTTTTAAGAATGCTCGGTGGTAATTCGTCATCCCAATTAATTCCTTCTATCCATAATGACTGGAACAAGATCTTTAGGACAATGGTAACCGGTGCTAATAGCCCCATTGGATCGTAAATACGCGACGTTTCTGACAAAAACATTCGTTTTGTTAAATTAAAAGACGTTGTTGGTGAAGATAACTTGAAGAAAAAATAATCTTGTACTGGATTGTATTTAATGCCCAAGTAATCTCCCGCACGATGTTATTCCACGATTTTCTTCGGCAATATTTTTCAAAAGAATTGGATGATTGGCTGCCCATTTCCGCATATTGAATCCGTCACGATTGAGTAATGATATAATATCGTCTTGCAATTGTAACGCTAATTCGATGGTATCACATCCAGACATTAGGTCGTCCATATACATATCGGTCTTAATTATATTACTGGCTTCTGGATACAATTTTTGGTATTTGTCTGATAAATAGTTCAACGAAGCGGTAGCGAGGAATGGTGCTGGTGATGTACCGCATAGGTAACGGTCTTCAACCGGTAGTGCGCTACTGGTGTGTTTGAATTTTCTCTCCATAGAATGCAATGAAAGTCCTTGTCTTGATCATATATTAAAATTTGCCTGAACATCTTTTCAATGTCGGCGGAAAAGACGTATTGATGTTTGCGGTATCGAATTAAGAGATTTATTAAATTGTCCTGGATCACCGCACCAACTAATAAATTGTCGTTTAATTTAGTAAATTGTCAACGCGAACCTTCGTGGTAGTACTGTTCTCTTTTATCACAGCGTGATGAGGTAAATAAAATAATTTATGGTTTGGTTTTATGATTTAAAACTTTGGTACAAGTTCCATATGGTATAACTTGATATATTCTTCCATAAAGTTTTTATATGAATTTCTTAGGTTTTCATCTCGATCCAGCTTCCTCTCTAAAGCATAATAGCGTCGTAGAGCCTGTGAGTAACTTTCTTCAACACCCGGTGCATCAGCCTTGAATGGTAGTTGTACAACTAGTCGTTTTTCTTGTAATTTAGTTGTTGCTTTGAATATCTCCAAACATTTATTATCGCTGTCTGAGAATGACCTTCCCTTTTCAATTTCTTCTGTTTTCCAAAACCGCTCGATGGCAATTTCTATACGGTGAAGAGTGTCAATTGAGTTTTGATCGGCATACGATGATATAATAGTAGATTCCCTGGGAATTAATCTACTGCGATTGGTATCTGACATAATTCCTCCAATAAACCAGCCAAACTTGGAATTTTGGATGCAAGGGAAATTGGCTTCCCTTTATATTTTGCCAGCTATTAAAGCCTGAAAGAACGCTTCACAACCCAACAGAATTTTAACCTTTGACGGAATATTGAAATCAGGTCCGCTAGCTTAATTGTTTCATCTAATTCAAAGGACGTTTTATCAAACGGTGTGTATGGTAAATTTGATGAAAGCGAAGGCAAAATAAAGGCTTCAATGTCCATTTGATAAGTATGATCGACCGAAGATCTAAGTTTTAATGATGATTTGCCTCTTGACAAAATGGTTGACAAAATTCATGATACGGTATTACAAGACCGCAGAGTGAAAGTGGGCGAGATAGCTAAGATAGTAGGCATCTCAGTTGAACGTGCGCGTAAAATATTACAGTGCATGGAGTCTTTGCTTACAATCGAAAAAAACGTACACGTGAGTGAAATTTAGAGGCAGGCTGGACGATGTTCAAAGTGAGTTTTGCGTCGTTTCATTACTATGGACGAAACATAGATCCATTACTATACACCGAAGACCAAAGAGTCTAATAGCGGATTTCTACTGACGAATCTGTCCCGAAGATGGCTAAGGTGTTTTTATCGACCAACAAGGTAATGGCCACAGTTTTTTGGGATGCACACAAAATAATCCATATTGATTACGTTCAAAAGGGGTCAACGGCGAATATAAAATGACCCCTCTTACACACATATGTGTGTAGTTTTCCATAGCCAAAATCCATGAATTACACTTCGAATTGTTTCCACATCCGCCATAGTTTGCAGACAACCTCTGCGACTATTTGCTGTTTCCGAACGTAAAGAAATGGCTTGACGGAAAGAGATTCAGCTCATGAGGCCATCGTTGCAAAAACACTTATTTTGAAAGGTTGAAGAAATCGTATTATTCGAAAGAGGTCGAAATATTGGTAAAATTTTTAGAGTAAGTGTATCGAGCTAAACCCGAATATTTTTTTGATTGATCTTAAGGTAAAATCATTTCTATAATTTATGCAACAGACCTTTCGAAAAATTGACACTACTCTGATCAATTCAGTTCCAGTTCTACGAACAGATAGCTTTCAAAAATTCACTCGAGCTAATTAGAAGATTATTAATGCGGTTGCAGCTATCGACATAATTGGTTACCATTCAACCTGCTGTACTAGATTGTGACCGAAAACCAATAACATGAAGGCAGCCAAATCGATGAAATCAGTTTCAGTGACATCAAGATATAATCTGACTCTCTGGTCAATACTGCACGGCGGACAGACACCATCATGTAAAGGGTGTTTTTTTAAGAGGTTGCCGATTTTTTTTTTGAATAAAACACATATAAAATTATGAAATGACCAAAATTTTTTTTTATTTGGTAGATAATTTTTTGGCATTTAACATTTAAACACAATTTCTGGCATATGGCTACCACGACTATTTTTCACAAATGTCATTCTGGAGGTCCAATTTTCCAGCAGCACTTTTTCAAGCATTTGAGGGCGTATGTCAGCAATGACACGTTGAATATTGGTTTCCAAAGCGTCAATCGATTGAGGTTTATCCACATAAACCAATGACTTCACGTATCCCCACAAAAAGTAATCGAGTGGCGTCAAATCGCACGAACGCGGAGGCCAATTCACCGGACCATTTCTCGAAATAATGTTGTCGTTGAAAGTTTCTTTCAATAAGTCGATTGTTTCACGTGCTGTATGGCAAGTGGCACCATCTTGTTGAAACCACATTTCATCCATATCCATATCTTCAAGATTTGACAACAAAAACTCATTTAACATGGTTCTGTATCGATTTCCATTCACGGTAACGCGTCGTCCTTCCTCATTTTTAAAGAAATATGGACCGATGATCCCACCAGCCCATAGACCGCACCAAACAGTACATTTATCAGGATGCATTGGTAATTCTTGAACGGCGTGTGGATTATCTTTGCTCCAAATGCGACAATTTTGTTTGTTGACGTATCCATTTAACCAAAAATGCGCCTCATCACTGAAGAGAATTTTACGGTAAAAAAATGGATCTTCGTTCAATTGATTTAACGACCAATCACTGAATTCACGGCGCAAACGATGGTCGTGTGGCTTTAATTCTTGCACCAATTGAATTTTGTATGGCACCAAACCCAAATCTTTACGTAAAATTTTCCATAAAGTCGATGGACAAAGTCCAATTTGCTGAGCACGACGACGAATCGATAAATTGTCGTTTTCTTCGACACTGGCCTCAACGACAGCAATATTTTCTTCTGTACGAACTCTTCTCATTCTTGTCGGTGGCTTGGCATCCAAAAGAGTGAATGTAGACCGAAATTTGGTAATTACGTTCTTTATGGTGGTCTCTGACGGACGATTATGTGCACCATAAAATTCACGAAGTGCTCTATAAACATTTTTAATTGAACACTGATTTTGAAAATAAATTTCCACGATTTGAAAACGTTGTTCTGGAGTTAACCTATTCATAATGATTTGCCAAACAATACTGAGTAGAAATGCCACTTTGAGCTGTCAAAACAACTGTCATAAAATAAAACGACATCTATCGGAAAAACAAACCTCCTAAAAAAACACCCGTTATAATAGCAACACGTTTCGGACTACTAACTTTTGAGGAGTTACATAAACGACTCTTTGTAGTAGATAATTTATTCGCTTAGCTCTAGATCTACCTATTCTGGAATGTGTATTCATTTACGCATATGTCGCCATTTACGAATATGTTAGCATGGTATAATTGAAAAATGGAATTAGCCCAATTCCAAACTTATAGGTTTCACATCGAAGCGATAGTGTGTCATATGGATGAAAGTCGATAATTTTAAATGAATTCGTAACTTCAATATTTATATTTACCTTTTTATTTGTATTTTGTTGTACCGGAGTTTGCGGTTGGGGTATCGGCGGTGCTGACGTCTGTATACTATTAATATTATTAATATGCTGCTGCTCGTTACTATCGTTTTTCATTGCTCCCGTCGCCCTATCATTCGTATTGGTTTCTTTAGTTGCATTGGCAATTGCACTATCAGGATTTGCAGGATTTTGTTTTTTCGGGCTATCATCCTCTTCAGCATCCGGATCTTCGGGATCTAATTTTAACATCAACTGTTTGAACTAAAAATATAACACCAAATCCACATTAATTTCAATATGTTGTTGTTATTTAATTGTAAATATACATCTAGATATCTGGTTATTAGCTCTCGCTTTTTATCCTCGTTCATATTTGTGTCGGCATTTTTCTCTTCCTCTTCAATTACGTGAATCGTTGCTTGTGGCTTAAAAATGGGAACAGATCTACGTTGCATTTGTTTTTCATATGTTTTACCCGCTTCTGAGGGTGAATACTGAGATATTTTACTGCAAGAAATAATATATAAATTACAATTATTTTGTACACATCAAATAAAATTATTATTTTACCCATCCGTTAATCCATAACAATCCTTTAAGTGCTGTTTAAGTATAAGTAGCAGCATACAACCCTGTGCGGCCCGTATACAATTCTCTAACTCGACTGTATCCTCTGGCAAACGACCATACAAAGCATCGGGATCATCATCATCATCCTCGTCGAGCGGATTAGTTTCAAGTTGATTTTCGCCGGGTGTATTTACCACCGCTTTCAAACCATCCCGAAAATTTGACAATAAATTAGTACCGGTAACTAATATAAGTACATCAATTTGATGTATAATGTAAAGTGGTTCATCTTGAACTAAGTAAGGAAAATATGCTAAATTATCAGCTAAATACAACATTTGACGCAATGATGTTCGTTGATCATCGAATTGTTTGCTTATCGACTGTATAAGGGCACGCCGTTGTGGCTTCGTATTTCGTAGTAGAGAATATAAAAATCCGTTTAACGATGATGGTGGTTCCTCTTTACTATTTATTCGAAATCCTCGAACAATTTTTATATTATTGGTACCTAATTGTAACGTTGTTTGTAATTCAAACGATAATTGTATTCCGGCATAGGTTTTCATGTTAATCTGTGCTCAGACATATCAAATATGGCACTGTTTGAACTGGATGTACTAAACCTTGTTTTAATACAACATCGGCCACTTTCATCGCCCACAAACGTACATTATATTCTCGTTTTAGAAAACAATTTAGAATATCTTTTAGATACAATTGAATTATTCTACTCGACATGCCTGATGACACATCACCCATTTCTTTCAAATCGTCACTCGCCGATTTTTTTACCCACTCCTTTTCATTTCGTAAATGTTTTTGATCCTCTTCGAGTAAATACGTTGAAATATTTCTTAGTACAATTGTTTTCATATCACCACCAACTGTATCCAAGGCCAGCAAATCATGATAGAAATCACGAAGTTCTGGTTTTGTTAAATATTCATAATTTGTTATACAAAAGAAACCGAGCGATTTTAATGTTTCCTTTCGTATATCCATATTGGTGCATGTTATGTAAGTCATTGACGTTTGAAATACTTCATCACAGATATTTGCCGAAAATACAATACCTGTGAAAATAAAACAGAAGAAAAAAATTAGTTAACTGGTATAAAATTAGTAAAACAATTAAATAGGCTTTTAGTTTTTTATCATTGACCCGACACTAATTTTTTCCAAATAATACGAATTGGATGGATAAACTAGTCTGCAATTATTGGGAATACAATTCTTAAATATATATCGAAAGAATATGACACAATAGTAACGAACCATAATATGATTATATATACAAGGTGTTAGTAATTTAGTGATAGAATCCCCGTGAATAGCCCATCCAAAAATTTAATCTATAAATTTTCAACAATATGAATAAAAACGGATACCGCCAAAAAACAACAACGAACACTCGCTTAAGTACCCGGACACGAGATTAAGGATTGGCACTTGGTACGTGCAGTCACTTAGGGAACCTGGCGTTTTACGAGTTCATCACATGTATGAAATTGTAACGGCTGGAACTCGTAACACTCCAAAACACTCGATGGCCAAAAAGTGGAGACCATGTGTCCCAGTGCTATACGTTGCTTCACAGTGGGGATGACCTAGGAAACCTTGGGGTTGGTTTTCTCATTGGGCCACAGGTAAAAAAGACAGTGCTGGACTTTCAAGCAGTCGATAATCGAATGTGTAAGCCACGCTTGCACATGAGATTAGCCAATCTGTCAATTAACTGTGTACATGCGCCCACTGATAAAGACTCGTGTTACAATAATTAGTTTATATAGATCCCCCAATCAAACGGATTCAGAAACTATAAATTTCTTCGAGGTTTTGTCAGACAAATGTGATGGCATTCGCAATCAACATCCCTACTGCGAATTAATTATGGTTGGTGACTTTAATGCCCACATAAAGAATGGTTGAATCACCAAAATACGAACTGTGCTGGGCGTCAGACGGAGTGTCTTGCTGTTTCGCATGACCTTACGCAGATTGTTAGTGATTCCACATTTGAATGACAAAATTCTTTAAGTAGTCATATTCTGGATCTTTGTCTTACAACAATTCCGCATTCCATGGAGCGCGTGTCGAGACTGGAATTGGAAATTCTGACCACAACCTGATAACAGTAAAAATATCTGTCGCAACACCACCAGAATTTAGACAGCAGCCAAGGTGTCAATGGCATTTTAACGAGGCTTACGGTTATTTTTTCAACACTTCCCGTGGGAGAGCCATTGTTTTTATAACAATCAAATAGACGACGCCGTTTCCAATTTCACCGAAACCGTTCTACATGGAATGAATAAATATATTCCATCATTCTTTTCCAATCCCAATCCTAATTTTAAAATCTTTCAAAAGACGCCGCCAAAGCAGCCAGACAAAATAAATCTGCTGTAAAACACATCTGTAAAAAAATCTGTGCGAAGGAATCGAAAAGAGCTGACAACAGGAAAGCCGCTAAGGCTTCCGAGTTGAAAATCTCCGATCGCAACTTTTACCAGATGGTCGCATCGTTTGCCAATATTTCTTAAACATCTATTTCAGCATTTAAATGTGCAGATGGTGCTTTGGTGGTGGATCCATATTTGCAGGCCGACTTACTGGCAAGCATCTTCTCTTCGAACTCGACCTTAGTTGTCCCAGATGGAGTTACGCCTCCGTCAATTCCAAATTGTGGTTCCAAAATGGATCCTGTCAACATCTCGGAGGAAATTGTCTTCAGGAATCTGAAGGCAATGGACATAAATAAGGCCACCGGACCTGATGGAATTTCTGTTCGAATATTGATGGAGTTTGCCAGTGACTCGGCTCCAATATTAACTAAAAGTTTTCTTCTTTCTTATAAGCAAGGTAAATGATTCGAAATATAAGCTTGGATTCGAAATATCAACGTTGTACTAAATGGGAGATCATCAACGACACACTGCCCAAATGCCGGAGACCCTCAAGGATCAGTTTTGTCACCAACTTTCTTTTTGTTATACATTAATGACTTGTTGGATAGCACTGTCAACCCTATCAACAGCTCTGCTGATAATGCAACATTGCACTCTTCTATTTCATTCGACGTCGAGCCTACTCCTTCAGAGTTAAACGGTAAACGGCTGGAAGTTGTCACTTCGCTGAACTCCGATTTGAGTACAATATTTGAGTGGGGAGTTAAAATTAGGTCAAATTTAACGAGAAAAAACACAAATATGCACGTTGTCGCGTAAAAGAAGTCGCAACGAATACCCTTTTGTGGTAAAAGGCCACGCTCTCGTGGTTTGTGACTCAATTCGTCTGCTTGGTGTTCAGATTAGCAACAATTTAAAATATAATGAACACATTATCGCATTGGCCAAATCAGCTTCACGTAAACTCGCGTTCCTCAATAGATGCAGACGGTTTTTTAAATCGCATCAGGTTCTCCAGATATATAAAACCTTTATTAGACCGTGTATAGAATATTGCTGTCAGGTTTGGGGTGGAGCATATGGCACTGCTCTCCAGTTGCTGGATAGAGTTCAGCAGCGTGCCATCCGAATAATACGAAACCCCAAACTTACAAAAGATCTAGACAGCCTACAACACCGCAGAGATGTTGCAGAACTCTGCGTATTCTATAGATTAATAAATGGTAAATGTTCTGCAGAGTTAAAGAAGAGAATACCACCATTTGTTACGCCAGGACGGGTAACATGAGGAACGGTTAATGCGCATAGGTTTACGGTGAAGCTGCCGAAACCTCGAACTGAAGATGCAAAGCGCGAATTCATTCATCGAACATCCAGGAAGTGGAATTCGTTGCCCGGTTTTCAGTTTCCGTTGGAGTATAAAATGCACAAGTTTAAGGCAGCTATCAACCTTTACTTGAAGGAACGCGCGTTGGGTGCAGGAGCTCTGACAGTTACAAGGGACTGTCTAAAAGTCCGCCCTGCACCCAATTAAAGCTAAATATAAAAAATAAAAAAATATATATAACGTATTTGTGTTGGTATCTTATATACAACATTTTTATATCACATCTCAATATTCTGTTGAAAACAATCGCATTCGACGAGTCTTTCGTTTTGCCTCGTTTGGTTACCCCATCCAGTAATTCGCTTTTTATATAATTCTAAATTTCTAACTAAACAAACTTTATTTGGTTATATACTTCCCTTTCCTTTGGACGATTTTTCATATTTTGTTTTATTTATGTATCATGGCATACTAGTAGAAGGGATCTTAGAGATTTTTAAATTTTAACGCGATCACTGCCATTATACGATCATTGTATTGACGATAATAATTATATATATAGTCATTAGAGGTTTCTTATTGATTGATGACGTTTAATATGTTTGAGTGTTTTAACGAATCGCTTTTATTTCTTTTGATTTTATTTTGTCAATAAACTCCAATATATAAGGACATATTCCTTTTGTATATACTATTGGTATATACTCTTCATGATCTTTGTCTTATTATTTCTATGAATAATAGTTTATTGAAATAATTTAATTTATTTACTTAAAAGTGTAAATGGATAGGATTTCCTGAGTGACATGCTTAAGATTGGATGGGTATTACTTGGTCGGTGGTCTTGACCAGAGGGTTTGTTTACTTTAGTAAGCTACTTCTTTGCTGCATAGATTATCCTCTTACATACTTTTGAACTTTCTGAAACTTTTGGAGCTCTGCTAAGTGTCCTCCAGGATTGTGGTAACGCACCTAAGATTGCTGTGGTTGGTTGGCTTGTGCTTTTCCTGTCATATCATATCCTATCAGATGGGATAGATAATCAGATGGAGGAGATAATGAATCACAAAGTTAGAAAAAGTGATATTGAATATAAATAATAGATGATAATGTTGTTTGTTGCTCAGATTTATACCTCAGAGGGGAATTTATTTGAGAGGATTATAACGATAATTTATTTGAAATTTTATCTAAGATAATTTAAAACTTTTTGAAACATAATAGAGAACTAAAAGGATAGCTGCTGGATGGTATTTACGATGAAACGATTCTCTTGCTTAAAGAATAGTACAATTACTATATAATTAATAAATCATTAAATATCTTGAATCGTTCACCATAATAGCAGCTATTCAGATAAGGACATTAACAGTGTTATAATGATCTACTCATATAACTAATAATGGTATGAATGGAACTGAATTTATAATATCTCAATATAAACAGACAAGAGTAGATGACACATAGGTAGCTAATAATGACAACAGTATACCGATTTATTTATAATTTCACACAAGTACATAACTGAGCTTAAATAGATCATCATAATATATATTGCTGTCGGGTCATTAAGATGTAACAACCCTCGCGTAACTGGTGGTGACCCAAATAAAAGTCAAATGCTCCAGTAATAACTGTCGTAGACATTTACATATATATGATGAACCTAGAACATTCCTATCCAATCCAATTAACAAAATAACAATACTAACAAAATCAATCCAAATGTGAAAATGATTATACTAACAATATATAATATTATAATTTACTAATACATAATGTAGTTAGCAATGACTAGTGCAGTGTATTATCACCTTAGTCGTTTCTGTGATTAACATTCCTTTTCCTAAACCTTACATGTTGAGATGCAGGCAGGACCTGGGCCCGCATAATTTTGGAATAAATAATTCTCAGATATCCCTTTGGAACTCTGCTGAATATACTCCAGGATTATGGTAACATACCTAGGATCATCGTAACTGGTTGGCTTGTACTTCTCCTATCATATCAAATCATATTGGCATATAGTAGGATGTAAATAAACGAGTCGCGAAAGAGTTGGGAGAACATTGATTGAGCCCCAAAACAGTTTGCAAAGATAAAGGCAGACAGACAGACAGAAATGTTAAATCAAAACACTCATAATGGCCAGTGTTTATACAAATTTTTTACCGGTTATGTGAGTGAAGAGATTTCCCATGTTTTCTTCGATTATTTCGCCTCTCGTTCAATTTACTAAATTTGTAAAAATATCGCGAAAAATTTGATTAAGGGATCAGTGAGGAACTCGAATCAGAAAGGGTGACCAGTGAGGAACATAGTTTTTTGTATTGCATATAGTAATCCAGGACAGAGCATTGGTTAGTTAATATTACACCACCAATTAACATCTTGGCACCGGTTGTATAGGCTCTACCGACCGTCATGAAAGGGGCGGGAGACAGTAAAGCAGAACTGCTCCGGTCTTCATTTATGTCGGTAACGTTCAATCATCTCTCATACTTATACTAACAACGGCACCTAGTGTGGATGTTACATCCGATCACTTTTTATTAAGTTTCTTTTTGTTAACAATGGTTCGGACCTAAGCACACCATGCAACTACGGGAGATAATACCACACGTCAGTAGCATACAATACGAGGGCATTTCACCACCACTGACCGTTTTATTTATACCGAACTGAGCTGCGGAAAACTATGACGCATGAGATGCGATATTTCTAGAGCCGATATGAGAAACCGGGTCTGTGTTGAGTATAAGCATATATTCCTATAACAAACGAGACTGCACGTTTCAACATTTCGATAAAAATAGTGGGGTCGTTCAGAGCTTCCTAAAGTCTCTACTAACAGGCTTTTCCAATAAGAAGGTTTGAGTGAAAAGTTGGAAGCTGTCATCTTTTGACATTTGTTACGATTTTTGGACGGCAATAAAGAAATTGTTGTTAAAAATAAGAGCTATTGAGACAAGTTAGTGATGTTAAATATCGGAACCGTGTACGTCGCTCAATATCAACTGAGAATATTATTGCTGTAGGCCGTAGTGTTGAGGAAAACCCAGGTTTGTCGATTCCTCGAGCTTTTGAATTAGACATTCCACAAACGACATTAAACCGTATTTTGCAAAAACACTTAGGTCTTAAAGCTTTTAAACTTCAATTCTTCGCTGATTGGGTCCTTCAAATGCATCAAAATGATCCGGATTTTTACCGAAAAACAATCTTCAGTGTTGAGGTCCATTTTCATCTCGGCGGCCACGTTCATAAGCAGGATTGTCGCATTGGGTTTGGTTGGGTGCGGTTTTTGGGCTGGTGGTGTGATTGCAACTTATTTTTTCTGAGAATGAAGTAACTGTTACGATGTATGGATTGCAGAGCTATGATTAATGATTTTTTATGGCCGGAATTTGTAAGATATTGATTTTGACGACGTTTATTATTCAGCAAGACGACGGAAAAGTTTCCTGACCGTGTTATTTCTCGAAGATCACAATTAACCACCGAGATTTCCACAATCAAGGCCTTAAAGATGGAATTTGTGAAATTATCGAGGACATACAGCCGCAAATGGGTGCGAATTGGTAATGGAAAATTTCATGAGAAGGATATGGTGCTGCAAGCGTATCCATCGCGGCCATTTGGCTTCAAATGATAATGGAATAACTTCCTCTTCACAAACAAATAAACCTGTTTTGATTTATCTTAAAAAATGCTCGTTTTTTTTTAAATATCAAAATGAAACCTCTTATTGGAAAACCCGATATTTATGAATTATTTTGGGTTACTGTGAACGCCACAGTTATACCTTTTATAATTTACACTCAACTCTCCTCTACCATGATTTTTCTGTTACGGTTCCAATTATTCCTCATTTAAAATAATTTATTAATCCCTTGCGCTTACCATCCATATACAGGGTTGCTTGTCGTCGATGTTAAGGTCATCGGTGCTTTAACATGTCTCTGCCACTCACACACACATTACACTTAACCCTTTACAATTTCATATGAATATGATAGAATATTTTACCCCTTAACGTTATGATTTGTTCGAAGGGGCGGAAAACCTCAAACATATTTTTCCATTTCACGAAAACCCTCGAATAATCAAATTTATAGACTTTTTTGTAGACTGTACACGAAATTGAAAATAAATTTATTGAAATAATTTAAATTTATGTAATTTTGAATTTAATAAAAATTATCCTCGAAACAGAACAGATTACACATCAAATCGAGGATATACAAATGGTTGCACGAATATGTGTACGCAATTTACAAAAAATTTGTAATAAAATTCAAATAAATTAAAAAAAATAAATTTTTTACCGCCTAGGTGGCTCAGTGGTTAAAGCTGTGGCAGTTGGAGTGGGAGGTACCGGGTTCGAATCCCGATAGGGGCAGGATGCAAAAGGAATTTTTCACCATCCGATTACAATCGGTGGTGTTAATGAACACATCTATTATGACCCCCTATTGGAGTGCAAAACTCATGGACCGACCCATTTTCCATGTCAGTATACTATAGGCTGGCAAGGAGCTATGCAATGCGCAAATGGTTCTACGTAAATCGAAAATGGATGATAAAAAAAATCGAATGATAAGATTGAGGAAGATATAATTTTTGTTTTTATTCCTCCGACATGCTTCCCAAATATATTGTATATGGATGTAAGGAGGATAACGTGAAGCATATATGTATTATAAAATCAGATCCGATAGAAATAAATCAACTCGACTGTATACATGTACATGCTCGATAGACAGTATATGTTAAGATTGGGGTGGGGTGGGCACCACGTTAAGCCAACATCGTTGTATGATACAAATCTGGCCGACATTTATCTAATAAACACTGCTCCATTCCGTTGCACTCCGTCATATACACAAATTATATGGATTTGATCAAGCAGAAGGAAATGCGATTAAGAATGATTTATTCAAAGAAATATAATTTTTATATGAATATTTACATTTTTTTTTGCGGTTTTTACAGGCCATTATTGGCCCGTACCGTGTCAACAATGTGACTCCATCGGTTTCGATCACGAGCCAGCTCTTCAAACCGTTGTAGGCAGTTTGAAGATGCCAGATCGCTTTCTACTCTGTGGAGCCATCGTCGCCGACACCGACCTATTCGCCTACCGAAAGGCGGTTCTCCCTTAAAGGTTTGCTGTATCATTCGGTTTGGATCAGCACGCAGAACGTGTCCGAGCCAGCGTACTCGCTGTCCTTTAATTTCATGCACGATATCAGGAAATTGCATTAAATTCCTGATCTCGTGATTGAAAAGAACTCGGTAAGTGCCATCGACGTCGCGTTTTGGACCATATATCACACGCATGATTCTTCTCTCGAATGTTAGAAGCCATCTTTCGTACTCATCCGTCAAGGTCCAACTCTCACATCCATACATGACAACGGGTCTGATCAACTCTCTGTACAGCTTATCCGTATTTGCAAGATATTTTGATTTCAGCAGTGGACGTAGAGGATACAAAGCCCGATTGCCAGCGGCAAGGCGGACCTTGATATCCTCGCCCACACTATTATCGTGAGTGATGAGAGATCCAAGATACTTGAATCTCATCACTCCTTCAAACGTGTGGTTTCGACTACGGAAATCACTTGCGTCTTGGTCTCGAAAACCAGAGATCATATATTTAGTTTTGGACTCATTGATTTTGAGACCAACGGAAGCTGAAAACTGTTCCAGTGGATCAAGTATCTCTTTCACTCCGTTGCCATTTAATCCAATCACACAGATATCATCTGCATAAGCAAGAAGTTGATTGGATTGTCGGAATAAGATATTGTCCTGAGGAGTTTCACTTTTACGAAGGATGTATTCCAACATGAGATTAAAAAGTATCGGGGACAGCGCATCTCCTTGTCGAACACCAGAAGTAATTGCAAAAATTCTCGATAGCCTGTTCTCAACGTTGACACGGTATTGTGACTGCGTTCCTGTCATTTTACACAGATGTACATATTTTTTCGGTATTCCTAAATATTCAAGCGCATACCATAATCTCTCTCGATTGATCGAGTCATTGGCTTGCTGGGAATCTAGGAATACCTGGTTTACATAGCGAGATGTTTCGTAGTACTTGGAAAGAATCATCCGCAGCGAAAAACTTGATCAGTGACTGACCGATTTGAACGGAATCCTCCTTGGTAGTCACCGACAATTTCCTCCGCTAGAGGAGTAATTCTTCCCAAGATAATGTATGACAGTAACGTATATGCTGTGCAAAGGAGAGCTATACCTCGATAATTCTCCCATTTCAAGCGATCACCCTTCTTGAAAATTGGGCATAACGCGGCCACTTTCCATTCTAACTTCATTTCGCCATACCAATCGAACAAGGTCGAAAAGACAGTTCCACAAAGTTAGCCCTCCGAATATCAAGAGCTCTGAATTAATGCAATCAACTGCTGGTGAACGATTTTTCTTTAATCTCTGCATGGCCATTGTGAATTCCTCATAGGATGGATCCTCAATGAACATCTCTGCGGTCTGTATTTGAGGGTATTCAAATACAGCTTGTGATATATGTGGAACATTAAGTAGATCAGAAAAATGTTCACGCTATGTATCGAGTACCGCATCGACGTTAACACAGAGGTTTCCATCCTGGTCCCGAATGGCAGTTGACCGAGATCTTAAGGTATGGTGCAATTCGGTGATTCCTTTAAAGAAACCACGCGAACTGTGCTCATTACTGAGTTGTTGTACTCTTAAGACCTTAGCCTTCCACCATTCTCGCTTCTTCAGTATACAAATTCCTATAGCTGTTCTCCTAGCAAGAACTGCTTTGTTTTTCCTTGCGATTGTAAACCGAGTCTGCGCTTCATTATAGGCTATATTTCGTTGCTCAACAGCAAGACGACACTCCTCATCAAACCAATCATTTTTGGGCTTAGTTTTCATTATACCGAGAGTATGCTGGGCAGTATCGACAACCGAGGTTTTCAATACTATCCAGACACTGTTCACATCATTAGATTGGTAATTGGATTGCATAATGCTGTTGCTGACAAGATCTTGATATTTTTGTTGCGTTTCTTCATTTATCAGACCTTCACAGGAGAATCGCGTTTTATATTCTCCTGTCCTCCTTGACTTGTACGAAAATTTCCATCGCAGCTTTGCAGCAACCATAAAATGGTCACTGCCTACGAATTTTGTTGACGACCGATACGATCTCACGTCTTGGACCACCCAAGCCCGGTCTTTTGCAATTAACACATGGTCAATTTGGCTTCGGGATGTTTTACGTGGATGTGTTCATGTTTCTAAGTGGATGTTTTTATGAAGAAAGAAGGTACTTGCTACTTTGAGATCATGAGCGATCGCAAAGTACATCATTCTTTCCCCATTCTCGGTCGCAGTTTCGTGTCGGGAGTACGGACCTATATTGTTACATAAGTCGGTCTGATTTCTGCCAGCTCTAGCATTAAAGTCACCAATCACCAATTTGACATCGTGCTCAGGTATAGAACCCATCAGATTATCCAGATTATTGTAAAATGAGTCTTTATCCTGGGATTGGCTTACATCAGTGGGCGCATGTACACAGACAATTGACAGGTTGGCTAATCTCATGTGCAAGCGAAGCGCTTACACATTCGATTATCGACTGCTTGAAAGTCCAAGACAGCCTTTTTGACCTGTGGCCCAATGAGAAATCCAACCCCAAGATTTCCGAGGTCATCTCCACTATGTAGCAACGTATAGCCTTGGGACACATGGTCTCCACTTTTAGGCCATCGAGTTTCTTGGAGAGGTACGAGTTCCAGCCGATACTCTTTCATGCATGTGATAAGGCCTTCCAACGCGCCAGGTTTTCTTAATGACTGCACGTTCCACGTGCCAATCCTCAATCTCGTGTCCGGGTACTTAAGCGAGGGTTCGTTTTTTTTGTTGTTTTGGCGGTATCCGATTTTTTTATTTTTGTTGACATTTTTCCAAGATATATACGAGCTGTGTTCGTTATGTACGTTTCATAATTGAATTAAAATTAATATTTATGTTAAGATCACCAGTTATGCTACATCAGCACAATGTGACATGACAACATCAATGTCATTTCTATATTAGCACAACGATCCTAATATGACACCAACGGAAATGCTGCATCAACACAACATGCAACTATTGGACACATCGCGTTGACTCAACAATAAAACATTTTATTTTTAGATATAAAATAATGTAAAATTATAATAGTAAATTAGTTCTGTTATGTAAGTGGTAAATAAAGTAATATTTTTTACTTTGAATTCATACAGTATTCTTAAGTTTTATAATAAACTGTACGATGGCTAAGGAACGGTTCCATTGTGAATGGGTCTGATAAATACTGAACAATTAAGATTTTGACAGTACTAATGAATCCTCGTATTATTAACAGTCTGTATACAGGCCATTGTTAGCCCTTGACGTTTCAACAATCTGACTCCATCGATTTCGATCACGAGTTAGCTCGTCATACTGTTGTAACACTTAGAAGATCGCTATCTATGCTGTTGATTGCTATCAATGCCATCAACGTCATGTTTAGTGCCATGTATTCTTCTTTCGAATGATAGATCCTACACAGGTCAAGGTACAACTTTCACCCCGATACATGACAACGGATTTGATCAGCATTCTGTACAATCTCAGCTTATCCATGTTTGCAAGATATTTTAATTTCAGAAGTAGACATATAGGATATGCAGCCCGATTTCCAGCGACAAAGTGAACCTTGATATCCTCCCCCACACTATCATCGCGAGATCCAAAATACTTGAATCTCATTACTGCTTCAAACCACTACTGAAATTGCATCTTGGTCTTTAAATCCCAACGATCAAATATTTGGTTTTGAACTCGTTGATTTTGAGACAAACGAAAGCTGAACACTGTTCCAGTGGATCAAGTATCTCTCCCACCCCGTTGCCATTTAATCCAATTAGACAGATAACATCTGCACATGCAAAAAGATGATTGGATTGTCGGAATAAGATACATATATGGTCTTAAGGTATTTCACTTTTACGAAGGTTGTATTTATCGAGGGTTTGGTATACACCAAAATTAAATGTTAAAATTCTCGATAGTCTGTTCTCAGATTTGAAACAGCTTTAATCTGAGTTACTGTCATTTTACAAAGATGTACGTATTTTTGGTATTTCTAAATATTTCAGGACATACCAGAGCCCTCTCGATTGATTTAATTCATAGGCTTGCTTGAAATGCATAGGCCTGCTTGCTAGAATACCTGGTGTGGAAACAATCCTCCGAAGTAAAAAAAAAATTAATCAGTGACTGACCGATTTTGACGGTTCCCTCCTTGGAGGAGAAATTCTTCCCAAGATAATGGACAACAGTAAATTTTATGCTGGAGAGCTATACTGAATATTATAGCTATACTGAAATTGTATAGGAGAGCTATACTGAATATTGGTTTACATGACATTACACGACCTCTTTCCATTCTTCAAGCATCACTTCTTTTCGCCATACTGAGTACTTTTCATGTAATTAAAAAATTACTGGCATCTTGCATAAATCGGCAATTATTGTAGGGTCGTGAATGACATCGAGACAGTGAGTGCGTTCACTTGATCACATTCTTCGTACCATAGCATAGATATCAAGCGAAACATTTGGAAGAGTGTGTGAGTCACAACATAAACAAACAATTGGGAAAGGTCATTAAAGCCAATGCAGGACTTTCGCAATCATGGATACTACTCTAATCATGGATAAACAAGAGCCACAAAAGTTGTTGCTTTATTGCAAAAAGTTTGTCAGCTATACATGAGCCAATCTATTGTCTTAAGAATATCCAGAAGGTTTTATTGAGAAAAAAGGGATTCCTTTAATAGGTGTACATCTGAGAGGGATGATCGATTTATTATCCTAACTTGGAATAGATGTGCAGGAGGAGCTAAGACATATTCGAGATGCTATAGTCAGTAAATCAATTGGAACATCGAGCAATGGAGATACGTTCTATTCACTGACGAGTGCAGAATATGTTTTCATGGAGTTTGGGTCTTCACGACCAGGAAAGAGTTTTTGCAGTGCTATTTTGCTGCGATAGTCTCATACGTCGGAAATATGTTCATGAATACTTGATGATATCTCATCGCTTAACGATATATCGAAGAAATTCTTATCGGATAATGTACTGCTTTACGCAGAATATATAAGGGCAGATTTAATATTAATATATGGCAATACCTAGCATCACACAGTAAAATACTTAACAGTTCATGGATGAGGTTGGACTGGAGACGATGAAGTGGCCAGACATGAATCCAATTGAGTATTTATGGAATAAACTAAAATGGATGGTCCGAGATTACGTTATTGTCAAAACCTTAACAAGGTCAACAAGGCACCACTTGTAGTCCATTGTAGACGAAAGGTGGAGGGGGCGTAGGATAGATAGACGTATTAACCAACAAAATTGTTTTTGTTTCAAAACTAATGTTTTGTTCAAAAATTCGCCTCTCTGTCAGCACTGTATAGGATTTGTGTCTATTTAGTAGAAAGAGATAGTAGATATGACATTGACACAACCTTGGCCAACAATCATAGCCAATATTTCCTTGCATAGAGTATGCATAGATTATGATAATTAGACCGTGATGGATGAGTATGAGATTCCGACATTTGACGTTTGTCCCGCGTTCCATAACGTCGTATTTTAATGCACAGTTCAAGAACGTCTAAAAATTGTTGAATTTTATTGTTTCCGGACGATCAATTACTTCGAGTGTAAACATGATAAGAAGCTTTATAACCCATTTTATCGGAGTTCAGTAGGCGATGAACCACGAATAAATGATTATCGATCTGTTCGCACTAAACCATCTGTGTCGATACTTCACCGTGCTCAATTTGGCATATCCCGAAAATGGTTCCATATAAAATTCTACTCATGCAAGAATTATTGCCGAGGGATGCACCATTGCGTTACAGTGCCAATAGATTCATTTTGCTTGCGGCATAAACATGCCAACTTTTTGAACAGTCTTATTATATGAGTGATCCGAGAGCATCAGTGATAATTAAAAATAATCTATGGCTTAAGCCGCGTAGTAAATGGTCCTACCCCCGTATCAACTAAGAACCTTTTATACATACGTGTTGGTGAACATTGTATAGGTGGTCAATCCACATAGAGTATCGATTCATATTTTTTCAAAAACGAAATTGAGCATCCAGAAACTGTCCCTTCACCAGATATTGTTGGATATTCTTTTACGTCCGGTAGTTCTCAATAATCACGACTTATGGTTTCAGCAAAATGGATCTACAGCTCACATCGCGAGAGAAATAATGTAGCGACCACATTCCCCAGATTTGACGACCAGTAACTATAAAGCACAATATTCGCAATTAAATTTTAAAAAAAAGCCAGACACATTGAAGTTGATACGGTGCCGGTGGACAATGGCCATTAAGACCATTGTTATTCCATCCGTTCAACCTCACAGCAACACAAATATATATTTAAGACACATAACATTCTTTTAATTTATGACGTGTTTATATACCAAAGTATGTACCAAGATGTTGTATATATTATCTGGGAATTTATTATCAAGCTGAAAATTAAAAATAAAAAGAACAACAACAAAAGTGCAATATTTCAGAAACTTTGTATAATAATAATTTGACCGTTGTATACACGAAAATTATGTATCAGCCAACCCCCCTATAATGTATACACACACATATATAGGGTTTGCATAACCATCCGCCACAACCCAACCCATGTACCATATATACCATAAACATAATTTTTATTTGAAAAGACAAATTCATCTTCACCATTTTTTTGCGCTTGCTTGAGAGGGCTACCCCTCTGAATAAAATCATGTTGGTCGTTTTTTATTCTCAGCATCCAACTTTTCTTCTACATCCATATACATGCATATGGTTGTATGTACATAAAAAACGAGATGAAACCAAGATTCAGGGAAATTCTCATCTATACGAGTAAATAAACGACTGTTGAATTTCGATTTATAATTTAGACAGAATGAACAAAAAAAATGAGATTACAGGAACATTAATGGTCCCCAGGAGGAATTAATATTATTTTATTTGGTTCATGATTTTTTATTATTTTATTTAATCAATTTTATTTCGTTTGTTTTTTGTTTCTGTTTTTTATTCTGATTTTTATTTTTATTAAATTAAAAATTATATTTTATACATAAAGAGGTTTCCAATGAGAGGTTTCATTTTGATATTAACAAAAAAAAACGAGTATTTTTAAGAGAAATCATTGAATTTTTATTTCATTGTACACTGGAAGCGGTATGTCATTAACATTTGAAGCCAAATCGCCGACACGGATGTACAGTTGGCAAAGTACTATGTTGACGCTCTGCTGATCTGGTTGATTCGCAGTGTTAAACCAGCAAGATTCACTGTATGAGGTTCAGTCCAGAGTTCAATGCACTGAAGAAATTTCCGAATTTCAAACCAGAATATAGCACCAAAATGAAGTGTATATATGAATTCTCGTGTAAGGCAAAGGGTCCAAAATATCTCAATGCAGTATTCAAATCTTTCCCAAATTAATCCGGTCAATATATATATATATATATATATATATATATATATATATATATATATATATATATATATATATATATATATATATATATATATCACTTTTATTATTCGCTGGTTAATATCAAGGTGGTTCTATTTTGAATAAATTAAAAATACAATTTTGAATTTCTTACAAAAACCGAATTCGCGCTTTTCGCTAAATACATAAAAAAATAGAAGCGCCAACTCTGGTTTGAAAGTTTAGGTATCCACAACATTCTCCGCCCCGTTAACGGTTCCGTCGTTAACCATCATAGACTATTATCATGCTCCGGCTGCTTACATAATTTAACAACTTCCATCAAAGCTTATCAATTTAGACATATGGTGGAACGGTCCAGAGTGGTTAAAAGATCCTGAATTTACGTTTACTTCTCAAGATGCGAAATATGACCAAAGGGAACATTTAGCTGAAGAACGAAAAAAGGCAAAACTCTTAGTGCTCAATGCTCAAAAGGAGGAACATCCTATCGACCTATTAATAAACAGGATCTCGTCTTATTCTAAGCTTTTAAGAATCTTAGCAAATGTATTACGATTCTTTAGGAATTTACGTGCGACTGCGAGTGATAGAATGTCCGGATTTCTTACTGTGAACGAAATTCGAACAGCCAGAGACACTATTTTGAAGCATGTGCAGCGGGAATCTTTCAAAGAAGAAATAAATTGCTTGAATAGAGGAAAACTTATTCAAAGAAGCAGCGACATTTTATCTTTGGCACCATTTATTGATGCAAATGGTATTTTGCGAGTTGGTGGTAGACTTAAACACCTATAGTGCCAATATGATTTCAATCATCCCATAATTCTACCAAAGGGCAATACATTAAGCCAAATTTTAATTACACACATGCATGAGCGAAACTTACATCCTGGTATAACTTAAACATTACACTTAACGAGGCGGCAATTTTGGATAGTTGGAGGCAGAAGTACCATCAGAAAAGTTGTGAACAAGTGTGTAATATGCTTCAAAACCAACGCGAAGACATCCAAGCAGTTAATGGGAGATTTACCAATATCAAGAATACAGGCAGCTCGACCATTTACTTCGTGTGGTGTTGATTATGCGGGACCTATACAGTTAGCTTCGAAAAGGGGAAGAGGCGCGAGACTGACAAAGGGATATATAGCCTTATTTATTTGTATGGTGACGAAGGCTATTCACATCGAAGTAGTTAGTGGCCTGTCCACTGATGCTTTTATAGCGGCGCTCAAACGATTTGTGGCGAGACGAGGAGCTCCATCCAGCATATATAGTGACAACGGTTCTAATTTTGTTGGGGCCAAACGAAAGCTGAATGAGGTATATCGTTTAATATCAAACAATAATTATAACTCTGTCGTTGCAGAATTTTTAACAAAAATATGAGGTACAATGGCATTTTATACCACCTGCGTCACCTCATTTTGGTGGGCTTTCGGAGGCAGCGGTGAAATCGGTGAAAACCCATCTTTCAAAATGCGCATCAAACACTAATTTGACTTTCGAAGAAATGGCCACTTTGCTAAGTCAAATTGAGGCAATACTAAATTCAAGGTCATTATATGCAATAGCAGATGATGACGCATCCGGTGATGTCTTAATACCTGCACATTTTATAATAGGCTCTGCGAATTTCTACCTACCTGAGGAAGAGATCAGTGTAAGTATACCAGCTGGAAGACTAACGAGATGGCAACATATTCAACAGCGCGTTCAGTCATTCTGGAACAAATGTAGAGTAGAATACCTGCATAATCTCTAGCAGAGAACGAAATGGCATAAATCACAGGAAAACCTTAAAGTCGGGGATGTCGTACTGATCAAGGAAGAAAATTTACCCTCCTACAAATGGGCATTAGGTAAAGTGGTTGAATTGCATCCGGATCAGCAAAGGAGAGTTCGAATTGTCACTCTTAAAACGTCAACATCGTTATTGAAGCAGCCAATTGTTAAATTATGTAAGCTGCCGGAGCATGATATTAGTCAGATGGTTAACGACAGAATCGTTAACGGGGCGTAGAATGTTGTGGATACCTAAACTTTCAAACCAGAGTTGGCGCTTCTATTTTTTTATGTATTTAGTGAATAGCGCGAATTTGTTTTTGTAAGAAAATTTTGTATTTTTAATTTATTCAAAATCGAACCACCTTGATATTAACCAGCGAATAATAAAAGTGATATATATAAAGGGTCATCCAAAAAACGCGCCTTCATGTTTCTTTTAAATAAAACACAAACTATTTGCAATTTTTTCAAGCTATTTTTTTTTATTAAAAATATGATCCATTACAATTATACGTGGAATAGAATATCATTCAAGTGTCCACCACGACTGCGTCTGCAGGCATCAATCCGAATATCGAAATTTTCAATGACTTTCCGACATGTTGCTGGTGTTATTTCACGAATTGCACCTTGAATGTTGTTCTTTAGATCATTAATTGTTTGTGGCTTGTTAGCATACACTCGACTTTTCAAAAAACTCCACAAAAAAAATCTAATGGTGTTAGATCACATGACCTTGGAGGCCGATTGAAATCTGAATTTCGTGAAATTACACGTTGAGGAAATTTTGATTGCAAAAACGTAATGTTTTGTCGAGTTGTGTGACATGTCTTGCTGGAAATAGACGTCAGACACATCAATATGACTCAACTGTGTCCATAAAAAGTCTCTCAACATTGATTGGTATCGCTCAGCATTCACAGTAACAGCATTTCCAGCATCATTTTCGAAGAAGAATGGCCCAATGTTTCCATTTGCCTAAAATGCACACCAAACAGTAACTTTTGGTGGGTGTAGAGATTTTTCATGAATAACACGAGGATTTTCATCACCCCAGATACGACAATTTTGCTTATTGACGAATCCATCCATTGTGAAATGAGCTTCATCACTAAACAAAATTTTGCTTGAAAACAATGGATCTGTCGTTCGTTGTTCAATAATCCAACTAGCGAAATTACGACGTTGTAAATGGTCTCTTTCTTTCAATTTCTGGGTTAATTGAATTTTGTAAGCGTGTAAATGCAAATCTTTATGCAAAATCCTCCATAAGGAGCAATAAGATATGCCCAATTCTTGCGAACGACGCGAAATTGATGTTGAATTGAAGATTGATTTGGCCGATTATTTAAACCAAAAAAATCACGAATTTTGCGATGGGCATTTTTCAAAGTACGCCCATTTTCATAATAAGTTTTAATGAAGTAAACGCGTTGTTGCAATGTGTACCTGTCCATGGTGAAAACTGTACTACCTTCTAATAAAACAAAATTGCTTATGTCATTTGAAAAGATGTCACGTGTAAAAATTATATACTGCTGACATCTAGGCGTCACATTTGGATGACCCTTTATATATATATATATTTATATATATATATATATATATATAAATATATATATATATATATATATATATATATATATATATATATAACATATATAATATATGTTATAATATATATTATATATATATATATATATATATATATATATATATATATATATATATATATACATATATATATATATATATATATATATATATATATATATATATATATATATATATTATATAAGCTGTGAGTAGGTAAGGAGATAGTTTGACCAGACAGTTTGCTGACAATGACGTCACACTCCGCTCACAACAATAGTATACATTTGGGGGAACTTCCGCTTACTCAGCTAATTTATAGTATACATTCGGGAGGAATATTCATGAGCTTTAATGTGTCTCTGCTGAATTGCTGTATAATGGTTGATTTTTGTGCTTTTTAGAACTAAATTTGGCTGATTTGCTATAATCTATCTCTACCAACGAACTACAACACCATCTGTTTTTTGTAAGACAAGTAATATGCGCGCGCGACATGTAGACACTTTGCGTAACAAGATTGTGTAATGTCATACTATTATTTCGTTTCTTTTTTATAATAAAAATTCTTCGTTCATCGCGAGATTCGAACTCGAGATCGCAGCGTAGAAAAGAAATTGCTTTAACCGATAGACTATGAACGGTGTTTGCGATATTGACTAATTTGTGTTTTATATAAAAATAAAATATTCATATGTTTATAAGTAAATATTTACATATGCTCATAACTAAGTTCAAATGATAATTACAGATTTTACACATGGTCTTATTGTATTAAAATTAATCGCCCGTAGAAATATTTGTAGATTAAAATTAATTATTTTAGTAGCGCGGATTATAATTTATTCTTATCAGTAATTAATTGCTTTATGTACATATGTTTACAAGTGATACTTATAAAAAGAAATAATTTATTTGGAAATTGTCACTCAGCTGATTTTTAACAATACATCTCAAATGTTTAATTTGACCTTGTAGAATATTTTACGTTATTCTTTTAATATTATTTGCATGAGGTTAATTAATCAACTATATAACTGAAAAACGATATCGTTTTGCAATACCATTGATCTGATACATTTTTTTGTATGATGCGTACAAGTGTACATTTAGCAGGAATAGAATATACATATATGTCTGTATAAAAATATAAGTGTAAATGTATGTATTTTTATATGCTTTTAATCAAGAGCATAAAAATACAGATTAATATTTGTTTTTCTATATACTTTTCTTTTTTTTTTTTTAAACATATTATGCAGTGAGTGTAAGAGAAAAGTGATGTCATTGAATTCAACACAAAAATATATGAGGTTAATTTATTTTCATCAGCTATTCGCTTTTTAAATAGTATGCGATTCAAACGTAGTTCTATACATGTTAAATAGTGATATTTAGGGAAAATTTGTGTTAGTAAATAGTTGAATATTAAGAAAAAGTCATTATTTATAACTAAAATAATACAAATTTTTAAAAAATACACAACTGCGGTGCAGAATATTTTTTTCGTCGCATACTTTTAAAAAGATTTAATAAGTAAATCATCTGAAAATCTTTCACATATTGTAAAAAAATTGAATTTACTTTGATTATAATAAATAATGTAAGGTTATATAAAATGCATTAATGTATAACTGTAAATATTTATACAAAAATTAAGAATTTATGACTGATTAGGAGAGAAATGAAAATGTTATCTTTTTATTTTTAGAATTTAGATGAAGAAGAAGGTCAATCATTGAAAAAAAGATCACATAAAAATATAATACATATATTAGCTAATTTTATATTGGGTATCAAATTTTTAATGTATATCTGCTTATGTATATATGTACATAAATATAAAATGATTCAGTAGAAAGAGAGCGACATCACTAATTCAATTGATTGAGGTCATTGCATTTAAACTAATTAGGTCTATGTTCCGACATGATCATTCATGATTAAAATAAAATACGAAAGGCATTCAAAACGACAGCGTTTTTATTGTTGTGCATTGTAAGTTTTTAAAAAGTTATGCCGGTTGCAACGTAGTACATTTTTCGTTTGCAATTAGAAACTCGCAGTGACTACTAACTAGTCAATCAATTTAATATGAATATATTACACTTGAAATCGCAAATAAATTTTAATAAATTTTATTTTAATAATAATTTTTATTTTATTAATTTAATAAAGCAAATCTTTCCATACATAATTTTAATACCTAAATTCTTTAAATGGTCGAAGAGCAATAAAGATGTAGGCAAACATACTCCATACATGCCTTCCCGAATAAACTATTCAGATACAATTTTAGAAACAAGGCGAGCAACTAGATGTTTATCGATTGACATTATGAAGAGAGTGTTATTTATTATTTTAATAAATATTTTTATTTTTTAAAATTGAACCAAATTCTCCTCAAGCGACCGATCTCCACAAATGGCCGTGTTTTAGTGAGGTAATTCTCAGATTATGATTAAGTTTATAAGATCGGTTATATTATAAATACTAGTTATTCATCCTACACAGAAAAAACTTTTCTGATTGTATCGGGTGAATAAAATATACTTATAGAGAATATTTATAGAAATATATAGATTACTGATTTTCTTCTTTTAAAATGTTTTGTTTTTAAACGGATGTTAAAAATTTACAGCTGTAAATGTTTTCGAATTTGTACCATAATTTTTTTCGATGTCGATTCTAGTTGATTTGAGAGCAATATACATACCTTTTAAATAATTAATATGTCATTATGCACAAAAAAATAGTAAAACATGTTTTATTATTAGTGCTAACTTAATTTTTTTTTATTTTTAAATTTTAGTTTACAATATATTTTTATTTCATAATTTTTACAAATTTTATATACTAATTTAAAATACTATGTTATTATTTTATCCTACAACCTATAAATCATTATTAAGTTATGAAAATAAAAAAAAATTGAGTTGCGGTCATGCAATTTTTTACAATTTTATAACCGTACGGTACTGAATCGTGGTTTTCTAAAAACTTGCGTTTCTCAGAGTTGGGTTTGTATTTTTTAACTTCAAACTTTTGAACTACATTAAATTGTTCTGTACGTCGAATGTTAGTAGAATTAAATTCGTTCGTAGTTAAGAATAATACGCGCTTAAATGAACTTATTTCTCTAATATTTGTTTAACTATTTGTTAATAAAATTCATTTCAATTAATTTCATATCTAAAATAAAAACTCGTTATTTTTTTTAAACAAACATTTTTATTTATATAATTTCAATATATTGTTAATATTTTTATAATTAATAAATCTAAAAAATTAATTAAATTTTATAATAAAATACTTAAATCATAGGAGTATATGAATCGTAATGCAAATATTTTATTTCTAAATGCAACAACAAATATCTTATTTATTAGCATGAGTGTAGAATAGAAAAATAAAGTAGAGGATTAATTATATGTATGACAAAGTAAGTTAAACTTAAAACTAGTTTTTAATTTTATATTGTCATTTACTTAAAGCTACAATTAACAATTTTATAGCAAATTTAAATATCTGAATTCATAATTTTATCTGTATCCTATATTCAAGTTAATATATTGTTTAATCGATCTCCATTAATTTGTAATGTCCCCAAGCTAAAGTTCCATAATCATCCTTAACTAAAAATCGTTTATCATCGTGAGGATTAAGTGCGGTTTTAGTTTGAGTAAATGAACTAACGTGATGTTTTTTCGATTGAATTAAATTTTGTGAAATAGTTTTAGTTTTTTCAGAATTCAAACAGTTTACATAATCATTAAATGTTATTCTACATTTCACAACCTGTTTTTTTATTTCTTTAGATTTCTTAGTTTCTACAGGTTGTTCTGTTTCTTCCCCCTGAATCTTATACGCATACATCTTTGATCTCAAACCAACAAACTCTGTCATTATTGCACCATTATTCTCATCTTTCATAATACCCGGTAGTTTTTTATTCACAGAAGGAATTTTCCAAATATTATTAGAGGGATAGTCACTCGTATCAAAAGTTGTATAGCAATCTCGCTTAATTATTTCATAAATATCTGGACATGTTATCTGATAGATGAGGCTATCTGTATCTGTATAGCATATTATGCAATTATCATTAAATTAATGCTTCGGCTCCATATCTTCCAAACCATTTAGTCACTAACTTTACAATACTATGTTTTCGAACATTTTCCATAGTTTTACCGAAGACTGCATTATTCATTAGTTTGAAAAAAAATTTTTCTAACTCGTTCTTCGCATTTGAGCGTAGCAATGTATTTAAATCTATATAAGACTTTAACCATGGTGATTGATTGAATTCAAGAATATTGTAAATTTTTTTAATTTTCAAACCATACTTGATAGCTTGTTTAAAGTTTCTATAGTGAATTATATATTTTTCTTTGTTGTACAATGTAGCCATTAATTTTCCCTCTTTCGAGCCTGGACTACATTGATGTTCTGGGCAAAATGGTAAGTTATTATGCTCGTCGTGTAATTCGCCAGGATATTCTATATCTACTTCTAAGATATATCCCACGTCAGAATTATCTTCAATTAGATTTACATCTAAATTCGTCGTTTCAATCCATTTGAAGCCTCCGAAAGGTAAATATTGTGACATAGCCCAACCGTATTGATTATTAATATCATTATACATTAAATATGTAGATTCATTATCGGGATCATAATTTTCGATATATTTATTATTGGCTTTAGCGTAACGTTTTGTACATTGACTTAAACCACCCCTAATTCCCCGCTCTACAAACATTAATATATCTATATCTGTCAATAGCTCTAAAGATTTATTAGTGTATTTCAGCATTGCATCCCAAGTGTATCCAGGAAGCGTGTAATAATGTGCGGGATCTAATCCATAAGTTTTATGGCAACTATCTCGAAACTGTTCGAAAACATCTGTCAACAATAGTACATCTGTTTTGAGATATAAATCTGAATATTCACCCAAATTGCGTATGTTGAATTTGTTCCACACATTTTGTGCATGTGTATATTGCTGTTCACTAATATTACTATCATTTAGTTTGTTATAGATTTGCTCAAGTGAAGGAAGTGATTCTTTTAAACATTTTTGAGAACTATCGAAATAATCGTAAGGATAGACGCCCTTCTTAGTCAACAATAAAAATTTGTCATCTGAAATTAGCGGGAATTCAGATTTTAAATTAGGAAAAGTAGATAAATATGATGAAAGGTCATCTAAGCTTTTGTCCATAAATCGAAATGAATCTATAAATCGATATTTTGTTAAATAAAAATTTAAGTGTTTGGTAAACGATATATATTTCTCCTTGTTTATTGGTAATAAATCTACTCTACCCGGCATATCAGATGCTATATTTTTTATTATAAAATGTGAGTCACTTAAATTGTGAAACACGATTGGAACGATGTGACTTTCTTCTTTATAATTAATATTACAATAATTATGTGTGGCTCCTCTAAACTTGCCTGTAAAATGACAGTGATCACGGACTCTTATCTCTTTACCGTCAAAAGGTTTTTCACATATATTACATATCGGGATTGTTTTAAACAAAGAATTTTCTTCTTCCGTTAAAACATTCATATTTACTGGATTAGTTAATATATTATCTAAGTTTTTCGCGAAATATGCTAATTCTTTACTAAACCACGAAACGCAATCCTCACCACGGTATGATTTGTAGAATGATAGTGTGTTATCATATGAGCATTTCACATAATAACCTATATTATAAGGCTCATGATTTTGATAATTATTATTAACTTCAACTTTTCTTAATAGACATTCTAAATCCGCGTAAATTGTGAATGGTGCAACTATCTTATTCTTAAAATTCTTAAAACGAATATATTTTTGTTCCTTTGTAGGTAACCTAACTTTACAACTATTTTGATTTTTACAATTCTCACCATGTTTTAGTAGTATCTCCATTGAATAGAAATAGTGAAGATATCGATCGCAAAAATACGTTTTCCCTTTGTGGTTGCTCAGTTGTGATGATAACAGCCGAGAAAGATTTTTAATCCAAACATAATGATATTTAATCGGCTCATGCTCGCTCAATTCTCTTATTGCTTCATCTTCTTCTTTGTTTCCCTCAGCCCTTTCGTAAACATTTTGAATTAAGAGTAAATTATAACATTTTGAATTAACGTGCTTATCCTTTTTATTTTTAGATAAATATGTCGGTAATGTAATATACTCTCCAGACTTTTGTAGTTTCAATATGTATACATATTGATTCAGTATTCAATATGTATACATATTGTTTTGCTTTTCAAATCGTGGGATTTGGCTTATCGTCATTGGAAATTGAATTCCTTTTAAATTGAACTTCTCTAAGTAGGATCCATACTTAATTATGCGTTGGGGATCTTTTGCTACTGGATGCAATGCTGCCATTAAAGACCACGCAAAACATGCATTATCACTATTTTTAATATTAATACAAGCTTCCTTTTTCCGTATTTGATTCGGCAGCTCTATGTAAGATGAACCCAGTTGTGGAGTAAATTTATTGATATTCATGGTTAAATTTATGATTACTGAAATACTCCAACCACTTTGCTTTTCTTGAAACTCTTCAAGCTCTTTTAATATTATTACTTTAATATTTTTATTAAACCAATCATTAATGTTTGTATCCCGGTACAGCACATGATTTTTTGTATTCATATATTTAAACTCAAAATTATTTTCACCACCTTCATTGCCAAGTTTAAACTCGCCACAAAAAACTCCATTTATTTTTAAGGCACATTCATTTTTTAATAGATTTTTGATGCGAATATGAAAAGTTTTTTGACAATCATTCAAAAAATCTATTGGATCGGTATGAGTCAAGTTGATTATGGCTAAAGTTTTGATACGATTTTGAAAAGCTGTTTGCAAATATTCACAGTTTACGCGTCTTGATGTATATTTCGATGTTTCTTTATTTTTCTTCATCATTTTCATTTGTGTACGAAATCCAGTCAATAAACCAATAGCACATGCAGCTTGTTTTTTAATTCCTGAGTTGGTATTTCTTTGCAGCTTATTACGAAGAACTTTTAAATTTTTACTACATTCTTTAATGGCATTTTGTAAAAGCTGAGGGTTTTCGGTAGCATTAAGAAGTATCGATTTAGTATTAGAGACTAACTGGTTAAAATTTGTCATTTTGTTTTTTAATTGTTTTTAATAATGTGATAAAATTGTATAATCACTTCTTAACTTTAAATTATTTTAATTTAATAAATTATTAAGTAGTTGAAACGCACTGAATGATGGTTTAACAACTAATGAACGCAAATGAGATCAGTACATCTTTATATAGATAATAAATATTAGAAGAGTTATTCCAATATGTTTTATAAAATGTGCACTGAATTGCATTTTATATAAAATTTATAGTATACGTTAATAAGAATGTAATGTACATTTTATTACTACATTAACACTTCATGTCAAAAATAAAATTTACTATTTAACACACTACACAAATCAATATGATAACAATTAAATATTTTGTCTTTTATTTTAATTAGTCTACATACAACACGAATAATATTCAATATAGTTTTTTTAAGAGGTGATCTTTCGATGGATTATTAAATTAAATAAAGAATAATTATTACGTATTATGATTACATCATAATAAGTATAAGTATATGTATATCATTTTTATATTATGTGAAATAAAGAGTAAGTGCAACATGCACAATATGTACATATGATCACGAATCATGTTTTATCTTGTTCAAATTCGTAATATAGTATATTGCTCTATAATACAACAACAATGTACCAATTCTAAAAGTCGAAAATTAAAAAAAAAAATGTTCCATCATATTCAGCTATCCTCATCCGGATAAGATTTTTTTGTCAAAATTTCGATAGGACCTCTATTTACGAAGATATTTAGGGTTTTTGATTTTTAATATAACATTACAACACGATTGATTATTTATATTTTTATTTTAAGTGATGCATACACAATAAAAGTGTAGAATCTTATATGACATCATATAAAAATAAAAAATAAATTACATAATAATTTAACGTGCGGGTGACGTCATATAAAAAAAAATCTGCATAACAATTTTATATATATAAGAAAATATATTATCTGAAACATGTTTGATCATGTTAAGATTTTTAATGTTTACTAGCATAATATAACAACAACAATGTGTATTTAATATTATTGCAGAACAATTTTGATAGATTCTAGAAGTCAACAATTTTCAAAAAAAAGTACGCCATCGTCTTCTAATGTCCTCATCCGGAAAAAATTTTCACCAAAATTTCGATAGGACCTCTATTTACGGGGATATTTAGAGTTTTTGATTTTTCATATAGTATCACAACAACAAAAATACCATCATTGCTTATTTATATTATGCAGTCTTTTATAAGAAGCGAGTGACGTAATTAAATATACACGATTTGTACGCGCCAGATAAGCGTGTGACGTCATAGTGAGGCCAAAAAATGCAAATTTAGACCTTCATAAGAAAATACACGCAATTTTGCGCTCGTACCCGCATATCTTATCTACTTCAGTCGATATGTTTGGAAATCCCTGTGGGCTCCACTATGGGGCCAAATATATTCAGTACATTTTGGTTCCAAATCATACTCTATAGAGTTTCTTGAAAATCGGGCTTGTTTCCACCTCGTATGGCCATGTGGCTATATAAAATGCATGCGGGACATACAAAACTACATTATGGCATCAGTCGATATGTTTGGAAATCTCTGTGAGCTCCACTATATCACATTAATCTTTTTACACATTACATTATGTTTTGTTATTCCTTCGGACGAGTATTTATGTACATATGTAATTTTATTTTATAAATTTTGTTACTTTTAAGTTTTTATTACATTTATTATTTGTTTGGTTTTTCGGGATAGAATACTAAAATAGTCCCTCATTTTAATAAAATTCGGGCCAACTTCTACCATATATGTGCTTCTTTATTAAATTTAGCCGAGACACAAATCAAAAAAAAATTTCGGGATAGATTTCGGGCTAACTTCACATACATGCACGAAGAGGAAATATTGCAAACTTATATAGTGATAATGCGACAAATTTTGTTGCAACGAATAAATATCTGCAGTCCATCTATCACAATTCAAACCATATTGCAAATATGTTGTCAATTCAAGAAATACCTTGGCATTTCATCCCTCCAGGATCTCCACATTTTGGGGGTCTATGGGAAGCAGGAGTGAAATTAGTAAAATAACATATGAAGAAAAGTATTTCACCCGCATTGTTAACATTCGAAGAATTAACTACGTTATTATATCAAATCGAGGCAAAAATTATCTACATAATATGCAGCAACGTGCCAAATGAACAAGCCGACAAACAAATATTAAACAGAACCAGTTAGTTATCATAAGGGATGAAAATTTACCACCCACTAAGTGGATAATGGCCAGAGTAAAAGAGACGCAGCAAGCCGAGGATGGTTCAAAAAATTTAAGGTTCGTGCTAATATTCACAACATAAAAATTTGTGGAGAAGCCGCTAGCGCCGATGTAGGTGCCGTGAAAGATTTTACTAAATCTGTAAAATCGTTGATAGAGGAGAAAAGACAGGGTAATTTTGGAAAAGAATGCCTTCCAAAAAGTTTAATTTTATAATGAAGGGAAGCAATCTCCTGGATTTAAAGCGACCAAAGATTGGCTTACCTTTTTATTAGGCGGGAACGCTTCAGGTGATTTTAAATTGAAACCATTGTTGCTGTATCATTCGGAAAATCCTCGGGCAATGAAGGGTTACCTCAAAGATAATTTACCTGTCATTTGGATGTCCAATCGTAAGTCTTGGATTACGACTGCTTTTTTTGAGCTATGGTTAGCGAAATATTTCTGTCCGGTAGTAAAAGATTATTGCGAGAGTAAGAAACTGGAATCCAGAGCTCTTCTTATAATTGACAATGCACCTGGCCATTCAAAAAATATAAGTGCGCTTTTCAAAAACCATACCTGTTGAAGTTATTTTTTTACCTCCGAATATGACTTCTTTGATTCAATCGATGGACCAGGGAGTTATAGCGAATTTTAAAGCCTATTACCTTCGGCGTACATTCAAGCAACTTTTACATGCATTTGATGTACAAAAGGAATCACCACGCATAAACCTGAATATAAATCACTAAGTTTAAGTAATAGAGCCTTAAAAAGCCAACGCACTGATGAAAAGGAAACTTACATTTTATTTTCAAAATGTTAATAAAATGTCGTCGAAAGCTGTCATGTTTCATAATTTCGTTTTAAAAACACTATTTATGGTATATATAATTTTTAAGACGTCATTCAGTAAAGAGATTCTGAGTTCTGGATTTTTTCCCAGCCAGTATGTTCTCTACAGATTTGATCGTTTACCAGAAACCAGTACTAAAAAATCTGGTGGTGGAGTATTAATAGCTATTGACACTTCTGTACTCTGTTAGCTTGTTGAATTAAATAGCGTGTCTATTGAACAATTATGCGTAAAAATATCGATTAACAAAACGACATTATACATATACGTTGAATATATTCCTTGAACGTGTCGATTGGAGAAAAGAAGTAAACAGAAGAAATATTGAAGAAAATGTAGTCAAATTTTGTAAAATCATATATCAAAGTATGGAAGTATACAACGGTATTTCTGCATATATGACATTCAAAGAAGGAAACAAACAACTTTGTGGCTTGATAATCTTACTTAAGCAACCGCATTCTATACATCGACATTGGTAGCAGCAGGTCCAAGCCATTTCAAGCTACATCAGGTTTTCTACAAGGTTCCCATTTTAGCTCTTGGATTTTTACTATCTTCATCGACGCAAGCTTTTTTTTGTTGTTGTTCAGTGTTATCCGTCATTCAGGTCATATTGGCCCATTGTGACATCTCATTGTATTACTTTACGTTCCGGCTATAGATCCGATTTACGTAGAAACCATCTGCACATTGCATAGCTCCATGCCAGCCTATAGTATTGACATGGAAGATGCGACGGCACACGGATTCTAAACTAACCTCAACTAGGTTTCAGATGAGTTCATTTTCACCACCAATCGCATCAACCAAGCGATCGATAGTGAAAATCCCTTTTCGCATCCTGCCCCTATCGGGATTCGAACCCGGTACCTGCCGCTCCACACCGCAGCTTTTAAGCAATTACTCTATGACCAAATTGCACACCAGACTGTCACTTTTAACGGATGTAAAGGTGACTGATGAATAATTTTGATGGTTTTCCATTGCCCAGAACCGACTATTCTGTTTATTCACATATCCATTCAAATGGAAATGTGCCTCGTCACTCATTATGATTTTTCATGAAAATCGGGGTTGTCATGGGCGAGCTGTAACATCCTATTGTCTTATGTACGGCGACGTAAATGGTCTTGTGGAAGAAGCTCTTGTGTAAACTGAATCTTAAATGGAAACAAATGCAAATCCTTGATCAATATGGTGGCCAAACTTGTTCTTTGAAGACCAAGCTCCTAAGCATGGCGTCGAATTGAGGTTGATAGATTGTTTTGAACACTTTTTTGAGCAGCAGTAATGTTTTCAGCCGATCTTGCAGTACGTTGTGGCCCATGCTTGGACCTATCACCTACAGACCCTCTTTTTTCGAAATCATTTACTACTAAATAGTGCGTTTTGTTGGCACGTTGTTTTTCCCAAAAATTTCATGTAACTTTCCCATCGTGCATTTTCACACTACGGTAACTTATATCCGGTAACTACTTCGTTTTACCCCTTTTACCTACAAAATAGGTTTTTTTTGCGGATTCATTTTTCAACCAAAATTTTCGTAGCTTCAAAAAATTGGAACACACCAACACAAAGAAAACTGAAATAGAAATATTCTAAAGGACATTTTGTTGTATTTTTTAGTTTAATATTGTTTATGAGCTTTACTTGTGTTGGTAGAAAATTATAAAAGTTACCGGGTACAAATAAAATGTGTGTGGACGTGAAGGGTGTAAAAAAAAAGTTACGTATAAAAAAGTTACCTAAGTGTAAAGATGCTCATCGTCACAGTCATCGATAATTGATTTTGATAAAATGTTTTAACGATTAAAGCCGCTGGTTTATCGAATATTTTTCCAGAATAAATTTACCACGTGTCTACTTCACGACTGCCAAATATGAACTGTCAAGTCTAACGTTTATCAAAATGGTGGCAAAACAAAGTAGTCTACTTTCCCGGCAGTCACCCTGTATTATTATGTTATATTTTTTTATTATTATACTATACATAATATATTATATTATGTTATATTTTATTATATTTTGTACGATACTATTACATCATCTGTGCCCTTTAGACCAGGCGTATCAAAAACGTACACCTTGCGAAGACTTCACATTACTAAGGTGTTCGTAAACTGTGCGCCAAAGTAGAACATAAATGATACATGTATTTATATATTTTAAATTAATATAACATAAATTTTATTTCAAATTTATAAAACACACAAATTTATAAAAATTAATAAACTGAATAATAAGTTGAAAATTCATAATAAAATAAGGATAATATAATATAAGGATGATTTATAATTTTTTTGCATTAGTTATAAAAGTTGTTGTTGTAATTACAAGAACATTGTGGTTTTAATTTATATATTTTTAACAGCGCTCTTACGACGACGATCTTTTGCGTATTGAAACCACTTTTTTATTACTAATTCAACATCAGAAGCACGTGCAGTGGGAAATTTGGCTAATGTCTCCTCTGCAATAAAAAAATGATTATAACATTTATATTAAATACTTAGTACAAATAGTTAATAATACCTTTCAAAATATTCATTATGGTATATGACTACTGGTATATTGTTGTGTTGCCCATGCCAGGAAAAACTGCAAGCTGCTTCGTCCGTTATTAATCTCTTCAGGCATCCCCTTATATACTTTTCATGTGTCGTATCCATTGAACTTCTGAGGTGTTGTAGCTGAAAAAGTAAACAAATGAATTCAATTATCATAAAATTGGTACTATACGTTTTTTATACGAGCAACTTACAAGCATTTTCTCTTTATTGCTGTCTTTTTTTATGTCCTGTTCTAAATTTTGGAATTCTACAATGCTACGAGCCGGTATAGATAAAATTTTAATTTGGTCATTTATTGAAGTAGAAGGACATGATGACTTGCAACTACATTTATTGTCATGGACTTCTCTTCTTAATAATTTGACTTCTCTGAGAACGGACTTTATCAATAATACCAAGTCAACTTGTGAATTTGAATTATTAACTTCTGACGAAATTTCAACATTTAATGGTAAAGATGATAGAGTAGAATTTTCTCCAGTTGTTTGTTGGTTATTGATTTCCCGTTGCTTGTTGATTATTGGAGTGGCGTTAAGTTTTGGTGTACTTGTTAATGAACTATACAGTATACGGGGCTGAAGATTGAAAATATTTTTTTTTGGGTAGTAAAACATTTAAATCTTGTTTTGTTTTAATATCGGCAGGTGTTTTAATTTTAATAGGAGTTGTGATATCGGAGCTCTTATGAATATATGTAAATTTTGTTGCTGAATTTTGAGAATTATGTGACTGATCTTTTGAGTTGTATGTTGACGAAGCCGAAGTAGATGGAATATACCGTTCTTGGTTTGTTGATTTGTAAATTTTTTGTGATTGAGGTATTTGGGTTGAAACGACAGGATGTATTTCATTATTTATTTTTAAGAAATGTTTATAATTTTCTTCCGAATCAAATCCAAATTCTTCCGTATTAACTTCCGAGTCAAAATAACAGAAAAGATCCTCTGAATTTGGCATATCTGTTAAAATTAAATGGCATAAATTATTGGTACTGTAGTGGTATGTATATATAAGTATTATCAGATTTTAATTTAATTATTTTAGTAGATACATCTGCTAATTGCAATGTATAGGTCTCTGCTGTACATTCTTCGGCGCCTGTGGAATAAATACCTAAATCCGATGAAGGTATTGGATAGCTGAATAAATTTTTAAGATTAATAATAAGCTTTCCTTTTAACTCTGTGGTATGAATTTCAATAATTTTAAAAATTTGGTTCTTTATGCAACAATAGTTATTAGGATAATTTTCACTTAAAAAAAATATTGGTCGCCAGCTATTCTTTGTAATTTTCTCATTTATTCTGCATTTTTCCTTTAGTCGATTATTAATCTGCTCTAAAGGCTGGGATGCTTTCCGAACTAGCTTCTTTATTTGTTGCATATAATTTTCAAATTTGAATGCACTAAAGTTGTCAACGTGACCAAACTTGTTTACATCTGCAGGTATATGCAACAAATTGTGAATATTATAGGAAATATTTTCACATCCATATAATTCGCTAAATTTCTCACAGAATTCTTTAATCATTGTTCCAGCGCACTCATTGTTTCTAATACAATTTTCTGGTTGAGCCAAAATTCTGATCGCACACATTAAAATCAGAAAATGGTCGTAGTACTGTTTTACTAAAATGATGCGAAATGCAGCTACCCCAGTATAACATAAAAATGTTCGAAATTCCGATGCTTTCCAATTCTCCAGCTCATCAAATGTTCGTGGCTTTCGTTGAAACTCTACCGGAATATTTTTTCGTATTATTTTTAATCTGGCATTAATTGCTTCTATCGCATTGCGTTTTAAGGAAAATTTCTTTTTTTTTTTCTCTTTTAACAATAGATTTAACATCTGCCGCATGACGCCCAAACACACACAATGCATGTAATCAATTGGGAATTGAGTTACACAACCGATCGGTAGATTATCTAATAAAATATTTAGTTTTAGATGATGGTCTGTATATTTTCTTTTTCGGAAATCTTCATCTGTTTTTAATAAATCATTAAACCCAGTAAAGCATATTTTGTGTGATATATAAGAGCCTTTTATTGCACATTTAGTACAACTGTTATACCCGCAATGACTTTTCACACCTTAAGTAAATAGAAACAGAAGTATTAATGTAATTTATATGATTATTGGTTTTATTACCCAATATAAAAGCCCTCGCTGGCGCGTCGCATATGAATGCTCTGATTTTTAAAGTAAACACTCGATTATTATGTACAATTTTGTTCTCGAGTAGATAATTAACTTCTTTTACGAATTCGCTTAAGTATTCGTCTGCAGAATGTGGTTTTTTATACCCGTGGTAAAAACCTATAATAAATATCTCATTATGTGAGACTACATTACAAAGAATAGGCCAGAGCTGGCTTCTAGAGCATTTTGTGAGAGGAATACCATCTATTCCAATATCGACCACCAATTCGCTGCTTTTTAATTTGGCTCTATCTAAAAATAAACGCAACTGATGATCGAATCCGATATGAGAATACGATCCACTGCCCATTTGTATTATATTTGAGTTGCTGCGAGGTGTTTTTTTTAGTGATCTACCATCCTTAGGTAAAGTTGGGTGGTATTTCCGTAAAATAAGTAGTAAAGAATTTAAATACACTCTAGACACGTTATGAGTTACACTCCATTCGCAAAGATCGTTCTCAATATTTTCTACCTCGATGTTATTAATTTCCTCTAATTCGCTTATCTCTGAAGCATCATCACTTTCATTTGAAATATATTCATGTTCGAATTTCTCATATTCTAGATATTCCTTATGTGGGGAATTTTCACAAATACTGCTACTCGCAGGAATGTTTGGCGGTTTTGCGCCGTTGACCAGAATAATTATTTCTTTTCGCACAGACCTATACATTTCGGATTTAGCTGATTTTGGCACTTCTAAATAAAATAATTAAAATTACCTAGAAAATTTTAAAAATTTAATATGAAACACTAGGAAATTATAAATATGTACTTGATTAAATATTTTCAAAAATTGTGTCGCAATATCTTCCTTGGAAAAAACACAACCACACTTTACCGAACACAAATTACACAAATATACTCGAATTTTTTTTAAAAACCCTCTTAAACTAAATTGTACAAAACACTCTAAATTTTATTAAATCTAAACTAAATTTAATTAAATTAAAAATTATCAAAAAAATTTTAGCACACGCAACGGCATTCATTTAAATTTAAAATTTTTGCTAATGCGCAGTTGTCACAGCAAATATACACAAACAAAAAATGTGTACATAAAAAGCGAACATTTGCGAACAATTTACGAATGGTTATTAACACAGTTGTGTTGGAAAGAAGTATATGAACTGTTCGTAAACTGTTCGCAAAAGACACATTTCTGGTGTATACATTTTTGCGCCTGGAGAGTGTGTTACGTTTTCTTTCGTTTGACTAGCACACATTTTAATATTTTGTTTTATGTATGTTTCAAAGCATACAGTAGAAGGCATTTTCAGTGTTACCATTTGAAGGCATAAAAATGTTCCATATTTGGTACATTTCTTTAGCAAAAATGCACCAATTTGGCACATATTAGCGGCATTGGCCGTACCGAAGAGGAAAACATTATGAAAAATAGAATCAATCGTTATAAGAAGTTTTTTTTATTCCAGTTTTATATTAAAAATTAAATAATTTATTTCAGTTTCAAGAGTTATTCCAACTTAAAATTATAAATACATAAATAATCTCAATTCAGTCCTAGACAAAACTTATAAAATTACACAAAAATATTTTTAAAATAATAAGAATTAAATAAGCTCATATGCATCATCTTTAAACTTAAACTTAGCAGCGAATTTACATAAATCGTTTTCAGGTATATATACATTGGTATCACTAAAATTTACTTTTAGAAGCGTTGTAGTGAACATTATATTGCCAATTGTCTTATTATCAAGACGGTTTGTTTTTTTAATTTTAATTAAGTTTAAGGTAGAAAAGGACCTTTCCGGAGCAGCACTACTGTACGGCAATGACAGTAATTTTAAGGCCAATTCAGAATACATATGAATTTCTACATTATTTTTAATTAATATTATTTTCAACCAGTTTTGAATGGGGTCCTATGAATTTACTTTGTATAGTAATTCCTTATTACCAATTATACTGCTCCATTGGCCATTTAAAGTTTCGTTTGATACATCGGGTTTTGAATAGGGATAGTATTTCAGTAACTGTTTAACTGTCGGCATTCTAGCAGACACAATTTCAGAAAGTGTCAATATTTTAATAATTCCAGTTTACTATCATTAAGCTGAAATCGCTTTTTTAAATGGGTGCATAGCTCTACGTAGAATGCAATAATATTGGTTTTAACTGTTTTGATTTTAAATGGTTGCTGGTCACCGATTCTTCTAGTTCTTGAAAACTAATTGAAAAACATGGACGTTATCGGTAAATGATTTTGATCATTTTTAACATCTACATTTAAATTGATTTTGTCCAAAACTATAATATATTTTAAAATATCTAAATAAATGGATTTCATCCTGATATATAAATTGTGTATTTCAGATTTCTCTGATTGAAAGATTTTATTCATCATTTTGGAAGAGAATCCATTAATTTAAATGGCAAACCGTGTTGAATATAGTAGGCAATGCACATCATTTTCACTTTTTTTTCTTTATAGCCTCTTGTCCCAGAAAGGAAACATCCAAATGTTGAATTTCGCTGGATAATTGCATTTTTCCCGGTGATTTTTAGAAAACTGGTCGTGTCGCTTGATGTGAGTTATATGGTTTGTCATTGTTTTTTTGCATAGTTTGCAAAATGCCTCTCCATTCACATTTTGAGCCCGGAATACTTTATTTCCTAAGCGGGCTTATATTTTCGGACGTTAACGTAACACTTTTCTTTGAAGCTAACTGTGAAGCGGAATAATTTGGATCCAAGTCAGTATTAATTTTGTTGGAATTTCGACAATTTGAAGTTGTTGGAATTTCTCTTTCGGAAACAGATGATACTGACGGTACCGAAATCAGACTGAAATTCATAAGGATAATGCTAGTAAGCTCTTTCATAATCATATGTTATATAGTTAAATAAATATAAAAAAAATTAACGGAATTTAGCGCTTACCTATTTTTATCGATGGGCTTAAAATACTTCAACATTATGCAAAATCGCCGGTCACCACGCGTTCAGTTTTTGTATTTAATAATGTAGGCAATGTGTTATGTATGTATACGATTTCTCTAGTCTGTATAAATGGACTACCAGGCTATTTCAAAACTAGAAACTATAATAAATATAAAATTATATTATACTATCCTTAAAATAATTATATTAAACAAATATAAATTAATTTAATATTGTTTTAAATAGACAAATCTAAAATGTAAATAACGTATAATTAAATAACGGAAAATTTGACTCTCACCCGGTTTTCAATTCTTTATTTCAATTCTTTTCTTTTATTTCTAGTAAGCCGTTTTTTATTGCTTTCTGGATAAATAATTCACTTCTTGTAAATTTATTTGTCACTAATCACTATTCACAAGTTACAAGACGTTCCTTTTAAATGAACCTTAGCTAAACAAAATCATCTACGCATTTGTTGCATGTAAGACTGGAAAATACGAAGAACATGCATCATAAAGAAAATACATAAAATACAAATTTGACAAATCATAAAACCCCACTGTCAACCATGATGGCGTCCATGACACTTAAAACATTATACAGAAACTACCCCACTATACCATCAAGAAGGATTTTAATACGTAATTTTAGTACACAATACTAAAAGAAATACCACTTAAACAAAAACATAAACCATCACACAATACCGAAAACAAAAACATACAGAAATGTAACAAAAATAAAAGGTACGTACCTCAATTTTTGGATCGTAAAACAGTACCAAATTTGGTACAATTGTGTCAAAGTGGTAACACTGCATTTTATATATTATTTAAATTTTACCGCGATCACTGCCATTGTGCCATTTTACACTGGCACTCTTGCGAGTGACTTAAACCGGTTTTTTCCTCGTCTCTTTCTTCTTTTGTCTATATACTAATTTTGGAGTGGGGATTTCTTGACGCACAACTTTCGACAAAAATTATTTTGCACTCTTGTGAGTTTCGCCATAGCATCCTAAATAAAGAAGCCGCAATGATTGACCCTTTAAATTTATCGAGCTTTTTTATGGGGTCTAGATTTTCATACACTCCATAAGAACTAATGTAAAATTGAAGATTTTTGGCTCAATTTTAATGAATGAAAAATACTGAAAACAAAAATTATTTTTATATCAAAATTTAAATCAAACAATTTCATATAACATATATGGAAATCAAATGAAAATACGAATTATTTTAATAGTTATGATAAAAATAAAAACGGTTTGATTTATTCAATTTTTATACATGTATATGTTATAATTGGTTCTAAACGCCGTATAAAAATATATAAAACGAGATCAGTGACGTATGAACTACGAAAAAGAAACATATACTTCAAATATTGAATAAGAGATGGCACTTTATAACTTTAATAATATAAATCGTATTTATTGATATTTTAAAGCATATTGTTAATGCGATAATACCAAGTGCACAATTAAACTATCCATACATGTTAATGAAAGTGAATACTTCAAAAATTATTTAAATTTTTTTGATTTCCATTCAATTGTTATACTCGATACAAGATGGCATTATAAAAGACAGCAGTTGTTAAACTCGATACAAGATGGCATCATAAAAGTCGTTACGATTTTTGACAGTGTGATTTTTTAAAATAATTTTAAGTATTTGAATTGTTTTTTTTTAATAAAATACATTTATTTAGACACAAACAGCATTTAACAACAAAACGGTAACTCTTTAGCTTCGTCCACAAATTAGTATTCAATGGTTTCAATTTTGTTTCATTAAATGAATTATCATGACTATGAGGACGATTCACCTCAGTTGGATATGAAGCATTCATGTATGGTTTTCTTCAACATATACATTTATTTATTGTGTTGTCTAAATTCTGTTTTAAGACATTGTCATGAGTATATTTAAACGTCAGTTGAATATGAATTATTTTATGTGATTTCGTTAAACAGATGCAGCTATTGGAATTCTGTTTACAGCTATTGCCATGTGCACATGTATACGTATGACAGATTTTTTGGCCGAAAAAGTAATAAGAAGACAGTGGATTTTAAACTTATTTTTATTCCAAAACATATATGAAGAAATCATTTGCACGAGAATAAAAATTCTTCAGAGATCTTCCATGTTTATATAGAAATAATAACTTCACATTGGCTGAAATTAAAATAATTGTTCAAGTCCCACCTCCAAGCCTATCAAAAGACATCTACGAAAGAACATTTACATTGGTAATCAAACAGAAATTCAAACACAGCATTTTTGGCCGAAAAACGAAATTTCCATTACACCGTATATTGAATTTAACAGTGGAAATTCAAAACATATGACTTCCTCGACATATTGCAATATAATACAAGCTAATAAATGATTTTAAACAGTCGGTATCGTATCATGTCTCATCGACTCAAATATTAATTATTTATTAATGGAATTCGTCTAGACAATGACGAACTATCGAAGAACCGACGAAGAAGTATCATTTTGTGTGGTTGTATTATATTTTGTGACAAGAACATTATTCCCTCACGATGCCGAAATCTTATTTTACGGCAGTTGCATAGATGCACAAAACACATTTTTAAAACTTCAATAATCGCCCGTCGAGTCATACTAACTAAAAATTGATAATAACATCAATATTAAACTAGCCAGTTTCATGTCCTTTTTCGAGAACTTCTAATGGAAGTGGTATGTCGTATTACTTTTCAATGTTTCCAACGTTCACTACTGCCCTAAGTCTAACGTCAACGACTTACATCGAGAAGATGAATAAATTCTTCACATAATTGTAAACTAGAAACTTGTATAACCGACAACGGGACTAAATTCAAGAGTCAATATTTTAGTAATTTATATCGTTGCCAAGGAGAACGAATATTAGCAATGTCTTACCACAGTATATCGCATGGGTAAGCTGAACGATTTGGTGAAACACTAAAAGAGAACAAAAACGATAAATATGTTGGGAACAAACAAGTAAATTCTAATCTAATTCCATGAATAAGTACAAATACAAAACCATAACACCAACAAACTAAATCACCGCAGCAGAATTATTTTAGACCCATCAATCCACACGGAACTAAAAATAGTTTGATTTTATTTGGAATTAAACACAGTGGACGATGATCTACATCAATGTTTGTAGATAACGAAGACGATCACGATCTTCAAGAGCAGTGATATTTCCACAATAATTCTAAAACCCAAAGATATATAGTTGCACAAATCACATTCACGTTTATCCACAGGCCAACAATATTAATTATTAATTATAATATATATGTTTTATTATAAGAAATAATTTATTATTGTCTACGGACGGGTATAACCTATAGTATAAACATTTTGTGAACAATTTTTGACAGCAAAAACAAAAACAAAAATAAAAACTATTTTTTTTACTTTTTCTTTGCTGTACGCTGTTCAATTTTTTAGTAATAAATTGAACTGTAGAGCGATTTTATTATTTTTTAATGACGTCACAACTTATTGATGTGTTAGTAAATATGGGGTATAAACTTTTTAAGTTCAATTTCGATGATTGCGGCTTCTTTATTTAGGATGCTATGGTTATATGATGTTCGCTCGACCAAGTATTCATTGATAATGAAATATTTTCCACACACACATAGACAAATATGAAAAAAAAACTCTGCCGCACGAAAAAGCGAAATTGACGCGAGAGTGCCAATGTAAAATGGCACATTGTACGATCGGTGTTTTGGAAAATATAAATATTCAATGTAATTGGCGAATTACATTATATATTCATATTATGTATATAACACATTTTTCGTTGCGTCCATCAAAATTCTGTTGCCTATGATTGTTAGAGAATTTTTTGTTTATTTTTATTTTATATTTTATGCAGGTGTTATATACATATATAACATATATATATATATATCGTGGAACCTTCCATATTGATGGTTTTGCTATTCAATAGTTTTGCAAATGATGCATTCATATATGAATCTTATATGAAATTTGAATTAAGATGTTATCTGTAAGACTATTGAGGTTAAATGTAGTGCCCATGTATATTACTGGTAGAAATGATCGAAGATTGTTCATTTTTTGGTAGAAAGGATCGAAGATTGTTTATTACGATCGCTATTGATTGGTGAGATTGACTTCTAACCTATCCAACTAACAATAACAAAACTTACAAACTCAAATTCCAAAGAAGTTTTCAGATATCAATTTCGAATTCTGTTAAACATATTCCAGGATTATGCTAACATACCTATAGGATCACCGTAACTGGTTGGCTTGTACTTCTCTTATTACATCATATCATATCATATCATAATAAAATGTAAAAAAGTTACAAATTGGAGCAATTGAATTATAAATAATCATCAACGGTGGTTGGGGTCCGGAAACCCATTTAAAATGGCCGATTCATGCAATTGTCTGCTGCGGATTGCAGAATGAGAAATGAAATTGAAACTTTGATTTATAAACTACTTGAATTACGTAAGGATCATTCCCGGAGGATCCGAAAGCCCAGCCTATAACTAACCCTTACAATATTACTTACAATAAGACCCGAATTAGACGGTGAAACAGAATAGATAGTTTGTTTTAAAGGTTTTGCTGTTCCGACATCGATAACAGGCCCTAGTCCTAGTTTACAACTCGAAGATAAAGACCTAAACCACTTATGGTCTATTGCTAGAAAATGCTAAAATGCTGGTCAATCCCTATGGGCATTCTTTTTTTATATAATAAGACATGCTTACGTGCCAATAAACATGCTTACATCACATTACAATCTAATATTTTTTCCATAACATAAAATGAAGAATTACTAAACACACATACACAATATAATATAGGTTATATTTTACTCATATCATTCAATTTTTTGCGTTACAATTACAATCACCCATAGAAAAGACAAAAACCGACTACGAGCGATTCAATAGCGAGTACTAGCGATTTGTCGATTGGAAAACGATTGTCGTTTTCGATTATTTTGTCTTCTTATGACGACACCAGAATAGAATAACTGAGCAATCGTTTAAAATTTAGAAAAAACATTATAGTAGTATAGGTAATATGATGGGGAGAGAGGGGAAACGAGAAATAAAATAAGAAACAAAAAATTGATTGTGATGCAAGACAGTCGAATTTTTGGAGTTGAATCAAAACGACCACAGAAAAGAAATAATTAAAAAAATAAAAAGTGTTTCTTGAAAAAAAAATCTAAATATAGTTAAAATTAATTATTATACAATAATAAATGTATACATAATTGCAATCATAACAATTATTAAAATAACTAGTAAATAAAATAAAAGCTAATTTATTAATAACGAAAAACAATAAATATTTGTGATGCCATTAATGGCAGTATTACTCACCCTACACTAACTAGTAACTGGTAACTAGCAGTTTTATTTTGATTATCGTTGAAAGTGCGTCGAGTGACTAAAGTGGAAAGTGGTATACTTGTGAATTACACCGGTAGATCACCCAATAATTTGAGACCTGCGTGCGTGAGGAGTATTGATACAAAGCTTTTATACCATAGTGGAACAACGATATTGGCGTTAAACGAGATATAATTGAGGCTTTTAGTTATCGTCAACCAATTACGTGAAGTAAGTATGCTACTTTTATTTTATTTAATTTTTTTGCTTCTCAAGTTTCTAAATCATTCTTGCTTATTCAATCCACATATATTGTATACATTTCTCGATAATGATCGTTTATTATATTTCGATCGGTGTTTGTTATTCAACTGTACATCCGCGTAAATAATTATGTTCATCAGTAGGATAAATTTTAAAAGTATATTCTAAAATAAAGCGGTCCTAATGAAGAAATGTTGCTAACGTTGTCATGTGACCTTCAATATATATTTACTAAATTTCCATTTTAATTTTATATATTTTTTTAAATAACTTCATATAATCTTGCAGATATCTGTTGGAAAATCTTGCAGATATCTTGCAGATATCTGTTGGAAAACGTAATATATCGTTACATGTCTGTGTCAATTCTATAAACAAATATCCATAAGCTTGCCATGCAACTTCCGTAAATAAACTTCTTTTGCACTGTCAGGGTAAATTAGTCGTGCAAGAGAATAAATTGGTGATTTATCTTAGGGGTTCAAATCTTTAAGTACCATTAAGTACTATACATACCGTCGAAATAAGTTGGTACAGTCTCCAATACTTGAATATCATTATCTCATAGAAATTTTTACAATGGGATTGCGTTTCTTTCTGTATAACACCATAATCACTTTTTTATGCCGTCAATAAATGGTAACAATTCCAAAACATGGTTTACATGGTTAACCTGATGATCCGGCAATCTACATTGTAAATGGTGTTGAAGATTCAACATGTAAGATATGATATAATCAGTTTATAATGTTTAAAAGTTCTATTTTTTAGTTTTTCTTGACCATCTCTGGTTCATAAGTTCTAAACTACAAAAAATAGATTAGAATATGTCTTATCTCCTCACCCTTATATATTAACACCCTTACATATTAACTATTCCAATGTTATATTTTTTTTATTTGAAATTGTTGGACCACCAACAAGTTTTATTGTGCATTCCCGTACAAGCAGCAAGTTATCTAAAAAAAAGACGTTACATAAGCAAGTTGTGTAAAATCTGACTACTGACATTGTGTTGAAATTTCGATCAAGGACATTTATTGGACAGTCGATAATTAATTATTAAATAATATTGTTGTAGAAACGATAAAATAAGAAAGCACGGTTGCCATTTATTATCATCAGCGATAGTGAAGTCATATTTATACCATAACGAGAAGAAATTAGAAGTGCAAGTGACGTGAGATATTTACTGTCCATACACAAAATGCCGACCTTAGCGGGAATCGATACAACAATAGTGTATCGCGATGGTTTTGAAAGTGAACTATTAAAGGATTTACATATGGATCAATACTATGTCCATGTTGATGTGATTAACTGGTACAAAGAGGTTTGTTGTTGAAAAATGAATGCCCAATTATGTTGTTTCAAGTACCTATCATTTTGTTTCCCCTCCTTATGCGTTTAGATGATATCGAATAAAACTCGGGAATTTAACTGCATTAAAATAATTTATGAACAGTTGTATCACTTTGATATAAAACACGTGAAGTGTGTTGAAATTTATTATGATAAACAGGAAGTACGAACATTACAACTTGACTATGCATTGGACATTAGCTGGTTAACTGTCGATGCAACATACAAAATGCCGTGGAAGAGTAACCCAACGTTTTATGTTCATAGTGGACAAGATGAGGTAAGTTGAGTTGGTTTTAAATAGATAAACTATTAACATAATTTTGTCTCGCATACTTATTTCTCGTTAGCATGCGAGAAAGAATAATCGTGACGATTATCGTTTGAATACTAGTAAGTGTTATAAATTCACTGGACTTCAGAATTAACGCATCAGTCAAAGTTTATCTGAATTTTAAACCAATATTTTACAATCAAATTAACGGGTGTTAAGTACCAGCTCCGCAACGTCAATGCATATACACTATTACCGTTCCAAAATTCGGCGTAGAGCTTGGCGGTGTTGAAATTACCTACCCAACAGAAGCTTCATTAAACATTAAAATTCTGTGGCCGACATTTAAAACAGTTCCCTTACTGTAATTCGCTTAAGTGCGATGCGGCGACCCCCTATCGTGTCGAGGCTAACAATTGAATGTTGTGGCGTTCACCAAGCTTCATTGTTCTCTGTTTCATTGCTAAGATCTTTTTTAACGTAATGCAAAGTTGCTGAATTCATGAGAATATTGATCCTCTATGACCAAGGCCTTGGGGTTTGACAGTTTGTTTCATTAATATATTGGTCATATATTATAGAGATTCGTTCTCAAGCGAACGATCTTAGGCCGACATTTCAGATATATTTGAAGTTATTAGTTGAACTTCAAAATCGATTGTTGGTTTTCATTTTGAATCTGTGATGACTCGCAACACAGCCAATGAGACTACATAGCAAAACTCTCAAAGCTCGTCTGTCATAATTCAAGAAGACCTGGAGTGCTACTCGCTCATTGTTTCAAGAAAGATTTTGCATAACCAACATTTGTCAGAAAGGGGCAGGTACGAGGATCTCTACAGTTTCTCTTTAGCCCATAGAGTGCTGCTGTTTCCGCAACTGAAAAAGATAAACAGCGTACTGATCAAAACGGCTGGATAATTTGATCTAACGATTTACGATACCAGACCCAACATCCATTCGTAAAAATTACCATATCTCGGTCAAGACCCCTGAGTACTAAGTAGAAGTATCATCATCCACCCCCATCTACCTATGTACTAAAATGATTTTTTCTCTTCCGCAAGCGTACGACTGTAACAACTACATACCTTCTGATAAAAAAATTAAGCGGAAACAGATAAATCGCATTCTCAAGTGATGCATTGGATACGACATGCATAGCTCCCATTTAAGGTGAATTATGAGTGGTGCGTTCATTTTACAATCCAGTGTTAATTGCCTGTTAGCAAAGAATATCTATCTATAATAATATAATAATTATAGATATTCTTTGCTGTTAGTTTCATTTATTAATTCACTTAATTTTTTTATCTTAACAGATTTCAGAAATTGACGAACAATTACGAAAGAAAGAGCTTCACAAATTTTTAATTAGGCGGTACACAATGGAAGTTGAATGGTTTACCAAGCATAAACTTATTGTTTATGAATTTGAACCTACTCTAACTGAAGATCTATTAGCATGGTTAGACAATAGGTTTTCCGGGTGGTGTGCCAAACAAGAAATATTTATATCTTGTGAATTCCTGTTTTTGAAGAGTACCGGACCTCCTCAATACAAAGAAGTTGAGAACATCTCTGTGTTGACTGTCTTTCATGATCAACTTTTATCACGCTTAACTATTCAAGATTTACTATCATTAGAATTGGCCAACAAAGATCATCGTTTTGAATTTCACAACCGTAATTTGGATCGTGATATTCAGATGCATCTCCGAAAACGACTAAATTTGTCAAACGAACATACAAAACTGGACACATATGTCGCTACCGAATTTAGAATTTTGGAATTACTCAAATATTTTGTATACATGAATCGAGATCGTTTGACTGATGCTAAACTGCAAAATAAAATTTTTACCTGGCATGAGGAAGACAATATTGGATTCAAATACAGAAAAATGAAATGTAGTGTCCTGAAAAACTCTTCAATTCGATTTGACATAATATCACCTAAAAATATAAATGTTTGTTCCGTAACTGTGCAAAGTCATGACAATGGAAACTTAATTGAACCGGATTCCATAACCATCAAAGAAATTCGATTGGATAGCGATATCAGATTTGGTTTGTATAGCGAAGATATTGCGATGATTGTACGTCCACCATATTTCATTGATATAACGTTTCGAGCAAAATGTAAGTCTGATCGCTTAACTGATTTCTTACATACGGTTTTAGAACCAACTTGGAGTGATTTGGAACACTATTCCGATTCTATCATTCAGTTTACATCATACAATAATTGTATCAGTAGTTGCATTCTGAATAGTTTTGTTGGAAGAGAATACGCATTCGAGATTGGCTTTAAAAACATTACATTTAAGTTTCATCGTTTAGTGAAATTTTTAAGTAAATGTTCAAGTTTACGCCAGGTTAGCTTTACTGGCTGCATTTTGCTGTTTAACAATAAACGTTCCAAAACGACAAGAATGATGGTTAATGAAAATAATGTTAAAATTATTGACAGGTGTCCCTACTATCTAACCTTTCGAAATATGAAGTTTGATATACCAACCATCTCAACATTTTGCCACATTTTTCGAGGTTATACTTGTTTTGATGGATGCTCTCTTACTCAATTTTCATCGTCTACATTTCCACTGAAAATTACAGATCGTACAATTCACTTCGAAAACATGATCATTGATTTGCAACTGATAATTCCATCACTGAGTGCTAGAATTAACTTCGATAAATGCCAAATCCAATCAAATCATAATCAAATAATGCAAAGTAGTTCAATTGCTGAATCATCTCGATATGACGAGACAAAATTTAAAAACATGGATATTGATGCAGAAGTATTAATAAAAATATCAGAATATGCAAGGAGAATAGAACTCGAGCATTGTCGTATTTTCTCGAACGAAAGTGTTAATACTCCCTCGAATTATCCAATCAACTCCGAAGCAAACATTATTATGAGGGATGTAGAAATTGAACCGAATGCGGCAGTGAAAATGTTAAAAAGATTTGACTATATTGTTTTAACTAAATGCCAGTTTTTATATACAGATCTTGTCTCAACGAATAATCTTACGAAATCCAAGTCGGACCTAATCTTTCGTGGTACACCAATTACTCCCGAATTTTTAAAAGGTTTGAAATATTTAGAGTTTGACAATATGATAACTTTTGATGATTGTGCGGTTACAAATCAAAATCTTATAGACATTTGGGTAGCTGCACCATGGTGCAAACGTATACGTATCACCAGGGCACATACAATCAATTATTCTTTTTATTTTGAACTTATAGCCAAATTATATGAACATTGTTTAGACGAAATGATGCACGATTTCAAAGATGGGGTTGCTGTTTCTTCATATAATTGGTTTGACATTGAATGGTCCGATAATCCGTTGAATCGCAAACTCATTGACTGGCAGAATATAACAATTAAAAGTGTTCTTGTAAATGACTGGACAGTCAAATTGGACTATTTCAGAAATGATGAAGTGTTTGATTTATTCCATGATCAAAACGATTTACCAGATGATTCGGATGAATGCGAGGTCGATTATAGTTAAAATTTAGGTTAAGTTAAAATTAATTAATTATTTGTATAATTATTAAATGTAAATAAAGTCTAAAAACTTAAATATTGGTTTAATTTAATTATAAATTCTTATCAATGGTGGTCGTGGTCGTTTCGGAATGTCTCCATAGAATCTAATTTAAAATGGCTGATGCACGCTCCCGGTACGGAAATCTACAATAAAGTATTGCTTACCACTACAAAAGTATTGCACCACATTATAGGAGTATTGAATTTTGAATAATTTCGATCGGCAATCCTACTTTAATTATAGTTGACGATCTGATGACGAAATCGTATATTAAGAATGTATGCAAAATGTTTACCAAAGATTCTCACCATAATATGATTTGATGTGGTACGAAGAGAAGCACAAGTCAACACAAGCATTCCGGTCCAGAAAAGGCCATTGTTCGTATTTTGTCGTTAACGATTTACGATTGTTAGATATTGGTAATTATTGTTAGCTGGTATTTTGGAAGTTTTCTGATTTAATCATAGGCATCTAGTTGTTACATCATTATCCCTAGCGGCGGAGGGGACGGGGGAGGGGGGGGAGAGAGGCGCATACATGTTTCGTAAATATTTCGAATGAAACATGAGACCCAAAGAATACCACCAGAATATCCAGAGCATCGCTAAATCAAGTTGGATCGCTGGGCTGACGACCCGCATCCGTAAAAACAACAAATGTTAAAAATGTCAACAAACGGAAAAAATGGGATAGCGTCAAAACAACAATGACCCAAAGCTTAACTACCCGGATAAGATATTAAGGATGATGCGTTACACAGTCTCATCACATGTATTTTTTTCTATAGTTAGCTTTAATTGGGTGCAGGGCGGACTTTTAGACGGTCCTAGCCCCTTGTAACTGTCAGAGCTCCTGCACTAAACGCGCGGTCCTTCAAGTAACGGTTGATAGCTGCCTTAAAGTTGTGCATTTTATTCTCCAACGGAAATGTATGAAAGAGTATCGGCTGGGACTTGTAGCGCTCGAGGAAACACGATTGCCTTTAAAGCAATGTGTCACAAGGCTACAAACATTCCTTCACAGCGGTGATGACCGCGGAAATCTTGGAGTTGGAGCCCGTGCCAGATGTCGAACACTAAGTAAACCGCGCTTATCAAAATTGATACGACAAGAATTTGTTAAACTTATAACTTTTTTATTTCTCTCAATAAACTATTAAATTCTAAAAGGTTACCCACTTTTCACTGGGGTGGGCTTAGGATATGTCATTAGTCTTCACCTTACTGGTTAAAATTGGTCCTCCAATATAGCGGTTTGCACTGTATATATACAACCCAGATGGATTCTCGATCTTGCCATTCTGCCAACAACAGTCGATGTAGTGGTGAATAAATTTCGGTGTAGTATATTTCGAAATGTGTCTATGCGGTACTGTAGTGTTGTCTGTTTTCGATTTACTCGCTGTATTCTCATGAGGTTGATTCACTCGTTGCATAGTGTTATCTCTTTCGTCATCTCGTAACTACTTCTCAAACTTAAATCGACCATCATTATCACTTGAAGCGATAAAAATATTACATATATTCTCCGTTTGCATGTGAACCAAACCACTACTACACACACCGCGTACTCCAACCAATTGACAAATGACTCAGGTAATATTTTTAATAAAGATTATGGAAAGCTACTCGAATGGTTTTGAGAGTATCATGAGGTTGATAGGAATCAAATACACGAGACAATGAAACAATGGTTGCAAAGAAAACGTACGAATAAGGATATTCGTCAAGCCTTAGAACGACTAAAGAAGAAGTTTAAGGAACCATTAGTTGTTCCGGGGTATATATTAGTTCCCGACTACGTGGATGTTTCCTTTACGAACTGTGATATACTTTTGATTTGGGTAAATATTTTGCATTGAACCGTTACCTTATATTATTATCTAGCAGTTAGGCAAACATTGGAGATTATATTGCACGGACGTGTTACCTCCAACAGGCTGGTCCATAAGAGGCACCAGTGAAAAATTTTCTGCTTTAGTGGTTTTGCAGATATGTACCACATTTATAGACATTTCACACATTGTTCCACCAGTTGTAATTTCAACGAATCAATTTTAAAGCTTTGGTATAACCTTGGATTAGCAACTAAGTCATCATCCCATTAGGCATCACAAATTTCAAAATATCTAGAAAATAGTTATAACAATTTGATGTTGACAATGTGGTTTCGTTTTTACATCAACAACCTTAAAATTGAATTTTATATTGTGATTCTTCTCTTGAACTCTTATCCGGTCAATGAAGTCCGTTTCTATTAACGCCTCTAAATTTAAATTGTTTTTAAGGGAAGGTTTAACAACTACAATAATCTCGTCTATATTTAGCTGTGGTAACAAATCCGAAATAGTGTACCAGTGAAACCCTTCTGTCGCAATATCCATTTTAAAGAAGAATGGTCAATAATAAGCGTTAATAGGTATGTCTAAATGTAGGGACGAACACATCTACTATCACACAATATTAATGTTTGATCAGTTAGATCTTCAATCTCTTTCAAACCATGTTGAGTAAAGCCTAATTTTGTAAAGCCACTCAAAGTTTATCTGAAATTTAGCCAATCATTCTTATTCAAAATTCGATGATTTTATGTAAAACATTGTTCAGAGCTGCTAAAACTATAACAGAAGGTCCATAAAACACTATCATTTGGTGGACAATCGGTTTTGCTGGTCATTGGTAGAAATTTTGTGTTTTGAAATGACTGCATGTTGTATTGAGGCTTACTTAAATGTTGTGGACTTCATTAAGCTTCATTTGAAGTTGTCTGCCAGAGGTAAATCGTTCTCTTAAGGCTCTGGGTAAAGGTCCTAAAATTATGAAGGTATTATTGATTTACCACTACCAAGGCCCTCGATGGATGCTTTCCAACTTTAGACCGGATTCGTAGTCACTCTTTTATTTGTAGAAACTTGAAAATTGATTGGCAAGTGTTAAGCTCATTACTTCCCAATGGTAAATTTCTTTTTGATAACTGCCAAATCCGATCAAATTATGGTGAAATAGTGTCACTTAATTCATTTGCTGAATCATTTCGAGATAACGAGGCGGAAGATTTAAAAAAATGAGTAACAATTTACCATATGACTCGAATAAATGCGACGTCAATTATTATTAAAATTTAGGTTAAGTTAAAATTAATTAATAATTTGTATAGTTATTAAATATTAAATAAAATATAACAAAGTCAAATTCTGGTTTATTTTAACTATAAAAACTTATTAACGTTGGTCTTAGTCGTTTCGAAGTTGAAAGACCCTGTCATATCGCTCTCGAGAGGACCGTAGTTATTCAAGGCTGGGCTTTGGGATCATTTCGAAATGATTCCAAAGCCCAGCTTAGAATTAACCCTTGCAATATAACCTACAATATGTGTAGGGCCCGAGTTAGAGGGGGAAACCGAATAGATAGTTTGTTTCAAAGGTTTTGCTGTTTCGACATCGATTATAGTATGTATTCAATAAATGAGTTTTACCTAGTCCTAGTTTAGAAATCGAAGAGAAAGGCCTGAAACACTTATGGCCTAATGCTGCAAAAAATGCTAGAATTCTGGTCAATTCCGACTATGGGCATTCTTTTTTAATAAAACATGCTTACGTGACGTCACGTTATATAGAATTTTTTTATTTATAGCCTAAAATGAGATAAGAATTCGTTTCTCAAAACTGATAAGAAAATTTATTTTTTTCTCTAACAGCTTATCGCGCTCTCTCACCACGCTTTAATACTGGCGGATATAAATATATACTTTTGTTTCGATTTTCGAATGTTTTTAACGTCCATGACGCCAAATTTTAGAAAAATTGTTCGCGGTACGGGAATGTATAATAAAGTATTGTTGTCCGGTCCATCATAGGAGTATTTAATTTTGAATTATCTCGATCGGCAATCTGAATAATACTTTAATTATAGTTGACGATCTGATGATGATATTGGTAATAATTGTTAGTTGGTATGTTGGGCGTTTTCTAATTTCGTCGTAGTTTGCTATGTGTTACATCAATAATTGAAACTAGTCTTCTCATCATAAACTGTTTTTAAGATTGCGCCCCTGTTATTCCCGTATCATCGCCATCTAACGCAAGAGACAATATTTTATTTCCGTGATAATCAGCAAAATTTATGCCAGTTTATTGGAGTACAAAATACCGCTCACTGTTGACTGTAACATTTCGCCCATCATCGTTTTTGAACACAGTTGGACGAATGGTCCACTGAATCACAAAGTACACCCAGCAGTGGTGTAGTGGTTTAGCGGTTAAGGCTTTTCGATTGTTTTCACTCCAAATTCGAAAATTCTGTTTAGTAACGTACTGCAATAAAGTGGATGAGCAGCTCTCCAGTTGCTGAGCACGACGTCGAATTGACTGATTATGATCATTCTCAATGCTACGCTATACAGCGTCTATTGAGTATATTCTTGATGTAGAGTGATGTTCTGGAGAATTGAGCTCACTGTAGAAGAGACCTTATTATCTTTGAAGAAAGATAATGATATCATTTTGGTGATCTGCACTAGAAGAGATGGGACAACATCATTTCTTGTCGCCTTTCCAAAACCTTATTTGGAATAAAAGATCATAAATGATCACAGTACTTTTTGAATAATAATATACTCATTTTAAGGATCTTGCTGGATGTTTTCATGGGACATTCTTCTCTAAATAATCACATGTTTGGCATGAAAATTCGAAACAACGCAAACTACTACGCACTTATTGTGGTCCTGTCCTTCTTACTCTCCTAATAGAGTACCCTGCTTTGGACCACGATTCCGATTTGAGGAGTAACTGACGACCTTGAGGAACCCGGATATCTTATGCTTTATTACAAGAACAAATAGATTTCGGGAAAGTTGAAAGTCAGGATGATTGTATCCTGACTTTCAACTTTTTTTATCCCCGTCACTCAGGCTCGATTGGCTCATTGTGACATCCCCAGACCTACACTCTCAATCCCGAAATCTATTTGATCTTCTAATGAAGCATAAGATATCCGGATCAAACTTAGTAGTTTGGTTTGTGAGATGATCTCGATATTTGAATCTTGTTCGACTATCCACTTCCTTCCAGTAAGATTTTCATTTTGATTAATCGTTTCACTACTGGTACACTGCTGGTATTCTCTTTGCAAAGAACTAGTCTTCTGTTTTACTATTTTCATTGGTTTGTTGATAATTATTTTATCTGCTTCCTACGTCTGCTTTGCTCATTATATTACCATGCAGTTCCAGTTACTTTCTGCTTACTAGATGAGATCAGCTCTTCTCATTGAAACTAATTAATGATTTATCGCACACATTTTCAACTGTCTTTCAATTCCTAAAGAAAAAATAGCCTTGAAAACTTCAGTAATTATGCTTTTATTTAATCTAAGGGTAAGATACCTCTTGGTTTTATATACAATTTAGAATATCTCTCGAACCATCTTAAATATTTTTGGATTAAATAAATTATTATCATATACTTAGATAACCCAAGGACTTCTGGTTTGAGGTCACATGGCTCATCCAAGCAAGCAGACGTTTAAGCATGTCAAGCTTAAGTGAAGGTTCTTGAATATGATACACTCCAATTCAGCATCGTCCCAGTGATATGAGGCTGGCATCGTACCAGTTGTTTTAGTTTTATAATGTGTTATAGAAACTATAGCATTCAAAAACCTAACGATTTTTAGAAGTTACGAGTGGTTTAATCACTGGATATTATATATCCTATAGAATACCAAATATAATTCACCACTTATTCTGTGACTACTAGCAAGAGGATACCCTCTATTGGTGTGGGAATATCTAATCAATTTCTTGGCTTGTATTCTTATGCGTATTGTATTTGCATGTGCTATCTTATTTGAACGTTAACAACACATAAGTATTGATATGGAATATGGGTCAGGTCTATAAATTCTGCATTTAACGAGAGATTATATAGATATGTTTATGTACGAGATCGAATTTTCCGAAAAGTGAATGCTAGTTAGTAGACGAATTTTATTTTGTGTTGTCGAATTTCTTATGTTTTGAAAGCTCCAAAGTTTAAGGAGAAAGATTACATTTGGCAAGTCATTAGTCAAATAAAACACAACAACAAAATACAATTTAGCATTTAAGTGAATTATAAAACACAGTATTGCTAACTTTATGCTTACATTTGACTGCATGAAAATAGACCGCATAAACTGTCTATAATTGAAAAATTCGCGGCAGATCGGATTTTGTTGATATCAGAAAAAATCAGAAATATTCCTAATTTTAGGAAATGAGTCAACAGCTACAATAATTTCGTAACGAATAACGAATGAGGAATAAAATTTTGCGACCCTTCTCAATATTTCGAATGTAGTACGGTTGAAATTTCAGCGATCACCGTGCTAGTGATATCCTTCTGATTCATTGACCATTTTAAAGAAGAATGGTCAGTAATTAGGGTAAATGTGTGTGCTAAAATTGAATGTGCCAAATACATTTACTATCACACTAGATTAATATGTATTAGATTAAAAACGATGAACTGCGGAATTATCTACACTGTTTTAAAAAAATTGAATTTTCAATACTAATTTTACTTGTATTTTACTGTTAAAATCAATTTTTCAATTAAAAGTACGCTAATTCCGGATTTTCGCGTTTTATTTAGTATAAAATTAACTATTGTATGTACTTTTAAATATAATTTGAAAAAAGCACAATGTTTCTTGAAAATTACATTACATTTAAAGCTAATTTTAATTCTTTAAGTAATAATACATACAAAACATGTAAATATTACAAGATTTTTGAAGTAAAATTCAACGTTCTTGCAATTTTAAATCATTCTGTGAAACAAACAACGGTTTTCTGAACCATGCTGATTTTTTGCTATAAATTTCAATAGTGGAGATGTAATTTTGCACTACCTGTTATGTAATATACGTCAAGCCACATTTTGCAATCATTGCAAACTGTTTTTAATATTGAGTATCCTGTAGAGTTAGCAGTTGTATAAGTATTTAATTGAATTATCCATTTAAATTTATTTAAAATTTATTAAATAATTAAATTAAACTTAATTTTAAATAATACAAATAAAACAAGAAAAATCTGTGTTTCATTTTAAAGCCAAAACTACGTTTAGTTTCTGGTTTCCTGCATTCACTTTGTTGAAAAATACATGTTCTAAGTAATTATTTACTATATTTTCACGTAAAAATTACTTAAGATGGACTGTAAAATTACAGAAATGTTTGTTAAATTTTACATTCAAATCGTTCAATATTACGCAATGAATGTATTTTTACATTTTTAAAATTACATTCGATCCGTAATATTGAACCATTTAATTGTAAAATTCAATTTTATTTCTGTTATTTTACAGTCATACTTAAGTAATTTTTACGTGAAAATGCAAACAAAATTACTACCTAAAATTCAAGTCATAAAAATTAATTTTACACTAACGATGTAATTTTACATAAAAGTTTAAAATTACAAGCATAGGTATGGCATTTTTGCCCACTGTCAAAAGCATGTAAAATTCAATCGAAATTTTTTCATGTGTAGCCAATGGAATGGAAATGTTCGCCTATGCCTCCACTCTCGAATAGTTAGCTCGGTTACAATTTGGGCCAATATTCGGTTATTAGGAATTCGAATTTATCAAATGACATTGTGTTGACCCTTTCGATTATGGACATTGATTCGAAATCAAAAATTTATTTGGTTTTTGTACAAATAAATGATATTTTTGTACAAACGATAAGATAAGATATTGCTGTCGACATCGCATGATTGTAATTAATATTTTAGTCATATTTAAACCACATATAGTAGAAGTAATACGTGGAAGTAACGTAAGATAGTTTCAATTTACATAATGCAGTCCTTAGCAGGAATCGATACAACAAAAGTGTATCACGAATTTCGCTTTCGAAGAGATCAAGTAATGAATTTAAAATTTCTACAATACGTTATCCATAGTGATTTGGTTAACTGGTTCAAAGAGGTATGTTGTTAAATGATGGGGAATACTGTTGGTTGAAGTGTGCATAATCTTTTCTCTCTCTCTCAATGCATTTAGATTTAAGCGAATAAGTATAGAGAATACAACTTCATTAAAATAATTTATAAACAGTTGTATCACTTTGATATAAATCACGTGAAGTGTGTTTAAATTTATTATGATGAATATGATTTTAAGTTTTACAACTTTGAATCTGAAATGAACCATTTAATTCGCGTCATACAATACCAAATGCCGTGGATAAGTAAAACCATATTTTATGCTCGTAATAATAGATCGGTAAGTTCATTTGGTTTGAAATATATAAACATATATTATAAACATATTTTGCCTCGCAGGTTAATTTCCCGTTAGCATGCGAGACAAAATAATCGAAACGTTTGTCGTTTCAATGTTTGAAATAAAACAGTAGTTAGTATTATAAATTCACTAGACCTCAAAATTAATGCACCACTCAAAGTTTATCTGAAATTTAAGCCAATGTTTCTCAATTAAATTAACGAGTGTTAAATAACAGCTTGACAACGTGATTGCATATACATATACTATTCCGATTCCACATTCCGGTGATTATTTGTAGGACATTGTTCAGAAACGACCGTTTAGTCTAAACAGTGTCGAAATTACCTGTCCAAACTATATAATTAGTTCATTCATTAAATGTAGTGTTTTGAGACGATATCCTAGTTGAATATTGTAGATTTTGAAAAGCTGCATTTTCAGTTTACTGCTAGAGGTGAATCGTACTCTTAACATAATGAAAATACCCTGGATTTATACAATAGATATTTTTGATCTACCATATGATCAAGACTTTCGGGTTTGACAACTTTGAGATATCACTGTGTGAGAAACTACAGGTCTAAAAGTCATTCCCGCCTTAGATTATGAAAGCTCTTGAACTTTTTTATTGTTTTTATTACAATACAACTAAACAACAATTTGTGAACAAACAACTGGGTGGTCATTTTGTGGTGCTTTATCACATTTAGTGATAAAAAGTATGATAAAACGAAATTTTCGTAGCTTACTGCCGGTGAATCATGAATGAACAACTTCACGTCGTTTATTAAAATGGGTAAAAAAGACAACAATATCTTCCATCTCGCTTTATCAGTTAACATTTTATACTGTTTGTGATATTTTTTGTTAAAATTGTTTGAAATATCATTAATAAAATTGTATTGATGAACCTACCTCATTATACTTCCTATAAAAAATGATATAATTACTCAGTTTACATGACCCCAAACATGTAATAACGCCAATTAATCAATCTAAAATAATAATTTCTCCTTAAAATTCAATATTTCCCTTTTTAGATTTATTTTACAGGGTTGTGTTTGTAGACTTATTTACAATTTTTTTAGATCACGAAAAAAGTCTATAACCGTGATATAAAAGTATGATAAACAAAATGACCACCCTGATCAACTTTTTGATTGGAAGTTTAACACATTTAAACCACTTTTATTCATAGCTTACTGTTTATGCTTTCTGGAAGTTTTCCGACTAAAACTCTTTTATTTTGTAACACCCATAGTTAGAAGGTAGAGCCTCAAATTAACTGGGCAGTATATTGAAGCAAACGGTTTTATCCGCCGTTACTTCTCAATGAATGATTTTAGTCCCGAAATGAAGGCCAAGATATCAAAATCGACTTAATGGTTTCGGTTTTTTCTCTACTACACAGTTTCCAGTTTGTATTGTTCCGAAATTTTATTTGAAATCTGTGATAACCTAGTAACATACTGTCTAGTGAGAAACCGCAGCTAGACCCTCAAAGTATACGTCTGCCAAACTGTGGTCTGTAATTCTTCCAAGGAAGATTTTGGATGAGATCAGTTCGAACTGTATCATCTGATGAAAATAATCTTAAAAGTAATTGCATGCTCAGGTTGTTCAAAGGTGGAAGATCCAGTTAAGCATGACTTCATTCAGACGGCCACATCGGTTAAAGGTAGTTATTGTCTACCAAACAAGTAAAGAAAATGTCGTCATTATCTGTCACAAGATGCAGGTACGACGATTTTTTCAGCTTTTCTCTATCCCATAGAGTGCATTATACATAATTTCAGAAATTTCTACATAAAAAAACGCCATCTCATGTGATGTACTGCGTGTGGTATGTGCATAGTTTCCACTTTAGGTGAATTTGAGTGGTGCATAAATTTTGTAATCCAGTGTAAATTGTTTTTTCCATTTCATTTATTAATTCGCTTAATTCTATTTACGAACAGTTCTCAGACATTGAATGCGATTTGAAAAGTAATGATCTTCGTAATTTTTTAATGAAACGATCCAAAATGGAAGTTGATTGGTGTGAAGACCATAGCCTTACTGTTTTTGAATTTGAACCAAATTCAAACGAAGATCAATTAAAACATCTAGAATACATCTTCAAATACTAGTATGAGTCATCAATATTTATATCTGATGAATACATGTTTTTGAAGATTACCGAGCCTCCATCAGTTATGTACTCCCTTGTGTTTACCATTTATCATGGTCAACTTTTATCATGTTTAACTATTGAAGATATACTATCGTTAGAATTGGCCAACAAAGATCATCGTTTAGAATGGTACAACTGTGTTTTGGATTGTGATATTCAGAGGCATCTAAACAATCGATTAAATTTGTTGAACAAACATAAAAAACTTGACACATATGTTTTTACCGAATTTACAAATGTGACAGTACTCAAATATTTTATATACAAGTATCGTGATCGTTTTACTACCGTTAAGCTACCAAATCAAATTTTAACCGGCGATGATTTCGACTTAATTATAAACGGACACAAAAGTTTAACATCTTTTCCATTGAGAAAGTCTGCAATTCGATTTAATATAATATCACCTGAAAATATAATTGTTTGTTCTGTTACTTTGTTACGTAAAAGAGGAAAATTAAATGAACCGGATTCAACAGAATCCAAAGAAATTCTATTGCAAAGTGATATCAATTTTAGCTTATATGCCGAGGTACTTTCTGAGATTGGATTTCCACCATATTTGATTGAAATATCGATTAAAGCAGATTAAAAGTTGGATTGTTTAATTGATTTCCTACATACGGTTTTAGAAAAAATCTGTTATTTTGACTACTATTCCGAATCACTTATTCAGTTTAGTTCATACAATAATCATATCAATAGTTGTATTCTGAATAGTTTTGTTGAAATAGCTTACCAGCCCGAAATTAATTTTAAAAATATTATTTTTGATTTTAAAAGTTTAGTTAAATGGTTAAGTAAATGTTCAAGGTTAACTAACGTCAGCTTTGCTGATTGTATTTTTCTGATAAACGATGTCAATTCCACAATGTTAGACATTATGACTAACCAAGAGAATATTATTAAACTCAATCTAATTTTTCGAAATATGGAGTTTGATATACTAACCATCTTAACACTTTCACACATTAATGTCAGCAAACTTGTTTACAATGGATGCCTTCTAACGCTATATAAAATATTTGGACTTTCGCAAAACTTTAATATTTATTGATTGTCCGATTACAAATCAAAATCTTGTAGAAATTTGGGCAGCTGCACCACAGTGTAGACGTATATATATAATTAGCGGACATCAAGTCGATTATAATTTTTATTTTGAAATTGTAGCCAAAATATATAACAACCAGCTAGATGAAATGCTCCGTGAATTATAGAATGGAGTAGCTATTCCTTTAATCGATTTGTTTAAGATAGCATGGTTCAGAAACCCGTTAAATAACATTCCTATTGACTGGCACCATATCAAAATAAGAAGTGTTCTTGTTAATAACGGGACGATTAAATTAGAATATTTGAGAAATGGTGAGGTTCTTGACATATTTTATGAACAAAACGATTTACTAAATGACTCGGATATATGCGAGGTCGATTATAATTGAAAATTTCGTTAAAATAAATTTATAATTTAAAAAATGTTAAAAACATGTAATAAAGTAGTTATATTTTATAAACTGGTTTAATTTTTACTATTCATCATGTATGTATGTGAAATTGGATGAAAGCTTCGTTTGGTGTTATTTTAATTTATTTTATATTTAATTTACGTTATATTTGTTTTATGTTTTATCTTGTATTTAAGTTTAAGAAGCAACAATTTATTTTATTTTCATTAATTTATAATCTATGTTGTATTACTATAGCCAGTTTGATTGAAAAGAGAATTTTATTTAAATTTTGCAAATGACTTACATATTGTAGGTTTTAAGTTCTCCGATAGTGTACTAAATTATAGTTAAGCTATAATTATAGATAAATATACAAGTTAATATCATGCGGTGATTCTATTTAACTATAGATGGTTAATTAACTCTTACACAAATTACATCAACTCATCATGATATTGAGCTACATGCAACATTTATTACAAACACGGATTTTATCTGTCAATTGCTTACAAGTAATAAGATTTTTGGATGGCCAAAACTTATGATTATTGGATGGCTAAAACTAGATAAGTATTTATATAAGATAGTAACATTATATCAATTCAAAATCAGATCAGATCGGTAACGACACTCGTTTTTCATAGGAACCATCAATATAAATTTTTATTATATATAAAAAACAAATTGGGCCATACTGGCAAATAGTGCAAATCTCAACATACGGCTATCTTCGATGACCATCAAGTGGATAAAAAGCTTTCTCAAAGACCGAAAGATCAACGTTGTGCTAAATGGGAGATCATCAACGACACACTCCCCAAATGCCGGAGTCCCTCAGGGATCAGTTTTGTCACCAACTTTGTTTTTGTTATACATTAATGACTTGTTGGATAGCACTGTCAACCCTATCAACAGCTCTGCTGATAATGCAACATTGCACTCTTCTATTTCATTCGACGTCGAGCCTACTCCTTCAGAGTTAAACGGTAAACGGCTGGAAGTTGTCACTTCGCTGAATTCCGATTTAAGTACAATATTTGAGTGGGGAATTAAAAATCAGGTCAAATTTAACGAGAAAAAAACACAAATATGCACGTTCTCACGTAAAAGAAGTCGCAACGAATACCCTTTTGTGGTAAAAGGCCACGTTCTCGAGGGTTGTGACTCAATTCGTCTGCTTGGTGTTCAAATTAGTAACAATTTAAAATGGAATGAACACATTATCGCATTGGCTAAATCAGCTTCACGTAAACTCGGGTTCAATAGATGCAGACGGTTTTTTAGATCGCATCAGGTTCTCCAGATATATAAAACCTTTATTAGACCGTGCATAGAATATTGCTGTCAAGTTTGGGGTGGAGCATATGGCACTGCTCTCCAGTTGCTGGATAGAGTTCAGCGGCGTGCCATACGAATAATACGAAACTCCAGACTTACGAAAGATCTAGACAGCCTACAGCACCGCAGAGATGTTGCAGAACTATGCGTGTTCTATAGATTAATAAATGGTAAATGTTCTGCAGAATTACAGGAGAAAATACCACCATTTGTTACGCCAGGACGGGTAACACGAGGAACGGTCAATGCGCATAAGTTTACGGTGAAGCTGCCGAAACCTCGAACTGAAGGTACAAAGCGCGAATTCATTCATCGAACATCCAGGAAGTGGGATTCGTCATCCGGTTTTCAGTTTCCGTTGGATTATAGAATGCACAAGTTTAAGGCAGCTATCAACCTTTACTTGAAGGACCGCGCGTTGGGTGCAGGATCTCTGACAGTTACAAGGAGCTAGGACTGTCTAAAAGTCCGCCCTGCACCCAATTAAAGCTTAATATAAAAAAAAAAAAAAAAAAAAATCTTGTCGATTGTCTCATAATTAGTGGAAATGATATCAATTCGATTTCACTTAAGATCGTTTTTATCTCTTATAATTTTTTGGAAAAAATTAATAACAAACTTTTGGATATATTCAATTTGTTTCCAAACAAACTTTGAACTTGATTGAAAATCTGTTTGATAATGATTTGTCAGTTTTTTCAATAGAAGGAAGAAACTTGTTCGATCTTGAGTAGTTATGTCCTATGAGTACTTATTTAGTGGGATGATTTTGAAAAATCTTGGGATGGGATGAATTAGTATTACCTGATGAACATTTTATTTTTTTCTGGGATGAGATCCTGGGATAACTTCACACACTTAAGATAAATACCTTAGTAGTGGTGCGTATATGTATACTGTGTTGTGTATAGAAAACTGCGTATTATTTGACGTGTTTAAAATATTGCTTTTTATTTATATATTTGAAATTTCCAGAAAAGTGAACAACCTATTACACCACCAAAGTGAACAACCAACCAGCAAACTATTTATAAACTCCTGTTATTATTAATCCTGTTATTATTAATTTTTTATTTAGGCGAAAGAGTTCCATACACTTCAACAAAGAGTACCAGAATAAATTAATTATCTCCTGCAGTGGTTACAGAGAAAGCGACATAAACGCAGTATGATGTACAAACGTGGTTTACATATAAGGTTATACTTCGAAATTTATTGTTCAGTCAGTTACGGTCATTTCTTGAACATTTCCCGTGGGAGAACCATTGTTTTTATAAAAATTAAATAAACGACGCCGTTTCCAATTTCACCGAATCCGTTCTGCATGGAATGTATAAATATATACCATCATCCTTTTCCAATTTCAAACCTAATTTTCAAAAGAAGCCGCCAAAGCAGCCGGATAAAATTAATCTGCTCACGAATCAGCTCCATTTTTTTTTTATTTTCAACTCCATTTTTTTTTATTTTCATAACTTAATAATGATTTATAGGTTGTAGGATAAAATAATAACATAGTATTTTAAATTAGTATATAAAAAGTTGTAAAAACTATGAAATAAAAATATATTGTAAACTAAAAAATGAAAAAAAAAATTGTTTTTATTTTAAAAAATTAATTTAGCACTAATAATAAAACATGTTTTACTATTTTTTGTGCATAATGACATATTAATTATTTAAAAGGTATGTATATTGCTCTCAAATCAAATAGAATCGACATCGAAAAAAAATGATGGTACAAATTCGAAAACTTTTTCTAATTGTAAATTTTTAACATCCGTTTAGAAACAAAACATTTTTAAGAGAAGAAAACCAGTTATCTATATATTTCTATAAATAGTCTATAGGTATATTCGTTCACTCAACCCAATCAGAAAAGTTGTTTCTGTGTTGGATGAATAATTGGTATTTAAAACATAACCGATCTTATAAACTAAATCATAATCTGAGAATTACTTCACTAAAAACAGCCTTTTGTGGAGAAAGGTTGCTTGCGGAGAATTTGGTTCTGTTTTAAAAAATAAAAATATTTATTAAAATAATAAATAACACTTCATAATGTCAATCGATAAACATCTAGTTGCTCGCCTTGTCTCTAAAATTGTATCTGAAGAGTTTATTCGGGAAGGCATGTATGGAGTATGTTTGCCTGCATCTTTATTGCTCTTCGACCATTTAAAGAATTTAGGTATTAAAATTATGTATGGAAAGATTTGCTTTATTAAATTAATAAAATAAAAATTATTATTAAAATAAAATTTATTAAAATTTATTTGCGATTTCAAGTGTAATATATTCATATTAAATTGATTGACTAGTCACTGCGAGTTTCTAATTGCAAACGAAAAATGTACTACGTTGCAACCGGCATAACTTTTTAAAAACTTACAATGCACAACAATAAAAACGCTGTCGTTTTGAATGCCTTTCGTATTTTATTTTAATCATGAATGATCATGTCGGAACATAGACCTAATTAGTTTAAATGCAATGACCTCAATCAATTGAATTAGTGATGTCGCTCTCTTTCTACTGAATCATTTTATATTTATGTACATATATACATAAGCAGATATACATTAAAAATTTGATACCCAATATAAAATTAGCTAATATATGTATTATATTTTTATGTGATCTTTTTTTCAATGATTGACCTTCTTCTTCATCTAAATTCTAAAAATAAAAAGATAACATTTTAATTTCTCTCCTAATCAGTCATAAATTCTTAATTTTTGTATAAATATTTACAGTTATACATTAATGCATTTTATATAACCTTACATTATTTATTATAATCAAAGTAAATTCAATTTTTTTACAATATGTGAAAGATTTTCAGATGATTTACTTATTAAATCTTTTTAAAAGTATGCGACGAAAAAAATATTCTGCACCGCAGTTGTGTATTTTTTAAAAATTTGTATTATTTTAGTTAAATAATGACTTTTTCTTAATATTCAACTATTTACTAACACAAATTTTCCCTAAATATCACTATTTAACATGTATAGAACTACGTTTGAATCGCATACTATTTAAAAAGCGAATAGCTGATGAAAATAAATTAACCTCATATATTTTTGTGTTGAATTGAATGACATCACTTTTCTCTTACACTCACTGCATAATATGTTTAAAAAAAAAAAAAAAGTATATAGAAAAACAAATATTAATCTGTATTTTTATGCTCTTGATTAAAAGCATATAAAAATACATACATTTACACTTATATTTTTATACAGACATATATGTATATTCTATTCCTGGTCCTGCTAAATGTACACATCATACAAAAAAATGTATCAGATCAATGTTATTGCAAAACGATATCGTTTTTCAGTTATATAGTTGATTAATTAACCTCATGCAAATAATATTAAAAGAATAACGTAAAATATTCTACAAGGTCAAATTAAACATTTGAGATGTATTGTTAAAAATCAGCTGAGTGACAATTTCAAAATAAATTATTTCTTTTTATAAGTATCACTTGTAAACATATGTACATAAAGCAATTAATTACTGATAAGAATAAATTATAATCCGCGCTACTAAAATAATTAATTTTAATCTACAAATATTTCTACGGGCGATTAATTTTAATATAATAAGACCATGTGTAAAATCTGTAATTATCATTTGAACTTAGTTATGAGCATATGTAAATATTTACTTATAAACATATGAATATTTTATTTTTATATAAAACACAAATTAGTCAATATCGCAAACACCGTTCATAGTCTATCGGTTAAAGCAATTTCTTTTCTACGCTGCGATCTCGAGTTCGAATCTCGCGATGAACGAAGAATTTTTATTATAAAAAAGAAACGAAATAATAGTATGACATCACACAATCTTGTTACGCAAAGTGTCTACATGTCGCGCGTGCATATTACTTGACTTACAAAAAACAGATGGTGTCGTAGTTCGTTGGTATAGATAGATTATAGCGGATCAGCCAAATTTAGTTCTAAAAAGCACAAAAATCAACCATTATACAGCAATTCAGCAGAGACACATTAAAGCTCATGAATATTCCTCCCGAATGTATACTATAAATTAGCTGAGTAAGCGGAAGTTTCCCCAAATGTATACTATTGTTGTCAGCAGAGTGTGACGTCATTGTCAGCAAACTGTCTGGTCAAAGTATCTCCTTACCTACCGCTGTGATTTTATTCATTGACCGGATTAATTTGGAAACGATTTGAATACTGCATTGAGATATTTTGGACCCTTTGCTCTATACGAGAATTCATATACACTTCATTTTGGTGCTATATTCTGGTTTGAAATTCGGAAATTTCTTCAGTGCATTGAACTCTGGGCTGAACCTCATACAGTGAATCTTGCTGGTTTAACACTGCGAATCAACCAGATCAACAGAGTACTTTGCCAACTGTACAACGGATACACTTGCAGCACCATAACCTCACCATATCATTCATCATGAAATTATGCATGACCAATTTGCAACTTTTGGGCTCTATGTCCTCGATAAGGAGAATAGGTGAACATCATATATGTATATTTCACACTAACTATTGTTGTGGCAGTTCAAAATACTGGTAGCGTTATAATTTTCCTAATTGGTCTCTTGTAAATTCCTGATTTGGTTTTGAATGAGACCACTCGTACGAGACCATCGAGGCCAGGATTTGTTTGATGGATCATCTCTAAAGGCCATTGTGCTGGAGCTGTAGTATCGTCTCGCAGAAGGACTATGTCGTCAACTTTAAGATTATTGTGTTTGTGTTGCCATTTTGAACGGCTATGAAGAGTTGTCAAGTAGTCAAGTACTCGTTGTAGAAGCGATCCCAGAAATGTTTCATCATATATTGTACATGATGCCAGCGAGTCAATGTGGTTGGTTTGACATCCGCGTATAATCTGGATCAGGTGGCAGAGTCAACTGGTGCCCGGTAAGAAAATGTGCTGGTGTTAACATGTTTATGTCATCTGGGCCTGACGTGAGCGAGCACAATGGACGAGAATTTAACACGGTTTCAATTTGTGTTCGCAATGTTGTCATCTCTTCGAAATTTAATATGTTGTTTCCGAGCACCTGACGCAAATGGAACTTCGTAGATTTAACTGCTGCTTCGTATAACTATCCAAAGTTTGGTGCGGATGGTGGTGCAAAATGCCAATTTTTTGTTTCGAAATCTAACAAAAAATTTGAAATCATATGATTATGTGTTTTAGTTTTATTTAATTTATAGATTTCAGCTAATTGGTTTCGTGCACCCACGAAATTCGTCCCATTGTCACTATAGAGGTCAGTACAGACACCGCGCCTGGGTCGCTCACCAATTCGATGTGAACGGCTTTCGTGCTCATGCAGACAAATATAGATATATAAGCCTTGTGGAGCTTTGATCGTCTGCCAACCATGGCACGAAGCGTATTAGGACCGGCATAATCGACTCCGGTCTTGTTAAATGTATATTTGAAGTTTACTCGAGCAGGTGGTAAATCCAATTTTTCCACCAGTTTCACTATTGCCGCCGAGAAAATGCTTCATGAAGACCAAAAAGTGTTTTAATTTTGCGAACCGTGACAAAATGTTCACCGTTTTTGTAGTGAATTTTAATAATATCATTGCGCTGTTGAAGCGTGTATCGTGTCAAATGTCAAAGGATGAGAGCTATAAAATTGACAGCTGTTCAAATAGCAGACTATTCAAAATAAAACCTCTCATTGAAAAACACTTTACAATGAACGCCACACTCAAATAAATCGAAATATTTTCGATCATACAGTCATTCAATGATGTCATCATCAGATCGAAAACGTCTTAGCGAATTGCAAGGTACAAGTCAAAAATACGATTTTAATAAAACTGGCTGAATCTCAAGAATTTTCCGTACAAATGAGCCCATTGTGTTAATCGAGTTGAGTACTGATACCTTGGAGCTTACACCAATTAACAGACGATATGTGGAGTTTTTTCAAAGATATTGTTTCTATGCGCTATAACTTAACGTTAGGTTCACAAACTAACAAACAGTTATTACGGCCAATTCAGGACAAGAATTAATAACAGGCTTACTAATACTGAAAGAGAAAGCTAGACTGTCAGATGGTCTCAGATCATACATGGAACAGTAGGTTTCAAAATCAGTCCTTATTCCAGAAAATTTCTGATATAGCTGAAGTGTAAATTATAAGCTGATCATGCTGAATATACAAGAAATCTGGGCAACTGAGCCACACAGAATGAACTCCAAGCACTGGAGAGATTAATGGACATCACAGAATAGAATCATAATATAATAGCGGTAGCACTATGGTTTTAACAATAAACTTCTACATTACCAGAATATGGCAGTAGCTTTTGCCGACTCAGACAGATTTCGACTTATCAGCACAAAATTAGAACCAATTTTTCGATAAGACAAAGTGAACCAAACGTTAGGGGAAGGTGAATCAAGACTACAAATATGGCTTTTACGTAATGTTTTGTTGAGTCTTGGATCTGTGAAGTGATCTCAACTTTTTATAAACGTTTTCAGCGACTTTCAAACTATTGCATTCATAATTAAGGTTAGATATACATACTCTAACCTTATTCTTAAGTTTCCTATAGTAAGGGCGCTCAGAATTTCAAAACTGTTTGTTCTCGAGTCTATACAAATAAGAGGACCTGATTTTTTGTAGAAATCCAAGATATCAGCTGTATGTAACTACAAGCTTCCTGATTGAAGTTTTTAGCTCACCGTATTCCCATCAGTGGTGGGAGTAAAAACTAAGCTCGAATGAAAATAGTACTGACAATTATTAGCTTCCTCCAACCTTTTCCGAACACCCTCGTCTAGTTGTCGGCATTACGCTTTTATCCAGTAAGTTTTCGACCTTTTGTACCTTTATTGTGAAATCGCTGCAATCTTACAGGACTCTCACTTTTTTTTCGATACCTTATATTTATCCGATTATCTACATTGTATCGATGTTCGAAACCTTGTTCGCTTATCTTTGATTTAGTATTCGGGAGCCACATTTCAATGTGTTTCACCAACTTTTTCACATCGGCCTTTTCGATATACTCTCGCTTATGATAGTCATCATATATTTTCGTTCAAATCCCAGCATTAATTTTTATAATAATCTCATCATTGGACTTCCATACATTAAATTTTTACCATCGCTGCCGTTTCACGTCGAATAGTTCAAAATATTAAAACATGTTATTACATCGAATGTTGGACACTTAAATTTTATTACACTAACTGATTTTATATTTTTATAATAAAGGTTTAAAGGCACTAACGGCCCTAGTGGTGTCTCAACTAAGATCGCGTAGTCACCTCAACGAATGCATTAGCACACAATCGCTTTTTATACTATCCGGAGTATGCTAGGTTTTGGTCAACGGCGATAATCGAATTCGAGACCGTGGGGCGATGAAAAAGTCTCTTAACCATTAAGCTACAACCGACGACATTTGGTTAGTACTAGCAGATTAAATATACATAACCTTCGCTCTTCAAGCGTTTCGAATCTTTGATCAGCCACCTCAAATTGTTCGTCCTTTTTGTGTTCTATTTCGTTTTTCACGCAAAGCAGTAAGTACTATAATTCACAAAAGATAGGCCAGTCAATGTAATCCTAACTTTCAGAAGACGAAACATCAAACGAATTTTTCATCATCATGGTTGACCCATATTCGAATGTAGTATAGTATAGAAATTGGCCTGGAGCATAAGTAATGTAAACACCAACTTTACATTTATGAATTGGATTGTTCTTCAACTTTATTGTCATCTGACCAATTTGAGTTATATCCTGAATGTCACACTTGTAAAACGGTAAATTACTACCGACTTAGTCAGTGATATAACCACAGAGACCATCTGGACGGAATTCCTCGAGGGGAGTTCTATTTCCTCACTGCAAATAGTGATGAACATTGTGGTGGCGTGATTTGAGCCCATAAGTTAAGCATGGTGAAACTAAGGTGATTATTATCATCAGATGCTGGGAAACTTAAATAATTCAAAATTTGAATCATGCTGATCAGAGATTAAGTATGATGCAAAGTTAACAACATATACATATATGGTGGATTAGACGTATGAGTGAGGTTAAAGAGATGTCTCTCAACAAATTTCACTGCAGCACTCAAGATAGTTGGTGGGTATTTTATTTCGATGGGTATTGTATCTAAATCTTGTAAAAGCCAAGCTTTAAGTACAGCTGACTCCAATACATTTTCATTAAAACTTGTAGGAAACTTTAATGAAAGAGAATAGTCACTTAAATGAAAGAGAGATGGAATAATCTTATCACATGTCACTTTTCTAGATTTCTTTGGCAAAAATTAACAATTAAAGAGTTCAGTTTTTGTAATTCATGATATATGTATGAGATGGTTATTCTTACTTAATTCTCCTCTTTGATGCAAACTATGAGTAGTGTAGAGGAGGCGTAGAAGATAATATGTAACACTTCCAATTCTCTTTTCCTTCATATTCGTTTGTCTAATTACATTGCCTTAGAGCACCAGTACGGTTCCTCGATATCGTCACCTTCAGCGAAGTGTTAAAGTGAATTGAAGACTAGTGCCACAATTTATAATTATAATTCAAATTAGCAGTGTGAAAAAAATAAAACTGTAAGTTTGACTTAATTCTGGTCCTTTAATTTTGATCAGCAGACCGAGGAGAATCGTAACACTATTTAGACTAATTTGGAGGAATGCAATGTGAAGATACTATACCAAAATGAACCTGTAGTCATTCATCCTCGGCTAGGAGATAAACATACATTACCATAACCCGGTTCATTGGATCAGATCCTAATAAAGAAAGATCTAAGAGTAAAGACGTTGATAATAAAAAAAATATACTAAAAGCGATTTCACAAATTCTCGTCTTATTCCAAGTACACAATATAAATTTAATCATTTGTCAATAAATACTGAGCTCTTCTGTTCATTCTATCAAAATAATTTTTATTTTTATCATTGTATTATCGGTAATCAAGGGCCATAAAATTTTATTCCTTTTTGTTCGCTTTGGAGTACGCATTTTACAACCCAATTTCAATTAGATATAAAATCAATTTCATTTTCAATAATCTTATGTTTATATAGACAGGGTGATTGATGTTGGTTACGTCACGAATATTTTCAAACAGTACAAGAGATATAAATAGTTTTGAGTTGGTTCATCTGTCTTGTTGTTCGATATCCAAATATTAAAAGAAATTCTTTCATTGTGAACAGATATCTCAACCTGCTGGAATCCATACTCCACAGTGTTTGAAAACAATCCATAATCAATGTAGTGTTGCATATTGCAGTTCGGGATATTTATCTGTTTATTTATATCAGTCTATTCGATTGAAAACCGGCAACATTGTAGATACAAATAATTCTTTCCCTTTCATACACAATATGAACTATGAAACAAACAATCATTATAAATGTACACAACGAAACAGCAATATACATTTCAGTTCATAGTGTGCCAATTCGTAGTGTACTTTTGTTTTATCTATGTGTAGTCGATTCATGGCTTGTATCAACAGTGTTGTCGATTTTTATTTAACTTATTTTGATTAAGTTGGATAATGTTATCTCTTTCCATCTTAATTATAGCTTGTGCAGTGTATATATGTGTGTGCTCTATGTGCTGCTATAACAAATAAACCGTTGACATTTACGAATAAACCGAAACAAATGAGTATCGTATGTCATCGTTTCAATATCGTTTTCGTGGTTCTGGACATGATTCGCATTATATTATAACAATTTTTTTTAAATATACTGGGGACTATTATAAAATAGTCCGAAATTGGATTTTTTCGATATCGAATAATCCAACCCGCCACGAATTTTATGAAATTGTTTTTTCGAGTTTATCAAATGTAACCATGAAGTTAGCAAAAATGTGTCTTGCATTTCACTTGAAGTTGCTAAACTTGTTTTTGTCGAAAATGAAATCTTGTTCCTTATACTGTGGACCATTGAAAATATACAAGTTAAATGGAATCCGTCTACTACATAGCAGTCGGATTTTGACATTCGATTTTCGGAAAGTTCGATTGTGTTTTGTCTTTTTAGTTTGATTATAGCGGATTTTTCGATATCGGATTGTCATAGAATCCTCTTTGAATAAAAACGACAAGCTGAAACAATAGAAAACAATTAAATTTTTCTAATATTTCAAAGCCAACTTGTATCAGTGTGAAGTAAGCTATTATATTTGCACTAGGTAACTAGATGAGTGGAATTCTAATAGACACTGTGAAGTGCAGGTTGGTACAATTTTACTGTCATCTGATTTATATATATAGTTTCACTTTAGGAGGCTTTGAGAAAAAATTGAACTTTTGTCCGTATATCCTGACTTTGATATTGATCAGGTATATGGATTCCAGCAATCTGACTCCCTGGATTTCAATCTCAAGCCAGTTCTTTATACTGTTGTAAACAATAAAAGAAGATGTCAAATCGCTCGACCTATTCGTCTGCCCAACAGCGGTTCTGTCCTTAACTATCGCTTTAACAATACGCTGTTTATCAGCACGGAGAATGTAACCGAGCCAGAGTACCGATTTTCAGTGGCAAGCGAACCTTTATATCCTCTTCCACACTGTGGTTACCATAACAAAACTTAATTGCGTCTTGGTGACTAAAACCAGAGATTAGATAATAACAGTAACTTGTATGCTGTGCAAAGGAATGCTTTATCGCGAATGGGATTGGGATTGGGAGTTTGAAGATTGGACAAAACGCAGTCACTTCCATTCTTAAATAGGTCAGACAAATGTTCACGCCACCAGGGTCTTAAGGTATATGTTGTAATCCGGTGGTTCATTTAAAGAAACCACGCGAATTGCACTCCTTGTTGAGTTGTACGAGCTATACGTCGTCAGAGGCAATATAATGCTCCAGTAACCTTCGAGAGACTAATGTAAAGTGTGCCGTACATGCAATCCCTATCTTTTAACCTCGATGACATCGTCAAACTGGATCTTCTGTTCAAAGAACATCTGAACAACTTTGAGAAATGCTACAAAGAATCAGCAACGCAAAATTTCAAGGGAGATTTTAAGTATTTGGGCCACATCATCACAAAGTTAACAGAATTAACCCAAATCCAGACAAGATTAAAGAAGTTAAGGACTACTCGATACCCAGGAATATATATCACAAGGTTCTTTAGATTATGTGTACGTACTAGTAGAAAGTTACTATGGTTGCTTCAGTTTATATACCCAGAAACACAAACGGCAAGGCGGATTGCGGTGTTGCAGAAGTATCACTTCACAGTGAAGCATTGAAAAGGAAGAGCATATCTCATACAAGAGAACCGCTCGAGGTGAGGACGATAGCGTTTGAAATCCTCGAAGGATCAGGAGATAAGGAATGTTTTTTTTTATTATTAAAGTTGGTTGGAACCCTATAAGGTTCCGCACTCAATGCCACAAAGGGCCCATGGTGCAAACCTAGGATTACATTAAAGCGCGCAAACGCGTTCTGCAACCTTAGCAAACTGAAGCAGTTTGAACCAGGGTAGAGAAGACAGTAGATTTACAGGAATAAACCTGCAGCTAAACACAAGAGATCTCATACGGTCAAAAGCTGGACAACTGCTGATGAAGTGTAAACTATCGTCAACATCTTCCAGACATTCGTCGCATACGGCATCATTGGCCAGTCCCATGCGATGAAGGTGGCTTTTGAAACGGCCATGGCCAGTAAGTATAGAGACTAAAATTCTCAAGTTGTCCTTTTTCAATGAAAGAACGTAATTTGTCAGGTTAGAGTTAATCCCTCTTATAAAGTATTTCGCCATACGACAAGTAGCGGTAGCTGACCACGTCCGCTTTAGATTCGATAGGGTAACTGTTTTAATTGTTTTTTTTACTATATAAGTAGGTAAAGGCGCAGCTGGTTCAGTACCTACGAAATATAGGTGAGAACCAGTTTTAGCCAAACTGTCCGCAATTTCGTTGCCCTCAATGTCACAATGGGCAGGAACCCACATGACCGTTACCTTGTTGTTACGACCAAGGAGATTTAGAAATTTCTCACAATCCAGTAACAGTTTAGAGCTGGTTAGAGGGTTGCTCAAAGAGTTAAGGACAGTAAATAGATAAGGAATGAGCAACAAAAATATCCAGATATGGTTCCGATTATTAGTTGGAAGGAAAAAAATTGAACACCAGCATTGTTGTAGCATCTTTAAGTACGGAGGTTAAGAGCAATTGGGCCTAAAAAGATCCTGAAAGAAAAACTGAGATGGAGTAGTTGGTTGGTACTACGGAGGAATAGAGTGGTGGAGGTATTCAAAACATTTTATGTATTTATTTACAACAATTTCGTGTTGTATTGGACTGCACATCCTATTTTAAGCTGTGATGGGTCTAAACTTGTTCATACCCTCACTTTTGCTGAATTGATATTAGTAATTGAAAATAGCAGAACGAGCTCACTTGTTGTTCCATCGGTCAAACATTCATGTTAAATAAACATTTTGCTGCTTTTCAAACGACTGGCAATTGTGGTGTAGTATAACTGATTGCGGGTAGTTACAATTTAATTGAGGCTACAAAACATTTTGTGAATGGTGGAGTACAATTGCATTAAACTTATTGATAAATTTGGAATTTTTTGTGTTGAAAAAATCACTGTACTTGTCATGAAAGTCAATTCGGGCCGTTTCTTAGCCTAATACTTCCCAAAGTGGCCGGAACGTAGTAAAAAACCAAACGGCAGTAACAGTAACAAGAGTATTGGTAAACGAGTGGGTTATCAGATTCAAAGTGTCATTAGAGCTACACACGCATCAAGGAAGAAACTTCGAACCCCACTAATTACTTAACTGTACAGTACACTCAACATTAGGATGACTATTCAACATTAGGATGACTACTATTTTCGGACGACTCCTATGAATTTGCCGTCACGTGTCATGGTGGAAAGGTTTATCTGAACCATGGAGTAACATTTGGCAAAAGTAGGAGATTCCATCACCGATAAACATGTAACTTAATTATCTGGTCGTGAAATTATTTGAAGGCTATAAGTGTTCTACGTTTAGTTTTGACATTTTTAATGCTAGAGTGTTGCTACAAAGTTAGGTTAGTTAAGGTTGAGTGGCTGCTACCGCACAATGAGACCGACGACGGTCCGTTGAGATACCACAGGATCTTACTTCCTTATTACAGTTTTCGAGATCAGAGAGGCAGTCCATTAAGAACTTACCCAAATATTCATGTCTGAGGTGGACTACTGTCTCTTCCTCCTCCTCGTCCATAAAGCTTCTGCAAGAGTCATTTGCTTCTAGGTCTAGTCTTCTCGCATGTACTCCAAGTATGCAGTGTCCTGTGAGTATCTCCACGATCGTTTTTAGTTCACGACTTTTTGAGCGCTGCAAGTTCAGCTTTCGCCAGACTTGACGTGCTATACACTACATAAGATAATTTTCTTCCACCATTCGTTCGCTGAGGCTACTGCCTTCTTCTTTAGCACAGTCTTGAGTGCTTTAATGGGCCGCCCCAACTTTGCCCTTTCCGGTAGAAGTTGGAGAGTTGTACCATGCCTTGCTAGTTCGTCCCCCATAACGTCTGAGTGGTCGGGGACCCAGACTATCGGAATGTTGAAATGCTTACTCATCTCATTCAGAGACAAGTGGCAGCCCAACGCCACTCTAGACGCCAGAGAAACAGAGTCTAGTGACTTCATTGCCGCCTGACTGTCCACATTCATTACGATATCACATTGGATACCACATTGTATCTCAACCAGTTCAGGACCCCCTCAATCACTACCACCTCTGCTTGGTACACGTTGCAGTGATGAGGGAGACGAAATGATGTATTTACTTTCAACCGACATCAGATCCTACTTTACGGTGTAGATTCTCCAATAGTCCAAAATTCTCTTGAGGGTCAGGAAGTCCTGTCTGAAGACATTTCAAATATGACCTAAAAGGCACGTGTAGGTTCAGTGACGAATATGTGAAATCGAATAATAATTACAATCAAACAATTGGCTAAAAAATAATGAGCCCCGTCCCCAATAAGAGGCTGTCTGAACATTCTTGGGCCCACGATTGCAGTTCACTAGTTTTGTCCTATTGCAGATACTGATACCTAGAGAGGAATAAGAATGCACACTGACAAATTGTAAACAGTTGTTGATTCTGATTCTAGCAACCAGACAAACAATGTAATTCATGAACGGTTTCGGTCTTACCTCCTGTTCAGTGAAAGACCCAAACGTAAAACGATGTTTTATCCAAAAAAAACTAAAATTGTAAGTTAAACTAAACTCTGGACGTTTTAGTTATAATCGACCGTCTATGGGGCATCAATAATCCAGATACGAACCGAGGAGAGTCGTAACATTATATTTGGCTCACACAAATTAAAAACAACATTCCACTGTACAGTGTATCAACATTTCTATATAATTTTCCCAGTTATTTCCCAACATGCATTCTGCCCAATTATAAATCACTTCACCAGCCAACAAACAAACCAATCTCAGCACATACCCATCCAAACACAAAAAAATTCATTCGTTCTATTAAATTATTTATGTCTATACGACTATCTCTAACTACATTATGTGTGCATGCACTACAAACATCCCAGTTTTTTTTTTATTTAATTTTTTATTATTAAATAAATTTAAAATGTTTATTTAACAATTTGTAAGGGTAAACATTATGTTAACATTTTGATTAGAGAGAGACTGACAAAAAATAAACCGAAGAAGGATTTTCGACTATTTTAAATAATTACAATAATAACAATTCACTAAAATTTACAATTCATAGTCTTATTGTGCGGTTCGGCACTATATATACATTCACCATACGGGGAGGGATGTAGCAGATCGAAATAACTTTTTATGACAATAAGGGTGTTTTACGGTCGATATAAACTATCATCCCAAAACGAGTGTTTATATACGAGGGGAGTAATAAAACTTCGCTTAGAGGACCAGAAAAAGGACATTTCGATTTGTCAGGACGCTCGTCGGGACTCTAAACCACGTCATTGTCACCAAGCAGGATGGTTTTTAAAATAACATACTGGCTAATAGTAAAATTGTGCTTTAGGACGAAGCTAGCGGTTTTATAAGTGGCAGATGGTAGCCACTCGTGCGTAATAGCAAATCTGGCCAAAACATATTTCGCCACTGCTAGATATTTATCTAAATCCGTAGAATTGTAAATATTTGAAAGGAATCGAATCAGTGCAGTTGTAGGGAATTGTGACAGAACACTGTCTTATATAGGCAAACTTGCAAGTATTAGTGGAATTCTAACATGATTACTGTCGTAGCGGAGAAGATAAGGAAGAGGAAGTAGCATAATTTCAATGCACAATGCATTTTTTTTCCCAGTCACTCAAGCTCAATTGGCTCATTGTGACATTCCCTCCCAGACGCTAACTCTCAGTCCTGGAATCTGTTTGTTCTTCTAATGAAGTCCAAGATATCTGGTATCCTCAAGGTCGTCAATTGATCTTCAAATAAGAATTGTGAGCAGTGGAAACAGTGCAGTCTATGGGAAGAGTATTAAGATCCGGAGCACAAAAAGTTCTCAACAGTCCTTCCTCCCCGTCCCCATACTGTTTGCAGTATGAGATGTTTCGAATTTTCATTCGAAACGTATGTCTATTCAGGAATCGGAGCCGCGTGAGAATGCTCAGCCAGATTATCCCATCTCTTTTGGTGCAGATCTCCAAAGAATAGTCAACTTCTTGTTTAAGAGATAGTGACGTCACTCCGCTGCACCCAAACGGGCCAATTTATCGGCCAAGATGTTCCCTTTGATACCCATGTGACTGGGTATCCAGAGGATTTAAGGCACTTATCGTTTCCAAAACAAGTTTCGATGAAACAGTATTGAAACCAATCGCTTTAGGACAGCCTGGCTGTCAGAAAGAATGCAGATACGACGATCTCTGCAATCTATCCCTTTTACGAAGAGTGCTGCTTTCAAAACTGAAGCAGTTTCAGCCTGAAAACCCCTATCGTACCTACCAAGCGGGATAGATAATTCGATAATCCGGCACCAGCTAGATTACGGTATACTGATTCGTCAGTAAAGATTAACATATCGTTACCTTAGGGGTAGAATGGGCTGTTATAGTCCCATATGTGATTTCCGGTAATAGTTACATGAAATAATTTCTCGAAGACGTGCTTCGTTCCCATAGCGTCTGGGGACATGTGGGCAGTTGTGTGGTGACCCAGCTCCTTCCATATATGAAGAACCAAATAGATTGTCTTTGCATTGTAGGCGAGCGGCTGTTTGCACTGCACACCTTCTGGTCCACAGATGAAGCGGCAGCAGACCCACAACCATCTCAACAGCTAAATGTTGTGCATAGCTCCAAGACAAAACAAGTCTTTGAAGGCGGTTTAGAAGTTTCCCTCCAATCCCGCTCATTGTTCTAGGCCACCAAATAAATGCGGCAAACTAGACTATGGGTCTGATCACTGAAACGTGTAGCTAGTACACACGTCTGGGTTTCAGGCCCCATGATATACCAAATGACTGTTTGCATTTCCAGTAAATGTTGCGTTCTAAGCATTTAAGTAGAAATTACGACAATCTGATACGCCGAAAACTTTTTGCCTGATCATACCTTCTTTGGGATGAACACGTCCCTGACTTTTCTCCGAGATCTTAGAATGTACCCCAGAGCCAAACTGGCTCTGAAAATATGTTCAAAGTGGTCTAGGATAATTTCCAGTCCTTCCTGTAGGTGACCTGGGAATCGAGTTCCGTCTGGACCTGGTGTTTTAAATTTTGAGAAAAACCGATGCTTCATCGGATTCTGTCTTTTGTCACCACCTTCGTACCAAGCTCAATGCATAAACTTTTTAGATCCACTTCATAAAACAGTCGTATGTCCTAGTCTCGTTATTTCAGCAATGTGAGCTGTTATTTTGTGGTTGTTTTTTAATTGACTAATGATTGACCTGTCAGACGAAATCGATTAATCAAATCTTGTTCCTTATACTGTAAACCAACCTGAATATAAATGACTAACTGAACCAATTTTTTTTGTATCATCTCATCCATCGCTTAGGCTCAATCGGTTCATTGTGACATCCACTTTTAACTAAATGTTCTGCTATAAGTTCGATTTTACGTGAAACCATCTGCGCATTGCATATCTCCATACCAGCCTATAGTACTGACATGGGGCTTCAGATTTGTTCGTTCACATCACCTTTCACACCACCCAAACGATCGATGGTGAAAAATCCCTTTTTACATCCTGCCCCAATTGGGATTCAAACCCGGTACCTCCCGCTCTATTATCCGCAGCTTTAACCATTGCGCCACCTGGGAGGTAGCTGGACCAATAGAAACAATTGAGCTTTTCATTTATTTCAAAGCCAACCTGAAAATAAGTGTTTCTGATTGAAACGAAATGTGTCAGTGTGAAGTAAGTTCTCATACTGGCACTAGGTAACTAGATGTGTGGAATTCTATTAGACACTGCGAAGTGTGAGGTTGGTATCATTTTACTGTCATCTGATCTATCTATTTAGTTTCACTTTGAAGGGTTTGAGAAAAAACAGTAAATGTCAATTTGCATAGTTATACATACTAACGGGCCCGTTAGGGACCGATCAATTATATATCTAATCTAAATCTTTGTGAACTCTCTGAAAAATCTAAGAAAGTGACACAAGTCAGTTCCCTCTTTTGTAAACTCGCTGATATTAAATAACGTAGGAGTCGTACGATGAACCTTTCGAAGCCCAGATTTAAATATATTGAGTAAACTTTTTCTAAAAAGGATTGCTTATTTTGGAACTAGAATTATATTATTGAGTTTTCATTGCTCTTGGACGGGAGAGGACAAATAAAACCAAGGATACATATTTGGAGACTACGCTGCTGAATAGGCTTAGCTTTCCAAACCGCAACAATTATTTTCGCTTTACTGCTTAAGACCTTTCCCTCAAATTTGTTTTATTTTTTGGGATTAACCAGAAATCACAATTCACTAGATCCGGGGAATATGGTGCTGGTCGTATTTACCCTATGCCCGAAATCACAATAAAGTTATTCGTTATTTCAGCTGTGTGAGATGTTACATTGTCATCATGATAAATTGGAGCCGCAGATCCTCTTTTTTCCGGTTTTCCCGAACAAATTTTTGAAAACATTTGAAAAGCAGTCTTCGGTATACCATTTTGCAGTTACCTTTTGCCCTTTTTTCCAGTAGAAAAGCAGCTAAACTGACTTATTACTTTTGTTTCTAAGCTTTAGCGGGTGGGTTTGCCCTTGTTCGGCTCTACACTATAGACTGCTTTTTGGTTTCCGGATCGTACTTATAGAACCAAAATTCGTCACCAATACCAAACTAACATGGATGGTCTCATTAAAAAGCACTCGAGTCTCTGTTTGAGGTGTTTAAAATTCGTGAAGTCCATCGAGCACATTTCTTCTGTATCCTAGTTGATTATTTAATATTCACGATTGAGCCATGACATTCAGGAGCAGTAATTTATTGTGGAAATCGAGGATTTTTATTCACTTTTGGACTTCACCAGAGCCATCACAACGTCATCAGTGGAATATTTTTTCAAATCAGTGGAACCACTCGGTGCAATCGTTCTATATACAATTTGAACCAAGACATTCAGGGGCAATAATTTATTTTGCACATCGTGGATTTTTATTCACTTTTGGACTTCACCAGAGCCATAATAACGTCATCAGTGGAATACTTTTTCAAATCAGTGGAACCACTCGGGGCAATCGTTCTATATATAATTTGAGCCATGACATTCAGGGGCAAAAATTTCTTGTACAATTCGAGGATTTTATTCACTTTTGGATTTCACCAGAGCCATAATAACGTCATCAGTGGAACCACTCGGGGCAATCGTTCTATATATAAGCCATGACATTAAGGGGCAATAATTTTTTGTGGAAATCGAGAATTTTTATTCACTTTTGGACTTCACCAGAGCCATTATAACGTCATCAGTGGAACACTTTTTCAAATCAGTGGAACCACTCGGGGCAATCGTTCTATATATAAGCCATGACATTAAGGGGCAATAATTTTTTGTGGAAATCGAGAATTTTTATTCACTTTTGGACTTCACCAGAACCATAATAACGTCATCAGTGAAATACTTTTTCAAATCAGTGGAACCACTCGGGGCAATCGTTCTATATGCAATTTGAGCCATGGTATTCAGGACCAATAATTTCTTGTGTAAATCGAGGATTTTCACATTAGTCACTTTTGGACTTCACCAGAGCCATAATAACGTCATCAGTGGAATACTTTTTTAAATCAGTAACCACTCGGTGCAATCGTTCCATATGCAATTTGGCATTGATTAAATATTTGTAGTCGCTTTAGTTCGTCTGATGCATCTACCAACTGAACTTTTGTTACTCCCCTCGTACATAGTACATTTGAACATACGGTTTGTTGCTATTCTAAATTATCCATATCGAAATTCCGTATAAGCAACAATGATTTACATAATTTTATAAACATATATACATGTACAGATATGTATATGATGGCACCCTAACAACTATATAGCCATAATCTGTGAACAAAATTTTAATTTTCCAAATGAATCCGACGACGTTGATACAAATTTGCGTTCGACTTATATTCACTCACTAAATGCAACGATTTATAATGTGAAAATGGAAATTGATTATGTTAAATGGTTGCCGGTATCATGATTATAAAAGGGTGGCAAAAACCCTTATACATAAATACATTTTAACAATTGATTTAATCCCCTGTGATAAATGGTTAATTGATAAAGTGTCTCGATATAATTCCAATAATGGTTTTTTATATATTCATTCGGGTTTATTATTTGACGACGAGATTCGTCTACTTATTATATAATTTTCATTGATTTTTCCAAATTAAAATTAACAAAATAAAAACAAATTTCATTAAATATATAAATAAATAAATAAACAAGCAAATCATTATATTATTGTAAATAAGGAATACACACATCGATGTAGAGAACAAACCCCTAACTAAATATGTACGACAAATAATTTAATTATGTGATTTCGTTTAATGTAATCTGCTGTAATTTTGTGTCATGTCTTAACATAATAATATAGACAGACAATTTGATTGTATGTCTACACTAGGTGCCATGGTTTACATCTGCTTAGCAGCAATCATGTAAGAGTCAGCGTAAAAGCGTGATTTATTTGAGTTGCTGCTCTGAACTCAACTCTCCCAAAAGTGAATTCTCTCCTCCGTTGATTATGTGATTATGATTATCTATGCCATAATGCGTTTGGGTAACTAAATTCGCCCGCTTAGTGATTAGGCTTGTTGCGACATGAAACGAACTTCCTGGAAATATCTGTACCTTGAGAGCGTGAATTGGACTACTTACCACCAACGTTGAGAGAAAGCAGATGAAGTAGGCAGATAATTCCATTGTGAGAAGTTAATTGTTGCCGTGTTAGGTTAGAAAATATAACGTGTATGTTTCCCTACTGAACAGGGCCAATGGGGTCACCAATGAAGCGTGTAAAGCTTTATGTAAATTTGAATACTCTTAAAATAGAGTGTGAGTTGTAATTTGAGTTGTTGCTTGATAATTCACTACTATAGGCGGGTTTTTAGATCTGATGATGACGTCATTTAATGCCTGTGTGATCGAAAAGATCAAATCCAACAGGAGTATGCTACCGGACATGATGTTAGTACTGTGCGATTCGTATATATACGCTCAGGCGTGACGCGACAGTTCATGTTAAAAACGAAGTCGAAACACAGATGGCAGTGCCAACGGTTTTAAAATGTCAAAAATATGTCTCAAGCAATATGTAGACCAAATGTGAGCTCGTTATCTATACTCCATTGAACTTGGAACAACAAATGAACCTAAATGATCGCCAGGTATTAAATTCCAGATCGATTTCAAGCATCTAACCTCCAGAAAAATAAACATAATCTGGATTCTCTGTCGTGTTTAGAATCCTTGGGCCGACCCATCTTCTATGTCAGCACTATAGGACTGACATAGAGCTATGCAATGCGCAGATGGCTCTACGGAAAGACTCGGACCTATAGCCGTATAGAGTGGTATCACAACGGATCAAATTTGGTCTAAGTGTGCGATAGCAGCCACATCAACTTAACTTTTTTTTTACCATGCCTTCAATATTTTTAAAAACAATTCATACACTTATTTGATCAACAATTTATGTCACTCACTATTTCATATTCCGTGTCACTATCTATCTTCGATTGCGTTTTTGTTATGCAGTGCCGAAATCCAGTATGTTGTTGTAGAAAATATATTGCTGATGAATGATAATGATCTGTGAGAGATAATGACATTTTCTTTCTTTCCAAACAAGAACAAAAATCAAGTAGAGCAACCACCTCGATACAACAACAACAACTATAAGACAAAGACATACTGGCCGACCGAAAGTCATATGAAATCATAAGTGTCACAAAACGACCAGGAACAATAGGCGTCTTGTGAACTAAAGAAATACATAGTTAGGTTGAACTTCAGGAGAAATTTGAGCCAAGAGTATATCTTGCGTTGAAGTAGAGATCCATAAGGGATCCAAGCCAAGGGCTGTACTATCAACTCATTGATTTCGTTCACCATCTCATTGATTTCATACGCAGGAATCAAAGAGTTCCTCAACTCAATTCGTGCCACACAGATGATGAACAATTTATTACCGAGTAGAAATAAGAAATTTTTCGTACAGATGGCGCTTTAGTTACAAATAGAATTGCTAAGTGATGGCGCGACAGTCTTTTTACATTAAATCATTTTTTACATATAGAATGTAAAAAATAAGCTTATGTACATTAGACGTATTTTACGTGTAAAAAACCATGTAAATATCGTGTAATTTACACGACCAATTGTGGCTGATAGGCAAACATATTCCTATGAACTAACCTGAAGGTTAGTAAGAATTTATCGTCAAATATCAAATGTTTCAAATGGTTCAAATCGCAATAGGGGATGCTAAATAGTTTCTTCTTCTCCTCCCCCATACTGTTCGCAGTTCGTATTGTTCCTATAGTTTTCATTGAAACATGTGATTATCCAGGGTACAATGTCAAGTGAGACTGCCTAGCAAGATTTAATTTAAGAATGACTGGGTAATTTTTGGGTGATTGTAATTTAAGAATGACTGGGATCCTTGCTGATTTATTAGTCCAAAGATGATTTTGGATATGCAGTTTCTTGTACAGATCACCAATGTGATAGTCGATATCTTTTTTAAGAGTTAATGAAATAACTCTTACAACGGTCCCACGAAAGTGGAAGCAGCATTAGTTTCTAAAACAAGTATCAATGAAATATTAGAGATCATCGGCTTTAGCCTGGCTATCAAAAAAGATGCAGATACAACTATTTCTGCAATATATCTCCATTGTAACGAGTGCTGCTCTAAAAATGGCCGCAAATTCCACCTTAAAGACAGCGGCGTGCCTATCAAGGGGAAAAGATATAGTTTGAGCTTTATAGTAACCCAACCGGTTATTAGGCACCCAGACATGTTAATTGATACTGAATTGTCACATAAGACACATCTTATTGCTTCCAGCGAAACAGTCAACAGGGTGAACGCAGCATTGGCACGGATAATGCCGAATATGAGAGAAGCTGACCAGTTTGGGCTAATGAAGACCACCAGTTTGGGCTAATGAAAATGGCTATACAATTCCGAACGAAATGAAAAGGGAGATTCACAGATAGAACGGAACCAGATCCCTCTACAAAATGCCAATATATTTATAGCCTGATTCCATTGATCGAGACATGGCTACACGGACAACATTGTAGAGTGGATTACTTTTTAATCTTATTCCTTACTGGTCTGACGAAGAGTCACTCGACTGTCTTTTGTGGTCATCATCTCTAACACCAGAAAACTTTATTGATTTTATGCTGGAATCAGAAAGCACATGGAAAGCCGTGAGCAGTGCTGTATCTCAAATTGGAGTGAAGTGGAGGTGTTTCGAAAGAAGTAGAAATTTAATGAGAACATAGTACTATCCAAATAGGAGACTGAGTCTGCCTCGTAAAGTAAAAGCAAGCGTCTGGATTTTAGATCCTCAAAACTTTAACTTCTTAAGAGCCCGGATTCCCAGAGTCGTGCATCGTATGAAAAGAACCATCTAAGTGTTTGTAGGATTGAAAGAAAGACCCTGATCACTTTCATCAGGCTACAGTCCTATGTTAATCACTAATCGAATGTGATGACATATAGTATATCGTAAATTCTGCCGAAATTCTCCTTGACCTCAACGTGGTACTAAACCACCAAACTAGTGTTATCTCCATGCCATGTCTTTCAGCTGCAGAAATCATCGCACTGTTAAACGCACTATCGATGTCCAAAAACGCTCCCAAAGCAGAATTCTTGTTGTCCAGTGATTTTTCAATCCGTCTAACGACTTCATGGAGTGCTGTTGAAACAGATTTACCTTTTCGGTATGCGTGTTGTTTGGAATGTATGTGTTTTCCCAGGCTTCTATACCTGTGCAATTTGCAGATGTACGCCCATGATTGAAAGTTCCTAGAGCCCAAAACAAATTGCCAAGTTGTGATACCCAAAAGATTAGATCAAGACCACAAAACGAAGATTAAAACTGTTTAAAGGTGGCCGCAGTGGCGTAACTACAAGGGCGCAAACCCCGCTAAAATGAGGGGCCCGCCGCAACGTGGTCCCTTAGCTTTTGTTATTATCATGAAGAATTGTTTCATGAATTAGCTGAAGTTCCAATAATAAAATTTCCAATAATAGTGGTGAATGCATTAAATACCGGAATTTGATACTAGATGTCATTACTTGTTTATGCATTATAATACATCATGGACAGATATGTGTTTAGAAAGCCCTATTAAATACCTGTCAAAATTCAATACCTGCTAAAAGTTTTTGTTTTGATTGTGCACATCCATCATCAAGTTTTTGTTTTGATCGATCATTGATCAAATTTGCGAAAAAACAGCATTAGCGGGAAGTTTTTTTGAGTCACTTTTTCGCAGACAAAACTGCAGTTGAAAGTCATCGTTTGCTTGTGGATTTGAATGGTGAGCATGCTCTTGCAAAAACACAGTGCTTTGTGTGGTTTAATCGCTTCAAAAGTAGTGATTTTGACATCAAGGACAAAGAGCATCCTGGTCAGACGAAAAAGTTTTAAGCTGAAGAATTGGAGGCATTACTCGATCAAGATTCACGTCAAACGCAAGAAGAACTTGCAGAATCATTGGGAGTTGATCAACCAACAATTTCCACATGTTTGAAAGCCTTGGGATTCATTCAAAAAATATGGGAAATTGGGTGACATACGAGTTGAAGCCAAGAGACGTGGAAAGACGATTTTTCATGTCGATTTTGCAAATATTCACGGTACCAAGGTCATGCTGTGCATATGGTGGGACCAGCTAGGTGTGATCCACTATGAGCCGTTGCCAAGTGGCCAAACCATCAATCCCCAACTCTATCGTCAACAATTGGTCCGATTGAAGCAGAAAATCCAGGCAGAGCGGTTCTCACGTTTGCGACCAGATACGAGTCAATCATTTTCCACCACATTAACGCTCGGCCAAATATTGCGGTGCCGGTCAAAAATTAGGTGGAGAATAATGGATGGGAAATTCTGCCTCAACAGCCTTATAGCCCAGACCTTGCTCCTTCCGACTACCACCTATTTCGATCCAAGAATACGCTTCACTTCACGATACCTTGAATCGAAAATTGACTCGATTCATTTTTGGCCGCGAAGCCGGTGCAGTTTTTCTGGGATGGAATCCATAAATTACCAGAAAGATATGGGAAAAAGTAGTGGGTAGCGATGGGAAATACTTTGGATAAAAACTCTTGTGACATTTTTTACAATAAAGGCCCTAAATTCAAAAAAAAAAATTCTGGTTTTTAATACATACCTAATAGCTTCCAATGTTTCGCAAGTATTGATATGTTTATTATTGTTTCTTACGTTATCTGTAACAGCCGCAAAAGTGAAACGACCCTTTTCTAAATTGAAAATAATAATAAATAATTTTCGATGAGCAACATTTTTTATTACTCTGAAGGGAAAGATATGCAAAGTGGATAGTCTAGGGGCCTATATTATATTTTGCGGGGGGGCCAACAATTTGTAGTTACGCCACTGGGTGGCCGGTTGGTTTCTTGCTTGCATTTAGCACACACGTTCCATCCAGATATGCATTATGTCTCAACATCAACACAAAAACCGTAACCTGTAAAAGAAAACATTCCTAACAAGTATATGCGGAGTGTATCGGTATATAGGAGTACAATTTTAACATAATCAAATTTTCTGAATCGGTAGACAATCTTAAACGAAAGATGCTGTATATGCGAAGAAGAAAATTAAGATTACTTATAAAAATCCAAATGTAAATATAACACTTATTTTTTATGGTTAATAAATAAGGAGTTAAATGAGCGTATCCGACGAAAAGGGAAGATATTAGATCAAAATGAAAATAAGGGAGCAACTGTATACTCGTAGCATTGAAATGGAAATCCCAACAAAATACAAGCAAATCTGTTTTGTTTTTATACCCCCTCCCCCTTCACCTCGTTCTCCGGGAAAAACAAGAGTGAAACAAGGGTGAAACATCTCTAATTGAATTAGATTTTATCGTACCTACATTATACAGTCGTATATGTAAGATGTACACTATTCGAAGATAACGTGAGAGGGAGAGAGATATAGAAATAATCATAACGTTAAGATTAAGAACAAAAACAAAAGATTTATACAAATTGATGGTGACATCGAAAACTATTCAATTAAATATTAAACATATGGTATTTATGGGAACTCACCTTTGTGCATTTGATTCTCGTGTTTACGACATTTGGCCCGTCGATTTTGGAACCAAACCTATAAATTAAAACATTAATTAAATAATTAACTTAAAATTATATAAGATTTATTACATCGTTTCAATTTAATTACGTTATATACAATAAAATAAGATGTTAATGTATTGTCGAGTATCGGGATCGTATAATAATGTCACTTAAATTATTTTAGGTACCTAATCGTTTGATTCATTGCCATTGGAAATATATAAATTTTTCCACTTGAAGAATTAGGTCTCCGCCCCATCCGAAAAATATACGTATGCAATACTATTCGTATATTAGGATGTACAGAAACATACACACACACATCGAGATTCTTAAACGTCTTGCTAACACGAAGAATAAAGTGCCATAAAAAATTATTCTGTAATAAATCACAACACGTCTTGGCGTTCCATCCATGGGTTAAATATTTTGTTCCGTTCTCCTCGTTTCGGTTTGTGAAAATTTGATAAAAGCATATACAGCATACATATATATGGTGGATAAGAAGTGTGAGGAAATTTGTTGAGATAAATCTTAATTTAAGTGACATATTTCATGTATATAAGTGGAATCCGCTCTATATACATTGTCTTGTTATCTTCGAAAATTGGTCGGATAAATAATGTTTTCGGAATTTAATCAAAATAATCTAATTGTGTATCGTAAATTGGAGGTTCAAAACTAAAGGGTGACCCAATTAACGTTTGCAATTCTGAACTCAAAGCAGTCCGACGGAATCAAATCGCAGCTGTGTGTTGACCAGTTGTCTTCACTGGTAGGGCAGATAATTATATATACTGCGACATTTGAACAACCAATGGACCGTCTAATGGACGACAAACATGCCTGGTGTACCTAATAATAAAATAATCTATGGCTTAGAGGCCGTAAACGGCCCTTACCGCGTCTCAATTGAGACCTTACGAACCATTTTAACGATTGGTGCACATTGTAGGTGGTCAGCCCAACGAATGTTTTTACACACAACCGCATTTTATGTCACCCGGTGGCATGTTAATTTTTGGTCAGCGGCGAGAGTCGAACTCGAGACCGCGGCGTGATGAGAAACTTTCTTAACCATTAAGCTACGACCACCTGGTGTAGATGATGAAATTATTATTATGGGTAAAAACTTTGAGGACAAAACTTGGGCAAAATGTTCGAGCGGATTCATACAGCAGGATTAAAATTGAGTCCAAAGAAATGTGCCTTGTTCCGCAACGATGTTAAATATTTCGGACATAAGATTACAAGAAGTGATATACACACAAATGAGGATAAAATCGCAGCTGTCAAAGATTGGCCAAAACCACAAAACCTACACGATCTAAAGTTTTATTGGGCTTTGCATTTACTATCGAAAATTCGTACCGGGATTTGCTGACGTTGCGAAAAGTGTACATAAATTAACGCAAAAAAGTAAGCCATTCCAATGGAATAAGCAATATGAAGAAGCGTTCAATGAGTTGAAGAAGCGGTTGTGCACAACCCCAATACGAAAATTTATCTTGGATACTGATGCAAGTAATAATGGTATTGGAGGAGTTTTGTCTCAGGAAATAGATGGACAAGAATGGATTATAGCATACTTTTCGAATGTTTTGCCAAAACCGGAGTAAAATTATTGTGTTACAAAAGGGAGCTGTTGGCCATAGTACAATGCATAGAGCATTTCCGGAAGTATAAGTTATTTGAATGTACAATATAACTTGTCGACGGTGTAAATAACTTATTTGAATGTACAAATAACTTGTTTGAATGTAACTCGTTCTCTTTTTCATCAACCGGTGACCGAACAACACGCAAAATTTCGCCATTCGAGCTCTGTTGGATTCAAGATCTCAGGTAAGCTTCATTTCGGAGAGTACAGCAAATCACATCGTATTATCGAGAAGACCAGCCGCAGTTACGATCAGTGGAATATGCGCGAACGAGGCGCCCACGTCACGTTCAATTCTCCGAATTTGTATTACGTTTTCAAACCGATTCAACATTTTCCATCTCAGTCACAGTCTTCGCCGTCAAAAAATCACAGGCGCGCTACCATCGCAACCAATTGACACGCATCAATGGTGGCATTTGAATCACTTGGGACCGGCCGATCCTCATTATTATCAACCAAATAAGATAGACATTTTTCTCGATGCCAACGTTATCGAGATGCTTTAGAAGGATGGTTGCATCAGCAGCGTGAATGGCTCGCCATTCGCACAAAATACGAAACTTGGCTATACATCCTGTTCGGCGAGGTGGAGCGTCGGACGGCTAATCACCAGAGCTGTTTCACGGCAACTATCGAAGACTATCGAAGACTATGAAGGTACACTGTACTTCTGCCAATGAATGAGAACCCATCACCCCTTTGAAGATCACGAGAGAATGCGGTTATGCGGCTACAACATATGGAACGAGGGTTCACTAAGAACGATAAACTACGTTCTAAGTACATCAAGTTCATGCGCAACTATCTGAACTCAGGACACATGGAGGAAATGTCTGAAGATCACAATGACTCGCCGGCCTAGACGTGCTATCTTCCACATCACGGAGTGATGCAACGCAAACTGCACGTGGTATTCGACGCCTCGCACAAAACATTAACTGGCACATCACTCAACCAAAAGCTTCGCGTTGGTCCCAAGCTTCAGCAGAACGTCTTCGAGATTCTAACGCGATTTTGCAAACATAAATTCGTATTCATTTCAGACATTAAGCAGATGTATGTGCAAATTCTGATGGCGCCCGAACACAAGAATTATCTGAAAATCGTATGGCGATTTTCTCCAAATGACCCAGTTCGAGATTATCGTTTGTGCACTGTCAGCGCTCCGTATCTCGCAATTCGCACTATTTTGCAATTAGCTCAAGATGAGCAAGAAAAATTCCCAATTGCAGCGAAAGTCGCATCCAAGAACTTCTATGTCGACGATCTGATGACCGGCTCAGATAATATGGATTTAATCGAGATCCGCAGTTGAAAATGGTGGTTCTACTCAGATGTGGCGGCTTCGAACTACGGAAATGGTCCTCGAACTTCTAAATGAGTTACCACATAAGTTCTGTGAGCATCAACGTCAAGTTGAGCTAAACTGGAATGATTCGGTAAAAACACTCGGACTACATTGGCCTCTTTCGGCCGATTGTTTTGGATTCAACATCATCGTCTCATCGGATGTTTGTGCACTAACCAAACGAACAGTACTATCGCAGGCATCAAAGATATTCGATCCGCTCGGCTGGGTATCTCCTACTACAATCAACGCAAAAATCATACTACAGGAATTGTGGGTACTCGGCATATCGTGGGATGAAGTCATCCCAAAATCTATTACTCAAAGATGGCTCACTTATCGAGATAGTCTGAAATCGAAAGCATACGCGGCAGTGTTGTATGCTCGCACAACGTTAACAGATGGATCCGCAAAAATCACCATGCTAGCATCCAAGACCAAGGTTGCACCACTATAGTTTGGTGAGACTAGAGACTACACACTATCGTTCAGTCACTCGACGTGCCACAAGCCCAAATCTTTGCGTGGACTGAGTCACAGGTGGTACTTGGTTGGCTGCGCAGCTCGCCCAATCGCTGGAAGACATTCGTGGCTAATCGAGTATCGCAAATCTTAGACTACACTCGACCAACCGATTGGTATCATATCGATAGCAAATAGAACCCTGCAGATTGCGCTTCTCGTGGTGTTGACCCTCCTTTGTTAGTTTGTGACACAGCCATCCAGTGTGATGGACAGGACCAGCTTGGTTACGAGTTGATCAAAGTCAATGGTCACGCCAGTGATCCAGCGAGGCTTACATCAGCATCGAGGAAAGAAGCATAAAAACAATGATCGCACCGCATGCAGAAACCGTGACGTCCCACAACGATTTACTTCGTCTACTCACTCGATACTCATCGCTTGGAAAATTACTTCGTGTCACAGCATACTGCTGACGTTTCATCCAAGGTCGTCGCCTCAACATGACGTTTTCAAGGAACTTCATCACTGTACCCGACCTCGATTGGGCATTCGAGTTTTGGATTAGACTGACTCAAAGATCACATTTTGCAGACGAGATATCGAGACATCAATCAGCAGAGTATTTATTGGACAAGAGCCCACCTAAGCAACTCGAACCTACCTCACACGCAGAAGCATCCTATCATCCTTTCCAAGAACAATCAGCTTACCAACCTGTTCATCTCGCGAGCACATCGCACGACTCTTCACGGTGGTCCACAGCTGATGCTGGTACATTTACGAAAGCACTACTGGATTCTAGGCATCAAAACATTGGTACGTTCATACGTACACAGGAGTGTTGCGTGCACCAGCAACTGATGGCTAGCCTGCCATCGCATTGTGTTACACCTTCAAGGCCGTTTCTACACAGTGGTGTGCATTACGCAGGTCCAATACTTATAAAACAACTCAAGGTGATGCATCAACAAAGGGCTGTATTTGCATTTTTGTGTGCCTATGTACGAAGGCACTACATTTGGAGTTGGTGTCCGAGCTCAGTACAAGTGCATTTATTGCGTTGTTCAAAAGTTAACTAGCATTTCTGCATCAGAAGTGCACGAGAGAAGTTACTCCGGTAATCGCTGCACTGTTGGCTCAGGATGGCACGACCTGGAATTTCATTCCACCTGCTTCGCCGTATTTCGATGATTTGTGGGAAGCAGGCGTTAAATCGGTAAAGCATCATTTGCGACGCATCATGGACCATGCATTACTCACGTTCGAAGAGTTGACGACGCTGCTGTGTCAGATCGAGGCTTGTCTAAACTCGCGACCACTGTGACCGATGACGAACGATCATGACGGCTATACAATCGTCACTCCCGGGCACTTCTTAATCGGGGAAGCACCAGAACCAACACTACTCGATGAGCGAACAACCCGTCTCAATCGCTACCAGCAAATGCAGAAAATGTACTTTCATTTTTGGAACATTTGGTCGACAGAATATCTATCTCGACTGCAGCAACGGCCGAAATGGATGAGAGTCCACAACAATCTTAATATCGGTCAATAAGTCCTCATCAAGGAAGAAAGATTCCGCCCTCGAAATGGTTACTCGGATGAATCATCGAGACGCCTCCAGGATCCGACGGCCGAGTTCGAGTTGCAACGGTCAAATGCCAGAATGCTGTCTACAAACGACCAGTGATGAACACTGTGTCTACTGCCTATATCAGACAACGACATGAATAACTAAGCTATTCAATACTTTAGGCCGACCGGCAATGTTGGAGACAATAGTGAACGCACCCACTAACCATCAGTAGAATGTGACATCTCGTGGCCGGTGTAAATAACTTATTTAAATGTACAAGATAACTTGTCGAACAAATCAGAAACGAGCAATCAGAAGATCCAGATTTATCGATCATATTAAAATTCGTAGAAGACCAGCACAGACCACTATGGAAGGAGATTGCTGACAAGAGTCCTATAGTTAAGGCATATTGGGCTCAATGGGATAGTCTGTTATTTGAAGATGGCTGTTTAAAACGGGTTTGGGAAAGTTCTGATGGTAAAATAAACAATCATTAGTGGTGGTACCAAGGATCCGAATTTCCGAAGTTTTGAGGGAGTATCATGGAGGAACAAGTGGTGGTCATCTAGGCATCAATAAGACTTTGGCAAAAGTCCGCGAAAGATTTTACTGGGCAGGATGCAGACAATCGGTCGCAGAATGGTGTCAAAAATGTGACCAGTGAATGGCAGTTAAAGGTCCTGCAAAACGAAGCCATGGAAAAATGCAGCAGTGTAACTGCGGAGCACCGGCAAAGACCGATTATTTCATTTGCTGTATAGCAAGTTGCATCACTCCTCTTAAACCTTGAACAGACGATAATGGCGACTCCTCGCTCATTATCGAAAACAATGAACCGATGGTGTACAATATCTACACCAAATAGTCACTCGTTGCAGATGCATTAAATCATAAGGGTCACGTATGGATTTTCTGAGTCCCAAATGTGACAATTTAATGCTTGTTGGCAAAGCCTCCGAGGTAAAAATAAATAATGTCGGGAAAGAGATTTTTTGATAAAAATGCTCATTTTCTTGCAAACATTTCATAGTCCTGTGGGTAGGGGCATCCATGTTTCGTTAAAACTTCGAAAGAGACATATAAGACACATAGAATACCACCACAATTACTAGGGCTTGTCCTAGGAGGCGACAAAAACTGGTTGGAGATTAAGAATCGGCACCTAGAACGTGCAGTCACTTAGAAAACCTGGTGCATTTGACAGTCACGTTTATCAGATGTATAAACGAGTATCGGCTGAAACTCGTGGCTCTCCAAGAAAATCGATGGCCTAACAATAAAAAACCACGTGTTTCAAGGCTATACATTGCTACACAGTGGTGGTGACCTTGGAAATCTTGGAGTTGGATCCCTCATTGAGCCACAGATACAGAAATAAATCTGTGTTGGACTTTGAAGCAGTGGACTTTCAACTAGCAAACCTACCATTTGTCTGTGTATATACGCCCACTGTTCTAAGCCAACCCCAGGATAAAGACTTGCTTCACAATAATTTGGATAATCTGATAAGCTTTTTATCTGGGCACGATTGGGTCAGGTAAAAAGTCTATCAGATTATCTGAGTCAGATTGGGGAGTTTAACGCTAGAGCTGGCAGAAATCAGACCTACTTCCATCGAATAATATAGGTCTGTATACCCGACACTAAACTGCGACCGAAAATGGAGAAAGAATTATGTACTTTGCGATCGCACATGATCTCATTCTCATTAAAATATTCATTTGGAAACATGATCTTGAGTTTATTTCAAAAGATCAGGCTAGCGTTGACCACGATATCGTATAGATCTAAAACAAATGTAGTGAGCATTATCTTGTCATTGCACAGCTGTACGATAGAAAAATTTGTTCAGGGCAGAGAAATATAGAGAGTGATCCGATAGGAGGTTCTATTCATGCGTGACCACTGTCATATGTACATTTGACATTTGTGTTCAGTATTCGTTGACATTTCATGCGAGAACCTGACGTTTACATATTGTCATTGTAATCGGTGTTAAGTGAAAAGTTTTCGACTTTTTTATTATTCTAACTTCGACCCACTTTTTTATAATTGGATATTCATCACCCGACAAGAGTGTGTAAAAGTCGAATGTGAATATTGTTACTGTATCTGAAAGTGTCCGTGAAAAATCAATCAATTCGTCGCTGTTCTCAAGCTCTAGTCTCTCAAATGGTACATTGAGGCGTATTTGGAAGAGAGATCTTGGTTTGGAAGCATACAAAATACAGCTTGTTCAAGAATTGAAGTCGGTTGACCTTCCTTCACTTCATCGATTTGTGTTCAGCGATGAAGCTCATTTTTGGCCTATATAGGCTGATGTATAGCCAGAAGAGATTTTAGAGCTTGCAATGTATCCTTAACGGTTCTTGTTTGGAGGACAGCTAAATGGATTTGAAGACAAAAGAAGCGTAAAGGGTGGAAAGCTAACGTCTTAAGAGTACAATAATTCGGGAACAGAATGGCAACCTTTGTTTTAACATCATCATGCGGCACTCAAGTCATGACATGAACAATTTTCTGACCTACTTAATGTTCCACATGTATTAAAAGCTGTGTGTTATGCATAAACTTCAAAAAGCGGTCACCTTATCAAAATATATAATTTTGGGAAGTAGGAAATTATAAATGTCAAGACTCGATCAATCGAGAAAGGCTATGGTATTTCCTAAAATATTTACAGGATATCGAGAACTTTTGCAATCACCACTGGTGTTCGACAAGGAGATGCGCTGTCCCCGATACTTTTTAATCTCATGTTGGAATACATCCTTCGTAAATGTGAAACACCTCAGGACATTATCTTATTCCGAAAATCCAATCAACTTTTTGCATAAGCAGATTATATTTGTGTTATTGGCTTAAATGGCCACGGAGTGAGATACTTCAGATAAGCGACCCAGTTCGTAAATTTCAAACTATAAAGATAACACGAATGACGTAAGAGTTGCCACACTTAAAATATACTGGAGTTGAAATTGCATAGACTTGATGGACCACCCTGTATAAAATAAATTATTATATTTTGTTTATAGTCACTTACTTGGACACGTGCTTCACTTAATCCCAATCGTTGACTTAATTCTTCCCGCATAAATGCGTCCGGATAGTGAGTTTCCTCGAACAGTCTTTCCAATTCGTTTAATTGTTCTAATGTAAAATTTGTTCGCGATCTACGCTGTTTGCTATTGTTTAAACTATTGCATAAATTAACATTTGATGAACTATTTGTTGGTGATTTGGTTGGAATTGCTGTCAGTATATGATTGTCATTATCTAGTTTTGATTTATCATCTATGGAATGATCAATCGATTTTATACGATGACGGTTGAAACTACCTAGAATAAACAAAACAAAATACTTCAGATAACATATATAATGTAGGTACATGCAATTGATAAGATTACTAATAAATAATAATACTCGGTGACAGTAATTTAAATTCAAAAAGCAGTGGACATGAGGACAACGAATTTATTATTATCATAATTCGACTTTAGACTCAATCAATATAACTGACCGCTATTATAATCTAGAGGGGAAGCTTCATCCCTTTTACTATACTTGGTTAACAGATCATAAGACAACAACTTAAAATTCCATCTGCCGCAAGTCTTCCAGTTATATGTTTACAGCGTAGAAGTTTATCTCTCAACAATATACGCCTGCTACCAACTAAGAAGCCGATCATAAAGCTTGGTTTCGCAAAATGAAAGCATTTTCTGCAACAAGAGACAATTAGTGTTTTAGGTCTTTCCCCCCAAGTTCTCACCTTTATGTTTTCGACAGTATTGTGGATCGATTAAGATTGTACAGACGCTATCTTAAATAATCTTAAATCTTGCCAAGGTAATTCTTTACCCAATCATCACGAAGTCTACGTCTTCCAAACCTGTGTGTTTATTTATAAATAATCGGTAATGATGATTTTGAAATACCTATCAGTACTCTTGAATTTTTGGAACCTACGGTTTGATTTTAAATCCCCAGTTGTAGATTTTAAATCCAGACGATGTTTCTACTTTGACAGAAATATAAGTTTGATTTGGGAAAATTACATTTTTGATGATAATTACATTTTTTGATAACAAATTATAATTCTTGGCTATATACTTTGTTGCATCTTCATGATATAAAAAAATTCTAATTTCTCCATTGTTGATTCTGCCGAACTGGCCCGAACTACACCAAAGTATGTGTATTCGTTGAGTGAGGATTTATATAAGAATTTGATAATCGTTGATCCGAAGTTTCGTTAAACGAGATTTACCTGTAGTAGCTCATTCATATTATAAAATTATCCTCATCATCTATAAAGCGTATAAGGAAGTTCAGTATTATCCAGACTGTCTAAGATACGGTGATTTAGCACTGCTTTCGCTACATTCAAACATCACTTTTCAAACTGAAATCAAACTAACTATCACTTATCTATAACTATGTTAACGTGATGTACAGATTCGTGCCTCTTGCCGACGCCAAGGGATTTGCGAAGCTGAAAGAAAATTATAATCAACATAAAAGGCTAAAATACTTCGATGAAATAAGGAAGAAAAATATCTGATTATTAAACGAGCGGAGGAAAGAGACAAAACGTTAAATGGAGTGTCTCATTCTCATTAGAAAAGCTCGGAAGATTATTTGTACAAACTGCAAATAAGAACATATTTCTTTTTATAAAAACTGTCCTTTATTTCAAAGAGAATGGGCAATCATAGAAATTAAAACAATTGAACGCCTAATGTATTACCTAGCAAAGGAAGTATATTACTAAAGCAATCTTGATCAATAGAAGCAAGAATGTTCAAAATGAGCTTTATTTAGTGTAACAAAAAATACAAAAATCAACGTCAGTTTCATACAAAATGTATGAAAGGTAAGGCTTTACTATATAGTAAATATTTGAATGAAAAGTAGTTCAAATTTAACTTAGGTTATATTCAATTGAAAACAGAAATTTCAATTTTCATCCTGAAATTGATCATTTTTCGATTTATTTTTCCATTTTCCTTTATTCATTAAATGAAAATATGGTATTTTAATAACTTAAAATGTAAACAGAGACAGATACATAGTTGTACATAGAGACAGTTTGTACATAGAGACAGATACGAGAACTATATTTTATTTTAAGTATGCTCACAAAGAGAATAAATCAAAATGGCACTTTACACCAAACAAATCAATTTTATTAAATGTGAAGTTGTATTGTAATTTGTGTTTTGCTTTCATGTATAAAATGAACAATACCAATGCACAAAATCTCATATACACATTTAACTTGATTTAATGATTACATGCACACACGTAAGATTTTAACATGAATGGCTTGCAAAATTTTTATACAACAGCAACGCTAGTAATGGCATTTCATCGAACTATCATTCAATATAAAAAAATATTCTCTCTCTCCCATTGTTATGGTCATTATTTATGTCATTATGTAAATTGGTTTTGTATTTAATGCATAATTATGCAATTAAATATTATTCTTATGTTGATACATCATAAATAAACCTTTTTTAATGATTCTCTGTATTTCAGGATTCAGAATATAATGTAGTGTTGTGCTGTGATTGTTAATGTGTAGCAAAATATAAATTGTGATTAGGTTATTGTGTTCATTTTGAAATGTAAACATTGATCAGCTGATAATATTATTTATTGACAACTGCACGTTGAAAATATCTTTTGAGCTGATTAATGTTTATAAATTCGGTTTTAGTTAATTTTTTCGAATACATAATTTCATTTAAATAAAATAATTATTAAGTTTTTAAGTTTTCGCGTTCAATTTTGTGTATTTTCGTTAATATTATTTTTCTAAATTTATTTAGAAATGAGTTTGACTTTCGTCGTACGACGAAGAGAGAATTAGAGCGAGGGAAATATATTTTAGAGGATATCGTTTATATTAAAATAAAAAGCACAACATTTATAAAAATATAAATCAATTTATAATTAAATTTGATCGTGATTTATTTTGATTTGAAAAAAATGAGATATGTTAAGATCTAATTTCACCCTTTCTTAGTCATTTTATGAAATAAAATTTTAAAAGCTCTAAGTTGCAATAGCTAAAAACTTAAAAAGAAATTTATACGTTTCGTATGAGTTTCTTGAGAAAACGTACATTATTGATACACTAAATAAAGCTCATTTCAAAAACTGAGTATTCATTCTGGCTTTATATATTCAGGAGGCTTTGATATTACAGACAAAACGCCAATGTGCCATTTTACACTGGCACTCTTGCGTGTGACTCAAACCGGTTTTTTCCTCGTCTCTTTCTTCTTTTGTCTATAAACTAATTTTGGAGTGGGGATTTCTTGACGCACAACTCTCGACAAAAATTATTTTGCACTCTTGTGAGTTTCGCACAATACATATAAAAAGCAATAAAAATATTTTATGAGGTTCAAAATTTTTTTATTGTTTTCGACTCAACATTTTCATTTTGCATTTTGAAGAGTGCAGATGAAATAGAAAAATATGGTTATGTATGACGATTTTTGTTTTACAGATGAGGAAATTTATTACAGATGACGATTTTTTTACAGAAAATAAATATAAAATATATTGATTCGTAAAAAATATAATTTTTGTATGTTAGTTTCATAAATTGTAATTTATTTTTATATTAATTTATATAAATTGTAATTTATTTATTTATTATTGTAATGGAGTTCATTGATTTATTATAATATTTTTTAATTAATAATAAAATATTATACATATATTGATGACGTTTCTAAAAATGGTAAAAACGCTGGAATGATGAAAATATATAACTACATATATAATATATTAAATAACATTATATAAAAAATATACATGTTCCTGTAAAAATGAAAAAAAAACGTGCTAAAATTTTTTTTCTCCATTTGGTTATATGATGTTCGCTCGACCAAGTATTCATTGATAATGAAATATTTTCCACACACAAACATAGACAAATATTTAAAAAAAACTCTGCTGCACAAAAAAGCGAAATTGACGCGAGAGTGCCAGTGTAAAATGGCACGTACGACATCAAGAGGAATGACATAAAAGAGAGGAAACAATCGATGAGGAACGAACTACTAGCGGTTCACTAGCAGGTACTATCGGTTGGTCGATTGGAAAGCAACTATTAGTTGCTTGCCAATCGACCAACCGCTAGTACCCGCTAGTTGACCGAAAGTAGTTTGTTGCGTGTCTTTGCTATGGTCGATTGGAACGCTAAAAATTGATAAATATGAGTAAAACATAACCTATATATGTAAAACATAACCTATATTTTATTATGTATGCAATAACCTTTGTTTTATTATGTAGTGGCTTTGAGTATTTATATATAGAGAAATCACGTAAAATACAATATTAGCTTAATAGATGTCGCTACCTACCCGATTTTCAATATGTTTTTATATTGTGTTGCTATGATCGGTTTCGCAATATTCCGTTATACTACAATCCTATACAGACATGCGCATTGCATTTTTGAATTATATATCGTATCGTCTCGTTTCCTTTGTATTTGTGATTTCAGTGTTTTTGAATTTAAACTTCGGTAGACCGAAACTATTTTATAATGTCAAGTACAAAAAATAATTTGTATTTTTTGAAATGGATACATATTTTTTTAGAAATAATACCTATTTTTTATACTAGATATTAAAAAAGATTATTCAATTTAATAATATATTTTGGTTGCTTTTAGGAGCAATTTGGTTTAAAATAGTTAGTATGTTTTAAAATTTCATTGCTGTTTATCCCGAAGTTTTCACTTTGTGATTTTTGCGGTGATTCAGTTAAAATTTATCTTCCGATTGATATATGTTTGAATTGAATAAAATTAAAATTAAATAAAGTTTAAAGTGATAATTTCAATTAAAAATTTTATAAACATTTTCAAATTATGTCTTCATACCAGTGTGTTTATCAAGGGTGTTTAAATATTTGCAGAAGTGGAAGCTTTTTATCGTTTTTCAATTTACCTACTGATAAAAGAAGAAATGTTTGGATTAAACATTCTGGAAATAAACATTCAAAACTATCCGCTGAAAATACAAAATCACCGTTAAAGTTTTATGAGAATCATTTTAATGAAGCAGATATTAGAATTTTAGGCACGAAAAAAGTATTAAGTAAGAACGTTTATCCAATATCATTTCCGAATGTTTGTAGATGTAATCAAAACGTTTTCGATAGTGAATGCAGAGTCCTTTTAACCACTCCGAATTTAAAAATAGGAAAGGGTATTAAAAGAAAGCTTGCAGATAGTGAACCAGTAATATCTGTGCCGGAAATTACTGATGATGCTTTAGAATCTAATAAACAATCACCATTTCATGATGATCATCATTTGTCTTTAGAAGTGAATCGATCTGCTGGACCAAATTTAAAAGTTTATTCAAATCGTTTGAAACAAATTGACTTTAATAGCAACTATGAAAATAACGAAATAAATGAAGAACAATTTCCTGTAGTGCCTTATATAAAAAAAATAGTGCAATAATTTACCTTCTTCTTGTTCTACAGTTCCTCGATTTTTATTCAATTCACCAAAAAAAAACAAATCAGAGCCATTCCAAAATTTTGTCAAAAATAAAATTAATGAACTATTTGGCAGTAAAAGTGATCCTGTGCGAATATTGATACTGTCTCAGTTGCACCATAAAACACATTCTCACTGGCAAAATGACGAACGAGATTTGTTCTTTAAATTTTACTACAAATCTCCTTCACTGTACAAATACCTCTTAGAATTAGGATTTTCAATGCCTGCCGTGTCAACCATTCGAAGATGGCATTCGAATATTATCTTCTCGTCCGGACTAATAAAGAGTGTGACAGATATGTATGCTTCAAATCAAAAGTACACAACTTTCCAAAATGGATAAAAAGTGTGTTTTGTTGTTCGATGAAATGGCAATAAAGCCTGAATTAGAATACAGCTCGCCTGAAGATATAATTTATGGATTTTAAGACCATGGTCATTTAGGTCGAAGCAATATAATTGTAAAACATGCTCTTATTATTATGCTACGAGGACTAGACCGCAACTGGAAACAGATTCAAGGAATTTACATTGGGAATGTCAAAGGCAATGAACTGGATAAAATTATTTTAAACTGCCTTTCTGAAATAACACGACTAGGGTTCGAAGTGTGTGCTGTAAACTGTGATCAAGGAAGTAATAACAGAAGTTGTTATAAAATGTTGGGTGCATCGGTGTCTAAGCCATATTTTTCCTTCAATGAAAGACATATATTTCTGTTATATGACGTGCCACACTTGATCAAAAGTATTAGAAAGCGATTAAATGATGCTGATATAATAACACACTTTGGAAGAGTGTCTTGGAAAGTTTTGGAGAAATTGTTCGACTTTGATGGAGGCACCATTAAAATATTTTATAAATTAACAAGGGAGAATATTCGACCCAATGCATTTGAGAAGTTATCCGTATAATTAGCAACTCAAGTATTTAGCAGAAATGTTTCTATGGGCATTTTTGCTGCAATCGCTAATAAAGTACTGCTACAACAACAGCTACATTTATTGGTTGGCTCAATAAGCTGTTCGACAATTTAAATAGTGCCACTAAATTTTCCAAAAATTCAGATAAAAACGCAATCTCTAAAGATCAAAAAGATATTCTTGAACATCTATGTAAAGCATCGTTTGAAAACAGATGATTGTGAAAGAATTGATATTGAATCTGATTTAGACACAGTTGAAGATGGAATGCTTCATGAAGAAAATGACATACAAGATATCCTTGATATCATTCACGAAAATAAAATAATAAAATATGTCGCATTGCAAAATTGCGCAAGTGCTTATGTAGCTGGGTGATTTGTACCAATGTTTGATTTGTACCAACTAATAAACTAATAAATTTACAATCGTATAAATCGAAGTTTGTGGAACAACGACTACCTTGCGGAAGCTTGATTACACCGTCTGATAAATTTGAAAAGGACTTGAAGGATATTGTTACGATTTTCGATCATTATTTCAAATATTTTAAATGGAAAACACAAGTATCGGCTAAAATGACATATGTAATTTTAAAAAAACAAGATTTTTTTAGTCACTGTGAGGCCCATAAAGATGAAATTTTAAGCTTCATTGTTAAAATTTTGATTAGATTTACCATAAAAAATTTTAATAATGCACTTAAAGACAATTCTGTTAAAAGCAAAATATTGAAAATTAGATCAAATAGATTATCTTTCAATAAAAAAAACTAAAACTTTAAATAATAAAAATAATAGGAACACAAATTATGGGCGGACAAAATATTTATAAATTTGAATTAATGAATCGAGATTTCGATTTTAGTTAAGTTTGTATATAAATTGGTTTGAAAAATTGTAATGAAATGAATCTTTTATTTTATATACAATATGTTTTCTATAAATTTTTATAATTTATTTTGAGCTGTTATTTATTTCAAAAGGGTTCACGTGTAACTTGAATCACTTTAAAAACTAAACCCGTTTGAACCTTACTATTTTTATGAAAGACTTTTGTCTGGACCTCGTTACTCTCCACGAAACAAATTGTAAATATAAAATGGAATTTGTAATTACAGTTTAAACAATGGGTAAGTCACGATGTGCGTACATATCCGTAGCGGGTTGTTGAAAGATCTCTTAAAGTAGAACAACTTTACGATAAGCGATGATGTCTCATTTAAAAATAATGGTTCCGCCAAGTAGAGCACGATCTTACATCTTCTGTTTGTCAACAAAAGTATGATGAGATGGCTACTTTTTATTGTTGTTGTTTTATTCTTAATTTAAATTCATATCTGTTAACTATACCAACAAAATTAGGTAACTTACGGATATGTAATCACTGTCGATTTACTCATCTTCTACAGTTTGGTTTTTAGTAACAATTTAAATAGACTTGTTCATTTAGTGACGGTAAAAATAAATTCTTGTCATAAAACGTCCACATACGTCATACCACAATCGGTCATACCAATAACGAGTCGTTTCTTCCATGATCGAATCTTTACATATGCACCCCAATTAGAATTTTAGACAAAAATTATTTTAGATTCTTTCCTTGCTTTACTATCCTCTACCGACGAACTCAATGATGGTTCAAGAAATAAGATGAAACTAGGAAAGAATTATAGATTATAATATACAGCAAGTTAAAAGAAGTCAAATTACACGAGTAATCAACAAGCACAATCTGATAGTCACAGAAAGGAAATAGCCAAAATAATATACATTACCATACAAATACAAATTCGAGTTGTCTAAAAATAATCAATAAATACACTTCTTGTAATATAAACAAATGAATTAAGAGTATATTTTTAATTTTTCCGATTTTTATTCCATAGATCACCCATCCACACAAAATGTTTTATAGAACAAAAATTTATATTTAAAAAACTGAAACTAATAAAAAACGATTTTTGGTTTAAAAACAAAAAGATAAACAAAATTTTGTAAATTCAAGGTTATTTTGAACTCTTCTTTTTACTTTAACAAAAATACCCAGTTTACGTAACGCCGATTGTTGCGCTCTACTCATTGCGTGAGAAGATATTGTAACTTTTTTTTTTTATGGTTTCTCTATATGTATATACTCAAAAGGTAGTGGTGTAATTACGCGTAACTGCTTCTAGCTACTCGTGAAAAATAGCAAGAGCAGTTGCGAGTAGATAATTTAGCAAAGACACGCAATAAACTACTACCGGTTCACTAGCGGGTACTAGCGGTTGGTCGATTGAAAAGCAAATTATAACAAAAATATGAACAGTTCAACGGTTTTGACTTCTGCGGTTTAGGCTTGGTGTTATGTCCGAAAAATAATAAATAACATATTTTTTGTACACACATTATTAAGGTACGTTATTTGTATTATAATTATTGTTAAATTATATTCAGATAAATACAAATGTCGTTACCTAAATTAAAAGATTGCATAATCAAAATACGTGTTGTTGTCTTTAACTACTTTAATTAAGTAAATAGCTCAAAGCCGACTGTAGTGTGTGTGTTTCACACAAGCCTGCTTCTTTTTTTACACGAGCATAATCAAACGAAAATATCAACCTTTGAGTGTGTTGGTAAACGAAAAAGTCCATATAAAAAAAACTCAAAATTTGACGTTTCTCACTAACACTACTTAAGGTCTATTTCGAAAAACAGACGCACACCACAAAAGGTTGAGTACTTTTATTCTCTTTTCCATCTCACTAAACTGATAAACGATTGTCAAATGAAAATGGTAATTTTGAAAATCACATATATGTGATGACAGCTTCATTTATGCAAAATAATTTTATTTGATTTTATAATAAATGTAGATTAATTGTATTAAGAATATTGTGGATAATACACAATAGTATAATATTTTGGATACCATCGAGTGAATCTTGTTTGTTTTGTGTAAATTCGAGTAGGATAGGTTTGTGGTTAGGTTTTTCAAACATAAATAAAGTATATATGAGTTGCATAGGAATGAAGTTTGTTTCGAAATTCATAAATGGTTTAATAAAACTTTTATATATTGACAATAGATTTTATTAAAATATTTTTTTCGAGTTAAAATTTTCATGTCTTTAGTGTATCATTGCGTGAAAAGGTTGTGTAGATTTTTCATGTACGTCACGGTATGAATGTTTAAATGTGATAAAAGATAATGTCCTGTTTAAAATTTGAATATTTTAAACTGTTCTGGAAATCGATCTTGCAATTAAATCATAATTTCCGCGATAATTTAACTCTAGTTTTGAAGTCAATATAGTTTATTAAATGATCGTTGAGTTTGACACAGAGAGAGAGAGAGTAAGACACGCTCATTCGTTTTTATTTTACATTTTTTGTACACTTTTACATAATACTTAGGTGATGTGCGTTTGTTTATTTTTTGTATACTGCATTCGCAATCGTGTACGAATAGAAGAATATTCACTAATACCGCTAAAGGTTGATATGCTTCTACAGCATATGTATGCATAAAGTTTGGCTTGGGTGAAACACACACACTACAGTCGGCTTTGAAATAACTACATAAATGCAAATAAATAAAACAAATTAGTAGAACAACCATTTATTAGTGTGTGTTTCGTGATTTGAAATTGATTTTGACGAAAGCAAACGAGCAAAATCATTTTTTATTTATTTTTCTTAAATTTACAATTTACATTGGATTGTTGTTGTAACTAACATTATGAAATGTCTGGCAAATCTATTATGATATTTGTGATTTAAAAAGTTTGGTCGGCTTTTAGTACAGGAGGTCTTGAAAAAAACTTCAAAATTACTCCCCTGATAACCCAGCACACCTGAAAATGCAGTTGATTCAGGCCTGAACGGAAGCCCAGTTCTCCAGTGAAATGATATAGGACGTCGGGAAAAAAATCAGCAGTATACTAATACATACAAAGCAACTATTTCATTTTTAAACGCAAGAAACAAATATGATAGAACAGGACAAATATAGTGCATTTTACTATTGAAAATACCCTGAATATTCCGTATAACGATCGTTTCTCACTAACACTTCTTAAGATTTATTTTGAAAAATAGATGCACATCACAAAAAGGTTTGGTACCAAAGTCGACTGTAGTGTGTCTGTGTGTTTTCACACAAGCCAAACTTTATGCATACATATGCTGTAGAAAAATATCCACCTTAAGCGATATTAGTGAATATTCTTCTATTCGTATACGATTGCGAATACAGTATAGAAAAAATAAACATACGCACACCACCTATTGAGTATTATTGAGTAATAAAGGTAAAATAAAAACGAATGAGCGTGTCTTACTCGTGACAAACTCAACGATCATTTAATAAACTATATTGACTTCAAAACTAGAGTTACATTATCGCGGGAATTAATTATGATTTAATTGCAAGATCGATTTCCTGGACATTTTAAAATATTCAAATTTTGAACAGCACATTTATCTTTAATCACATGTAAACATTCATGCCGTGACGTACATGAAAAATCTACGCAATGTTTCACGCAACGATACAACTAAAGACATGAAAATTTTAACTCGAAAAAAATATTTTAATAAAATCTAATGTAAATAGATAAAAGTTTTATTAAAACATTTATGAATTTCGAAACAAAATACATTCCTATGCAACTCATATATACTTTTGTCGAAATAGACCTTAAGTAGTGTTAGTGAGAAACGTAAAATTTTGAATTTTTTATATGGACTTTTTCGTTTACCAACACACTCAAAGGTTGATATTTTCGTTTTATTATGCTCGTGTAAAAAAAAGAAGCAGGCTTGTGCGAACACACACACACACACACACACACACACACACTGCAGTTGGCTTTGTTTAGTACCATATGAGCATTTTTATTCTCTTTTCCATCTCTACTAAAGAGCGATTGTGTCAAAATGACTATATTGCATTTGGCTATGTTCATTGTTTTTTTTTACTTATGAGAAGACGATATTCTCATTCGGTTTTTTACTGTGCATTTTTACTCAATAATACTAAGGTGGTGTGCGTTTGTTTATTTTTTGTACAATAGATACCAATAAAGCTCAGGCCAATTATTCACTTTTATGAGTTAGTATGAGTAATCGGTTAGAAAACAACAAAATTTGTACAATTCGTTCGTAAACTGTCGATTTCTCGTAATTTTTTGACTTTGCTTTGTTATACCTTACAATACAGGCCTTAACATCATTTTTTAGTATGAGGCATCTAAATATGATTATTTATCAGGACTGTCGTAAAATAATTTTCCCATTTATTGATACATACTCAAATTTTTCATTCATAAGAAATTTCCTTGATTTTTTTTTATTTTCGGCTAATATTTAAGTTCGATAATATTTCGTTTATCGAATATGATCACATGATCAAAATGGTTCAATGTGATTCGATAAAATTTATAAAGAGTGATTATATAACGTAACACCTTTTTTGCATTTGATTCTTGAATAGGAAAAACACTGTAGCACACAAACAATACACAAACACAAAGTCACAAAAATTTTTATATTTTTGTTTTGCTTACGTTGATTTCTTTGTTTCTTTTTATTCTTGATGGTACATTGTCTGTTACTGTTATTGTATTGTATTGTATGTTTACTTGTCAGTATGAAAAAAATTTACCAAAAATATATGTATATTGGGATCCGTTCACAACTGCATATTTTAAAATGACATTGTTTGAAACGGCATATTCCAAAACGGCATAAGGTTCAAAATGACATTTTTTAAAACGGCATTTTTCAGAACTGCATAAGGTACAAAACGGCATATGGTTCAAAATGACATTTTTTAAAACGGCATTTTTCACAACTGCATAAGGTACAAAACGGCATATGGTTCAAAATGACATTTTTTAAAACGGCATTTTTCAAAACTGCATAAGGTACAAAACGGCATATGGTTCAAAATGACATTTTTTAAAACGGCATTTTTCAAAACGGCATAAGGTACAAAACGGCATAAGGTTCAAAATGACATTTTTTAAAACGGCATTTTTCAAAACTGCATAAGGTACAAAACGGCATATGGTTCAAAATGTCATCTTTCAAACAGGATAAGGTAGAAAATGAAATTCCTAATCGATGACAATGAAATAGACTATGGTATTATACATATTTTATATACATTAAACTTATACAATTGATTATAGCTTATTTATATGAAAGAAGAAAGTATTCCTTCACTAAATATATTAAATTTGATTCGGTACAATTATATTCTTTATAATATGTATTGTAATATATTGAAATATATATTTTACTCCTTCACTTAAATGTTTAAACAATTCTCGGATATATTACGATGACGAGGATATAGAAAACAGAAGTTTTGAATTTCTTGTATATTATTATTATACAGGTATATGAAAATAACCAAGGCGTAATAAAATACGTAATATTTTTATTATCTTTCTAGTAGTTTTTGTCATATTCGTAATTATTGGCAACAATGCATCAAAATGATTTTTATGAATGTTGTGGCTATTTTTATTGTATTATGAGGTTATATAAATGTTACTTTGTGTCTTATGCCGCTTTGTACGTTATGTCGTTTTGAAAAATGTCATTTTGAACCATATGCCGTTTTGTACCTTATGCTGTTTTGAAAAATGCCGTTCTAAAAAATGTCATTTTGAACCTTATGTCGTTTTGTACCTTATGCAGTTTTGAAAAATGCCGTTTTAAAAAATGTCATTTTGAACCTTATGCCGTTTTGTACCTTATGCCGTTTTGAAAAATGTCGTTTTGAAATATGCTATTTTGAAAAATGACATTTTAAAATATGTCAGTGTGACCCGGACCCATGTATATTAATGTCACCTCACTCGTCGCCGTGACGTGTATTGTCACTCGAGTCATATTTTGGTATTATGATTGTCGCTTTATTTTGAGTGAGTGACGAACGCATCATGATGCGTTATTTTCTATATTTTGTTGTTTTTAAGTTGGCAACTATTATTTTTTGTTTTGATTTCGGTATGTTTGACGTTTGGTGGTATGTTAAAATAATAAATTTCAAGTTTTAAAAAGTATATTACTTTAAAGTTTTGTTCAGTTAATTTTATTAATTAAATTTTTCAAAAATTCCAATACTGAGTGATGTCTGGATTTTATTTCCATTCTTTCAACAAATTTTGGATACTGACTGCCGTTTGTAACTTTGCAAACTGACTGCTGTTTTAGAAAATTATTATTAAAAAATAAAATTATATATCGAAAATTATTATTTTAATAAATCACAAAAAAGAAAATTATTATTTTAATTTAAATAAAAACCAAAAAAAATAAAAACCTTATTTTAAATTACTTAAAAAAAATTCTCACTTGCTGTCACCGACAAATTGTAAGTGAGGCTAAGGGACAAAATTCTCGCTCACCGTGACATTCATAATACCAAAATTTCATTTCAGTGACGTCGCATCACTCGGTGACGCGTAAGTGACATTCATAATAGGGGTATTAATTTTTTTTGGAAATAATAAAATTAACGTTTTGTTTAATTTATTTCCTAGTTAAAATTCAGATAGACATTATCAAAATCTTAATAAAATTGATAAATATCTATAAACCTAAAAAATAATTCCGAACAGATAAAATTTTATGTATATTGAAAATAAATTACGAAAACATAAAATTTATCATAAAACAAATGCATCCACATACATAGCAACTGCTCGTAGCAAACTAAAACAAAACAACAAAATCAAAAATAAATTAAAAATGAAACTAATGCACTAAAAGACAACAAAGCACAACAAACGTAATTGACCAAAATATCAATTTTATAATTTTTATAAAGAATGAAAGTAATTTAAGTCATACAATTCAAACAGTTTTAATAATCCTAAATAAAAATTCTGTAAGCCTAAAAAAAAATTAAAACGCATAAAATGTTACGTGATTTATACCCCTATTATGAATGTCACTACGCGTCACCGAGTGACGCGACGTCACTGAAATGAAATTTTGGTATTATGAATGTCACGGTGAGCGAGGATTTTGTCACTTAGACTCACTTACAATTTGTCGGTGACAGCAAGTGAGAATTTTTTTTTTAACTAATTAAATGTATGTTTTTAATTTTTTTTTGGTTTTATTTAAATTAAAATAATAATTTTGTTTTTTGTGATTTATTAAAATAATAATTTTCGATTTTTAAATATTATTTTCTTTATTAAATGGAAATAAACATTAGTCAGTTTGGAAAATTACAAACGGCAGTCAGTATCCAATTTTTTTTTAAAGAAATGGAAATAAAATCCAGACATTGTCCAGTACATATTCGTAATTTTGAAAAATTTTAATTATTAAAATAAACTGAACTACTAAACTTTAAATTAATTTATTTTCTAAAACTTGAAATTTATTATTTTAACACACCACCATTAAACGTCAAACATACCGAAATCAAAACAAAAAATAATAGTTGCCAACTTAAAAACAACAAAATATAGAAAATAACGCATCATGATGCGTTCGTCACTCAATTAAAATAAAGCGACAATCATAATACCAAAATATGATTCGAGTGACAATACACGTCACGGTGACGAGTGAGGTGAGGTGACATTCATAATAGGGGTATTAAAATATTACGTAAAAACAAAATCATACTGACAACGAACACGTGCTTTCGCCTCAAATGCTGGTAGCAAACTAAAACAAACTAACAAAGAAAACAAATCAAAAATAAAAATGAAGCTCAATGCACTAAAAGACAACGTAGCACAAAACTGTTTGCATTATTTTATTTCTAAAAAACATTGAAACGAAGGAAAATGAAAAAAACGAGCGGGATGCAAAATAAAATTATATTAGTACTTGTAAACGGGAAACAGAGCACAATCTAACATACAATTTACATTTAAACCCGATCTTACAAATTGATTTCGTTTTATTTTTCTATTCACGGTCGAAAATATAAAAATCTAGATTCTTAAATCTTCAAAAACATGAATTAAAATATTGGTTTAAATGAAAATTATTAATCCAGGATTGTTGATAAATAATCATTTTCCAAATTCTGGGAAGTGAGTAATTGGTTTTGGGGCCTGCCTACCAAGTTATAGAAAGTTAAAAGTCAAAAATTTCGAAAAAATCAACTTTCTAACCCATTACACATACATAGGACTGGCCTTGTTTTTCGATGGGAAACGGCCGTATACATATACGCATTGTTTTGTATATACTCAATACCAATAAAGCTCAGGCCGATTATTCTCTTTTAAGAGTTAATATGAGTAAATGGTTAGAAAACAACAAAATTTGTACAATTCGTTCGTAAACTGTCGATTTCTCGCAATTTTTTGACTTTGCTTTGTTATATCTTACAATACATGCCTTAACATCAATTTTCGTATATGAGGCATCTAAATATGATTATTTATCAGGACTGTGGTAAAATAATTTTCCCATTTATTGATACATACTCAAATTTTTCATGCATAAGAAATTTTCCTAATTTTTATTTTTATTTTCGGCTAATATGTTAGTTCGATAATATTTCGTTTATCGAATATGATCACATGATCAAAATAGTTCAATGTGATTCGAGAAAATGTATAAACAGTGATTATATAACGTAACTCCTCTTTTGCATTTGAATTTTGTATAGGAAAAACACTCTAGCACACAAAGAATACACAAAGTCACAAAAATTATTTTTTTTCTTTTGTTTACGTTGATTTTTTTGTTTCTTTTTATTTTTGATGGTACATTGTCTGTTACTGTTTTTGTATTGTATTGTATGTTTACTTGTCAGTATGAAAAAAATTGACCTAAAATATATTTAATTTTTGGCAAATTTAAAATATATTTGCGGAAATATAAATTTTAATAAACATATAAATATAAATAAATTTGATATTATTCCATTCATAATTTTCGGATGACAAAATTTGTTTAATTGTTAATTCGTTAATTCTATTTCGAAAAATTAAACGAAACATCAATTTAATTTTTTTTGGAAATAATGAAATTAACGTTTTGTTTAATTTATTTCCTAGTTAAAATTCAGATAGATATTATCAAAATCTTAATAAAATTGTTAAATATCTATAAACCTACAAAAAATAATTCAAACAGGTAAAATTTTATGTAAATTGAAGATAAATTACGAAAACATAAAATTTATCATAAGACAAATACATCCTCCCGTCGCAACTGCTCGTAGCAAACTAAAACAAAACAAAGCAACAAAATCAAAAATAAATTAAAAACGAAACGAATGCACTAAAAGACAACAAAGCACACAAACATAATTGACCAAAATATCAATTTTATAATTTTTATAAAGAATTAAGTAATTTAAGTATACAATTTAAACAGTTTTAATAATCCTAAATAAAAATTCTGTAAGCCTAACAAAAATTAAACGCATAAAATGTTACGTGATTTAAGAATATTACGTAAAAATAAAATCATACTGACAACGAACACGTGCTTTCGCCTCAAATGCTCGTAGCAAACTGAAACATGGAAACAAAATCAAAAATAAAATAAAAATGAAGCGAAATGCACTAAAAGACAACGAAGCACAAAACTGTTTGCATTATTTCTAAAAAACATTGAAACGAAGGAAAATGAAAAAAAAACGAGCGGGATGTAAAATAAAATCATATTAGTACTTGTAAACGGGAAACAGAGCACAATCTAATATCTAACCCGATATTACAAATTCATTTCGTTTTATTTTGTTATTCACGATCGAAAATATAAAAATCTAGATTCTTAAATCTTCAAAATCATGAATTAAAATATTGGTTTAAATGAAAATTATTAATCCAGGATTGTTGATAAATAATCATTTTCCAAACTCTGGATAGTGAGTAATTCGCTATGGGGCCTGCCTACCAAGTTATAGGAAGTTAAAAGTCAAAAATTTCGAAAAAATCAGCTTTTTCATACGATTGTTGATGTATTTACCACTTTCTAACCCATTACACATACATAGGATCGGCATTGTTTTTCGATGGGAAACGGCCGTATACATATACGCATTGATATACTAATTCGCAAATAATATTCACCAATACCGCTAAAGGTTGATATTCTTCTACAGCATGTGTATGCATAAAGTTGTGTCGGTTTTAATTTCAAACAACACTCAAACAAAAACAAATAGCAACAACAACAAAAATAAGGAATCAAAATAAAACAACCAATAACAACAACACAAACTAAACACAAAAAACTAGTAAAACAAAATATTATTTCTGGATGACAGTGATTTTATTTCATCAAACATCAGTGTTATTATAATATAGCTGGCCGCTATTTATATTTAGAACGGGAAGCTACATCTCTCTTACAACTTGGTTAACAGATTATAAGCCTACAACTTAAAACTCCATCTGGCAAATATCTTCCAGCTTTGTCTTTCTGCGACATTAGACAGTAAAAATTGGCGTAGGCGGTATAAATAACGTCAAAGGGCACTCGGATGTACTGCAAAGGATATTAAGTGCCTTGTGCAACAATTTGGAAGAGTACGCTTCCTACACCTGTGGTACTTGTGTCGCATTGTATGAAACAAACTAGCATAGTAAAACTTGATCAACTCTCTTTATCAAACATATCTATCTTTATCTCGGCAGCAATAGACTATTAGTGTTTTAGCTCACGGGACTGAATTTTTTTTATCATTTTGAGAACATACCGATATAAATATCGCCAGTAAGCAACCTCAACAAATCTTCGGTTATATGCATGCAACCATTGAATTCAGTAGTCCCACCGTATGTCGTTGTATCTCTTGTCTGTAATAGGAAATATACCATCTATCCGTAGGACATTTTGGTTTCTAAAATGGAAAGTGATGAAGAACTTTAGATGTGTAGTATTATTATATAGTTCGCATGCACCAGAAATTTTACAGGAAATTCGTGAAGTGTTCGATAGTGACCTACCGAAACAACCACAACCCGCGTGATGAGTATGTATTATTAAATTAAACCAGTTTATAATTTTTTTTACTTTATTATATATTTTAAAATCTTACATAAATTATTAATTAATTTTTAATTAAATCTAAATGTTTAATAATAATTAACCTCGCATACATCCGAGTCGTTTAGTAAATCGTTTTGTTCATAAAATAAATCAACAATTTCGCCATTTCTTAAATACTCCAATTTTATTGTCCCGTCATTTACAAGGACACTCCTTATTTTAATATTGCACCATTCAATGTGTCTCCTATTTAACGGATTTCCAGACCATTTTATCTCAAAGAACCCGATTAAAGGAATATCAACTCCATCCTTTAATTCGTGGTGCATTACATCCAATCTGTTTTCATATATTTTGGCTATCAGGTCAAAATAAAAATAATAATTGATTAGATTGCGGCATTTGATAAAAATACGTTTACACCGTGATGCAGCTGCCCAAACTTCTTTCAGATTACTATTCGTAATTGGACAATCAATAAATATTAAATTATTACGGAGATCCAGACATTTTAAACCTTTTATAAATTGAGGAGTAATTGATATTTCAAAAAATTGGAAGTTAGAGTTGAATTTCACAGGAGTTTTCGTTGTGGAAGGATCTGTAGAACTTAAGCTACTAGTGGCACGAATTCCGTCAAATCTACTCAAATAATTCATTGCGGCTTTCGTTTCAAATTCTACATTATCAATATCAATTGTTGCGTCGTTGGTTCGATAATTTGAGGGAATATTAACCATTTTATTTGATAGAATACGACAACGATCTAGGTCCATATGCGTTATATATTCTGAGATTTTAAATAATATTTCTGCATCAATATCCATGTTTTTAAAATATGCTTCGTTATTTCGAGATGACTCAGCAATTGAACCAACTTTCAATATTGCATCATGATTTGATTGGATTTGACAGTTATCAAATTCAAATCGAACATTGGACAGTAATGGAATTAACTCTTGCAAATCGATGTTCATGTTTTCAAATACAATAGTATTTAAAGATCTCGGTGGAATTATTGCCGATAACGACGTGGTTATACAGCATCTATCGTAAATAATATCGCCACGACTATTGTGTAAAAGTGTAGCGATGGTTGGTATATCAAACTCCATGTTTCGAAAGGTCAGAGTTAAATGATAAACTGGGGTTTGATTTGAGATAATTTCTAACATTTTGGAACGTCTTTTGCTTAACAGTAAACTGCACTCAGTAAAGCTGACGTTAGTTAATCTTGAGCAGTAACTTAACCATTTTACTAAACTTTTAACATGAAAGGAAATATTTTGAAAATTAATTTGGATTTGATAGCGTCTTTCAACAAAACTATTCAGAATATAATTATTGATACGATTATTGTATGATCTAAACTGAATAATGGAGCGGTATCTAAACCAGTTGATTTCTTCTAAAACTGTATGTAAGAAATCAGTTAAACAACGCGACTTACAGTTCGCTCGAAACATTATTTCAATGAAGTATGATGACCTTCCTTTAATGTGTCCATTTAAATTAAAACTGATATCGCTATCCAATCGAATTTCCTTGATTTGTATAGAATCCGGCTCAGTCAAGTTTCCTTTTTTATTACTTCTGAAAGTTATAGAACAAACAGTTATATTTTCAGGTGATATTATGTCAAATCGAACTGCATAATTTTTCAAAACCATAAAATTTATTTTTTTGTGTCCGTTCACAATTAAGTGAAAATCGTTTCTGGTTAACATTTGATTTGGTAGTCCAACGGTGGTAAAACGATCTCGATACTTGTACAAAAAATATTTGAGTACTGTCACATTTGTAAATTCGTTAGCGATATATCTGTCAAGTTTTGTATGTTCGTTTGACAAATTTAATCGATTTTGAAGATGCAACTGAATATCACGATCCCAAACACTATCGTACGATTCAAAACGATGATCTTTGTTGGCCAATTCTAACGATAGAATATCTTCAATAGTTAATCTTGATAAAAATTGATCATTAGAGATGGTCAATATAAGGGAGTACATAACTGACGGAGGTTTGGTAAACTTAAAAAACATAAATTCTTCAGATATAAATATTGGTTGGATGTAGAATTGTCGAAATATGTATTCTAGGCGATCTAATTGATCTTCATTTAAGTTCGGTTTAAATTCATAAACCATAAGGCTATGCTTAGTACACCAATTTACTTCCATTTTATAACGTCTGATTAAAAAATTGTGCAGATTTTGAATACGCAACTTTTCTTCCATCAATGTGAGCTGGTAACAAACAGAATTAAGTAAATTAATAAATGAAACAAAAACTCAATGTACATTGGATCGCAAAATTAATGGACCACTCAAAATTTAACTAAAGTGAGAGCTATATATACGCATATTGCATCCACTACATCACTTGAGATGGCGATTGATCTGATTCTGTTGACGCATGATCTTGCACGCGTGCGAGACAGTGACGATAATGTCAGTTGTGTTGGACAAAGCTAAATACAGAGGGAGGTCGACGGTCATATACCTGTCCATATGCCTCCGGACACTATAGAACTAAATCAGTCTTTGGGGAATTATTTACTGTAACTATCACTGTAAGGTAACTATTAGTCTCTGATTCAAATATGGTAATTATGACAAATGAATTACAACTCTGTAATCTAGCAAGTGCGTACTAAATCTTTAGGTGACGCTAAAATTTTTCAGCTGGAAATTATAGTCAACGTCGTCAATAACTAGCTTTGAAATGTTTTTGCCGATAACTCAATTCGGATGGGAACATCTTCCAATTTCGTAGGACCTGAGGAGGCTCTAGACGTAAAGTGTGGTTCACTAAAGAACCAGCAAAAACCTAAGTTCTTTTTTAACTATGATAGACGTACTTCGAGAGTCTTGCTTGGTATTCTCACTGAACAGTGTTCTGCCAGTCATCACAGGTTACGAATAAACATTCGGAACAAACAAACTACTAGCTGTGCAGTGGAGAAGAAACAGAAAGTATTGGGTCCTTCTTTCCTGTTATACTGCATATTCTCTTTACAAACTTCATTGCTCTTTTTGCTTTTTTGATTTTGGGACTAAAATATTTCGTTTAAGAAGGGATTTTACAAAATATCACCTGAGTCAACGGTCAATTGGTTGGAGTACGCGGTGTGTGTAGTAGTGGTCTGTTTACAAATCCAAACCGAGACTATATGTAATAGTTTTATTTTGTATTTCAGTTTTAATGAGCGAGAGATGTTATCTATCGCTTCAAGTGATCGAGTCGATTTAACTTTGAGACGTAGTTACGAGATGGCAAAAGAGATAAAACTATGCAACGAGCGAATTACCATCATAAGAATACAGTGGGTAAATCGAAACCAGAAAATACTTCAGTGATGCAAGGACGATCTCGATATATACTCGTGGCGTATCACAAACCTCACAACATATATAGAAACAAAATGCAACATTCATCAAGTCCGGTAGCATATACTTTTCGATCACACAACAAATCAATGACGTTATCAGATCGAAACCGGCCTAAGGAACGCGAACATTACAGGTCACAAAAGATATGCCATACATTTTGAAAGACAAACATCTTCAACATCTGGGGTGGTGATTCAGGTCAATCAATGCCACAGTGGAGTTTCTGGTTTAATATAACTCACATTATTAGCTGTCACGATTACAACTCCCAGCATCATTATGAATATCCTACATTACTACATCATATCCTATACATACTAAATCGCTATATAAAATAGAACAGGTCTTATTAAACCAGTGAAATGTTTAAAGTGAAATGAAGACTAATGACAAAGCCTTAAACTCCCACCAGCCCAGTGCCAAGCGGCTGTCCTTTTACAATTTAAGAATTTATTGAGTGAAATAAAAAAAGTACTAAACTCATGTCGTTTCAATTTTGATAAGCGTCTGAAGCGTCGATAATCCGGGTAGGAACCAAGGAGAGTATAGTAACAAATGTTCGCCGAATAGTGATGTTTCATGAAGCTTTTCCAGGTGGCGCAGTGGTTAAAGCTGCGGCACTTGGACCGGGTTCGAATCCCGATAGGGGCAGGATGCAAAAGGGATTTTCACCCCTTGATTACGATCGGTGGTGTGAATGAACACAACTATGACCCCCTGTTGGAGTGACCCTGAGCCGACCCATCTTCCATGTAAGTACTATAGGCTGGTATGGAGCTATGCAATGTGCAGATGGTTAGGTAAATCGGACCCATAGCCAGCCGTACGTCCTCGATTTGGCTGCAAAGCGTAAGGTAAGGACCTAAATAAGCGAACCGCTAAAGAGTTGGGAGTGCCTTGAGCCCCAAAACAGATTGCATAGAAATAAACGAAAAAAATGAAGATTTTGTGCTAGTTTTGACATGCAGGTTCGACACGGTTAAGTCCCACAGGCCTCTCTGGATAGTACCCTACGAAAAATCACCGACATTTTGAATGAGAAAAGTATATTTGCATCGAAATTGTGAATCTGTCATTTAATAACCGTTAATTTGACTGAGAATGAATGGCTTAAATTTCAGATAAATTTTGAGTGGTGCTTTAATTAATGAGATCCATTGAATTTATCAAACTTATCTGCGAGACCAAATATGTTTATAATTAATGTTTATGTATTTCAAACCAAATGAACTCACCAACAGTCGTCTGCTACGAACATAATATGTCGGATTTCTTCTCCACGGCATGTTGTACTGTGCGTCTTTAATTAATTGGTATATTACAAATTGGAAGTTTTTGAATCTTTCCAAATCATGTTCACCATAATAAATTTCAACACACTTCACGTGATTTATATCAAAGTGATACAACCGTTCATAAATTATTTTAATGCAGTTCAATTCCCGAAACTTATTCGCTAACATCTTAACACAGAAAGAGATAATAGATTACATACACTTGAAACAATATTATTATTCAACAACATACCTCTTCGAACCAGTCAACCACATCATTATGGATAAAGTATTGTTGCAATTTTAAATCCTTCACTAGGTCACAATCAAAACCAAACTCGTGGTACACTATTGTTGTATCGATTCCTGCTAAGGTCTGCATTATTTATATTGATACTATTTCACGTTACTTGCACTTCTAACTTCTACTCGTTATGGTATAAATATGACTAAACTATCGATACCATTCAATGGGACTGCGATAGTAAAATCATATCTTATCGTTTGTACAAAAATTACTTAATTATTGATTTTTTAATTAAATGTCCATAGTCAAAATGTTCAAGATAATGTCGTTTTAAAAATTCGAGCTAGGAATATCCAAATGTTGGCTCGTACTGTACCTGAGTAAACTTTTCGAGTATTAAACCATAGACGAAGTTCAGCCTTTATGGCTTTCCTCGATAACTCAGAAGTATTCGACCCTACATTGAGTGATACCGATTAAACCTAAATAATTACCGACCATTCGTCTTTAAAATGGATAAATGAGCAAAAGTGTCTTACTGGTATACAGGCACGATTCGTTGAAATAACTATCGTGAACATATATTGGTATTTGCGACTAAATATGGACAAAATTACTGTAGCTGTTGAACCCTCCCTTTGTTTCTGTTTTTACAGGCTATGGTTGGCTCGTACCGTGTCAACAATCGGACTCCAGCGTTTCGATCACGAATCAGCTCTTCAAATTGTTGCAAGCAATACACCGTGTAGCGACCTCTTCGCTTACCGAAAGGAGTCTCTCCCTTCAAAGATCGATGTATCATTCGGTTCGGATCAGCACGCAGAACGTGACCTAGCCAGCGTATATTCGCAGTTCTTGCTGATTTCAGGTTGGAAAGAACACAGTATGTGGTTCAACTTTCACATCAATACATGACAACGGCTCTGTACAATTTCAGCTTATCACCATTTGCAAGATATTTTCATTTCAGAAATGGACGTAGGTGATATAAAGCCCGATTGCCAGCGGTAAGGGAAACAACCGAAGTTTTCAATACTTCTCAAACACTGTTCACTTCTTCAGATTTTTAATTGGATCGCAAAATGCTATTGCTGACATGATGTTGATATTTTTGTTGCGTATCTTTTTTTATTAGACCACTCAGGGCTATCATTATTGGGAAATTATTTCAGACTATTTCAAAATTATTTAGTCGCTGCATTGAAGTCTCTTGGTTTCGTTTGAACTACATATATTCCATAACACTTTACAGCAGAGGAGAAATATAAATAAACTATCATTAGAACACCAAGATGACTATACCAATGATAGATATCCAATAATTATACCTGTGCAAACCCCCTAAAAAACTTTTAGAGCTTCTAACGTCCCTTAAAGACGTTATTTCCGTTCAAATGAGGTTCAATATAATCGTTTGGCAAATGACTTCTTATGTAGGAATTGTAACATAGGTGGTCATGGATGTAGGTACCCAAGGTTCGTAAACCTCATTGTACTAAGTGCACTCCGGAAGATTTCAATACGGCTGTGAGATCAAGAGGCTTTAATTTCAGCCAACAGATCCAACTGAATTGTATCTAAGAGATTCGCAACAGAAAAATAGCTCAAGAATCTATGTATCTAACAAATCGTCCTTCTTCATCTTAAAGAGTGCAAGCATTGAAATATTTTATTAATGGTCAGCAGTTGCGATCTTCTATTTCAGAGTTGATAGTGAAGCTACTGTGAGCGTACTTGGTTTGGATTCTGACAAATGTTTTGAAAATTCCTCATTAATGATTACGTATGCGGTCCTACCAAATACAATAATGTCGAACGAATAATGAAGATCTTTATAGTTTCTAGTTTACTTAGGCATCGACATCTGGCACGGGTTTTGTTTACAGTACATGACTGTTAGTTCACCTATTACTAATTCCATTTTCGATTCGCTTCATTCAAATGTGATGTCTTTGACTCTTACTCAGCCTCAAAAAGTTGCTGATGTAATCGAATCGATTACTACAGGTTGGTATCAAAGAATTATCAATAATTATTCAACATTAGCCGCTCCGCTTACCGAGATAATGAAGAAAAATCAAAAAAATCAATGGAATAAGGGTGCTTAAGGTTCCTTTCATTCCCTAAAAATCACTCTAATATCAGCTCCAGTATACTTGTTAATTATAACTTTTCAAAGCAATTTTATAGTCCGTGACGCAAGTACAACGGGGCTAGAAATCGTCTAATTTGAGAAAGGCGATGATGGTTCAGAAAACCACATCGCGTATGTCACAAAAATTGAATGCAGCCAAGCGCTATTACAGCTTTTGAATGCCTGACCACCATCTTAAATATAAAAATTCCGCGCATATGTCAAAGAGTTTGCCCTTCACAAGAGAATTACTACAACCTTAGGTAGTGATACGACGACGGTGACCGTCCGAAACGGAAGGGTGAGGGGTTCTGTCTCTGCTCTTGTGGTCAACTCATTCCTAGTCCAACTAAACGATAACGGATATTTCTGCCAGTGTTTATACTGATGACATCGCCATAATACTGGTAGGTAAATATACGGTATGTGATCGTATTCAAACTGCGATTAACATAGTGGTGTAGTGGCCAGGGTCTATCAGTCAATCCTAGGAAAACTAAGATGGTACTTTTAACTAGACGCAGGAGTCTTGGAAACTTTAATCTTCCAAAAATTGGGGCTCACACGATCTTCGGAAGTCAAGTATCTAGGTGTAACATGTAGAATAAAAATGCAACAAAGCATGCAACATTTACTGGAAATGCAAACAGTCATTTGGTAATTCATGGGGCCTGAAACCTAGACGCCTGTACTTCCTAGACGCTTCAGTGATCAGACCCATAGTCTCGTCTGCCGCATTCATTTGGTGGCCTAGAACAATGAGCGGGATTGCAGGGAAACCTCTAAACCGCCTTCAAAGACTGGTTTGTCTTGGTATAGTAGGAGCTATGCACACCACTCCTACTGCAGCTTTTGAGATAAATGTGGGTCCGATGCCGCTTGATCTTTGAATCAGAAGGTGTGCAGCGCAAACAGCCACTCGCCTACAACACAAAGACAATCTATTTGGCCTTTCGGGGCACTGTTAAATATGGAGAGAGATGGGCAGGCATACAACTACCCACATGCCCTCAGACATTATGGTAACGAAGCACGTCTTCGGGCAAAGCAGCACTCTTTCTAAACGAAATAAATTGAAAAGATTGTCACATCTGCATTCTTTCTGACAGCCAGGCTGCCCTTAAGGTGATTGGTTCCAATAATGTTTTCCTCGAAACTTGTTTTGGAAACGACAAGTGCCTTAAATTGACTAGGCAGGCTGAATAAAGTTAGACTTCACTGGATACCCGCTGTCACATGGATATCAAAAGGAATATATTGGCCGATGAACTGGCCCGATTGGGTGCGACATCCACCTTTGTGGCACCTCCGCTCTAGGAGTGACGTCACTATCTCTTAAACAAGGAATTTTTTATCACTTTGGAGATCTGCACCAAAAGAGATGAGATAATCTCATCGTTTGTCGTTTATCCAAAATCTTCTTTAGATCAATAAACCAACAAAGATCCCAGTCTCTTAAATTATGATAGACGCACTTTAAGGATCTTTAAAGATTCCCATATAAAATGTTGATCACTTTTTGTGCTCCTGTTCTTCATACTCTTTCCATAGACTGCACTGTTTCGTTTCACAATTTCTATTTGAGAACCAATTGACGACCTTTAGAATACCGGATATCTCGGCCTTCATTAGAAGACCAAACAGATTCCGGGACTGAGAGTGTACGCCTGGGAAGGGATGTCACAGTGGGCCAATTGAGCCTGAGTGACTGGGAATATTGGGAGCTTTGAACTTCTTAAAAATGTGTATAGCAATGATTGGCTCTTCCCAGAATCTATTGAGTCAGCCTCAGAACACTGCACTTATTAACTAAAATAAAATGATTGACAAAACTTTAACAATGCCGACCAAATGGCGGAGGTACCGGGTTCGAATCCTGATAGGGGCCGGATGCAAAAGGGATTTTTCACCAAATGATTACGATCGGTGATGTGAATGAACACATCTATGACCCTCTATTGGAGTGCAGAAATCATGGACCGTCCCATCCTCTATGTCAGTACTATAGGCTGGCATGGAGCTATGCAATGTGCAGATGGTTCTACGTATATGCGTCCTCGATTAAGCTGTAATGGCGTAATGTAGGGACGTAAATAAGTGAACCGCGAAAGAGTTGGGAGTGTCTTGAGCCCCAAAACAGATTGGAAAGATAAAAAAACAAACAAACAAAGAGACAGCTGCGATTGAAGTTATTTTTTTTGTAGTTTTCTTATCTTTTTTGTTAATATCAACACATACTTTTTTCAGTTTATCATAAGTGAATCAACCACGAGTTATAGCGTACGATATACTAAAATATGAATCATTTCATGTAGAAATATCTACTATCGGTTAACCATTTATTAATACTAACAACTCGTATCAAGAAACTCCTCATATTTCTTTGCGGCTATTACAGGCCATTATTGGCCCGTACCGTGTCAACAATCTGACTCCAACCGTTTTGAACACGAGCCAGCTCTTCATATACTGTTGCAAGCAACCAGAAGATGACAGATCGCTTCCTATGCCGTGGAGCCCTCGTCACTTCCCTACCGAAAGGCGGCTCTCCCTTCAAACATCGCTGTATCATTCGGTTCGGATCAGTATGCAGAATGTAACCGAGCCAGCGTACTCGCTGTCCTTTAATTTCATGTTCGATATCAGGATTTCGCATTGAATTCCTGATCCTTTTGGCCCATAAATCACAAACACGATTCTTCTCTCGAATGTTAGAATTCATCTTTCTTACTCATCCGTCAAGGTCCAACTCTCACATTCATACATGACAACGGGTCTGATCAACACTCTATACAGTTTCAGCTTATCCATATTTGCAAGATATATTGATTTCAGAAATGAACATAGAGGATATAAAGCTCGATTGCCAGCGCCAAGGCGAACCTTGATATCCTCTCCCACACTATTATCGTGAGTAATGAGAGATTCAAGATACTTGAATATCATCACTTCCTCAAACGCCTGGTCACCACTACTGAAACCAATTGCATCTTGGCCTCAAAAATCAGAGACCAGATATTTGGTTTTCGATTCATTGATTTTGAGACCAATGAAAGCTGAACACTGTTACAGTAAATCAAGTATCTCTTTCACTCCCGATTTAGTTCAATCACACAGATATCATCTATATATACATAAGTTCTCGATAGCCTGTTCTCAACTTTAACACAACATTGCCACTGCGTTATGTCATTTTACACAGATGAACGTATTTCTTTGGTATTCTTAAATATTAAAGCCCATACATAGGATTTCTCGAAATCTAGGAATACCTGGTGTACATAGCGAGACGTTTCGTGGTACTTGGAAAGAATCATCTGTAGCGAAAAACTTGATCAGTGACTGACCGATTTGGACGGAATCCTCCTTGGTAGTCACCGATAATTTGTACTTGCCACTTTGAGGTCATGAGCGATCGCAAAGTACATCATTCTTTCCCTATTTTCGGTCGCAGTTTCGTGTCAAGAGTACGGACCTATATTGTTACAAAGATCGGTCTGATTTCTGCCAGCTAAATAACCAATTTAACATCGTGCTCAGGTATAGAACAAATCAGGTTATCCAAATTATCTTGGGGTTACCTCACATCAGTGGGCGCAAGTACACAGTCAATTGACAGGTTGGCTAATGTTATGCGTAAGAAAAGCTTACACATACGATTATCGACATTTGAAAGTGACACCCATTTTTACCTGTGACCCAATCAAAATTCCAACTCCTAGATTTCCGAGGCCATCTCCACTGTGTAGCAATGTATAGCCTTGAGACACATGGTCTCCACTTTTAGGCCATCGAGTTCCTTGGAGTGCTACGAGTTTCAACCGATACTTTCATACATGTGATGAGGCCGTCCAACGCATCAGGTTTTCTAAGTGACTGCAAGTCCACGAGCTGATCTTCAATATCGTATCCTGGTTTTTAAACTGGGGGTCATAGTTGTTTTGACGGTTTCCTATTTTTTTTGCGTTAGTTGACATTCTTAACAGTATTGGTCGTCAGCCCAGAGATCCAACCAGATTTAGTTGCCTCCTTCGTCAAGCTCTGGATGTCATGGTGGTATTCGATGGGTCTCATGTTTTGTTCGAAATATTTACGAAACATGAATGGCCCCAACGCTAGGGCTAATGATGTATTACATAGAGGTCTATGATTAAATTAGAAAACTTCCAACATACCAACTAACAATAATTTCCAATATCTAACAATCTTACATTGTCAACGTCAAAAGGCAAACTATTACCTTTTCCGGACCGTAATGGTTGGCTTGTGCTTCTCCTACCATATCATGTCATGGTGAGAACCTTTGGCAAACAATTCGCAAACGATTCCGTTATCAGATCCTCAACTATAATAAAAGTCTTAAGAAGATTTTGGATCGAGATTATCCAAAATTCAAAACTCCTATAATGGATCGGTCAGCAATACTTTATTGTACATTCCCGTATCGGGAGCGTGCGTCAGCCATTTTAAATAAGATTCTATGGAGATATTCCGAAACAACCACGACCACCGGTGTTGAGAGTATAATTAAATTAAATTAAACCAATATTTAAGTTTGTTAAACTTTATTCAAATTTAATAATTATACAAATAATTAATTAATTTTAACTTAACCTAAATTTTAACTATAATCGACTTCGCATTTATCTGAATCATTTGGTAAATTGTTTCGTACATAAAATAAATCGAACACTTCATCATTTCTGAAATATTCTAGTTTGACTGTTCCGTCATTTACAAGAAAACTTTTAATTGTAAAATTCTGCCAGTCAAAGTGTCTGCGATTTCCGGACCATTCTATGTCAAACAAATTGATTGAAGAAACAGCAACCCCATCCCTTAAATCGTTCAGCATTTCATCTGAACGATTTTCATATATTTTGGCTATAAGTTCAAAATAAAAAGAATAATCGATTTTATGTGCTCCGGTGACACGTATACGTTTGCACCGTGGTGCAGCTGCCCAAATGTCTACAAGATTTTTATTTGTAACTGGACAATCAACAAAATATATCGCATTGTCAAAATCTAAATATTTCAAACCTTTTAAAAGTTCGGGAGTAATTGATGTACCATTAAAGATTAGGTCCGACTTGAATTTTGTAAGATTATTCGTTGAGACAGGATCTGTACATATAAACTGGCCTTTAGTTAAACCAACTTGGTTTAATCTTTTTAACATTTTCACTGCCGTCGTCGGTTCAATTTCTATATCCCTCATACTAACGTTAGCTTCGGAGTTGCATGGATAATTGGAGGGAGTATTAACACTTTCATTCGATAAAATACGACAATCCATGAGCTCTATGCCACTGACATATTCTAATATTTTTATTAATACTTCTGCATCAATATCCATGTTTTGAAATCTTGCGCGGGCATATCGAGATGATTCAGCAATTGAATCACTTTGCATTATGTGATCATGAATTGGTTGGATTTGGCACTTATTAAATTCAATTGCAGCACTCAGTAATGGAATTATCAGTTGCAAATCAATTTTCATGTTTGTGAACACAATTTTACGATGTATAAATTTCAGTGGAACTATAGCCGATGACGATGGGTTTAGACGGCATCCATCGAAAACAGTTAAACTACATTTAAAGTGGTATAATGTTGAGATGGTTGATATATCAAACTTCATATTCCGAAAGGTTAGATAGTAGGGACACCTGTCAATATCTTTATTTTCATTAACCCCCATTTTTAACATTTTGGAACGTTTATTGTTAAACAGCAAAATGCAGGCAGTAAAGCTAACGTGGTATAACCTTGAACATTTACTTAACCAGCTCACTAAACGATTAAAATGAAAAATAATGTTTTTAAAACCAATTTGGAAGTGTCTTCCAACAAAACTATTCAGAACACAGCTATTGATACGATTATTGTATGATCTTAACTGAATGATTGAATCGGAATCTTCGTCAAAATCAATCAAAACTTTTTCTAAAAGCGTATGCAAGGAATCAGTTAAGCGATCAGACTTACACTTCGCTCGAAATGTTATTTCAATGAAATATGGTGGATGTCCAATCATCGAAATGTCCTCGTTATATAAACCAAATCTGATATCGCCATCCAATCGAATTTCTTTGATGGTTATAGAATCCGGCTCAATTAAGTTTCCTCCCTTATGACGCAGCAGAGTTACGGAACAAACAGTTATACTTTCAGGTGATATTATGTCCAATCGAAATGCAGAGTTTTTATTCAGGACTTTACGTTTTATTCTTCCGTTTCCGTATGCAATTTCGTCTTCTTTCTCACTGATTAAAATTTTATTTCGCAATCTAACTTTAGTCAAACGATCTCGATACTTGTATACAAAATACTTGACTAATTGCAATTTATTAAATTCGGTAACGACATATGTGTCAAGTTTTGTATGTTCGTTTGATAAATTTAATCGTTTTCGGAGATGCATCTGAATATCACGATCCAAATCACGGTTGTGACATTCAAAACGATGATCTTTGTTGGCCAGCTCCAATGATAGTATATCTTGAATAGTTAAGCGTGATAAAAGTTGATCATGAAAAACGGTCAACACAGAGATGTTCTCAACTTCTTTGTATAGAGGAGGTCCGGTATTCTTCAAAAACAGGAATTCATGAGATATAAATATTTCTTGGAAGGTAATCCACTTTAAAAATATCTTGTCTAAACATCCTAATTGCTCTTCAGTTAGAGTCGGTTCAAATTCATAAACAATAAGGTTATGCTTGGTACACCATTCAACTTCCATTCTGTACCGCCTAATTAAACATTTGTGAAGATCTTTCTCTTGTAATTGTTCGTCAATTTTTGAACGCTGTTAATATAATAGAATTAAGCGAATTAATAAATGAAACTAAAAGTCAATTAACACTGGATCGTCAAATGAACGCACCACTCATAATTTTTCTTAAATGGGAGGCATGCATCACTGGAGATTGCGATCTATCTGTTGCTGCTTGATCTCTTTATCAGAAGGTATGTAGTTATTACAGTCGTACGCTTGCGGGACAGAAAAAATCATTTTAGTACATAGGTAGATGAGGGTGGATAATGATACATCTGCCCAGGGGTCCTCGAACCCGAAATCTGATCACAATAATTTGTCACGGTTCGTTTCATCTTTGAATTTTTTCTTCCGTGAAAGAATATCTCTGTAGCCCTCACACTAGTGACCGCAGCACATTTGCCTGCTAGGTTGAGTCGGCTGGATGGGGTTCTTGTCACTTGCCACAGAGATCTTGAAGTGCTGCTTCCATAACCACATACTGACAATAATCAAATACGAACTACTCGAACAAAACATGGAGCGATCTTTGAAAACGGGGCTAAATATTTAATCACAATTAAATATCATTACGGAACAGTTTGATCACAGAAGTAAATAAATTATAATAGTTACAAATAAATAAAAGTTGTACAACAAAACAGAAAGGTAGTATCACAGCCATTTTTTTTCTCTTGGTGAGTGGTATAGATATTTCTACCACATGTGCCCCTCCCTCTCCATCGGCATATTGGTGCACATAATTTTTCACCATTCTTTAATATGCCCCTTAAAAATGTGCTATTCCACGCTATTCATGCTCTTAATGCAACATGGTGGTATCCATTGAGGTAGAAGTTTAGCTAAGCGTATAATCAACTAGAACACCAAACATTGTTAAGGAAAACCACGAAAATTTAGATATAAAGCGGAAAAAGATTTAATTAACTATTGACAACGTTTATATAAATCTTAAATATAAATTAATATTTAGTGTAATGGATCCGCGGTCCCCAAAAAAAAATTAAATATAAATATTATATAATGTAGAAATAAATAAATGTGTAAATATATAATAAGAGTATCTAATAAATATGTATATAAATATATAGGGTAATTGTAAATATATATAAAATAATTGACTAAATTTAGTGAGGCTTAATCTAACATGCAAAATATTGTATATAATTAATCATATAGACATAATAATGAAGAACTTATCGCTTTGGTGGTGATGATGGCGTGTTACAATAACAAAATGGCCGTATATAGAGTTACATCCATCGGACGCTGACCGTCCATTTTTTCTTTATTTGCAATCTCTGATAACTAGTGGAATTATCTGGTTTCCTGCCAACAATATTGAAAACGTGCACGTTTTGAGCGGTCGCGAAGTGCCTATCACAATTAGGCTCTACACGTCGTGGCTTGTTTATAAAATTAGGCACTGCGTAAATTAAACAAGTAAAAACAAACAATATGAGTATTACGCGAAAACTAAACATGGCACAGTACAATTCTGTGTACCGAAACATTAAAAAAAAAATAAATACCTTGCGCGACGATTATTACACTTTTTCCACTGTACATACATATACAAGTTACACTGATGGATGTAAAGTCTATCACCAGTTACTGTATTTTGCTACTTTATTCTTTACACTGCCGTTGCTGGTTTATTTTCTAGCGAAATATCATCACCAACTGAGTGTAAAAATATTGGATGTAACACTAATAGGATTGTAATTGTAAAGCAATCGTTGATTGTATATGTGTTTGCCCAGAAAGCAAATCGTTAAGTGACCACACCATCATCTAACGCAATACATAAGGTAACTTAATTAATTAAATCGATTTCTCGGATGGAAAAATTTACCACTTCAAGATAACATTCTAGTCCCCTGGAACATCACCACGTTACAAACTCACTATACATCTCTGACCGAGATATGGTAATTTTTACGAATGAATGTTGGGTCTGGTATTGTAAATCGTTAGATCAAATTATCTATCTGCCCCTGACAAATCATAATGACCTTTTTTTAACTTGTTTGACAGAATAAGAATGTTATCATTACTAAATATAAATGAGCACGCGTTGGCTGATAACTCGGTCCGGGTGGTTGCATTTCTCACTTTTATTGGACCTAAGCAGGAATAAGCTGTAACTTTCACTTAAACGGTCGTCACCAGATGAGATAAGGCAAAATGATCGTATGTTGGTTATGCAAAATCTTTCTTGAAACAATGAGCCAGTAACACCCCAGGTATTCTTGACTTATGACAGACGTACTTAGAGAGCTTTGCTATGTATTCCCATTGGCAGTGTTGCGAGTCATCACAGATTCAAAATGAAAATCCGAAAAAAATTAAAACTGCGAGCTGTGCATTGAGTGATAAACGGAAATTATTGAGCACTACTCGTGCTACTATCCTGCACATTCTCTCCACAAATTTCATTGCTTTGGATCACCAATCAATTTTAAAGTTCAACTAATATCTTCAAATATATCTGAAATGTCGGCCTAAACTCGTTTTTTCTTCAGAACGATTCTCTATATATGATAAATATGTTAATGAAACAAATTGTCAAACCGCAAGGCCTTGGTCATAGAGGATCAATAATATTCTCATGAATTCAGGAACTTTGGGTTACGTTAAAAAAGAACTTAAGAAAGAAACAGAGAACAATGAAGGTAAGTGAACGTCACAACATTCAAGTTAGCTTCGATATGATAGGGGGTCGTCTCGAATGACAGTAAGGAAACTTAAGCGAATGACAGTAAGGAAACAGTTTAAAATGTCGACCACAGAATTTTGATGTTTAATGAAGCTTTTGTTATGATTTGGGTAGGTAATTTCGACACGGCCAAGCTCTACACCGAAATTTGGAATGATAATAGTGTATATGTATTGACGTAATAGTGTATATATGCATTGACGATTAAGTAGCATTGGATTAAATATAAACTTTGAGTGGTGCGTTAATTCTGAAGTCCAGAGATTTTATGACACTTACTAGTGTTTTATTTCAAACATTCAAACGACAACCGTCGCGATTATTTTTTCGCGCAGACTAACAACCAAAGCAACTTACCGCAATTTTTCCTTTACGAACATGATACGTTGGGTTACTTTTCCACGGCATTTTATATTTTGCATCTGCAATTAACGAGCTAATATTAATTGCATTGTTAAATGGTATCCTTCGCCAATCCTGTTTATCACTATAAATTTCAACACACTTTACGTGATTTATATCAAAGTGATACAATCGTTCATAAATTATTTTAATGCAGTTAAACTCTCGCAACCTATTTGTTAACATCTAAATGCATAGAGAGGGGTAAAAGATTATTGGCTCTTATAACGACATAATTCAGCATTAATTATTCAACAACATACCTCTTCGTACCAGTTAATCACATCAATATGGACATAGTATCGGTTCATTAGTAAATCCTTCACTTGATCATAATCAAAACCATCGCGATACACTATTGTTGTATCGATTCCTGCTAAGGTCGGCATTTTATGTATTGACAATATCTCACGTCACGTGCACTTCTAACTTCTACTCGTTATAGTATACATATGACTAAACTATCGAATACAATCAATGTGACTCTCAATGTCTTATCTTATCGTTTGTACAAAAATTATTAAATTTTTTATTTCTAATCAATTCGAGCTTCTCATAACTAAATGTTGGTCAGCACTGTAACAAAGAAAATTTCCAGTCTCTTTTGATACTAAATATATGGTCGCTGGGAAAGATTAAGCTTTACTCAAAATGTTTTAAAAGATATTGAAAGTCTGACTGACATATATCTAGTGTGATAGAAGATATCTTCCTCCCTACATTGAAGGTAACATGTTAACCATAATAACTTAGGTTAATGAAACAGATTTTATGCCCTGTGGATGGGGCCAGCCATGTTTCGTAAATATTTCGAACGAAACATGAGATCCATAGAATACCACCACAGTATCCAGAGCATGTCGTAGGAGGCGACTACATAACAACAAAAAAAACGAACCCCCGCTTAAGTACCCGGATACGAGATTGAGGATCAGCACGTGGAACGTGCAGTCACTAAGAAAACCTGGCGCGTTTGACGGCCTTACCACGTGTATAAAGCAGTATCGGGTGGAACTCGTAGCGCTCCAAGAAACTCGATGGCCTAAAAGTGGAGTCCGTGTGTCCCAAGGCTATACGTTGCTACACAGTGGAGATGACCTCGGAAATCTTGGAGTTGGCTTTCTCATTGGGCCACAGGTAAAAAAGGCTGTGTTGGACTTCCAGGCAGTCGATATCGAATGTGTAAGCTTCGCTTGCACATGAGATTAGCCAACCTGTCAATTGTATGTGTACATGCGCCCACTGATGTAAGCCAATCCCAAGATAAAACATCATTTTACAATAATTTGAATAATCTGATGGGCTGTATACCTGAGTACGATATCAGATTGGCGATAGGTGACTTTAATGCTAGAGCTGGCAGAAATCAGACCGACTTATGTAACAACATAGGTCCGACACGAAACTGCGACCGAAAATGGGGAAAGAATGATGTACTTTGCGATCGCACATGATCTCAAAGTAGCAAGTACATTCTTTCCCCACAAAAACATCCCGAAGCAAAATTGACCATGTGTTGATTTCAAAAGACCGGGCTCGGGTTGTCCAAGACGTGAGATCGTATCGGTCGTCAACAAAATTCGTAGGCAGTGGCCATTTTATGGTTGCTGCAAAGCTACGATGGAGATTTTCGTACAAGTTAGGGAGGACAGGAGAATAAAAACGCGATTCTCCTGTGAAGGTCTCTGAAGAAACGCAACGAAAATATCAAGATCTTGTCAGCAATAGTATTTTACGATCCAATTATCAATCTGATGATGTGAACAGTGTCTGGGAAGTATTGAAAACCTCGGTTGTCGATGCGGCCCAGCACACTCTCGGTATAGTGAAAACTAAGCCCAAAAATGATTGGTTTGATGAGGAGTGTCGTCTTGCTGTTGAGCAACGCAATATAGCCCACAATGAAGCGCAGACTCGGTTTACAATTGCAAGAAAAAACAAGGCAGTTCTTGCTAGGAGGACAGATAAACGCATTTGTAGACTGAAGAAGCGGGAATGATGGAAGGCTAACGTCTTAAGAGTACACCAACTCAGTAATGAGCACAATTCGCATGGTTCCTTTTAAGGAATCACCGAATTGCACCATACCTTAAGATCTCGGTCAACCAGGGTGGAAACCTCTGTATTAACGTCGATGCGGTACTCGAAACATGGTGTGAACATTTTTCTGACCTAATTAATGTTTCACATGTATCACAGGCTGTATTTGAATACCCTCAAATACAGACCGCAGAGATGTTCATTGAGGATCCATCCTATGAGGAATTCACTATGGCCATGCAGAGATTAAAGGAAAACCGTAAAGACTATCGAGAATGCAATTATTTCTGGTATTCGACAAGGAGATGCGCTGTCCCCGATACATTTTAATCTCATGTTGGAATACATTCTTCGTAAAAGTGAAACACCTCAGGACAATATCTTATTCCGACAATCCAATCAACTTTTTGCATATGCTGATGATATTTGTGTTATTGGCTTAAATGGCAACGGAGTGAAAGAGATACTTGATCCACTGGAACAGTTTTCAGCTTCCGTTGGTCTCAAAATCAACAAGTCCAAAACCAAATATCTAATCTCTGGGTTTCGAGACCAAGACGCAAGTGATTTCAGTAGTGGTAACCACACGTTTGAAGGAGTGATGAAATTCAAGTATCTTGGATCTCTCATCACTCACGATAATAGTGTGGGAGAGGATATCAAGGTTCGCTTTGCCGCTGGCAATCGGGCTTTGTATCCTCTACGGCCACTGCCGAAATCAAAATATCTTGCAAATACGGATAAGCTGAAACTGTACAGAGTGTTGATTAGACCCGTTGTCATGTATGGATCTGAGAGTTGGACCTTGACGCATGAGTACGAAAGATGGCTTCTAACATTCGAGAGAAGAATCATGCGTGTGATATATGGCCCAAAACGCGACGTCGATGGCACATACCGAGTTCTTTTCAATCACGAGATCAGGAATTTAATGCAAACTTCTGATATCGTGCATGAAATCAAAGGACAGCGAATACGCTGGCTCGGTCACGTTCTGCGTGCTGATCCGAAACGAATGATACAGCGATCTTTGAAGGGAGAACCGCCTTTCGGTAGGCGAAGAGGTCGCTGTCGGCGACGATGGCTCCACGGCGTAGAGAATTGGCATCTATAGTTGCTTGCAACAGTATGAAGATCTGGCTCGTGATCGAAACCGTTGGAGTCAGATTGTTGACACGGTACGGGCCAACAATGGCCTGTAAAAACCAAAAAAAAATGGAACAGAACTCGTACACTAGCACAAGATATTATTTCGTATTTGTTACCGCGACTAAATATGGACGAGATTTTTGAAGCTGTTGAACCCTCCCTTAAAATCAATTTACATTCATAGGCGTTTGTGAAAACTGACTACATTGATCGGATAAGAGCACAAGAGGAGAATCACAATATAAAATCCAATTTTAAGGTTGAAGAGTACCTAAATAATGAGATGACGAAGAAAATAATAGAACAAGTATATAATCCTCTTTCATCCGCTCATCAGATGGTATCAAAATCATTTAACTGGTGAAACAAATTCGGGAATATATTCCATATGATAAGGTTTATCACATATTAGTAAACTTTTCGATGCAGTCCCATACCCGAATTGGCCAACCTGTTGACGTGATACATACATTCCACGGTATATCAGAGAGTATATTTTCCAATAATGATCTACAATTTTAATCTTTAATGTTTGCCCAACTGCTAGATAAATATGGAGTAACGCATCAGCTCGCTTCGAAATATTCACCCTAGGAAAATACTTCAGAACAAGAGTTTCATAGCATCCTTACCGCAATTCGTAAATTTGTAAGAGAACGTCATCAAAATCGGGACAGTTATTTCGATGGATTTAATCGGAACTAATGTTTACTCCAAGACAACTTATGGTTTCCTTAACTTTTGCTTTCGTCATTTCAAAGCTTGATGAATCCGAATGTCAATTTGACCAATATTCTCATGATAATCTCAAAACCATTCGAGTGATATTTAGCGATTGGACGCCGCTACGGAATATTTTATGGTTTTGCCATTTCTTGTATTTAACAAGAAACATTGGTTGAGGTGCCAGTATGCTTTAGATCATTTGAGACAACTGTAACCATTTCAGTGTAGAAATTCATATTACCTCGGTACCGATTACCGATAGGTAATTTGTCAGATACTCTACAACACGCAAAGACTGTAACTTCTGGCTAGAAAATTGCGCGAAATTTCGCCATCCTTATATCCCTGAACGATACTGAATTGGAGTGTATCATATTGAAATACCTGTACTATGTATGTCAAGAGCCCTCGGACAGGTAGATCATCAATGATCAAAAGATGGAACCAAGGACTGGGATCTTTGTCTATTTATTGGTTCAAAAAATATTTTGGATAGGCGACAAGAAATAGTTTGTCCCTACGGTTTTGGTGCAGACGATCAAAGTGATAATCGAACGCTCTTTTAAGAGATAATAACAACACTTCTAGAGAGCGCTCATGCCCCTCAAAAGTGGAAGTTGCACCCAAACAGGCCAATTTATCAGCCAATACGTTTCATTTTATATCCATTTGACTAGGTATCTAGTGCAGGCTTACTCCCTCGATATTTGTTAAGAATTCTGATCCAAAGATCAAGCGGTAGCAGACCCACAGAGATTTCAAGTGCTGCAATAGGTGTGGTATGCATAGCTCCTAAAATACCCAGAAAAACTTGTTTTTGAAAGCGCTTTAGAGGTTTTTCTGCAATCCCGCCCATTGTTCTAGGACACCAAATAAGTGCGACAAACGAAATTATGGATCTGATAATGTTCTTTATATTTCTGCCAAGTAAATTTCCGATCTAACCTGATCTCTCGATACCATACTTCTGTAGAGAGTTGGGTGGTATGAACCTCAACTCTTGGAAGATTAAAGTTTTTCAGAATCCTGCGCCTGGCAATAACCACTCAGTTTTTCTAGCGGTGACTGAAAGATCCTGATCACTACACAATGCTATAACTATTTTAATCGCTATTTACATTTTATCACATAGTACATCCGTATATTTACCTACCAGTTTATGACGGTCATTGGCATAACTCTGGCAGTAAACTCCATGGTCGTTTAGTAAATAGCAGTGTGTTGACCATAAGAAACGACAAAAGTGGAAAAATAGCTCCACCCTGAGGACATTCCTTACTAAAGGTCACCGTAGTCATATCACTACCTAAGTCTGCAGTAATTCTATTTGATCTTAGCATGGCACTTAACCACCGTACCAGTGTGGTCTACATACCATAGCTCTCACCTGCAGAGATCATCGCACTGAAGAAAGTGTTATCAAACACACCATCGATGTCCTAAAGAACTCCTTAGGTAGATTCTTTGTTGTCTAGCGTGTTTTCTTCCCGTCCAACGAGTGGGAGTGCTATTGCAACAGTTGGAATGTTTGGAATGTATGGGATTTTCCTAAAGTACTTATCAACCAATCGCTCTAGACATTTAAGTATAAGAAAAGAGCCTGCTCATATTTAAGCTTTCCATTCTGACTTATCTCAACTATCTTGGAACGTATTCTAGGGATACATTGTCTTTGAAGATACATACACAGTAGTCTAGAATAATATCCAGTTCTTGCTGTTTGAAATAGTGTTTTAAAATTCGATAGAGAATCAATGTTCCATCGTAAGAAAATTATAGATATAGCCAATGACGCGTTGGAAATCTATAACGCAAACGATTCTTGGAATGATTTTAGAACGAATCTAATTTCTTTATACTTCGACAAAAGAAATTGAACCAGTCTATGACACCAGTAACGACAAAAAGAACCTAGGGTCACGCAATGTGCTTATCGGTATGTTAGCTGGCTTAAACGAACCTCTAGTCTCTACGATCTCCCTACAGCAAGAACACACTCATTGAAAGAACAAAACAAAGGACATTTGAGAAATAAAACTTCGAAGTTAATGTGAATCGAATAGTGCACCAGAAACCAAACGATCGCCACCATTTGGACAACAACCATAATATTTCAATCGCAAACCAATAATCCATTAAAATCCTAACCAATTTGGAAGCTCTCGAGCTTCACCACCCATACCATTGCCGAGACCCGAATCAATGAACACCTTAAGCATAAATAAAGCATCTCTACATCCACCCTTTGAACAAAACCAATTCAATAAAATAAGTTTTAAACTAAGTGGATCACCAAGATTTCAATCGAGATTGGGAATCTATTTTTATAGATTCCAATTCTTATAATGAACCCGAAATTTTACTTATTTCCAAGAAAGTCCTGAAAATCTTCTCAATGGAAGTACGTCAATAAACAGAATTGTCGGATTTGGAGTAAAGATAATCCACAAGCCTTAGTCGATACACAATAACATCCAGAGAAAATCCATTATTGGTCCATCTGCCTACAAAAACGATGACGAACAGAATGTTACAGTCAACAGTGAACGAAATACAGAAATGATTTCTACCTATTGGCTATCGTAAAACATAATGATATGTGGTTCCAATCAACAGAGCGGTGCCACATACCAAACAACGAGGAATACAATTCATTTACTCAAAGAAATATATTTAGATGAAAGACTAAGTTCAAATAATGAATTAAGAACACACATTTGGTGAGTTACTAGCGAGATACGGCCGCAATTGCTGCGAAAAGTGTGTCTAAATTGACCATCCCGATTGTGCCATCCAACTGCGGTGGCCAAATGCTATCGGCTCATCGCGGATATAAATATTGCATCTCGTGTTAACCTTTTATGGTTAACCTTATCATGGTGAGAACCTCTGCTAAACAATTCGGAAACATTCATAGTATTCGCTTCCGTCATCAAACTATTCCGTCAGTACACTACAACTTGATTGTACATTTCCGTACCGGGAGCAAATTTTCTATAAAATGACGTCATGTACGTTAGTAATATTGGAACATCGAAAACAAAATTATATATTTTACCTCCGCCAGTATTAAGACGTGGTGCGAAATCGCGATAAGCTGTTCAAAGAAAAAATACATTTGCTTATCATTTTTGACAAAATATTTCTTATCAAATTTTATGTTATGTAAAAAATTGTATGTTTTACGAGTATGTAACATGACATGACGTGTTATCTACTACACTCAATATACAGTCGGATTAAGTGGAGTTTAACCTATCGGACATGTGGTTTATTTATTGCATGTTCACTTGACTGCCTTCTGCTTCGATTTGAAAGGCTACGGTTCCTACGGCCGCGGTATAACATAAAATCTTGGCATTTCTGACCATTAGTGATTTAGGTCTTTCTCTTCAAGTTCTAAACTAGGACTAGATAAAATTCATTTATTAGCTCCTGTTATCGATGTCGGAACAGCAGTTCGAAGCAGTTGGAATTCGAAGCAGTTGATAATCGAATGTGTAAAGGATAATTTTACAACAATAAGCATAATCTGATGTGCTCTATATCTGAGCACGATGTCAGATTGGTGATTGGAGAATTTAATGCTAGAGCTGACAGAAATTCGACCGACTTATGTAATAATTTAGGTCCGTACTTCTAACACGAAACTGCGACCGAAAATGGGAAAAGAATGATCGATCATGACATCCATTTGGAAACATGGACACATACAAAACAAACATTTCGAAATTGACCATGTATTTGATTCAAAAGAGCGAGCTCGGGTTGTTAAAGACGTCAGATCTTATCAGTCGTCAATAAAATTCATAGGCAGCGACCATTATCTGGTCAAGGAGGACAGGAGAATATAAAACGTGATTCTCCTGTAAATGTCTGATAAATGAAGAAACGCCCCGAAAATATAAATTTGACGAAGTGAACAGTCACTGGGAAGTATCGAAAACCTCGGTGGTTGATACTGGCCAGCCATAATTCTTGGTATAGTAAAATCTACGCCCAAAAATGATTGGTTTGATGAGGAGTGTCGTCTTTGTTGAACAACGAAAAATATTCCATAAAGAAACGCAGACTCGGTTTACAATCGCAAGAAGATATAAAGCAGTCCTTGCTAGGAAAACAGCTAAACGCATTTGAAGGCAGAAGAAGCGCGAATGGCGAAGGCTAGAGTCTTAAGAGTACAACTCAGCAATGAGCGCAATTCGCGTTGTTTCTTTAAAAGAATCACCGAAGTGGGCCATACCTTAATATTTCGGTCAACTGCCATTCGGGACCAGGTTGGGAACCTCTGTATTAATGTCAATGCAGTTCGATACCTGATGCGAACATTTTTCTGACATACTTAATGTTCTACATGTGTCACAAGCTGTGTTTGAATAGACTCAATTTTAAGAAAAATCGTTCACCATAAGAGTTGATTGCCTTAATTCGGAGCTCCTGATATTCGGAGGGCTATCTTTATGCAACTGTTTTTTTTAACCTTGTTCGCTTGGTATGGGAAAACGAAGACTATATGCCTGAAGATACAAAGTGATGGCGTTTCGAGAACTATGACGGTATAGCTCTCCTTTCCACAGCATACAAGTTACTGTCAAACCGTATCTTGGGAAGAATTACTCCTCTGGCGAAGGAAATTATCGGCGACTAACAAAGAGCATTCCGTTCAAATTTAAAAATGTAGACCAGGTATTCCTAGATTTTAAGCATGTCTATGACTCGATCAATCGAGAGAGACTATGGTATACGCGTCAATGCTTACTACCAAAGTAACATTTACATTTGTGTAAAATGGAAGTAACGCTGTTACAATGCTGTGTTAAGGTTGAGGACAGGCTATCGAGAACTTATGCAATTACTATCAACCTTTACTTGAAGGATCGCGCGTTGGGTGCAGGAGCTCTGACAGTTACAAGGAGCTAGGTCAGTCTAAAAGTCCGCCCTGTACCCAATTAAAACTAAACGTAAAAGGCTATAAGGTCAAAATAAAAATAATAATCGACTAGATGTCCGCTACTGATATATAAACGATTACACCGTGGTGCAGCTGCCCAAATTTCTAAAAGGTTTTGATTCGTAATCGGACAACCGTTAAAGAGTATCGTATTGCTAAAATCCAAATGTTTCAAACCTTTTATAAATTCAGGAGTAATTGACATTTGTAAGAGTTGGAGAATCGAATTGAATTTCACAGGAATTTTCGTTATGGCAAGATCTGAGCACAAAAAGCGGCAATTAGTCAGCTGGATAATTGGAGGGAATGTTAACCATTTCATTCGATAGAATACTACAACCATTTATGTGCATATCCCTCGCATATACTGAAATATTTAGCCAAGGAATCAATTTCTAATATTGGATCCTGATTTAATTGGATTTGGCAGTTATAAAATACAAATGAAGCAGTAATGGAATCAACACCTGCAAATCAATTTTCATGTTTTCAAACCTAATAATTTTGAAAGATTTCGGTGGAACTATCGCCCATGACGATGCCGTTAGGCAGCCTCCATCGGAACCAATGGTGCTATGACTAATGTGTAAAAGTGTAGTGACGGTTGACATATCAAACGTCATGTTTCGAAAGGTCAGATTGAGTTTAATAATTTTCATTTGATTTGTCATCATTTCGGAATGTTTTCCGTTTAATATAAAAATGCAGTCAGTAAAGCTGACGTTAGTTAACCTTGAACATTTGCTAAACCATTTTACTAAACTTTTAACATGAAACGTAAGATTTTGAAAAATAATTTCGATTTGATTGGCTCTTTGAACAAAACTATTCAGAATATAATTATTGATACGATGATCTTAACTGAACGATTGAATTGGAATGTTTGTCAGAACTAGCTAGTTTTTCTTACAGCTTGTGTAAGAAATAAGTTAAACAAACCGACTTATAGTTCGATCGAATTGTTATTTCAATGAAACCATATCTACAATAATATGATGAATTTTCAATCTCAAAACTTTGCTTGTCATCTAAACTAGAACCGATCTCGTTATTCAATCGAATTTCCTTTGCTATTATACAATCCGGTTCACTTAAGTTTCGCCCATTACCACTTTGCAAAGTTATCGAACAAAGTGTTATATTTTCAGGTGATATTAGGTCAAATTGAACTGCAGAGTTTTCGGTTAACATTTTATTTGGTAGCCCAACCGTAGTAAAACAATCTCGATACTTGTACAAAAAATATTTGAGTACTGTCACATTTGTAAATTCGTTAGCGATATATGTGTCAAGTTTTTAATGTTTGTAAAACCAATTGAATCGGTTTTTGAGATGCACTTGAATAGCACGATCCAAAACACTATTGTACGGTTCAAAACGATGATCTTTGTTGGCCAATTCTAACGATAGTATATCTTCCAAAGTTAAACTTGATAAAAGTTGATGACGGAAAACCGTAAATACAAAGGAGTACATCACTGATGGAGGTTTGGTAATCTTCAAGAACACGAAATCTTCGGATATAAATATTGGTTGGTTGTACTGGAACGAGTATCTAAAGATGTCGTTAAGATGTGTTACTTGATCTTGATTTAAATTCGGTTCAAATTCAAAAACTTTAAGGCTTCGCTTTTCACACCAATCGACTTTCATTTTGTACCGTCGAATTAAAAAATTATGAAGATTGTTAGTTTGCAAATTATTCTCAATGGCTGTTAATAAATAAAATTAAGCGAATTAATAAATGAAACAAAGAGTAAATTTACACTGGATCGCAAAAAGCACGCACCATTCAAAATTTACCTAAAGTGGGAGCTAGGCATACTATGGAGGCCAAGCAATTTTTTGGGAAAATATTTAGTGTCATTATCACCGAAAGGTGTAATTGGGGTTAAAATTACAGATCCGTCCTCCCTATACCGGAAACATTATAATATTTACGGATGGTACGCTGTTATCAGGCTGGTGCCGGGTTACACCTACTAAATCTTGAAGTCAAAATCTATTCTACTGTTTTAGAGATGAATAGTACTGAAATTTTGAGAGTGATCATCGTATCTACATTTTCTGACAGACAATAACTTCCGTGTTTTTATTTGTTTGTCAGACGTCAGAAAATAACTAACTTTAATCGAGTTGCAATGTGTATAAGGCCATGCCTTTCAATTTCTGTCAAAGGAAACGTGTTGGCTGATAACTCGATCCGGCAGAGTGACATCTTTCACTTTTGTAACTTTTGTAGGATCTGAGCAGGCGGTAACCGTGACGTTCACTTTAACAGTTTCCACGTGATGAGATAAGACAAAGTGTTCTCATGTTGCTTGTCCAAACTCTTTCTTGAAACAATGAACCAGTAAAGCCTCAGTTTCTTTTTAACAATGGCAGACGAACTTTGAGGGTCTTGCTAGGTATTCTCCCTGAACAGTGTTCTGTGAATCATAACAGGTTCCGAATAAAAATTTTGTTCCAGCTGATTATTCTCTAAAAATTCCATATTTTATAACACCATAGCATGCAAGGGGATTATGACAAGCCGAAACGATTATTTTAATGCCCAACATCAAATGATGATGTATATGATAGAATTTCTGTTATAGTTTCGGTAGGCATACTGGCAAGCTCCGCTGGTTACTTTGGACAGGGTCCTACAAAAAACCGTGCGACGCTGTTATTTATCACGTTCAAATGAAAAAATGCCCGTTAAATTGACTAAGGAAGATTGGCTTAAATTTCAGATAAACTTTCAGTGGTGCGTTAATTTTGAGTTCCAGTGTATTTATAACACTTACTCGCGTTTTATATGAAACATTGAATCGGCTATAAAGTTTATTTACGCCATTAAACGGATTAGTCTGCGAGACAAAATATGTCTTTGAAACCACATCAACTTACCAAACCTCGTTCAGTACGAAAACAATAAATCGTTTCACCTATCCACGGCATTTTGCATTGAGTGATACGAATTAAGAAGTCCATACAAGATTTAAAGAATTGAAAGCTTTCCAAATCATGTTCATCATAATAAATTTCAACCGTTCATACAACCGTTCATAAATTATTTGAATGCAGTTCAATTCCTGAAAAATACTCGCTAACATCTAAACACATAGGGAGGGATAAAAGATTAGAGGTTCTTGAAACAACATACCACTTCGAGCCAGTCAACCACATCATTATGGATAAAATATTGTTTCAATTTTAAACCCTTCACTTGATCACAACCAAAACCAAATTCGTGATACATGTTTGTTGTATCGATTCCGGCTAAGGTCTGCATTTTGTGTATTGACACTATCTCACGTTACTTGCACTTCTTACTTCAACTCTATATGGTAAAGATATGACTTCACTATCGCTGGGTTAATGAATAACCTAATAATCAATTGGCACTGCGATGCTAAATTATTGAGTTCGAATTAATGTCCATAATCGAAACTGTCAACACAATGTCTGTCTGTTTCCATCTTTGCAATCTGTTTTGGGGTTCAAGGCTCTCATTACATAGTCAAATCTAGGACGTACGCGTCTATAGGTCCGATTGTATACCTCCATGCCAGCCTATAGTACCGACACGGAAGATGGGTTGGCCCATGGATTCTGCACTCCAACAGCTGGTCATAGATATGTTCATGGATACGACCGATTGTAATCTAAACAGATTCGTTTTGCATCGATCCCCTATCGGGATTCGAACCCGGTACCTTCTGCTCCAATTGCTGCGTCAATTGGTCGGTGACACAATGTCGTTTGATAAATTCAAGCTAATAATATCCGAATGATTGGCTACACTGTAAGTATACAGATTGAATAAACACATCTGGTTATGGTAGCTGATGGAACATGTGTGTGGAACGTAACTTTATTGATCGGATTAGATCTCAAGAGGAAATTTACAATATAAAATCCAATTATAAGATTGTTAGATGGAAGAATTCACTACGACGATGGAAATAATAGAACAAGGGCATAATAGTCCTTCGACCGCTGATCGGAGGGTATTAGAATTAATCCGTTCACATTTCTACCGGTGAAACAAATTCGGGAGTATATCAATAAATCTGATATCTGCAAGACCAGAAAAGCTGAAAACTTTACGTTGCAGTCCCATATTCGAATTGGCCAACCTGTTAAAACGATACATCGGTTCCAAAGGTTTTTTTTATTGATTTTTGGATCCATATCCGAGGGCGAGAAATGGTCATTGTATTAAACCAACATTCAAAAATTCTAACAACATTTTCGTTCACAAGTAGTAGGAGTTATTTCATTTATACGGTATACCAGAGAGTGTATTTTCCAATTATGGCTCGCAAATTGAATCTTTATCGTGTGTCCAACTGCCAGATAAAAATGGAGTGACGCATCAATTCACAACGAAGCATTCACCACAGGCAAGGACTTCGAAACGAGAGATATCAGAAATTTGCCTGCGAGGAAGTGAGTAGCCCAACGATATTCAAAAGAAGGAAATCATCTCACAAACCAACAGCTAAGTTTAATCGATTGTACTCAGGCTCGATTGGCCCATTGTGACATTCTCTCGCAGACGTAAACTCTCAGTCTCGGAAACTGTTTGTTCAAGATATATGGTTTCAAAGGAATCGTGATTCAATAAAGTGCAGTCTATAGGAAGAATATAAAGGGCAGGATCACACAGTGTTCAGCAATTTGCGTTGTTCCGAATTTGCATTCAAAACATGTGATTATTAAGGGAACAATGTTCCATGGGAATAGTCAGCAAGATCTATGGTGCAGACACATTTCTTTTAAGAGATAATAACAATTCATTCACGTTACCATTAATATCCATATGTCTATGGATATTCAGTGAAGTTTTACTTCATTTAGACTGCCTATTCAATTCAAGGCAGTTATCGTCTCCAAAATAAGTTTCGATGAAACAGTATTCGAGTCAATCACCTTTAGAGCAGCCTGGCTATCAGAAAGGATTCAGAAACGACGATTTATGCAATTCATCTATACCTTGCACGCTCGCAGCAACTTCCGCCTGAACGGCAGTAGCATAACTACCTTGATGAACGAAATTGCAGACCGTTTGACTAAAACTAGTTCTCGCTTGTGTTTCATAGCACCTGAACCAGTAACTCATATACCGAAGCACACAGCTTAACAAACAATCAAAAACCAATTTGTTAAATACTTTGTCAGAGGGTTTAATCTGAAGTTTCAAAAGTTATCTTCATCGCATGAGACTTACTACTGATGCCGTATATGACGAATGTCGTGAGGATGTTGATGATAGATTACACATCATCAGCCATTGTCCGGCTTTTGATCGCATCAGATCCCTGGTATACAATTCTGCTCCAGTTTGTTAAGGTTGCAAAATTCATCTGTACGGTTTGATGTAAACCTAGGTTTGCACAATGGGCCCTTTGTGGCAATGAGTGAAGAACTTCAAAGAATCAAGCCAACTTTTATGATAAATATAATAATAATGGTTCTGTTCGCCAAACTCATCGTGCATTATAATCGTCCATCAGACCGGCTAAATGATAATAAGCAATAGACGCTGTACAGCGTAGCATTGAGAAAGATCAAAATCAGACAATTCGACGTCGTGCTCAGCAACTGAGTTATCGGATTTGGAGTGAAAACAATCGACAAGCCTTAACCGATAAACCATGACAACCAGAGAAAATCACTTTTTGTTGTGCTTTATGAGTCAGTGAACCATTCGTCCATCTGTCTTCAAAAACGATGATGGGCGGAATGTTACAGTCAACAGTGTATGGTATTTTGTACCCCAATAGACTGGCATACATTTTGCTGATTATCACGGAAATTAATATTGTCTCTCGCGTTAGATGGTGATGATACGGGAATAACAGTGACGCAATCTTATAGATACAGCTTATGATGAGAAGACCAGTTTCAATTATTGATGTAACACATAGAAAACTATGAAGAAATTAGAAAACTCCCAACATACCAACTAACAATAATTACCAATATCTAACAATCTTAAATCGTTAACGTACAAATGCGTAATGGTTGGCTTGCGCTTCTCCTACCATAGCAAATCATAGTATAGTGAGAACCTTTGGTAAACATTATGCAAATATTCTACGAACAAGTATATACGACGTCATCAGATGGTCAACTATAGTTAAAGTATTATTCAGATTGCCGATCGAGATGATTCAAAATTAAATGCTCCTATGATGGACCGGACAACAATACTTTATTGTACATTCCCGTACCGGGAGCAGTTTTTCTAAAATTTGGCGTCATGGACGTTAAAATAATTCGCAAATCGAAAACAAAAGTAAATATTTTATTTCCGCCAGTATTAAGACGTGTGGCGAAAGCGCGATAACCTGTTTAAAGAAAAAATAAATTTTCTTATCAGTTTTGAGAAACGAATTCTTATCTCAATTTAGGCTATAAATAAAATATTTCGATATAACGTGGCGTCACGTAAGCATGTTTTATTGAAATAGAATACCCATAGTCGCAATTGACCAGAAGATGATTCTGTAAATGAATCAAGTGGTACTCTTTCACTATAATTTGATCGCATTTGGCAGTTGTCAAAAAGAATTTTACCATTGGGAAGTAATGAGCTTGACACTTGCCAATCAAAGTTGGAAAGCATCACTAAACATAAAATTTCATTCAGTAACTCAGCATTGAGCACAATTCGCGTGGTTTTTTTAAAGAAATCACCGAATTGCACCATACCTTAAGATCTCGGTCAACTGCCATTCGGGACCAGGATGAAAACCTCTGTGTTAACGTCGATGCGGTATTCGAAACATGGTGTGAACATTTTTCTGACCTACTTAATGTTTCACATGTATCACTGGCTGTATTTGAATACCCTCAAAAACAGACCGCAGAGATGTTCATTGAGGATCCGTCCTATGAGGAGTTCACTATGGCCATGCAGAGATTAAAGGAAAACCGTAAACCAGACTATCGAGAATGCAATTATTTCTGGTATTCGACAAGGAGATGCGCTGTCCTCGATACATATTAATCTCATGTTGGAATACATCCTTCGTAAAAGTGAAACGTCCTCAACGTTCACTTCTGAAATCAAAATATCTTGCAAATGCTAATAAAGCTGAAACTGTACAGAGTGTTAATCAGATCCTTTGTCATGTCTGGATGTGAGAGTTGGACCTTGACGGATGAGTACGAAAGATGGCTTTTAACATTCGAGAGAAGAATCATGCGTGTGATATATGGCTCAAAACGCGACGTTGATGGCACATACCGAGTTCGTTTCAACCACGAGATCAGGAATTTAATGCAAATTTCTGATATCGTGCATGAAATTAAAGGAAAGCGAGTACGCTGGCTCGGTTACGTTCTCCGTGCTGATCCGAACCGAATGATACAGTGATCTTTAAAGGGGAAGAGTTTTTCTATATAGGCGACGATGGCGCAACGGTGTAGAGAGCGACCTGGTATCTTCCAGTTGCTTGCAACAATATGAAGAGCTAGCTCGTGATTGAAACCGATGCAGTCAGATTGTTGACACGGTACGGGCCAACAATGGCCTGCAAAAACCGCAGAAAAAAATGTTAGACACAGTCAGATGGAGGTGAGCAGTCATAAAATTACCCAAATGCTCTCAGGCACTATGAAAACCCTTGTGTAGTCTTATTATCATCTAAAACGTATAAACCTGATTAAAATAATTTCTTACTATTCTAACCGAGATATGGTAATTTTTACGAATGGATCTATCACTTATATGATTAGTACGTATAACTAGTTCTGACAGATAATAACGAACTGGCACAATAATGTTATGCTTTACTAAATATCAAAAGAAACCTGTTGCCTGATAACTCGTCCCGAGTGGTTGCATCTTTCACTTTTGTTGGGCCTGAGCAGGAACTAACTGTGACTTTCACTTGAACCATCTTCACCAGATGAGATGGGACAAACTGAATATTTCGATGTACTTTGAGATTTTTACTGGGTATTCTCACTGCACAGTGTTTTGCTAGTCATCACAGTTTCAAAATGAAAATTTGGAATAATACTAGCTGCGAGATATACAGTGGAGAAGAAACAGAGACTATATAGAGGACTTCTTGTCATCCTGACGTGCATATTGTATTCTACAGACTTCATTGATTTGGATCGCGATCGATTTTGAGGATCAACAAACAATTTAAAATATACCGTCAAATTGACGGATTGAATTTGAGGCTCTACGTTCTAACAATAGATGTTACAAAAGAAAAGGTTTTAAGCCGCAAAACTATAGAAAACATAAACATTAAGCTATGACAGATAGATCTAACTGATCTAACATTAATGTTGTGTGAAAGTAGATGTGTTCGTCCCTACATTTAGACATACCTATTAACACTTATTACAGTCCATTCTTCTTTAAAATGGATAATGGGACAGAAGGGTCTCACTGGGGTTCAGTAGCACAAAATATTATTTCGGATTTGTTACCACAACTAAACATGGACGAGATTATTGTAGTTGTTGAACCATCCCTTTATTTTTGTTTGTTTTTGTTGTAGTGTTGTCCGTCACTCAGGCTCTAATGGCCCATTGTGATTTTCCACTATATTACTTTATAGCTCCATGCCAGCTTATAGTACTGACATGGAAGATGGAACGGCACACAGATTCTAACCTCAACTGGGTCTCAGATGAGTTAATTCACACCACCGATCGTACCGCCCCAGACGATTAATGGTGAAAATCTCTTTACGCATCCTGCCTCTATCGGGTTTGGAACCCGGTACCTCCCGTAACCGGCGGTATAACCATCTCTTGAACCGGACTACATTGATCGGATAAGAGTTCAAGAGAAGAATCACAATATACAATTCAAAGTTACGGCTGTTGATGAAAAAATGAAACCACATCGTCAAAATCAAATTGTTGTAACTGATTTCTAGTCATTTTGAAATTTGTGATGCCTAATGGGATGGTGATTTAGTTGCTAATCAAAGATAATACCAAAGCTTTAAAATTGATTCGTTGAAATGACTACTGGTGGAATACTGTGGTAAATGTCTATCAATGTGGTATTTGCAAAACCAATAAAGCAATAAACTTTTCGATGCAGTCCCTTATGGGCCAACCTGTTGAAGGTAACACGTCCGTGCAATTAAATCTTCAATGTTTGCCTAACTGCTAGATAAATATAAGGTAACATATCAGTTATACATCCATGCACGTAGTCAGGAACTAATATACACCCCGGAACAACTTATGGTTTCCTAAACTCCTTCTTTTGTCGTTCCAAGGCTCGACGAATATCCTTATTCGTACGTTTTCTTCGCAACCATTGTTTCATTGCCTCGTGTATTTGTTTCCTATCAACCTCATGATACTCTCAAAACCATTCGAGTACTTGACCTTTTAGACCTTTACGCCCGATGTTCCTTTTCATTCCTTATTTTATAGCAACCGGTTACGAAAACCATATTCTATTCATCTCCGTGAAAATATAAGCCTCCAGTTAATGTGTTTCAAACTAGGCTCTGTGGGTGGTACATAAGATCCATAGAATACTACCACTGTATTCAGAGCTTATCGTATTAGGCACCTAAGTCTGGTTGGATCGATGGGCTGCATCCGTAAAAAGCAACAAATGCTAAAAATGTCAACAAAACATAAGAAAAAATCAGTTACCGCCAAAACAACAATGACCCTCCACTTAAGTACTGATTACTGTTAGGTTATACTGTCATACATTATCTTGGGAAGAATTACTCCACTGGCGGAGGATATTGTGGGTGACTACCAAGGAGGATTCCGTCCAAATTGGTCAGTCTCTGATCAAATTTTTTAACTACGGATGATTCCTTCCAAGTACTATGAAACATCTTGCGATGACATCAGGTATGACTAGATTTCAAGAAAGCCTCACAATGCTGTGTTTAAGCTGAAAACAGGCTATCGAGAACTTTTGCAATTAATTCTGGTGTTCGACAAGAGAACAAAATCTACCAACTGGTGGATAACGCATGAAAATGTCAATACAAGCTTAGAAATTGTTAAGATACGATCACAACAGATATAATGGCCAGATAGGGCAACGTCATCTAAACCCAGGAGGATGAAACTATTGAGTAGGAGGATCAAGCTTCAAATCACGGAAAGTAAGCGGAAATCACAACGTCTAATACTCTGTTTCTTTACTTTAACGATGACTGCTGTAAGATCATGGCAACAGATCAGGTTATTACAAACAACACAGACTTATGGTTTCGAACAGGTATCACTGATCACGAAAGAGTCTACGCTCCCTGGATTTGTTCCCGTGAACCCTCAGTTCTTGAATCAAGAAGACATATTTAGATATTGAATATAGTTTAAATAATAAGAGTCTAAGTGAACATAAGTCATTTAATAGTGATAAAATATAATATTACACAGAAGAGTGGTGAGGCGCGCATCTTTAAATACAGATGCTAAGGTATATGCGAATGTAATAACAGCAAAAAGAAGCTTGTTTTCATGCAATGTACATATCGCTATGGCTAGCTGATTTAAACGAACCTCTAGGCTCTATGGACATGGTGAAATCTATGCAACCAGAAAATCTCCCTAGAGGAAGAACGTACTCCTTGAGAGAACAATATAAAGGACATTTGGGAAATAAAACTTTGGTGCAAATGAGTAATCGAGTAGTTCACCAGAAACCAAGCGATCAACACCATTTGGCGAAGAACCTCACTTTTTCAATAACAAACCATTAGTCCACTAAAATCGTAACCAATTGTGAAGCTTTCAAGATTTTCCACCCATATACCATTGACAAGACCCGAATCAATGAATAGCTCAAGCATAATTAGAGGATCTCAACAGCTTCCCTTTCAACAAAACCTTTTGAATATAAATAATTTTAAATCAATCGGACCATCCAGATTAAGATCCAGTGTACTATTATTATGAATCAGCAACTTATACCCATGAAGAATACGAAGATCAATCTAATTTCCAAGAAAGTCCATAAAATTATTCTGAATATAACATTCCAAATATAAAATTCGAAGATGAGAATTTTTGCCAAGGAGCCTTGGCAATATTTACGCCATCATTCATGGGTCTCAATTGCCTTCAAAATCGTCAATAAATAGAATTGTCCGATTTGGAGTGAAGATAATCCACAAGCCTTAGCCGATTCACCATTACATCCAGAATAAATCACTGTTTAGTCCATCCAGATCATTGGTCCATTTGTCTTCAAAAACGATAATAACAGTCAATAGTGAACAGTATACAGAAATGATTTCTACCTTTGTAACCCCAATTGGAATCCCAAATAATGAATTTAGAACACAACATTAGGTGAGCTAATGGCGAGATGCGGCCGCAATTGCTGAGAAAAGTGTGTGTAAATTGAACATCCGGATTGTGCCATCCAGGCATTGGTGGCCAAATACTATCGGCTCATGGTGAGAACCTCTGCTAAACAATTTACAAACGTTCATAGTATTCGCTTCCGTCATCATACTATAACCGTCATCAAACTATTCCGTCAGTACACTATAAAATGATTGTACATTTTCGTACCGGGAGTAATTTTGCTAAAAAATGACGTCATGTACGTTAATAATATTCGAATATCGAAAACAAAATTATATATTTTACCTCCGCAGTATTAAGGCGTGGTGCGAAACCGCGATAAGCTGTTTAAAGAAAAAATACATTTTCTTATCATTTTTGACAAAATATTTCTTATCAAATTTTATGTTATGTAAAAAATTGTATGTTCTACGAGTATGTAACGTGACATTACGTGTTATCTACTACACTCAATATACAGTTGGATTAAGTGGAGTTTAACCTATCGGACATGTGATTTATTTATTGGCATGTTCACTTGACTGCCTTCTGCTTCGTCTTGAAAGGCTACGCTTCCTACGGCCGCGGTGAAACATACAATTTTAGCATTTATGACCATTAGTGATTTAGGTCTTTCTCTTCAAGTTCTTAACTAGGACTAGGTAAAACTCATTTATTAGCTCCTGTTATCGATGTCGACAAAAGTTTTTAGATCTAATCTGTTTTCATTAAAGTCAAAATAAAAATAATAATCGACTAGATGTCCGCTACGTATTCAAAATAAGATAAAAATTAAACAAACAATAAATATATTGACATTTGAGTGATTGATCTCTGAGTGGTTGTCTATGTAAGATGACAGTTGGGGAAAAATTTCCATATTATTTCTCGTCATTTTCCGACGATATAGGTTATATATAGTTTTATCAGAATCGGGTTGCATCCAACATACAGTGGCGGCTAATATGATTCTAATACAAGATTGTAGTTTGATAATTTCCAGACAAGCATTTTGGTTCAGTCAAATTTGGGTTATAACCAATTTTTTTCAGTAAAATAAATTTTACAGTAAACCATTATTGGTCAGAATTATTTCTGGTAGTAAATTTTTAATAATTTTTTTTTTTATATAAATGTTGTATTCGAAACACTCGAAGAGATATGATGGAATGAAGAATTTGGATGGATTCTCTAGTTGATGATTTTGTTTTATTGGTGCTGCCATATGAAATATTTTTGTAGTGCGGCGAATTCAATTTTTTTTCTTTTATTATGTGGCGAAACATAAGAGGATTAATTAAATTTTATTTTTGACCGTTTATCGAAACAACCATTTTTGAGTATAAATAAAACAAATACATTTGTGGTGAATTATTTATGTGACATTAAATCGTGTTGTCGACTATTTATTACATGCATTCCAGATACATGATTCTGATAGTTTCACTATTCAGGCTTCTTCCTTATTTAAATTCGTTTAGCTGTTCTCCTAGCAAGAACTTATATATTTTTTTGGGGATTTTAAACCAATTTTCATTACCTAGAATTTGTTGCTCCAATTAGTTTTGAGTGTAATTTTCACTATACCTACAACCGAAGCTTTCCTTGCGTTCCTTCATTCGTCAGATAGATGATGCTTACTGCCTTAGTTGGTCGTGGATCTATACGATATTACTCCTTAAACAATCCGAGCACATCCAAGTGGCTGGTTCTATTGGGGATAAGTGTGTATTGGCCAATTTGATTAATTATAGAGTTCCAGTTACTGTTGGGAATGCGAGAATAAGTCGTTCAGATCTTTGTCAACTCTGTCATTAAAGTCACTCCCAAATGTTTGAGGTCATTTTAACTTTATAACCCTTTGAGATATGTACATGGTCTATAGTCTTCACTACCAATGAGCATTTCGTCCAAAATGGTTAGATGCGTTACTCCGGACAACAATTTATTGCGTCAATCCAACCTACTTATTGCATATGCAGATGATATCTGCTGTATGATTGGCCTAAATCCTGGATGACTTATGTCACTCATAGTTCCAATGTCACATATCTACCAAGTGACAGAAATTCAATATTATATTTCCTTATATTCCCGGTAGTCGATATATGTTTAGATAACGTTGGTAAATATTGAAAACAGTTTCACAGTACTGAGTCAGTTGCAGAAAATTGCGTATAAAATTCGTGAAGCGATACGACGTAAGCTCGTTCAATGGAAAATATTTCTGTTGTGGCTGAAAGTGTGTATCAATTTCCGTGCACGTTAATCCGAACGTTTTTACACAGACTTCGGTATGAAGAACTGCAACGCCCAACTGGCTCAAGAATTGGATTTAGTTGATCATCTATTCCGTTTTCATACTTTGTTCATACTCTTCTCTACAACAAATTCACACATGAAAATTCAGCAGAAGCCAATAAATCTGAAACTATTTACTATTTGGAGTGGAAAGGCATCTTGGGGCCTTTTTCCTAAATGAACGAAGTGCGGCCCGAACAGTCATTAGCTACCGCTATCGTACCATGTTAGCTATCTATTTATTCCTTATGTTTGCAGACTTGGCCGATATAAGGGTCCAACGATACAATTGACTGTTTGCGCTTTATCTTCGTAACTACCATTCTTTCGGCCGATTTAGCGATGTAAATTGGCCGTTTCGGAGATTTGACTCTGTTGGACTATTATTTTATAGGATTTGTCAAGCACAATCGACGTTTGAGGCTTTAAAAGTGATAATTAAAGTGACTATTAGTGAAATTGCTTTGGATTTTATTAAATATACATTTTTAAAACTAATTTAACAAGTTTTAAGGCACTCCCATGTAGAGAAGGTATGGCTATCGGCCCGATTCACAGTTGAGCGACTAAAATAAATAGTTTTTTACATGTAAAAACGTGCAGTTTACATAAGATTATTTTTTACATTTTATATATGTAAAAGAACTGATGCGCCATCTCTTATCAAATAAAATTGTAAATAAAGCACCATCTGTTAAAAAATCATCTTACTATTTTAGATGACAATGTTGACAACGTATATAAAAGAAACGCAACGTCTAACGAGCTGTTGCTTCTAATCAGCAAAGAAGAAGGTTATGTCGCACTGATGTGGCAACCAAACTGGTTGATATGCCTATAATTGTGGAAAAATATACATTTTTAAATTCGTCCAAGGGAATTATTTACAGTTATGACCTTGACACAGAAGGAACTTCAAAGTGAGAAGGTCAGAAGGGTAGAGCGTATTAAACGAAAAATTAGTGAAGAAATAAAAGATACACCACTCTACATTTTAACATTCAACGCCATCGAGCTGCCATTAAGTATAAATGTGGGATTTATAAAATTAGACGTTAGGCTATATACACCCAGTCCTATACGGTGCCACAATTGTCAGAGGTATGGAAACACCAAAAATAAATGCTTCAGAACACCAGTATGCCCAAAATGTGCCAAAAAAATAATCAATGAACATTAGGAAGCAGGCAGTTAGATGTGCTAATTCTCAAAACGAGCACACGGCTAAAATTAATAAGTAAGAGAGGAGGTACTCAGGGTAATGTTTATGTGAATAAGCTGTTTGATAACCGTCGATCTTGTGGGAGTAAAGTTTTCACATCTACAGTTTAAAGGTATGATTGCAGAAAGGTGTTCCTTGATTGAGAATGTACGAGTAAATGAATATGATACGAAGTAAATGAACATACGAAGTAAATCTCTAGCATCCATTAACTAGAGATGTACTTCGTATGTTCCAGGTGAATCTGTGGAAAAAATGGAAGAATGAATTTGTACAAAATCCTCAAATAAAAGGCAAGAAGAACTTTGAATGGTGTAGTGTCCTAGTGTACATTCTTTCCCCACAAAAACATCCACTTAGAAACATGGACACATCCACGTAAAACATCCCGAAGCCAAATTGACCATGTGTTGATTTCAGAAGGGCGGGCTCGGATTGTCCAAGACGTGAGATCGTATCGGTCGTCAACCAAATTCGAAGGCAGTGACCATTATATGGTCACTGCAAAGCTACGATAGAGATTTTCGTACAAGTCAGGGAGGACAGGAGAATATACAACGCGATTCTCCTGTGAAGGTCTGATAAATAAAAAAACGCAACGAAAATATCAAGATCTTGTCAGCAATAGCATTTTACGATCCAATTATCAATCTGATGATGTGAACAGTGTCTGGGAAGTATTGAAAACCTCGGTTGTCGATGCTGCCCAGCACACTCTCGGTATAGTGAAAACTTAGCCCAAAAATGATTGGTTTGATGAGGAGTGTCGTCTTGCTGTTAAGCAACGCAATATAGCCTACAATGAAGCGCAGACTCTGTTTACAATAGCAAGAAAAAACTAGGCAGTTCTTGCTAGAAGGCCAGCTAAACGCATTTGAAGACTGAAAAAGCGGGAATGGTGGAAGGCTAAGGTCTTAAGAGTACGCAACAACTCAGCAATGAGCACATTCGCGTGGTTTCTTGATATACGTTTTTTGAAATGTCAGTTGAAAATACTATTTGTATCAATTAAAATTGTAAACATCTTCTGTTAATCTGCCCAAGATATAATTAATGTTAAATCACTTAAACGAAATATATGAATATGAATTTGTTAAAAATGTGTAATAGTAGGCATTTTATGGTCCCCCGAGAATATTCGTTTGGTTTGTTTGTCTGTATAGCAAGCAGAGTTAAAACTATATATCGTTTGTGTGACCTGTTTATCTGCTCAATGAAACTGCACCGTCACAATATCGTTTCGTTAATATTTGTAGCATCGCAAAGGGTCCTGAATAATAATTAATTTTATATTTGATCTATTTGTGTGGTTTTTTGGTCAGGTTTGTATCACGAGAGAGATTTATAGCAGTTATAGTTGAAGTTATTTTCCATTTCATCACTACTTAATCATGGAATAGCCTCGACACAAAGACCCAACTGATAAAAGTTTCGAAAAGAATTAAAAGTATGTTACTGAGATGCTAGCATACATTTATGAGTTTACTAGGTGAATGTTGATGTCTTCCATTTCCCTTATATAATGGGTTTGGATAATTTACTCGATATTGGTTTTCAAAACTCTTCTTATAATGTCTATCGATATATGTAAGTGTTCCATAGAAAATATTAAGAAATTTGGAAAACAATTTTTCTGAATTAAAAACAATTTTGGTTTTACTGACCTGTTAATACTCTGGCCAAGTAGTTTTACAACAACATTTGAGAATTCTACATTCAGTTGAATAGTGTAGTATTGTGTATAGTAGCGTTAAATCAGGTGATTTCCCGCCGAAAAAAACACTCAAATTATTTTGTTGGCCATCCAAGGTATAAGTTTTCTATTTTCTATTCTCTATAATTCTGGTAGTGTTTGATTATTTTCGCTGTTATCAGGTCGTATCCAGGGACTTTTTTATCTTTAAGATTTTCATATTCTTGTTACTTCTTCACCTCGTCAATTTTGCTTACAGGTGTTAACTCGCCTATTTTGTTTACTGGTGTTAAATATGCATTCTCTGCCTATGCGCAGTTGGTGGTTTGAAGCTAATTTCTAGGTGTTCGGCAAAATTTTTGTTTATCGCCGCGAGCCCAGGTTCCATCAACCATTTTTATGGGTGGCACTTGCAGTTAAGGTTTTTCAGACCTTTAGTGGCCTTCAACAATGAATAGTCCGTGTCAGGATACTAAGAAAGCTAGCTACTGACTCAGTCTTAATCTCTTTTATAAGCAGTTTGTTTAAGTTTGTTACACAAATTGTTTAGGATTGTTTTATCTTCAGGGGCTCTAATTCTTTGTAAAGTCTTGCGAGTTTAACCAAGTCTTCAACTTCAACTGGGTCGCTTTTATTATTCTGTAATATACCTTGCTGGATGGGAGTTCTTTCCCATGCTTTTCAGTTCTTTTTCTATCATATTAGCGTTAGAGATCAGCACTTGTAGATTGAAACCGTGGAACTTATAATCATTAAGAATAGAGAATGATCCAATGATAGTCCTTCTTCATTTTCGATTGCTAAGCAATTTTCGGAGATACCTCTTGATAACTAGAAGTATAGAAGATCAGTAATTTTATTTGAGTCAATTGGTTGACTTTCTGGAGTGGAACTCAAATATAATGTTCTGCTTCCTTCAAATATAGCTCTCTTCTTTTAGGAGTAGTTTGATTTGATTCCCAGAATATGTTTTTTTTGCATTAAAGTCGACTCCAATAATGAAATTGTTACCAATCGAATGGAATGAACACATTATCGCACTGGCCAAATCAGCTTCACGTAAACTCAAGTTCCTCAATAGATGCAGATGGTTTTTTAAATCGCATCAGGTTCTCCAGATATATAAAACCTTTATTAGACCGTGTATAGAATATTGCTGGCAGGTTAAGAGTGGAGCATATGGCACTGCTCTTCAGTTGCTGGATAGAGTTCAGCGTTGTGCCATCCGAATAATACGAAACTCCAGACTTACGAAAGATCTAGACAGTCGACAACACCGCAGAGATGTTGCAGAACTCTGCGTGGTCTATAGATTAATAAATGGTAAATGTTCTGCAGAATTAAAGGAGAAAATACCACCATTTGTTACGCCATGGCGGGTAACACGAGGAACGGTTAATGCGCATAGGTTTACGGTGAAGCTGCCGAAACCTCGAACTGAAGATGCAAATCATCATTATCATCATTTAGTCCATCATAACATTTAATTTCTCCAATGTAGATGACAATTTAAATTCAGCAGTGCCCAGTGATGAATGAATGACTAACAGAACTTTTCTCTATAGTGTTTTTACTGGTTTCGTCTGAGCGATCGTTATTTGTGGAAAGATGCAGTATTCGCAGTCGATGGTTGAAACATCAACAAATAGAGCAGCTAGCGATACTGTAACTTAACAGTTGACTATTTTGATTTTATGTTCGAGAAAATGTTTAAGCTCACATCACAAAACTTCTAGATTTGACTATACCATGCATAAGATAACGTTGATGAGTTACAATTCGACGGTTTTTGACCTAATACTCTGAAGTGCATTACTCAAAGTCAGTACAGTCTTTTCAAATCAGATAACAAACGGTTCAGGAAGGCAATCAATATATTTCTGTATACAGCATTTAAGTTATTTAAGGTTTTGAAAGATGGTTTCAATCTTTCAAAACCTTAAATAACTTAAACCTTTTCAAACAGCACAAAGATGCATAATGAATATGAATGTAAATCATAGACGAAATGATCTAATATTTAAGACGACTTCTTGAAAAACTGTGAACAGAAATGTATATTTTATAGATATAACAAGACAGTTACGGTTCAAACGTGCCAATTTGTTAATGTGGCCATGTTTTACGATTCCATTCTTAATGTTGTACCCGCCAGTATACAAAAAGTTATTAGTGCAATACTGGCCATTTTGTAGTTAAAATTCATAAGTTAATGAGTTCTTGCCTTTTTGTTCCCAACTCCGAGCGGTAAGTATGTCAGGGACACTGCTACTGGTACCCAACTACTTCGAAGCCTATTCACACTGAAAACAACTATCCAGGAAACTTCTACTCGAATTATTTTCGAGTCATATTTTAATTGATTTTTCAATTTAATCACTGTTCCTTACTTTCAGAAGCTTACTAAAACGGATATTCTATAATTGTAGAATGTATAGATCACAGCTTGAACCACGAAAATATACGAACATGTATGTTCATCTCAACTTACTTTTATCATTTATAGCTTGAAGATTTCATTTTAAATCCCAAACATCAGAGACATCTAAGTTAAATTTATTGTCATTACTGAAAATACATTTTTTTTATTTTTTTTAACCACGAAACGTTTTGGAAAATAACAAACGTTTTTCACTAATCAGATACGGGTTTCACATTACAATCTAAAATTGGTTAAAACGAACGAGTCGCAAATGAACCGTAAAGTTACCGAAATTTCTCTTTAATAAATAAATTATTTGACCAGCTATGTGAAATAGCCACCATCTGGTTGGAACCACATATCATCCAATTTCGTGATGAAATCCACACCTCACGGTCACTTGTGGTTGTTATCGATTCTCTTGAAGCTCATGTGGATTATTTGGTGTTCTATATAACTGCCTCAGGTACATCCAAAAGTTTAACTTGCTTGTTCGTGAACTTCATCATATGGTAAACATGTTAACTTTGACTGACAAAATGACATTGACAGATGATAATAAATGTTCGAAATACAAACTGGTTAGGTTTCTATATTCAAAAACTGGATATAATAAAATGAACCCTCATTAGTTTGTGCATATCTTAACGATCTGTTTTGTAGCCCAAGCTCTTCATATCCTACGCTGAAGCCATATACAGAAATCGTTAAATAATGCTATTTTATAAACTAAACCTAATTGATGAGACCGGGAAAAACTTTAACCCATTTGAACCCAAATCAACTTACAGTACATCCACCACGCATCATGTTGATAAACAAGTACATTTAAGAATATCCATCCTTACCTGAAATTAGACAGAAATAAAATTATTAAATTTTTTTGTAAATTAATAGTTAAGAAAAGTGTTTCGTGCTTATATCTGATCCTACCACTTATACGTTGACATAAATTCACACTTCTGCATACTACACCCATGTTAGATACATAATATGCGTGCGACACTGTTTTGTGTCCATTCTGACCACCATACACTAAAATCATAAATTTTAGTGAAATTTTTCTTCAATTATAGTAAAGTTATGCAAATAGTGTGTGGTGTGGTGTATATAAATTACTCTCGTCGAATGGTAAATATTTACATTGTAGAAATATAACTATACGTGGTGTTATGTTTACAATAACAATACTAACACAATGCATCGAACTGCATAGTTTTCAAGAGCATAAAGTTTATTTTGTTCAGTTCGTTCACAGTTAAGTGAAAATCATTTGAGGTGAAAAAAAATGATTTGGTAGCCCAACCGTAGTGAAACGATACTTGTATGTAAAATATTTGAGTAATTCAAAATTTGTAAATGCGGTATCGACATATCTGTCAAGTTTGGTATGTTCGTTTGACAAATTTAATCAATTTTGGAGATGCATCTGAATATCACGATCCAAAACACTGTTGCAGTCTGAATATAGTCATTCTTTACTGAATATGAAAGGAAATTTAGTTGCCGATAACTCGATTCGGGTGGGTACATCTTCCAATGTAGTGGGGTTCAGTAAACTGATCTCATGTTAGCTTTCCATAATCTTTATTAAAAATATCACCTGAGTCAACGGTCAATTGGTTGGAGTACGCGGTGTGTAGTAGTGGTCGAAAGAGAATCTGGTTCAAATCCAAACGGAGACTATATGTAATATTTTTATCACTTCAAGTGATCATGATAACAGACAACACTACAGTACCGCATAGACACATCTCGAAATACTCGTATACTACACCGAAATTTATGCACCAGTACATCGACTGTTGTTGGCAGAATGGCAAGATCGAGAATCCATCCGATTTGTATATACACAGTGCAAAATCGCTATATTGGAGGTCCAATTTTAACCAGTAAAGTGAAGACTAATGACATAGCCTAAGCGCCCACCAGTGACAAGCGGCTAACCTTTTATAATTTAAGAGTTTATTGAGTGAAATAAAAAAATTATAAATTTAACAAACTCTTGTCGTATCAATTTTGATAAACGCAGTTTACTTAGGCATCGAAATCTAGCACCACGGGTTTAAATTTCAGCCCATTATTGTTAGTTCGCCTATTACTAATTCCATTTCTGATTCGCTTCATTCAAATGTGATGTCTTTGAATCTTACTCAACCTCACCTCAAAAAGTTGCTGATGTAATCGAATCGATCACCATAATACTGGTAGGTAAATATACGGTACGTGATCGCATTCAAACTGCGATCAACATCGTTGTAGCCTGGTGTAGTGACCAGGGTCTATCAGTCAATCCTAGGAAAACTGAAATGGTTTTTTTCACTAGACGAAGGAGTCTCAGAAACTTTAGTCTTTAAAAAATTGGGGCTCACACGATCCCACTCGCTTCGGAAGACAAGTAGCTTGGGGTCTGGTTAGATCGGAAGATTACTTGGTAAAAACATATAGAAGAAAACTGCAATAAAGCGAGCAACATTTACTGGAAATGCAAACAGTCATTTGGTAAATCATGGGGCCCGAAACTTAAACGCGTGTACTGGCTATACGTTTCAGTGATCAGACAGTCTCGTTTGCCGCATTCATTTGGTGAACTAGAACAATGAGCGAGATTGCAGGGAAACCTCTTACCCGCCTTCAAAGACTTGTTAGTCTTGGTATAGTAGGAGTTATGCATTACACTCGTACTGCAGCTCTTGAGATAAATGTGGGTCTGCTGCCGCTTGATCTGTGCCACTCGCCTACAACACAAAGACAATCTATTTGGCTCTTCGGGGCACTGTCAAATAGAGAGAGGTGGGCCGGCACACAACTGCCCACATGCCATCAGACATTATGGTGACGAAGCACGTCTTCGGGAAATTATTTCATATAACTATTAATGGAAATCACATATGGAACTATTACAGCTGATCCTACCCCTCCAGCAACGATATGTTAATCTTTACTGACTCAGAATGCTGTAATCTAGCTGGTGCTGGGTTAAACATACAAAATCCTGACATTGTATTATCTATCCCGCTTGGTAGGTTCGCTATTGTTTTTCAGGCAGAAATTGCTGCAATGCAGAGATTTTCGCATCTGCATTCTTTGTGACGGCCAGGCTACCCTAAAGGCGATTGGTTCAAATACTGTTTTTCTCGAAACTTGTTTTGGAAACGATACGTGCCTTAAATCGACTAGGCAGACTGAATAAAGTTAACTTCACTGGATACCCGCAGTCACATAAGTATCAAAAGGAATATATTGGCCGATAAATTGGCCCGATTGGGTGCGACATCCACCTTTGTGGGACCTGAGCCCACTCTAAGAGTGACGTCACTATCTTTTAACAAGAAATTGATTTTTACTTTGGAGATCTGCACCAAAAGAGTTGAGATAATCTTTTGATCAGCAAACCAGCAAAGATCCCAGTTTTCTTAAACTATGATACACGCACTTTAAGGATCCTGCTAGGCATTTTTACGGGGCACTGCTCCCTGAATAGTCATATAAACTGTTCGGCGCTTTTTGTGCTCCTGTTCTTCATACTCTTCCCATAGACTGCACTGTTTTGGCTCACAATTCCTATTTGAGGACCAATAGACAACCTTGACGATCCCGGATATCTCGGACTTCATTAGAATAACAAACCGATTCCGGGACTGAGAGTGTACGCCTGGGAAGGGATGTCACAGTGGGCCAATTGAGCCTGAGTGACTGAGAAAAAAACAGAGGTCAGCCTTTTCATTTTTCTGCTGATTTGACGAGCAAGTTTCTCTAGTTGGTGATATTGGGAAGTTTGAACTTCTTAAGAATGTGTATAGCAATGATTGGCTCCTGCCAGAATCTCTTGAGTCAGCCTCAGGTAATACATCGCGCAAAATCACTTTATAATGATATACACAATAAAGTTTTGTATGAACATTTATTAACTAAATTAAAATGATTGACAAAACTTTAATTATGCCGACCAAATGGCGGAGGTACCGGGTTCGAATCGTGATAGGGGCAGGATGCAAAAGGGATTTTCCACCAAATGATGATGATCGGTGATGTGAATGAACACATCTATGACCCTCTATTGGAGTGCAGAAATAATGGACCGTCCCATCATCTATGTCAGTACTATAGGCTGGCATGGAGCTATGCAATGTGCAGATGGTTCTACGTAAATGGGACCTATAGCCGAACTCGATTTGACTGTAATTGTGTAAGGTAAATAAGTGAACCGTGAAGAGTTGGGAGTGCTTTGAGCCCCAAAACAGATTGGAAAGATAAAAACCAACCAAAAAAAAGAGACAGCTGCGTTTGAAGTTATTTTTTTTTTGTAGTTTTCTTATCTTTTTTGTTAATATCAACACATACTCTTTTCAGTTTATCATAAGTGAATAAACCACGAGTTATAGCGTACGATATACTAAAATATAAATCATTTCATGTAGAAATATTTACCATCGGTTAACCATTTAAAAATACTAACAACTCGTATCAATAAACTCCTCATATTTTTTGCGGCTATTACAGGCAATTATTGGCCCGTACCGTGTCAACAATCTGAATGCAACGGTTTTGATCACGAGCCAGCTCTTCATATACCGTTGCAAGCAACCAAAAGATGACAGATCGCTTACTATGCCGTGGACCCATCGTCACTTCCCTATACCGAATGGCGGTTCCCCCTTCAAAGATCGCTGTATCATTCGATTCGGATCAGTATGCAGAATGTAACCGAGCCAGCGTACTCGTTGTCCTTTAATTTCATGCACGATATCAGGAATTTGTATTAAATTCCTGATCCTTTTGGCCCATAAATCACAAACACGATTCTTCTCTCGAATGTTAGAAGCCATCTTCCGTACTCATCCGTCAAGGTCCAACTCTCACATTCATACATGACAACGAGTCTGATCAACACTCTGTATAGTTACAGCTTATCCGTATTTGCAAGATATTTTGATTTCAGAAAAGGGCGTAGAGGATATAAAGTCGATTGCCAGCGCCAAGGCGAGCCATGATGTCCTCTCTCAAACTATTATCGTATGAGTAATGAGAGATCCAAGATACTTGAATATCATCACTGCCTCAAACGCCTGGTCACCACTACTACAATCAATTGCTTGGTCTCAAAAACCAGAGATCAGATATTTGGTTTTCGATTCATTGATTTGGAGACCAATGAAAGCTGAACACTATTCCAGTAAACCAAGTATCTCTTTCACTCCTGATTTAGTTCAATCACACAGATATCGTCTATATATGCATAAGTTGATTGATTTGTCGGAATAAGATATTGTTCTGAGATTAAAAAGTATCGGGGACAGCGCATCTCTTTGTCGAACACCAGAAGTTCTCGATAGCCTGTTCTCAATATTTTACACAACATTGCCACTGCGTTAAGTCATTTTACACAGATGAACGTATTTCTTTGGTATTCTTAAATATTCAAGCCCATACATAGGGTTGCTTGAAATCTAGGAATACATGGTGTACAACGCCAGACGTTTCGTGGTACTTGGAAAGAATCATCCATAGCGCGAAAAAACTTGATCAGTGACTGACCGATTTGGACGGAATCCTCCTTGGTAGTCACCAATAATTTGTACTTGACACTTTGAGATAATGAGTTATCGCAAAGTACATCATTCTTTCCCCATTTTCGGTCGCAGTTTCGTGTCAAGAGTACGGACCTATATTGTTACATAAATCGGTCTGATTTCTGCCAGCTAAATCACCAATTTAACATCGTGCTCAGGTATAGAACAAATCAGATTGTCCAAATTATTTTGGGGTTAGCTTACATCAGTGGGCGCAATTACACAGTAAATTGACAGGTTAGCTAATCTTATGCGTAAGAAAAGCTAACACATTCGATTATCGACGTTTGAAAGTGACACCCTTTTTTACCTGTGACACAATCAGAAATCCAACTCCAAGATTTCCGAGGTCATCTCCACTGTGTAGCAATGTATAGCCTTGAGACACATGGTCTCCGCTTTTAGGCCATCGAGTTCCTTGGAGTGTTACGAGTTCCAGCCGATACTTTCATACATGTGATGAGGCCGTCTAACGCATCAATTTTTCTAAGTGACTGCAAGTCCACGTGCTGATCCTCAATATCGTATCCTGGTTATTAAATTGGGAGTCATAGTTGTTTTGACGGTTTCCTATTTTTTCCGTTGGTTGACATTATTATTATTATTATTATTATTTTTAACTTTCTTTATTTCATGATCTTACAATTATTTCATATAATACAATTTATACTAAATTTAAACATTTATACATAAGGTTAAAAAAATAAGATCGAGATAAAGTAAAGCTCCGTTAGATCTAGTCTGTAGTGGAGCATAGATAAACTTAAAATAAATTAAACAATTTCTAATCTCCTTTTCGAATACATGGCGTCGATCAGGGGGAAGTTCTTTAAGATGTTTAGGTATCATATTAAACCAATACGGAGCCATATATAAATAAAATCGTCTACACTTTTCATAATTACAAAGAATATAAGCAAAACTGTTGGGATTACGTAACTTATAAGTATGGGTTATCCGATTATGGTGGCTGGTACTACGGACAAAGAACAGTTTTAAGACTTTATAAACGTAAAGATACCTTAATGGACGAATGTTTAACTTGCAAAAAAGGGGAACTGTGGCAGTGGTTCGAGGGCAATTATAGATTAGCTTAATGTTTTCTTCTATTATCGAGATGGGATTTCCAGTTTAGCTGCGAGTCAATAACAATACCCAAATATTTAAACTCATTGACAGCCTCTAGTTCAAAGCAGTGAGAAGCTCAGTTTTTCTTATCGCACAAGTAATTATGATACCTGATAGAATCTGGGGCCACCGTAGTGGTGGAAAATCCAAAACGCATGAATCTGGATTTGTTGCTAATAGTGAGTCTGTTGTAATAAAACCATTTACTGAGTTCTGTCAAATCCTCAGTAAGTAATTGTTGAACATTATAATTCGTATTCGTTGGGGAATATATTAAAGCTAGATCATCAGCAAACACAGTAGCATGGCCGAGGAGATTAATTTCAAATATAGAATTAAAATATATTAAGAACAATAGTGGTCCTAGTACAGAACCCTGAGGTACACCGCAGTTCAAATTTCCAGGCTCACTAACGATTTCGAAGGTAGCTGCCGAACCATCCCAAAATCTTACCTCTTAAGCCTATGCTTGATAATTTAGACAGAAGAATGCTGTGGTCAACAGTGTCAAATGCTTTCGAAATGTCAACAAAAAGTGCTGAAGGTTTCAGTGGCTTATTTAATGTGAGATATATGTGACTCAGAAAATTTAGAAGAGCATCTTCCGTAGATTTCCCATCCCTGAACCCGAACTGCTTATTATTTAAAAATTTAATGTGGTCAAGATAGCAACCCACTCTACGTTTGATCAATTTCTCAAATATTTTTGAAAATGTACTAAGCAATGAAATTAGCCTGTAGTTATTTAATTTAAGCACATCATCTTTTTTATAAACCGGTAGAACAACAGCAATCTTCAATACATCTGGAAATTCGCCACTCTCCAAGCTCAAGTTGAAAAGGTATTTCAGAACGTCTACCAAAAACCAAGAGCAGTTTTTGATAGCAAAATTGTCAACTTCATCATACCCCTTGGATGATTTGTTTTTTAAATTCTTAATCGCATACACAATTTCGAGTGCACTAATTGGCTCAAAAAAGCAAGAGCTGCTAAAATTTTTTGGAGTTCAAGAATAAAACGATTTCTATCATCCAGAACTAAGTTAGAATAGTGAGATGACGGGGAAATGTTAGTAAAAAATGTATTAAATTCATTTGATAGCAGGGTGGACTAGATAGCAGGGTGTCCGTTTGATGTTTGTAAATTTGATTAATTTGGTATCTGTGATGGTTTCTACCTAAAACATCATCTATGATTTTCCACGCAATCTTGGGATCAGTACCTATTTGCTCAAACTTACTTCGGTAATAATTACATTTAACACTTTTAACTTTTAAATTAACAGAACGCGAAAGATTTTTAGTGTACTTTTTCAATCTAACATTTCCTGGATATCGTCGCAATTTTTTAGAGAATTTTTTAATTTAGAAATTTTGCGCAAGAGATTAGAATTCATCCATGGTTTTGATGCTTTTCTCTGTCCAATAACAATTTTTTGTAAATGTGGGCGTCAGAGCCGTCACCGTTTGGCGGATATCTGGAAGCAAGATGCGCAACGAAATTAAATTATGATCAGAAAAATACAAAGGTAAATTATCTACAATAAATTCATGAGCAGTATCAGTTTTTGCAAACACATGGTCGAGACAAGCACGATCCTCAGTTGGTTCATTTACCAGACTGAGGAACCCATTAGAAGCCAGCATCGATAAGTAGTTAAAGGCCTCGAAGTAGTTGAGAATGTTAACATTAATACCACCCAGGATAACAATCTTGTTATTGTTAAACAATCTTGTCATTCTTAACAGTATTGACCGTCAGTCCAGATATCCAACCAGATTTAGCCGCCTCCTTCGTCAAGCTCTGGATTCCATGGTGGTATTCAATGGGTTTCATGTTTTGTTCGAAATATTTACGAAACATGAATGCCCCCACCGCTAGGGCTAATGATGTAACATATAGATGTATATGATCAAATTAGAAAACTCCCAACATACCAACTAACAATAACTACCAATAACAATCTTAAATTGTTAACGTAAAAAGGCAAACTATTACCTTTTGGCTTGTGCTTCTCCTGCCATATCATTTGGTGGTGAGAACCTTTGGTAAACATTTTGCAAACATTCTTAGTATACGATTCCATCATCAGATCGTCTTAACTAGATAGCGGATCGAGAATATTCAAAATTCAATACTCCTATAATGGACCGGTTAGCAATACTTTATTGTACATGCATGCATCAGGGAGCATGCATCAGCCTTATTAAAATAGCTTCTATAGAGACAATCCGAAACGACCATGACCACCGTCGATGAGAATTGATAATTAAATTAAACCAATATTTAAGTTTTTAAATTTTATTCATATTTAATAATTATACAAATAATTAATTAATTAATTTTAACTTAACCTAAATTTTAACTATAATCGACCTCGAATTCATCCGAGTCATTCGGTAAATCGTTTTGATCATGAAATATATCGAACACTTCATCATTTCTGAAATATTCTAGTTTGACTGTCACGTTATCTACAAAAACACTCTTAATTCGTATATTGTGCCAGTCAATCTGTTTGTGATTCAACGGATTATCGGACCATTCAATGTCAAACAAATTAATTAAAGAAACAGCAACCCCATCCCTTAAATCGTTCAGCATTTCATCTAAACGATTTTCATATAGTTTGGCTATAAGTTCAATATAAAAATAATAATCGATTTTATGTGCCCCGGTGACACGTATACGTTGGCAACGTGGTGCAGCTGTCCAAACGTCTATAAGATTTTGATTTGTAATCGGACAATCCACAAAAAATATCGCATTGTCAAAATCTAAATATTTCAAACCTTTTAAAAATTCGGGAGTAATTGATATACCAGGAAATCTTAGTTCCGAATTGAATTTTGTAGGATTATTCGTTGTGATGAGATCTGTACATATAAAGTGGGATCTATAAAAACTAACTTGGTTAAATCTTTTTAACATTTTCACTACCGTCGTCGGTTCAATTTCTACATCCCAAATATTAATATTAGCTTCCGAGTTGAATGGATAATTGGAGGGAGTATTAACACTTTCATTCGATAAAATACGACAACGCTCGAGCACTATTCTACTTGCATATTTTGATATTTTTATTAATACTTCTGCATCAATATCCATGTTTTCAAATCTTGCGAGGGAATATCGAGATGATTTAGCAATTGAATCACTTTGCATTATGTGATCATGATTTGATTGGATTTGGCAGTTATTAAATTCAATTGAAGCACGCAGTAATGGAATTATCAGCAGCAAATCAATTTTCATGTTTTTAAAAATAATTTTACGATCTGTAAATTTCAGTGGAACTATAGTCGATGGCGATAAGTTTATACGGCGTCCATTGAAAACAGTATAACTAGAATTAAGGTTGTATAATGTTGAAAAGGTTGGTATATCAAACTTCATATTTCGAAAGGTTAGATTGTAGGGACACCTGTCAATATCTTTATTTTCATTAACCATCATTCTTAACATTTTGGAACGTTTATTGTTAAACAGCAAAATGCAGCCAGTAAAGCTGACCTTGAGTAACTTTGAACATTTACATAACCATTTTACTAAACGATTAAAATGAAAGGTGATATTTTTAAAACCAATTTCGAATTTGTAGTCTTTTTCAACAAAACTATTCAGAATGCAACTACTGATACGATTATTGTATGATCTAAACTGAATGATAGAATCGGAAATGTGGTCAAAATCACTCAAAACTTTTTCTAAAAGCGTATGCAAGAAATCAGTTAAGCGATCAGACTTACACTTCGCTCGAAACGTTATTTCAATAAAATATGGTGGACATCCAATCATCGAAATGTCCTCGTTATATAAACCAAATCTGATATCGCTATCCAATCGAAGTTCTTTGATTGTTATAGAATCCGGCTCAATTAAGTTTCCACTGTCATGGCATAGCACAGTTACTGAACAAACAGTTATATTTTCAGGTGATATTATGTCCAATCGAAATGCAGAGTTTTTATTCAGGACTTTACGTTTTATTCTTCCGTTTCCGAATGCAATTTTGTCTTCTTCCTTACTGTTTAAAATTTTATTTAGCAATCTAACTTTAGTCAAACGATCTCGATACTTGTATACAAAATATTTGAGTAGCTCCAAATTTGTGAATTCGGTAGCGTATGTGTCCAGTTTTGTATGTTCGTTTGTCAAATTTAATCGTTTTTGGAGATGCATCTGAATATCACGATCCAAATCACAGTTGTGACATTCAAAACGATGATCTTTGTTGGCGAGCTCCAATGATAGTATATCTTGAATAGTTAAGCGTGACAAAAGTTGATCATGAAAAACGGTCAACACAGAGATGTTCTCAACTTCTTTGTATAGAGGAGGTCCGGTATTCTTCAAAAACAAGAATTCATGAGATATACATATTTCTTGGTTGGAACGCCACTCTAAAAACCTCTCGTCTAACCATGCTAAAAGATCTTCAGTTAGAGTCGGTTCAAATTCATAAACAATAAGGTTATGCTTGGTACACCATTCAACTTCCATTCTGTACCGCCTAATTAAAAATTTGTGAAGATCTTTCTCTTGTAATTGTTCGTCAATTTTTGAACGCTGTTAATATAATAGAATTAAGCGAATTAATAAATGAAACTAAAAGTCAATTAACACTGGATCGTCAAATGAACGCACCACTCATAATTGATCTTAAATGGGACGTATGCATCACTGGAGATTGCGATCTATTTGTTGCTGCTTGATCTCTTTATCAGAAGGTATGTAGTTGTTACAGTCGTACGCTTGCGGGACAGAAAAAATCATTTTAGTACATAGGTAGATGGGGGTGGATGATGATACATCTGCCCTGAGATCCTCGAACCCGAAAGGTATAAATCTGATCACAGTAACCCACTATACAACTCTGACCGAGATATGGTAATTTTTACGAATGAATGTTGGGTCTGGTATTGTAAATCGTTAGATCAAATTATCTATCCGTTTTGATCAGTACGCTGTCTATCGTTTTTCAGGTGCGGAAACAGCAGCACTCTATGGGTTAAAGAGAAACTGCAGAGATCCTCGTACTTGCCCCTTCTGACAAATCATAATGACCTTTTTTTAAATTGTTTGACAGAATGAGAATGTTATCATTACTAAATATAAATGGAAACGGCTGATAACTCGGCTCGGGTGGTTTCATTTCTCACTTTTATTGGACCTAAGCAGGAGTAAGCTGTAACGTTCACTTAAACGGTCTTCACCAGATGAGATAAGGCAAACTGATCGTATGTTGACTTATGACAGACGTACTTAGAGAGCTTTGCTATGTATTCCCATTGGCAGTGTTGCGAGTCATCACAGATTGAAATTGAAAATCCGGAAAAAAATAAAACTGCGAGCTGTGCATTGAGTAATAAACGGAAACTATTGAGCACTACTCGTGCTACTGTCCTGCACATATTTCATTGCTTTGGATCACCAATCGATTTTGAAGTTCAACTAATAACTTCAAATATATCTGAAATGTCGGCCTAAAATCGTTCGCTTCAGAACGACTCTCTATATATTATGATCAATATGTTAATTGTCAAACCCCAAGGCCTTGGTCATAGAGGATCAATAATATTCACATGAATTCAAGAACTTTGGGTTACGTTAAAAAAGAACTTAGCAAAGAAACAGAGAACAATGAAGCTTAGTGAACGCCACAACATTCAGTTAGCTTCGATATGATATGGAGTCGCCTCAAAACACTTAATTTATTTATGCGAATTACAGTAAGGAAACTGTTTACAATGTCGGCCACAGAATTTTGATAGTAAATGGAGCTTTTCTTATGATTTGGGTCGATAATTTCGACACCGCCAAGCTCTACAACGAAATTTGGAATGATAATAGTGTATATGCATTGACGATTAAGTAACATTGGATTAAATATAAACTTTGAGTGGTGCGTTAATTCTGAAGTCCAGAGATTTTATAACACTTACTAGTGTTTTATTTCAAACATTCAAACGACAACCGTCGCGATTATTTTTTCGCGCAGACTAACAACCAAAGCCACTTACCGCAATTTTTCCTTTACGAACATGATACGTTGGGTTACTTTTCCACGGCATTTTATATTTTGCATTTTCAATTAATAACTGAATTCTTATTGGATCGCTATATGAACTCATTCGCCATTCATCTTCATCATAATAAATTTCAACACACTTCACGTGATTTATATCAAAGTGATACAACCGTTCATAAATTATTTTAATGCAGTTCAATTCTCGCAACCCATTTGTTAACATCTAAACGCATAGAGAGGGGCAAAAGATTCTGGAACAATATTATTCAGAATTATTCAACAACATACCTCTTTGAACCAGTTAATCACATCAATATGGACATAGTATTGATCCATACAAAAACCCTTTAATTTTTCTCTATCAAAACCATCGCGATGCATTATTGTTGTATCGATTCCTGCTAAGATCGGCATTTTATGTATTTACAATATCTCACGTTACTTGCACTTCTTACTTCAACTCTTTATGGTATAAATACGATGATAATCAATTGCGACTGTGCTTTCTTATTTTATCGTTTCTACAACAATTTTATTTAATACTTAATTATCGACTGTCCAATAAATGTCCTTGATCGAAATTGTCAACACAATATATGTCAACAGCCAGACATCTTGCTTATGTGACGTCTTTGTTTTAGATAACTTTTTGCCTATACGGAAATGCACAATAAAACTTGTTGGTGGTCCTACAATTTTAAATAAAAAAAATATAACATTGGAATAGTTAATATGTAAGGGTGTTATTATATAAGGGTGAGGAGATAAGACATATTCTAATCTATAATATTTTTTGTATTTTAGAACTTATGAACCAGAGATGGTCAAGACAAACAGGATAAACTGATGAAATCATACCTTTCATGTTGAATGTTCAACACCATTTACAATGTAGATTGCCGGATCATCGGGTTGTGGCAAACCATGTTTTGGAAATGTTACTATTTATTGACAGCATAAGAAGGATTATGGTGTAATGCAGAACGACACGCAATCTCATTGTAAAAACTTATTTGAGATAATGATATTCAAGTATTGGAGTTGGAGACTGTACCAACTAATTTCGACGGTATGTATAGTTTTTTAACGGTACTTAAAGATCTGAAACCTCAAGATAATTCACAAATTTATTCGCTTTTAAGACAAATTTTCCCTGACAGTGCAAAGGAGTTTATTAATGGAAGTTGCATCTCAAGCTTATGGATACTTGTTTATAGAATTGACACAGACATGTTACGATATATTACGTTTTCCAACAGATATAATCTGCAAGATTAAATGCAGTTATTAAAATAAATATATAAAATTATAATGGAAATTTAGAAAATATATTGAAGGTCACATGTCAACGTTAGCAACATTTCTTCATTTTTTTTTTTTTTTTAACGGTTTTTACAGGCCATTATTGGCCCGTAGCGTGTCAACAATTTGACTCCATCGGTTTCGATCACGAGCCAGCTCTTCAAACCGTTGTAGGCAGTTTGAAGATGCCAGATCGCTCTCTACGCCGTGGAGCCATCGTCGCCGACAGCGACCTCTTCGCCTACCGAAAGGCGGTTCTCCCTTAAAGGTTCGCTGTTTCATTCGGTTCGGATCAGCACGCAGAACGTGTCCAAGCCAGCGTACTCGCTGTCCTTTAATTTCATGCACGATATCAGGAATTTGCATTAAATTCCTGATCTCGTGATTGAAAAGAAATCGGTAAGTGCCATCGACGTCGCGTTTTGGACCATATATCACACGCATGATTCTTCTCTCGAATGTTAGAAGCCATCTTTCGTACTCATCCGTCAAGGTCCAACTCTCACATCCATACATGACAACGGGTCTGATCAACACTCGGTACAGTTTCAGCTTATCCGTATTTGCAAGATATTTTGATTTCAGCAGTGGACGTAGAGGATACAAAGCCCGATTGCCAGCGGCAAGGCGGACCTTGATATCTTTTCCCACACTAATATCGTGAGTGATTAGAGATCCAAGATACTTGAATCTCATCACTCCTTCAAACGTGTGGTTAACACTACTGAAATCAATTGCGTCTTGGTCTCTAAAACCCGAGATTAGATATTTGGTGTTTGACTCGTTGATTTTGAGACCAACAGAAGCTGAACACTGTTCTAGTGGATCAAGTATCTCTTTCACTCCGTTGCCATTTAATCCAATCACACAGATATCATCTGCATAAGCAAGAAGTTGATTGGATTGTCGGAATAAGATGTTGTCCTAAGGTGTTTCACTTTTACGAAGGATGTATTCCAACATGAGATTAAAAAGTATCGGGGACAGCGCATCTCCTTATCGAACACCGGAATTGATTGCAAAAGTTCTCGATAGCCTGTTCTCAACTTTGACACAGCAACTTTGTGACTGCGTTACTGTCATTTTACACAGATGTACATATTTTTTCGGTATTCCTAAATATTCAAGGGCATACCATAATCTCTCTCGATTGATCGAGTCATAGGCTTGATTGAAATCTAGGAACACCTTGATCAGTGACTGACCGATTTGGACGGAATCCTCCTTGGTAGTCACCGACAATTTCCTCCGCTAGAGGAGTAATTCTTCCCAAGATAATGTATGACAGTAACTTATATGCTGTGCAAAGGAGAGCTATACCGCGATAATTCTCACATATCAAGCGATCACCCTTCTTGAAAATTGGGCATAACGCGGCCACTTTCCATTCTTCGGGCATAACTTCATTTCGCCATACCAATCGAATTAGGTCGAAAAGACAGTTCCACAAAGTTAGCCCTCCGAATATCAAGAGCTCTGAATTAATGCAATCAACTCCTGGTGAACGATTTTTCTTTAATTTCTGCATGGCCATTGTGAATTCCTCATAGGATGGATCCTCAATGAACATCTCCGCGGTCTGTATTTGAGGGTATTCAAACACAGCTTATGATACATGTGGAACATTAAGTAAATCAGAGAAATGTTCCCACCATGTATCGAGTACCGTATCGACGTTAACACAGAGGTTTCCATCCTGGTCCCGAATGGCAGTTGACCGAGATCTTAAGGTATGGTGCAATTCGGTGATTCCTTTAAAGAAACCACGCAAATTGTGCTCATTACTGAGTTGTTGTACTCTTAAGACCTTGGCCTTCCACCATTCTCGCTTCTTCAGTCTACAAATGCGTTTAGCTGTCCTCCTAGCGAGAACTGCTTTGTTTTTCCTTGCGATTGTAAACCGAGTCTGCGCTTCATTATAGGCTATATTTCGTTGCTCAACAGCAAGACGACACTCCTCATCAAACCAATCATTTTTGGGCTTAGTTTTCACTATACCGAGAGTGTGCTGGGCAGCATCGACAACCGAGGTTTTCAATACTTCCCAGACACTGTTCACATCATCAGATTGGTAATTGGATTGTATAATGCTATTGCTGACAAGATTTTGATATTTTCGTTGCGTTTCTTCATTTATCAGACCTTCACAGGAGAATCGCGTTGTATATTCTCCTGTCCTCCCTGACTTGTACGAAAATTTCCATCGTAGCTTTGCAGCAACCATAAAATGGTCACTGCCTACGAATTTTGTTGACGACCGATACGATCTCACATCTTGGACAACCCGAGCCCGCCCTTTTGAAATCAACACATGGTCAATTTGGCTTCGGGATGTTTTACGTGAATGTGTCCATGTTTCCAAGTGGATGTTTTTATGGGGAAAGAATGTACTTGACACTTTGAGATCATGAGCGATCGCAAAGTACATCATTCTTTCCCCATTTTCGGTCGCAGTTTCGTGTCGGGAGTACGGACCTATATTGTTACATAAGTCGGTCTGATTTCTGCCAGCTCTAGCATTAAAGTCACCAATCACCAATTTGACATCGTGCTCCGGTATAGAACCCATCAGATTATCCAGATTATTGTAAAATGAGTCTTTATCCTGGGATTGGCTTACATCAGTGGGCGCATGTATACAGACAATTGACAGGCTGGCTAATCTCATGTGCAAGCGAAGCTTACACATTCGATTATCGACTGCTTGAAAGTCCAAGACAGCCTTTTTTACCTGTGGCCCAATGAGAAATCCAACCCCAAGATTTCCGAGGTCATCTCCACTGTGTAGCAACGTATAGCCTTGGGACATATGGTCTCCACTTTTAGGCCATCGAGTTTCTTGGAGAGCTACGAGTTCCAGCCGATACTCTTTCATGCATGTGATAAGGCCGTCCAACGCGCCAGGTTTTCTTAATGACTGCACGTTCCACGTGCCGATCTTCAATCTCGTGTCCGGGTACTTAAGCGGGGGTTCGTTTTTTTTGTTGTTTTGGCGGTATCCGATTATTTTATTTTTGTTGACATTTTTAACATTTTTACGGTTTTACGGATGCGGGTCGTCAGCCCAGCGATCCAACCAGATTTAGTCGCCTCCTACGACAAGCTCTGGATACTGTGGTGGTATTCTATGGGTCTCATGTTTCGTTCGTAATATTTACGAAACACGAATGCCCCCAACCACAGGGCCCAACATTTCTTCATTAGGACCGCTTTATTTTAGAACATACTTTTAAAATTTATCCTATTGATGAACATTGGAAACACTATCATGATGATGATGAACATAATTATTTAAGCGACTGTACAATTGTATAACAAACACCGATCGAATTATAATAAACGATCATTATCGAGAAATGTATATGTGGATGTGGATTGTATGTATATGTGGATTGAATAAGCAAGAATGATTCAGAAACTTGAGAGGAAAAAAATTAAATAAAATAAAAGTAGCATACTTACTTCACGTAATTGGTTTAGGATAACTAAAAGTCTCAATTATATCTCGTTTAACGCCAATATCGTTGTTCCACTATGGTATAAAAGCTTTGTATCAATACTCCTCACGCACGCAGGTCTCAAACTATTAGGTGATCTACCGATGTAATTCATAAGTATACCACTTTCCACTTTAGGTCACTCGACGCACTTTCAACGATAATCAAAATAAAACTGCTAGTTACCAGTTACTAGTTAGTGTAGGGTGAGTAATACTGCCATTAATGGCATCACAAATATTTATTGTTTTTCGTTATATATTTATTATTTATTAATAAATTAGCTTTTATTTTATTTACTATCTATTTACTATTTATATACTGTTATGATTACAATTATGTATACATTTATTATTGTATAATAATTAATTTTAACTATATTTAGATTTTTATTCAAGAAACACTTTTTATTTTTTTAATTATTTCTTTTCTGTGGTCGTTTTGATTCAACTCCAAAAATTCGACTGTCTCGCACCACAATCAATTTTTTGTTTCTTATTTTATTTCTCGTTTCCTCTCCCTCCCCATCATATTACCTATACTACTATAATGTTTTTTCTAAATTTAAACCGATTGCTCAGTTAATCTATTCTGGTGTCGTCATAAGAAGACAAAATAATCGAAAACGACAATCGTTTTCCAATCGACAAATCGCTAGTACTCGCTATTGAATCGCTAGTAGTCGGTTTTTGTCTTTTCTATGGGTGATTGTAACGCAAAAAACTGGATGATATGAGTAAAACCAAAGATTATTATATACTAAAAAGATAGTTCAATCAGAGCAACATTTTAAAATACAAAAATTATTATTCCGGGTTCTGCTACATAGTGACGGGTCCCCCCGTTCTATAGTAAAACAAAACAAAACAAAATCGTTCATATTGTAAATTTTTGCTTTGGTTGGGTCATCTTTATGTAAAATAATCTTTGGTAAAACATAACCTATATTATAATGTGTATGTGTGTATAGTTTGTCAAAAATGTTTAGTAAAGTATTATGTGAGTCGAAACTTTCGATACAAAGAAAATAATAATTTTTGACACTAACAAAAACAAAACAGAACGAAAAAGCGAAGCAGTTCTATTCTTACCGCGTACAGGTGAGATTATGGGTTACTGATTCCAACTACTTGTGATAAATAGTAAAGGCACAAACCGAACTACTAGAGGTACGTCGATTGAAAGCGATTATTATTGTAGGTTTGGGTATTAATAATGAAACACAATACGAATATTTACTGAAACCAATACAAGACTTTTGTTGCAAAAAACGGGAAGAGGGTTCTCAGGGAAATGTGTATGAAGAAAATCTGTATGAGTACCTTCAATTGAAGGTAACAAAAGAGCTGATATGCTTGCTAAAAAGAGTTGTTTGCTTGAAGAAATAAATGAATATGATTTTATGGTTGCAAGAAATGTACTTCGTATGTTTAAGGTGAATCTGTAGACCAACCTGTAAACCACTATGGATAAAGTAATGCTGCACTTCTAAACCCTTCACTATCACTTGATCACAATCAAAACCTAACCTCATGATACACTTTTGTTGTATCGATTCATGCTAAGGTCTGCATGGCTAAACTGTCGAAAACAATCAATGTGACTCCGATCTTATCGTTTGTACAAAAATTACTAAATTTTTTATTTTGATTCAATTTCCATAATCGAAATGGTAAACACAGTATCATTTCATAAATTAGAGCTACTAATATCCGAACATTGGCCAGCACTGTAACAAACAAAATTTCCATTCGCTTTTGATACTATTACTGCTGGGAAAGATGAGGCCTTACTCAATATGTTGTGAAAGCGATAGAAGTTCTAACTGATCTAACATTAATCTGGTGTGATAGAAGATGTTCATTCCATTGGACAAAGCCATATTTTCTACTCTATCTTAGAAGCGCTTAAGGGAGTTTATGTATTTCAAAAATAATCCCTTGAACGTCACTGTGGAATATTTTATGGTTTTGCCATTTCTTGTATTTTACAAGATGGTTAAGGTGGAAGTTTGCTTTTGGTCATTTGAGACAACAGTGCAGAAATTCATATGACTGAGGAATGTCATGCGTATAATGTGGTCGAAAGTATTTAAGACAGTATTTCCGAAGGCCTCAAGGTAATTTTTCCACTACTCTTAGAGGAGGCAAACCTAAAATTGGAAGATGAGGAACCCATAAAAACACAAGTTGGATACTATATAGACTCGTCACTTTGATCTAGAGTCATGAAAGTCCGAAATTGCGGAGGACCGAAAAGGATACTTTGAAAACGTATTGAAAATAGCTTCAATCAGAAGAGCTGACCAAATCTAGTAAACCTAATGGATGGTAGTCTAGTGAGCGAAGCTGACTCAGGCAGCAGATAAAATAATACTCAATGAACCCATGAAAAACGACAAAATAGAAGGCTAGTTCTTTTCGAAGAGGATAATTGAAATATATAATTGAAAAGATTTCGAAATGGTAATATTTCTGCAAAATGGAAATCTTTTCTCAACGATATTCAAAAGATTGAATTCATCTGATAAACCAACTGTTAAATTTAATCGATTGTATCCTGACTGTCAAGTGTTTTTGATTCCCATAACATTCAAGCTCGAGTACCCATTGTGACACCTCCTCCCAAACCTTCACTATCAGTCCCAGCATCTGTTTGTTCTTTGAAAGAAGTCCAACATATCCGGTACTTATTGGTTCAAAGAAGTTTTCGGATAGGCGACAAGAGAATAGATTGTCCCTACGCTTGTGCTGCAAACGATCAAAGTATTAATCAAAATCTCTTTTAAGAGATAATAACATCACTCCTAAAGCGAGCTCAGATCTCAAAAGTGAAAGTTGGACCTAAACAGACCAATTTATCAACTAATATATTTCATTTGATATGCATTGGACTGGGTTTCTATTGAAGGGTAACTTCACAACGATATTTGTTGAGAATTCTGATCCAAAGATCTAGCGGTATCAGACCCACAGTTATCCCAAGAGCTGCTGTAGCTGTGGTGTACATAGCTCCTACAATACCGAGAAAAACTTGCCTTTGATAGCGATCCTCAAACCCGATTCAAAGTTCTAGGCCTCCAAATAAGTGCGAAAAACGAGATGTGTCTGATAACCAAACTTGCAAAAAGAACCATCTCAATTTTCCTAGCGTTGTCTGATAGATCCTGATCACTACACAAGGCTTCAACTTTAAGCCACTATTTACATGTGATCACACAGAACATCCATATATTTACTTACCATCTATATTTACTATCCGTATTCGGCTATGTTATCGATATAACCCTGACTGTAAACTCCGTTGTCGTTTAATTGGAATAGCAGTGAGTTGACACGACAAGAGAGGATATAAAACTCCACCCTGTGGAGGACAGTCCTTATTCTAAATCACCCAAGTCGTATCACTACCTAAGTAACTCTGTTTGATCTTAGAATGGCACTAAACCACCGTACCAGTGTGGTCTACATTCCATATCTTTTGGCTGCAGAGATGAACTGAAGAAATTGTTATCAAACACACAATCTATGTCAAATAAACGCTCCCAAAGCAAATTCCTTGTACGGCGTTTTTCATTCCGTCCAATTTTTTCATGGAGTAGTGTTGCAACAGATTTATACCTTTCTGGTACTCGTGCTGTTTGGAATGTATATGGGTTTTGTCGTAAAGTACTATTCAACCAATCGCTCTAGAAATTTAAGTAGAAACCTCTTGCCTGGTCATATCTAAGCTTTCCATCCTGACTTTTCTCAACTATCTTGGAACGTATTCTAGGGCTTAATTGTCTCAGAAGATTTATTCAAGGTGGTCTAAATTTCGGTGAAGAATTAATGATTTGAGAACGAATCTAATTTCTTTATACTTCGATAAAAGAAATGGGACCAGTAAAGAAAACCAATTCAATAAAATTAATTTTAAACTAAGCGGACCACCAAGATTTCAATCGAGAGATCTATTTTTTATAGATTCCAATTTTGATTATGAACTCGAACCCTTTACATATTTCCAAGAAAGATCTGAGAACTATTCTGAACAAAATATTCCAAATATTGAAATCTAAGATGAGGTTTTTTGCCTAGGAGCCTCGGCAATACCTACGAATACCTACGCTTAAATAATAGCCATCAAATCAAAAGGAAGATCATAATCAATCAGTTCAACGTTGTTCTCAGCAACTGCAGATGTGTCCATCCTATTAATGGAAGTACGTCAATAAACAGAGTTGTTGGATTTGAACGAACGGTAGATTTCTACCTTTATTTTAAACCCCAATTGGCTTGCATAAAACATGCTGATATAAGCATAAAAGGCTAATTTCAAATAATGAATTTAGAATCCAACATTTGGTGAGTAACTAGCGAGATATGGCCACAATTGCTGGTGTAAATTGAACATCCCGATTGTGCCATCTATAGGCATTGCTGGCCAAATGCTATCGGCTCACCGCGGATATAAATATTGTCTCTCGCGTTAACATGGTTAACTTTATCATGGTGAGAACCTCAGCTGAACAATTCGGAAACATTCATAATATTCGCTTCCGTCATCATATACTATAACCGTAATCAAACTATTCCGTCAGTGCACTATAACTTGATTGTACATTTCCGTACCGGAAGCCATTTTTCTATAAAATGACGTCATGTACGTTAGTAATATTCGAAAATCGAAAACAAAAGTATATATTATTTTATCTCCGCCAGTATAAAGGCATGGTGCGAAACCGTGATAAGCTGTTTAAAGAAAAAATACATTTTCTTATCATTTTTGACAAAATATTTCTTATCTCATTTTATGTTATGATTGTATGTTCTACAAGTATGGAACGTGACATTATGTGTCATATAATACTACTCTCAATATGCAGTTGGATTAAGTGGAGTTTAACTTATCGGACATGTTATTTATTGCATGTTCACTACACTGTCTTTTGCTTCTAATTGAAAGGGTGCGCTTCCTACGGCCGCGGTATAACATAAAATTTTAGCATTTTCTGCAGACATAGACCATTAAAGGTTAAGGTTTTTCTCTTCAAGTTCTAAACTAGGACTAGGTAAACTTTCTATTCGGATTCCCTGTCTAACTCGAGTCCTTCACACACATATTGTTAGTTGTTTGGCTAGGCCGACGCCTAGCACATTAGCCGACCCTTCTTCACCTCTAAAAAAAATTACCGTTTAGAATAAACATTAAAATATTTAAAACAAAAACCAAATGACTACTCATATGTTAAATAAATTGCACTTTGCGAGCTTTCAATTATGCGAACTTTTTAATCACGTCAGGCATATCTAAATTTTCAGCTAGATCGTGTTCAATAGAAATCAATGCCAAGTTATCTAATCTGTGTTGGCCCATTGTGCTTTGAAGAAAATTTTAATTAATTTTAGTTTTGAAAAAGACCTTTCTCTAGTAGCTACACTTATTGGTAATGTAAAGAGTAAAAATGAGAGTATAATTACCAGTGTACTGGTAATTAACGAAATAATCTCACTCTGGATTTTGTCACCTAGATATGTCGGCATAAATGTCTGGGTATTTTTAGAATTTTTCGAAGGTGTTGCGAAATCGTAGGATCAAATTTGGAAATCATTTCCACAGCTTTCAAAAAATTTAATAAATGTCCTCAAACAAAGTATTACTTGTTCCTCTTAGGGCTAAATTTTGTCGCGCTAGAAACTGAATTATATATATTATACGTTTTATTACTTCATACCAATGAATTTTTTCACGATTAAAAATTTCTTGCTCGTAGTGATCTATCGTGGTATTATTTTGAAACGCTTTTCTAAGATCCATCCATTTACTAAAATTTTTGATATTAGTCTCACTTTTTTCATGTCTTGATAGATATTGTGACAAATGTTGCCAATCTGAAAATCCAGTTGTAGCTAATAAATTGTTAGGAAAACAAAATATTTTACAGGGAAAGAAGAAAACATTATTTAATGATTCAGAATACAGTAACCAGTTTCTAGAGATTTTTTCCCCATTAGATAAGATGCGCTTATAATAAGATTCGGAAAATTTTTTTCCATTGTGATCAACAGGATAATTAATATTTCGTACTTGTGCCGGATCATTTTGAATAAGCCGTTGAATTTTAGTATTAGAAAGACTTTATTTGAATTTCGACAAAGCTCTTTTCAGTACTACAATCTGTACCTACAATGATGTTCTCTCCATCTTTATAATTTTGTATGTTGGATCCTGAATCACATTCACTATCACTTTCACTATTAATATTTGAAGATGTCGAGGGTTCTTCAAGATGTTTAACGTATTTTAAAATAGCACCTTCTGATTTTTATTATTTTCGGCTTTAAATTTTTTTGTTTTAACATATTGCGCACCGGAGGACCGTTTCGTTTTTCTGTAAGTTTGGCTGTTTTTAGGCATTGCCTGATGGCTAATTCCATAAACATATTTTCGATTTCAAACTATTATAGCTCAGACATTGCTCCTTCCGATTACCACCTTTTCCGATGGATGACACATGGCCTAGCTGACCAGCGCTTCCATTCTTACGAAGAAGCCCAAAAATGGGTCGATGACTGGATAGCAGCCAAGCCGGCCGAATTTTTTCGCGACGGTATCCGTAAATTGCCAGAAAGATGGGAAAAAGTTGTGACTAGCAATGGACAATACTTTGAATAATTCAGTTGTTACCATTTTTTCAGAATAAACGTTCAAAAATAGAAAAAATCCCGCATTTTCAATTTGTACTCCTAATATAAATATGTAATATGTAAACAATTTACTTACATGATCGGTAATTTCACGTAACGATGCACTTGTCTATTTAATTTAAGTACAATTATCAATGTATGTGTTATATAATGTAAATAATACAAAATATGTACAGTAAAGGATGTTAGATATGTATCTAATCTTAAATTTAACACTAATGTTTATTAAACTTTTATTTAAAAATAAATTGCACTTAAAACTGAGAAAATAACTACTGGTTACTGAGAAAATAATTATAGCAGTACTGACAAAATATATCAAGAGAAGTATTTTTATTCAGTACTGGAGAAATATCTTATAGGCAAAATAAAGATGGCTGATTTTTTGTGGTCAATGAATAATTTTAACATTTCGTTTTGTGTCATTCATCTTAATTCATTGAGAAAATAATTGAAATAATGAATACTTATGTTTATTTTATTTTTTTTAAAATTTATTGTTGTAGATTTAAAGAGTATTTTGTTCTTTTTTATTAAAAACCAAAAAAAAATTGAAATTTATTGGTTATGTTACACGCATCTGTCAAAATAAAAAAAAATTAAAAAACGATCTCAGTCACTCTAATGGCATTTTTAATTTTTTTCTCGCTCTTGCTTTTTCAGTAAAAAATACTGATAACATTTTTTTCATAATGGAAATCAGCCTTTACGTATTTCTCTTCACAATGACAAACCAATATCAACTCAGCAGGTCAGCAAACCAGCAAATAAATAAAAAGAGATACCATTTTTTATATTGTGTTAACTTCTCATTAACTCTCCATACTGGTTGTTTTTATTGTTTTTTCAGAAAAACAAAAGTTTTGTTGTTGTTTCGTTTGTCTTTTATTCTTTTAAGCAAATTTTAAATTTATACAGTTAGTTAGGTAGAGTATTTTGATTAAGCATGATGAAAATATTTTTAGTTATTATACAATTCAAATCCGGCCGCCCCTAGAATTTGGCCCGCGTTCGGGCACACTCAAACACGGGGTTAGCGCGGCCCTGTATTTGGCTATGTTGGGCTTTGGGGCAACGACCAACGTTGATGAATATTTATAATTAAATTAAACCCAATATTTAACTTGTTTTTTACTTTATTACATATTTAATATTTATACAAATTAATAATAAATTTAAATTATATCTAAATGTTCAATAATAATTGACCTCGTCTATATCCCAGAAATTACGTGAATTAGTTTGTTCTAAAAATATATCATAAACCTCGCCATATCTCAAATATTCTAATTTTATGACCCCGTTATCATCAAGAACACTCCTTATTTTTATGTTATGCCAGTCAATATGCCTGTCATACCTTTGGTTGTCGGGCCTTTTTATCTTAAACATATCGATCAAAGGAATATCAATTCCATCCTTTAACTCTTCCAGCATTTCGTCTAACTTGTTTTCATATATTTTGGCTACAAGTTCAAAATAAAAATAATGATCGACTAGATGTGGTTGTTCGATAGATATACGTTTACACCGGGGTGCAGCTGACCAAATTTCTACAAGATTTCGATTCGTAATCGAACAATTCCTAAAGACTATCTTATTGCCAAAATCCATATATTTCAAACCTTTTATAAATTCGGGAGTAATTGATATTTTACTAAATAGGAGGATTGAATTACGATTCCCAGGAATTTTAGGTGTCGACAAATCTGTACACACAAAGCGCGAGCTAGTAAATCTGACTTCGTCAAATCTATTAAAAATTTTCGCTGCCTCTTTCGTTTCAATTTCTAAATTAACTAAATCAATGGTAGCGTTGGTTGGATAGTTGAACCGAATATTTACCATTTCATTCGATAGAATACGACAACGATTTAACTTTAATCGCGGTATGTATACTGAAATTTTTAATAATACTTCTGAGTCAATATCCATGTCTTTAAAAGTTGCCATGTGATCCAATGATGATTTAGTCATTGAATCGAGTTGCAATATTGGATCATGATTTGATTCGATTTGACAGTTATCAAATACAAATGAAACATAGGGCAATATTGGAACTAACACTTCCAAATCAATGTTCATATTTTTAAACGTAATAGTTTTTAAAGATTTCGATTGAATTATCGGCCATGGCGGCGTGGTTAAATTGCATCCATCGTAAACAATGTCGTTAAAACTTATGTGTAAAAATGTTGAGAACTTTGATATATCGAACTCCATATTTCGAATGGTCAGATTACGATACCATGAGGTACTAATTTTATTTTGATTTATCATCATTCCTAACATTTTGGAATGTTTATCGCTTAACAGAAAAATGCAGTCAGTAAAGTTGATGTGAGCTAAATCCGGTACTTTACTGAACCATTTTACTAAACGAGTAAAATGAAAAGTAATATTTTTAAAATTGATTTCAAATTGGTACATTCCTTTAATAAAATTGTTCAGAATATAATTATTGATACGATTATTGTATGATTTTAACTGAATGATTGACTTGGACTTGGAATTGTGGCGAATATTTTTGATCCTTTCTCTAATCCAATTGAAAAAATCAGTTAAGCTAACCGACTTATAATTCGCGTGAATCTTTATTTTAATTAAATATGGTGGACGTCCAATGTTAAAAAATACCTTATCATCTAAACTAAAACTGGTATCGCTATCCAATCGAACTTCCTTGATTTTTATAGAATCCGGCTCAATTAAGTTTCCATTGTTATGACGTAGCAAAGTTACAGAACAAACATTTATATTTTCAGGTGATATTATGTTAAATTGAATTGCGTTGTTCAAGACACTCAATTTTAAACTTTTGTGTTCCTTCATAATTAAATCAAAATGATTGCTGGTTAAAATGTCATTTGGTATTTCAAAGGTAGTAAAACGATCTCGATACTTGTATACAAAATATTTGAGTAATTCAAATTTTGTAAATTCGGTAGCGATATATGCGTCAAGTTTTGTTTGTTCGTCAAACAAATTTAATCGGATTTTGAGATGTATCTGAATGTCACGATCCAAATCAATATTATAACATTCAAAGCGATGATCTTTGTTGGCCAATTCTAATGATAGTATATCTTCCAAAGTTAAACATGATAAAAGTTGACGACGAAAAGCGTTCAGTACAAAGGAGTACATAACTGACGGAGGTTCGGTAGTCTTTAAGAACATGAATTCTTCAGATATAAATATGTGCGATCTATAACCGAGCGATCTATTAAAGAACATTTTTAGCCATTCTGATACGCCTTTATTTATATTCGGATCAAATTCATAAACTGTAAGACTTTGTTTCGTACACCACTCAACTTCCATGTTGTACTGTTTAATTATGAAATGGTGAAGATTTAACATTTCCAATCGTTGGTTAAGCAATTTGACGTCCTAAGAAATAGAATAAAGAGAATTAATTTAAATGAAACAAATTTTCAGTTTCCATTGGATCGCAAAGTTAACCCACTACTCAAAATATACCCAAAGTGGAAGTTATGGATACTACACCCATTGCAACACATGAATTAGCGATATATCTGTTACCGCTAGACCTTTTCATCAGATATCGTCGTAGCTTCACCTTCCGACAGACAATAACTACATTAAATCGACTTGGCAGTTTAAATGAAGTCATACTTCCCGCAGTTTACAATCGTGGCGAAACAGAAACTAAAAAGTATTTCTTTTGCTCCTTTCCTGCATTTTCTTTCTACAAGTTTCATTTCATCACGGTTCGATTCTGAAAATCAACTAACGATCTTTAAGCTAGCGGAAATTTTGGTTTTAATTTTCGTTTGCTTAACTCGTTCGTTTGGGAGGGGATGTACACAATGGACCACCTGGATAGCGAAAAATAAATACCGTTGCTCCAGTATACCAAATTTGAAGCTCTACCTTCTGACTTAGGGTGTTACAGAAAAAGATTCGTTAGTCGTAAAACTTTCAAATAGCATAAACAGTCCGCAATTGTTTAAATGTCTTAAACCTCCAATGTGCCCTGTGGGTAGGGGCATCCATGTTTCGTAAACATTTTGAACGAAACATAAGACCTATAGAATACTACCACAGTATCCGAAGATTGTCTCAGGAGGCGACTAAATCTGGTTTAATCGCTGGGCTGAAGGATCCGTGCAATCACTTCGAAACCCTGGCGTGTTTAACGGCCTTATCACATGTATGAAAGAGTATCGGCTGGAACTCGTAGCGCTCCCAGAAACTCGATGGTCTAAAAGTGGGGACCATGTGTCCCAAGGATATACTTAGACTCGGGACACGCATGATTCCCAGTTTTAGGACAGACTTATTAGAGACTAATTTTACAATAATTTGGATAAACTGATGGGAATTTACCTGAGCTCGATGTTACATTGGTGACATTAATGCTAGACCTAATGCATTAGACCTAATGCTAGACCTACTGATTTATGTAGTAATATAGGTCCGTATTCCTGGCACGCAATTGCAACGGAAAATGGAGAAATGGACTAAATGATCGCTCATGATTTTAAAGTGGCAAGTACACTTCACATAAAAACATCCATTTGGAACCAAGAACTCATTCCTGTAAAACATCCTGAAGCCAAATTGACCATATGTTGATTTCAAAGAGTGTGCTCAGGTTATCCAAGACGTGATCTTATCGATCGTCAACAAAATTTGATCGTACCTTTACAGTGACCATTATCTGGTCACTGCAAAGGTTCGATCAAAATTTTCGTAGAACTCAAGAATATATAACGAAATTCTTCTGTGGTATGTAAAATAAAGAAATGCAACGAAAATTTCAAAATCTTGTCAGCAATATCAGTTTGCGATGTAATTGCCTATCTGAAGAAGTAAACAGTATCTGGTATTGGAGTATTAAAAAACTCGATTATCGATGTTGCCCAACACATTCTCGGTATAGTGAACACTACGTCCAGAAATGATTGGTTTGATGGGGGATGCTTTTGAGCAACGATATGTAGCCTGCAATGAAACACAGACTCGGTTTACAATTGATAGAAAAAATAAAGCAGTTATCTGGTCACTGCTAAGGAGGGCAACTAAACGCATTTGTAGACTGAAGGAACGCAAATGGTGAAAGACTAATAACTTAAACCTTTCGCTTGAATTTCACCATACCTAAAGATCTCGGTCAAATGTCTTACGGGACCAGGAAAAACCTCTAACACACGTATCACAAGCAATAGTTCAATATCCTCAAATACAGATCGCAAAAATCCATCCTATGAAGAATTCACAATGGCCATGCAGATAACAAAGAATAATCGTTCACCGGGAGTTGATTGCATTAATTCAGAGCTCTTGATATTTGGAGAACTAACTTTGTGGAACTATCTTTTCGACCTTGTTCGATTGGTATAGCGAAATAAAGTTGTGGCTCAAGAAAGTGGCCGCGTTATGCCCAATATTCAAAAGGAGTGATCGCTTGAAATGCGATAACTATCGTGGTATAACTGTCAGTCACAATGATGTGTCAAAGTTGAGAACAGGCTTTCGAGAACTTTTGCAATTACTTCTGGTGTTCGACAAGGAGATGCGCTGTCCCCGATACTTTTTATCTTAGGTTGGAATACATCCTTCGTAAAAGTGCAACATCTCAAGACAATATCTTATTCCAACAATCAACTGTTTGCATATGCATCTATGTGATTAGTTTAAAAGACAACGGAGTGAAAGAGATATTTGATCGATACTAGAACTGTGTTTAGCTTTAATTGGTCTTAAAATCAACGAGTCCAAAACCAAATATTGAATCTCTGGTTATCCAAACCAAGACACAATTGATTTTAGTAGTGATAGCCACAAGTTTGAAGGAGTGATGAGATTAAGGTATCTCTCATTACTCTTGATAAAAGTGTTGGAGACGATATCAAGGTTCACCTTGATATCGTGACAGCGAGTAAAGGACAGCGAGTATGCTGGCTCGCCCACGTCCTATGAGTACTGATTCGAATGGAATGGTACAACGATCTTTGAAGTGAGAGTCACCTTTCGGTAGGCGAAGAGGTGGCTGTTGGTGAAGATGGCTCTATGGCATAATGAGAGATCTGGCATATTCTAGTTGCTAGCAACAGTATGAAGAGCTGGCAACGGTACGGGGCAATAATTACCTGTAAAAAATAGCAGTAAAAAATAACTCCATCAAAAAATTCATCAGTTGTTTGTTCACAAATTATTGTTTAGTTGTGATTAAATTTAAACAATAAATGTGTTCTAGTGCTCACTTTGGCTCATTAGTAAATAAATTTTACCGCCACAGAAGAACATGACTTATTGTTAACTTGAAGTTTCTCACACAACATCTCGATATGTTCAATGTTTAAGTGAAACAAATTTTCAAACCTGGAGTCGTTGGTCGCGTTACGTTATAACAAAACTTAGGCAAATACATCAAATAGTACAGCTTAGTCAAGTTTATGTGAAGATGTTATTTAACACCTGTTAATTTGAGCTTAAATTTCAGATAAACTTTGAGTGGTGCGTTAATTATGAGGTCCAGTGATTTTATAACACTTACTAGTGTTTTATTTCAAACATTGAAACGACAATCGTCGTGATTTTTTTTATCTCGCAGACTAACGGTAATTTAGTCTACGAGACTAAATATGTTAATAATTTATGTTCATGTATTTAAAACTAAAAGAACTTACCGAACGTGATATACTCCTAACATAATATAGCGTATCATTAATCCACGGCATTCTGTATTGCGCCATACTAATGAACTGTTTCATAAAATATTCAAAATTTTGAAACCTTTCTAAATCATCTTCTCCATAGTAAATTTCAACACACCTCACGTGATTTATATCAAAGTGATACAACCGTCGATAGACTATTTTAATGCAATTCATTTCCCGAAAGTTGTCCGCAATGAACTAAACGCATATAGAGAGATAAAAGAGTAAGGACACTTGAAACAACATTATTATTTGGCATTATTAATTGTTCACTATCAAAACGATCGTGATACACTATTATTGTATCTATTCCGGCTAAAGTCTGCATTTTGTGTATTGACAAATCTCACGTTACTTGCACTTCTAACTTCTACTTTATATGGTATAAATATCACTAAACTATCGAATATATTGAATGTGACTGTTAAATTTAAATTTAATAATTAATTATTAAATTATATTAAATAAAAAAAGAATGCTCATAGATGGGATTGACCAGCATTTTAGCATTTTATGCAGCAATAGACCATAAGTGTTTTAGGTCTTTATCTTCGAGTTCTAAACTAGGACTAGGTTCCTGTTATCAATATCGGAACAGCAAAACCTTTAAAACAAACTATCTATTCTGTTTCACCGTCTAATTCGGGCCTTTTTGTAAGTTATATTGTAAGGGTTAGTTATAAGCTGGGCTTTCGGATCCTCCGGGAATGATCCCTACATAATTCAAGTAGTTTATAAATCGTTTCATAACTATGGTCTTCTCGAGAGATGTATAGCAGGATGTTTCAATTTCATTTCCCACTCTGCAATCCGCAGCAGACAATTTTCGGCCATTTTAAATGGGTTTCCGGACCCCAACCACCGTTGATGATTATTTATAATTCAATTGCTCCAATTTGTAACTTTTTTACATTTTATTATGATATGATATGATATAATATGAGAAGTACAAGCCAACCAGTTACGGTGATCCTATAGGTATGTTACCATAATCCTGGAATATGTTTAACAGAATTTGAAATTCGAACTTCTTTGGAATTTGAGTTTGTTAGTTTTGTTATTGTTAGTTGGATAGGTTAGGATTCTTAATTCATCATATGTATTCGTATTTCCTCAACAGTTAAAACTGGAGTATTTTAAAAACATCTTTGGGTCATCTCATCATATGCTGTATTAAAAATGTGTCCCTATAATTCCCAATCCATCACCATCTTACGCGTGGGAGAATATAAATTTCGCGATGATCCGACAGCATTTCCATAAACAATATATGATGATATAATACACTGTCAATTCGTTTATTAGGGAAACTATTCAAATAAATAAATTATTTAGTCCAGTCATTTAGCTAACCTGATCATTCATTCAATTCCATTATGCATCTTATCCTTATGCCCGTTTTTAGATTTAAAAAAAAACATTCTCACAATACACAAAAGTAGATTTCTTGTATAACACATCGGCGATTTTGGAATTACTTCCGTATCTGACGTTTCTCTTTTAAAATTTCAGTGTACGCAGTAAGACTTTTTGAAAAACCTCTCTTAATAAAACCAGTGCGTTCAAAATCAGGGTCATTGTAAGTTAGAACATTTAAGGCTTTGGCAATTATTTCTAAATTTTATTGTAAAACTTTTTTTGTCAATTTCTTTGGCGGCTCTACAATTTCATCATCTTCACTTTCGTGGTTTTGGTATGATTCGTGTCGGATTTCGATTAAATCTCGATTGGAAAGGCCTGCATCATGCAAATTGATTATCTCTTCTACAACTACGTTCATTAGATCGTCGAACTCCACATCATGTGCAATTTGCACTGTTTTCATGATAATGGAGTGTAGGTTATCGGGCACAGACTTTTCATTTTCTTTAAGAAGAATTTTATTCCAAATACCTCACATTCAGGAGTCTCTAATATTTTCAATCGCCATCATAGTATTGAAACTTTTCCAAAATTTCAAAATTGTTTCCTTTTGTACATCAAATGCATGTAAAGTTGCTTGAATGTACGCCGAAGGTAATAGGCTTTAAAATTCGCTATACCTCCATGGTCCATAGGTTGAATCAAAGAAGTCGTATTCGGGGGTAAAAAAATAACTTCCACAGGTATGGTTTTTGAAAAGCGCAACTATATTTTTTGAATGGCCAGGTGCATTGTCAATTAAAAGAAAAGCTCTGGATTCCAGTTTCTTACTCTCGCAATAATCTTTTACTACCGGGCAGAAGTATTTCGCAAACCATAGTTTAAAAATATCAGCCGTAATCCAAGTCCTTCGATTGGACATCCAAATGACAGGTAAATTATCTTTGAGGTGAATGATACAGCAACAATGGTTTCAATTTCAAATTGCCTGAAGCGTTCCCACCTAATAAAAGAGTAAGCCGATCTTTGGCCGCTTTAAATCCAGGAGATTGGTTCTCTTCTTTATAGAATTAAACGTTTTGGAAGGCATTCTTTTCCAAAATTACCCTGTCTTTTCTCCTCTATCAACGATTTAACAGATTTAGTAAAATCTTTCACGGCACCTACATCGGCGCTAGCGGTTTCTCCACAAATTTTTATATTGTGAATATTAGCACGAACCTTACATTTCTCGAACCATCCTCGGCTTGCTGCGTTTCTATTACTCTGGACATTACCCACTTAGTGGGTGGTATATTTTCATCCCTTATGATAACTAACTGGTTCTTTTTAATATTTGTTTGTCGGCTTGTCCATTTGGAACGTTGCTGCATATTATGTAGATAATTTTTGCTCCAAATTTTTCAAAATTCATTGTGCATCCTTAAGACTAGCTGCCACCTAGTTAAAAGTTGTGATTTTAACTGCAGTGGTTTGTCGTCTAGTGGAGCAAGCAGTTAGTTCTCTATTAAAAATTGGCCTGGTGTGAGACATTCAAGCTTGATGGGATCCTCCGTTAAAGGACCTAGTGGTCTGGAGTTTAATGATGCCTCGATTTGATATAATAACGTAGTTTATTCTTCGAATGTTAACAATGCGGGTGCAATACTTTTCTTCATATATTTTTTACTAATTTCATTCCTGCTTCCCATAGACCCCCAAAATGTGGAAATCCTGGAGGGTTAAATGTCTAGTTATTTCTTGAATTGACAATATATTTGTAATATTGTTTGAATTGTGATAGATGGACTGCAGATATTTATTCGCTGCAACAAAATTTGTCGCATTATCACTATATAAGTTTGCAATATTTCGTCTACGTGCTATAAAGCGTTTGAGGGCAGCAAGAAATCCTTCACATGTTAGGTCACTAACTAGTTCTATATGTATCGCTTTTGTTGTTAAACAGATGGAAATTGTGATGTAACCTTTCTGGCTTTTAGATCCTCTACCCTTGGACATTCGAAAGTTTATTGGGCCGGCATAATCTACTCCCGTATTGGTAAATGCTCTGGAAGGTGTGACCCTTGGTGATGGTAAGCTTCCCATTAGTTGCGTTGCACGACCAGCATTAAATCTAAAGCACTTATGACAGTGGCGGTTATGTTGTTTTGTAGCTCTTTTGCCTTGAAGAATCCAAAATTGCTTTCTAATTAAAGTGCGCAAGGGTTAAGTCCACACCCCCATGTAGAGTACTCTTATGCGCCCAATCGAGAATCAAATTAGTGAGATGGCACTTATATGGTAATATAATAGGGTGTTTCTCGTTATAGTGTAGAATTGAGCGTTGTAGAAGGGGATGTAAAGACAGAATTTTGCTTTTACTGCTTACTGTTTCTCTTTCTCTAATTTTTTTAATATCTTCGGCGAATGAGGTAAGTTGTGTAATCTTTGCAATCGCTTGATTTTAATTTTTGTTTCTAAAAAATTCAACTGATTTATGTGAATCCCCAAACTATAAACAAAAATTAATGGAAATTTGAAATAAAATACACAGAAATAAATTTTACTATATATGTATATGTATTCTTTTGAATTATTTATTATAACCACAAATTAATTTTCAAATTTATACAATTTCGATACCGCATTGATGGTTTTTGGTAATGATTAATTTGCTGATATTAATATTTTTTTCTTTAAGAAAAAATTCTAGGAACGTCATCTATATGTCATCCTACGGACTTATTGAATGATATCTTGTCGGTTCGAATAATCGAATGTTCAAGTTATTTAAATCATATCGAATATGATCTATGAATTGTAAGGTGAATATTATAGAATCACAGCACTCAGTCAATTTGCTAATCATCCGCCTAAATTTTAAATCAAACAGATTTCACTCAAAATACATAATGTACATAAATACGATCAACGATGACTGTAACAAAAAACAATAAAAAAACTTGCAAACGATCAGTAAATAAATAATAAATATTTATTATATACCGGGTGTTTCTTTTACTCTACGGAAAAAATGACCAAATCAAAATTTAATCATACCGCGGGGGAAATACATTTGTGAAAAAATAGTCCCCCACCCCCCGCTTTGTAGGTGGGGCGGGGGTAACTTTTAAACTAAGATAGGAAGCCATATTTTTTATTGCAGATACGGATTCTACGACTAAAAGTACGTATGATTTGAATGAAATATTTTGTTCGGTTCATGATAGATGGCGTTGTGATCAAAACAATTTATTCAGTTTTGTAAATCACATTTAACGTTTGTGTTATTTCTTATCTTCATATTTTTCGTAATTGCAAAATAAACGATAAAATACTTTAGAATGGAGCGTTTAACTGTGGCAGAGAAAATTGAAATGGTTCTGGTTTATGGAGAAGCTGGCAGAAATCTTGAAAATCCTGTTGCTATTTACGCTCAACGTTTTCCGGATAGGATTCGTTCACGTGCTTCATTTGGCCGTACTATCAAACAATTAATTACTGATGGAAATGTTCAACCGAAAAAGAGAACCCGTAGAGCAACAGTCACTGGAGAAAATAATGAAATTGCTGTATTGGCAGCAGTGGCTCATAATCCTCATGTTAGTACACGAGAAATAGTTCACGAATCCGGATTGTCCCTCACCAGTATTTGGAGAATTTTAAAACGGCACAAATATCATCCATATCATGTGTCTTTACACCAAAGTCTTCATGGCGCTGATTTCCAAAATCGGGTAACTTTTTGTCAACGGGCACGTGAACAAAACCTCAATTTTTTTCGTTGCGTAATGTTCTCTGACGAATCGTCTTTTACAAACCATGGAACGGTTAATCGACATAACATGCATTATTGGAGTGTTACAAATCCACACTGGCTTCGTCAAGTTGAACATCAGCGTCCTTGGACTGTCAGCGTGTGGTGTGGAATAATTGGCAACAAACTCATTAACCCTACATTAATGAAGGCAACTTATACCAAAACTTTTTGGAAAATGAACTGCCAATATTACTTGAAATTTTGAGCTTAGAAGTGAGACAAGAAATTTTGAGCTTAGAAGTGATGGTTGTCCTGCACACTATTCGGTAGTGGCACGTGAAATACTTGATCGTGATTTCAATGGTCTCTTGATAGGTAGAGCTGGTTCGTTAAATTGAGCCGCCAGATCACCAGATCTTACTGCGCCAGATTTCTGTTTGTGGAGCTATCTCAAAGACAAAGTTTACAAACAAGAACCAACAACACGTGAGAACATGATTGAGCGAATCAGAAATGCGTGTGCTGAAATTCAACCAAACACACTTCTCAGTTGTGTACAATCATTTGATATGCGTATTAATAAGTGCATTGAAGTTGCAGGCCATCATTTTGAACACTTATTTTAAGCTAAAATTATTTTATTCACCTGCCATTTACATTAATAAATTGTTTTGATGACGAATTTCGAGTATTTCCAATGAAAACGTGATGTTTTTTATTTTAAACGTATTGCAGAATCGAATGCGTGTGTTTTAACAAGAAGAAATTGAAAAAAATTGAATTTCGTCGATAACAACGCCATCTATCATGAACCGAACAAAATATTTCATTCAAATCATACGTACTTTTAGTCGTAGAATCCGTATCTGCAATAACAAATATGGCTTCCTATCTTAGTTTAAAAGTTACCCCCGCCCCACCTACAAAGCGGGGGTGGAGGACTATTTTTTTGCACTAATGTATTTCCCCTGCGGTATGATTAAATTTTGATTATGGACATTTTTTCCGTAGAGTGTTGATCGTCCCAGTTTAAAAGAAACACCCGGTATGTACATTCCGTTTATAACAAAATACAATTTTTATCAGCATTTTTGCAAAAACAAAAAAAAAATACTATACATATATAAAACACAGCTAAGATTTTAATTTCTATTTACAAAAACAAAATAATAATAATTTTTATCATCTATTTTGTTGTTTATAATAAACTTTTATTATTACTTATACGAATATTTAGGGCGGGTTATAAAAAAAAATACCAAAACAATAGTTTCTTTATCGATCGCGACAGACCATACGCGAAATTGCTCTGTTGCGATCTGTATTTAAAACTTGTTTTCTATAAATTGTGTGCATAAAAATTTATTGAATATGGGTAAGGAGTTGTATTCATAAAATTTAATCTGGGTACAACCTTTATAATTTCAAAACAAACAATATTCGCGATCGTGTTTGCAAAAAACTTTCTACTCTAATCAATCAATTAAGAATAAATACAAAAAGAATATAGCTTGTTATTTTTCTGGTAAACTAAGCGAACTTGTATTACTCTCCTTGTCTAAGGCAGGTGTATTTATTTTAAAGAACCTTTAAGAGATTGTGACTCGATTATAGCAGCAATATTGCTTTTTATCAAAGCAAAATTATGTGGCATTTGTTACCAAATATGGTGAAATATAAAAAATGAAATATCGACACAAGATGGCGATCACTGAGTAATACACGAATTTTGGATCTCGTGATTAATTTAATTATTTTATTTTTTAATAATAAGCATTAAATGAAATGGTGTATTATGTGGTTTAAGTTATTATAATTTCATATATTATATATATATATATATATATATATATATATATATATATATATATATATATATATATATATATATATATATATATATATATATATATATATTTATATATATATACATATATACACACATATATATATATATATATATATATATATATATATATATATATATATATATATATATAATAATACAGGCTGCTTAATATTTAAAGTGAAATAATAAATAAATATTGTTATTTTTGTGGGGTGAAAGAACTTAATAGTATTGTGTCAAGATGGAGGAAATAAATCAATCATTGATGGCTATAAAACAATCAACAGTGGATATGGAGAATAAAGTGCAAATGTATAAATCTTATATGGAAGAAGTGGTGCGTGATTTTAAGTACCACATCCAAAAACAACTGAGTAATTTGACGGATCTGATTACAAAATTTGTTGAAGACTTTGCTCGTTTAAATTCTAGAGTAGATATCCTTGAAAGACAACACAAGTGTTGTATTATGGTGGTCAGTGGTATTCCAATACAAAATACTTTGTCTCCAGTTGATATATTTGCAAAAATTTGTGATGCTGTTGGGTACCAAAATAAAGTTTAGAATGTTTTTCGACTATATAAAAATGGACCAGTTAACAAGATTATTATTAAATTTTACGCTTTATCCGATAAAATAGTTTTTTTTTAAACAATATACAAAGTTTGGTGATTTGAAATTGAGTGATATAGGCCTGAAAATTCAAACTCGTATTTACTGTAATGACTCATTAACTTAAACAAACGCATTTCTGTTACATAAAGCTAAATCTCTACAAAACTCCAAATTAATATCAATATTACTGACCACTTTTACTGGTCAAATATTTATAACTAGTAACAACAGTAATGAAGGTAAACTGGTTGCCTTAGATGGATATGATTTGTATAGATGTGATAGAACTTCAAAGGCCCGTGGAGGTGTATGTGTTTATGTATCTAGGAATATTAGTTCAAAGGTGATTCGTACTTACACTCTACCAAATCTAGAGGCTATTTTAGTTGAAATTAGTGATCCACACAATAAAACACTAGTAATATTATTATCTGCGGTGATCTAAATTGCAACATTCTTAAAAAACTATTTCAACCAAACTTGTTGATCTATTAAATGTCTTTTCCTTAAGAATTGTAAATTTTTTTTTTTTTTTTTTGCGGTTTTTACAGGCCATTGTTGGCCCGTACCGTGTCAACAATCTGGCTCCAACAGTTTCGATCACGAGCCAGCTCTTCATACTGTTGTAAGCAGTTGGAAGATGCCAGATCGCTCTCTACGCCGTGGAGCCATCGTCGCCGACAGCGACCTCTTCGCCCACCGAAAGGCGGTTCTCCCTTTAAAGATCGCTGTATCATTCGTTTCGGATCAGCACGCAGAACGTGACCGAGCCAGCGTATTCGCTGTCCTTTGATTTCATGCACGATATCAGGAATTTGCATTAAATTCCTGATCTCGTGATTGAATAGAACTCGGTATGTGCCATCAACGTCGCGTTTTGGGCCATATATCACACGCATGATTCTTCTCTCGAATGTTAGAAGCCATCTTTCGTACTCATCCGTCAAGGTCCAACTCTCACATCCATACATGACAACGGGTCTGATCAACACTCTGTACAGCTTCAGCTTATCCGTATTTGCAAGATATTTTGATTTCAGCAGTGGCCTTAGAGGATACAAAGCCCGATTGCCAGCGGCAATGCGAACCTTAATATCCTCTCCCACACTATTATCGTGAGTAATGAGAGATCCAAGATACTTGAATCTCATTACTCCTTCAAACGTGTGGTTTCCACTACTGAAATCACTTGCGTCTTGGTCTCGAAAACCAGAGATTAGATATTTGGTTTTGGACTCATTGATTTTGAGACCAACGGAAGCTGAACACTGTTCCAGTGGATCAAGTATCTCTTTCACTCCGTTGCCATTTAATCCAATCACACAGATATCATCTGCATAAGCAAGAAGTTGATTGGATTGTCGGAATAAGATATTGTCCTGAGGTGTTTCACTTTTACGAAGGATGTATTCCAACATGAGATTAAAAAGTATCGGGGACAGCGCATCTCCTTGTCGAACACCAGAAGTAATTGCAAAAATTCTCGATAGCCTGTTCTCAACTTTGACACAGCATTGTGACTGCGTTACTGTCATTTTACACAAATGTACATATTTTTGTGGTATTCCTAAATATTCAAGCGCATACCATAGCCTCTCTCGATTGATCGAGTCATAGGCTTGCTTGAAATCTAGGAATACCTGGTGTACATCGCGAGATGTTTCGTAGTACTTGGAAAGAATCATCCACAGCGAAAAAACTTGATCAGTGACTGACCGATTTGGACGAAATCCCCCTTGGTAGTCACCGACAATTTCCTCCGCTAGAGGAGTAATTCTTCCCAAGATTATGTAAGACAGTAACTTATATGCTGTGCAAAGGAGAGCTATACCGCGATAATTCTCGCATTTCATGCGATCACCCTTTTTGAATATTGGGCATAACGCGGCCACTTTCCATTCGTCAGGCATAACTTCATTTCGCCATACCAATCGAATAAGGTCGAAAAGACAGTTCCACAAAGTTAGCCCTCCGAATATCAAGAGCTCTGAATTAATGCAATCAACCCCTGGTGAACGATTTTTCTTTAATCTCTGCATGGCCATTGTGAATTCCTCATAGGATGGATCCTCAATGAACATCTCCGCGGTCTGTATTTGAGGGTATTCAAACACAGCTTGTGATACATGTGGAACATTAAGTAGATCAGAAAAATGTTCACGCCATGTATCGAGTACCGCATCGACGTTAACACAGAGGTTTCCATCCTGGTCCCGAATGGCAGTTGACCGAGATCTTAAGGTATGGTGCAATTCGGTGATTCCTTTAAAGAAACCACGCGAATTGTGCTCATTGCTGAGTTGTTGTACTCTTAAGACCTTGGCCTTCCACCATTCGCGCTTCTTCTGTCTACAAATGCGTTTAGCTGTCCTCCTAGCAAGAACTGCCTTGTTTTTCCTTGCAATTGTAAACCGAGTCTGCGCTTCATTGTGGGCTATATTGCGTTGCTCAACAGCAAGACGACACTCCTCATCAAACCAATCATTTTTGGGCTTAGTTTTCACTATACCGAGAGTGTGCTGGGCAGCATCGACAACCGAGGTTTTCAATACTTCCCAGACACTGTTCACATCATCAAATTGGTAATTGGATCGTAAAATGCTATTGCTGACAAGATCTTGGTATTTTCGTTGCGTTTCTTCATTTATCAGACCTTCACAGGAGAATCGCGTTTTATATTCTACTGTCCTCCTTGACTTGTACGAAAATTTCCATCGTAGCTTTGCAGCAACCATAAAATGGTCACTGCCTACGAATTTTGTTGACGACCGATACGATCTCACGTCTTGAACAACCCGAGCTCGGTCTTTTGAAATCAACACATGGTCAATTTGGCTTCGGGATGTTTTACGTGGATGTGTCCATGTTTCCAAATGGATGTTTTTGTGGGGAAAGAATGTACTTGCCACTTTGAGATCATGAGCGATCCCAAAGTACATCATTCTTTCCCCATTTTCGGTCGCAGTTTCGTGTCGGGAGTACGGACCTATGTTATTACATAAGTCGGTCTGATTTCTGCCAGCTCTAGCATTAAAGTCACCAATCACCAATCTGATATCGTGCTCAGGTATAGAGCCCATCAGATTATCCAAATTATTGTAAAATGAGTCTTTATCTTGGGGTTGGCTTACATCAGTGGGCGCATGTATACAGACAATTGACAGGTTGGCTAATCTCATGTGCAAGCGAAGCTTACACATTCGATTATCGACTGCTTGAAAGTCCAAGACAGCCTTTTTTACCTGTGGCCCAATGAGAAATCCAACCCCAAGATTTTCGAGGTCATCTCCAATGTGTAGCAACGTATAGCCTTGGGACACATGGACTCCACTTTTAGGCCATCGAGTTTCTTGGAGCGCTACGAGTTCCAGCCGATACTCCTTCATACATGTGATAAGGCCGTCCAACGCGCCAGGTTTTCTTAGAGACTGCACGTTCCACGTGCTGATCCTCATTCTCGTATCCGGGTACTTAAGCGGGGGGTCATTGTTATTTAGGCGGTATCCGATTTTTTTGTTTTTGTTGACATTTTTAACTGTAATTGATTTTTACGGATGCGGATCCAACCAGATTTAGTCGCCTCCTACGACAAGCTCTGGATACTGTGGTGGTATTCTATGGATCTCATGTTTCGTTCGAAATATTTACGAAACATGGTTGCCCCCAACCACAGGGCTTAATTGAATTGTAAATAGTGAACCGACATATTTTTTCAAAAACTCGTGTTCTATGCCTGATCTAGTTATCACTAACTCTGAGTCCATTAATTTTGTTAATCAAATTTTTATGGGGTTTTTGGATCATGATTTTTTGTATTGAACTCATGATATATCTTTAAACAGAAGTAAAATTGATATTACTTATCGAGATTTTAACAATATTGATTTTAATGGTCTTGTATCGGACTGTGTTCGTTCTGACTGGGAACTTACTCGAACTGTCGTCCCTATAGATTGCAAAATTAAGTTATTCAATGGGTATGTTCATAAGTTTTTTGATAAATGGGTTCGGACAAAAAGACTGAAACCTACAAAGTGTAAACCTCCTTGGTTGAATAATGAGATCTTGGACATAATTTCATTGAGGGAGCATGCTTACAATATATGGAAAAAAAGCCGTAACACTAGTGATAGAATAATTTTTTGCAAGATTAGAAACGACGCAGTAAAGTTGATTAGAAGTAGCAAAATAATTTATTTTAATAAAATATTTAGTCCTAGTCAGTTACCTAAAAAATTTTGGAAATCTGTAAATGAGCTATGTATTTCGCAACCTTCTCAAACGTGTAGTGAACATTTTACTCCAAATGAATTTTTGAATGAATTTACTGGATCATCCTATCAATCAAAATCTCTCGTTGTGGAATGAATATGAACGGGATGGAGCTTTTTTCTTTAAGAATATTGAACTGTGGCCCTATTCTGGTTTTCCCAGGGAATTGGGAATTTTTGACGTTTTTATAACAGTTGGGAATTATTTTTTCCAAAAGTGTATTCTGGCTATTGGGAAAAATATTTCGTTTGGAAAAAATAATTCCCAATTATAACAGTTTTGACGTTTATTTTTCCCTATTAAAATTGTTGGAAATTCATATTTCTTATGGTAAAATACTCATAATCATAATACTAGAGTATAAATTTAAATTTTTTTTATTATTTCTTATAAGCAAAAACACCTATAAATATAAATAATAAATAATAATAAATAAATAATAAAGAGTGAATGTAGAAAATAACTCCGACCCTTAAAAATTTTTAATTGTTTTTCAAAACACCTATTTTTTTTTTAAATTTGTTATTCATCCGTCAATATTTAAATCATATTCAAATATAATGACATAGCGCACCATGAAAAAACCATTAAAAAGGTACTCTAGTGGCGAACATTTAAAAGTATTTGTTTCACAGAGGGGAAATAATTCCCAGCACGCCAGAATACACTTTTGGGAATTGGGGAATAAAATATTGGGAATTATTATAGTTGGGAATTGGGAAATTTTTTTTCCCAATTCCCAATTCCCAGGGAAAACCAGAATAGAGGCACTGGGTGAACTATTTGTAGCCCTCAATTCCATTTCTTCTGATGCTGTTGGAATAGATGGTATTCACTTAAAGTTTATTAAGATCTTATTTCCTTATGTTGGGAAATATCTGTTGAGTATATTCAATTACATCATTATGTCATCTACTTTTCCTCGAGATTGGAAAAAAGCAAAACTGATACCGGCTGCAAAATTATCTAAAGCGAATAGTGTAAGCCAGTTTCGACCTATTAGTATATTACCGTCATTGTCAAAAGTTTTTGAAGAAGTATTACGAACCCAGCTTGTTAAGTTTTTGGAAGAGCACAAGTTGCTTAATAATTTTCAATTGGCCTATAGAAGTAATCACTGCTGTACTGGATGTAGTTGACAGTGTACGAAGAAGCGCGGATGTAAAAAAGTTAAGTTGAGTTGATGTGGCTGCTATCGCACACTTGATCCGTTGTGATACCACTCTATACGGCTATAGGTCCGAGTCTTTCCGTAGAGCCATCTACGCATTGCATAGCTCCATGTCAGTCCTATAGTACTAACATGGAAGATGGGTCGGCCCAAGGATTCGAAACACGACAGAGGATCCAGATTATGTTTATTTTTCACCACCGATCGCACCGCCCAAACGATCGAAGGTGAAAAACCTATTTTGCATCCTGCCTCGAATCGAATTCGAACCCGGTACCTCCCGCTCCAACTGCCGCAGATTTAACCACTGCGCCACCTGCGCGGTCAAGCGCGGATGTAAATCGGAGCATAATTTTGGTCCTGCTGGATTTTAGTAAGGCATTTGATTCAATTGACCCTATATTATTGAACAACAATTCATGCAATGAATTTCGATTTTCGGCATCTAAAATGATTTTATCTTACTTGGCAGAAAGGGAAGTTGTAGTTTTTTGTAATAATTCTTTTTCAGATAGGCGTAGTTTGTATTTTGGTGTGCCTCAAGGTTCTGTGTTAGGACCACTTTTGATCTTGTGTTTTTTGGATTGTTTGAGTACAATGTGAAAAGGCTGGAAAGGGCATTTAATGAAGGTATAAGGTATATTTATGGATTAAAAAAGTATGATCATATTTCAAACTACATACCTCTTGTTCTGGGGTGTGGATTGAATGAGTACTATGATTTTAGAGTGTGTTTAACAATTTTCAAAACTTTGCGTAATAATAATCCAGGTTACCTATATGACAAATTTAGAGCAGCAAGATCTTCGAGAACTAAAATGCTGATTTTGCCAAATAATAAAGAACACTGTTTTGACTCTTCATTTTTCATTCGTTTCATCAGTTTGTGGAATCGCTTGCCGATACACATTAGGAATTCTTCGTCGATTGGGGGTTTTAGGAGAAACTATTTTAATTTTTTTAATTTTAAGATTTAAAAACATGAATCATTGATTAATGTCAATTGTCGTTGTTGATTTTGTTTTTGACTAGTTTAACATTTACTTTTTAAGAATTTATATTTGAAATGATTGGATGCTATTTATTAAATAAAAATTATATTAATATATTTAAGTATAATTTACGTGATTAAGATCTGCTTCCTAAAGTAAAATGCTGTAATATATTTTGTACAAACGTCAGCTTTTATAAATTAATAAAGATAATAATAATAATAATAATAATAATCAAAAGAACCGACTCATTCATTCTTTCATTAAATTAAAACACACACACAATCGTAGAATTATAAATTAATTCCTTCTAAATTAAAAATAATATGTAAGTGTAATTTAATTTGGTTTGAATTCTGTTAAAACAAACAAATATTCATGTTTATAAGACACTTTTCTTAAATAATTCATAAATTTTGTTGTTGGTCAGTTTGTTTCGAAATCACGTTAAGATAATTAAAAAATCACGATAGAATTTTTTATACATACAGATATATATATTCATTCATCATCTATCCATTTTCTCATACATACACAGAAAAAAAACCCTTATTAACAATACCACTTTAGTTACATTATTTTAGTAATAATTATTCAATTTTTGTTATTAATAACTAAATTTATTTAGTTGAAAAATAATCGGATTATTATTATTACAAAACATATTTATTTAAATGATTGAATAAAATATTGTTTAAAATTTAGTACTATTTACAAAAAAATTATTTATTTTACAAAAAATATTCATTGTAATTCGGTTTAGTTACAATTAGTACGACATACGTTGTTTTTCGAAAAAGGAAGCATTTCAATAAAGTGTTGAAGTATACAAGATGTGATTTAGTGGTGATAAAAAATTAAAATTTTTGACACCTTTAATATTGTAAGTATATAGAAAAATAAAACATACTTTTAAGACCTTTAAAAATCTCTTATTTTCACTCAAAATAAATTACCAATATGCATTAAAATTTATTATTCATGCTAAAATAGAAGAATTGATTGAATATACTAGTGATGTTCGGACTTACTCTATACTTTTAACCTGATACTCAAATAGTCCGGATTGTCATTTGAGTACTTTTCAAACTATCAGGTTAAAATGAACCAAATATATCCGTATTGTGTATTCTAGTGATGGGCTGAATAGATACTTTTTAAGATCAAGATCGATTGATTTTTTTTAATATTAGCCTGATACTTTCAAACTGATCTTTTTGATCAATTGATTCTTTTTTTTTTAAACGTGATTTTTAATCAAGGAAATTATTATAAAAAAATATTTTTCATCCATTTTCTAGCTGAAAATAATTACAAATAAATGAATATGTAGTACATAAAAATATCTTTAAAAATAATTTTATTTACATATATAATTAATCAAAATCAAATCAAACTTATTTGTATAAAACTTCAATCATTCATCACACCACTGAAACAGAATCATACTACAAAATTTTATAACAATTTTTTACGAAATCAACTCATTCAAAAGAATCAGTTCGGTAAAATGATCAATTCGTTTAAAAGAATCATTTCATATTAAAAGATCAGTTCGTTCAAGAGAATCGGTTCGATTGAAAAAAAAAACGAGACGAATAGACAAAACGAGATAAAAGTGATTTTCTCTTTATGTTGTGGTGATAAAGTTGAGAAAATTATGCTTTATAGTTAGCTCCCTTTCACATTAGTAAAATAAAAATAAAGATAGTAGTATATCATTAAAGATGTACAATTATATGTTTGTGTTAAAATGAGAAAAATATACTATGTGGTTTATTTACTTCTCATTCTCAAAATAAAGTAAAAGAAAAAATACGATATGATGGTTTTACAGAAATGAACGAATCGGTTCGTTTCATTATTTTTAACCTGATCTTTTTAAAACGAATCAATTGATGTTTCAAACTATTTAATGATCAGGTTAAACAGCCTCGATTCGAACATCACTAGTGTATTCTTAATACGATATACTGCAATGAGTTTTTACTTTTAATTTTGTTTTCTTATTCTCTTCTTAATTTTTTTTAACATTAATATTCACCAATACAAATTATGTATATAAAAGAGCAAAAGCAGTATACAAAAAACTATTTTAAATGAAAATTTGTATTTCTGAAAAGAGCAAGAGTATAGGTAAAATTTAATGTTTATTATATTAGGTGAACTTTGGTTTGGTATTGAATATCGGTGCATATGAGTAGATCGGTGTTTTTGCGTAAATGAGTATATCGGTTTAATGAGTAGTTCGGTTTATTTGAGTATGTCGGTGTTTATGAGTAACTCGGTTAGTTTTTTATGTTTCGGTGTTTATGAGTAGATCAGTTAATTTGAGTATGTCGGTGTTTATGAGTTACCCGGTTAATTTGTGTATATCGGTGTTTAAAAGTAAATCGGTTAATATGAGTATTTTGTTTTGTCGGTGCTTTTGAATAAATTTGTGCTATGAAACTAACTTTGAATTAGAATTGACGGAATATGGAAATCTATTAATTTATATTTATTATTAATATATATATATATATATATATATATATATATATATATATATATATATATATATATATATATATATATATATATATATATATATATATATATATATATATATATATATATATATATATATATCGGTATATGCCGATACTCAAAAGTATCGATTTGTCCCATCACTAATATACTTCTAATTTGTTCCATCATTCGTCCCTCATTGTGCTTCTTAAATAAGATTTTACACGTTTCAACGTTTAAAAAACATCGTTATGATACTGCGGTCGACATCGGTATGGTTAACATTATTATCGAAAGGCGAATAACTTCTTTGAGTATTTTTTCTAAATTATTATTATAAATCGTTTTTACTAGCTCACAAATAGTTTTGCGGACTGAAAAATCATTGTTTGCCGATAAACTGCCTAGTTTTCAAGCGTTCTTTATCTAAAAATGGATATAATTTGGCTATTGTATTTAGCAGCTGGTAAGAAGAGTTTAAAGCATAAAGCTTAATCTTTGTGCAGTCTAAAAGTACTGATTACTAAATATTCTGCGTTGCTAAACCTATCGTTAATAAGATGTCGTATTACGTCATACGCTTCATTTAAAATTCGTTTTAAATATATTTAAATATTTTGTTACGCGCGATTTATTATCTCCATTCACATACAATATACTATAAAGAATAAAATAAACTTCATCTCGAATTTTGTTAATAAAATCATTAAATTGTTTTATGGCCTGAACGAGTGAGTTTGAAAGATGTTATATAAAATGTCAAATTGAGGCACAACACGAGAAAAAATTCTTTAAAACGTAAGAAACTTCACGTCGTTTAATAATAAAATAAAACCACTCGTTTCGCAAATCATTCTTATATCCGAAGTTGTGCCATTCTGAATGGCTGCCATGCATTTTTTTATCTCTTCCTCTTTTTCATACACTACGTTAATCAACTGGAAATTCCATCTTGTGTAATTTGGTCATGGTAGCTTTTTGTCACAGATTTGCAATAACTTACTTATTTTTTAAGAGATACAGAAAAAAATGATGGTATCCCATAAATGGCAAAAAATACGCAGTTCTGATATTTGTTTTGCGCACACTGCCTGAAGGACTAAATTTGAAGCATAACAGTAGACAAAATATACGTTAGGAAAATTCTGTTTTAATATAAAATATATAGCATAAACGAAATCATTATATACGGCATTGATACATTTGAGAACATCATTTTGAATGTGGTTGAAAGTTTCGTTAAAAATTAGAGTAATAGCATAATATGCTTTTAAAGTAACCTTATTTTTGCAAAATGATTAGAATATGGTTCTGAACACTCCCGGTCGATCTGAATTAGTTTTTTCATTATAGCCACATAAGTTCCATTTGCAACTGCCACAAATTTTAACTACTAACCGATATCATATTTAAAATCTATAATTATATAAAATCACGTAAGTTGAGGGAATCTAGTGTTATTTAAAAACAGCAAAAATCATCAACAAAAACCAAATCAAAAAACATTTTTTCCATTTTATATCACATTAAAATTAGTTCCTATGTTAAAAAGGAGAGAGAAAAATTGTACCAGCAAGTGATTTTCGTAATTTGCCCACTATTCTTGTATAAGACGAAAATAATAGACAATATTACTATTGAATTATTTTAATAAAATCGTAAAGCTAAAAGAGAAATAATGATCAATAATTACTCAAATATGTAGCACTTTGCGATTTGCCCAGTGAGAGTTTATACAAAATCAAAATATAAAATGCAAATAGAAGAAGAAATGCATATATTTATGTATATTTTTGAAAGAAATCAAAACCTCCCGTACTATAAAAGCCGACCAAACATTTTAAATCACAAATATCATAAAAGATTTGCCAGACATTTCATAATGTTAGTTACAACTACAATCCAATGTAAATTTAAGAAAAAATAAATAAAATATGATTTTGCTCGTTTCCTTTCGTCAAAATCAATTTCAAATCTCGAAACACACACTAATGTGATATTCTTTACAAAATGAGAGAAAAGAGCACTTTTTTTATAAAAGAATACGGAAAAATTGCCCTTTTTATCGATGTATTGGTGAAAAAAAAATACAAATTATTATGCTACACAAACACAAATTTCATAGTATAGTCTTTTATAATATATAGATTTATTTTATTATAATCCTTTATTATTATTGTTATTAAATTTTTATTTAATTTTGATAATTTCACACATTTACGACAAAATATAGTTCACAAATTAAATTAAAAATGGCGTTTTGTTTTTGTTTATATTGTTTTGACATTTAAAAATTTTTATGTGTGGGTAAATCTGCGAAAAAATCTAGATTTTTAAAAAGTGCTCGAGATCAAAAAAAAGCATTATCGATCATTTGCAAAGAACGTGTAATGTCAAAAACGCACGTGTTTTCAGCAAAAAGAGCACTTTTTTTTACGAAAGAATATCGCATTAGTTATTTATAGTAGGTAAACACAGGAGCACGTATTTGATTTTGCAATCTTTTAATTTAGATAACGAAATTTGTATTTAACTGAATTTATAATTTGACAATAATTATAATACAAATAACGTTCCTTTATAATGTGTATGTATAAAAATATTTTGTTTATTATTTTTCGGACATAACACTAACCCTAAACCGCACAAGTCATAACCGTTGAATATTTTATATTTTTGTTATTGTAATGTCATTCCTCTTCGAATCTCTGATTGTTTTTTTTTTATTTATGTGTTTTATATTTTGTCACTTATATGATATTAAAAAAACTGTTTTTTTTTTAATTTTTTTTATAATTAAACTTTCTTTAGAGTGACAATATATTTATTTATTTTATATAAATCAATTTCGACTGTTACGTCTTCTTCAAGTACATTATATCATATGCGATAACTGTTGTTGTGGTTTTCATTCGATTGTCTTTGTTGTTTTTATTTTTTGTTTTTTCATTGCATCGTGCAAATCAGATATAAAATTTACGTATTCGGATTTGCATCGTACATTTTATATTGTTTCTCCTGCCATACTTATATTTGTATTGGTTAGTTTTTGTACATTTTATATTATTCCCCTGTCAAACTTTTATTTGGATTGGTTAGTTTTTACACAGTTTTTTATGTTATACAAAATTACGTCATTTTATTTTGGCGTATGTATACGTCAATACTACCTCGTGTCTAGCAGAAACCTTTTAATGTATTAATCTCTGACGACTTGTTATATAGGAGATTTTGAAGAAATAGAGGTGAAATGAATCATTTTACATTATGTATATGAGTGTATTAGATATATATGCATGTATTACGAATATTTTACTGATTGTTTTGATTGATTGATTTTTTGTTACAACACAATATGCGCGTAAATTTAGAACGAATCTTTTGAATATATGATAAACGATACTTAAACTATCATTTGTTTGATCTTGATAGAAGTCTAGTAAATGGTAAAGGTGGACACTGCTCACATTGCCCGTTATAACGGACCGTGCCTGGTTATGTGAGGTAAAATGTAATGAATTATTTTCAGAACTGACTGATTCCGAACAAATACCAGAAATCGATTCCAAAATACAATGATTGTTCTAGCGATGGTACAATGTACCACTGCATTGCATGTTCTTGGCCATTTGAACCATTGAAATTGTTACTTACCAGTTCATTTCAATTTTTCACTACAATATGTATTATTGTTTCTTATAGTTTACCAATTGTATTATCAGAACTATCAGTCTCTTATAGAAATATTCTTGTAGAAATGGAAGAAAATTTAACAGCAAAAGTTGTTATCAATATGAGTAAGCAAGATAGGGAACTAACCTTGGTGCACATTTTTTAATAATAAGTGATTATTATCTTCCTACTTTCGAATATCTAAAAGGTAAGTCAATAATATATTATAGTTTTCTATATAAATTTTACTATACATAAAAAATTTTAAATTTATGTTGACAGTCTTAAATAATTGAGAATAATTTTTTCTTTTATATTATTCATATTTCAGTAATACTCTTAACACATATTTAGAGGACGTTTTGTAAATCGTTAAAGGACCTAAATTTTAAATGGATCGCAATTTAAAGCTTTAATTATTAATTGTGAAATTGACAGTAATTATCTCAAAACCAACTGAAATGGCGTCAATTTCATCTTTAGTATAGCTGTTTAACTATCTTTTTCGGATCCATCGAGTAGATCGCAAGATTTTCAGTAGAAATGAGCGTTTATGAAATGACCTAAGTAAAGAAGCAATTATTACCAACCAATGAAGTAGTGATGTTCCAAATCGATCTAACCAAATCTTTTTAACCAGATCTTTGAATTAACCAAGAACTAAAACTGGTTAGTTCTAAATGATTAAGTTAAAAAGATCGATTTTCTCAGATCAAGTCTAAAGTATTGAATTTTATAGTTCAAAAATTAAAAAGTTAATTTACTTAAAAATAATCAAATAAGAATTCACCTTAACCAAAATCCTATTCAAAAGTAAAAACCACATTCGATATAAAAATGTTTCATAACAAACCAACAATTATACAAAAACCTCGTATACGTACGAGGCAATACAAGAAAACATAACATCCAAAAACCATCTCGTTGAAATACAAAAACCAACTCCATAAACTCATAAAAAAAACTTCGTGTACATACACGAATACGAAACAAAACACAATCGTTCAAAAACCAAATCATTCAAACACCAAATCGTTCAAAAACCAAATCGTTCGAAAACCAATTCGTTGAAATAACCAATTCTCTAAAAAATCAACTCGATCAGAACAAAAATCAAAGATCTACTCGTTCAAAAAAACCAAATCATCTGAGAACCAATTCGATCTCGTTCATGAATGATTTGGATAAAAGAGAATTGAGTAATGACATGAATTTTGTTTATGACATAACTACAACTTTTTTGGTTTCCTTTTCTCGATGTTTGATTGTTTTCGCACCAAAGTGATATTGAAATGACGGAACGAGACATATATATAAAAATGTTTGTGCTACTGAAAATTTATATGAATGCTGCAGATAAAGATGTAAATTTGACTTATGTGATATTCTTTGCAAAATGAGAGAAAAGAGCACTTTTTTTTATCAAAGAATACGAAAAAAAAAATTGCTCTTTTTGTCGATGTATTGGTGAAAATAAAATACAAATTATGATGCTACACAATTTACACAAAAATAAATTTCATAGTATTGTCTTTTAAAACATATAGATTTATTTTATTATAATCCTTTATTATTATTTTTATTAACTTTTTATTTAATTTTGATAATTTCACACATTTACGACAAAATATAGTTCACAAATGAAATTAAAAATGGCGTTTTGTTTTTGTTTATATTATTTTGGCATTTAAAAATTTATATGTGTGGGTAAATCTGTGAAAAAATCTCGATTTGTCAAAAGTGCTCGAGATCAAAAAAAAAGTGCTCGAGCTCATTTTCAAAGAATGTGTAATGTCAAAAACGCACGTGTTTCGAGCAAAAAGAGCACTTTTTAGCTGTCAGAGCAACTTTTTTTTTGTCCAAAGAATATCGCATTAATGTGTATGTATAAATATAACTAAAAAAAGTATAGTTATCAGCTTTTCGCTAGATGCGCTGTGCCGACGTTTTTTTTTCTTTTTTTTTTTTTTTTTTAATTATTTATTTATTACAACTGATTTACAAATCATCTAGTAATTTATCTTGCATTATTATTTAAATTCGCGATTGAAGGGTTATAGCCTTTAGGCTAGTACCTTTTACATAATTTTATTATATTTTTTAGCCGATCCAGGTTGGATCTAGTAGATCAAGTGGTTTCTTCCTTCGCAGCCTTCTTACTGGATTTGTGTCATCCAACATTCGGCGAATTTCAGCGTTTTTATGTTGACTAATCCGTTGCATGTGTTGTCTTGCGTATTTATTTATTTCTACGCTAACGAAATCCATCTTCAAATCTCTATGGATGTTGTCATTTCTCACGTACCACGGTGCATTTACTATTCCACGTAGGACTTTGCTTTGGAATGACTGGATGATATTGACGTTTGTTTGCTTTGTACAGCCCCAGAGCTGAATACCGTAAGTCCATACAGGCTTAAGAATTTGCCGGTATAGTAGCAATTTATTATGTAAAGTAAGCTCAGAACTTCTCCCTAAGAACCAATTCATTTTTCTGTATCTAATGTTTAATTCTTCTTTTTTCTTTTTCACATGCTCTTTCCATTTTAGTTTCGCGTCAAGAGTCATGCCTAAGTATTTTGCTGTGTTTGCATATGGAATTTGCTGGGAGTTTAGTTCTACTGGTATCCAATCAACCTTTTTATTGGTGAAATTTACATGAACAGATTTTGCTTCATTCAGTTTTATTCGCCACTTTTTCGTCCAAGTGTTAATCATATTAGTCGCTCTTTGCAATTTGCTTGTGGATTCTTCTATGTTATCAGCAACTGCTAATATGGCTGTGTCATCTGCAAACGTTGCTATAGTTGTCTCTTCTATCGTTGGCCGACGTGACAAACAATTTATTTTGCACAGAAATTTTTTTAGAAGTGTTACTTGGAAAATCTTTTGAGAAGAGCATTAAATATATAAAATAATATATTAATAAAATATTTTTATTTAAAATATTCCTTATTATGGAATTATATGCGTAAATTTTTATTTTATATATAATTATTTCGGCAACGATCTTGCCATCATTTTTACGCATACAATTCCACAGTAATGAATATTTTAAATAAAAAATAAAAATATTTTATTTTATTAAAAAAGTGGAATAAGTCACACACTGAGAAATTTATAATGAATTTCCATAATTAAATACATATATATATATATATATATATATATATATATATATATATATATATATATATATATATATATATATATATATATATATATATATATGTGTATATATATATATATATATATATATATATATATATATATATATATGTGTATATATATATATATATATATATATATATATATATTCATAAATATACATATGTATATATATATATATATATATATATATATATATATATATATATATATATATATATATATATATATATATATATGTAAATATTGAACTGGTTAAAATAAACAGGTTAAATTAACCTGGTTAATGAACTAAAAGATCGAATCACTCTTGGGTACGAAATTAACCAGTTAAGCCTATCACTACAATGAAGTGACAAACAAAATGAAGGAAACATTTTATTTGTCTAGTTAATTGTATTCATTTATAGTTTAATAAAATAGTATTTGTATCTTACCATAATCAATATCTTATTTAATATTTTATAGAAACATCAAACGAAAAATATTATGGCTCATTCTGCTGTGGAATATTGGCTATATTTTATATTGGCTATATGAAGTTTTGAAATACTCGAGCTAAAATCAATTCATGAAGAAATGGACTGCTTTATAAAATGAATAATACATCTTACAAACTATAATATGTCGTACTTTAAGAATTTGATCTCAAACTAAAACTTAAATAGGATACAAATTGGTACTCTGTATTTTCAAGTTTCTAAATAAAATGTGAAATATACTTAGTTTTTTTCCTGTGTAGCTACCACAACTAGTAGTGAAACTTCGGGTAGGGTTTTATATCCACGAAATTACTTCAGATTCTCTATAAGCGTAGTTTTTATTAGGAATATCTTCTAAAAACTGAAAGCACATCATAATCTTCCAATGGCAATACATTTTTAGCAGTTGATTTCAATTTTCAAGTAAACTTCTTAAAAATCAAGGTTGAGCAGGGTATAGTAATTTGTATATTAATTGTGCATCCATTTGAGCTCCACGATTCACCATATTATAATAGACGGAATAATTCTCATTAGACAGCTATTAGTAAATCCGGTAAATGACAATATTTCGTCCTTAACTTCACACATTGCATCTCTTAATTTCGAAGATTTTGAGTTTGATCAATCAAGCTTTGGAGGAATAATTATTCTACCGATTATTCAGATTCAGATTTATTATCGAATTTGATCGTTTAGGCGAAGCTTTCGAAAATTTCTTTTCAGACCACTCAAATTCATTTACAAGCAGGAAGCAGCCCATCAGGCAAAACTTTAGAGTTCACTGTTGCATCAAATGATTCTCCTGGGATATTGATTTATATGAAATATATACTTATATTTTAGGCCACTAGGTGGCTTTGGAACTGAGTGAATTAGACTAATAAAAAGCTCTTCTTGGTTGAGCTACTCGAATACTAATTTCATTAGTTGAGGTTTCAGACGTTGCTTTTGAAATGATCTCTTTCCTTTCTATGACACTACTTTCTTCCAATTTACTTGCGTCCACTTGAATATCAATATCCCATAGAAATTTTTACGTTTAAGATTGCGTTTCGTTCTGCATCACACCATAATCCCTTTCTTATGCCGTGAATAAATGGTAACATTTCCAAAACGTGGTTTACCACTCGGCAATCATCATTGTAAATGGTGTTGAAGATTCAACATGTAAGATATGATATAATCAGTTTAACAGTTCTATTGTCTAGTTTTTCTTAAATCTAGTTCATAAGTTTAAAAATACTTATCTCCTCACCCCTACATATTAACTATTCTAATGTTATATTATTTTCATTTCAAATTGTAGGACCACCAACAAGTTTTATGAGTGCATTCCCGTACAGGCAACAAGTTATCTAAAACATGACGTCACGTAAGCAAGTTGTGTAAAATCTGACTACTGACATTGTGTTGAAAATTTCGATTAAGGACATTTATTGGACAGTCAATAATTAATTATTAAATAATATTGTTGTAGAAACGATAAAATAAGAAAGCACAGCCTCAATTTATTATCATCAGCGATAGTCAAGTCATATTTATACCATAAAGAGTTGAAGTAAGAAGTGCAAGTGACGTGAGATATTGTCAATACACAAAATGCCGACCTTAGCCGGAATCGATACAACAATAGTGTATCACGATGGTGTTGATAGTGAACAATTAAAGGATTTACATATGGAACAATACTATGTCCATGTTGATGTGATTAACTGGTTCGAAGAGGTATGTTGTTGAATGATTAATGGCATGCTGAATTATGTCGTTATAAGTGCCAATAATCTTTGATCCCTCTCTATGCGTTTAGATGTTATCGAATAAGTATCGGGAATTGAACTGCATTAAAATAATTTATGACCGGTTGTATCACTTTGATATAAATCACGTGAAGTGTGTTGAAATTTATTATGATGAACAGGAATGGCGAACGATAGCATCTAAAGATGCAATTAAGATTAGCTCGTTAATTGCAGATGCAAAATATAAAATGCCGTGGAGAAGTAACCCAACGTATTATGTTCATAATACGGTAAGTTGCGTTGGTTTTAAATACATAAATTATTATAAGATAATTTTGTCTCGAAGAATAATATCCGTTAGACTGCGAGACAAAATAATCGCGGCAATTGCCGTTTGAATGTTTGAAGTGTTACAAATTCACTGGACCTTAGAATTAATGCACCACTCAAAGTTTGTCTGAATTATAAACCAATGTTTCTTAATGAAATTAACGAGTGTTAAATAACAGCTTCACAATTTTCACAATTTGTAGGCCATTGTCCAGAGAAGCCGGTAGAGTTTGACGGCTTCAAAATTCGGGTTTGAACATTTGTTTCATTAAAATATTGACCATATAAAAAACGATTTTACTCCCGAAATCAAGGGTGCTGTATATATTTAAAGTCACTATAACCTCAAAGCAATCGGTGATGTAAAACAATGAATTTGTTGGAGAGAATGTGCGGGACAAGTTGTTCTTAGCACAAGTAGTTCTTAATAGTTTTGGTTCATCTCTCAATGCACAGTTTCAATTTCAAGTTTCAATGTTTTCTAATTTTTATTTTGAATCTGTAATGACTCGCAATACTGTTACAGAGAATACACAGCCAAACTCATAGCAACCACCTGGGCCATGTTATCAGCCAACACGTCTCCATTTATACTAAGTAAAGATAACACAATTCTGCCAAACAAGTTAAAAATAGTCATTCAATGGTCATTATCTCTCAGAAGGGGCAAGTACTGCAGTTTCTCTTTATTCTCTGTCGTTTCTCTTTATTCTATCGATTTCCGATACCAGACCCAATATCCATTCGTAAAAATTGCCACATCTCGGTCAGAGATGTAGGATGGGTTATTGTGATCAGATTTATACATTTTGGGTTCGAGGGCCTATGAGCAGATGTATAATCATCCACCTTGTCATCTAGCTATGTACTGAAATGATTTTCTCTGTCTCGCAAGCGTACGACAATAACTACACACCTTCTGATAAAAAAGATCAAACGGTTACAGATAGATCGTAATCTCAGGTGATGCATTGCATACGATATACATACCTCCCATTTAAGAAAAAATTTGAGTGGTGCGTTCATTTTACGATCCAGTGTTAATTGGATTTAGCTTCATTTATTAATTCGCTTAATTCTATTATATTAACAGAATTCAGAAATTGACGAACAAATACGAGAGAAAGATCTTCACAAATTTTTAGCCAAGCGGTACACAATGGAAGTTGAATGGTGTGGATCGCATAACCTTATTGTTTATGATTTTGAACCGACTCTAACTGAAGATCTATTAGAAGATTTAGAAGTGATATTTTCCGAGTGGTTTGACATCGAAACAATATTTATATCTGATGAATTCTTGTTTTTGAAGAATACCGGACCTCCTCAATACAAAGAAGTTGAGAACATCTTTGTATTGACCGTTTTTCATGATCAACTTTTATCGCGCTTAACTATTCAAGATATACTATCATTGGAGCTGGCCAACAAAGATCATCGTTTTGAATCGTACAACAGTGATTTGGATCGTGATATTCAGATGCATCTCCGAAATCGATTAAATTTGTCAAACGAACATACAAAACTGGACACATATGTCGTTACCGAATTTAATAAATTGCAATTACTCAAGTATTTTGTATACAAGTATCGAGATCGTTTGACTAAAGTTAGATTGCGAAATAAAATTTTAATCAGTGAGAAAGAAGACGAAATTGCATACGAATACGGAATAGTAAAACGTAAAGTCCTGAATAAAAACTCTGCATTTCGATTGGACGTAGTATCACCTGAAAACATAAATGTTTGTTCCGTAACTGTGCTACGTCATGACAGTGGAAACTTAATTGAGCCGGATTCTATAACCATCAAAGAAATTCGATTGGATGGCGATATCAGATTTGGTTTATATAACGAGGACATTTCGATGATTGGACGTCCACCATATTTCATTGAAATAACGTTTCGAGCGAAGTGTAAGTCTGATCGCTTAACTGATTTCTTACATACGGTTTTAGACAAAGTTTTGAGTGATTTTGACGACTTTTCCGATTCAATCATTCAGTTTAGATCATACAATAACCGTATCAGTAGTTGCATTTTGAATAGTTTTATTGAAAAAGGCTACGAATTCGAAATTGGTTTTAAAAATATCAACTTTCATTTTAATCGTTTAGTGGGCTGGTTATGTAAATGTTCAAGGTTACGCCGCGTTAGCTTTACTGCCTGCATTTTGCTGTTTAACAATAAACGTTCCAAAATGTTAAGAATGATGGTTAATGAAAATAAAGACATTGATAGGTGTCCCTACGATCTAACCTTTCGAAATATGAAGTTTGATATACCAACCTTATCAGCATTATACCACCTTAATTGTAGTTATACTGTTTTCGATGGATGCTGTCTAAGCCCATCGTCATCGGCTATAGTTCCACTGAAATTTACAGATCCTAAAATTGAGTTCAAAAACATGAAAATTGATTTGCAACTGATAATTCCATTACTGAGTGCTACAATTGAATTTGACAACTGCCAAATTCAATTAAATCGTGATCACATAATTCAAAGTGATTCAATTGCTGAATCATCTCGATATGACGAGACAAGATTTACCAACATGGATATTGATGCAGAAGTATTAATACAAATATCAGAATATGCAAGGAGCATAGAGCTCGAGTGTTGTCGTATTTTATCGAATGAAAGTGTTAATACTCCCTCCAATTATCCAATCAACTCCGAAGCTAACGTTAGTATGAGGGATGTAGAAATTGAACCGACGACGGCAGTGAAAATGTTAAAAAGATTAAACCAAGTTGGTTTAACTAAAGGCCAGTTTAAATGTACAGATCCTGTCTCAACGAATAATCTTACGAAATTCAAATCGGAACTATTCTTTAATGGTACATCAATTACTCCCGAATTTTTAAAAGGTTTCAAATATTTAGATTTTGACAATGCGATATTTTTTGTTGATTGTCCGATTACAAATCAAAATCTTATAGACATTTGGACAGCTGCACCACGGTGCCAACGTCTATGTATCACCGGGGCACATAAAATCGATTATTATTTTTATATTGAACTTATAGCCAAACTATATGAAAATCGTTTAGATGAAATGCTGAACGATTTAAGGGATGGGGTTGCTGTTTCTTTAATTAATTTGTTTGACATTGAATGGTCCGATAATCCGTTGAATCACAAACAGATTGACTGGAACAATATACGAATTAAGAGTGTTCTTGTAAATGACGGGACAGTCAAATTAGAATATTTCAGAAATGATGAAGTATTTGATTTATTTCATGATCAAAACGATTTACCAAATGATTCGGATGAATGCGAGGTCGATTATAGTTAAAATTTAGGTTAAGTTAAAATTAATTAATTAATTATTTGTATAATTATTATATATGTTAATAAAGTTTTACAAGCTTAAATATTGGTTTTATTTAATTATAAATTCTCATCAACGGTGGTCGTGGTCGTTTCGGAATGTCTCCATAGAATCTTATTTAAAATGCCTGATGCATGCTCCCGGTACGAGAATGTACAATAAAGTATTGTTGACCGGTCCATTATAGGAGTTTTGCATTTTGAATAATCTCGATCCGAGATCCTTCTTTAATTATAGTTCACGATCTGATGACGGAATCGTATACTGAGAATGTTTGCAAAATGTTTACCAAAGGTTCTCACCATGACATGATATGGTAGGAGAAGCACAAGGCCAACCATTACGGTCCAGAACTTAAGATAGTTAGATATTGGTAATTATTGTTAGTTGGTATGTTGGGAGTTTTATAATTTAATCATAGGCATCTATATGTTACATCATTTCGCCCTAGCGGTGGGGGCATCCATGTTTCATAAATATTTCGAACCAAACATGAGACCCAAAGAATACAACCACAGTATCCAGAGCTTGTCGCAGGAGGCGACTAAATTTGGTCTGATCGCTGGGCTGACGACCGTCATCCGTAATAAACAATTACTGTTAAAAATGCCAATAAACGGAAGAAATTGGATACCGGCAAACTAGCAATGACCCTCCAATTATGTATTCTGATACGAGATTGAGGATCACCACGTGGAACATGCAGTCACTTAGAAAACTTGGTACATCACATGTATGAAAGTATCGGCTGGAACTCGAAGAAATTCAATGGCCTAAAAGTGGAGACCATTTGTTTCAAGACTATACATTGCTACACAGTGGAGATGACCTCGTAAATTTTGGAAAACTTTGTTAACGTCAATGTGGTACTTGATACATGAGTTGAACATATTTTTCACCTACGTAATGTTCCACATGTATCACTAGCTGTATTTGAATACCCTCAAATACAGACCGCAGAGATTGAAGAAAAATTGTAAACCAGGAGCTGATTGCATTAATTCACAGCTCTTGATATTCGGAGGGCTAACTTTGTGGAACTGTTTTTTCGACCTTGTTCGATTAGTAATGCGAAATAAAACTATGCCTGACGAATATGGAAAGTAGCCGCGTTATGCTCAATAGTTCTAAACGGTGATTGCTTGAAAGGAATATATTTAGGAATACCAAACAAATACGTACATCTGTGTAAAATGACTCTAACTTTGTCACAATGTTGTGTCAACGTTGAGAACACGTTAACGGAAGTTGAACACTGTTCCAGTGGATCCAGGATCTCTTCCACACAGTTGTCATTTAATCCAATCACACAGATATCATCTGCATATGCTGAAAGTTGATTGGCTTGTCGGAATAAGTCTTGAGGTGTTGCACTTTTTCCAAGGACGTATTCAAACATGAGATTTAAAAGTATCGAGTGGGCGCATTTCCATGTCTAACACCAGAAGACCAAGACCCAATTGATTAGTGTAGTATAGTGATAACCACACGTTTGAAGGAGTAATGAGATTCAAGTATCTTGGATCCCTCATCACTCACGATAATAGAGTGGCATAGGATATGGTGAAACTGTACAGAGTGTTGGTCAGATCTGTTGTCATGTATTGATGTGAGCGTTGAACCTTGATGGATGAGTACGAGAGATGGCTTCTAACATTCGAGAGAAGGATCATGCATGTGATATATGGCCCAAAACGCGACGTTGATGGCACATACCGAGTACGTTTCTACCACCAAATCTGGAATTTAATCTAAAGTCCTGAAATCGTACATGAAATCAAAGGACAGCGAGTACGCTGGCTCGGTCACATTCTGCGTACTGATCCGAAGCGAATGATACAGTGACCTTTGAAGGCAGACCCGCCTTTCGGTAGACGAAGAGGTCACTGTCGGCGACGAAGGATCCACGGCGTAGAGAACATCTTGACTACTACGAACTGTTAAGTTGTACTTGAAAAGGAGATACTTTATAGAGCTAAGCAGGAAGGAGTTTACTCCAGCATAAAAGAAGCTAAATCACGAATTCTGCAGTGAAGCGTCTAACACTATAGACACATATCTGGTTTCGTTACTACAGTTTCGAGTTAACCATGATTTAGTTGTATTGTGTCACTGCTAACCATGGTTTGCAACTTGGTTTAAACATGGTTTGGGAATAAACAATTTTTTTCTCATCCCATGGCATTTTAGTGATGACAGTGCCAAGTTATTAAGTTAGTGAATACCGAAAACTATAAATATTGGTTTAATCATGTATTTGTTAATTTTTTATATAAAAAATGAAGTTTTCAAAACTAATAAATTAATGAGGAATTCGTAAAATTAACGGAAAATAAAACTAAAAAATTTGGGTGGAGGGCGAAATAAAAATATTTTTAACCACCTAGTTAACGTGAGAATTATGATAAACTGTCACATTAAATGAGAACTAGAACTAGACTACGACAACCAGGTTACGAAACTAAATCTGTGTACGGTATTAGGGCTATTCCTTTTTGTACTGTTTACAAGTGATTTACCGCAGACGATCGCCACGTTTGCAGATGGCACTGCAATTCTAGCTGTTGGTGACACAATCGGTGAAGCCACACTCAAACTACAAATAGCCATAAATAATATCCAAGATTTTCTAGCTACTCGTAAGTGGAGAATTGAAGTAAATGAATGTAAGTCCACTATTAGATCAATAGAACTACTACCTGTGACTCTTAATAATTATCCTGTACCAAACATAAGACCACACGTAACATCTGTATAATAATCTGTGCTAAGGAAGTGAAAAGAGCCGACAACAAGAAATCTGCTAGGGCTTCCGAGTTGAAAATCTTCCATCGCAACTTTCACCTTATGGTCGTATTGGTTTTCCAATATTTCTAAAACATCTATTTCAGCATTGAAATGTGCATACGGTGGTGGATCCATATTTGCAGGCCGCGTCGTACTGGCCAACGTCTCCACTTCGAACTCGACCTTAGTTGTCCCGGATGGAGTTACGCCTCCGTCAATTCCGTGTTGTGGTTCCAAAATGGATTCTGTCAATATCTCGGAGGAAATTGTCTTCAAGAACGTGAAGGCAATGGACGTAAATAAGGCCACCCGACCTGATGGAATTCCTGTTCGAATATTGAAGGAGTTTTCCAGTGACTTGGCTCCAATATTAACAAAATTTTTCTCCTTTCATATAAGCAAGAGTAAATACCCGAACGCCTGGAAACGTGTAATGGTGCAAGCGTTCCTTAAAATAGACATCTCCAACTATCGGTCAATACTAATTGTGCCACCCGTGGCTAAAGTTTTTGAGAAATGCATTAACCAACAACTGGTGCATTATCTTGATATTAATAAAATAATTTCAGTGATCAATATGGCTTCCGCGAATGTCGCTCCACACCGATCTCTTGACGTATGTTGTAAACAAATGGAATCTCACCCTTGATCACCACGAAGAAGCATTTGCAAACGCTTTGGATATATCCAAGGCTTTCGACAAGGTTTGGTATGAGAATCTCATTGGTAAACTTGTGGCGTACGGCTTGGATTCGATGGCTATCAGATGGATAAAAAGCTTTCTCAAAGAACGAAAGATCAACGTTATGCTAAATGAGAGATCATCAACGACACCCTCTCCAACTGCCGAGTCTCTCAGGGATCAGTTTTGTCACCAACTTTGTTTTTGTTATACATTAATGACTTGTTGGATAGCACTGTAAACGCTTCCACAGTTTTGCTTCAACACGCAGAACGTGACCGAGCCGGCGTGCTCGCTGTCCTTTGATTTCATGCACGATATCAGGAACTAGCTTTAAATTCTCGATCTCGGTATGTGCCTTCAACGACGCGTTGTGGGCCATATATCACACGCATGTTTCTTCTCTCGAAAGTAAGAAGCCATCTCTCGCACTCATTTGTCGAGGTCCAACGTCACATTCATTCATGACAACGGGTCTGATCAACACTCTGTACAATTTCAGCTTATTCGTATTTGCTTATTTTTTTTTATTGTTTCATGTTACTTTAACATATTTCATGTTACTTTAAAGTAAATTTATTACAATTACAGGGCCTCGGATTAAATCGTGTCTTCTGTTATATTTTTTTTTCATCCATCAAGAACCTATTAGCCAAGTGGCCATAACTGACCAAAAACATTATCTCGTTTTATACTTTAACCACTTCACTGGTTAAAAACACGATTTATCCGATACGGCGATTCAGCACCGTTCCTATACAAATCGTGGATGGATTATCGATCCATTCTGCAGCTCGAAGCAACATGATGTTGATTCAATCGTTGTATAATGTGTCTCATTACAACTTTCTCAAGCTGAAATCGACTCTCAAAGTGATAACATCTCTTTAGCCAAAATGTATATCAACAAAGTTTTGGGGTTGAAAACGCAACCATGTATATGGCACTTTTTTGTTGGTTTCGTCAATCAAAATTATCTTTCTCCATTGGCCCTATTCTGGTTTTCCCTAGGAATTGGGAAAAAAATTTCCCAATTCCCAACTATAATAATTCCCAATATTTTATTCCCCAATTCCCAAAGTGTATTCTGGCATGCTGGGAATTATTTCCCCTCTGTGAAACAAATAGTTTTAAATGTTCTCCACTAGAGTACCTTTTTAATGGTTTTTTTCATGGTGCGCTATGTTATTATATTTGAATATGATTTAAATATTGATGGATGAATAACAAATTAAAAATAAAAAATAGGTGTTTTCGGATTTGAAAAACAATTAAAAAATTTTAGGGTCGGAATTATTTTCTACATTCACTATTTATTATGATTATTAGTATTTATGAATGAGCTAATTTTTTTTATATTTTAGGGCAGATAAGAACAAATTTAAAAAAATAGGTGGTTTTGCTTATAAGAAATAATAAAAAAAAATTAAATTTATACTCTAGTATTATGATTATGAGTATTTTACCATAAGATATATGAATTCTCAACAATTTTAATAGGGAAAAATAAACGTCAAAACTGTTATAATTGGGAATTATTTTTTCCAAACGAAATATTTTTCCCAATAGCCAGAATGCACTTTTGGAAAAAATAATTAGCAACTGTTATAAAAACGTCAAAAATTCCCAATTCCCTGAGAAAACCAGAATAGGGCCACATGTGTCTAAACCAGTGGCCCTATTCTGGTTTTCCCAGGGAATTGGGAATTGGGAATTTTTGACGTTTTTATAACAGTTGGGAATTATTTTTTCCAAAAGTGTATTCTGGCTATTGGGAAAAATATTTTGTTTGGAAAAAATAATTCCCAATTATAACAGTTTTGACGTTTATTTTTCCCTATTAAAATTGTTGGGAATTCATATTTCTTATGGTAAAATACTCATAATCATAATACTAGAGTATAAATTTAATTTTTTTTATTATTTCTTATAAGCAAAAACACATATTTTTTTAAATTTGGTCTTATCTGCCCTAAAATATAAAAAAAATTAGCTCATTCTTAAATACTAATAATCATATAATAAATAAAGAATGTAGAAAATAATTCCGACCCTAAAAGATTTTTAATTGTTTTTCAAAAGCGAAAACACTTATTTTTTTTTTTTAAATTTGTTATTCATCCGTCAATATTTAAATCATATTCAAATATAATAACATAGCGCACCATGAAAAAAACCATTAAAAAGGTACTCTAGTGGCGAACATTTAAAACTATTTGTTGCACAGAGGGGAAATAATTCCCAGCACGCCAGAATACACTTTTGGGAATTGGGGAATAAAATATTGGGAATTATTATAGTTGGGAATTGGGAATAATTTTTTCCCAATTCCCAATTCCCAGGGAAAACCAGAATAGGGCCACAGGTATTTTATTTCCGGATTTTTGTCGATTACCATAACAAAACCGGTTTTGCTTGGCGATAATTTTGGATTTTATTTTTACATCACATTTTTTGGTTTCTTCGGATTCTTTCCACCGACACAAACAAGTATAAATAAAAACAAATGTTCAAGGACATAGAACAAATCGAAATGAAAATATTTTTCACACATACATATGAAAAAAATTCTGTATTTTATCTTAACGATGACGGAATTTTTGCTGAAGAATCTGGAATAAAATTCCTCTAAACGATGAGGGAAGTTTTGCTGAAGAATCTGGAATAAAATTCCTCGAGTAATCTTAAGACTGATTTCCGTTATGAAAAAAATATTGTCAGTATTTTTTACTGAAAAAACCAAAGCGAGAAAAAATTGAAATACCATTAGAGTGACAGAGATCGTTTTTTACTTTTTTCTTTTTTTTATAGTTGTTATATTTTGACAGATGCGTGTAACATAACCAATTAATTTCAAATGTTGTTTTGTTTTTGAAAAAAAAGACAAAATACACTTTGAATCTACAACAATAAATTAAAAAAAATAAACTTAACATAATTGTTCATTATTTCAATTACTTTCACAATGAATTAAGATAAATGGCACAAAACGATATGTTAAAATTATGAATTGACCATAAAAAATCATCCATCTTTATTTTTCCTATAAGACATTTCTCCAATACTGAATAAAAATACTTCTCTTGATATATTTTGTCAGTACTAATTCTTTTGTCAGTAATAATTTACTCAGTAACCATAAAAATTTATTCAGTACTGACTAAATTTTTTGTACTGGAAATATTTTTTATTTCACTCGCACTTTAAGAAAAATTATATTTTGTATCCCGCCTTCACTATTTTGTCAGTATTTTTTCATAATGGAAATCAGGCATTATATGTATGAGGTTTAAATTAAGTTTATGTCTACAATACTATTGAGGTTTTGATGTAGAGCCATATACATATATTAGGTAGTAGGGATTGACGATTGTTTTAATACGATCACCACCATTGTACGATCGTTGTATTAATAGTATACATGATCGGTAAACATTATTTTTTTGTTAAGATTTTAATTGGCTAATTTGTTGATACATAGCATTATGCTGGATCATTAATTAAGATTTGATATGATTTAATTATATACATATTTTTTTGATTCTTAAAAGTGGTGTTTGTGTAATGAAATATATACTTTATATTCCAGATCGACTGTATGACCTTCCACGTCGACTATATTATATACGCTTTTGAGTATATACTTTTTTACTATTCGTTTAAACAATACTATGCTCAATACCATTACATCTCAAGCCAATTTTTCACATTTATGAGTTAGTATGAGTAAATGGTTAGAAAACAACAAAATTTGTACAATTCGTTCGTAAACTGTCAATAACACGCATTTTTTTGACTTTGCCTTGTTATATCTTACAATACAGGCCTTAACATCAATTTTTGTATACGAAGCAACTAAATATGATTATTTATCAGGAATGTCGTAAAATAATTTTCCCATTTATTGATACATACTGAAATTTTTCATTCATAAGAAATTTTCCTGATTTTTGTTTTTATATCGGCTAATATTTAAGTTCAATAATATTTCGTTTATCGAATATGATCACATGGTCAAAATAGTTCAATGTGATTCGATAAAATTTATAAACAGTGATTATATAACGTAACTCCTCTTTTGCATTTGATTCTTGTATAGGAAAGACACTCTAGCACACAAATAATATACAAAGTCACATGAATTATTTTTTTTGTTTTGTTTACGTTGATTTATTTGTTTCTTTTTGGTTTTGATAGTACATTATCTGTTATTGTTTTTGTATTGTATATATGCGTCTTGTCGGTATGCAAAAAACTCGCCAAAAATATATGTAATTTTTGGCTAATTTAAAATATATTTGTGGAAATATAAATTTTAATAAACATATAAATATATAAATTAGATATTATTTAATTTATAATTTTAATGACTACTTCGGGTGACAAAATTTGAATAATGGTTCATTCGTAAATTCTAGAGAAACATCAATTTAATTATTTTTGGAAATAATACAATTTACGTTCTGTTAAATTTATTTCCTAGTAAAAATAACAAAATGATAGACATTATCAAAATCCTGATAAAATTGATTAATATCTCTATAAAAAGAAAAAGAAAAATCCCGAAAAGATAAAATTTTATGTATAAATTACGAAAACATAAAATTTATCATAAAAACAAACACATCATTCCACCGCAACTGCTCGTAGCAAACTTAAAACAAAACAACAAAATCAAAAATAAATTATAATAAAACGAATACACTAAAGCAAAACCGACAATATTGTGTGTGAACCAAAACCGACTGTAGTGTGTGTGTTTCCAAAGCCCTCTCAATAAATAAAGCCAGAATGAATACTCACTTTTTGAAATGAGCTTTATTTAGTGTATCAATAATGTACGTTTTATCAAGAAACTCATACGAAACGTACACATTTCTTTTTAAGTTTTTAGCTATTGCAACTTAGAGCTTTTACAATTTTATTTCATAAAATGACTAAGAAAGGGTGAAATTAGATCTGAACATGTCTCATTTTTTTCAAATCAAAATAAATCACGATCAAATTTAATTATAAATTGATCTAATTTTTATAAATTTTGTGCTTTTTATTTCAATATAAACGATATCCTCTAAAATATATTTTCCTCGCTCTAATTCTCGCTTGGTTGTACGACGAAAGTCAAACTCATTTCTTAATAAATTTAGAAAAATAATATTGACGAAAATACACATAATTGAACGCGAAAACATAAAAAATTAATAATTAATTTAGTTAAATGAAATTATGTATGCGAAAAAATTAACTAAAACCGAATTTATAAACATAAATCAGCTCAAAAGATATTTTCAACATGCAGTGGTCAAAAAATAATATTCAGCTGATCAATGTTTACATATCAAAATGAACACAATAACCTAATCACAATTTCTATTTTGCTACACATTTATTCACAATCACAGCACAACACTACACTATATTCTCAATCCTGAAATACAGAGGAACATTAAAAAAGGTTTATTTATGCTGTCTCAACATAAGAATAATATTTAATTGCATAATTATGCATTAAATACGAAACCAATTTTCAAAATGACTTAAATGTCATAACAATGGGAGAGAGAAAATATTTTTTTATGATAGTTCGATGAAATGCCATTACTAGCGTCGCTGTTGTATAAAAATTTTGCAAGCCATTCATGTTAAAATCATACATGTGTGCATTAATCATTAAATCTAGTTAAATGTGTATATGAGATTTAGTGCATTGGTATTGTTCATTTTATTTAGGATCGCTTTGATTTTATACATCAAAGCAAAATACAAATTACAATACAACTAAACATTTAATGAAATTGATTTGTTTGTGTAAAGTGCCATTTTGATTTATTCTCTTTGTGAGCATACTTAAAATAAAATATAGTTCTCGTAACCTTACTATGTATCTGTCTCTGTTTACATTTTAAGTTATTAAAATACCATATTTTCATTTAATGAATAAAAGAAAATGGAAAAATAAATGGAAAAATGATCAATTTCAGGATGAAAATTGGAATCTCTGTTTTCAGTTGAATATAACCTAAGTTAAATTTGAACTACTTTTCATTCAAATATTTACTATATAGTAAAGCCTTACCTTTCATACATTTTGTATGAAACTGACGTTGATTTTTGTATTTTTTGTTACACTAAATAAAGCTCATTTTGAACATTCCTGCTTCAATCACTTCAAGACTGCTTTGGTGTTTCACACAAGCCAAACTTTATGCATACATATGCTGTAGAAGCATATCAACCTTTAGCGGTATTAGTGAATATTCTTCTATTCGTACACGATTGAGAATACAGTATAAAAAAAATAAACAAACGCACACCACCTAAGTATTATTGAGTAGAAATGTACAAAAAATGTAAAATAAAAACGAATGTGCCATTTTACACTGGCACTCTCGCGTCAATTTCGCTTTTTCGTGCAGCAGAGTTTTTTTTTCATATTTGTCTATGTGTGTGTTGAAAATATTTCATTATCAATCAAAACCAACTGTAGTGTGTGTGTTTCACACAAGCCTGCTTCTTTTTTTTACACGAGCATAACCAAACGAAAATATCAACCTTTGAGTGTGTTGGTAAACGAAAAAGTCCATATAAAAAAAACTCAAAATTTGACGTTTCTCACTAACACTACTTAAGGTCTATTTCGAAAAACATACGCACACCACAAAAGGTTGAGTACTTTTATTCTCTTTTCCATCTCACTAAACTGATAAACGATTGTCAAATGATAATGGTAATTTTGAAAATGACATATATGCGATGACAGCTTCATTTATGCAAACTAATTTTATTTGATTTTATGATAAATGTAGATTGATTGTTGTGTAAATAAATATAATAATATTGTGGATAGTATACACAATAGTATAATATTGTGGATAACATCGAGTGAATCTTGTTTGTTTTGTGTAAATTCGAGGAGGATAGGTTTGTGGTTAGGTTTTTCAAACTAGATAAAGTATATATGAGTTGCATAGGAATGTATTTTGATTCGAAAATTCATAAATGGTTTAATAAAACTTTTATCTATTTACATTAGATTTTATTAAAATATATTTTTCGAGTTAAAACTTTCATGTCTTTAGTGTATCATTGCGTGAAAGGTTTGTGTAGATTTTTCATGTACGTCACGGTATGAATGTTTAAATGTTATAAAAGATAATGTCCTGTTTAAAATTTGAATATTTTAAACTGTTCTGGAAATCGATCTTGCAATTAAATCATAATTTCCGCGATAATTTAACTCAAGTTTTGAAGTCAATATAGTTTATTAAATGATCGTTGAGTTTGACACAGAGAGTAAGATACGCTCATTCGTTTTTATTTTACATTTTTTGTACATTTTTACTCAATAATACTGAGGTGGTGTGCGTTTGTTTATTATTTTTATGCTGTATTCGCAATCGTATACGAATAGAAGAATATTCACTAATACCGCTAAAGGTTGATATGCTTCTACAGCATATGTATGCATAAAGTTTGGCTTGTGTGAAACACACACACTACAGTCGGCTCTGTTATCAATGCATACTTGGTCGAGCGAACATCATATAAACAAATGAAGAAAAAAAATTTTAACACGATTTTTTTTTCATTTTTGCAGGAACATGTATATTTTTTATATTATATTATTTAATATATTATATATGTATTTATATATTTTCAACATTCCAGCGTTTTATCATTTCTAAAAACATCATCAATATATGTATAATATTTTATTATTAAAAAAAAAAATTATAATAAATCAATGTATTCCATAACAATAATAAATAAATAAATTATAATTTATATAAATAAATTACAATTTATCAAACTAACATACAAAAATCATATTTTTTACGAATAAATATATTTTATATTTATTTTCTGTAAAAAAAATCGCCATCTGTAAAAAATTTCCTCACTGTAAAACAAAAATCGTCATACAAAACCATATTTTTCTATTTCATCTGCACTCTTCAAAATGCAAAATGAAAATGTTGAGTCGAAAACAATAAAAAAAATTTTGAACCTCATAAAATATTTTTATTGCTTTTTGTATGTATTAGTGCGAAACTCACAAGAGTGCAAAATAATTTTTGTCGAAAGTTGTGCGTCGAGAAATCCCCACTCCAAAATTAGTTTATAGACAGAAGAAGAAAGAGACGAGGAAAAAACCGGTTTGAGTCACACGCAAGAGTGCCAGTGTAAAATGGCACAATGAGCGTGTCTTACTCTCTGTGTCAAACTCAACGATCATTTAATAAACTATATTGACTTCAAAACTTGAGTTAAATTATCGCGGAAATTATGATTTAATTGCAAGATCGTTTTCCAGAACAGTTTAAAATATTCAAATTTTAAACAGGACATTATTTTTTATCACATTTAAACATTCATACCGTGACGTACATGAAAAATCTACACAAACTTTTTCACGCAATGATACACTAAAGACATGAAAATTTTAACTCGAAAAAAATATTTTAATAAAATCTAGTGTAAATAGATAAAAGTTTTATTAAACAATTTATGAATTTCGAATCAAAATACATTCCTATGCAACTCATATATACTTTATTTATGTTTGAAAAACCTAACCACAAACCTATCCTACTCGAATTTACACAAAACAAACAAGATTCACTCGATGTTATCCACAATAAAATACTATTGTGTATTATCCACAATATTATTATATTTATTTACACAACAATTAATCTATATTTATTATAAAATCAAATAAAATTATTTTGCATAAATGAAGCTGTCATCGCATATATGTCATTTTCAAAATTACCATTTTCATTTGACAATCGTTTATCAGTTTAGTGAGATGGAAAAGAGAATAAAAGTACTCAACCTTTTGTGGTGTGCGTATGTTTTTCGAAATAGACCTTAAGTAGTGTTAGTGAGAAACGTCAAATTTTGAGTTTTTTTATATGGACTTTTTCGTTTACCAACACACTCAAAGGTTGATATTTTCGTTTGATTATGCTCGTGTAAAAAAAAGAAGCAGGCTTGTGTGAAACACACACACTACAGTCGGCTCTGGTGTGAACAACTGAACACAAACACACTACAGTCGATCTGCACTAAAGACAACAAATCGCATAATAACTTATGCGATATTCTTTGGACAAAAAAAAAGTTGCTCTTACAGCTAAAAAGTGCTCTTTTTGCTCGAAACACGTGCGTTTTTGACATTACACATTCTTTGGAAATGATCTCGAGCACTTTTTTTTTTATCTCGAGCACTTTACAAAAATCGAGATTTTTTCACAGATTTACCCACACATATAAATTTTTAAAATGCCAAAACAATATAAACAAAAACAAAACGCCATTTTTAATTTCTTTTGTGAACTATTATATATTTTGTCGAAAATGTGTGAAATTATCAAAATTAAATAAAAAGTTAATAACAATAATAATAAAGGATTATAATAAAATAAATCTATATGTTTTAAAAGACAATACTATGAAATTTATGTTTGTGTAAATTGTGTAGCATCATAATTTGTATTTTATTTTCACCAATACATCGACAAAAAGAGCAATTTTTTTTTCGTATTCTTTGATAAAAAAAAGTGCTCTTTTCTCTCATTTTGCAAAGAATATCTCATTAATTGATCGAAATATCAATTTTATAATCTTTATAAAGACTGAAAGTAATTTAAGTGATACGATTTTAATAGTAAACCTAATAATCATCAATAGCGTAAGCCTAAATTAAAATTCTGTAAGCCTAAAAAAATTTTACGTGATCTAAAAATATTAAGTAAAAACAAAATCATACTGACGTAAGTAAAATCATTTCGCCTCAAATGCTGGTGGTAAACTAAAACAAAGAAACAAAATCAAAAATAGAATAAAAATGAAACGAAATGAAATGTTCTTTGCAAATGATCGAGATTGCTTTTTTTTGAACTCGAGTCAAAGTCGTCAAAGTCGTTGACTCGAGTATTTTCGCAGATTTACCTACACATATATATTTTTAAACGTCAAAACAAATCAAAATAAACAAAACGCCATTTTTAATTTCATTTGTGAACTATTTTGTCGTAAATGTGTGAAATTATCAAAATTAAATAAAAAGTTAATAACAATAATAAAAAAAAATTATAATAAAATAAATCTATATATTATTTATAAAAGACTATTCTATGAAATTTGTGTTTGTGTAGCATAATAATTTGTATTTTTTTTTCACCAATACATCTACAAAAAGGGCAATTTTTTTTCGTATTCTTTGATAAAAAAAAATGCTCATGTCTCTCAGTTTGGAAAGAATATCACATAAATATAGTTCAAATTAATTATTATACTAAAAATTAATAATCATAAAACTTATTTAAATAAATAGTAAATAAAATACAAAATAAATAATAAAATAAATAATACATACATAACGAAAAACGAATATTGGTGATGTCATTAATGGCAATATTACTCACACTACACTAACTAATAACTGGTAACTAGCAGTTTTATTTTGATTATCGTTGAAAGTGCGTCGAGTGACCTAAAGTGGAAAGTGGTATACTTGTGAATTACATCGGTAGATCACCTAATAATTAGGGATCTGCGTGCGTGAGGAATATTGATACAAAGCGTTATGGTGGAACAACATATTGGCGTTAAACGATATAATTAAGGCTTTTAATTATCGTCAACCAATTACGTAAAGTAAGCTATTAATTTATTTAATTTTTTTCTTCTCAAGTTTTTGAATCATTCTTGCTTATTCAATCCACATATGTACATATATATATATATGTCGATTGTGATCGTTTATTATATTTCGATCGCTGTTTGTTATACAACTGTACAGTCGCGTAAATAATTATGTTCATCATCATCATGATACAGTTCCCAATGTTTATCAATAGGATACATTTTTAAAAGTATGTGCTAAAATAAAGCGGTCCTAATGTAGAAATGTTTCTAAAGTTGTCATGTGACCTTGAATATATTTTCTAAATTTCTTTCTAAATTTTATATTTTTTTTAATTAACTGAATTTAATCTGGCAGATTATATCTGTTGGAAAACGTAATATATCGTTACATGTCTGTGTCAATTCTTTAAACAAGTATCCATAAGCTTGCGATGCAACTTCGGTAAATAAACTCTTATAAATTTGTTTGAACTGTCAGGGAAAACTAGTCGTGCAAGAGAATACATTTATGATTTATCTCTAGGATTCGTTAAGTACCAGTAGATTACTATATACATACTGTCGAAATCATTTCCAATACTTGAATATCATTGTCCCAAATAAATTTTACAATGAAATTGCGTTTCGTTCTGCATCACACCATCCCTTTCTTATGCCGGGACTAAATGGTAACATTTCCAAAACGTGGTTTACCACAACCCGATGATCCGGCAATCATCATTGTAAATGGTGTTGAAGATTCAACATGTAAGATATGATATAATCAGTTTATAATGTTTAACAGTTCTATTTTTTAGTTTTTCTTAAATCTAGTTCATAAGTTTAAAATTACTTATCTCCTCACCCCTACATATTAACTATTCTAATGTTATATTATTTTCATTTCAAATTGTAGGACCATCAACAAGTCAACAATATTTTACTGTACATTCCTGAGCAGGCAACAAGTTATCTAAAAAATAGGGTAAGCAAGTTGTGTAAAATCTGACTACTGACATTGTGTTGACAGTTTTGATTAAGAACATTTATTGGACAGTCGGTAATTAAATATTAAATAATATTGTTGTAGAAACGATAAAATAAGAAAGCACAGTCGCAATTGATTATCATCAGCGATAGTGACGTCATATTTATACCATAAAGAGTTGAAGTAAGAAGTGCAAGTAACGTGAGATATTGTCAATACACAAAATGCCGACCTTAGCAGGAATCGATACAACAATAGTGTATCACGATGGTTTTGATAGTGAACAATTAAAGGATTTACATAAGGAACAATACTATGTCCATGTTGATGTGATTAACTGGTTCGAAGAGGCATGTTGTTCAATAATTAATGGCATGCTGAATTATGTCGTTATAAGTACCAATAATCTTTGATCCCTCTCTATGCGTTTAGATGTTATCGAATAAGTATCGGGAATTGAACTGCATTAAAATAATTTATAAATGGTTGTATCACTTTGATATAAATCACGTGAAGTGTGTTGAAATTTATTGTGATACACATAAATGGCGAAAGATACTACGAGTATATAGATTTGTAAATGAAATTAGCAATTTAATCTTTGATGCAAAATACAAAATGCCGTGGAAAAGTAACCCAACGTATTATGTTCATAGTGGAAAAGTTGCGGTAAGTTGAGTTGGTTTTAAATAAATTAATTATTAACATAATTTTGTCTCGAAATTAATTATTGACATAATTTTCCCGTTGTTAGCCTGCGAGACAAAATAACCGCGACGGTTATCGTTTGAATGTTTGAAATAAAACACTAGTAAATGTTATAAAATTACTGGACCTTAGAATTATCGCACCACTCAAAGTATATATTTAACCCAATGTTACTTAATCAAATTAACGGGTGTTAAATGACAGCTTCACAATTTCGATACATATATACTATTCGCATTCCAAATTTCGGTTGTTATTTGTAGGCCATTGTCTAGAGACGCCTCTGGAGCTTGACGGTTTTAAAATAACCAACCCAAACTATAACAGGAGCTCCATTAAACATCAACATTTGGTAGCCGATATTTTAAACAGTTTCTTTACTAGTCATTCGCATTTATAAATTAAGTGATTTTAGACAACCTCCTATCGTATCGAGGCTATCAATTGAATGTTGTAGCGTTCACTAAACTTCATTGATCTCTGTTTCTTTGCTAAGTTTTTTTTATTAATATTGTATGACCAAGGCCTTCGGGTTTGACAATTTTTTTCATTAAAATATTGACCATATAGGGTTATTTTTTTTATGTTTTATTTTAATTGGGTGCAGGGCGGGCTTTTAGACAGACCTAGCTCCTTGTAACTGAAAGTCAATCGCTCCTGCGGTGAGAAAGTTTTAAACAATTTAACCATTACTATTCATAACTTACTGTTTATGTTTTTTGGACATTTTATGGCTTAAAACATTTTGTTTTGTAAAACCCATAGCTAAAAGGTGGAGCTTAAAATTTAATACGTTAGTTTGGGCAGTATGCTGAAGCAATCGATTTTATCGGCGGTCACCCAGGCGGTACATTTTGACATCCCTTTTCAAACGTTCGATTTTAGTTACCAAATGAAGGCCAGTATTTCAGATATATTTAAAGTCATTAGTTGAACCTCAAAATCGATCGGTGATGTAAAACAATGAAATTGGTGAAGAGAATGTGCAGGACAGTAGCACATGTAGTGCTTAATTGTTTTGGTTTATCACTCAATGCACAGATCAATTTGGAGAATCAATTTTTCAGAATTTTCATTTTTAATCTGTGATGACTCGCAACACTGTCAATGAGAATACATAGCAAAACTCTCAAAGAACGTCTCTCATAATTCAAGAAGACCTGGAATGTTATACTGGCTCATTGTTTCGAGAAAGATTTTGCTTAACCAACATACGATCAGTTTGCCTCTCTGTAACGTGAACGTTACTGGTAGTTCCTGTTCAGATCCAACAAAAGTGAAAGATGCAAGCACCCGGGCCGAGTTATCAGGCAACATGTCTCCATTTATATTTAGTTAAGATAACATCATTCTGTCAAACAAGTAAAAAAAAGGTTATTATTATCTGTTAGAGTGCTGCTGTTTCCACCTAAAAAAAAAGATAGACGTACTGATCAAAACGGATAGATATTTTGATATAACGATTTCCAATACCAAACCCAACATCCATTCGAGTTGTAGGGTGGGTTAATGTGATCACAGTTATACCTTTCGGGTTCGATGACCTCTGGGCATATGCATGATCATCCACCTTCATATCGCTGTGTTCTGAAATGGTTTTCTCTGTCTCACAAGTGTACGACAGTAACAACTACACACCTTATGATAAAGAGGTCAAGCGGCAACAGATACATCGCAATCTTAAGTGATGCATTCGATACGACATGCGTACCTCCCATTTAAGATAAATTATGAGTGGTGCGTTCATTTTACGATCCAGTGTTAGTTGGACTTAGCTTCATTAATTAATTCGCTTAATTCTGTTATATTTACAGCTTTCAGAAATTAAAAAAACTTTGCTATTTGAAAATCTTCACAAATTTTTAACTAGGCGGTACACAATGGAAGTTGAATGGTGTGGAAAGCATAACCTTAATGTTTATGAATTTGAACCGACTCTAAATGAAGATCAATTAGCATGTTTAGACAAGTGGTTTTTAGTGTGGTGTGACTTACAAACAATATTTATATCTGATGAATTCTTGTTTTTGAAGAATACCGGACTTCCTCTATACAAAGAAGTTGAGAACATCTCTGTGTTGACCGTTTTTCATGATCAACTTTTATCACGTTTAACAATTGAAGATATACTTTCAATAGAATTGGCCAACAAAGATCATCGTTTTGAATGTCACAACAGTGTTTTGGATCGTGATATTCAGATACATCTCCGAAAACGATTAAATTTGTCAAACGAACATACAAAACTGGACACATATGTCGCCGAATTTAAAAACTTGGAATTACTCAAATATTTTGTATACAAGTATCGGGATAGTTTGACTGAAGCTGGAATACAAAATAGATGTTTAACTTGTGATGATGAAGTGGAATTTGAATACGAATACCGAAGAATAAAACGTAATGTCCTGGAAAACTCTGCATTTCGATTGGACATAATATCACCTAAAAATATAACGGTTTGTTCTGTAACTGTACTTAGTCATGACAATGGAAACTTAATTGAGCCGGATTCCCTTACAATTAAAGAAATTCGATTGGATAGCAATGTCAGATTTGGTTTATATAACGAGGATATTTCGATGATTGGACGTCCACCATATTTCATTGAAATAATGTTTCGAGCGAACTATAAATCTGTTCGTTTAACTGATTTCTTACATCAAGTTTTGATTGATATTGACAAGAATGATGATTCTATAATTCAGTTGAGATCATACAATAATCGTATCAATAAATTCATTCTGAATAGATTTGTTGAAAAATACTACGACTTCAAAATTAATTTTCAAAATATCATTTTTCATTTTAAACGTTTAGTAAAATGGGTAAGTAAATATTCCAACTCAAATAGTGTCAGCTTTACTGGCTGCATTTTTCTTGTTAACAATAAACGTCCCAAAATGTTAAGAAGGATGGTTAATGTAAATAAAGATTTTAACAGAGGTCCCTACGATCTAACCTGTCGAAATATGAAGTTTGATATACCAACCTTATCAACATTATACCAGCTTAATTGTAGTTATACTGTTTTCGATGGATGCTGTCTAAGCCCGTCGTCATCGGCTATAGTTCCACTGAAATTAATAGATCGTACATTTCAGTTCAAAAACATGAAAATTGATTTGCAACTGATAATTCCATTACTGAGTGCTACAATTGAATTTCATAACTGCCAAATCCAACCAATTCATGGTCAAATATTTCAAAGTAATTCAATTGCTAAATTATCTCGAGGTAACCTAGCAAGTTTTTCCAACATGAATATTGACGCAGAAGTGTTAATAAAAATATCAGAATATGTAAGGCCAATAAACCTCCAGAGTTGTCGTATTCTATCGAATGAAAGTGTTAATATTCCCTCCAATTATCCAATAGACTCCGAAGCTAACATTAGTATGAGGGATGTAAAAATTACACCGAAAGCGGCAGCGAAAATTTTAAATAGAATTAACGAAGTTATTTTTTATAGATCCCAGTTTATATGAACAGATCTCATCACAACGAATAATTCTACGAAATCCAATTCGAAACTAAACATTAGAGATATATCAATTACTCCCGAATTTTTAACAAGTTTGAAACATTTTGCTTTTGGCAATGCTGTTTTTGTTGATCATCCGATTACAAATCAAAATCTTATAGACATTTGCTTAGTTGCACCACGGTGCAAACGTATACGTATCATCGGGGCACATAAAATCGATTATTCTTTTTATTTTGAACTTATAGCCAAAATATATGCAAATCGTTTAGACGAAATGCTGCACGATCTAAAAGATGGGTTTGCTGTTTCTTTATTTAATTTGTTTGACATTAAATGGTCTGATAATCCGTTGAATCACAAACAGATTGACTGGTACAATATACGAATTAAGAGTGTTCTTGTAAATGACGGAACAGTCAAAATAGAATATTTCAGAAATGATGAAGTATTTGATTTATTTCATGATCAAAACGATTTACCAAATGATTCGGAAGAATGCGAGGTCGATTATAGTTAAAATTTAGGTTAAGTTAAAATTAATTAATTAATTATTTGTATAATTATTATATATGTTAATAAAGTTTTACAAGCTAAAGTTTGTTTAATTTAATTATAAATTCTCATCAACGGTGGTCGTGGTCGTTTCGGAATGTCTCTATAGAATCTAAGTTAAAATGGCTGATGTATGCTCCCGGTACGGAAAATGTACAATAAAGTATTGCTGACCGGTCCATTATAGGAGTTTTGAATTTTGAATATACTCGATCCGAAATCCTACTTAAACTATAGTTCACGATCTGATAACGGAATCGTATACTAAGAATGTTTGCAAAATGTTTACCAAAGGTTCTCCCCATAATATGATTTGATGAGGTAGGACGTAGGAGGAGCACAAGCCAAGCATTACGGCCCAGAAATCGATTTAAGATTGTTAGATATTGGTAATTATTGTTAGTTGGTATTTTGGGAGTTTTAAAATTTAATCATAGGTGTTACATCATTATCGCTAGCGGTGGGGGCATCCATGTTTCGTAAATATTTCGAACCAAACATGAGACCCAAAGAATACGACCACAGTATCCAGAGCTTGTCGCAGGAGGCGACTAAATTTCGTCTGATCGCTGGGCTGACGACCCTCATCCGTAATAAACAATTTCTGTTAAAAATGCCAATAAACGGAAGAAATTGGATACCGGCAAACTAGCAATGACCCTCCAATTATGTATTCTGATACGAGATTGAGGATCACCACGTGGAACGTGCAGTCACTTAGAAAACTTGGTACATCACATGTATGATAGTATCGGCTGGAACTCGAAGAAATTCAATAGCCTAAAAGTGGAGACCATTTGTTTCAAGGCTATACATTGCTACACAGTGGAGATGACCTCGGAAATTTTGGAAAACTTTGTTAACGTCAATGTGGTACTCGATACATGAGTTGAACATATTTTTCACCTACGTAATGTTCCACATGTATCACTAGCTGTATTTGAATACCCTCAAATACAACCGCAGAGATTAAAGAAAAATCGTAAACCAGGAGCTGATTGCATTAATTCACAGCTCTTGATATTTGGAGGGCTAACTTTGTGGAACTGTTTTTTCGACCTTGTTCGATTAGTAATGCGAAATAAAATTATGCCCGACGAATATGGAAAGTAGCCGCGCTATGCTCAATATTTCTAAACGGTGATTGCTTGAAAGGAATATATTTAGGAATACCAAACAAATACGTACATCTGTGTAAAATGACTCTAACTTTGTCACAATGTTGTGTCAACGTTGAGAACACGCTATCGGGAACTTTTGCAATCACTTCTGGTGTTCGACATGAAAATGCACCTACTCGATACTTTTTAATCTCATGTTTGAATACGTCCTTGGAAAAAGTGCAACACCTCAAGACTTATTCCGACAAGCCAATCATCTTTCAGCATATGCAGATGATATCTGTGTGATTGGATTAAATGACAACGGTGTGGAAGAGATTCTGGATCCACTGGAACAGTGTTCAACTCCCGTTGGTCTTAAAATCAACGAGTCCAAAACCAAATAGCTGATCTCTGGTTTTCAAGACCAATACGCAATTGATTATTGTAGTATAGTGATAACCACACGTTTGAAGGAGTAATGAGATTCAAGTATCTTGGATCCCTCATCACTCACGATAATAGAGTGGGATAGGATATGGTGAAACTGTACAGAGTGTTGATCAGACCTGTTGTCATGTATTGATGTGAGAGTTGAACGTTGATTGATGAGTACGAGAGATGGCTTCTAACATTCGAGAGAAGGATCATGCGTGTGATATATGGCCCAAAACGCGACGATGATGGCACATACCGAGTTAGATTCTACCACCTGATCAGGAATTTAATCTAAAGCCCTCTGTAGTAAATCGTACATGAAATCAAAGGACAGCGAGTACGCTGGCTCAGTCACATTCTACGTGCTGATCCGAACCGAATGATACAACGACCTTTGAAGGGAGAACCGCCTTTCGGTAGGCTAAGAGGTCACTGTAGGCTCCACGGTGTAGAGAACATCTTGACTATTACGAACTGTTAAAGTCGTACTTGAAGAGAACATACTTTAGAGCTAAGCAGGAAGGAGTTTACTCCAGCATAAAAGAAGCTAAATCACGAGTTCTGCAGTGAAGCGTCTAACACTATAGACACATATCTGGTTTCGTAACTACAGTTTCGAGTTAACCATGATTTAGTTGTATTGTGTCACTGCTAACCATGGTTTGCAACTTGGTTTAAACATGGTTTGGGAATAAACAATTTTTTTCTCATCCCATGGCATTTTAGTGATGACAGTGCCAAGTTATTAAGTTAGTGAATACCGAAAACTATAAATATTGGTTTAATCATGTATTTGTTAATTTTTTATATAAAAAATGAAGTTTTCAAAACTAATAAATTAATGAGGAATTCGTAAAATTAACGGAAAATAAAACTAAAAAATTTGGGTGGAGGGCGAAATAAAAATATTTTTAACCACGCAGTTAACGTAAGAATTATGATAAACTGTCACATTAAATGAGAACTAGAACTAGACTACGACAACCAGGTTACGAAACTAAATCTGTGTACGGTATTAGGGCTATTCCTTTTTGTACTGTTTACAAGTGATTTACCGCAGACGATCGCCACGTTTGCAGATGGCACTGCAATTCTAGCTGTTGGTGACACAATCGGTGAAGCCACACTCAAACTACAAATAGCCATAAATAATATCCAAGATTTTCTAGCTACTCGTAAGTGGAGAATTGAAGTGAATGAATGTAAGTCCACTATTAGATCAATAAAACTACTACATGTGACTCTTAATAATTATCCTGTACCAAAAATAAGACCACACGTAACATCTGTATAAAAATCTGTGCTAAGGAAGTGAAAATAGCCGACAACAAGAAAGCTGCTAAGGCTTCCGAGTTGAAAATCTCCCATCGCAAGTTTGACCTTTTTGTCGCATTGGTTTTCCAATATTTCTAAAACATCTATTTCAGCATTGAAATGTGCAGACGAAGCTTTGGTGGTGGATCCATATTTGCAGGCCGACTTACTGGCCAACGTCTCCACTTCGAACTCGACCTTAGTTGTCCCGGATGGAGTTACGCCTCCGTCAATTCCGTGTTGTGGTTCCAAAGGGATTCTGTCAATATCTCGGAGGAAATTGTCTTCAAAAAGGCAATGGACGTAAATAAGGCCACCGGACCTGATGGAATTCCTGTACGAATATTGAAGGAGTTTGAAGGACGTGGCTCCAATATTAACAATATTTTTTCTCCTTTCATATAAGCAAGAGTAAATACCCGAACGCCTGGAAGCGTGTAATGGTGCAGGCGTTCCTTAAAATAGACCCCTCCAACTATCGGTCAATATTAATTGTGTCACCCGTGGCTAAAGTTTTTGAGAAATGCATTAACCAACAACTGGTGCATTATCTTGATATTAATAAAATAATTTCAGTGATCAATATGGCTTCCGCGAATGTCGCTCCACACCGATCTCTTGACGTATGTTGTAAACAAATGGAATCTCGTCCTTGAGCACCACGGAAAAAGCACCTGCAATCGCTTTGGATATATCCAAGGCTTTCGACAAGGTTTGGCATGAGAATCTCATTTGTAGACTTGTGCCATACGGCTTGGATTCGATGACTATCAGGTGGATAAAAAGCTTTCTCAAAGAACGAAAGATCAACGTTATACTAAATGAGAGATCATCAACGAAACACTCTCCAACTGCCGAGTCTCTCAGGGATCAGTTTTGTCACCAACTTTGTTTGTGTTATACATTAATGACTTGTTGGATAGCACTGTGAACGCTTCCACAGTTTTGCATCAGCACGCAGAACGTGACCGAGCCAGCGTACTCGCTGTCCTTTGATTTCATGAACTAGCATTAAATTCTCGATCTCGGTATGTGCCTTCAACGTCGCGTTGTGGGCCATATAACGCACGCATGTTTCTTCTCTCGAAAGTAACAAGCCATCTCTCGTACTCATTTGTCGAGGTCCATCGTCACATCCATTCATGACAACGGGTCTGATCAATACTCTGTACAATTTCAGCTTATTCGTATTTGCTTATTTTTTTTTATTGTTTCATGTTAAAGTATTTAAAGTATATTCATTACAATTACAGGGCCTCGGATTAAATCGTGTCTTGTGTTATATTTTTTTTCATCCATCAAGAACCTATTAGCCAAGTGGCCATAACTGACCAAAAACATTATCTCGTTTTATACTTTAACCACTTCACTGGTTAAAAACACAATTTATCCGATACGGCGATTCAGCACCGTTCCTATAGAAATCGTAGATGGGTTATCGATCCATTCTTCTGCTCGAAGCAACATGATGGTGATTCAATCGTTGTATAATGTGTCTCATTACAACTTTCTCAAGCTGAAATCGACTATCAAAGTGATAACATCTCTCTCGCCCAAAATGTATATCAACAAAGTTTTGGTGTTGAAAACGCAACCATGTATATGGCACTTTTTTGTTGGTGTCGTCCATCAAAATTATCTTTCTCCATGTGTCTAAACCAGGTATTTTATTCCCGGATTTTTTTCGATTTCCATAACAAAACCGGTTTTGCTTGGCGATAATTTTGGAATTTTGTTTAAACCAAAATTTTTTGGTTTCTTCCGATTCTTTGCACTCACACAAACAAATATAAATAAAAATAAATTTTCAAGGACATAGAACAAAACGAAATGAAAATATTTTTTACACATACATATGAAAAAAATCCGGTATTTTGTTGATTCATACGATGAGGGAATTTTTGTTGAAGAATCTGGAATAAAATTCCTCGTGTAATCTTATATCAAAGATTATTTTACATAAAGATGACTCAACCAAAGCAAAAATTTACAATATGAACGATTTTGTTTTGTTTTGTTTTACTATAGAACAGGGGAACCCATCACTATGTAGCGGAACCCACAATAATAATTTTTGTATTTTAAAATGTTACTCTGATTGAACTATCTTTTTAGTATATAATAATCTTTGCTTATATGTATGAGGTTTAAATTAAGTTTATGTTTACAATACTATTGAGGTTTTGCTGTAGTGCCATATACATAAATTAATGGTAGTAGTGATTGACGATTGTTTTAATACGATCACCACCATTATACGATCGTTGTATTGACGATAGTATAGTATACATGATCGGTAAAAATTATTTTTTAATTGTTAAGATTTTAATTGACTAATTTATTGATGATTAACGTAGCATTATGCTGGATCATATATTAGGATTTGATATGATTTAATTACATATTTTTTTGATTATTAAAAGTGGTGTTTGTTTAGTGAAATATGTACTTTATATTCCAAATCGACTATATGACCTTCCACGTCGACTATATTTATATACGCTTTTGAGTATATACTTTTGTACTATTCGTATAAACACTAACAATACTATGCTATATGTTAATACAGGCAGTTTATACATATTTAGAAAAAACATTATAGTCAAAAACTATAAATATACAAAGACTTCCCATAATAACATAAAAAAGTATACATTTTCAAATTGATGTTTTACAGTGCAACTTCTAAAACGAAAAAATTTTAAAATGAGAAACAAATGCAAACAATTATTTTACTACTATAACAATTTGTATATTTATATAGTCTTTGTTATAGTGGTATAGGTAATATGATGGGGGGGGGAGGGGAAATGAGAAATAAAATACGAAACAAAAAATTTATTGTAGTGCGAGACAGTCGAATTTTTGGAGCTGAATCGAAACGATCACTGAAAAGAAATACATAATTAAGAAAAAAATGTGTTTGTTAAATTAAAATCTAAATATAGTTCAAATTAATTATAATACAATAATAATTAATAATCATAAAAATTATTTAAATAAATATATAGTAAATAAAATGCAAGATAATAAATAAATAATACATATCTAACGAAAAATAATAAATATTTGTGATGTCATTAATGGTAGCATTACTGACACTACACTAACTAATAATTGGTTACTAACAGTTTTATTATGATTATCAATGAAAGCGCTTCGAGTGACCTAAAGTGGAAAGTGGTATACTTGTGAATTACACCGGTAGATCACCTTATAATTTGAGATCTGCGTGTGTGAGGAGTATTGATACAAAGCTTTATTACCATAGTGGAACAACGATATTGGCGTTAAACGAGATACAATTGAGGCTTTAAGTTATCGTCAACGAATTACTTGAAGTAAGCATGCTACTTTTATTTTATTTAATTTTTTTCTTCTCAAGTTTTTGAATCATTCTTGCTATTCAGTCCACATACATGTATATATTTGTCGATTGTGATCAATTATTATATTTCGATCGGTGTTTGTTATACCATTGTACATCTGCGTAAATAATTATGTTCATCAGCATGATACTGTTTCCAATGTTCATCAATAAGATAATTTTGAAGAGTATGTGCAAAAATAAAGCGGTCCTAATGAAAGAATGTTGCTAACGTTGTCATGTGACCTTGAATATATTTTCTAAATTTCCATTTTAATTTGATATTTTTTTTTAAATGACTGCATTAAATCGCAGATTTTAATTGCAGATTATATCTGTTGTAAAACGTAATATAAGTATCCATAAGCTTGGGATGCAACTTTCGTAATCAAACTTATAAACTCCTTTGCACTGTCAGGGAAAATTAGATGTGCAAGCGAATAAATTTGTGATTTATCTCGAGGGTTCGTTAAGTACCATTAGATTAAGTACTATACATATTGTCGAAATCAGTTGGTGCAGTCACCAATACTTGAATATCATTATCCCAAATAAGTTTTTACAATGAGATTGCGTTTCGTCCTGCATTACACCATAATCCCTTTCTTTTGTCGTGAATAAATGGTAACATTTCGAAAACGTGGTTTACCACAACCCGATGATCCGGCAATCATCATTGTAAATGGTGTTGAAGATTCAACATGTAAGATATGATATAATCAGTTTATCCGGTTTAACAGTTCTATTGTTTAGTTTTTCTTAAATCTAGTTCATAAGTTTAAAAATACTTATCTCCTCACCCCTACATATTACCTATTCTAATGTTACATTATTTTCATTTAAAATTGCAGGATCACCAACCAGTCAACAATATTTTACTGTACATTCCCGAACAGGCAACAAGTTATCTAAAAAATCGGGTAAGTAAGTTGTGTAAAATCTGACTACTGACATTGTGTTGACAATTTCGATTAAGGAAATAAGTTTGACAGTCGATAATTATTTATTAAATAATATTGTTGTAGAAACGATAAAATAAGAAAGCTAGAATATTTGACAAATGGCGAGGTTCTTGATTTATTTTATAAACAAAACGATTTACCAAATGACTCGGATAAATGCGAGGTCGATTATTATTAAAATTTAGATTAAGTTAAAATTAATTAAATATTTGTATAATTATTAAATATGAATAAAGTTTTAAAACTTAAATATTGGTTTTATTTAATTTAATTATATTTTCAACACCGGTGGTCGTGGTCGTTTCGGAATGTCTCCATAGAATCTAATTTAAAATGGCTGATGCATGCTCCCGGTAGGGGAATGTACAATAAAGGATTGCTGACCGGTCCATTATAGGAGTATTGACTTTTGAATATTCTCGATTCGCAATCTAGTTAAGATTATAATTATATTTGACGATCTGATGACAGAATCGTATACTAAGAATGTTTGCGAATTGTTTACCAAAGGATCTCACCATGACATGATTTGATATGGTAGGAAGTAGGAGAAGCACAAGCCAACCATTACGGCCCGATTTACAATGAACGATTTAAGATTGTTAGATAATGGTAATTATTGTTAATTGGTATGTTGGGAGTTTCCTAAATCATAGGCATCTATGTGTTACAGCATTAGCCCTAGCTGCGGGGGCATCCATGTTTCGTAAATATTTCGAACGAAACATGAGACCCAAAATATACCACCACAGTATCCGGAGCTTGACGAAGGAGGCGATTAAATTGGTTGGATCGCTGGGCCAACGACTCCCATTCGCAAAAAACAATTACTGTTAAAAATGTCAACAGATCAGCACGTGTAACGTGCAGTCACTTAGAAAACCCGGTGTGGCGTTGGACGGCCTCATTACATGTATGAAAGTGTCGGCTGGAACTCGTAGCGCTCCAAGAAACTCAATGGCCTAAAAGTGGAGACCATGTGTCCAAAGGCTATAAATTGCTACACAGTGGAGATGAACTCGGAAATCTTGGACGAAATTCTTGCTAAGAGGACAGCTAAATGCATTTCTAGACAGAAGAAGCACGAATCATGAAAGGCTAAGGTCTTAAGAGTATCACAACTCAGCAATGAGAGAAATTCGCGTAGTTTTTTAAAGGAATCATCGAATAGAACCATACCTTAAAATCTCAATCAACTGCCATTCAGGACCTGGATGGAAAGCTCTTTGTTAACGTCGATGCGGTACTCGATACATGGCGTGAACATTTTTCTGATCTACTTAATGTTCCACATATATCACAAGCTGTTTTTTAATACCAAATACAGATCGCAGAGATATTCATTGAGGATCCATCCTATGAGGAATTCACCATGGCCAAAACTGAGAACGTACGGTTATAGGTTCGATTTTCGTAGAACCATCTGCACATTGCATAGCTCCATGCCAGCCTATAGTACTGACATGGAAGATGGATCGAATCATGAACTCTGCACTCCAGCAAGGGGTCATAGATGTTCATTCACGCCACCGATTGTAGTCAGATGGTGAAAATCCCTTTTGCATCCTGCCCCTATCGGGATTCGAACCCGGTGTCTCCCGCTCCAACTGCCACAGCTTTAAACAACGCGTCATTTGGTCGGTCGACACATATCTGGTTTCGTAACTACAATTTCGAGTTAATCATGATTTCGTTGTAATGTGTCACTGCTAACCATGGTTTGCAACTTGGTTTAAACATGGTTTCGGAATAAGCTTTTTTCTCATCCCATGGCATTTTAGTGACGACAGTGCCAAGTTATAAAGTTAGTGAATACCGAAGCATGTGAAGTTAGCCCATTTTTTTCATCCCAGAAAAAATATAAATTTTCATTAGACAACACTATTCTATCCCATCCCAGAATTTAATACTAATATACAGATAAAACCAAAATAAAAAAACCTTACAAATAATTTCATTTATTTCACAAAATCCCATCCCAGTTTTATTTTAATATTCGAATTTTTTCCATTTTCTTACATTTCAATATTCAAAAGTTATTGTAATATACTCATTATATGAAAAACTTCAAAGTGGATTATCTCCAAAGAACTTCGAGGGTCGGGAAGTTTGAAAAGTGTTTCAAATAGAACACTATCATAGGCAATTAGAAACCATCTCAGAAATACAAGTCTATGGTTCAGTTTTCTACAATTGGCCATAATTGACTATGGGCCCATAGTAATACTATATGAAAAACTTCAAAGTAGATTATCTCCAAAGAACTTCGAGGGTCGGAAAATTTGAAAAATGTTTCAAATAGAACACTATCATAGGCAATTAGAAACCATATAAGAAGTACACGTCTATGGTTCAGTTTTCTACAATTGGCCATAATTGACTATGGGCTCATAGTAATACTATATGAAAAACTTCAAAGTGGATTATCTCCAAAGAACTTCGAGGGTCGGAAAATTTGAAAAGTGTTTCAAATAGAACACTATCATAGGCAATAAGAAACCATCTTAGAAGTACACGTCTATGGTTCAGTTTTCTACAATTGGCCATAATTGACTATGGGCCCATAGTAATACTATATGAAAAATTTCAAAGTGGATTATCTCCAAAGAACTTCGAGGGTCGGAAAATTTGAAAAGTGTTTCAAATAGAACACTATCATAGGCAATTAGAAACCATCTTAGAAGTATAAGTCTATGGTTCAGTTTTCTACAATTGGCCATAATTGACTATGGGCTCATAGTAATACTATATGAAAAACTTCAAAGTGGATTATCTCCAAAGAACTTCGAGGGTCGGAAAATTTGAAAAGTGTTTCAAATAGAACACTACCATAGGCAATTAGAAACCATCTTAGAAGTACAAGTCTATGGTTCAGTTTTCTACAATTGGCCATAATTGACTATGGGCCCATAGTAATACTATATGAAAAACTACAAAGTGGATTATCTCCAAAGAACTTCGAGGGTCGGAAAATTTGAAAAGTGTTTCAAATAGAACACTATCATAGGCAATAAGAAACCATCTTAGAAGTACACGTCTATGGTTCAGTTTTCTACAATTGGCCATAATTGACTATGGGCCCATAGTAATACTATATGAAAAACTTCAAAGTGGATTATCTCCAAAGAACTTCGAGGGTCGGAAAATTTGAAAAGTGTTTCAAATAGAACACTATCATAGGCAATTAGAAACCATCTTAGAAGTACACGTCTATGGTTCAGTTTTCTACAATTGGCCATAATTGACTATGGGCCCATAGTAATACTATATGAAAAACTACAAAGTGGATTATCTCCAAAGAACTTCGAGGGTCGGAAAATTTGAAAAGTGTTTCAAATAGAACACTATCATAGGCAATAAGAAACCATCTTAGAAGTACACGTCTATGGTTCAGTTTTCTACAATTGGCCATAATTGACTATGGGCCCATAGTAATACTATATGAAAAACTTCAAAGTGGATTATCTCCAAAGAACTTCGAGGGTCGGAAAATTTGAAAAGTGTTTCAAATAGAACACTATCATAGGCAATTAGAAACCATCTTAGAAGTACACGTCTATGGTTCAGTTTTCTACAATTGGCCATAATTGACTATGGGCTCATAGTAATACTATATGAAAAACTTCACTACTTTACAACTTTACAGTTGGTATTTAATATACAAAAACCACTTTTTTCACAACTTTACAGTTTGTATTTAATAATCAATAACCACATGCACAACTTTACAGTTTGTAGTTAATATTCTAAAACCACTTTTTCACAACTTTACAGTTTGTATTTAATAATCAATAATCACTTTCACAACTTTACAGTTTGTATTTAATATTCTAAAATCACTTTTTCACACTTAACAGTTTTTATTCAACAATCTTAACTCACTTTTACAACTTTACAGTTTGTATTTAAAAATCTAAAAACACTTTTCTACAAATTAACGGATTACAACTTTACACACACTACGTTTTGATTCTACGATTTTTTAAATAATTTTTAATAAAACTTTTGATCACTAGCTTAACAATAATCACGAAAAAATTCCATATCATAAAATATCATTTTTTTTAATTTTAGCAAAAATTTAAAATAAAAATCAAAGCAAATTTTATATTTAAATTTCTCAAATGATCAAATGAAATACAAAATATTTAATCTTATGTTTATACTATAAATATTATACGTTTAAATAATTTGAATTTGATAATATACTTAAAGAATAATTATAAATAATTATAGAAAAAAACAAATGAAACCAAAATATAATTTTCAACTTAAAATCTGGGTAAAGCGAACCACTTTGATACGACCGACAGATGTCGCTTTGAATGATTTCATATAATATTACTATGGGTCCAAAGTCAACTATGGCCAATTGTAAAAAATTGAACCATAGACTTGTACAGGGAGTCCTCCGGGAAGGTACACTACTTTGTTTGTTTATAATTTTTGATTAAATGAAAGAGAATGGATTTTATATTGATAAATGTTTTATTTAATGTCGGTAATTATGTATGGAATACAATATCAGATAAATGTTCGCCTCTGTTAGCCTCACAAATGCGAGCCCTTTTGTAATTTCATTACGAATATTTTGTTTGAGTTGCTCAAGCGTTTCTGGTTTGTTTGCTAAGCCTTATATTGTTAGATATGCCCACAAAAAGAAAACCGGAGCAGTCAAATTAGGCGACCGCGGAAGCCAATCAACATCACCATTTTTTGAAATAACTTGTTGTGGAAAGAAGTCTCGTGGTAATTCCATTGTAATCCTGGCTGTATGCGATGTGGCACTGTCTTGGTGATGGCACATGCTAATCAAGCCCAAGGCATGCAGTTGTGGCGTTAAAAAGTTTTCAATCATATCACGATATCGCTCCTCATTCACAGTTACCGTTACGCCGTTCATTTTCAATGAAGTAAAGTTCAATGATTCCTCCTGACCAAAATGCACACCAGACTGTCACTTTAAATGGATGTAAAGGTGACGGATGAATAATTTGAGGGTTTTCTCTGCCCAGAACCGAATATTTTGTTTATTCACATATCCATTCAAATGAAAATGTGCCTTGTCACTCCTTATGATTTTTTCATGGAAATCGGGGTTGTCATGGACGAGCTGTAACATCCTATTGGTATATGTATGGCCGCGTAAATGGTCTTGTAGAAGGAGCTCTTGTATCAACTAGATCTTACATGGAATCAAATGCAAATACTTGTGCAAAATTGTGGCCAAATTTGTTCTTTGAAGACCAAGCTCCTGAGCAGGGCGTCGAAAAAACTGAACTATAGATGGGCCCATAGTCAATTATGGCCAATTGTAGAAAACTGAACCATAGACTTGTACTTCTAAAATGGTTTCTAATTGCCTATGATAGTGTTCTATTTGAAACACTTTTCAAATTTTCCGACCCTCGAAGTTCTTTGGAGATAATCCACTTTGAAGTTTTTCATATAGTATTACTATGGGCCCATAGCCAATTATGGCCAATTGTAGAAAACTGAACCATAGACTTGTATTTCTAAGATGGTTTCTTATTGCCTATGATAGTGTTCTATTTGAAACACTTTTCAAATTTCCCGACCCTCGAAGTTCTTTGGAGATAATCCACTTTGAAGTTTTTCATATAGTATTACTATGAGCCCATAGTCAATTATGGCCAATTGTAGAAAACTGAACCATAGACGTGTACTTCTAATATGGTTTCTAATTGCCTATGATAGTGTTCTATTTGAAACATTTTTCAAATTTTCCGACCCTCGAAGTTCTTTGGAGATAATCTACTTTGAAGTTTTTCATATAGTATTACTATATGGGCCCATAGTCAATTATGGCCAATTGTAGAAAACTGAACCATAGACTTGTATTTCTAAGATGGTTTCTTATTGCCTATGATAGTGTTCTATTTGAAACACTTTTCAAATTTCCCGACCCTCGAAGTTCTTTGGAGATAATCCACTTTGAAGTTTTTCATATAGTATTACTATGGGCCCATAGTCAATTATGGCCAATTGTAGAAAACTGAACCATAGACGTGTACTTCTAAGATGGTTTCTTATTGCCTATGATAGTGTTCTATTTGAAACACTTTTCAAATTTTCCGACCCTCGAAGTTCTTTGGAGATAATCCACTTTGAAGTTTTTCATATAGTATTACTATGGGCCCATAGCCAATTATGGCCAATTGTAGAAAACTGAACCATAGACTTGTATTTCTAAGATGGTTTCTAATTGCCTATGATAGTGTTCTATTTGAAACACTTTTCAAACTTCCCGACCCTCGAAGTTCTTTGGAGATAATCCACTTTGAAGTTTTTCATATAGTATTACTATGGGCCCATAGCCAATTATGGCCAATTGTAGAAAACTGAACCATAGACTTGTATTTCTAAGATGGTTTCTAATTGCCTATGATAGTGTTCTATTTGAAACACTTTTCAAACTTCCCGACCCTCGAAGTTCTTTGGAGATAATCCACTTTGAAGTTTTTCATATAGTATTACTATGGGCCCATAGCCAATTATGGCCAATTGTAGAAAACTGAACCATAGACTTGTATTTCTAAGATGGTTTCTAATTGCCTATGATAGTGTTCTATTTGAAACACTTTTCAAACTTCCCGACCCTCGAAGTTCTTTGGAGATAATCCACTTTGAAGTTTTTCATATAATGAGTATATTACAATAACTATTGAATATTGAAATGTAAGAAAATGGTACTTAATATTAAAATAAAACTGGGATGGGATATTGTGAATCGTATATGAAATAATTTGTAAGGTTTTTTATTTTGGTTTTATCTGTTTTTTATTATTAAATTCTGGGATGGGATAGAATAGTGTTGTCCGATGAAAATTTATATTTTTGCTGGGATGAAAAAATGGGCTAACTTCACATGCTTATACCGAAAACTATAAATATTGGGTTTTTTAATATTTGTTTATATTTTTTTTATAAAAATTGAAGTTTTCAAAAAAATAAATTAATAAGAATTCGATAAATTACCGGAACATAAAACTAAAAATAGAAACAGGAAAGTTTGGGTGGCGGGCGAAATAAAAATATTTTTAAACCACACAGTTAACGTAGGAATTTTAATGAATTATGATAAACTGTCAAATTAAATGAGAACTGTATGGTTACGAAACTAGATATGTGTCTATGGTATAAGGGCCATTCCTTTTTGTACTGTTTACAAGTGATTTACCGCAGACGAATAATACAACTATCGCCACATTTGCAGATGACCCCATAGAACAACTACCTGTGACTCTCAATAATATTCCAGTACTAAATGCAAATCAAGCAAAATACCTTGGTATGAATCTTGATGCAAAGTAAAGATATGAAGTACACGTGAAAAAGAGAGCAGAAGAGCTCCAAATAAAATATAGAAAAATGTACTGGCTAATTGGAAGAAACTCTCAGTTATCCATTCATAATAAACTCATGCTTTATAAACAAGTGCTCAAGCCGGTCTGGACATATGGTATTGAACTATGGGGATGCACCAAAACCAACCAAGTTCTCAGAGGAATAGTTAACGCCCCTTGGTACACTCGTAAAAGTGACCTTCATAGAGATCTCGGAATCGACACATTTGCAGAGATTATAATTAAGTGTGCTCAAAAACACCAGGAGAGGCTCAATCATCACCCTAACTTTGATACTGTTATCATAAATAAAATTTTAAAAAACAAAAAAAAATGTGATAAAAATAGTCAGCTATTTCATTTTCAACAATGGTCTTGTCCAGTAACCGGGGTCGTAGGGAAATCTCTGCAGCAATTACAACCAGATTTCAGAATAGAGTCTAATGATAGACGGATTTAAAATTCAAATAATGTCACTTGCGAGCAGTTCCAGTGCTCCTGTTCTTTTTATAGTTTTACCGGCTAGACCTTTTTTTTTTCTTCAGTGTTATCTGTCACTCAGGCTATATTGGCCCATTGTGACTTTCCACTGTATAACCGATCGCACCGCCCAAACGATCGATGGTGAAAACCCCTTTTCGCATCCTTTTAACCCTGGGCGGTCACTTTGGACCTTAGTCTGCTACCTTGTTGAATAGTTCCAGATTTTACCGAATTTGAGACTCAGCTGGGCTAAATTTTAGACAAACATTGTTTTTTGAAGAGTCACCCCAGTCAGTACATCAGTAAATCTATATTTACAACCCTTATACACTGACTCAGTTGATTTCTTCAACTATATATGTAACGTATATTGTAAAATCCTCATGTCTACATGATTTGATTACATAATATATAGAGTAATAAATATTAGGTCGGGTGTCAAGTGGTTTTATGTTCGTTACATAATTTAATTATATTACATTTTATTATGATTTTTTTTTTTGTCTTCAACTAACGAATTGATATCGAGAATTCGAAATCACCCCTAAAACCCAACCAAAAACCAAGCAAAAAAAAAACTTTGATTAATTATATTCCGACTCGACATTATAACCTTTTTCAACTATATACGGTTGGTGGGTGGTGATCTACACTATTATGCTACAACTAAATTCAGAAAACATACATAACGATGATTTATTGATGCTGTCGGAAAATGTGAAGCGATTTTTGATTACGTTGCTAAGTACAGTAGATATAACCTACATATATGTATGTACATTTGTAAATTATTTACAAACATAATTTAGATTTAATTATAATTAATATATGTGCTTCTTATAAAGGGTTTTCCAATAAGAGGTTTTATTTTTATTTTACGGGTTTTCCGTATGCTATTGTTGGTCGCAATCTACACCGTGGAGCCGTCATCGCCGACCACGACCTATTCACTTCCCTTCAATGTTCGCTATATCATTCAGTTTGGATCAGTTGACGTGTTTTACTTTTACGAAGGATGTATTTCAACATGAGATTTGTAAGTATCGGGGACAGCGCATCTCCTATTCGAACACCAGAGCAATTGCAATGACTTGTTCTCAATTTTGGGACAGCATTATGACTGAGAGCTATACCACAATAATTCTCGCATTTCAAACGATCACTCTTCTCGAATATTGGGTTTCATTTCGCAATACCAATCGAACTAGGTCGAAAAGACAGTTCCACGAAGTAAGCCCTGCGAATCTCAAGAGCTCTGAATTAATGTAATCAAGTTCTAATGAACGATTTTTCTCTTCATGGCCATGGTAAATTCCTCATAAAATGGATCCTCAATGATCATCTCTGCGGTCTGTATTTGGGGGTATTCAAATGTTCACGCCATATATCGAGTACCACATCAACGTTAGCACAGAGGTTTCCATCCAGGTCCCGAATGGTGCAGTTGGCCGAAATCTTAAGGTTAGGAAGGAATTTGGTGATTCCATTATTAAAGAAACCTCGTTCATTGCGCTCATTGCAGAGTTGTTGAAGTCTAAACAAGCAATATGAGCGACATAAGAGAGCCACAATTGGTAAATGAACTCAACGCAGAAACCAACGATGAATTCTTTATTGCTTAAATAAAACGGGGCAATACCAGTGAAACTAGAATCCAAGCAAAACATATTGTCGGCTATTCAAAAATTATAGCCATCTTAGAAAAAACCCAAAAATTCTTCTACACGTATAGATTGAAGAGTGCAAAAGGAATCACGGTTGCTATAAAAGTGATCGAGTCCACCGTGCATCCAGACGAAATTAGCGAAGGGCTAAAAACTTTGAACTTTAAAGTGTAAAGCGTGATTCATAGAATAAATTGCGAGTGAAAACCACAACCTTTGTTTAAAGTTGAGTTGGAATCAGAGCATTGTAATCGTAGTGGAAGAACCACACACGCGAAAATCTATTTTAGAATATACCAACTGCCAAGAATATGGCCATTCAAAAAATTATTGTAAACTTCCAGCTGTGTGTGTGTGTTATATATGGCAACCTACATAAAACCAGCAAATGTGAGCTGGATAAAAAAAACAGAGGTCAGAAAATATAGTATCTGTAGGATACAAGATTTACGATATACTAACCATCCTAGCGTAAAGTCACATGGTGGAACTGCTATTAAAAAACAGAATAAGCGGTTTACCTTCCACCGAGACACTCAATTGAGAGGGAACAACTTGCTTATTACTTTAAAACTCTAGGAGATAACTTCAACAGGAGATGACTTCAACATCAAGCATATTCAACGGGGTTCAAGATTAATTTCTACTAAAGGAAATCAACTGTGGGAATGTACACAGAATGAAAAGATGGATCACATATCTACTGGCCACCCAACCTACTGGCCAACTGACAGGCAAAAAATCCACGATTTACTTGACTTTTGTGAAACAAAGGGTATACCTAGAACAATAGTAAAGCTTGAAACGTGCTACGATTTGTCTTCTGATCCCTCTTCGGTATTAATAACTCTTAACACGCAAGTTCTAAAACTAGCGCCATCTAGATTTTTGAGGAATCAACATACTAATTGGTCTCTATTTAAGTGTACAATAACCTAGAAGTGTTCGTTAAATATTCCTTTAAAGACATAATATGAAATTGACGTAGCGGTTCAACAACTTACTAGTATTCTACAACAAGCTGCTATAAGATCGCTACGCCGATTAACTCTGCTAATTTTAAGAAACGCAAACTAGCTCTGAATATTCAACAACTACTAATGACAAAACGCTCGATACGAAAATCGCTTTGTTATCTCAAGAGACTTAAGCCAACACTCTCATTCCATCCAATATGGCTCTCTGACGGACGTTGGGCACGAAGTGATGTAGAGATGTCAAATATGTTTGCTAAACACATAAGCGCAGTGTTTCAACCGAACGAGCATACTGGAACTCAAGAAATTTTAATGAATTTTGCAGATACGTCTGAAAGTAAGCCAATCAGATCAAGGACAACTTCGATGTAAAAAAAGTCACCCAGACATGATATGATAAGTGGAACTTATATAATATAATGAAAACAGGTCACTATCCAGAAAGCTGGAAAATTTCATTATAATGATTCCAAAACCTGGCAAAGATGAAACAAAAGTTAACTCACATCGCCCAATCAACTTATTACCAACTCTCTCAAAGCTGTTCGAAAAAATGCTGTTGCAAAAACTTAAGCCAGTCGTATCTAAAATCAGGAACTCCCTTGAACAAAAAAAGTACTGCTCTACAGCGTTTCTAGATGTAGTCCAAGCTTTCAATGAGGTTTGGCAAGTGTTAAATATCTATCACATTGAAGACGCCAAAAAATTTAATTAAAATGCGTCAAACTAAATTGGTAAATTGGAAAACACTCAAAGCAAAGTCTAGACTGTAAGGTCTTGCTGTACAAAATGATACTTAAGCCCATGTGATCATAAGAGGTATTCAGTTGTGGGGCTCCGCGTGTGCTTCCAACATAATAAAACTGGAAAGAGTGCAGTCACGTATATTCTGAACGCACCCTGGCATATAGCCAATGCAAACCACACATAACGTGATTTACTCATCGGTACTGTAAATGATACAATTCAGTACAGCAAAAAATACCAGTTAAAACTATCATCCCAACGGACTAGCCAGAGAACTATTAAATAGGCTACGAAATAGGCGACTAAAAAATGGATAATCTGGATCTAGCTAGGTAATTCAGAAATTACCGAGTGCACATTAATATTAAGAACTAACATAGGTTAAGTCTTTTTTTTTTGTTTATTTCTATGCAATCTGTTTGGGAGCTCAAGGCCCTCCCAACTCTTTCACGGATCGCTTATTTACGTCCTTACCTAACGCTTTGCAGCCAAATCGAGGACGTATGACTATAGGTCCGATTTACCTAACCATTTACATATTGCATAGCTCCATGCCAGCCTATAGTACTGACATGGAAGATGGGTCGGCCCATATACTCCAACAGGGGGTCATAGTTGTGTTCATTCACACCACCGAGCGTAATCAAGTATTGAAAAATCTCCTTTGCATCCTGCTCCTATCAGGATTCGAACCCGGTACCTCCGTACCTCCCCAACTGCCGCAGCTTTAACCATTGCGCCACCTGGACGGTTAGGTTTAATCTTATAAATTGGATTGTTAGTTTCCTATGTAGGAAAGATTCAAGAATCAAAGCCATAGGCAGTAAAAACCCCAAAAAAAATCCCGTGTCCTCCCTGACTTGTGCGAAAATTTCCATCGTTTACCAAACAATGGTCACGGACAATTTTGTTGACGACCGATAAGATCTCAAGTCTTGGACAACCCGAGCTCACTCTATATTGAAATCATCACATGGTCAATTTGGCTTCTTGTTGTTTTAAGTGGATGTGTCCATGTTTCCAAATCGATGTTTCTATGAGGAAAGAATGGCCACTTTGAGATCATAAGTGATCGCAAAGTATATTATTCTTTCGTCGGTCTGATGTCTGCCAGCTCTGCCATTAAAGTTAGCAATCATGATGTTGGCTTACATCAGTGGGCGCATGTACTCATACAATTGACAGGTTGGCTAATCTCATGTGCAAGCGAACTGTTTGTTGACATTTTTAAGATTTGTTCTTTTTTACGAATGCGTGTCGTCACCCTAGTGATCCAACCAGATTTATTCGCCTACTACGACACGCTCTCGATACTGTGGTGGTATTCTATGGGTCTTATGTTTCACTCGACTTATTTACGAAACACGCACAGGGCCCATTTTGAATAGCCTACTATTTGGGCAGATGTCAATTTTAAAGCTGTCATCATTTGACCTTTGACAAGTAAACTACGCCATTACTAGGTATGATACGATACACGTTTCAACAACGCATTGGAATTGTTAAAATCCACTACAAAAATGGTGAAAATTTTGCACAGTTCGCAGAATTGTCACATTTGGGGCTGAGAAAGATTTTTGAAAACCCTTTACATCCTCAAAGTGTCACTGTTTGGTGCGGTTTATGGACTGGCGGTGTGATTTAACCTTACTTTTCGAATATGAGGCGGGTGCAACTGTTACAGTGAATGGATCGTGCTACCAAGCTATGAGAACGACGTTTATTTTCAGCAAGACGGCGCTCCGTGAAATAAAAGTTTCTCGACCGTGTTATTTCTCCACAATTAAATGCCCTTCGCCTCTTTTCTATGCCAATGCTCCACAATCGATTCAACACCTGATAAACGTGGCTGGAAGACTGAAATACGTGGTTATCGAGGACAGTCAGCCACAAAAGTGCGAATTGGTCACGGAAAACTTCATGAAGAGGATAGGATGCTGCAAGCCTAGTCATAGTGGCCATTTGGCTGATATCGTTTTCAAATGTTAATGGCATCAAACTAAAACCTCTTATTGGCAAACCCTTTGTATATCGCAGGAGCATCGTAAAACAGCCAGATAAATCTTTCAATTAATTCTTCTCCTTTCCACATGTACATATAATAAATTAAATGTTTTTGTTTTATTTAAATTTATTTTATTTAAGTTATTTTTAATCCTTTCGTATCTATAGCTATTCATACTTGCCAGCTGAAAAATTATCCTTCGCCTCCGGATTTAAAAGAAGGAAAAAATCCAACATCTTTTCTTTAATAAATTTAAGTAAATTTTAATCTCAAAAAAGTATAATAAAAAAAAGTTAAACAAAATCCAATCCCAACAGCCTCTCACTACCTACACCCATTCATTATACAATATTTATCACTATGTCTTGTGAGGTGAGGGATGAGGATCGAACCTCCTTTTATTTTCTGTACCAAGTATTTGCCTTAAAATTATATTTTTTCTTTTTCTTTTTATACATGAAGAATGAAACAGGATTAGGCAACAAAATCCAAAAATAAAATTCACTTAATTAATTAATTAATTAATTGATTATATTTAATAAATAATTTAATTGAGTACACTTTTATTATTAAATTAAACTTTAAGGAATTAAGGAGGAGTAACGTTTTTTAAGATACGAGACCGACGAAAGTTAAAATAAAAATAAAAAATTTGAATAAAACTTAATTAATTTGTTAATTAAAATACAACAACAATAACGTCGCAGCATGCGAGGATGATAGTAGATAAGAAAAGGATTAAGCAATGGAAACATAATTAGTTAATTGAAAATGTGTTGGGTGCGATTTATTTTAATGCCTGGTTATAATTCGTAGAATACCACCACAGTATCAGAGCCATCTACATTACAGAGCTGTTATAATACGTCATACGGTTCGTAACTATTTCGAACGAAACATACGATCCATAGAATACCATCAAAGTAACCTAGAGTTTTTTGTAGGAGGGGTGACTAAATCTGATTGGATGTGCCTCCATCGGCTATACAGTGCTACATAGTTGAGATGACTTTGACAAACTTCTCACTTGGGCCACAGATAAGACTGTATTGAAATTCCAAGCCGCCGATAGTAAAATATAAAAGCTACGCTAACGGGTGACCACACCGTGGCTAACTACGTTAAGTGGAGAGCCAGGCAAAAATACAAGACTAAACAACTGTAAATCCTTGGACAGACGAAAACTAAAATTTAGATTTAGAGGAACTGAATATTGCAGCCGAGCCGAATAACTAAGAGGTGCTTTCGGTTTCTATACAGAACATATCACTGGTGACATCTGGTGGCTCTTAGCGAATACACAAATCCACAACCATCTGAAATTCGATTAAAAGCTCTTCAATTAAGAAGAAGACCTCGAGATGTCTGTGACGGAAAAAGCACGCACTGAAAAGTGCTCTTGCTGTTTCTGACGGAAAAACTCTTTCTTCCTTTAGAAGAAGAAACAGTCAAAAACCCTCTTCAGAGAACTAAATCAAAAGACAAAGAGTATTCTCTAGCTTGAAGTTACAGGTCAAACAGCGCAAAAAGTGAAAAACACCTTTTGCGTCTAGCGATCCTTTAATTTTAAAGTGCTTTGGTCTGTATAAGCGCATGTTTAACAAGCGGTGTACAAACGATAGAACTCTTAAGTGTAACCATAAATTTGTACCGACACTACATCACTAGGAGAAAGCTGAACTGGAGTGTATCTTGTTTTGGCACATTCCCAGACCTGTATAAGGAGTACAGTTTTTAGCCCTATCCTAGAAGCTGGAAAATCAAAACTCAGGACTCAAAAACTTCTATCTTTGACCAACAGAGAAAACCGAAAGACATACTTCTACACCTTGGCCTAGATGAGCCATCTGTACCAAGGCTGGAAGAACTTCGTTTTAAACCCTTCTTCGCTCTTAATAGAGTCAATTGGATTGGAATGTTTGGATTACAGTTTATACAAATAAACTTGCAGCATTCAAACACTTTGTTCTCGTTCATAAAACCACAAGCGAAAAACTGCAGTTTTACCGTGAATTTACGGGAACAAAATCAAGGAACTTATCCAGCGATCTCCGGCTTTCTTCTGGCTAGTGATACCCGCTCGAGACATAGAGCCTGTGTTTTTGTTAGAAGTAGCATTTATTACAGACTCGAAATCTGTTGCAATGACCTTACAATTATTACCATAGTCGTCGTTGAAATAAAGGAATAGAATATTAGAGGTGAGGTTGTTCTCTTACTGCTCATGTCATTCGGATCTTCATCCTCCTACTCAAGAGTTTATCAAAGCAATAGAGTACGTAATTGTATCCCAGCAGGTCCAATAAAAATCTTAGAGACATTTTACTCTTGGAATACATATCTACGTCTGACTTAGTCATCTCGAAGTAATTGATACACTCTTGCCTCGCGGAGTTTAAGTCGAAAATCTCATCTTGGATGGTTCTAGAGGATAATACCTGATCATCGTTACATCTCCTTCTCTCTAACCAGCGATAAACCGTAAATTAGAGAATTAAGGATCCCAAAAAACATGGATTGAGAAATTTATAGACTTCATCTCAACCAGTCAATTTTATCTTAAATAATGAAAAATCAGAAAGTGCCGAGGGATTGAAAGGACAGCTGACAAACTTGAAGAAGTACCAAGCAGCACCTATCAAAAGCTGTGGTATGGCGATAACCACATGCTGTCTCTAATACAATCACTTTAACACAAGGAAACAAGCGGTAACGGAGTAATTCCAACAGTTAGTAGTCGACATCGTCCGACAAGAGAACTCAGCGTATCCGAACAACCATTTTGAACACCGAGCTGAGCTACAGAGTACATTCTCCAACGCTATTCGCGATGTGCAAAGGAGGAACCAGTTATACATGAGTGAAAACAAGCAGTCTGTGGAAGTGTTAGCATTGGTTCTATAGATGAAAACTGGGAAATAAGCGTTTGGATCAGACCGAGTGAGAAAACTGGAAACCTCCGATGATATAGCCAAATCTGCATGGGCACCCGAATTACTACAGACGATAGACAGTTAGAGAGAAGATCGAGTTGGAATTTCGCAGTGAAAATATCACCTGAAAGAGTCAGATGTTGCAGATGTGGAAAAATGGAACGAAATTGAAACCCAGCCTAGTCAGTCATCAACTGACTTGAGTAAACCACCACCGACTGTGAAGAAAGATAGCATAATTTACGAACCGTAGTAAACGGATCAGTTGAATATTATCGGCAAACTGCAAAACTAGTTGTTTCGCGTATTAGCTGTGTGCAGTTTAGAGCTTTACAGGGTGAAGAGATTTGGCGATATTATACCATATTATATAATCAAGAGCCCTTTCCTTTCATCACCATTCTAAGCTATCCGAACTATACAACGAGCGAATCAACGAGCGAAAAGACTATACAACGAGCGAATCAACAGCATGTGAATGAAGCCAGTTGAGCCCAGTTGTATACACTCGAAATGTATAACACTTGAATGTCTGCACCACTACATTGACCATTGCAGTAGAATGGAATGAGCAAGAAGCAGTAGAATGGAATGAAGCTATATTTTAACCAGTGAAGTGTTAAAGTGAAGTGAAGACCTGTGACATAATCATGTTACAGAAGTTATGTAAAATAAATAAAATCGAGAGTTTGACTAAATTGTGGACTTCTCAGTTTGATCTGAGTCGTTCATAATGCGGATTCGAAGAGTCGTAACAATTATCATAGGAGAAGTACGAGCAAACCATTGCGACCATGCTAAGGTATGTTACCACAATTCTGGAATATTCTATACATGCCAGAAAAGGAATGTTATATAGTTACAGAAACAACTACGTAAGGTGATTGTGTATAAAAAGCATTCGTTGGGTCGACCTGACCACCTACATTGTGTACCAATACGTATAAATGGTTCGTATAACGTCTCAGTTGGGACGTGGTTAGGATTGCTTACGGCCTTTAAGCCAATAAAGTATTATTTATTGTATGGATTTATTTTTTAAGCCGCCGATTTCTAGACCGCTTTAATATTTCCAATGTGTATGTCAGTTGTGTATGTCTTCATTGGGAAATGCCTTTATATAAGCAATGGAAGAAACTGTCACAAATATCATTCCCTCATCTCTGCTTTCCAGCATGCATCGAAGCCTGTTCTGTTTTCGGCATCGTTTGAGTTTATAAATACTGTTTCGGACGTGGGTGACATCTCTGATTGAATACAATAACTATTAAGAATGCAATTGGAAATCAGCATTAATCGCAGTATACAGGCAAAATAATAAACAAAGGGAAACTTCTACTATAACCGAGAAGCGGGCAAAATGAGTATACGTAAATACGCGAACAGGAAGCATACATTTTGATTATTAATAAAAGATATAGTGGAAAACAAGCAAGTGGTTTTCACAATCGAACCAAGGTTTGGTTTGAATCCCTACTAGGGGAAACCGTAACCATTGGTGACAGTGGTGGGGTTGTGAATAAGGAGACATGAAGCTACTTGAGCTGAAAGTGTCGGAGTTCTTGTAATTCTGCTTTGCTAGTGAAATACAAGCAAAGCAGAATTACAAGAGAGACTACAACAAGCTTTGCTGGAACAGAACATCGATTCAGACCAGTTCGAATTTAATACTGTAATACCGGAGGATCCAATGAAAGGGGCAACTAATGCCGGAGCAACCATTGCCCCAGCAACAATAAATAAACCTACCCCAGCAACTACAAATTTCGATATGGGACAGTTAATGGCAGCAATGCAACAAATAATGAGTGGTTTAGAACAAAATTTCAAAACCGACCAAAAAAATTTGAAAATCGGACAAGAAACTGTGCTAGAACGGTTGGAAGAACAAGAAAATATTCAACTGCATTTTATATACGAAGTTAGTGAAAAGTTCCGCGAAATGTCAATTTCTTTAAATGTCAAATTGGATGTCAAATGTCAAATAGAGCAATGATTCGAAGCGACTGAGGAAAGGTTTTTGAAATTTAAATAAGAGTTGATGATAGACATTAAAAATAACGGTGGTGTTTGAAACGGCAGCATTAAGAAATAATTGGTGTAAGGAAGACCAGGTCGCAGCTCTCATAGAGGCGTTAAAAGGCAGTGCGGCAGATATGTTGCAGATCGTTCCAGAACCAGAACGCGGGGACTGATAGAATCATGCTTGCCTTGGAACGAAAATAGAGTGCTGATCATGAGCGAGAGCTCAAGGGTCGTTCTCAAAGAATTGGTGAAACACTACAGGAGTTTGCAGCAGACATAGAGTGATTGGTGTATCTTACCCACTTTAATATGGCGCACGAATACACAGAAAGAATTAAAATAGATGCGTTTATTGATATAGTATTCGTGACGTAGAAACGCGTAGTGTTAGCATCAAAAACAACATTTGCGGAGACCATCGTTTGTGCCTTAACAAACGAAACTGCTTATAACATAATCAAACCAGTAGTTAAAATGCGACGAGTCGAATTAGAACCAGAGAACTATAGCTCGAGAAATCATGATCGCAGGCATTAAACGACAGATTGGTTTGCTTCGATACGTCAACAAAAGGAAGGAAGTGCAGATGCTGTGTCAAGACGGCCATGTCTCGTTGATTGTGGTCGAGTGGAGAGTAAGGAACATATCGTTGATGTAAGACTAATGCAAGTGTTACAATCCGATGAGTGGACCAACGAAGAAATCAGAAAGGAACAATCAGAAGATCCCGATTTATCGATCATATTAAAATTCGTAGAAGACCAGCACAGACCAGTATGGAAGGAGTTAAGTCATATTGGGCTCAACGGGATAGTCTGTTATTTGAAGATGGCTGTTTAAAACGAGTTTGGGAAAGTTCCGATGGTAAAAATAAACAATTCATTAGTGGTGTTACGAAGGATCCGAATTCCAGAAATTTTGAGAGAGTATCATGGAGGAACAAGTGGTCGCCATCTAGGCAACAATAAGACTTTAGCAAAGGTCCGCGAAAGATTTTATTGAGCAGGATGCAGACAATCGATTGCAGAATGGTGTCAAAAATGTGACCAGTGCATGGCAGTTAAAGATCCTGCAAAACGAAGCCATGGAAATATGCAGCAGTATAATAGCGGAGCCCCATTTGAGCGGATCGCTATGGATATTGCAGGTCCATTTCCTACCAGCGAAAGCAGGAACAAGTATGTTTTAGTGGTCATAGATTATTTCAGTAAATGGTCTGAAGTCTATCCAATACCGAACCAAGAAACAACAATAATCGTTAACGCCGTGGTAAATAATGGTATACCTCGATAAGGAATACCAATGGAACTGCATTCAGAACAAGGCCGCAATTTTGAATTAGTGAACGGTTCCATCCTCTACCAGACGTTATGGTTGAACGGTTTAACGCTACGTTATAAGAATTTCTAAAGAAAACCGTTGATAGAAACCAACGTAATTGGGACTAAAATATACCACTGTTCCTCATGGCATATCGGTCAGCAACACATGATACAACGGGAATAACACCAGCTACCATCGTTTTTGGACACAATTTAAGATTACCTGAGGACTTGAAGTTTGGGACAATTCATACAACAGCTTTGTGTGGACAAGCAGACGATTTGTCAGAGAAAGGATACAAATTTCAAGTGATAGGATGGAGGCACGATATGACATCCGTTCAAATAATAGAGGATTTGAAGAAGGGCAATGTGACAACTTACAACGAAAGAGACGCTTATCTCCAAAACTGCAACCTGGCTGGGAAGGACCATACAAGGTGATTACGAAAATCAATGATGTAATCTACCGAATTCAGAAGGGCATCCGAGGGAAACCAAAGGTTGTGCATTTGGAAAGCTCTTTATAGAGGAAGAGAAGTGAATCCTGTTCGGGACGAACAGGTTTGGGCAGAGGGTGGTGTAACGGACGTGGGTGACATCTCTGATTGAATAGAATAACTAAATGTTCGTAATTGGAAATCAGCATGAATCGCAGTCAACAGGCAAAATAATAAACAAATGGAAAATTCTACTATGACCGAGAAGCGGTCAAAATGAGTATAAATACGCGAACAGGAAGCGTAGAGTTTCAGTTTTTGAAGTGGAACAGCGATACGTTTAAATTGGGAAAAAACCATAAAAAGTGAAAAAGTGAAAGTAATAGTGAAATAGTAGTAGTGTAAAAGTGAATAGTGGTGCAATACCAACCTTTTTGGGTTTGATCTCAGCATTCTTGCTTGTGGATCGTTGACACTTAAGCATGTGACGCCCGGCATTAAGAAATTCAAACACACATTGACAAATGTAAAATAAAAAGACAACGTCCACCTGATGTGAGTAGCGCGACACTGCAGTGTGATGGTACCAGCTCACTTTAAGAAAGGTTCCGCTACACGAAGAATCTAAATGAGATCTGAGAATGATAGATGGATCAAAGGTAACACGTGTCTAATAATTAAGCGAGTTTGGCCAGAATATATATCAGTCAAGCTTCGGACAACTAATATCGATTTCTCCTGGCATGAGTACTGTCGTAGTTGTGGACATGTATAGAAAGAAGAAGTAGTAATTCACTTACCTTGCATATGCCTCAGTCTTGCGCGTATTATAAAATCTCACTATAGCAATGATGTTCAGCGCTTCATCAAAAGAAAGTGATGTCGTTGGTTATCACTTATCAGTTTTAAATTTGGCCACAGTACCATTACTCATGGCTGAGCAAAAAGTACGCTGGACCAAAAATAGCGAGTACAACCGAATATATTTGTTAAAAATGAGATTCAGTTGGCGAGAACGATTTAAAAAATACAATAAATCCCCGACACATACTTCCCAACATTAATCATTAATTAAATATTCCTCCCACTACCCAAATATATGTTCCCTACATAATACATAATACATAATTTATTTATCATACTGATTTAATTTATATTTGGTTGATATAAAATATTTATTTTTTATTTTAAATTATTTAATTAAATTATGAATTTGTACTTACCATGGTTTTTATTAATTTTTAATTTGTCATCACCACCACGACTACCACCGCCGCCGCCACCCCCATCACCATCATCCCGATGATCATCATCGTCGTCAACATCATTACAACAATATTGATTTGGTGAAATGGTTGGAGGACCGCTAGTCACCGCAACTCCGCTACAATTCGTCGAATTAACTTTTGTTGTTGTATTGTCGAGGAGTAGCAACTCGTTAATCGGTTTGGTACGAAATGCGGAAGGCATTTCGATTGTCGTTTTAATTGATTTGCTTTGGCTATCGACTCGTATCAAATTTAGAGCGACCGAATTTTCGGGATCGTCGTCGGACAACGAAGCGGCCGACGAGGTCGAAAGACGTTTGAGTGTTTTTAATTTTGGCGAAGACGACGACGATGATAGCGATGAGGTCGATAGTGAGGTAATGACGGTAGCGTTGGTATTGTGGTTCACTGTTTGCTTTATTGTTGACAAATTATGATCTGGAATGAAAAATACAAATTATTTGTGGCGATAGGACAATTTGAAATCTTGAAGTTGCGGTTATTGTAAAATTTAGCTATCTAACCCGCATCTCTTTACAAGACATTGTCATTTGCGATACATTCGCTTACAAAATTGTTTAGCTCTATTGGCTCACTGGGAATTTGATAAGCATTCGTTCCTGCGAGTCGAGATCGTCTCATTGCTTCTTCTGCAGACTCTAGAGTGAATATCGATATTTCGTTTAAGAGATAGCAAAGTACCACCTAGGGCTAGCTTAGGTTTTACAAAAGTGGAAGGTTCGCAAGCCGAGTGGGAGGTATTGGGTTCGAATCCCGATAGGGCCAGGATATAAAACGGATTTTTAACGATCTGCTACGGTCGGTGGTGTGAATGAAAACCCTAGTTGGAGTTTAGAATTCATAGGCCCGCTTCCACGTCAGTACTACAAGCTGGCATGGGGCTATGCAATATGTAGGTAGTTTTACGTAAATCATAGAGAGGAAGGAGAAAAATAAATTAGTTATTGTCTTCCAAACAAGTGTAAGAAACAGTATTGGCGTCAATGCTCTAATCGGAATCTGACTGTCAGAAATGATACATATACAATCATTCTGCAGTTCATCCTCATCCCATAGAGTGCTACCAAGTGGGATCGATAATTTCTGTTTACGAACAAGAACGTGTAGCCCAACGCCTATTGTTTACAAGAAACAGGAGCTCTGACAGTTACGAGGAGCTAGGACAGTCTAAAAGTTCGACCTGCACACAATTAAAGCTAAAATTAAAAAAAAAAATTGCAAAACTGTGGAAAAAGCGCTGGGAGGGTATACAAATCAGTGGAAATGCTATCGAAGAGGACACTTAACAGTAATCGATTGGCAATTGTGGTAAGGCAAGTCTGGTTTAAAGTTGATGGTATAGAAGAGGAAGTCTTCTGCGATCAACTGAACGTGAATATCTTCGCCCGACCTCCTGATCACTCGAGTGTGTACCAAGTTGCGGTGATATAGTGTATTCAGTGCCACACGAATATTATTGGAAACTGCGAAGTGTACTAGAAATGGTGAAAAACATCTTCTCATGCAATATAGCATATAGTCACGAAGCCAGGATCTGAATCAGAGTTGTAAAAACACTATTGGGAAAATAGTAAAAGGCTGTTCGTCATTCACTCTACTTCAATTCTGCACTAACAGGCATACTGCATATATACTGGGACTTTTACACTTTATTTCAAGGACGGGTTGGTACGGCTTTGAATATTATGAATGTCTATTGTTCGAAATATGAGTGAGTAGCCACAGCAATATAACCCTAGGTATGGGTAGATCATACCTTCTAATGGTGAACCTAGCTCTAAAATCCTAAAATTTTACACTAACGTTTCGAATGTAAGATGTTTGCAGATCAAATGCCAAGTAGCTTGTAAATCCACACCAGATCTTAAAGAGAATTTAGATACAAATGGTAACTCTTTCGCCTAGCGGCAGACCAAACAGTTAAAATGATTGTTGTTAAAGGAACAAAATTAATCAATACTAGAACACTTAGTATACGACTATTAGCATCCGAAAATACGGCTTATAGTCACTATATGGAAGGCAACTAAACGTGTAAATCAACCAAAGCAGCACATTCCACCATTTCCCTCATATTATTCCTGTAAAAGTAATGACTACTGGCCCAGAAATTATGAAGAAACATTATTTCAACCACGTACGTCGGATGTTGCAAGTGCTGCCAACTATCGGTATGAGATTTCTTACTTACTTATTTAATGCAATATATGGGTCACATAAAAAGTGTCCGAGTTTTTTGCCACTAGACCGTATTGATGTCTACTTATATCGGGCAATACTCCACCAATGGTCTCAAATGTGACAGTTAATATACGCTCTGCGACTCTGTTTTACTACAAAACAGGTAAAATCGCTACAAAACCAGCCCAAAACTTGAGGAAGTCTACGATGAGAATGCTGTGAGTGAACGAAGAAGCCAGGTCTGGTTTGCTCGATTCCGTAACGAAAATTTGGATGTTAAAGATCCACATCGCTGTATGGTCGGCCAGTCACTGAAGAAGTCGATGAAAATGTACAATTGGAGGAGTAAATCCGACATGCAAGCTGTCAGGAAATAGCGGAGAACAGGCTACAAAAAGAAGCTTGATATTTGGGTACCACATGAATCTTGATGAACGGAATTGACTGATGAACCGATGCTGCCGAAACGCAACTAAATCGAACCATTTTTGAAGCGAATCATTACAGACGATTATAAATGGGTGAAATACGAAAATATCAAACCAAAACGCTTGAGGTTGGTGACCGTCCACAAATAAGACGCCTAAATTAACGGAAAACAAGGTTATATTGAGTATTAGGTGGGATTGGAAGTTACACAACTCGACCGTTTGAATGAATCTATCCAGAAAGAGAAATTACTGTCTACCATTTGTTTTAGTCGCTGCAAGCCTATGATTCGATCAATCGAGAAAGACTATGGTATGTGTCAAAGTTGAGAACAGGCTATCGCGAACTTTAGCAATTAGTTCGGGTGTTCGACACGGAGATGCGCTGTCCTTCGTTAAAGTGAAACGCCTCAAGACAATATTTTATTCCGACAATCCAATCAACTTTTTGCATATGCTGATGATATCTGTGTGATTGGATTAAATGGCAACGGAGTGAAAGAGATACTTGATCCACTGGAACAGTTTTCAGCTTCCGTTGGTCTCAAAATCAACGAGTCAAATATCTAGTCTCTGGTTTAAGAGACCAAGACGCAGTTGATTTCAGTTGTGATTACCATACGTTTGAAGGAGTGATGAGTTCACGATTATAGAGTGGGAGAGGATATCAAGATATCAGTACTCTGGATCAAAAAGAAATAGAAAACGCCTACGTAAAAACTGCTACAAGGGTGCTTGGCTACCAAGACAACACAAGAAAATCGTGGATTAAAGATAAAACGTGGAAGAAAATTGAGGAACACCGCCAACTTAAAATACAACTAGATAATCAAAATACGGCGGAAATTCAATATGAAGATGAAAAACAATATGAAGATACAGCTCGAGAAGTAAAGAAAATGGGAAGGAGTGATCGTAGGAAATACACATAAGACATTTTCACGACTGCCGAGTCAGAGGCAGCAAATAGAAATATGCGCACATCACACCAATGTGTAAGAAAAGTCACCGGGAAATTTACGAATGCACCACCGATAAAGGATTCACATGGACAAGTCCTAACTACATACGACCAACAACTAAATAAATGGAAGGAGTTCTTCGAGAACAATGATATAGATGGCGAACTAATTGAGGAGCTTCCAGATGGAAACTATGACGAAACCATAAATACCCATCCACCAACGGAGCGGGAAGTTACAAGTGCCATAATGAAGCTGAAAAATAATAAAGCCGCTGGAATCGACAACATAGCAGCTGAACTACTCAGTGGAGACGTATTTACAACTGCAACACCAGTATTAGTAGAAGTGTGGAATACTGGGAGAATTCCGCAAAAATGGAAAGAAGGCTTAACCATAACGATCCAAAAAAAAGGCGTCTTAAGAAAATACAAAAACCGGCGAGGCATCTCCCTGCCCAACAGTACAATGAAAGTATTAGTATTAGTATTAATGGTCATCCTAGAACGAATCTCACCAACTGTGAACCAATACATAAGAAACGAACAAGCTGGTTTCCAATCAGGAAAAAGCTGTACAGACCACATCAACACAGTCCGAATCATCGTCGAACAATAGGCATCCCAAGGAAAATAACCAATCTCATCCGAGAAATGTACCGGGAAGTTGGAAATAAATTGCAACACAAAGGTAAGCTAAATGGCACATACTACAATACACGAGGGGTTAGACAAGGATGTGTACTATCTCCACTACTGTTTCTCATAGTACTGGATAATGTCATGCACAAGCTAGATATCGCATCACCAAACGAAATTCACTGGTATCCAATTAGAAAACTCAGTGATTTCGACTACGCAGATGATATATGCCTGCTAACACACAAATACACAGACATGCAGCAAAAGCTACAATAGTTATCGGAAACAGAACAAGATGTCGCGCTTAAGATAAAGACCGAATAGAAGATGTCGAGAAATTCGTACTCCTTGGCTGTACCATATCAAGAGCAGGCGGAACGGAAGAAGACATTAACCAACGCCTCAACAAAGCGAGAAACATTGTTTCGACATGCCCCATAAGATCTGGAATACATCCGTCCTGTCAAGAAAGACCAAGATTCGAATGTTCAATGCCTGTGTAAAACCAGTATTGCTGTATGGCTGTGAAACATAGAAACATACGCAGAAAATCACAAGAAGGCTTCTGGCTGAAGAAGATCACAAATGAAGAATAACTGCGACAAACAAACCAAGGGGACATTGAGAAGGAGATCAGGGAGTGGATAGAACACACGCTGTGAATGACACCAAATGATATAACCAGGATGTCGCTGGAATGGAATCCGCAAGGTAAAAGAAAAGTTGGAAGGTCAGAAGTGACTTGGAAAATAACGGTGCTAAATTAAGCAAAACATCTTGGAAAAACATGGGGGGAACTAAAAAGAATATCCCCAAGTAGAGTTCTATGGTCCAGTCTAGTAGACGCCCTATGCACATAAGAATGGAGATAAAATAAAAAACCGATGAGCTGAAACTCTACAGAGTGTTGATCAGACCCGTTGTAATGTAAGGATGTTAGAGTTGCACCTTGACGGATGAGTACGAAAGACGGCTTCTAACATCCGAGAGAAGAATCATACGTGTGGTATAGTGGCTAAACCGCGACGTGATGGCACACACCGAGTTCTTTTCACAAAGTATGGACAGAGATTACACTGGCTCAGTTACCTTCTGCGTGCCGATCCGAACTGAGTGATACAGCGATATTTGACGGGACAGACGTCTTTCGGTAGGCGAAGAAAGTCATTTGGCATCTTCTAGTTGCTTGCAAAAGTATATATAGCTGGCTCGTAACCAAAATCGATGGAGTCAGATTATTGACACGGGACGGACCAACAATGGCCTGTAAAATGAGTCAGAAAAAATTGTACTTGATTCAAATAAAGAAACTTTTTGCTTAAAAATGTATCAAAAACCCGTCGAGGCTTCATATATGACCTGTTTCTAAGATTGTGATACTTCCCAATTCAGTGGAAGGTATCTCAAATAATATTAGTACCAAAACCAGGCAAATCATTAGAAGAAGTTACATCTGACGAAATACCATTTCATAGCACATGAAAATATTCGTACCTAAGAGGCAGATTTATGTTATAACCAAATCTGGTACTCCGCAGGGTATAGTGTAGCCTACAATTAATCCTGTAGCCGTAATCATGTAGACTACAGTCCAACAAATCTCCAAAAAATAATTTTAGACAAAATTATGGATAATTCACTCAAGTACATGAATTAGACCTTCATCGACGGTGGTCGAATGGAAGAGGGCTCAAACAAATTAACTAACAATAATTATCACTCACTTGGATTATGACTTGCCGTTTTGATTGGCTTTAAATTATTACACGAATTTTTATTATTTTGCTCATTGGCCGTCGACCTAAAATCACTTGTAATCAACCAATTTTTCGTAACACTTTTATTATTATTCAACGGCTTGATAACACTCAACTTACTATCGTGGTTGGCACACACTTCAATCACATTACCACTACTAATCGATCGTGTAAATTTTTTAACTAACGATATTGGACTATTATTACTCGACTCGTTATTATTATCGAACGGCGGCGTATCCAAGCACAATATATTCCGTTTGTGATTTGGAAAATTTATCGTTTCATCGTTCGATGACAAATCGGTTATATCAATGTCCACCGAATTATCGTCACTATTATCAATATGAGTATGATGGTTACGATTCGATTGATTGTCATGCAATTCGGAATCACCACTATTCGACAACAAATCATTCGAATTGTCGTCACAATTACTGTTACTGTTCGATTTGTTCGACATATTGAGAATTTCGAGTACACGAGTGTTATTATATTCGAACGATTTGGTCACAAAATGGGCTAATTGTTCCATATTGGGCAACACTTTATATAATTGGACACTTATCACTCAAACATAAATCGACACTATATATAAATCGGCATGCACACCACTGTTCACAGCACAATAATAATAATAAATAATCCGATCGTTCACAAATGACTTGTACACTTTTTAATAATCATTATCATCGATGTTATCATTATCGTTATTATACATCGTCGACACATAAAAAAGGACTTTTCCACATTAAACAATAAAAAGGAAGTTATAAAACGAATTTGATGAAATTATGCTATCACGAAACACCATCAAAGTGATTTTCATTTTTATTTTCATCTCGTTTTTTACAATGTTTTCCCAAACCCATCCAATCCATCCAATCGCAGCCCAATCCAAAAAAATAAATGCATTTTATATTTGTCTCGCTCTACACCGTACAGCGCACAACAAACGAAATAGCACGTATAATGTAATGTATATAAACGAGTCGAGCATATATTTAGGGGTGGAAATTTGTTTTTCCACCGATTTTCTTTTCAGCATCTCATTTGCACAACTATTATTCCGTCAGTACCTTTTCAGACATAAGTAATAGTCGGTGTTCAACATTTAATTATGCAATTTATAATTCGAACATGATGAAAAATCATTTTAATCCAAACATTTTTTCCATAATCGGATTTTTTCGACTCAGTTTTTCACTATGACTGTTATTGGTGGAAATATTTCTGTTTCACTTTTTTCCACTATCGCTTATATATAATTGTATGCCCTTATGCTGTATATATATAGCATAATAGAAGGAGGTGGTGTCTTCGGAAAATTAAAATGAAAATAAAGGAAAAACCAATTATTGTTAGTGTTATTGCTTCGTAGTATTGTTTGTAATCCTTTCGGAATGAAATACATCGGCGAGAAAGAAGATAGCAGTTGATGAGGAAAGGAGACAACGAACGGTGTGTATACGGCAAGCTATCTATTCACTGGGAGTATTGAGTAAAAAAATTATACATAATTATGGAAAGATAATCGTATTACATAACTTACTTCAATTAATAACAATTAAAAACCGCTTAATTACAGCACAATGTACGGATAATTTTAACACCTTGTTAAAGATGGCGGGCAATTTTGGAAAAACAAAATGTTTTAAAATAGTATAATTATAATTTACTATTGTACTTATACTGGCCAACGTATTAGGTTCCTACCATTATATAGCTTATTGTCCAGTCCTGGATTTAATTCGGCCAAATAACAGCCTTTAGGTCCGACCTTCTAAGTGGAAACACAAATTGCAGCATAAGCATAAGTTTAAATCCCGGATCGTTATATGGCCTATCACAGAGCCAAAACAAGGGCGCAAAGATCGTTTAGTCCTGCAATTCTGATCTTCCAGCGGCAAACTAGGAACTTATATAGTTAGATAACCAAGGATGGATATTTGCGTGAACTTCTTCCTAAACTTTCCTAAAAATACAACAACAAAAACTAGGATTTTTTTAGGAAGAACTTCACACGTGTGTAGTGTAGAATGAAGTATTTCCTAATTTCATTATTACAAATAAAATTCTATTGATGTGTTTGAATGAATTAATAAAATTACGGATTTATGAATAAATGAAATAAAGTATTCTTTCGAAATAAAACAGCATATGATGATTACAATGGATCTAATCTACCAGAAAAACATCATCATTAGAAATTCTAATGGTCCTCTGGGTGATTGGTATTCAAAAATTCTATAATAAGAAATCAATTGTATGACACCAAGTCTCCTGGCAATAAATCTGGTCCGATAGTCACGTCTGATCATTAACCGATACGCATAATAATCCTTCGAAATAACATTCTTGATTGTATCAACCCCTGTTGCGGGATCTTGATGTTTAATATTTACGCAATACCCGTCTTGGCCTTTCCAGAACATTAGCGGATATTGGAGAGCGTCATATGAGCGGTGTGTATCAGCAATGAACTGTAGTTATTTCTTCTACGAATCACGATTTCCCGCGTAGCTGTACGATCGCCAACCATGATTCCAGCAACATCATCAATAACAGGTGCATTAAATCTACGAATGTGTTCTCCAGCAGGTGTTTTATCAGGATTGATTACAATATAGCGTGACTATCACTTTGTAATTTGTGCATGTGTGATTTGCATATCTTTAACAATTCATTGTGAATTAAGGTGATTATAGCCACAACGTGCATCCACGCGTGCACCCTCACCGCCATATGAAGTAAATTTGTAAAAATTTAGGTGATTCGTTTGGCATTGGTAGCAATGAACCCACTTTGTGATAAATTTGGCCTTTGATTTTGAATGTTGAATTGAATTCTTGACCATTTAGAGCATTACTTTTAACTATTTTTGTTGCTCCGTACGATGTCATTTGGAAACATGAATTTAATGTTCGAATTGTCTTTAGGAACATATTAGAATCTGGATCCATACCGATAAGTAAACCCTTTAATGGTTCAGGTTGTATCTCAACTACTATAATTGCACCTTTCCTGACGAACAACACATCCCGGCTGGCTCGTTTTTAAACTTAAGAGCATGACAGTGAGGACATTCCTTATCCATAGCACCAATTACCACTTTCGAATGAGGATAATATTCAATATTAGGTTTATACTCTAATGCTAGACGCAGAAATGAATTAGAGGAAAATGATCGATGGACCTGTTGGCGTTGTTGATCATTTGCTCTGCGTCTGCTGATTGTAAAACAGCGCGCTTGTCTCTGTTCTAATCTTCTATTCTTCATTTCGTTTAATTCGCGCATCTGCTGATTCAGATCGACGCAATTGCGCCATGTTCAAATACACATTAGTATTATCTTGCTGAATTTGTTCTTCTGTTCTTTAGGCTCTAGCGGTTCACTTGCGTGCAGCTCCACGTGTTTGACGGCCTAAAGAAGTTCCTCTGCGTCTAGCTGGCATTGTACATATAATTAATAAGTAATAAATGAAATATAATACGTTTAACACAATAGTCCTTGTTGACGGGAGCTCGTGATATGTGTTATGTATTTTTTAGGTTATACTAAACGAATAAACGTGAGAACTACGCTCAAAAATAATAATTTCACTTACTTTTCAATAAGACAGGAAAAAATAATCACAACTACTGTGATATATAAAATTCAAATCCAAATTGATAAATTCAATTGAAGATTACACTGAAATGGTAATCGACCGAGGTTGAAAATGCCCTTATGAGCATAAAAAATACATAAAAACCTATTCTCAAATATACCGAATACAAAACTTCATTAAAATCGGTTGAGCCGTTTGGAAGGAGTTCGAGGACAAACACTGTGACAAGAGAATTTTATATATATATAATATATATATATATATATATATATATATATATATATATATATATATATGTGTGTGTGTATATATATATATATATATATATATATATATATATATATATATATATATACATAAATATATATATATATATATATATATATATATAATTTATATATATATATATATATATATATATATATATATATATATATATATATATATATATATATATATATATATATAGAGTGAGTTTCCTAATAAATGCAGGGCTTTTATCTCGAGAACGGTGCTAGATAGGAGAAAATTACATATAATGAAATTTATTAAGAGTCGAAGGGGATGTCTAATGGTGATCTTCAATAACCTTGAAACTCATTAGTTTCGGAGATATAGGCTAAAGTTAGTTTTTTTAAATTAGAACCTATACTTTTGAGTGTTTCTTTTTATTAAGCAATTAAAAGTAAACACTTTTTGCTCACACATCATACTCACTAAAGCAATCGAATTTTCCCTGTTCTACAAATTAAAGTAGAAAATATCAAATGTTTTTTGACTTAGAATGCAATTTTTTTGTTTTATTACTTTGTGATAAAATTACAATTATCTTAGAAAGTTTTTTATCAAGTTGTTTATTAATTTAATAAATGTTCAAAATGTCCGACATTTGATTCCAAACATTTTTCTACTCGTCTTATAAAATTTAGATGAACTGCTTCTAATTCAGCTTTTGAAATATGATTTCTAAAAATATCTTTAATTCTTTGTTCCATATTTTCAGCAGTGGTAGACCGATTGAAAAAGGCTAAGTCTTTCACTTTTCCCCATAAATAAAAGACCATGCATGTTATATCGGGTGATCTTGCTGGAAAAGGTGTAGGACCACTTCTTATAATCCATTTATTCGGAAACATTAAATTTAGTTGTTGTTGGGAAGCTATACCAAAATGGGGAGGCGCACCATCCAACTGAAGCCACATTTCTTGTTTTACTCGCAATGGAATGTCTTCCAATAAATTGGGAAAACCTTGTAATAAAAAATTCACAAATTTTTGTGTAGTTAGTGTTCCATCAAAAAGGGTCCAATTAGGCGAGATCAAACTATTCCAGTCCAAGCATTTACAATCCAACGATGTTGATGGTCAACGGAACGCATCCAATGTGGATTCACGTCATTCCAATAATGTAAATTATGCCTATTCACATTACCGTCGCTCTTAAACGTTGCCTTGTCAGTCCACATGACAAGACGAAAGAAATCTGGATTTTCTTCAATTTGTTGCCTCGCCCAAAGACAAAATTGAATTCTTGATCTAAAATCATTAGCAGATAAGTCTTGCAGCAATGATATTGGTACGCATGGAATTTGTTTTCTCTCAAAACGCGAGACACGGTCGTTTGAGATATTCCTCTATCTCGTGCAATATTTCGGGTTGATGTGTGTGGGTCCAGTGATATTCTTTGGTTTCTTATTCTTCCGGTAGTGAGCAGCTTATCTGCTAAACGTTTAAATACACCTCTTCTAAAGTGCCGACGATCTGGAGGTTGGTTAGCGTATATTCTAATCGCCATGCTTTCATTTTGTCGACACTCACCGTAGATCATGTCGAATGCTTCCTGGTTAAAGTACAACATGATAAAAAACTTTTTCTAAGATAATTGTAATTTTAACACAAAGTAATAAAACAAAAAAATTGCATGATAAGTCAAAGAACATTTGATATTTTCTATTTTAATTTGTAGAACTTAGGGAAAATTCGATTGCTTTATAGTCAATATCAATTTTTGCTCATATCTCTGAAATCATACACTTTACAAAATTGATGTGTATGTAATAATAATAAGTAATTTTCTCCTATCTAGCACCGATAAAAGCCCTGCATTTATTAGGAAACTCACCCGGTATATATATATAAGTTAACGAAACGATGTTTCGGAGAGTTAAAAAAATGAATTTTTTTCTTCAAATCTTTACGTTAATACACTTTTACGTATAAACTTACTCTAACTTAAAACTAACAATTTTCTTTCTTATATTAAAATAAATCTTATAGTCAGCATTTTCGTATTGTCTAGGTAATTTAATTAGAACGGAAATGCGATTTGATGATGTTGCAATAGTATGGCGTGTGCAACTACACAATGAGAGGAATTTAGTTGACTCAGCGGTTCATGTTGCTAACTGTTGTTAACTCCTCCCCCTTTAAAGATCCACGACCCGTGGATCAGAATTCCAAGTTAATTGGATGAATCTCGAGTTTTTTGATGGTTTCTGGTTGATGAGTTGATCTGTTTCTCCTTATTTTATAACGATGACTGGTCTTTTTGATAGAGAATATAACTATAGCTATACAAGTCACAGTTATAACTCCAAGGTCCAATAATCCTGATATTTTGTGCTTTGCGAATAAATTTTGAAGATGTTTTACGTTATTTAAGTGTAGATCGTGGAGGTATTCTGTGTCGATTTTTACACTTTTTTCGGTTATATTTGGCTGGAGTGCTGATGGTAGGACTTGGGAGGTTCTTATTTCTTGGTTTGTGAATGTTTGGTTGTCGATTTTTATTGTTTCATTGTTATATTGTATAAGGAAGTTTCCTTTCAGTTGTTTGTTCGTATTATTATTACTGACGGACCCATTAAAATTGTTTAGATAGATGGTGTTCTCGTTCAAGGCTTCGATTATACGGTTTTTGTTGAATCTGTAATCACATTTAGCGTGCGTTCCTTTTATCAACTGGCTGATGCAGTGGTCGCTTTTTATCTCCTTTATGTGGTTCGTCTCACAGATGGTGGTTTCACGGAAAGATTTGCATGCTCCAGTAATTCCAAATAATTCGTGTTGGTTAATGAGGAGCTCTTTGAATTCCAAGTATATTTGTTTATTTTGTTTGGTCGTTGATCTAATGATGAGATGATTATACTCCTGGCTGCTGGTCTTAGGTATTGATATTACATATAAGATGGTAGAATCTTTAACAAGCATCGTCGGTTCCGCGTACTCTATTTCCTCTACTTCATTTGAGTATGGAAGTGTTTCGATTTCCGCCACTAACCGCCTGATTTCTACTTTGTCTAGTAAATTTGTATTAATTATTTTACCTTTTGCCAGTTGGGCGGCTCTAATTATTTCCTTGATTTCTTCTTTGACAATAGTGAGCCTGTTGAATAATATTTGTTGGATTCGTCCTTCAGAGTCTTCGTGTAGTGAGTCGACAATTTTGTTGTATTCGTTAAGAATTTTTTCTGCAGTGTTCATTAAAGCGGTATTGATTTGATATTGATCATTATTATTGTTGATTATTTCATTTTGACTGCTGACAAGTTTGTCCCAGTCTGTAGCATCTGGTGAACCCGCAATCCATTTCCACGCTGTGCCAATCCAGTCGATTGATCGTCTGGTTCGTATGTTCTGACCCTTGAGTTCCGATAGTAATTGGTTAATTTGTTCAACTTGGTGAATCAGTTGGGGTTTAAGGTTGCTGTTTTGATCGATGCTGTTGATTTCAGGTGAAATTCTTTCTATTATTTCTTCATAGCTGGTCAAGTTGATGATGTGAATCAGCTTGAATTTCCCATTTATAATTCTTCCGGTTCCCTGCTTGAGTGTTACCAGCGGGTGATTGTATTCGTAGATGTTTAATGATGTTATTATCGTCAAAACACAGGATCTAGAAAGTGAAAGAGATGATACTTATTCATTTATGTTTTTAATAGAAGTTTTGTGTATTTTTCTGCCCGCGGCTGTTAGCACTGTAACTTGGTTATTTTTTGCTACTATTTCTTTCTTAGATTTTGCTTTATCTTTTCCTTGAATTTGCTTTACGGCCACAGGTTTAATACCGTGGTCGGTTATGACGTATCCGAGGAATTCGGTTTCACTCTTGAGAAATTCCGTTTTATTAAGGTTCACGCGCAAATTTGCCTTTTCCAGTTTGGATAATACGGTTTTTACATTGTTTAGATGTTCGTCTTCCGTGTTTCAACCGAATATGATTATGTCATCTATGTAGACATAACATATTTTACCGATAACCTCCTTTAGTACATTATTTATCATTTTCTGGAAGATTTCTGGTGCGTTTGTTAACCCAAAAGCAAGCCTTAGGAATTCACATTTGCCGTTCATCGTTGAAAATGATGTTTTTTTTATATCTAAGTCTTTCATTCGAATCTGATGAAAGCCGGAGGTCAGGTCGATTGTTGTGAAGAATTTAGAATTTCCGAGATTTGCCAATGTGTGTGAAATGTGGTATTTACGTATACCGGAAGCATCTAATTTTTTTCCAACTACCCAGATTGGAGAGTTGTAAGGGCTCTTGGAAGACCTTATAGTACCATCGTCCAACAGTTGTTCAATTTGGTTTTCTGCTTCACCTCTAATGTTTACCGGGTATGGGTATAATTTGGAATAGATAGGTTCTTCCGTGGTGGTCTTAATTTCTGATGTTACATCCGTGTCGATGATTTCATGGTTGTTCACTGGTCCAAACAGCTTTTTGAATTTTGATAACGTTACTTGTAATTTCCGTCTTATGTTCTGCGAGAGATGTTTGTCTCGGATTTCCAAATTTTTGACTTTGGATGACTGCTTTTTTTTTAATGGTATCTTTATGTTTGGTCCCAGAATTAAAAGGTTATTCTTCCTGTCGATTATGGCTCCTAGAGCTTTCAGGGTATCATCTCCGATTATACCATCGAATGATTGAAGTCTTGGTAATACGAAAAATTCTAATTTTTTGTTGATTCCTATACTCTTAAAAAATGGTCCAAAAATCTTTTCCTTAATTTGTATGCTTCCACCTGCTGATTTAATATTGAATTGATTGTTGATCGGAGTTGGGTTTTTAGCTTATTCGGTTCTGATGAAATTTTTATTCGCTCCGGTGTCGATGAGGAATTTGAGTAATTTATTGTCTGCCGTTCGATATTCTAAGTAGGGTACGCTAGAGAGGCGTCCCTCATAAAATTTAGTTCGGTGTTATCAATTTCCTGTTCCTCCTCCTGATCGCCTATATCCAAGTCCGAAATTTCATCAGAGACTATCTGATTATATACTTCTTCATCTACTTCTGGTTCTAAATGGTAGATCCTTTGAATTTTCCTTGGTATATTCTGATCGGAGTGTTCGCGCTTATATGCGGGTTGGTAATTTTGTCGATTGGTTGGATTATTTGTCCGATAATCTTGTTGATAAGTAGGCCGGTTCATGTAATTGACCTGTCTTGTCTGGATGGATGGATCGACTGACATAGGTGTCGATGGTTTTGGTTCAGCTGGTCGTGGAGGCGGTAGTCTATTGTTCTGATGTTGAATAGTGTAGGCCATGTTTCTTTGTAATACCGGAATATTGACAGGTTTCTTTTGTAGGTTGGTTGGATATGATGTTAATTGGTTTATCGGAGCTACAACCGAATTATTTAAGCTCTTTTTATGAATTACTATGTTACGATAATTCAAGTTCTGGAATTCTAGGCATGATGCATATGCCTCGGGAAGATTCTGAGGGCGTTGAATCATCAGCATTCGGCTAAGCTGGCCATTGAGTCCACGTATAAACACGTCGTGAACACGATTTCGGTATGTTTCTATCAGTACCTCGATTGTATCCGACGAATAGTCTTCTGTTTTGATTTTATTAACAATCAGTGAAAACTGATGGTTGATATTAGCATAAAATTCGTCAAAGCTCGTATTGCCCTGCATGATGCCGCTTAATTGGTGCTCCAAAGTTCTAAGATCTCTTTTATCGGCGTAGTGAAGAGATAAACACATTTTCATAGATGTCCAGTCATCGTTAAATATATTGTAAGATATTAGGGCTGCGTCGGCTCTTCCTCTTATTTTCTGTCTGATGCTTTGCAGTATTGATCGATATAGTGGTTTATTTTTTATTATCTCGTAATCCCTTAAAATATTTTCTACGTTGTGAATTCACGAGATATACTGAGTTGGATTGCCGTCGAACGTTTGCAATTCCTTTACACTATCGGGGAGCCTGCTTATGTCGGCTAAATCTTGCTCTGTTCTTGGTGCAGCTAGTGTTTCATGTTTGATGATGACCGGGTTTTCCAATTTAGCTATACGCTGTTCTAGTTTTTTCGTTATCTCAATTTGGGCGTTGATTGCTCCAGTGAGCTGTTTTATTTGGTCCACTATTACTTCAATTGTTGCCATTTTATTACGATTTATTTTTTATATAATTATTCTGGAAGTTTTGTAATTATTTCAAATATTATCTTAGTGTGTTTCACTTTTATATTATCAGTTTGCTTATTTATTTCGGGAGATTTGCGTTTCTCACGATTTAATTTGTAGTCGAAAGATTTATGTTTCTTTTCGAACAATGCACTTGCCGGTAAGTACACTTCAGGGAATTCCGTGTGATAATGTGTAATTTTAACTATTTTGGATGATACGTGTTGATCCCGTTTGGCGTTTAACGTTGATAATTGTAAAACGCTTACTTGTGGTACGATTTCTCTCACTGTTAAGTTAATTATTAACTTTATTCACTTTAAAAAATTTTTTAACTTTTTTAATAATGGGTCCTTGTTTCGGCGCCAGTTAACGAAACGATGTTTCGGAGAGTTAAAAAAATGAATTTTATTCTTCAAATCTTTACGTTAATACACTTTTACGTATAAACTTACTGGTTGTTGTTAGTTTAGGAAGAGTTATAGGTAGGTGTTGTTGTAAGTTTAGGAAGAGTTATAGGAAAAACTTCACTCTCATGGATGGATTATAGATCAACCGGGAAGCGTTGACAATTTACAATGAGAATTAAAGGGTTTTCCAATAAGAGGTTTAATTTTTAGTAGCCTGCTGTTTGGCAGCTATCAATTTTGAAGATGTCATCATTTGAAATTTGACAAGTGCGCCATTACTTCTTGGCTGACAATAGTGAAACTGTTGGAAACATTTGAGCTGTTGGGACAAGTGTGATATAAAAAATCGCAACCGCGTGCGTTACTCACGAACAACTGAGAAAATTGTAGAATACTGATGTTGAAAAAAACCTAGGTTTGTCGATCTTTGAAATAAGATATAGCACAAACGGCATTACACCGTACTTAGCATAACGACTTAAGTTTCAAGGATTTTAAAGTTTATAGCTAAGACAAGAACACAAACCGGTCGATCACCATAATCGTCGTACCTGCGCTGATTGGGTCTCCATTTTCTCAAGACCGCTCAAACTATTGTACTTAAAATAAACCTTCCTAATAAAATCCTTTTTTTTTAATTTGTTTATATAGATCCCCCAATCAAATGGATTCAGAAACTTTGAATGTAATGACATTCTCCATCAACATCCTTACTGCGAATTAATTATGGTTGGTGACTTTAATGCCCACCATAAAGAATGGTTGAATCACCAAAATACGAACTGTGCTGGGCGTCAGACGGAGTGGCTTGCTGTTTCGCATGAACGTACGCAGATTGTTAGTGATTCCACATTCGAATGTCAAAATTCTACAAGCAGTCATATTCTGGATTTTTGTCTTACATCAGTTCCGCATTCCATTAAAGCGCGTGTCGAGGCTGGAATTGGAAATTCTGACCACAACCTGATAACCGTAAAAATATCTGTCACAACACCACCAGAATTTAGACAGCAGCCAAGGTGTCTATGGCATTTTAACGAGGCTGACAATGATGGGTTACGGTCATTTTTTCAACATTTCCCGTGGTAGAGCCATTGTTTTGATAACAATCAAACAGACGACGCCGTTTCCAATTTCACCGAAACCGTTCTATATGGAATGAATAAATATATCACATTATTCTTTTCCAATACCAATCCTAATGTTAAAATCTTTTCAAAAGAAGCCGCCAAAGCAGCCAGACAAAATAAATCTGCTAACAAGAAATATAAACGCAACGAAATTTCGTTTGAAGAATAAAAGGCCACTCGTAACATCTGTAAACAAATCTGCCGAGTTGAAAATTTCCGACCACAACTTTTACCAGATGGTTGCATCGATTACCAATATTTCTAAAACATCTATTTCAGCATTGAAATGTGCAGATGGTGCTTTGGTGGTGGATCCATATTTGCAGGCCGACTTACTGGCAAACGTCTTCACTTCGAACTCGACCTTAGTTGTCTCAGATAGAGTTACGCCTACGTCAATTCCGTATTGTGGTTCCAAAATGGATTCTGTCAATAGCTCGGAGGAAATGGTCTTCAAGAACGTGAAAGCAATGGACGTATATAAGGCCACCGGACCTGACGGAATTCCTGTTCGAATATTGAAGGAGTTTGCCATTGACTTGGCTCCAATATTAACTAAAATTTCTCTCCTTTCTTATAAGCAAAGTAGATACCCGAACGCCTGGAAGAGTGCGATGGTGCAACCGGTCCTTAAACGTGGTTGTGATAGAACTGACCCCTCAAACTACCGGCCAATATCAATTGTGCTATCCGTGGCTAAAGTTGTTGAGAAATGCATTAACCAACAACTGGTGGATTATCTTGAGATTAATAAAATAATTTCAGATAAACAATATGGCTTCCGTGAAAGCCGCTCCACAACCGATCTCTTGACGTATGCTGTAAACAAATGGAATCTCGCCCTTGAGCACCAAGGAGAAGCCTTTTCTATCGCTTTGGATATATCCAAGGCTTTTGACAAGGTTTGGCATGAGAATCTCATTTGTTAACTTATGACATACGGCTTGGGTTCGATAACCATCAAGTGGATAAAAAGCTTTCTCAAAGACCGAAAGATCAACGTTGTGCTTAATGGGAGATCATCAACGACACACTCCCCAAATGCCGGAGTTCCTCAGGGATCAGTTTTGTCACCAACTTTGTTTTTGTTATACATTAATGACTTGTTGGATAGCACTGTGAACCCTATCCACAGTTTTGCCGATGATGCAACATTGCACTCTTCTATTTCATTCGAGGTCGAGCCTACTCCTTCAGAGTTAAACGGTATAAACGGCTGGAAGTGGTAACTTCGCTTAATTCCGATTTGAGTACAATATTTGAGTGGGGAGTTAAAATTAGGTCAAATTTAACGAGAAAAAACACAAATATGCACATTCTCGCGTAAAAGAAGTCGCAACGAATACCCTTTTGTGGTAAAAGGCCACGTTCTCGTGGGTTGTGACTCAATTCGACTACTTGGTGTTCCAATAAGTAACAATTTAAAATGGAATAAACACATTATCGCATTGGCTAAATCAGCTTCACGTAAACTCGGGTTTCTCAATAGATGCAGACGGTTTTTTAGATCGCATCAGGTTCTCCAGATATAAAAACCTTTATTAGACCGTGTATAGAATATTGCTGTCAGGTTTGGTGTGCTGGATAGAGTTCAGCGGCGTGCCATCCGAATAATACGAAACCCCAGACATACGAAAGATCTAGACAGTCTACAACAACGCAGAGAGGTTACAGAACTCTGCGTGTTCTATAGATTAATAAATGGTTACTGTTCTGCAGAATTAAAGGAGAAAATACCACCATTTGTTACGCCAGGGCGGGTAACACGAGGAATGGTCAACGCACATAGGTTTACGGTGAAGCTGCCGAAACCTCGAACTGAAATCATTCATCGAACATCCAGGTTGTATAACTCGATATCCGGTTTTCAGTTTCCATTGGAGTATAAAATGTACAAGTTTAAGGCAGCTATCAAAAGCGGTGGTTGCAGAAGCTCTGACAGTTACAAGGAGCTAGGATTGTCTAAAAGTCCACCCTGCACCCAATTAAAGCTAAATTTAAAAAAAAATGCATCAAAATGATCCGGATTTTCATCGAAAAATCATCTTCAGTAACTCTTGTCGCATTCAGAAAATCCAAGAATGATTGTTCAAAAGTCTCTCTATTCTATCACTGTTTGTTGCGGTTTTTGAGCTGGTGGTGTGATTAGACCTTACTTTTTCTAAAATGAGGGAAGTTCAATTGTTACGGTAAATGGATTGCGCAACCGAGAAGACAGTAGCGCTACGTGCCACACAAGCTACGAAACAATTACAGTTTTGCAAGAAAAGTTCAAGATCGTGTTATTTCTCGAAGCGATGATCACAATTGGCCACCAAAATCTTATGATTTTGTTTACGTCCATGTGAAAGATAAGGTCTTTGCCAATGCTGCACAATCGGTTCAAGACCTTAAAGATGGAATTCGTGAAGTTATCGAGGATATTCAGCCGCAAATGTGCGAATTGGTCATTTCATGAAGAGGATATGTTGCTGTAAGCGTAGCCGTGGTGGCCATTTGGCTAAACATTCATTGATTTCTATTAAAAAATACCAAAATTAATAAAATTAAGTTTTTTTAATATCAAAATGAAACCTCTTATTGGAAAACCCTTTGCAATGATAACAAAGTGAAGAAAGCAGGATACCAACCACTGATGACGATATCCTACTTAGTGATGGTGATGAGTAGTGTACCAGAGAGTATTAAAATTACAATCAAGAAAGGAGTTTGACATAACTATATTGAATGTTTTAAGTTTTATAGTCTTAGCCTCTGGCTAATATCAGCTTATACCTAAACCATATTAGGAAAAAATACACCTTAATAAGAAGCGCGTCAAATTCATAAAAATTTGAATCATTCCAGACAACGATGTAAATTCGTACAATGTGGAGAAGTCCTGAACTCACACATATGGACGAGATGTGACAATATTACATATGTTTGTGTCATAATGAGTTCAAGCCAACTTTTATACCTATAACTAAACAAGAAGTTGTGGCGTTCTTGACCAACTCCAACAAATACAATTAAATTATCTCACGCCACAATTAATTAATAAAAATATTTCATGTTAATTTCTTGTAATTCACTAGTACTGTCGCGACACAACTAAACATATATATACGAATCGCACAGTATGGACATCAAGTCCGGTAGCATATGCATGATGAGATGGATTTGATCTTTTCGATCACACGGTCATTCAATGACGTCATCATCATCAGATTGAAACCGGCCTAGTGGATTACAAGATACAAGGAACAACTCAGATTTACAATTATATTCAAACATTACAGCAAGCCACACGCTTCAAAGTATTTGATATTACACATGTTTCAGATTTTATTAACGAATGGCATACTGAAATCGCAAGCAGCTGTGTACTGTTGCTAGTTTAGCCATTAGCGAATTGTAGGTAACTCGAACTATTCTTGGTAAGACACAAACAGATTTGATTCACATACCAGTTATTATATAAATACAAAAGGTTTTATCGCTGAGTAGACAAGCTATCAAAGACTTTGAAAATGCTAGGGATTTGGAAAAGTTTCGAACACCTTGAAGATCAAGAGAACTTCAGTATATCCATACAAAACAATGTAGCAGGATTTTCATAAAATTAAGAACAATTGCTTGTGAAAACTGGTGTTGCTATAAAGATATTCTCGAACATACACCAGGTTGCACTCCGATCGTTATTTCTACCATAAATGTAACCGACAATATACGAGTATATCATCTCATAAAGTGTTGCACAGCAAGCTCGATCATATAACCATAGATCGTCAAGGATACAGATATAACAAGGAGTGCCAAGGGGGTCTTGTAAATAAATTTGAAAGCACTAGGTTTAACACACTTGTGAGCTTTCTCTATATGATGAAAACGGTACCAACAAAGACGGTTTGGATTGTTTGAACCGGAATACTACCGTAGATTTGTGGTCCGAGTACGAGATCGTTAACGTGATCGAGGTTTTGGGCGAGAAAAATTGTCTGCCATTAAGAAATTCCCAGCTCCCACAGCAATCATGTTGTGCATTCAGTAATTTATCGGTATGGTTTATGTTACCACTTAATGATGCTAAATTCAGTGTGACCCTCTGATACTTCGAACACGGCATTGGGGGCCGTTCTGCAACAGTATAATAATAATAAAAATTGAAAACTTTTTGTCTAAGAAATTAACGAATGCCAAGTATAACTAACTACTCAGAATTCGATCGAGAACTACTCGCAAATTATCTATTGATTAACCATTTTAGATACTTTATCGAAGGTTGGGATTTCCCTATTTACACCGACCATAAGCCATAAACAAGGGCAATTCAGTCTAAAACAGAACGTAATCCAAGACAAGCACGTCATTTGGATTGTATTGGTGAATTCACTACGGATATTCAGCATGGTAAAGACAATACAGTAGCGGATACTTTTTCTCGCACAATAGATAATATGATCGCAGATTTGTCCCCTCTCGACCGACAAGGGTCAGCCGAAGTCGAGACTTACTTCGACTATTATACTATTATCAAGCGACAAAAAACAAACCTCGAACTTCAGAACTTATTTTCTGGTTCCGAATGTCTTTCTAATTCCAATATGAAACTAGAGCTTTCTCTAGTAAATTACTGCTCACTTTTTTTGACCTAGTGTAAACAAACATTTGACCCATTGGGCACGAGCCTATTTAGCTTGTCAGCCATTCATTTATAAATTTTTAGACCAATTCCTCCATCTAAGGAATACACGCACATATACTTACCTATGTGTCGTTGGCAAACATCGGATACGGACAACCCCAAGCTAATGGCATTGTTGAATGATTTCTCTGCCAACTTAAAGCTTATCTTAAGGCCAGAGGTAATACAATCCTTAGTAGTTCTTAATTACGACTTGTTTTACTTGGTATTTGATCAACTGTAAAGAAGGTCTGAAATGCTCACCACCGGCAATGGATAAACCATTGCCAAAGAATCATATTATCCGGTGAACAATGAACTGTGGAAAAATCCTCTATCATCTTTGCAACCAACCGACAGACTCGTTAATGAATTTCACACCACCATACAGAATCTCATCCCCTCACCAACTAGGCAGACGAAACAAACAGGTATTTTTGTTTCTAAATCGCTAAATAATTGTGGTTATATCTGTTATGGTCTGATAGAGTGAGAACAGTGTTGCGAGTCTTTTACGATGGGCCTAACAAAGTTGTACACCGTTTACGCAAGCTATACACTGTCTCAATTAAAGGCCAGTATCAATCTATTAAGACCGATAGATTGAAACCAACGTGCGGCATTTATAAATCTGCTGATTGTAGTCCAATTTCCATTTTTGTGAGATAGCAAATTCCCAACCGTTCAATAATTATATTGTATTAGCACCCAGTAGTGCATACAGCTATATAGCTGCAGACAGCCTCGTCGAAATGTTCGAAAATTGAAGAAACTTATTCTTGCTTTTCTATATGATTGTTGATCCTCATCAATTACAATACGATTTATTTGGCTTTACAGTAAGTTCGGTTATTTGTCTTTGATTTGATCCTTTCATTGTGCTCCTAATAATTTCTTGTAAAGTTCGTTATAACCCATCATGCAGTCTCAATTCATTTCAAAATTTACGAAATCGTTCATTATTTGGATCAAGACTTCGTGAGCTAACAATATTGTTCTACCTTCTGCAATTGATAAGCCATATTTATCTTCGCTATGTTTGTTTGATTCTGGAAGTCTCGAAGTAACTTCAATTATGATTGTCACCTCACCTCACTAGTCACCGTGAAGTGTATTGTCACTCGATTCATATCACTTTTGTTTTCTATTATGCATGTTAGACATTTTAATATTGTTTCACTATATTAAAAGTTCTCACTTGATGTTGCCAACAAATTGTAGGTGATGCTGAGTGACATAATATACTCATTCATCGTGACAATCATAATACAAAAATTTAAAATCAGTAATGTCGCGTCGCCTGGTGAGACGTTAGTGAAATACTTAATATGGGTATAAATCGTCTTCGTCTTATAGACAAGTAGAACCTAATCAACATTCTCACACGATATATTTTCAAATCCTACGCCATGCAGGTATGTAACAACTGAATTGTCTCCTTGACTTGTACGAAATAAGTGATGCAAATATTGGATTATTCGGAAACAACAATGGACCTAATTGTATTTACTCACAGTCAACTTCACACTTAAGCCTCGTAATCAAAAATTTTGTTTGATTATTTTCTATAGTTTTTATTGGTGCCCTATAAATGATGGATTCAATCAAATAACCCATGTTTGAATCACATCATTACTAACGACGAGGAATGGGTTATTTACAAAACCGTTATGAGCAAAAGATCGTAGAGTAAAATAGATGATCCAGCTCAAACCACTTCAAAAGCCGATATTCACCAAAACAAGTTTATGCTATCTGTTTGGTCGGATTCAAGGCGGTCGTTTTTTTAGCTTCTACCGGAAAATATCACGATAAATTCCGAATTGTACTGTGATCAACTGGAGAAATTGAATGATTCACTCAAACAAAAAAGGCCAGAATTAATGAATAGAAAAGGTGTAGTATTCAACCACGATAATGCGAGCCCTCATACAAGAAAGGGATGTACTATCACATCCACCATATTCTTCAGACTTGGCACCTTCGCACTATTACTTGTTCCGGTCTCTACAAAAAATTTTGGACGGGAAAACCTATACTTCAAATCAAGATGTCAAATATCACTTGGACCAGTTTTTTGCCAGCAAAAATCAAAAGTTTTATGAGCGTGGAATCTCCTGCACGAAAGATGATAAAAGACAGTGAACCAAAATGGAGACTATAACATTAACTTGTTGTGATGTGGTGGAAAACTACACATTTTAAAGATCGATGTATCATTCATTCGGTTTGAATCAGCACACAGAACATCACCGAGCCAGCGTATAAACGAGATTGAGGATCGGCACGTGGAACGTGCAGTCACTTCGAAAACCTGGCGCGTTTGACGGCCTCATCACATGAATGAAAGAGTAGCGGCTGGAACTCGTAGCGCTCCAAGAAACCCGATGGCCTAAAAGTGGAGACCATGTGTCCCAAGACTATACATTGCCTCGGAAATCTTGGAGTTGGATTTCTCATTGGGCCACACGTAAAAATAGCTGTGTTGGACTTCCAAGCGTCGATAATCGAATGTGTAAGCTTCACTTGCTCATGAGTTTAGCCAACCTGTCAATTGTCTGTGTACATACAATCACTGATGTTAGCCAACCCCAAGATAAAAACTCATATTACAATAATTTGGATAATCTAATGGGCTCTATACCTGAGCACGATGTCAGATTGGTGACTTTAATGCTGGAGCTCTGCCAAACTAGACCGACTTATGTAATAATATAGGTCTGTACTCCCGACACGAAACTGCGACCGAAAGAATGATGTACTTTGCGATGGCTCATGAGCTTAAAGTGGCAAGTACATTCTTTTCTCATAAAAACATCGATTTGGAAACATGGACACATCCACAAGGAACATCCCGAAGCCAAATTGACAATGTATTGATTTCAAAAGAGCCCACTCGGGCTGTTCAAGACGTGAGATCGTATCGGTCATCAACAAAATTCGTAGGAAGCGACCATTATCTGGTCACTGCAAAGGTACGATGGAATGATCAAGATCTTGTCAGCAATAGCATTTTACGATCCAATTACCAATCTGATGAAGTAAACAGTGTCTGGGAAGTATTGAAAACCTCGGTTGTCGATACTGCCCAGCACATTCTCGGTATAGTGAAAACTAAGCCCAAAAATGATTGGTTTGATGAGGAGTGTCGTCTTGCTGTTGAGCAACGAAATAGAGCCCACAATGAAACGCAGAATCGGTTTACACTATGAGGAATTCATAATGGCCATGCGAGACTAAAGAAAAGTCGTTCACCGAGAGTTGATCGCATTAATTCAGAGCTCTTGATATTCGGAGAGTTAACTTGTGGAACTGTCTTTTCGACCTTCTTCGACTAATATTGCGAAATGAAGAATGGAAAGTGGCCGCGTTATGCCCAATAGTGATAGCTTGAAGTGCGAGAACTATCGCGTTATAGCTCTTCTTTGCAGTTCTGCACAGCATACATGTTACTATCACACATTATCTTGAGAAGAATTACTCCTCTGTCGAAGGAAATTGTCGGTGACTACCAAGGAGGATTCCGTTAAAATCGGCCAGTCACTGATCAAGTTCTTCCGCTACGGATGATTCTTTCCCAGTACCACGAAACATCTCGCGATGTACACCAGGTATTCCTAGATTTCAAGCAAGCCTATGACTCGATCAACCGAGAGAGACACTAAGGTATGCGCTTGAATATTTAGGAACACCAAAAAAATATGTACATTTGTGTAAAATGCCAGTAACTCAGTTCAATGCTGTGTCAAAGTTGAGAACTAAAAATCAAAATCTCTTGCAAATGCGGATAAGCTGAAATAGTAAGTTATCATGTATGGATGTGAGAGTTGGACCTCTTCGGATGAGTACGAAAGATGGCTTCTAACATTCGAGAGAACAATCATGCGTGTGATATATGGCTTAAATCGCGACGTTGATAGCACATACCGAGTTCTGTTTAATCATGAGATCAGGAATTTTATACAAATTTCTGATATCGTGCATGAAATCAAAGGAAAGCTAGTACGCTGGATCGGTCACGTTCTGCGTACTGATCCGAACCAAGTTATACAGCGATCTTTGAAGGGATACCCGGCTTTCGGTTGTCGAAGAGGTCGCTGTCGGCGACGATGGCTACACGGCGTAGAGAGCGATATAGTATATATCTGCTTGCTTGCAACAGTATGAAGATCTGGCTTGTGTTTCAAACCGATGGAGTCAGATTGTTGAGACGGTACGGACCAATGGCCTGTAAAACTTGTAAGAAAAATCACACTGCAAAAAAGCGCACTTTAAAATACAATTAACGATGTAAATGCAAAGCTAACATTTAAATAAAATCAAACATCACATTTAAATATTTTTTTACATTTTTTTTTATCAATTTTTAATTATTTTTAAAAATGAGGAAGATGATATACAATTTTTTTTCTCCTTAAAATTTTAAATTTGCTTAGCTTAATAAAATATTTTTTTTTTTAATTCTGTTTATCATTTTTAAATTAATAATTTCATTGTAGTTATAAACGATTTTTTTTTTGCTTCATTTTCAATATTTTCTTTATTTATTTGCTTAATGGTATTTTTTTTTTTAATGTAGTTTTGATTAAATTAAATTAAAATTTAAAAAAAAAATAATAATTATTATTATTTTAATTTATATAAGTATAAATATGTATAATATAATAATAATAAATTATATAGTTTTTAACAAACTAAAACACTAAGTAGATTTATAAAATATAATTTAAAAAAAAATATTCAAATAATATTAATGAGCTAATATTTAAATGTATAAAATAAAAAAATATATATATATTTATATATATTTATTTATAATTTGTAATAATTGTTACTCTGTGTGCAAAATTAAAATATATTATATTTGTATAAAAAAAATGTTTTTTATACTCAAATTTGGGTCTTAGGAAGTTAGATTTTGTTTATTAGATTATTTGTCGTTTTAGTAAATGAATTATTTTTTTTTCACTATAACAATTATTTATTTATTTATTACAATACAGTAGTGATATCTTTAGGGCCAAATGAAGTTTTGTATTACTGTTTTGATTTGTTTTATTATAATTATTATTATTTTATTTTTTTTTTTTTAATTATTATGTTTTTTATATAAAAATATCACAAAAATTACTTTTCATTTACTAAATTTAAAAAAAAAAATGCTATTTGGATATTTAAGTTGTATGTACAAAACTCTAAAATTATGTAAATTATTAATTTTATTTGAAAGACAATTTTTTATTTTTATTTTATATTTTTTTTTTATTAATTTTTTTTTTAATCGTTTTTCATTTTATTTTTTTGTATAAAAACAACAGCCTGTTTGCTACATAAGTTTATAATATATAATCTAATATAAATATTCCATTTTTTTTGTTTTTGTTTGTTTTATTCTGAACATTTAATAAGTTTCTTTAAGTCCCAAATATCCAATATATTAATTATATAAATATCGTTATTGAAATTATTTTAACTCACTTATTTATTATCTAACAAATTTATGTGTCGGATTGTGTAAGTGTGCTTGAATTAAATTCGCTAGATAATAAAAACGGGCAAATAGTTGTAACTAAAAATTAAATAAATCTAGTAATACGATTTACAAATAACTAACATTGTTGTTTCTCTTCACTGCGGTCAGTTAATTTTTTACAAATTACACTTGAGTTTAAATTATTTTAAAATTTACAATTACATAACTATGCATTTAATAATTCTTAAATTATTCATTATTTATTTCTTGTTTGCAAAATTACATTTATAGTTGTATTATAATTTTTAAAAAAATTAATTAATTAACTTTTGTCTAGACTGTTTTTTTTTATTTTATTTAATTTTGTAAAAAAAATTATATAGTTATATTATTTATTTTCATTTAAACTATGTTAGACAATATTTTAAATCCATATTATTATTTATTTATATTTTTTATATATATTTTTCTTTTGTGTTTTAAAAATAAAAAATTCAATTGTTACAAATATATTTTTATGTAATCATTATTGTTGTGTAAAATTACTCATAATCTGGATCGCTATCACTTTCGTCAGACGCAGATGAGTATAGTCGCCTTCTTCGACGTTTTTTCGATGATGAATCGGATTTTTTAGCCGAAACCGATTTTATAACAGATTTGTTTTGTTGATTTCGCGTGGAACGAACTACTGTTGGTGTGAAATCCTGTAATTATTATTAAATTTATCGATTTATTATTTCACAATTTAATTACATTTTTAGTATTAATCTAATATAATATTTAATGACATTTAATAAGATCTGTCGCGTCAAGTAAGGAAACCATTTTAAACAACTGTACTGAATCATTTATATAAAAAAAAAATCATTACAAAACATAGTTTTCAATTTTCAAACTGATTTCAGTTCGGCCATTGTTTCTCAGATTCCATTTAATTATTTTTTATATTGTTTTTTTGCCAGATCAACCAGAAGATGCCAAATCGCTCTCTACGCCGTGGAGCCATCGTCGCCGTGGAGCTATCGTCGCCGCCAGCGACCTCTTCTCCTACTGAAAGGTGACTCTGTCTTTAAAGATCGCTGTATCATTCGTGATTGAAAAGAACCCGGTATAGAACCCCCATCGACGTCGTGTTTTGGGTCATATATCACACGCATGATTCTTCTCTCGAATGTTAAAAGCCATTTTACGTACTCATCCGTCAAGGTTCAATTTTCACATCCATACATGACAACGGGTCTGATCAACTCTCTGAACAATTTCGGCTAATCTGTATTTGCAAGATATTTCGATTTCAGAAGTGGACGTAGAGTATATAAATCCCGATTGCCAGCGGAAGGCGAACTTTGATATCCTCTCCAAGATACTTGAATCTCATCACTCCTTCAAACGTGTGGTTATCACTACTGAAATCAATTGCGTCTTGGTTTCTATAACCAGAGATCAGATATTTGGTTTTGGAGTCGATCATTTTGAAACCAACGGAAGCTGAAAACTGTTCCAGTGGATCACGTTTCTCGCTCACTCCGTTGCCATTTAATCCAATCACACAGATATGCAAAAAGCAAAAAGCTGCATATGCAAAAAGTTCATTGGTTTGTCGGAATAAGATAAAGTATTCCAACATGAGATTTAAGTCTCGGGGACAGCGCATTTCCTTGTCGAACATCAGAAATAATGACAAAAATTCTGGACTGTCATTTTACACAGATGTACGTATTTGGTAGACACTGATCATTTTTTCCGCCAGAGGAGTAATTTTTCCCAATATAATGTAACTTGTATGCTGTGCAAAGGAGAGCTATATCGCGACAGTTTTCGCACTTTCTTCCGTTTTGAATATTGGGCTAAACGCAGTCTCTTTCCATTCTTCAGCCAGAACTTCATTTCGAACAAGGTCGAAAAATCAGTTCCACACAGTTAGTCCCTCCGAATATCAAGAGCTCTGAATTAATGCAATCAACTCCTGGTGAACGATTTTCTTCGATCTTATTTCGATCGTAAATTGCTGTTGCTGACAAGATCTTGATATTTCGTTGCGTTTCTTCATTTACAGACTTTCACAGGAGAATCGCATTGTATATTTTCATATTCTTCCTGACTTGTACGAACATTTCCATTGTAGCTTTGCAGTGACTAGATAATGGTCACTACCTACGAATTTTGTTGAAGACCGATAAGATCTAAAGTCTTGGACAACCCGAACCCGTTTTCAAATGGATGTCTTTATGGAGAGAGAAAGTACTTTCCACTTTGAGATCATGAGCGAGTGCAAATTACATCATTCTTTCCTCGTTTTCGGTTACAGTCGTTTTCGGTCGGGAGTACGAACCTATATTATTACATAAGTCGGTCTGATTTCTGCCAGCTTTAGCATTAAAGTCACCAATAGCTCAGGTATAAAGCTAATAAATTATTATTATATGATTATTCAAATTATTGACAGATTGGCTAATCTCATGTGCAAGCGAAACTTACATATAAGATTATCGACTGCCTGAAAGTCCAATACAGTCCCTTTTATCGACTGCATGAATGTACAATTAGCTTTTTTCAATAAGAAATCCAACTCTAAGATTTCCAAGGTCATCTCTACTGTATAGCAATGTATAGCATTCGGAGACATGGTCTCCACTTTTAGGCCATCAATTTTCTTTTAGAGCTACGAGATAAAACCGTCAAGCGCGCCAGGTTTTCGAAGTGACTACACGTTCCACGTGAAGATCCTTAATATTGTATCCGGATACTTAAGAGAGGGGTCATTGTTGTTTTGGCGGCCTCCAATTTTTTTCGTTGGTTCAACTTTTTAACATTTTTTGTTTTTTGGGTGCGAGTCGTCATCCCAGCGATCCAACGAGATTTAGTCGCCAGCTCTGGATACTGTGGACGATTTCTACGGGTCTTATGTTTCGTTCCAAATATTTACGAAACATAAACTCTTGATGCCCAAAATTTCTTGATTGGTCGCGGCTAACCACTCCATAGTTCTTTTCGCATGTTTCAAACCCAAATCTGGCCAGAATAATGTAGAATTATTATGCTTAAAACAAGTGGTAAAAGATCGCATGTCAGATCAACTGTTTTTTTTCTAAATTTCTATTGTCATTTTGTAGTGATCGATTCATCCAATACTTCTCCAGATTTTAAATTGGTTTACGTTTTATATGCAACTTTATATTCAAAGTTTTTGAATATTTTATGGATATGTTGGCTGGTGTTTTTATTATAATCCACAATAACGTATTTTCTTTGGATATTATCTTCAAATTGAAAATTAGTATTCTGTCGTTAATTCGTTCTGTATATATATGTTTGATTTATCTCGTCAATTTTGGCCGTGGTATACACATTTTCGTTTTGGTAAACTTCTTTTGACATCGGGATCTTATTCAATTATTATTATTATTTGCGGCTATTTTATGTTGATATCGGTGGTTTGACTTTTTATGTATGGTTTGGTCAGCATGTGTGGGTTTTCTGAATATTTTTAAGGTGTGTTTACTGTCGATGTTTTAATCGTTAGATCCAAAAAGTTAATTGTGTTATTTTGTTTTATTTTAATGTAAAATTTATGTTTGGATATATATTATTAATTTTGTAAGATGGAGCCGAGGAAAAGTTGGCGGCTGGGATTGGGATACATATTATCTTTATGTACTTTTAGCATACCTCGTAGAATTGGTGCTGTTTGTTTTATCATCTTATTGTATCGAATGTTCTTGTAGCATTAGACAAAACTGTTTTGATTTGTTTAATCTCTCGCGGTTTGCTTATTTTCGTCCTACTTTATGCCATTACATAGCGAAATCGAGGACGTACGGCTATATGCCCGATTAACGTAAAACCATCTGCACATTGCTTAGCTCCATGCCAACCTATAGTACTGACATGGAAGATGGGTTGGCCCATAAATTCTACACTCTAGCAGGGAGTCATAAATGTGTTTATTCACACCACCAATCGTAATCAAATGATGTAAAATTCTTTTTTCATCTTGCCCCTATCGGTGTTTTGATTTGTTCATTATATATTTACATTTATATGATATTTTTGAGTACGATTTTCAGTTGATTCTTGTATATGTTATTGTTATTTTCTATGAGATTGTTAACTTTTGAGTTGTAGTTTGTTTCGTTCATTCGAACTATTGTGTTATTTCTGTTCCTTTAAAGCTTTTCTTATTAACCGTTCTTTTCTTTTGTATATTTTGAAAGTTTTCTACTTTAAGTCGATTTGTTCTAATATTTCTAAATATTCGATATATGTAGTGAAATTCTTCAAATATTTATAGTTGTAAGTTATATAATTTCATTGTCAGTTGGTTAATCTTGGTATAAATTGCTTTTATTTCGTTTGTAAGCTAAAAATGGTCTACATAAGCTTTATTTAGACTTATGATTTTTCATTTGTACCTTAAGTGGTCCTCGTTATCTAATTCGGTATAATATTCTGTTACAAAATAGAATTATTTTGTTACACCTTACTAAGGTGTTTAAACAATCATCCACACTCGAGATTGGTTCATTTCAAAATTTCTTCTTGTGTGACTTATTCCAATTAAATTCATTAAAAAAGAAATTTAATTTTTAGAATATGTCTTATAATGGAATTTAGTAATTTTAGTCCAAACAGTAACATTATATTAGACAGTAACATTACAGCAGAACTTATAAATTAATATGTTGAGACTGTCCATCATTTTACACAGAACAAACAGGTAGATCCTTTAAACAAACTAATTGAATAAGCACAACTGATGCCGAAAAATTTAAGACGTCCAAATAAATTTATAACTCAAACATGTTTGACAAAATCCATGATACGGTACTTCAAGACCGCAGAGTGAAAGTGGGCGAGATAGCTAAGATAGTAGGCTTCTCAGTTGAACAGTCACGTAAAATATTACACTTGTATGGCAACTTTCGAGGCAGGCTTGACAATGTTCAAACGAATTTTTGCGTCGTTTCATAACTATGGACGAAACATGGATCCATTACTATACACCGAAGACCAAAGAAGAGTCTAAACAGTGAATTTCTACTGACGAATCTGCCCCGAAGAAGGGTGAGGCGGTTTTATCGGGCAACAAGTAATGGTCACAGTATTTGGAATGCACGCGGCATAATCCACATTGATTACCTTCAAAAAGGGAGAACAGTCAACGGCGAATATTGCTGTAACTTATTGGATTGTTTCAACGACGTTTTAAAAGAAAAATGACAAACACTCCATGGCCAAAATATATGAATTATATTTCGAATTGCTTCCACATCCGCCATAGTCTGCAGACTTAACCCCCTGTGACTATTTTCTGTTTCCGAACGTAAAGAAATGGCTTGGCAGAAAGAGATTCAGCTTTAATGAGGCAATCGTTGCTAAAACACCTATTTTAAAAGGTTAAAGAAATCTTATTATTCTAAAGTGGTCGAAATATTGGAAAAATTTTAGACTAAGTGTATCGAGCTAAACCCGAATATTTTTTTGATTGCTCTAAAGGTAAATCATTTCTATAATTTACAAAACAGATCTTACGAAATTGACACTTCTCTGATCAATTCAGTTCCAGTTCTACGAGCAGATAGCTTTTAACAATTTACTCGAGCTACTTAGAGGTTTATTAATGCGCTTGCTGCTTTCGACATAATGGGTTGAATGATGTGCTAGACTGTGACCGAAAATCAATAACACTTTAGTACAAAATTCTAATCCAAGCAATTTATGGAAAGCAGCCAAATCGCTGAAATCAGTTTAAGTAACATCAAGATATAATCTGACTCTCTGGTCAATACGGCGGACAGACACCATCATGTCTAATAGCAACACGTTTCGGACTACTAACTTTTGGGGAGTTACATAAACGACTCTTTGTAGCAGACAATTTATTCGCTTAGCTCTAGACCTATTCTGAAATGTGTATTAAAGGTTTAGAAACGTGGGTTCTCTCGATAAACGATAAATCAAAAAAGTTGTCATATACGAATATGTTAGCATGGTATAATTGGAAAGTGGAATTAGCCCAATTCCAAACATATAGGTTTCACATCGAAGCGATAGTGTGTCATATGGATGAAAGGCGATAATTTTAAATGAATTCGTAACCTCAATATTTATATTTACCTTTTTATTTGTATTTTGTTGTACCGGAGTTTGCGGTTGGGGTATCGGTGGTGCTGACGTCTGTATACTATTAATATTATTAATATGCTGCTGCTCGTTACTATCGTTTTTCATTGCTCCCGCCGCCCTATCATTCGTATTGGTTTCTTTAGTTGCATTGGCAATTGCACTATCAGGATTAGCAGGATTTTGTTTTTTCGGGCTATCATCCTCTTCAGCATCTGGATCTTCGGGATCTAATTTTAACATCAACTGTTTGAACTAAAAATATAACACCAAATCCACATTAATTTCAATATGTTGTTGTTATTTAATTTTAACTATACATCTAGATATCTGGTTATTAATTCTCGCTTTTTATCCTCGTTCATATTTGTGTCGGCATTTTTCTCTTCCTCCTCAATTACGTGAATCGTTGCTTGCGGCTTAAAAATGGGAACAGATCTACGTTGCATTTGTTTTTCATATGTTTTACCCGCTTCTGAGGGTGAATACTGAGATATTTTACTGCAAGAAATAATATATAAATTACAATTATTTTGTACATCAAATAAAATTATTATTTTACCCATCCGTTAATCCATAACAATCCTTTAAGTGCTGTTTAAGTATAAGTAGCAGCATACAACCCTGTGCGGCCCGTATACAATTCTCTAACTCGACCGTATCCTCTGGCAAACGACCATACAAAGCATCGGGATCATCATCATCATCCTCGTCGAGCGGATTAGTTTCAAGTTGATTTTCGCCGGGTGTATTTACCACCGCTTTCAAACCATCCCGAAAATTTGACAATAAATTAGTACCGGTAACTGATATAAGTACATCAATTTGATGTATAATGTAAAGTGGTTCATCTTGAACTAAGTAAGGAAAATATGCTAAATTATCAGCTAAATACAACATTTGACGCAGTGATGTTCGTTGATCATCGAATTGTTTTGTTATCGACTGTATAAGGGCACGCCGTTGTGGCTTCGTATTTCGTAGTAGAGAATATAAAAATCCGTTTAACGATGATGGTGGCTCCTCTTTACTATTTATTCGAAATCCTCGAACAATTTTTATATTATTGGTACCTAATTGTAACGTTGTTTGTAATTCAAACGATAAATGTATTCCGGCATAGGTTTTCATGTTAATAAAACCGGAATGATTGCGATCGATATCTTGTAAATGAAAATCAGCATAATGAGCTATTTCTTTGCTCGAATCTGTGCTCAGACATATCAAATATGGCACTATTTGAACCGGATGTACTAAACCTTGTTTTAATACAACATCGGCCACTTTCATCGCCCACAAACGTACATTATACTCTCGTTTTAGAAAACAATTGAGAATATCTTTTAGATACAATTGAATTATTCTACTCGACATGCCTGATGACACATCACCCATTTCCTTCAAATCGTCACTCGCCGATTTTTTTACCCACTCCTTTTCATTTCGTAAATGTTTTTGATCCTCTTCGAGTAAATACGTTGAAATATTTCTTAGAACAATTGTTTTCATATCACCACCAACTGTATCCAAGGCCAGCAAATCATGATAGAAATCACGAAGTTCTGGTTTTGTTAAATATTCATAATTTGTTATACAAAAGAAACCGAGCGATTTTAGTGTTTCCTTTCGTATATCCATATTGGTGCATGTTATGTAAGTCATTAACGTTTGAAATACTTCATCACAGATATTTGCCGAAAATACAATACCTGTGAAAATAAAACGGAAGGAAAAAATTTTAATCAAATCGGGTTAACTGGTATAAAATAAGTAAAACAATTAACTAGGCTTTTAGCTTATAACCAAATAATACGAATTGGATGTATAAACTAGTCTGCCATTATTGGGAATACAATTCTTTAATATATTTCGAAAGAATATGACACAATAGTAACGAACCATATGTTAAAAATTTAGTGATAGAATCCCCGTGGATAACCCATCCAAAAATTAAATCTATAAATTTTCAACAATATGGAAAAAAACGGATACCGCCAAAAAACAATAACGAACACTCGCTTAAGTACCCGGTGACGAGATTAAGGATCGGCACGTGGTACGTGCAGTCACTTAGGGAACCCGGCGTTTGACGAGCTCATCACATGTATGAAAGTGTAACGGCTGGAACTCATAACAGTTCAAAACACTCGATGGCCAAAAAGTGGAGACCATGTATCCCAGTGCTATACGTTGCTTCACAGTGGGGATGACCTCGGAGATCTTGGAGTTGGATTTCTCATTGGACCACAGGTAAAAAAGACTGTACTGGACTTTCCAGGCAGTCGATAATCGAATATGTAAGCTACGCTTGCACATGAGATTAGCCAACCTGTCAATTGGCTGTGTACATGCGCCCACTGATGTAAGCCAACCCCAAGATAAAGACTCATTTTACAATAATTTGGATAATTCAATGGGCTCTCTACCTGAGCACGATGTCAAATTTTGGATTTGGTGACTTTAATGCTAGAGTTGGCAGAAATAATATAGGTCCATACACCCGACACGAAACTGTGACTGAAAATGGAACATCCACGTGGAACATCCCGTAGCCAAATTGCCCATGTGTTGATTTCTAAAAAGCGGGCGCGGGTTGTCCAAGAGGTGAGATCTCATCGGTCGCCATGAAAATTCATAGGTAGTGACCATTATCTGGTCAGGGAAGACAGGTGAAATGAAGAAACGCGACGAAAATATCAAGATTGAAGCGTGTAAGCTTGCTGTAAGTTTTTGAATGTGTTGTAAATCTGAGTTGTTGCTTGTTCTTGTAATCCACTAGGCCGGTTTCGATCTGATGATGACGTCATTGAATGACAGTGTGATCGAAAAGATCAAATCCATCTCATCAGGCATATGCTACCGGTATGAACATCAACATACTGTGCGATTCGTATATATACGATTATATATGACGCGACAGTACTAGTGAATTACCAGAACTTAACTCGAAATATCGATTTTATTAATTGCGTGTGGCGTAAGCTTATTGTGAGTTATTTTTAGTTGCTCTGGTCGCCACAAGATCTTGTCAGCAATAGCATTTTGCGATCCAATTACCAATTTAATGAAGTGAACAGGTTTTGGGAGGTATTGAAAACATCGGTAGTCGATGTTGCTCAGCACATTCTCGGTATAGTAAAAACTAAGCCCAAAAATGATTGATTTACACCCCGATTCCCTTAGTCGTGTCACTTAATTCGCCGTGACAGTTGTCATGTCACTTCATCTATAAATTTGTATTCTGCTAGTCGATTGAATTGACCTGATGCAACGAACGTCAATCGCCGAATTATTCAAGGAATACTAATAATTTCAACAGAATATGTCGACTGAAATTTTCACGCGCCTATAAATGTCGTTCCAAGTGACAAGAAATTTTTTAAACGACTACTAGAATAAAAAGATTGTCACTTCAATTAATAATTGACGAACAAATCGACTAAGAGAATACCAATATTTGTTTGTCGCTACAAGTGACAAGTGACACGACTAAGGGAATTGGGGTGTTGATGAGCAGTGTTGCCTTGCTGTTAAATAACGAAATATATCCCACAAGGAAGCGCAGACTCGGTTTAAGATTGCAAAACGAAACAAAGCAGTTCTTGCTTGGAGGACAGCTAAACACATTTTTAGATAGAAGAATCGCGAATGGTGGAATGTTACGGTCTTGGCAGTACAACTCAGCAATGAGCGCAATTCGCGTGGATACTTCAAAGAAATCATCGAATTGCATCAAAGATCTCGGTTAACTGCCATTCGGAACCAGGATGGAAAATTTTTCTGATCAACTTATTGTTCCACATATATCAGCTGTATTTGAATACTCTCATATACGGACCGCAGAGTTCATTCAGGATCTATCCTATGAGGAATTAACTATAGCCATGAAGAGACTAAAGAAAAGTCGTTCACCGGGAGTTGATTGCATTAATTCAGAGCTCTTGATATTCGGAAGACTAACTTTGTGGAACTGTCTTTTCGACATTGTTCGATTGGTATGGCGAAAGGAAGTTATGCCTGAAGAATGGAAAGTGGGCGCGTTATACCAAAATATTCAAGAAGGGTGATCACTTGAAGTGCGAGAATTATCGCGATATAGCTCTCCTTTGTACAGCATTCAAGTTACTGTCATACATTATCTTACTAATTAGGAATTACTTCTCTGGCGGAGGAAATTTTCGGTGATTACCAAGGAGGATTCCGTCTAAATCAGTCAGTCTTTCCAAGTACTAGGAAACATCTCGCGATGTACACCAGGTATTCCTAAATTTCAAGTAAGCTTATGACTCAATCAACCGAGGGAGCACTAAAGCTGTGTAGAATGAAAGAGCTTTTAAAATTACTTCTGGTGTTTGACAAGGATATGCGCTATCCCAGATAGTTGTTAATTTGATGTTGGAATACATTCTTCGTAAAAGTGAAACACCACAAGACAATATTTTATTCTGACAATAAAATCATCTTTTTGAATTGTTAGCTGTGTGATTGGATTAAATGACAACGGAGTGAAAAAGATGATTGATCCACTGGAACAGTGTTCAGCTTCCGTTGGTCTCAAAATAATCGAGTCCAAAACCAAATATCTGACCTCTGCTTTTCGAGACCAAGACGCAATTGGTTTAAGTAGTGGTAATCACACTTTGAAGGAGTGATGAGACTCAAGTATCTTGGATCTCTCATTACTCACGATAATAGTGAGGAGAGTCTTCATATCCTCTACGTCCATTTTTGAAATCAAAATATCTTGCAAATATAAATAAGCTGAAATTTAACAGAGTGTTTGTCAGACCCGTTGTCGTATGGATGTGAGAGTTGAACCTTGACGGATGAGTACGAGAGATGGCTTCTAACATTCGAGAGAAGAATCATGTATGTGATGTATGGCCCAAAAAGAGACGTTGATGGCACATACCGTGTTCTATTCAATCAGGAGATCATAAATTGAACCCGAATTCTTAATATAGTGCAGTAAATCAAAGGAAATGAGTGCGCTAGCTCGATCATGTTCTGCGTGGTGATCCGAACCAAATTATACAGCGATCTTTAAAGGGAGATCTTTGTCGGCGACGATGGTTCCACGTTTTCTGATATTTTCTTATTGTTTACAACATAATGAAAACATTCGATCATCGAAAGTTGATTGCACAACATTACAATTTTCGCTGTGATCACAATTTATTGAACTGTGAATTAATATATTGGTAAATAAAGTGAATTCTATAATTTTAAGTTTAATTAATAACATTATCTAGAAGGTAAGTTTTAGTAGTTATATTGTAGTTAATAGTAGAACAGAAATAGAAGAACACCCGAAATACACAAAAACAAAAGGGGAAAGTAGTACCAACTACTTAACCCGACCATACTCCACACGTGACTCAACAGACACAGACTCTAATGATGAAGAATTAAACAAAAAAATCAGACTATCAAATGACGACAATAACAATCTAAAAACTAATAAAAACCCTATAAACAAAAATATAATATTAACAAATCAAAAAAAACATAAACATTGCACGGAATCTAAACCCTGAATCCGAAGAATCAGAAAAAACAGAATCCTCAATAATAGAAAGATATAATTACATAGACAGTGGGAAAAGAATTATCAGCATAATGCCAGAACAAGTAATCACAAATGAAAGCTCCAACGAACCCAATAGATACAACAGACAGGATACAGGCCCATACAAAGTGATAATTACAAAAGAAAATATGAATATGATCAGTCTAGGCAAAGCTCTAAAAATAAACAATTTTAAGAATATAGAAAACGTGGAACAAATTAGCAAGAACATGGCTCGAATCATGTTCAAAACGTCCCAGGACGCAAATAGCTGTGTTGAATCTACTAAAATCAAAACCATCGATCAATATAATGCTTTTATCCCAAACAACTTCAACAACACAATTGGAGTTATAAAAAACGTACCCACCAATCTCACAATAAAAGAAATTGAAGAAAATTTGAAATCAAACGTAACAATAAACAAAATCGAGAGAATGACTAAATGGGACGAAAAAACAAAAAGCGCCACGAACATGGAACTAGTAAAAATATATTTCAAATCAAACAAATTACCATATAATGTTGTATTATACGATAACATCCTATTACGGGTTCAATTCTACATCCCCAATCCAACTCATTGTAAAAAATGTTTAAATTATGGACATACTATCAGTAAATGCAGGTCCAAGGATAACACCAGATGTCCAACATGCGCAAAGGTAGAAGAAACGGTCCATAAATGTGATTTCAAAGAAAGTTGCAAATTCTGTGGAGAAGGGCACAGGACCAACAACAAAAACTGCAGAGAAAGACAAAGACAAAAAAAAATATACGAACACATGACTATCCACAAAACAACTTTCAACGAAGCCAAAGGACAGTTATTTGGAAATCCCCAAAGAACTAAAATCAACTTAGACTCCTCAGTTGATAATAACCTCAACCTAACCATGGAAACCTGGCCTGTAATAAATAGCAACAAGCTAGAGCATAAAATTAAAATCCTCACAAACTTGGTAGACACACTTAAATCTCAATTAACAGAAAAAGACGAAATAATAACGAATATATACAAATTCATAGAACAACCAAAAGAACTCAACGAGAACCCAGCAACTATAGACCTGTTAAAAATAGAAATCATGAAAGCATTACATATTCACAAACCTACCTCAGACAAAATTCAAACACAATCTAATACATAAACCATAATCAAAAAAAAAAAAAAAAAATCAAACAAATAAACAAACAATTTAGAATAAATGAACAATATAAAAATAATTCAAATTAACTGTCGCAGCCTAAAGAGCAATAGAACAATATTAGAACAATATATCCATTTACACAAAATAGACATAGTAATCATAACGGAAACATGGACCAAACAAACAGATATTATCAATTTTAACAACTACAACCTATTAAGAAAAGATAGAATAGATGGATACGGAGGAGTAGGGATATTAATAAACAAAAAAATGTCTTCAAAAATAATCAACCAAAACAATAACTACCATAGAATAGAAACATTAAAGATAAACATAAAATACAAACAACTGGACCTAAACATAATAACATTCTACAATAACTCAAATAGAAACCCGGACGATGTAGCCAGAGAATTTGAAAACATCCTTATTCAAAACACTAAAAAGGAAACTATACTAGCAGGAGATATTAACGCTCACAATGCTCTCTGGGATAACCAAATCACTCATAATAAAGACAAACTCGGAGAAAAAATTGCTGAAATTATAACCAATAGCAACTTTCAAATCCTCAACGATGTATCTTATACTAGAATAGATACATTTAGACATAAGACAACAGCAATAGATATCACCCTATGCACTCCAAACATACACAATAAATTGACATGGAGAGTTTCACCTGACAATTTAGGAAGTGATCACTTCCCCATCTATATAGAATATATTCTAAATGAAAAATACACCAAACAAATCACAAATTGGTCAAAAATTATAAAAGACGTAAACAATACACCAACAAACTCTATTAAAAATATCGAAGAATCAATAGAAGAAATTATCAAACGCAACACAATACAAGTCACTAGAAAACAAAAATTCACTCCAAAACCGTGGTGGAATAAATATCTACAAAACTTATGGGATATTAAAACAGAAAAACAAAAAATTTATAACAGAAACAAAACACTATACACAGCAATAGAGTTAAGAAAATGCATACAAAAGCTAAAGTTGGAAATCAAAAAAGCCAAAACCGATAGCTGGAGAACATTTTTAACCAACATAAATCAAAGATCTAACATAAAGGACATTTGGAACAATATCAATAAAATAAAAAACAAAAAGCAATCATACTACAGAATTTTAGATGACCAACACCAAGCTAAACTATTCTTAAATATTAACTTCCCAGCGTCAATAGAATCCAACTCCTTTCTTCAGAACATAAACACTTATATAAACCCGACAGAATTCAATACTCTAGAAATCCAACAAACACTAAACAAAACCAAAAACACTGCTCCAGGGATAGACAACATCAGTTATAAACTGATAAAAGAAATAATAAGTATCAACCCACAATTTATTGAAAACATCAAAGATCATTTCAACAATATATGGACAAAACAAGAATACCCAAACAATTGGAAAAAGGCTATCTCCATAGCTATAAAAAAACCAGGAAAGGATGAACGAGACATAACAAATTACAGACCCATATGCCTGCTACCCACATTTTCTAAAATCTTCAACAAACTTATATTAAATAGAATAATTGACCACATCAGCAATAACAACATTCTTCACGAGAATAATTTTGGGTTCCAAAAAAACAAAAATATAATGGACTATTACACAGAAATGCTTAACCATCTAAACAATGAAAAGGAAAAGAACAACAAAATAGTTATCATTAATTTAGATATTCACAAGGCCTTTGACAGTGTAAACAAAACAATACTTATAGAAATTATGCAACATCATAAATTCACACCTCCGGTCATAAAATGGATCTATAACTTCCTAACAAACAGAAACATCTTAGTAAAAAATAAACTTGAAACAATTACACAGTGTACCAACATGGGAATCCCTCAAGGCAGCTGTCTGAGCCCCACCCTCTTCAACATCTATACCACTAGCCTCCATGAAATTAACAACATCAATAGAAAAATCTTCCAATTTGCAGACGACTTATGTATAATTATAACTGGTAAAAATCATGAAGAATTACAATATAACATCAACAAAGCAACAAACAAACTTACACAAAAATTAAACATTCTTAAATTACAAATCAACACTAACAAAACACATTACTTAAGAATGTTTACAAATAAAAATAACAAAAATACATTGAATCTTCATATAAACAACACACAAATATCCGAAAAAAAGGAAACAAAACTATTGGGAATTACCATAAACAATAGATTTCTTCTCACAAACCATTATAAAAACATTAAGTCAGACACTCAAAAATCTATAAATCTACTAAAAACAATCACACACAGGCAAGGAGGAGCCCACCCTACGACTATGTACTACATATATAAAGCTATAATAAAACCGAAACTGGAATATGCATACATAATTACCGAAGACAACAACAAAACAGCTCATAACATCTGTCAAAGCATAAAAAACAGCGCCATTAGAACTTGCTTAGGTCTAACAAGAACTACACCTACACCTGCCCTATTATCAGAAGCCTCAGAGATGCCTACTGAATTCGACAACAAAATTAAGACTCTAAAATACATAGCCAATCACATCTACAAAAATACAAAAATAGGCAAAGACATCAAGCAACAACATTCACTAATCAAATTAAACGAAAATTACCCTTTTCTACCACTGATCAAACCAGTTCATATTAAAACCACAACTCCAAGCAATCTAAGAGTAATCTCAAAAATAGAAGACATACAAAATATTAACTTATTAAATAATATAGAACTCCAACAAATAACGAAACAAACACTTCATAAATACGCTAGCCACGATCAGATATACACAGATGGTTCTATAAAAGAAAGTAAGGCCGGAATAGGAATTTTCATCCAAAGTAACAACCTAAAACTCGCCATTCAACTAAAAAACATCACAAACATCAAAACTATAGAAACCATAGCAATCAAAATAGCCGTAACCGTTTCACTTGGGTTAAAATCAAAAAATATAGTAATCATCACCGATTCTCAGAGTGCATGCCAATCCATAGTTTCTGCACAAAAAGAAAATACAAACAGACATTTTGAAAACCAGATAATTGACACCGTAGGACACAATAAAAACAAAAATTTTACAATTCAATGGATACCAGGACATTGCGGAATAATGGGCAATGAAACAGCAGACAAACTGGCAAAAAAGGCTACACAAACACCAACCCACATCCTGGAAAATGAACCAACCATAACAGACACCACAAATAAAATAAACAACCACATACAATCGGAATGGAAAATAAATTACAACTTTATGACCAGCACCATTGGGAAATTCTACAAAAAAATCATCCCATCTCCAAAAACAAAGCTTTGGTTTAAACCATATGATCTTAATACACAAGAAATTAAAAGAATGTGCCGCATTAGAACAGGTCATTCATACAATAAAAAATACAAACATATTATAAAACTAGAAGATTCACCAGACTGCACAAACTGCAACACTATTGAAGACAATGAACACATTACCAACCACTGCACATTATATAACACTATCAGAAACAAATACCCTCTCCTTACACAAAAATCCCTAACGGACATACTCATTCACGAAGAAATTTCGGAGTACAAAACTATACTTAAGTTCATAAATGAAATCAACTACAATATTTAACTACCAAAACTCATCCAATTTCTCTTTTATCTCATAGATTCACTAATACCACCAATAGAAATAATAAGCATTTCAGACTAACACTAACCAAACACTAACATTATAATAATTAACACCTAATAATATCTTTGATATTACAACCTAATCAAAATCTAAAAAATTGAATACAATCAGAGAATCTCTGATTAAAAAATACGAATAAATATTAAAATAAATAAACCAAATAAATAAAACTCAAAATATTATATTCCAGAAAAGAAGAATATACACATGACTAATTAATTCTAATAATAAATACAAATAGCCATAATTCTACACAACACTACTCATCCAAGCTTCAGACCTTCCGGGAGAAGGCCCTGTAAGAGAAATTGGAGAAACAGGAACAATAGGTCATATGGATAGTAATATCTGACCACAAAAAACTAAAACACAAAAAAAAAAAAAAAAAAAACATAATGAAAAGATGTCTCGTAATCGAAACCGATGGAAACAGATTGTTGACACGGTACAGGCCAACAATGGTCTATTAAAGCCATTACAAAAAGTAAAGAATCTTTTAAATATGAACTTTATAAAAGGTAATAGAAAACGTTATGATAGTAAGAAATATACTCGAATCCTGCAATATATTAAGTGAGCAAGTTTATATTTGACTGTATCAAGAAATAAACTAAAACCAACTACAATAAAAACCGAATACATCTGCATTAGCATCGAGCATAGTTAACAAGATAAAATATATTATTAGAAAGAGAACTTATTCAATTTTTGTGCGTCCAAAATTTTGTGCATTGCAAAAAAATGATTTCTTATTTAGTATAAGAAATAATCGCAGACAATACAGTAATTATTGAATTAGCAATCCAATAATTTTCACTCGAATTGAATGAGCAATAACTTATTCATTGTTCTTGTTACGAATCTCGCAAAATCGAGCTATAATAAGAATGGAATGTAAGGAACACAGATTACTGAATGTGAAACAATTTCTAACTCGACTAACTACTCAATTAAACGACAGTTCGAAAAATTCAAGGAAGAATTGAATCGGAATCAAGACCACAGTTGAACCCATTTCCTTTTTCGGTTGTTCAAATTAAAGGCGAATAATATGCAAACGACTTTTTAAGCCGAAATCGTTTTATTCAGAATTTTTAAATCACATATTGCAATTTATGGATCTAAATGTCATACTAAAGTCTAGAACATAGTTACCAACGGAAATAAAGGAAACCCACAAATAAGATGCAAAAATTGAAAACATTGGTTTCGATTACAAAACGAGCGAGCAATCAAAAGATCGTTAAAAGTCAATCCAAAAAGCTAAAGTCAAAGCGAAACAGCTTGTAAATTTATTGGTGTAATGTTCAGTAGCAAGTGATAAGACAAGGTAAGTATATTTAATTTCTTACAAATTAACCACAAAACAATATACATACCACTTGAAATTCCTTCACCATAAACTTCGGGATCATTGAAATTAAAATATCTCATAAATAGCCCGATTATGTACATGCTACGACGAATCATTGCTTGCTTCGATTGTATGTAATTAGCATCATTGACCAGCTTTTGTTTGCCACACACCAAGGTTTTGTAGTATCTGAAAAGCATACAATTAGTTAAAACTGCTACAAATTAAAAATAAATCTCGTAAGTACTTCGAAAAACAATCCCGAATTAATTTATAATTTTTTGTTATTTTATTAACGACGGCTGCCAGACATGCAATACATGTAAGTAGTACGGTTTGATTGTGTATAACAATCAACATCATTAAATGTGATTCCAAATCGGAGAGGAACGTTTCGCCTGGATGTTCCATCAGTGGTACAACCTATAACGAATATATACAACGAGTGATGTTAAATAAGTTTGTCGAGAATATATTTATTGCGAAACAAACCTCTTCCAAAATTTCTGCAACTATACTAATAAATCGTGTTATATCATTTGAACTGCATTTTATGTTTAAATACGGTTCCAAAGTAATCGCATGCTGGACTAGTAACTGTGGCCGAATTTTAGCAAATAAATTTAACGTTGTTACACAACCTAGTAACTTTTTCGAATCATTATCTTCTTCGAGCTCCATGAGGGCATTTACTAAACCGTCGACAATTTGTTGGCATGCTTGAATTAATTGTTTTGACGGTTCTTTGCGAATCGTGGCATCTTCTTTAGATTCCTTCGATTGGAAAATTGTTTTTAGTAAACCATCCAGCCATTGCATTCCGGTATCATGCGATGAATTAACTACATCAATTATTTGGAATATTTTCCGCTTTATTGCAATCTAGATAATTGGGAATTTGTTATTACAAAATAGAGTTCATGCTTCCACATTTTAATATCAACAAACCTTATCATTCTCTTTACAAGGCGAAAACCACATATTTAAAAATACCTCAGTGACTAGTTTTTGTATACCTTCTTCGTCGTTCACACGTCTTATCATTTTTACACATATTTCAGGAATTTTATCAAAATCAGGAAAACCCAAACAAATATCTCGTAATATTTTGATAACACGCTTTCGAACCGACACGCCGGTATCTAATATCCTTTTTGATAACATATCGTAATACTGTTTTATCAGATCAGGACTAGATAATACATATTTTCCTACTAAATCAACGGCAGCTTCGCGCACCGATATCGATGTGTCTAAAAATTTTTGATTCACTCCCATTTGCATATCCTTTCGGGATAATATTGATGGATCAACTTCGACTATCGATGCTAAACATTTCATTGCTTTTGTCCGAATCGCTATCGATTGTTCTCTGTAAAGATTAAAAATAATTCATTATACTCGAACGTTTCGTCTTTATACCGTCGAAAAACTTACTTCACAACAAGAATAATTTTTTGTAAATATTTATCGAAACTCTGCGAAAATGATCGTTTACTTGCTAAATATTGGGCTATTAGTTGTGCATTTCCATAATCGATATACGTTTTTATATCTTGGACTTTTGAATTAACCGAGTATGGAGAAATTTTACTTAGTAAATATGTCTTACGCTTATCAAGGATGCGATATATTTCGAGATTCAATTCTTGATCGACAGCTTTAGGTTTTTCATCGTCATCGTCGCCACTATTATTGTCGTCGTCCGATGTTTCCGTACCTGAATCATTTTTATGCCGTCTCTTCTTTTTTGGCTGTTTTTTACGTGATGCATAGCCCTTTTCACCTTCAGCGATTTTCTTTTTTCTCAACAAAATATCAGCATACCATTGCGTCAAGTAAAAATGACGGGAATGACTCCATATGATATTCTCTTCTTGTGCATTCACAGCCAGAAAATCTAACAGGATTCTCTGCAAAAATTCTAATCGCTCTTCTTCGGGATCAATTTCAATTGCTGTATTCTCGCCATCTGTATCACCCTCCTTTTCCTGTTCGATTTTAATCAATTTAATTAACTGATCCATTGTATTCACCTTGCATCGTGATACAACCGTATCTTTTCTCAGTCTTGATGCAACCAAGCCTAAATATTCTAGCGATGTGACACGCACTGTTTGATCTTTTGTCTTGTCGGACATTGAATTAACAAGTAGCGTTCCCAATAAACTTAAAAGTAATTCAGCTCCAGGCCATTCTGGTTTATTAACGGTGGTCAACAAATCATCAATAAAATTTTCAAATATTGGACGGAAATCATTTTCACCCGATCGCGATCGACACTTTTGTAGAAATGAACTTAAAAAATTACCACCAATATTAATTGCTTGTTGATACTTTTCTCGTATATATAGATCATTATCGATTTTGAATCCAGCATTTTTACTTTCATTGTTTTGCGTTGATTTTTTATTTTTATTTTTACTCGGATCCTCATACAGCGTATCAGGCAAAACCACCGAACATTGAACCAATTGCAAGACTAGAGCCGTAATCATTTGTATATTACCGGCATTATTAGTCAATTTATATGGCCTTAAATTCCGTTTCGACGATGATAGACGATCGATCGATGACAGTATTTCTGTTAAAATATTATGCCGATGCTTCCGATATTTATCATTTTGAAATATCGAAATGACCAGATCCAAACACACGAATTGTAATGTTTCAATATTATCAACAAAAAATGGTTCAATTCCTAGGGCGGATGCGTGTATAATGATCGTATCTTCGAATTGAAATTTTTGCAAGAGAACAACAAGAATTTTAGTCAATTCTAAAATTTTTGAATAAAATTTTGTAATTTCTCGTTGCTGTTGCATTTTACTATTTTTCGCTTTGTTTTTCTTTTTTGTTTCGACCGTGTAAACAGAATCGTACGATGGAAATATTGTTTCGCGTAATTGAAATTGTATAAATTTAATAATTGTATCTACATTATCTTCTTGAAGGGATGATGTGCTCCGGCACGAATAAATATTGCAAATTAGCAGGGCCGCTTCGACAGCGTTGAGTATTTTCTCAAACGCATCATCAGCTACCAAATCTTCACCCATATCAGGACCAGCAGATATATTCTTGGCTATATGTATACTCCGCATTGCATAGCTTACCAAAAGTGTTAATTTATTTTGTGGCAGGATTTCAATGGCATTACCTTTTGCCTTTAATTTAGCCGCTTCGGCGCTTATACTCATCAACATATTATTCGGAATACAATCGACATTTTCATAATTTTCTTCATTTAAATTTAAAGTTTCTGTATCTTCCAGCTGTTCCAGAATTTGTTCCATTGTCGACATAAATCGTTGATACGTATTCGATTTTATAATATCGTCTTTTGATAGTTTGGTAGGCGGTTTTAACAATTTTCGTTCAATTTTTCGTAATTTTGGCTTCGAAAACATTTGTTCGAATGGTATTTCTTCCTGTACTTTTCGTTTTCCTAGTAATGTTGATGAGTTCGATTCCTCCGCCTTCATTCTTTCAAATATTGTCGTCTCATCTTCGACTAAACCTAATTTTTTTGCCAAACTGGGACGTTTTTCTTTAAATGTATCAACACTTTCCTTCAGCAATTCAATATCACCCTCTTTTAATTTGGCTACGGCCACTTTAAGCACTTTAATTTTAGATGCAGCATCATTATTTTGTGCATCCATTTTCGATTGAATGTCAACCGATTCAGATGATTTGGCCGCCTCCGATACACTGCTAATTTTATCATTAGGCAAATGCTCTTTATTGTTCGGTATACAATTTCGAGTGGTAGATCTTAGTTCCTTATCCGATGTTGTTGTATTAGTATTCGAATTTACTAGAGCAGTTTGAGCATTATCAATACCATCATTTGCTTGAGCTGGACTAGGTCCTAAAAATATATAAAAAATACAAATAATTGTTAATTATTAATAAATATTATAAATATGTATATAAATGTTAAACCTCGAATGTCGAAATTTTTATTTTGTTGTTGTTTCTCCAAATATTCAATATTACGAGGTGCTACTTTTTGTGCCAAATTATCATTTTGTTGAGTATCTCCTAATTGATTCCCACCATTACCAACAGCGTTACTATTGTTCATCAAACTAACATTATTACCCGCAACCACAACTGCAGCCGGATGAGGCATTATATTTTGAGAAGGATTAACATTATGAGGAAGAGGTAGTGGCTGCGATAAGGATAGTGATGTTTGTTGTTGATTTTGATGATTTAATTGGCTATTTTGGATAATTGTTGAATTTACGGTTTCTTGGGGCACCTCTTGAGAAGTAACTGCATGCGGATGTTGGATTATTTGGTCATACAAAATTTGAACATTTTGTTTTTGTTGCACATGACCCGGCGAATTTTGACTATTTTGTTGATCTTGTTGCTGAATGATATAATTAGCAGTCGAATTTATAACATTATGCTGTCGTGTGTTTGGTAGCTGCGGCTGCGTTGGTTGATGATGTTGTATAACACTTGGCGGTGGACCGGGCGTAGTTACCATTCCCTGATTGACCACTACCGTTTGATTATTCCAATTCACATTTGCTTGATTATTTCCAATTCCTAATTGATTAGAAATAACATTCAAATTATTTAAATCATTATTGTAAAATAAAGGCGTTTGAGTTCTAAATTGTTGATGCTGGATTGTTTCGTCTTGATGATGATATTGCAAATTTGGTTGTATAATAGAAGGTTGGAAATTTTGTTGAAATTGGGATTGTTGGTTTTGTTGAATTATAATTGTTTGTTGTTGAGTTTGTGTGGGAAATTGTTGGCAATATAATTGTGGCCGAACTAAAAACATAATAAATAAACAAAACAAAAAGAAAAACAAACAGAAACAAATTAAATAATAAATTATTAAAAACTGATAAAAATATATAGGAAGAAAGAACCGGGAAAATCGCGTTTTGCTTGTACTGAAACAATAAATCTTTAAGTTAGTCAATTTAAACTCACTTGTCGTTGCCTCATGCACTCGTTTCGATGGATTACTAAATACATTTGGCTTATAAGTGTATATAGCTTGCAATAGTTGTGGTGCCCCTAATACTTCCTTGTATTCATCTTTCAATTCTGGATATTCCTCTTTCAATTCACTAAAATTATTTACATGCAATGATGAATAAATTCATAACCGATAAGAAAATCTACTTACATATCATGTGAATTAGTTTGTTCGATTGCTTGGACTAGTTGTTGAATCAATAGTGGATCTTGCTCTGCTAATATATTGTGCGCTTCTTCGGCCACACGTGGATGAAATAAAAGTGTTTTGTTAAGCGATGCCTGTATTGACAGGGGATCAGATATTGGTAATTCACTTAACAAATCTGACAGACTTGTTAAACCGGCCAATGTAGTCACTGGCACGCTTGGTATGTCACGATCTGTCATATTTTTTTATGATTTCAATTTATATCTGAAAAATAAAAGATACATTTTAACGACGAGTTTAAATCTGAAGGTTCATAGTAGAAGGTTCTATATCTTAAACCATAGCCAAATAACACTATGATGCCCGATTATAATCAGCTGATGTTCCTTTTAGCTTCTCGATTTACGAGAGCAATCTACCTACAGAAATAATTCGAACCAGCAATTTTAAAATCTGAGCAACAGGTGCAAACAATTAATACTTGTTAGGGTCGAAGTATGCTTAGTACTCCTTAATTGTGACATTGATTTGTTTGTTGAAATTCTTTTAATCTTTGGGCTAGAGTCAGTAACTTACGAGAAAATCATTCAAACGATTACTTAGTATCCAGAAACTCCACACTATTCTGTATATTACTAGGTGCTGACTTATAGCAATAATAATAAATTCCTAATCATTTTTTCCAAATTGATTCCAATCAATTTTGTTATTAATCAAGACTACAGGTATATATACAAGAGAAGTGACAAAAGTTATCCCTTGCAATTGTTTTATGCTACTTTTTTAAAATTTCAGAACCGGTCAGTTTAAATGGAGACGAGAAAATGCAAAATAGATGAGGATGCATCTGACGAAATTCCACCACCAATGCAAACAGAAATTCGCTATCTTCGATTCTGTTTTCTTCGTAAGCTAAAGCCACTACAAATATTCAATGAATGCCAAAATGCATAAGGAACGATTGCACCGTCTTTACAGACTATTTCCAAGTGGTTCCGTAGATTCCAGTTGAAACATTTTATTGAAAAAATCTTCCACTGATGACGTTACTGTGGCTCTAGTGAAGTCCAAAATTTACGAAGATCCACGATTGACACAAGAAATTATTGCTGATGAATTGGTCTTGAATGCCATGGCTAAATCTCGTATATTTTCATCTCGAATACACCACGAAATCTGCTCGATGGGTTCCACGAATTTTAAATTAGACCCACAAAAAGGTTCGAGAGCATTTTGCTTAATTTATCCTAAATAAATTGGAAAATAGGCAGTGTAGCAACTTAAGAAAAGTCGTTACTAATGACGAATATTGGTTCTAAAAATACGATCCGGAAACCAAAAAGCAGCAAATACATTCGTAAAAGCTAAGTAACAAACAAATTATGTCAGTTTACTTCTTCACATCAAAAATTGTGGCAGCTATTACCAGAAATCTCGGTTTTTCAACAAATTCTCTTTTCAAATAGAATTTGTTGGAAAACCGAGATTTCTGGTTATTTTCAAAATTTAAAACAAATTTGAGGAGAAAGGTCTTAAACAGTAATGCGAAGATAATTGATTGCGGTTAATGTTAAGTAATCTTTTGCACTTGATAAGCTTAAAAAGCTTTGAGAAGTGGATCTATAGGCTTCGAAATGCATTGAAATCAATGACGATGACGCAGAGAAGGTAAAGATTAATAATAAATACAATTATAAAGCAGGTTTAAGATACTGTATTATCACACTTAAACTGTTCTAAATATCAAAGCTTTGTACAGGATTATGTTTAATTAGTTGATTTGTAATTCTTAAGCTTTGATCTTGGGTATCTATAAGAAACTAGCTTGAGATGATAAACCAACGAGCAAAAAACTAATTTATGCATTTTGATTGATTGTATCCTGATATCAAACGTTAAGATCATTTGAATGAAAAACATTACATTGTAATTATTGACCTGGTTAAAAAAAACGTACATCACGTACGTAAATTCAGCTATTTCGAAAAGAATGTGTCTTTAAAATAATACAAACGAAAAGTTCAATGAACTCATAAATTAGAAATTTTTTTTTAAATTAATTTGGATATTTAAAGGTAGCTTAAGATATGTACCAAATTGTTTAAGACTCATTGCAATGAACAATGAAACTGTTTAATCGCATTTCCTATGCCCTTTGAAAGGGGATGTTACCAGAATGATGGAAATATATTTTGCACAATGTTTGTTTTAGCAGTCTAATTAACGAGGCAAAGTTAACTCAATATTTGAGATCCTAATGCTACGAAACTCATAGATTCAATTTATGGGCCTCGATATTTAGGAACCAAATTTAACTAATCCAGTCTTGCATTAAATTGACAATCGCACTGTTTGATCATATCCCAGGCTATATATTACAAGGATTGCATTTTAGCAATGACCAAACATAGTTAAAACAAAAATGTTATGCCACTCCAATCTCAGTAATGACACTGTGAACTTCATATTTAAGCCATCATCATCATCATGATCTCTGTATTTACTTAGACGATTCGACAAGAGATAGCAATTTCTCTAATTAGAGCTCCTAAAATAATCTAAAAGAGAAATTAATTTTGAAAAATTATTATATCACAAATATGATTTGATTGAATTATTATAGAATTTCGTTACAAAACAAACAAAATATGAATCAAATTTATGAAATAAATTAGAAAAGGTTGACAGACATTTTTATTTTTTTGTCAAAATAGAAAAGCTCTCTCGTCTTGTGTTCTGTATGTGCACTACTCTACCTCTACACAACGAAGAAAATGTTAGTTTTTTACATACATGAATTACTTAAAATTACAAGTATATTACCTTATTACAATCATATTACACCCATTAAATTGCAAAACAAAAAATAATTTCGATTTGAAATTATTTTTTATGGTTGGAAAATTTAAAAAAAAAATTATTAATAAATTGTTGAAAAAAAAAATTCTGTCTATTTTTCAATATTGCTTGTCTTTTTTCTCTTTTGCACTCATTTGATAACAACCAAGATTGAATGAAACAAAATATTAACACACTCTCACAAAGTACACATTTTTAAAATAAAACAAAAAAAAAATTTCTTTTCTTTTCAACATAACACACACAAAAATAATTAAAATACAATTAAGATATATAATACATCACACATTACATTTTTATTAATTTAATTTAAATAAATAATATATAATTAGTTTAAATGTTGTACACAAATAAATATTTCACGCTATTTTTCTATAACTCTTTAAAGTTAAAATTTTTTTTATTTTGATTGAGAAAAAATGAATTATTAAATGGCGACGTACGAACAAAACCAAACATAGAATTTGGTTATATTCTATTGAATGAATTCAAAAGAGAAAATACATCACCCGAATTTTTCTTTCGTTCAGTTTATGTTCTTTCTCTTTTTTATTTGACTTTGCACACAATGAACTTGTACTAAAAAAAAGCATTTTTATTCATTTCGTTCATAAAAGCTCTAGACTTTAGAACTGGATATAGAAAAAAAAATTGGAGGGAGATTTATTGTGTGATAATAGATTTTATTCCACAATTAAAGTGTAATTAAAATATATTATTTATATATTTTATACTTTCAAGTATCTCAATTACATGACGTAATTATATTTGAGTATGTAATTACAGTAAAATGATGAAATATATGTTACACAGATCATACGATATATTTTAGTACACATAAGATTACTGCCATCTAGTGTTTAACATCTGTTACTGAATATGAGTTAACCAGTATGCTACCATGTGGGACTTAACATATTTTCATTTAAACAAAATAAAATTGAAACACATATTATAATTAGATAAATTATTGGATGTCCCTAAGAATTATTCAATTGTCTCTTGAATTTCAGTTTCAATATAATATATAATATCTACAATTTCTTGTTGCAGTCCTCACAATGAACACGTTCATTTGGCCAACAGTTTAAAACTATATTTTTAACCGATTTTACTGGCCCATACCGTGTCAAAAATTTGACTGAAAAATCGACCACGAGCCAGTTCTTCATATTGTTGTAAATAAGTAGAATATGCCAGATCGCTCTCTACGCCGTGCAACCATCGTTTACCTGCCGAAAGGTGATTCTCTCCTTAAAGGTCACAGTTTCATTCAGTGACCGAGCCAGCGTAGTCGCTGTCCTTTTATTTAAATTTCATGATTGAAAATAAGTCGATATGTGCCACCAACGTCGCGTTCATTCTACACAGATATACTCATTTGGTTGGTATTCCTAAATATGCAAGCTCATACCATAGTCTCTCTCGATTGATCGAGTCATAGGCTTGCTTGAAATCTAGAAATACCCAGTGTACATCGCAATATATTTCATAACATCGCAATATATTTCATAATACTTAGAACGAATCATCAGTAGCAAAAAAAACTTGATCAGCAACTAACTGATTTAAACGGAATGCTCCTTGATGACCGATTTTTTCTTAATCTCTGCATGGCATGTGGAAGGACAGAAAAATCGTCATGCCATGAATCAAGTACCGCATCAACGTTAACACGGAGTTTTCCATCCTGGCTCCGAATGGCAGTTAACCGAGATCTTAAGGTATGGTAGAATTCGGTGACTCCTTTAAACAAATAACACGATCTAATTAATGGCCAAACTAGACTACAATTTCGAAAACGTTTGAGTTGTTCCTCAGCTTAACACTTTAGTAGAGACTCCCTTGATAAATCGAGTCATAATCCATTCGTCACTGTTCACAAATACATAGTGATCTTCATTCCAGTAAAAATTACTTGATAAATTGTAATTCTAGTAAAAAACTTGATTGGTCGATATGGTTGAATTCCAACTTGATCATCACCGATAATTTCAAATCGAATATAAGGTCGAAATAACGGTTCTATTACTTTTACTCCTCGGAATTCAAGACATCTTAATTAATAAATACTTCTTAGCAAAAATCCCATGTACAGCCATTTTTACATGCAGTCCAAAACAAACTTAACGATTAGTGAAGCGATTTTCATTGTTGGGGAATATGGTCCGTAGGGTCTCTTGTTTTAGCCCACCCCGCGCGCGATAGGTATTTCTTAGTGCCAGTTCTGAAAATAATGTCCTGATATTTCAGTCGATATCCGAAAGCTATACCGAAAGCTATTGGTAATATGGATTTTAAGATAAATAGCACTAGAGAACGCATATTTCTGCAATATATAAAAGTAAGTTTTCATTAAGTTTGAAATTGAAAAAGAATCATCACCTTTTAATGCAAACACGAACGATGACCATGGTATTCTTACTTTCATGCAACTTCTTAACAAAAACAACAAGTGAATTATGCAATTAAGTTAGTTGTATGGAACGCCCAATGGACTAGAGCAACATAAACAAGAAGTACAAAATGTTCTCATTCAAAATGATAGTTTCCGAAACTCACTTTACAAAAATGAGTTACCTCATGATCTTAAGATACGCCATCTACGATACTATAAGCATCCTAATGGAAAATCACATGGTGGACTGCTTTCATTATCAAAAACAGAATAAGCGATTATGAATTCCAAAAATATAGAGAAGAACATATCCAAGCAACTAACATCTGTTTAAAGGAGTGGTCAGTGAAATGTATTTGAGGTTTACTGCCTATCGAGACACTCAATGTAAGCTCTCAAGGAGATAAGTTCATAGCAGGGAGTGACTACAACGCCAAACATATTCTATGGGGTTCGAGATTAATTTCTTTCAAAGGTAACCAACTGTGAGAATGTATACAGAATTAAAAGATGGGTCACATATCTATTGGCCATCCAACTTACTGACAGGCGAAAAATCCCTGATTTATAAGATTTTGTGTAACAAAGGGTATACCTAAAGAATATTATGATCACTCCTCGGTGTTAATAACTCTAAACAGGCAAGTTCTAAAACTAGCGCCATTTCTGACGAATCGACTAATTAATTGGTTTCTTTTAAGTCTACAATATCCTCGAAATGTTAGTTAAATATTCCTTCAAATGTTGCTCATTGCTTTAAAATATGAATTTGATGTAGCAGTACAACAACTTACTAGTATTCTACAACAAGCTGCTCAGATCGCTACGCAGATTAACTTGGCTGATTTTAAGAAACAGAAATATTCAACAACTCTTAAAGGCAAAACGGCCAAAACGTAGGCAATGGCAAAGCCACGGGCACAGAAATCTAGGCAACTACTCTTAAATCAAGGTTGAATAAAGCGATTAAAACCTTGAGAACCGCTTTATTAAAAGAGCGCGACGAATAGCTTCAATGTTACCTCAACGGACTCACAGTTCCTGAAGCAAAAGATTTCTTATTATGGAACTCACACGTAAGCTGAAATGACCCACACTTTCGAATTGACTCCAATATGGCTCTCTCGCGAAAGTTGGGTAAGAAGTAATGTAGAGAAAACAAATATATTTGCTAAATACCTTAGCGTAGTGTTTAAACCTCACGAGCAAACTGGAAGTCAAGAAATTCTAATCAGTTTTCTAGAAACTTCTGAAAGCAAGACAATCAAATATAAGTGGCGCAATGACAAACAAACGATCAAGGACAACATAGATGTAAAAAAGCACCCGGAAATGATCTGATAGAATAGACTCCTATGTCGGTTTGTATGACGGGAATATAGGTGGTGGAATAATTCGGTCTCTTATTTCGCAAAATATGAACTTCGAGACTTTGTGCGGCAATGTTTGCTTAAACATTTTAGAACCTATATCAAATATTGACTCAATCGAAAATGAACATCGTACCAACGCTGACCTTTTACTTTTAATTGATCTGCCTGTAGTTCAGATGTTTCTGGAACAATAAACTCGGCTACTGTTGGAAAATGGTCTTTGACTGTTTGGGGTCAAATTTCAGCCAGTAGTTTGGTCAGTAAACATAAAATTTTGCTTCTCCAACTCTTTGTCAACTGTTGTCATTAAGATGAGTCTATAATAATCATGAGGTAATATTAGTCCGCTTAAGTCATTACTGAGCGATGCCAACCTTCTTTCAAAGCGGTCTTCTGGACATGCCCAACAGTTGGATTTTGTTCATTGGATCTTCTTCTTCTGCTGTTGGATGCCATTTTTGTTTGATTTTCCAACGGCACTACTGTGTCCTCCTTGTTTCTCGGGTTTGTGATGGTTGGCGAGTCTCGAAGCATACTGTTATCTAATTAACCAGTTTAACAATTGTCTGATACTCGTCAGTCAAATGTCCACCTTTTTGCGAGTGTTCGCCATACAGGTTTTTGATTAACTTGACAAGCCTCTTAATTTCGTGGTGATGATGAACCCAGTATTTCTTTCCATACAGACCTTAAACGGAGCTTAAGCGACCCACAACCTGCCACACACTATCGTGTTGTCAATATAAACTGAATTTTGAGGTCTCAATATTCTCATTTAAGTAAATTTCCTTTACGGTTCTACATACTTTCAGCAGCCAAAAAGTGTTATCCATTTATTACGTTCAATTGATCACAGCAACTCAATTTGAGTATTGATCTGATCGGATTAAACTCGTACCGTACGCGGAGTGCTTCATTTCTCTCATATTCTGGTCGTTATAGACTAGACGTCATCCTTCGTTACAAAAATGGTAACAACTTCTTTGAGATATGAAAATATTGAGGTGGTTATGAAGCATAGTTTTCTTAAATTATTTGGATACTTTTTCATTGTCTGGCTTACTTTCCCGATCTAGATTTTGACATATATTTCTAGCTCCTAGTTCAGCCAGAATTCTTTTTCCATTTGTTCTGAACATGCCCAACAGATGGATTTTGTTCTTTGTTTAAATTTTCCAACGGGAGGGTGCCTTTTTTTTAGGTTTCAGATGATTGGCGAGTCTCTTAATTACGTGGTGTACGTTATTCCTTCCTGTAATGTAGTCACAGAGGAGATTTATTTTCGTTCCCAGCTGCGTAAGAGCATAGGGCTCACTAATATCCAATGGTCTAATATACATTTCTTCCTACTGAATTTCTTCACTACAGGGATTGTTATCCCTCCTGAGCATACAAAGTCAGAGACATGTTTCATTGCATGTTGGGAGGTGACTTTCGAAACATAATGCTTCACTTGAAAGTGGTCTATTGGTTCTGGGTTCATGTTCACCTTAAACATTCACAAGTGTTCCTCGTTTTATCCAATGTAAACTGACTATATCTCCATATATAATTCAGCAGCCAAGTTATCCATTCGTGAAGTACAATCAATTTCAGCATTTCATCAAAGAGTATTGATGGGGTCAAACTCGTACCGTACAGAGTGTATCATTCATATCATCGTCTGGATGTTAGAGACGTCAAGCTTCAGTAAAAATGTAACAGCTACTTTGAGATAGAACTATTGAAGTGCAACTGTTATATGGAGCAGTTCAGTTTTCTTAAATTATTTGTTAACGTTTCTAAAATCGATTTCTTGAACTGCAAACGCAGTTAATCCGGTTGGATACTTATTCATTATCTTGCCTACTTTCTCCTTCTAGGTTTTTATATAGATTTCTAGTTCAATCAAATTTCATTTTTCCTTTGTTATTGTCATGTCCAACAGTTGGATTTTGTTTATTGTTTAAATTTTCCAACGGCACTGTCTTACTTGTTTCTCGGGTTTCAGATGGTTGTCGAGTCTGGGTTGTCTGATACTCATCATTCAGTTTTCCACTCTTTTGCGAGTGTTCGACATACAGATTTTTGATTGACGTGACAAGCCCTTAATTTCGTGGTGTACGTTATTCCTCCCTCTGATATAGTCACAGAACAGATCAATTTTTGTTCCCAATCGGGAAAGAGCATCAGGCTCATTAATATCCGATGGTGAACCCGACATTTCTTCCTACTGAATGGCTTCGTTGCTGGAATTGTTTTTCGATAAAGACATGTTTCTTTGTATGTTGGGAGGCGACTTTCGAAACATAATGCTTCCCTTGAAAGTGTCTATAGGTTCTGGGCTCATGTTCCCATAACATGCTACATGGGTTCCTCGTTTTTTTATACAAATTCTTCATTTACCCATCTTGCAATAATTTGGAGTTGAGGAAAGAATTTAAGAACTCAAAATCTCTTTCTAATTGATTAAACTTCTGATTCCAGGATACTCAAGCTTGATCGTTTGCCTAATATTGTTTCTTTTTTGTGATTCAATATATAATTTGCGTTTAAATTTGTTTTCATTATTCTGCTGGTATAAAATTTAGCTATAAAAATGCCATTAACAATTTCTTTAAAAAAAACTAAAGACTACATTTAATTTAGGATACTTATAGTAATTTATAAAAAAATAAGTAATTTGTAACCACCAGTATTTCTTAAGTGTTTCTTGATATTTGTGTTGGTCCATTTTTCTGAACTCTGTGTTGAATCTTAAGAAAGTCTGTGGCGCTGTGAATTTCATTTCTTGAAATGTTTTTTCACATGCTTTCCTGTTTATATGATATATTAATGGTGTCTGGATCGTATCTTGGATGTATTATATTTTATCCAACAAGATAAATACTTCTGGCCCTGGTATATTATCATCTGCTATGGTGTTCGTAGTTTTATCCAATATAAACTGACTTGAGGCCTTCATATCTCCATAAATAATTCAGCAACCAAGTTATCCATTCCTGAAGTACAATCAATCTCAGAACTTCATCAAAGAGTATTGATTGGCTCAAACTCGTCCCGTACAGAATATATCATTTATCTCATCGTCTGGACGTTATAGACGTCGTCCTTCATTAAAAAGTTAACAACTTCTTTGGGATGAGAATTATAAAAGTGGTGATGGAGCACAATTTTCTTAAATTATTTTTTAACGTTTCTAAAATCGATTTCTTGAACTTCAAACGCAGTTGACCCGGTTGAATACTTTTTCATTGTCTGGCTTACTTTCTCCATCTAGCTAGCTCCTAGTTGGATTTTGTTCATAAATTTTCCAACTGCACAGGGTCTTCCTTGTTTCTCGGGTTTCAGATGGTTCACGATTTTGGGTTGTCTGATACTCGTCATTCAGTTTTCAAACCTTTAGCGAGTGTTCGACGTATAGATTTTTGATTGACGTGAAACCACTTCATAGAGGGGATCAATTTTCGTTCCTAGCCGTGTTAGAGCATTTATTCCTACTGAATGGTTTCGCTGCAGGGATTGTTTTCCCCCTGAACCTACAAGGTCAAAGAGTGATAAAGACATGTTCTTTTTTATATTGGGAGGCGACCTCCGACACATAATGCTTCCCTTGAACCTGATCTACTTATACTTTAAAGGCAGTTAATTGCATCGCGCAAATTTTAATAATATTTAGACAACGTTGGATCAATTTTTCACATCCGAGCTTAAATTTAAAATAAAACATAATTTAATTAAAACAAAAAACTATCTAAATATTATTTAAATTAAAAAAAATCAACACATTCTTTTTCTTTTGTTTAATTTAATAATTAATACTAATTATTTTTTCATGTTTTTAAAACTAAAAAAATAAACTTTTATAATTTGTTTTTTTATATTATGAATTATAATTAATTAATCATTAATAATTATATATATTGTGTGTGTGTGTGTCTGCTTGGTTTTTTATGAAAGTTTCTTCGGTATTTTTACAAATATTTTATAGTTTATTGTCAAAATAAAATTATAGATAGATTATATTATTATAATTAATTAACATAAAAATGAAATAATTCAGTTATTTCTAATATATAATTTAGCTTTCACTTTTATGCATTAATTTAAGAATTATACAATTAGTTTATAATAATTAGTAATAATAATACACAAAATTACAAAGGAAATTTTAATTTTTCTTTATCGTCATACTCGTCAAAATTTAGTTCCGGAGTCGTTGAAGAAGTAAGCCAATGCCCATTAGATTATATATTATACGTATAGATTTCGTTATATTCAACATAAATATTGTGGATATGTTTATTATGCAATGCAATTGGTTAAGTGCAAACACGATCGATTAAATAATAATAAAATTGCACCTTAGTAAATTAAAATAAAAAAGAAAAACGAAAAAATTGTAGTAAACTTCACAGACTGATTATTGAGGTGGTCATAAAATTTATTTATTTTTAGTCTACCTTAACAACACTATAAATTTTACGAATAAACCAGAAACAGGCAAAGAAGCCTATCGATCCAGTTAGTAGGAAAAATAAGAATACCATAATTGCTGTATAGCCGAAATACAAGAATTTTGAAGCTGTGTCTTCAATTGATAGCTTAGTGGCGAAATAATGGCAACAATAGATGAATAAATAGACGGCTGTAAAACCGGATGTTAAAAATGAACGCCACCACCAATGATAGTCTTCGGCACACAGATGGAAATAGCATAGTAGAATTGTAGTTTCTGAACATGTAATGACCAAAATTAGAAAGACCAAAAATAGAAAACCAAACATGTAGTACATTTGACTTGACCAAATCGAATTTAAAATGAAAAACAATTGAATGAATATGCAACCGAATGGTAGAACGCCACCCATAATAATTCCCGGAATAGGTTGGGTATATATCGATTGGTCGGGAATTTGTCGCGGTATTTGATTTGTTCGTACGGGATGTTCTAGCGGACGTTTTGTAAAACCGAAAAATGCACCAACAAACGATAAGGGTACCGAAACTAAGAACCACATAGCAAGCAATGCGATTAAAGTTGAAAATGGTACAGCACCCGAACTACCTTTGCTCCACAATACAATATTCATAACGAAAAATAATCCAAAAACGATTCCGGGACATAACATCGATGTTAAGAGAACATTACTCTTCCATTTAATACCGCCAAAACTTTTGTATATACGTGCCGAAACATATCCAGCTGGTGTGCCCAATAGTACAAATAGTACCATCGAGCATGTCATTAGGGCACCACGATTTGCGGGCGATAAAAATCCTAGACAAGCAAAAGCTAGCGTAATTAATGTCATACAAAATACTTGGACACCGGAACCGAGCAACACAGATAAAAGCATTCCTTTTCGCGGCGGTCGAAATACATCACCATGTACTAATTTCCATCCAAATTCTTCTTGTGCATCTTCACCCGATTCCATTTGATTGTATCGGGCAATATCCTTGTGTAGTGTACGCAACATAATCATAGCTACCATACCGCTCAAAAATAGTACAATAACGAGCGAATTCAATATACTAAACCATTGTATATTTGTGTGTGGCATCGATTCTAAAATATAATCCCATCGCGACGACCATTTGATAGTGTTGTTCAATGCAAAGTGGACACTGTATGTATATGTTATGTTCATAAGTTGGCCTTGAGTTAGCGCCTTAGCTGGGATAATCATTGGTTCAGGTGAATCACAATTTAAATTATCGCCATTTCGATGATTTACTGATTTCGGTACAACTTTAACCGATATGATGCGTCCACCAGATTCCTTGAATGTACCTTGTTCTTCGGTGCCAGCACGATGATATGTTATAGTTAAATCGACATGATTGAATGGATAGTATGAATCGTGTTGCTTGTAATTCGACATAATTGAACAACTTTCATCCTAAAATTAAAAGAAACATTTTGTTTTATTTCCGTTGTAAAATGCTTATCACTTAATTTTTATGTAATTTACGATACTAGATTAGGTGTATGAAATGTACACTACAGTGAAAATCTAGTAACACTTACCCCATCGGAATGACGGCGAGCCAAGCAACCCATTGGAAAACCAGTACTACAAAATTGTCGATCATTTTCGAAACTATAACACCATGTAACCGGCATATTGTCGACAATCCAGTGATGTTGATAGTTGAGGCTCATGCCCTTCTTCAATATAGATAGTCGTCGTTCACTATCCGGATCACCGCCTGTATACGCTTTAGTGCATACCTATATGATCGAAAGGTGTGGGATTTAGTAGATAGATTTACAAAATAATGTGTATACCATACCTTGCTGCATTTTATTTCGTCGGCAAATTTAATTTTATATGGCCCAGGACGTATACGTTCGCCAAACACAACTTGGCCCAAATTTTCGGCCGGTGAATTACTTTCGTCCACGGTACAAAAATCAAAATGATGGTATTCGTATGGTATTACAGATTCTTCTGTATTTAATCGATTTACATATAAAATCACATCAGTCTAGTTTTGAGAATAATCAATTTTCGAGGTTAGAAAATTTCCAAGAAATCATAAAAATATTTGCTTACCTTGCAATTATCCGCTACTTCGGACGATTTACAATAAGTAACCGGGGCCAAGCCAGGCAAATAAAATCCATTTGTTAAATTTATAAATAAAATAAATAAATAAATTGCTAAAAATTTTCGGCACATATTTCTTGTGTTACTGCTGCAAAAAGTTTTTTGTTTTGTAATTTTATCAAATGAGGATGAATAAGACACCGACGAATACGACGACATTGTTACCATTTCCTATGTACGGTGTACTACTACTACACAATGGCTCGATTTTTTTTTTTTTGGTTTGTTCAATTCACTACCAAATAATTTACAAACTATTTCATTAGTATATATTTATTTAGTATGTTCTTGTAATATTAAATAATTAAACAATTATATAAATTAGATAATATAATTGTGATTATAATTAGGATTTTTTTTTGTATAGAAAAATAATAGAAAAACAAATATCTTCTATGAGGAAGAAGTAAAATCCACGAACTAAAATTTGAGTTGACAGACGTCGTCATCAACAAATTCGAAAATAAACTATATTTTTTCGATGTTTTCTTTTCATTTTGAGTGTTTAAAAATAGATGGCAGTCAGTTGGACTTAAAAATTAGTAAAGACATGTACTTGTGTTGTACGTTTTATACAGGTAAACCGTTTTGATTTTGTCGAAGACAAAATATTTTGGAAATTTTCAGATGAAAATTTAATTTATTTTATTTAAATAAGGGGAGTAGAACGTGGTTTCAATGAAATACCACTAGAAGTTTTATGTTATTTAGAATGAAACTTTGCAAAGCAATTGTTAGGTTTTGTGTTAGACACAATCCAACAACGTCACATCTAATGAACATCCAACGCGTTGTATGTGGGTTTGTTAGTTAGCAATCGTTAGTTTGAACATTTTTCTGGTTGCTTTTCACTCTACCTTTTACGTGGCCTTTAACTGCTCCAATAAGTCTATTGATTACATATAGCCGATGGAATGGACTTTTGATCTTTTCGATCGATCACACGGCCATTCGAAACCAGCCAAGCTTAAATTTGAATTACTACAAACATACAAGTAAAAACAACTCGAACTATACAACTTCATTCAAAGGACTCCTGACGGCCTATGTTTATTAGGGAACATCATTACATTACCCACCTCAATATCTTCTGACACAACCCCTCCAAAAAATTCATCTTTACCTCCTGCCTAACCTTACACGGCATAAATTAACTTCTCACAATGGGGAATTGTCTGTTTCCCTGCCTTGTATCATTGGTGGTAGTCCGTTTCACGCTTTCAAGGCTCAGATATTTCCAGAAAGTTCGTGACAAGCTGCCTCAAAAGCCAAACCACAGCTTAGTTTCATCTCGCAACAAGCCTAATCAGTATCACTCTAAGCGGTTGAAATCAGAGGCAACCTAACGTAATACGGCATATAGATAATCATAATAAACAGAGAAATAATTCACTTGTGGGGGAGTAATTGTGGCGTTCAGAGCTACCCAAATAATTCGTAAACAGTTTCACAGTGTCCAAACAAATAATAAATCGATATTTCGAGTTAAGTTCTTGTAATTCAATAGCACTGTCGCGTCACGATATGAATCGCACAGTACGAATATCAAGTCCTGTAGCATATGCCTGATGAGATGGATTTTTGATCTTTTCGATCATACAGTCATTCAAATCCAAACCGGCTTAACTCAATCAAAAGAACCACTTGAGCCTATGATAGCACTTTACAGATTCGTAGAGAATTATCATCATGTCTGCTTTGTCTATACATATGTTTACCGTAGCGTACTACAAGTGATTGATGCAATATTTCCTCGGGCGTTCCATCTTTCTGTTTTCGTTTTATATACGGTTGGGAAACTCTCCAACTAACGATTTTATATTTTTATCTGCGGTTCTAGGTCCACCAGCATGTTTTCTGCTTTTTCTGGTTCTAATTTTATACCCACGTTTTATGGGTTACATTGGCATATATGGCTTAAGTGCACTTCGTCCTTTAAATTTCACCATATACTTTCATCCATCGATTGATACAGGTTTATAAAACTTCAGGAACGTCTTCTCCAAAGTATCTAGCAACGGACTTATTTTATAGAGTTGGTCAAAGTTTTAATTATTCATTTGAGGCATTAATTTTTTTTAACGGTTTTTACAGGCCATACCGAGTCAACAATCTGACTCCATGGGTTTCGATTGGGCATAATGCGGACTCTTTTCATTCTTCAGGCATAACTTCAATTTGCCATACCAGTCGTACAAGGTAAAAAAAAGACAGTTCTTCAAAGTTAGCCCTCCAAATATCAAGAGCTGTGAACAACGGATCCTCAATGAACATCTCTGCAGTATTTCAGGTATTCAAACGTTCACGCCATGTGGCGAGTACCACATCGACGTTAACACAGAGGTTTCCATCCTGGTTCCGAATGGCAGTTAACCGTCGGTTTGATTTCTGCCAGCTCTAGCATTAGAGTCACCAATCACCAATCTGACATCGTGCTCAGGTATAGAGCCTATCAGATTGTCCAAATTATTATAAAATGAGTCTTCATTTTGGGGTTGGCTTACATCAGTGGGCTTACACATTCAATTATCGACAGCTTCAAAGTCCAGTACAATCTTTTTTATCTGTGGCCCAAGAAATCCAACTCCAATGTGTAGCAACGTACAGCCTTAAGGCACATGGTCTCCACTTTTAGGCCTTCGAGTTTGTTGCACCGCTATGAGTTGCAGCCGATATTCTCTCATACATGTGATGAATCCGTCAAACGCGCCAGGTTTTCGAAGTGACTGCACGTTCCACGTGCTGATCCACAAACTCGTTTCCGGGTACTTAAACGGGGAGTCATTTTGTTTGTTTAGGCGGTATCCGATTTATTTTTCGTTTGTTGATATTTTTAACATTTGTTGGTTTTTACGGATGCGGATCATCAACCCAGCGATCCAACTATACATGATCAAATTGGTCATGGGTGCTAATAGATGACATCAAAGTAAGTGAGAAATTATGAATCAAGGTAAATGGGCACGAGAAATGAGAGCCAACTTACTAGTGAAATGGAAAGCAAAGGATTAATGCAACATGTTTGAAAACCGTCGATATGAAAGAGATAAGAGTAAATGGATGGTTAAACAAAGAGATAGCAATTCAGAAAAGCGATTAGAAGGGCCAAATGTAAGACATGGAGCGAATATGTGTCAGAAATGACACATCGGACAGCAATAAAGAGTTTGACTGGGATAGTTCGGGAAGGTGCAAGATAACACAAAATCTACCAGCCTTGAAACAAATCGAGTAAATTACAGTATGCTTCAGCTGTTGGGCAACCGTGCAGAGCAGAATCTGTTGAAGGTGCTCAACAGAGTGTGGATAAATCAAAAAATACCACTGGAATGGAAGGAATGCAGAGGGGTTCGTATACCTAAACGGTAGATCCCAACGAAGCAACCAACTACAGTCGCATATGTATATGTTAAAAGTGAAAGGAAAATGATTTTAAAAGGCCGTGAGTATAGATTGGACGGTGTAGCGAATATTGGGCTTCGACAAGGAAGTAAAATATCTCCCACACTTTTCAATCTATTCACATCTGGTGAGTATCGAATCGATGGGGCGGACAAAGTTGTTATGCAATTTGCAGATTGGGATAAGCCGATCAATGATCAGGCTGCACAGAATTCACAAATCGGAGTAAATGAGGTAATAAAGAATTTGAGAAGATTGAACTTAAAAGTGAATCGAAGTAAATTTGAGATGGTGAGTTTCAGAGTAAACTGCCTATTATCAGTTTGAAATGCGAATAGATGGAAACCTGATAGAACAGATAAATGTCTATAAATATTAAGGAATATGGGTGGGTCGATGTTTAAATTTTGCACGACATATGAAGTATTTGGCAGATTATTGTAAACAACGTTTAAACGTCATCAAATGGGCGAGCAAACCAAAATGGGGAGTTTATCCTGGTACCCAGATTTAGAGGTTTTCCCTCCAACCCCACTCACCAAAAGGTTTGGTTGTAGGCCACCAAATATGTGCGACAAAGAAGATTATGGGTTTGATAACCGATACGCGTATAACCAAGTACATGCGTCTAGGTGTTGAAGTCCCATGATGCCTTCTGTCTTGTTGATTTGTTGGGTTGATATTTCCATCGGGAGGCGGAGCTATTTCAGTCAGATGAAGTTGCGACCCAGAAAGCATATTTCGGCAGCGTATACTTATAGCTTACCATTTATCAATAATAGGCTTAAGAGATATGAGCTATTGGATCTTGTTGCTGCACTCCAGATGATATCTCGATTTTTTTGGCTCATTCATTAGAAGTTTGCACATAGATAACCATTTTGATAAAATCCCCACATAGGACAATACACGTTCCTTTTAATGATGTCGTATGTCTGTTGAATGTCTACGAACTATATGCATAGGGATGTCCTTCTCTAAGATCATCTTCAGAGTCAGAGTTTAATCTGTCGTTGATTTATTTGAACGAAAACCGCCGTCTGTTGATAACTTTGTCTCGTCAATGTTGGCTAAATCCTTTGTTCAACAAACGTATACCGCAGTTGTTGCAGTTTAACTGATCTCTTCTTTTATTTAGTGGGCTGATAAGAGCCGTCTTCGGGATGTCTATAAGTCTATTATCGCTTTAAGTTTAATCATGTGGTAGTTTATATAATTGCCGCCATATTTGAGCATGTCGTTGAAGATACCATCCTCACTGGGTATCCTTTTTCATTCGTAATATCACGTCCCGCACTTCATCATATGCTGGTGGTGGTGGTATGGGGTTATTTCGACGGTAATATCAGATTGACCGACGAGAGGTTGTTTCACAGTACGTATAGTGTCTGACTGTCTGTCTGTTTAGAAGCAAGTGCGGTTTTCATTTGTAACTCTCCTATTTTGTTGCTATTTTTCTTATGGATCGATATCTATCTCTTAGGCCTGAATTTTGAATGTTGGATGCTTCTTGTTTGGTTGACGATTTTAAGGTCTAGATAAATTTTGGACTACAGTGGACTTTGATGCATCGATGATCGCTATTTTAATTATATCCAAGATTCCTGATAAAGTAGTTTCAGATGAGGTTCGCATAACTTCGATGCTTAATACTTCGGTGTTCCAAGGAGTAATACGCTGAGAACATCGATTGTATGTGGTTGCGAAATTTTAATTCAATTACCAGGAAGTAGTATGAATATACAATATTGGCTCCACATTTGCTTCTGATGTCGTTGAGTTCAGAAATTCCTTTTAGACAAGTTTGACTTCTATGTTCCTTTTTGAATGCGCTTATATGGGAAAGAATTTACTGGTAACTACCAAATCGTACAGTAAATCTAGCTCAGTGGTGCATGTCCCGTTGTTGTTTGTTTGATGTTGATTGCACGGAGTTTAGGCCAATGGTGCTACAATATGTACTGCCTATTTGAGTGTTGAAATCGTCTAACACGGTTTTAACATCGTGTTGCGGTTTGTACTTAAGATAGTTTCAAGCTCATCATAAAAATTACCCTCGATTTGATCAGGTTCTGCTCGGTGTGGGCTTGAAAGTTCACCTGAGTGTATAAATCCTATTATTGACAGGTGTGAAATACGTCACAAATGAATGATATCGATTACCAATCAAGAAGCTGATGACATATTAATCCATGTTATTGCTTCGACAGAGAGTTAATTCGTATCAACGGTGTTAATCTTGTTTCATGCAGTTCCATGATGGTACAGTTCCATACTTAGACGCTTGTTTGAGGATCTGTTGGAGGCTCTCTGGGTGATTTAAGCTATGGAAGTATGTTCCATGTTCCAAATGTTATATCGTTGTCTTTATATCGTGTCCGAGGTCGTTGTTGTGAAATTATATTCTTAAAGCTTTCGAGGCTCTTAAAGTTTCGTAACAATGAGATTTTACAGGTTGATCTGTTAACTACTTCGCACCATTTCCTTTACCGAGAAGTTGTATGCAGATACGGCACAGGAAGAAAGTATTATGATTAACCCACAGCATGCGCACATCAACCTGACCACTATTTAGATCACCAGAAGGACTCTATACCAGAAGGACTCTATACCCATAATATGTTTGGAAGCATGGACACATCAAAGTAAAACATCTGGAAACCAAATTGACCATATCTAGATTTTAAAAGGGAGAGCTCGTTTTGTTCAAGACGTTAGTTTGTATCGGCTTTCAACCAAATTGTCAGGCAGTGGCCTTTACCCGGCCACCAAAGCTAAGATGGTGGTACATATACCGTCCATGTGAGAAATGACAGTTACAGAGTCACAACGCTGTGTCACTGATGAGTTTATGTGTTACTCTGGCAGATTTCATGGATGGCTCTAATAGCAAAATAAGAATCGAAGCACGATCTCACTGGCTTTTGAGCTAATATCTGGAAGACAGTCAGGCGCACCAAATACCCTAATGATATTTAACCTATCGTGTACATTTAAAAAAACACGTGTTGCTTACTTTGTGAAACACTGGGTGTGAAATATAGCCTCTCAGGCTATATTACGCTTAAAATGTCCAATCGTAGCGGATAAATTAGTTTCACTGGCATTCATTTATGACCGGGCCAATCAGAGAAGGCCATACAATTGTGAAATTTTATTTTGGCACAACGGCACAAACCTAGCAAACACACAACCAAAAACAAATCATTCGAAAACCTAAAAAGGCATAAATCAGGTTTTCGAGACCGCACATCAATTTTATTTTAGATTTTATACAGAAAAAATTTACACAGATCCGACCGGCAAGATGGCTCAAGATATTGATCCCGAGGCCATTTTAAAACGTATTTATAAATTTGTCGGAACAGCGAACGTTATAGAGAGCTATGCGAAACGAAGGCGTCGCAGTCCGACTAAAATCAACAAAGAGGAGATGGAAAAGAAAGTGCTGATGGCAGCGAAAGATGAGCGAACCAAGCGCGTTTCATCGATAACGCAACAGGAAAAATTCGTCATGGATGTTGTTGGCCACTTCTATGAAGTAAGCGGCGATATAATACAAGAGGGTATCGCCGACGATGACAAATATATCCAGCTGCTGCATAGTTTATTTGAACCGCACGGTGCATTCACCATAATGTTTTTCTATCAAATGTTTCCCGCACCACCGCCTAGTTCAGGTCGGCTCGACCTAAAAAATCGGTATGCATTGGTTAAGCGAGCCATTTGCACCGATGGTCGTGACACCCAACTATCGGGCTTGTGTGTAGTCGTTTTTCGCACGAATAACCAAAAAGTGATCACAATCAAATCAACGGGTGAAGATTTAAATTTTATATCGATGAATGTGGCAGCTAATCAATCGCCGCTATCCGGCCTCGAACATGTATTGGGCGATGTGGTCAATCCATCGTTAATGGTATATAAAGAATTTGGATTGTGCAAGCTTGCACCTAAAATATCGTTCATCCATGGATTTCACTGTTTCCTAAAATTTTTGAAAGCCACAACATTTGACATAAACAATCGATTGGAGTTTGAAGTAAATCATAATTTGTACAAAGGATTTTTGTTGGCACCATGGCAAGTTGTCGAAACGTCGAGAAAGAGGGACAAAGTACACGAGGTCGAGGTGGTATTCTCTCGATGGATGCGCCAAATACAAACGGCACTAGTGCAAGGCTATCAAATTCGGCGAGATTCGGCCGATGTTGGGCCATTGCAAGAGCTGGAATATTGGAGGAGTCTACTAACGCGTTTTACATCGATCACGGATTTTATTCAAACCAAACCGTTCATTCATCATTACCAATGTTTGATATATTCCCGATCGAAATTAGTCTCGAAATGGAAAGTAATCGATAACGAACTCACCGTTTCGTTGTGCGAATCAAAAGACAATGTGCGCTACATGATTTTTATGGAGAAATTTTGGGACTCGCTGTACAAGTGTGACCCACCCGATATTCAACGTAATTTATCCTCACTCATAACAACCATTCGTAACGTCTACAATACATCGCTGTTTTACAATACGTCTGAATGTATCACCGCACTCTTGGCTAAAGTGACAAATCAATTGGTGATCGCGTGTCGCAACTATTTAACGCGGAACGGTTTGTTCACAATATGGTCACAGACCCTCGAACGTATAATCGCCAAAGTGAAAATATGTCGTGAAATGTTTCAAGTTTATAGCGATCTGTATTATAAGACGGTTGAAGAGCAGAAGGAGAATCCAAAAGAAGTGCCATGGAATTGTTCACCGATGTTAATATTTGGCAATATGAATGGTTTCAATCGTCGGATCGATAAAATAAGCGAGATACTCCAGATTGAGATAACGTATCATGTTTTGGATGAAATCAAGATAAGTGGTTTGGAAGTGTATTCGGCCGATATAAAAAAATCGTTTGAAAAGATCACATCAAAAACCTACGATCCGTTGGCACATCGGAATGCCCAATTTGACGAGGACTATACGACATTTTTGAACGAAATTGAGGCGGTCGAATTGAAAATGCAAAAATTTCTGAAGGACTACATCAAGGATATACCCAAATCGCATAGTATATTGTTGGTGTTGCATCGGTTTGAGAAATTGAATTTGGAATGTTTTTGTATTGATCGACGGTACTTGGATGTCGCCATGATGCTGGAAAAGGAGATTGAAGTCATTAAAGACATGTAAGTTTGGTCGTGATGTACTTCAAGTGGTTGGAAGTCTAATGTTTTCGTTTTTATATGTAGATACAGCGAATGTCGAAGTGATCCGCCAATTCCTAGATGTTCCCCACCAATATCGGGCCGAATTATGTGGGTCCGAAATCTGTTCAAGCAAATTGATCGACCGATGCAGGCAAGTATACCGATTGGAATTTGTATCATTTTAATCTAATTTCGTGTTTGTGGCTGGCTTAGATCCTAAAAACCAAAAAGAACGTGATCGAGCATAGGAATTGCCAACTGTGTGTCAAGTACTACAATTACATTACGCCGGTATTTTTACACTACGAACTGATGCACCATAAGGCGTGGTATGATTATTCGGAGGAGGTCAGTAAGAAGCTGCGTTTTCCCATTATGACAAAAAATCAGCAAACGAGCCGCTACTCAGCTAATTTACACAAATCGATTCATTTGATGGTGCGAGAGACCGAAGCCATGTGGAAATTGGGATTGCGTAAGTTGGTGTACACATGTATGTTGTTGTTATGTGAACGGGCAAAATATTTATACATTTTCAGCCGTTTCGAACTTCTCCCAAATCCTAACGTATTGCAAGTCGAAAGTTTACGATGCCTATGAAAAGCTAACAACGTTAATATCCCGTAACGATAGTATTCGGTTGTCGATCGACAACGTTTTGATCAACATTATGAAACCAATTTTACAGAATTTATCGATTTCGTTCAAACCCGCCCTATCGACCATCACATGGACCTCACAAAATATTGACGATTTTTTTGACGATATTGAATTGTCATTAAATAATTTGGAGGTGTTTTTGAAGAAGACCCGCGACATTTTGAAGCGACAAATTGAGGATGCATTCACGGGAATTGCAGCGTCGAACTTAATTATATTGCCGCCAACGGCAGTCGATCCAGAGGAGCTGCTCGACATGAATTACGATAAGAGGCGGACGGCTGGCGAAAAAATCAATATAAAATCGCAGGCGATCGAAAAGGGTGTCGTCGATTTGATAAACAATTTTGTGAGTGTTATTGAGGTGCCCGATGTCGATAACCAAGGCCGGTATGTATACCAACTACCGTTGGAGGAGCAAAACGAGTCGAATTGGCGCACGGAAGAATTAAAGCCAATCGATAAATTTGATTGGATAAATTTTGAGAAAATCATTCGGCCGATTGCGTTCCCACCGCAAGAAAAACTGCGGGAAAAGTTTTGCTTCCGTGACTATGAAAATTTGTCGTACAATCTGTATCATTTGCATAACGACTGCATGGACTTGTTTACATATTTCAACAGCGTTCTAATAGCGATGCTGTGCGAGTGTACCAAGGAATCGTTGGAAAAGCTGCGTAAACGTGTCAATCTAACAAAGTAAGTAAATTTTGCCGGTTTATCCCACCTATTTGTTACACAAATTATAATATTCATCCCAACAGTATTCATTTCACGAAGCACGATGAAATGCAGCAAATCCCACTGTACAAAACGGTTATGGAAATCGACATTGGTGTGGGGTGTCGCTTAAAACCAACTCTGGATGAAATTCAAAAAGCGTTTCAAGCCATAATCCAGAATGTCGTCGAGACCAGCTATGGTGTCGTGACTTGGGGTAAACAGGCAAAAACAGCCGAACGAATGAAACGAAAAGCAGTGAAAGAGATGTTGATGGAGAAAAATATGTTTCGTATCATTGCCGATCACAAGGAAACTGTACGGGCGGTTCTAGGCTTTTCGGGCGGTCTAACCTTATTGCACGCCGACATCCAACTTATATTGACCGAATTTTATGATCGGTATAGCTATTTGTGGCATGAAACGCGCGACGAACAAATTATCGCCTTTGTCGAATCGAATCCATTGACGGTCGATATTCGTGATCGCCTCATCGAGTACGATTCGATCACCGAACAGCTGTTAAATCTCAACAAATCGATTCAAATTGGGCCGATACTGATATTAATGGAAAAAACAATTGATGTGATTGTTGCCGAATCGCGGATATGGAAGCAAACGTTGGGCATACATTTGAGCGCCAAATCGAAAAAACGTTTGGTTGAGATTTGTGATTTTATCAATGATCAAGAAAAGGTGTTGAATCGTTCGCTACGCGATCTAGACGATGTTCGTCTGGCGATGAATTGTTTGCAAGCGGTTCGCGAAAATTTTATCGAGATTGATCAAGATTTGGTGCTGATGAACGAAATCTATCAAATGTTTTTGAAATTTAATATTTTCATTCCGAAGGAGGATTACGATCGTGTCGATTCGTTGGTCTACAACTACAAGCGAATGTATAATAAATCGAAAGAAATGACACGAATGGTGGCCGAAATGGAGCAACCGCTCCTCACTGAATTGGTCGAAGGTGTTAAGGCGTTTAAAGAGGAAATTCAACAATTTGATGATGAATTTATAACCAAGGGACCGATGATCGAGGGCTTGCCGGCGAAAGAGGCGAGCGATCGTACATTTTTATACCAAAACATGTTCGACGATTTGATGCGAAAATACGAAATCTATGCCAGTGGTGAACGATTATTTGGTCTGCCGGTGACGGAATATCCTGTATTAACGCAACGCAAGAAGGAATTCAATTTGCTGACGAAATTGTATTCGCTGTACACGGTTGTGTTACGAACAGTTGATGGATACTTCGAGAAACCGTGGACCGAGATCGATATTGCCGCGATTACCGAAGAAATTCAAGATTTCCAGATTCGATGTAAAAAATTGCCGAAAGGTATACGAGAATGGCCCGCGTTTATCGATTTGAAAAAGAAAATCGACGATTTTAACGAGACATGTCCGCTACTCGAAGTGATGACGAATAGTGCGGTCAAAGATCGTCATTGGGATAAATTGCAACAAATTTTGGGCGTTAAATTAGAGGTGAACACGTCCCATTGTACATTGGGAATGGTGATGCAAGCACCATTGTTGAAATTCAAAGACGATGTCGAAGATATATGTATCGGAGCAGTTAAGGAACGCGATATCGAATCGAAATTGCGACAAACGATTTCCGATTGGAAGGCGGTCAATTTACAGTTTGCACAATTCAAAACGCGCGGTGAAATGTTGCTCAAGGTTGCCGAAACACTTGAAATCATATCCGCTACCGAGGATAGTCTAATGGTTATGAATTCGCTGGCATCGAATCGATACAATACACCGTTTAAAAAAGAGATTCTCCTGTGGTTGCACAAACTCTCGAGAATATCGGAAATACTCGAACAATGGATAAATGTTCAAAATTTGTGGGTGTACTTGGAAGCTGTGTTTGGTGGGGGCGATATTGCACGTCAACTACCCCAGGAAACCAAAAAGTTTTCGAATATAGATAAGGCCTATGTCCGAATAATGTATCGAGCGCGCGAAAATCCTAATGTAATCGAATGCTGTACGGCCGACGAAACAATGAGCAATATGCTGCCCTATCTCATCGAACAACTCGAGGGATGTCAAAAATCATTGACCGGATATCTAGAAACAAAACGATTGATATTCCCACGATTCTTTTTCGTATCAGATCCGGTGCTACTCGAAATTCTAGGCCAGGCGTCCGATCCGACAACGATTCAGCCACATTTGTTGAGCATTTTCGATGCAATCGCTACGGTCGAATTCGAAGAGAATTCAACCGATAAAATAATTGCAATGAATTCGGCCAATAATGAACAAATCAAAATGGAGGTTCCGGTACGATGCCATGGCGGTGTCGAACTGTGGCTCGGCAAATTGTTGGCCGCCATGAAAGAAACGGTGAAAGGTGTGTGCGCTGCACTTGCTCTTAGTTTGAACGAACCCGATTTTAATTTTATCGCCGAATTTCAACATCATTGTGGCCAAGCGGGTTTGATTGGTTGCCAAATTTTGTGGACGACCGAAGCGGAATACGCGCTACGAAAGTATAAAACGAATAAAGCAATTATGAAGTCGACCAACGATCGTTTTCTTGATCTCCTAAACGGATTCATTGAACTGACAATCAAAGATTTGACGAAGTTGGAGCGGATACGATTCGAAACCATTGTCACAATACATGTGCATCAGCGGGATATATTTGATGATTTGGTGAGAAATCGTATCCGAGTGGCAAGCGATTTTGAGTGGCAGAAGCAGGCGAGATTTTATTTTGACGAGGAGACTGACGATATCACGGTTAAAATTACGGACGTTGATTTTGAATATCAGGACGAGTATTTGGGAGTTACGGAACGTTTAGCTATTACACCGCTAACCGATCGATGTTATATAACATTGGCACAATGTATTGGTATGTCTATGGGTGGGGCACCTGCCGGCCCTGCGGGTACTGGTAAAACCGAGACGACTAAAGATATGGGCAGGGCATTGGGCAAATTGGTGGTGGTTTTCAATTGTTCCGATCAAATGGACTTCCGTGGTTTGGGACGTATTTACAAGGGCTTGGCACAGTCTGGTTCATGGGGCTGTTTTGATGAGTTCAATCGAATTGAACTTCCAGTATTGTCGGTAGCAGCTCAACAAATTTCGTAAGTATATATTGTTTGAAACATACTCAGCCATACTAATACCATATTATCGATTTGCAGGATTGTTCTCACGGCACGGAAACAGAAGCAAAGCTTTTTCATTTTCAGCGATGGCGATCACGTGTCGCTTAATTCTGAATTTGGTCTGTTCATCACAATGAATCCGGGATATGCGGGCCGACAAGAGTTGCCGGAAAATTTGAAAATTCAATTCCGTACCGTTTCGATGATGGTGCCCGATCGACAAATTATCATGCGTGTCAAATTGGCCAGCTGCGGCTTCAAAGACAATATCATATTGGCACGAAAATTCTTTACCTTGTACAAATTGTGCGAGGAACAGCTATCGAAGCAGGTGCATTACGATTTTGGATTACGAAATATTTTATCGGTACTTCGAACGCTTGGCGCACAAAAACGTGCCAATCCCACCGATACGGAAGAGACGATCGTTATGCGGGTGTTACGTGACATGAATGTTTCGAAATTGATTGACGAAGATGAACCGTTGTTTTTGTCGCTGATCGAGGATCTGTTCCCAGGGCTTAAATTGAAAACGTCATCGTATAAAGAGTTACAGAAGGCCATTCAGAATAGTTGTAACGAAATGGGTTTGGTCAATCATCCGGATTGGAATTTAAAAATTATACAGTTGTACGAGACATCGCTCGTGCGGCATGGTCTTATGACGATGGGTCCGACAGGTGCTGGTAAAACCAAATGCATTAATACATTACTAAAGAGTTTCACGGATATGGGGAATCCACATCGCGAGGTGCGTATGAATCCAAAGGCGATTACGGCTCCGCAAATGTTTGGCCGTTTGGATGTGTCGACCAACGATTGGACCGATGGCATATTTTCAACACTTTGGCGTCGAACCAAAGCCGTCAAGCCAAGTGATTTCGTTTGGTTGATTTTGGATGGTCCTGTCGATGCGGTTTGGATTGAAAATTTGAATTCCGTTCTGGATGATAATAAAACGCTTACGCTCGCGAACGGTGATCGTATTGTAATGGCACAAAATTGTAAATTGGTTTTTGAGCCAGATAATGTGGATAATGCATCGCCGGCCACTGTAAGTCGAGTCGGAATGGTGTTTATGAGCTCAAGTGCATTGAAATGGACACCAATTATGATGGCCTGGATGAGAAAACGACAGCCGGACGAAGCTGCCAAATTGACAGATTTTTTCAATAAAATTTATGATGATGTTCATATATTCGTCCAATCGAAGTGTGTCGTTAAAATGAACATTTTGGAAGCATTGTACATTCGCCAGTGTCTGGACATGCTCGAGGGCATGATACCGACCGATAAAACGGTTAGTACAAGAATGTTGGAACGAATATTCCTCTTTTGTCTTATGTGGTCGTTGGGTTGTGTGCTCGAACAAGAGGAACGTGCCAAAATCGAAGATTTTATGTTGAAGCATCCGTCGAAAATGAGATGGCCCAAATTGGCTACACCCGAAGAATCAATTTTCGAGTATGCTGTTAATCAACAAACTGGTGATTGGCAACATTGGAATAGTCGCATAGAGGAGTTTGTATATCCAACAACTTCGGTGCCAGAATATTCGAATATTCTGGTACCAAATGTAGATAATGTACGAACGGCTTTCCTAATCGAAAATATATCGAAACAAAACAAAGCGGTCCTCTTGATCGGGGAACAGGGAACCGCCAAAACGGTTATGATCAAAGGCTATATGTCGACATACGATCCAGAAGTTCGTTTATCCAAATCTTTGAACTTTTCATCGGCCACAACACCAAACATGTTCCAACGGATAATCGAAGGCTACATTGAAAAACGTGTCGGCTTAACATTTGGGCCGCCAAATCAAAGATCGATGACCGTATTTATAGATGACATCAATATGCCCGTTATCAATGAATGGGGTGACCAAATCACGAACGAAATTGTACGACAACTAATGGAAATGGGTGGTTTCTATTCGTTGGAACGACCCGGTGATTTTATGACGATCGTAGATCTTGAACTGATCGCTGCTATGATACATCCTGGTGGTGGCCGAAACGATATACCGCATCGATTAAAACGACAATTTTCCGTATTCAATTGTACACTACCATCGAGCACGTCGATGGATAAAATATTCCGTGTGATTGGCGAAGGTTATTTTTGTATTGAACGATTTGGTGCCGATATTGTTGAATTTGTACCAAACTTGATTCCATTAACGCGCATATTGTGGCAACAAACTAAAAACAAAATGTTGCCCACACCTGCCAAATTCCATTACATTTTCAATCTGCGTGATTTGTCTCGAATATGGCAAGGAATACTAACGATTCAACGGGCCGAGTGTAAATCGGTTGTCGATGTATTGAAATTATGGCGGCACGAGTGTATCCGAGTGATAGCCGATCGCTTTACGAATGTCGAAGATAAAACTTGGTTCTTGGATCGAATTGATAAAATTGCCGAGTTCGAATTGGGCAAATACTACGACTTTTACAACAACGATGAAACGTATTTTGTAGATTTTTTGCGCGAACCGCTCGATCCAACCGGCGAGGAGGGTGAGGAAATTTCATTGGATGCACCCAAAGTTTACGAAGAGTATCCAAGTGAAGATTATGTAAAAGAAAAGGTGATTACGTTTATGAATCAGTTGAACGATCAAATCCGTGGTGCTAATCTCGATTTGGTGTTCTTCCACGACGCTCTCGTTCATTTGATGATCATATCTCGGATTGTGCGCACTCCAAGAGGTAACGCGCTGTTGGTCGGCGTTGGTGGTTCGGGTAAACGAAGTTTAACCAAATTGGCATCGTTTATAGCGAACTACAAGTATCACATGATCACTTTGACACGATCGTATAATGTGACGAATTTAATGGACGATCTGAAATTTTTGTATGTGACGGCCGGATTTCATGGCCAAGGAATTTCATTCATATTTACCGACAATGATATCAAGGACGAATCGTTTTTAGAGTTTTTAAATAATGTATTGAGTTCGGGTGAGGTGGCCAATCTATTTGCCAAAGATGAAATGGGTAGGTGTTTCGTTTTTTACCAAACGAAGTGTTCAAAAATTAATCACTTCTTGCATTCAACAGACGATATGTGTAACGAGCTTATACCGGTGATGAAGAAAGAATCTCCAAAACGGATCCCGACCCTCGACAATTTATACGACTACTTCATCTCGAGAGCAAGGAAAAACTTGCATGTGGTTTTGTGTTTTTCGCCGGTACGTTGGTTATCTCGTATGAGGGCCTGCACAACCCTTTGTTAATGTTTTCGATTTAATATTTCAGATTGGTGAAAAATTTCGGACGCGTGCTTTAAAATTCCCTGGCCTCATTTCTGGATGCACAGTCGATTGGTTCCAGCCTTGGCCACAGGATGCTCGAATTGCTGTATCTCGCCACATTCTAATACCGTTCGAAATTGTTTGTTCGGACGCCGTGAAAGATAACGTTATTCAAATGATTAGTTTTATTCACAATAATGTGTCGGAAAATTGTGACGTGTATCACGACAAATTTCGGCGTCAAATTTTTGTCACGCCCAAATCACTTTTGTCCTTTTTGGATACGTACAAATTGCTGTATGTCGATATAAAAGCGAAAATTCAAGAGATGGCGAAACGTATGTCAACCGGTTTGCATAAGCTTATCGAAGCAGCTGAATCGGTAGAAATATTGAAAGTGGAATTGGAGGAGACGAACAAAAAAATTGTGGTGGCAACGCAAGAGGCGGACGTTGTATTGAAGGAAGTATCTGAAGTGGCAGCTGCGGCTGAAATTGTCAAATTGGATGTAGCCGATGTGAAGGGTAAAGCCGAGATTTTGGTTGAACAAATTTCCGATTTCAAAGCAGAAGCAGAAACAAAATTAGAACTGGCCAAACCAGCATTAGAGGAGGCCGAAGCTGCACTACGGACGGTTAAGTCGGCCGATATTGCAACGGTTCGAAAATTGGGAAAACCGCCACATTTGATTACGGTTATTATGGACGCCGTTTTGATTCTGTTCCAACGAAAATTGGAGCCAGTTAAGCCCGATCTAGAGAAAAGGTTTTTGGTTACCTCGTGGGGCGAATCACTTAAAATGATGTCGGATATTCGTTTTTTACCTAAGATTATCGATTTCCCGAAGGATTTGATTAATGCGGAAATTGTTGATTTATTGCAAGCATATTTTGATTTTCCCTTGTTTACGTATGATGCGGCCAAACTTGCTAGCGGCAGTGTGGCTGGTTTACTTTTGTGGACGTTTGCGATGGCTAAATATTATTCGGTGAACAAAGATGTGCTACCGCTTAAGGCCAATTTAGCGAAGCAAGAACAAAAATTTGCTAAAGCTTCGATAAAACTTAAGGCAGCCGCCGATTTGCTCGAAGCTAAAGAAAAGGAATTGGCCGAAGCCGAGGCTACATTGAAAACGGCCGATGATAAAAAGCAAGTAGTGTTGAACGAGGCGAAATTGTGCCAAGACAAGATGGATGCAGCTGCCGCTCTTATTAATGGCCTAGCCGGCGAACGTGTGCGATGGACGGAACAATTGGCCCAATTCAAAAGTGAAACGGAACGTCTTGTGGGCGATGTTCTCTATTTAACCGCATTTTTGTCGTACGTCGGTCCATTCAATCAAGAATTCCGCTTGCAGTTCCAAAAAACTTGGCTGCAAGAAATCATCGATCGTCGAATACCCGTGTCGACGAACATTAACTTTATTGAAAGTTTAACGGATGCGGCTCAAATTGGTGAATGGAATTTACAAGGACTACCAACGGACGAGCTATCGATTCAAAATGGTATAATTGTAACGAAATCGTCACGTTTTCCGTTGCTTATCGATCCTCAGACGCAGGGAAAGGCTTGGATTAAAACAAAGGAAAAGGAGAATAATTTCACTGTCACCCAATTGACTCATCGCTATTTCCGTAATCATATCGAAGATTCAGTTTCTATGGGCTATGCGGTCCTAATCGAAGATGTTGGTGAAGAATTAGATCCAGCCTTGGACGATTTACTCGAGAAAAATCTTATTAAGAGTGGAACGAGTTACAAAGTAAAAATTGGCGACAAAGAGGTCGATTGGAACGATCAGTTCCGTCTTTATATAACGACCAAATTACCGAATCCATTATATACGCCTGAAATATCGGCACGAACATCCATCATTGATTTTACTGTAACAATGCAAGGTTTAGAGGATCAACTGTTGGGCCGTGTCATCCTAATGGAAAAAAAAGAATTGGAGGAGGAAAGGACCCAACTTCTACGAGACATCACATCGAATCGTCGAAAAATGAAAGAGTTGGAAGCTAATTTGCTGCACAAACTATCAACGACCCAAGGAAGTCTTCTCGACGACGTCACCGTCATTGTTGTGTTGAACACGTCGAAAACGACTTCGACTGAAGTAAGCGAAAAATTGATAATCGCCAAAGATACGGAAATCAAAATAAATTTGGCCCGTGAAGAATTTCGACCGGTTGCCACACGGGGTAGCGTATTATATTTTCTTGTATCATCGATGGCCATGGTCAACAATATGTATCAAACGTCGTTGGCACAATTTCTCGAACGTTTTGATTTATCATTGCTGCACTCTGAGAAGAGCCACATCGTTTCGAGGCGGTTGGTCTATATTATCGAATACTTAACTTTTGAAATATTTAAGTATATTTCGCGGGGCCTCTTCGAAAGCCATAAATACTTGTTTGCACTTTTAATGGCGCTCAATATTGATTTGCAGAAGCATAATATAACGTACGAAGAATTTCAGAATTTCATTAAAGGTGGGGCCGCCCTTAACATTAACGAGTGCACACCAAAACCATTTAAATGGATTACCGATGTGATGTGGCTAAATTTGGTTCAATTATCGACGATGAGAACTTTTTCGCACATATTGACGCAAATTTCGAATAACGAGCGACAGTGGAAGGTGTGGTTTGAAAAAGATCGGCCCGAAGAGGAAACCATCCCAGACGGATACAATACGTTGGATGTGTTTAGGAAATTGCTTTTGATACGATCAATTTGCGCCGATCGTACCATTTCCCAGTCGCGAAAATATATTGCCAATTCGCTTGGTGAACGTTTCGCCGTTCCGGTTATACTTAATTATGATGCGATGCTTGAAGAAAGCCACTGTTTAACGCCGCTCGTATGTTTCTTATCGATGGGCAGCGATCCGACTGTCAATGTAGAAATGTTGGCTAAAAAGAACGAAGTTAAAGTTCGTGCTATATCGATGGGTCAAGGCCAAGAAGTGCACAGTCGTGTATTAATTTCACAATCGTTGGAAGAGGGAAATTGGGTTCTACTCCAGAACTGTCATTTAGGCCTGGAATATATGCTTGAGTTGGTGACTTTGATTCAAACACTCGAGAGTGCGGAAAAACCGATTATAGAAACATTCCGAATATGGATAACAACCGAAGAACATCCCAAATTCCCGATTACGCTGTTACAAGTCTCGATCAAATATACAAACGAACCACCGGCTGGAGTTAGAGCGGGATTGAAACGAACCTATGGCAATATGTCACAGGACATGCTCGACTATAGTGAAAGTCCATTTTACCTACCGCTTATTTATGCCGTTTCGTTTTTGCATACGATTGTGCAGGAGAGGCGGAAATTTGGCCCACTCGGTTGGAATATACCGTACGAGTTTAATTCGGCCGATTGGCTAGCGAGCTGTATGTTTATGCAAAATCATTTAGATGAAATGGACCTAAAATCGGGAATCAGTTGGAGCACAGTTCGTTATATGATTGGAGAGGTTCAATATGGTGGCCGGGTGACGGATGATTTTGATAAAATTTTATTGAATACGTTCGCTCGCGCATACTTTTCGGATCGCATGTTTTCCGATGACTTTTTGTTTTTCTGGGGCTATAAAATCTATCGCTTCAAAACGATTAACGAATATTTGGATACGATCGAACAGATGAATAGTATTGATCCACCCCAAGTCTACGGACTACATTCGAATGCTGACATAACATACCAAAGTAATACGACCCAATCGATGCTCGATACTATATTGTCGATTCAGCCGCGACAATCATCAATCGGGGGAGGTGAAACGCGCGAAACTATTGTGGCCCGATTGGCGCGCGAAATGCTAGAAAAGGTACCACGAGAATATGATCCGTTTGAAGTTATGGAACGATTGCGCGAAATGGGCCAGTTCAGCCCAATGAATATATTTTTACGGCAGGAGATTGATCGGATGCAAAAAATTATATATTTAGTTCGGCGAACGCTAAACGATTTATTGCTCGCAATCGAAGGTACCATAATTATGAATGAACAGCTGCGTGATGCACTCGACTGTCTATTCGATGCTCGCATACCTGTATTTTGGAAGAAAAGCAGTTGGTTGTCGTCGTCATTGGGTTTTTGGTTTTCCGAATTTCTCGATCGTAATCAACAGCTGTCGACATGGATATTTACAGGCCGTCCGGTCACATTTTGGATGTCAGGCTTTTTCAATCCACAAGGTTTTATAACCGCCATGAAACAAGAAGTAACACGGGCACACAAAGGATGGGCACTCGATCAAGTAAGTCTTAGCAACGATGTGCTTAAAGTGTTGAATGATGATTGCAAAAAACCACCAAAAGATGGCGTATTTGTGTACGGACTATTTATCGATGGTGCCGGTTGGGATCGCAAAAATTGTCGCTTAATCGAAGCGACCAACAAAATACTGTACACAATGATGCCTGTGGTTTGGATATACGCAATCAATTCGACGGCAGCTAAAGATTCCTCACTTTATTTGTGTCCGGTGTACAAAAAGAAAAATCGAACCGACTTGAATTATATTACACCACTGTGGCTAAAATCGCTTAAGCCGCCAGACCATTGGATATTGCGCGGTGTCGCACTGCTTTGCGACATTAAATAGAAAAAAAATATATTTTTGATTTTGATTTTTTTGACATGTTTCGCACAATAAAACGATTGCAAACGATCACATATCACTGGCATATGACTTTTATTATAAACTCAACTGATATTTGATAACAGCACGACTGTACAAACACTTATATACAGTCCGATTATCAAGCATAATTTTAACAGCTACCAATACTGTTCTGGTACTGTGGTACATCGAGTGTATCGCGGCATATGAACGAGTATTTTGTTGAGCACGTCATGTCGTTCCATTCGAGAGTATTCGGTATAAAATGAAGGCAATTTTCACGTTCTCCCGAAGAATCTGCGTAATTATCCGGTTGACCACTACGCCAATGTGAAAACTCTATTGGTATTCCAGTTTTTAACCAGTAAAACCGAGATTCGTCACCGAGATCTGAACCACTCGTCCAATAATTTTCTATTGCCGTGTTGTTAGTCTGCTTTTCGAATTCACTTACTACTCGTTTAACACGTCGAAATTCTTCCTCGGTACGGATATCGAGGAAATTCATCCCAAGTAGTTCACAATATTGATTAGCCTTGAACCAATTCCGCTGTGCCAGAAAACGATTACAAATAATTATTCGAAACAAATATTAAAATTAGTAAAAAGTCATTTACCTTTATCGGGGTGCTCACATAGTACGTTCGCCCATCGATTTTAATGTAATGGGCCGAACAATACACAACGAGTGGTAACAGTATGAAAATTATCTTGCAACCAAACATTTTAACGTTTTTACTACAATAAGTGGTTTAAGCATTCCGATGGTTATTTATATGCAAAATATCGGAAGTCAAGACGATTTAAAATCGACTTTTTGCGAATAAAATGGGTGGTTGCGACGATATGAAGTTCCAAAAATAAAATCGTTATCAGCAGTCAAATATGCGGAGAATAGAAATCGAATGTTGCGTACTGATATGACCAAATAAAACGATATTTTGACCATGCAATTCGAAACGGACATATCTAACTCGTCGCTATTCAGGGCATGGATGGAAACCGCAGTGTAAACATCGATGCGGTTATCAACTTTTCCACTAGTGTCAGAAGCTGTAATTGCATATCCTCAAAAACCCATAGAATACCACCATAGTATCCAGATTTTGTCGCAGAAGGCGTGTTTGACGACGGCCTTATCACATGTATGTAAGAGTATCGGCTGGAACTCATAGCGCTCCAAGAAACTCGATGGTCTAAAAGTGGAAACCATGTATCCCAAGGCTATACGTCACCTTGGTGACTTCAATGCTAGAGCTGGCAGAAATTAGACCAACTTATGTAATAATATAGGTCAGTACTCCCGACACGAAACTACGATCGAAAATGGGGAAAGAATGATGTACTTTGTGATCGCTCATGATCTCAAAGTGGCAAGTACATTCTTTCCTTATAAAAATTTCCATTTGGAAATATGGACACATCCACGAAAAACCATGTGTTTATTTCTGAAAATTGACCATGTACTTATTTCTAAAGGCCGGGCTTGGGTTGTCAAAGACGTGAGATCTTATCGGTCGTCAACAAAGTTTGTAGGCAGTGACCATTATATATGGTCATTGCAAAGCTACGATGGAAATTTTCGGCTCAACGCGATTCTCCTGTGAAGGTCTGATAAATGAAGAACCGCAACGAAAATATCAAGATCTTGTCAGCAACATCATTTTGCGATTTAATTGCCACAGACCTTTTGAATGCCAATTCCACATTTGAATGCCAAAATTCAATGAGCAGTCATTTTCTGGATCTGTATCGTGGACATCTATTTCAGCATTGAAATGTGCAGACGGTGCTTTGGTGGTCGATCCATATTTGTAGATCGACTTACTGATAAACGTCTTCATTTTGAACTCGACCTTAGTTGTCTAGTTACGACTCCGTCAATTCCGTATTGTGGTTTCAAAATAAATCCTGTCAACATCTTGGAGGAAATTCTCTTCTGGAACCTGAACGCAATATTCTATACAAGGTCTAATAAAGGTTTTATATATCTGGAGTACCTGATGCGATCTAAACAACCATCTGGATCTATTGAGGGACCTGAGTTTATGTGAAGCTGATTTGGCCAATGCGATACCAAGCAGACGAATTGAGTCACAACCCACGAGAACATGGCCTTTTACCACCAAAGGTATTCGTTGTGACTTCTTTTACGCGAGAACGTGCGCGAAGTGACAACTTCCAGCTGTTTATCGTTTAACTCGACCTCGAATAAAATAGATGAATGCAATGTTGCATCATCAGCAAAACTGTGGATAGGGTTCACTGTGCTATCCAACAAGTCATTAATGTATAACAAAAACAAAGTTGGTGACAAAACTGATCCCTGAGGGACTCCGGCATTTGAGGAGTGTGTCGTTGATGATCTCCCATTTAGCACAACGTTGATCTTACGATCTTTGAGAAAACTTTTTAAGAAAACTCAAAAGCCTTAGATATATCCAAAGCGATTGCAAAGGCTTCTCCGTGGTACTCAAGAGCGAGATTCCATTTGTTTACAACATACATCAAAAGATCGGTTGTGGAGCGGCTTTCGCGGAAGCCATATTGTTTATCTGAAATTATTTTAGATAATCCACCAGTTGTTGGTTAATGCATTTTTCAAAAACTTTAGCCACGGCTGCAAAAATTGATATTGGCCGATAGTTTGAGGGGTCAGTTTTATAACAACCACGTTTCAGAACCGGTTGCACTATCGCACTCTTCCAGGCGTTCGGGTATTTACCTTGCTTATAAAAAAGGAGAAAAATTTTAGTTAATATTGGAGCCAAGTCACTGGCAAACCCCTTCAATATTCGAACAGGAATTCCGTCAGGTCTGGTGGCCTTATTTATGTCCATTTTCTCCGAGATGTTGAGAGGATCCATTTTGGAACCACAATAGAATTGACGGAGGCGTAACTCCATCGAGGACAACTAAGGTCGAGTTCGAAGTGAAGAGTCGGATATGGATCTACCACCAAAGCACCGTCTGCACATTTTAATGCTGAAATAGATGTTTTTAGCACAGATTTTTTTACAGATGTTACGTGTGGCCTATTTAATGCGAATCCCTCATATCGTTTGTGAAAGTACGGCGATTCGGTCACGTTCTGTGTGACGATCGGGAGCGAATAGTACAGTGATTTTTAAAGCGAGTGCCATCTTTAAAAAAGTCGAAGAGGCCGCTGTAAGCTTCGATGCCTCCACGACGTAAAGCGCAATCTAACATCTTCTAATTGTTTACAACAGTTTTGACACAGCACAGACCAAAATTTGGCTTTAAAACCCGTTAAAAAAATTGTCCTTAGCACTGTTTCGTATTTCTCATCTACAACGTTGTTGGTATTTGAAATCTGGCGTTTCGGAATTTTACTGTCGTATACAACTTTTATGGATTAGCCTGCGGCATTGAACGATGGACCAAATGATATTCGATCCTTAAGCGGGAATTTGAACAAACTATTAATTCGGAGAGGCACTATGGGAACGTAAACGATTATCTTACCGTCGTAACTAGTTGATTCAAATACTTCTACGAAAGCTTATAGTTCATAAACTAAACTACAAAAGCCAATAATGCCTGTCAGGTATTTGTCCACAAACTCGCGAACCATCCTACACTCAATAGTTCCCATACATTGATATTATTGATATGAAGCTTGTATACATCGCAATATATTGTCTCGTGCACATTCAGTAATCTCCATCAGTGGTCTGTCTAATAAAAGGAATTCTGGCGTCCACATCAATACAAATGCATATCGAGTAGAGTATTAATAACAGCACAGAATAGTACAGGGTGGGGCACAAGTCCCGATATGGTTGGAATTTGGAAAATTATATCGGCTAAATCGTGACCGCGATTAACTATGCAACTTTCGGCTCCTGTTAAGGCATTTTTCATTACGTCCTGCAACATCTCAGTCTGCATTAATTCAATTTCGTGACGAATATTGTCTTTAAGATGTTGAATCGTTTGGCGCTTATTCACATAAACTTTTGATTTTAAAAAATCCCATAAGAAAAAGTCTGGTGCTGTTAAATCCGGAGATTTGGCTGGCCATGTTAAATCGCCATTTTGCGAAATTTCTCTTCGTGGAAAAAACCTCATTCAATAATTGACTTTTTGAACGGGCTGTGTGTGCTGTGGCCCCATCTTGCTGTAACCACATGTTCTCTAGTCCTTGCTCTTCCATTTCAGGCACCAGAAAATTTCGAATCATGTCTTGGTACCGTTCGGCAGTAACAGCACCTTCAACACCTTGGTGATTTTCAAAAAAATGGGGATCAATGATGTTTCCAGCATCAATACCACACCATATAGTTGTTTTAAGTGGATGCAATGATGTTTGATGAATTAATTGAGGATTCTGTGTTCCCCAAAACTGACTGTTCTGTTTATTGACGTGGCCACTGAGGTGAAAATGGGCTTCATCGCTCATTATCAATTTAGACGAAAAATCTTCAATTTCACCAGACAGCCTTAGGATTGCATTACTGTACTCAACTCGTTGATCAGGATTATTTGGTAGAAATTTTTGGACTAATTGAATTTTGTATACGGGAACATTTTCAAATTAGTTTTCAAAATTCGCCACATTGATGTTTCTGGAGACTCTGCAACACTATCGCGCACCACAGCCACATTTTCAGCGTTATACAAGACGTCCGTTGTCTTCCAGAACGAGGTCTGTATGCTGTCGTACCATACTGTCGAAAATTTGCAAGTAAACGATAAATTGTGGTTTTGTTAGGCACTGGACGATTAAGATATTTTTGACGCAATTTCCGCTGAGTTAATTACAAAAAAATTGGGGCGTCTACACAACACAATGGTTAAAGCGAAACTGAGCTAAACGTCACATAACCAAGATGGCGCTCAATGAAAATGGTAGCGGGACTTTTGCCCCACCCTGTACAAGCATTGAAGTCTCATTGTGATTTACTGCTTAATCTTACTTGCTCATCATCGTATATTTATCCTACACTAATAATTAGAATTGCTTCAGTAGCAGTAAATCATCAAGATTCTTAAACTGTCAAATTCAATCAACGATTATTGGCCATCAAAAACAAAATATCAACGTTGATCCAAAGTATTCTGTCTGTTTATCTCTTTGCAGTGTTTTTCGGTGCTCAAGGCTCTCCCAACTCTTTCGCGGTTCGCTTATTACGTCCTACTTGTCTAGACAAACCGAGGACAGCCGTAAAGGTCCGACTTGCACATTGTATAGCTCCCTCCATGCCAGCCTATACACTGACATGGAAGATGGGTTGGCCCATGGAATCTGCACTCCAACAGGGGGTCATAGATGTGTTCATTTTTTTTTATTCACACCACCGATTATAAGCAGATGGTGAAGAATCCCTTTCGCATCCTGCTCGCCATTTGGTCGGTATTAATTAATGTGTTCGTTGATTTTTATTCGGGAGGGCAACGGGAAGTTATTTATCTTTACCACTTACAACTCGTGAGAAAACGTTTGTATTAAAATATTTGGTGCTTTGAGACATCTAAGGCTATCACGCATTCTACCTCACAAGTCAGGTGGATTTCCCCAGAGTTTGAATTCCTCAAGGTCCAAAGACATGTACGATGGCATCCAACGATTTCAAATAAAATAATGTGGCAGCATCTTAAAAACGCTAAAAGATTATGACTTGGCGAAATCATCAAATGATGATCAGATGGCTTAAAGCCAAGTGTTAATGATAAATGCAAATAGTCCGAAGCAAAGCCACACTTGTTTGGAGATCAGATGATGTTGGTTGATATATAGAATCGATTTTAGTCGACGATCAGCATCTCATATATACAATCACAATAGTATTAATTGGAGTTGGGAACAGTAGCCAAGTGTGGCTCATTGATGCGTCTGGAAATCCGAAGAAATACTGTTTTACTTTGATTTCCTGGAAAATTTGGAACCAGAAGGAAGATCTTCTGACAGTTGTGTCATCTGGAATTGCGATCAGTCTGGAAGTTTACGGTTTATTATGATCTGGGGAAAAAAGACTCCACAACTTAGTGGGCAACGTAAAACCAGTTTATTTATACTTGAAACAGGAGATCTTTAAAAAAATAAGAAGGGGAGCCTTCAATAGAACTGAGATCATTGGAGAGTCAAACGACTGGAAATCTTACAAAGAAAACTTAAAGAAAACAAACAACAGTAAATGAAGAGCCAACGGTTCTGTTATAATATGGAGGGAGTTTCCGAGGCTTCGCGCCACAGGAAAGTACAATTCAAAACTCCAACCCGATCTTGCTATTTAATTAGACCGATTGGCTCATGGACGACATCAAGTGGCAATCTCTAGAACTTCTAATGTAAACTTATTTTCCGGAAAGAACGAAGGTACACAGAGGACTCAGCACCACAAATCACTCGGAAAACACAGGATCTTATGGGCGATAAGAAACTTTAAGGTATATAAATCAGCCGGTCCAGCATATTCCTAGGAAATAGAAGTCAGTGTGATCTTCATTCCGTGAGTGAGGAACAGTTCACATGAGTACAGTAATTGGGGGTTATCTCACGATATATACTGTAAGGGTAGATCGGAAACTACCATCAATACCATGGTGCGTATGATAGAGAAACCATAAGAAATATACTTTAGCAACCTACATTGACATTGAGGAACTCGTCAATTGAGGAACTCGACAACGTCTCTTCCTCCTCCTCGTCCATACAGCTCCTGCAAAAGTAATTTACTTCTATAGTCCTAGTCTCCTCGCATGTTCTCCAAGTAGGCAGTATCCTGTGAGTATCCCCACGATCGTGTTTAGTTCACGTCTTCGTAGCGAGATTAGTGTCTTTGAACGTTTCAAGTCCAGCTTTGACCAGACTTGCCTTACTACACTACATGAGAGGGTGTTTGGCCACCTATCATTCGCTTAGGCTACTGCCTCCTTTTTAAGCAAAGTCTTGAGTGCCTTAATGGATTTCCACTACTTTCCGGTAGCAGTTGAAAAGTTGTACCATGCCACACTAGTTTGTCTATCCTGCAGTTTCCTATGACGTCCGTGTGGCCGAGGACCCAGACTATCTGACATCAGATAAACAGAGTCCAGCGATTTGATTGCCGGCTGAATGTCCTCATAAATTGCGATATCAGTCGAGGATACCACATTTTGTCTCAACCAGTTCAAGACCTCCTCAATCGCTATCACCTCTGCTTGGAGCCATCCGTAGAGAACTGCATTGCTTTCGTTTCCGCAGCCGTTCCTTCAAGAATTCCTTGAGAGGCAGGTAGTTCGGAACCTTTTCTCGAAGCATAAAGTCGGTGTAACATAGTCTAGATTCACTAGTTCATTCCTCAGCGTCGAGTGTCATGTCTGTAGACATTTCCAAAGAGACATGGCTGATAGTCGAGTGACCGCGTCGCCATCTGCTTACCATGAATGTCCACAGGGAGAAGCTGAAACATAACCTCCAAGGCACTTGTAGGTGTCCTCATCGCCTCGCTTATAAGCATGTAGGCCGTTCTTTGCACCTCCTCGATCCTTTTTATGTACCTTTCTTTATCAAGAGCTGGCCACCACACGCTCACCCCAAACAAATAAGTATAGGTCTTACTACGGAAATGAAAAGCCAGTGTACCAGCTCCGGCTTCAGGCCCCATCTCTTTCCGTTGGCGTTTCTAGACGAGAACATGGTAATATTAGCCTTGTTTACTCTTTCCAAAATGTTGGGCTTCTAATTAAGCTAATTGACCAAGATTACGCCTAGAAATCTTGCCTTGTCAGTAAATTCTAGTCTCTTTGCCATTTAAGAGAGGTGTATTTTATATTTAGGAGACAGGATACATCTCAGCGGGGTTCCCTTAGTCACCCGCCTCCTGAAGGTGGATTCTCCCAGCTTCGAGTTAACCATCCTACACCCAAGCATGTGATTGATTAACCCACTTACAGGGTAATCCATCCCTAGGAAAGACAATCCCTCCAGAATTGCCTCCGTGTTTACATTAAAGGTACCCTCAATATCAAGGAACACTACCATACAAAACTCTTGCGAGAATATTGATTTCTCAATTGTACTTACTAGGGCTGCAGAGCTGTGTTCACAGATTTCGCTTTACAGTAAGCAAGCTGAGTCTGGGCCTAGTCACTAGGCTTTATTTTTGAGCGTATTTAGTTATCCATCAGCCTTTACAAGTTTTTCAATAGAAAGAATGATAGTATTGGTCTTAAGTATTTGGGTAGCCAGGTGAGCATTTACCCGCTTTCGGAATAAAGATCACTCTGACCTCTATCCACTACCGCGGAATACAGACCAGTTTTAAACACCCTTTGAAGATTACTTACAGCCAGAATAAAATAATCGTCCAGCCGATTTATAGGATGTTCCATAGTAAGAAGAAAGGTATTTAGCAAGGTGGCGTGCTATCATCTCTACTCTGGTATAATGTAATTAATGAATTGCTGTTGAATATGGAAATGACAGACTATGTAGCTTTAGTTGCCTAAGGTGGAGACTTTTTATGAAATGGGCTGGTAGGTGTGGTAAATATGTACAGTGTTTCGTCATATCATCCTGTAACATGAAGTAATTGTTATGAAATTTGGATTCTATCATTACTGGATTCGAAATTAATTATATGATGTGTTAGTTAGATTGAGTATTGATATTGCGGATTGTGAACAAAATATCGTTTTACTTGGTCATATCAGTACGCACCATTCGATTTCTATTCTCTGCAAATTTGAATGTTGATAACGATTTTATTTTTGGAACTACATATCGTTGCAACCACCCATTTTGATTATTTGCCAAAATTTTAAATAGTCTTGTTCCGAATAATTATTGGCAATCGTTGTTTGGCACAGCGGAATTGGTTCAAGGCAAATCGATTTTGTGAACTACTTGGGATGAATCTACTTGATATCCGAACCGAGGAAGAATTTCGTCGTGTTAACGAGTAGAGCTCGAAAAGCAGACTAACTTTACGGAAATAGTTAATTATTGACTGGTTCAGATTTTAGTGACGAAACTCGGTTTTACTGGTTAAACACGGGAATACCAATAGCTTCTTCGGGAGAATATGCCTGTAATTTGGACCACATACTCTCGAATGGACGACATGACGTGCTCAACAAAATACTGGATCGTATGCCGCGATACATCGCAGTACAAGAACAATATTGCAAGTTGTCAAATGTTATGATTACTATAAGTCGAATGTATTGGTGAAGTGGTGCGATTATTAAGAAAATTTGTTGTTATCTTAAGTTTATTTCCGGGACTACATCGTATATAAATACCAAACCCAAACTATAACATTAAGTCAGTTAACTCAACATCATGTTGCAAGTAAAATTATTAATTGTCGTTGCATCGTTTTGGCTAATGGCCAACGCCGGCGAATACATCACAATCGACGGAATGAAGTATTACGTCAGCCACCCTATAACGGTAGGTCAAATCTTAAGTACTCCTATATTTTTTTTAAATAATTAATTTTTATTATTTAATTCCTGATATCAAGCGTAACTGGTTCAAGTCAAATCAATTTTGTGCAACACTTGGATTGTATCTGGTCGATATTCGTACAGAACTGGAATTTAACCGTTTCAGTGCTGTGGTAAATCAATACAATTCGATACGGAATGGTACCGACGAAATTTTCTATTGGACTAGTGGCACGGATAAGGGTGGAGAAGGTGATTTTTATTGGTTTGGAACCGGCCAGCAAGTACACTTTTCACAATGGCGTGATACTCAACCAGATAATTATCAAAATCTTGTTACTAATGAAACTGATGACTGCCTTGTGGTGAAAGGTTCGACTTTAGAGTGGGAGGATGAGTATTGTACAAATACGTATTCATTTATTTGTCGTGATTCGATCGATGTTCCGCAGTACTCTAAAGCCGGGTGCTCATCGTACTCGAACGATATGTAGTTCTATAATTATATAATACCAATAATATGTTATATCTAGTAAATAAAATCTGTACAGATCTAAATATCTATCAGCCTTTATTTTTTATATGTCTTAAATCACTAAGAGTTGTACATTAAACAAATACACCGTAAATAGTACCAAACGTCCTGACCAACAACGTCGAGACATTACAATGACGTCTGTTAATATTAATTTCATATCATTGACGATTTAGCCTGAACACTTATTGAGACGAATAAGCCAATCTGTCATGCAAAGTAATCACCGAGAGAACTATCATAAGCGATGCTGTTCTTCTTGATAGCATTATGTCCTTATCCGAATGCAGCTATAGCTCCAAAGTTAAACGTCCGTGAAAAATGAAGAAGAACCATAGCAATTTGGCCAGCTTCAATTTTTAACGAAAACTAAGAAAAATCTCATTTATACGACCCTCAACCAAAATTAACGAGTCTGTGGGTCTAAGTGCTAAACTTTGGTAGATTACGAGTACGAGGTATTGCTTCAAACAATTGAGAGAAAAAAGATGCGTGTAATATATGGCCTAGAATGCTACGTTGATGACATATACTGAGATTTTCTGTTTGGAATCTTTCTTCATCTTTCAGTTGGCGAAGAGGTTTCTGTGATTGTTTATTAGAGTGATCGAGACCGATGGAGTCAATGATTTCCAGGAATGTTGGTTTTATCGGTTAAAGCACACATATGAGTTTGACTTTAACCGTGACTCAACGTATCATATAGGAAATTTAGAAATAAACAAATTATAATATGCGTTCATTCAACAATCTTTAATCGGTATTCGTATGAAAGACATGCTTCAGTTAAAATAAGTTCAATCAAGTACAAGATAGTTGGTGTTAAAGATGTAGTTCTTAGAGTGCCCAGGTGAATCCAAGTTTTATTGTTTTAAACGATATATAAATTCAAGCAAGACCCGAAGAGCTGGATGCCTATACACACCAAAATTCGGTTTAAGTCCCTCATAACAATGCCTGAGGCGATACGGAAATCCTCAACAAATGGAGGAACCAAACAATATTTGACGAGAATATTGTGGCACAAAAATATATTACAATTAAAAGAACAGCTTATGATAATAGTTTAACTGGAGTATAATCTTTCCTAAGAGAGAAAGGGTTGGCCAGGTCAACTACACACATAAAAGAAACACGGCGTCTGCGAAGCGGTTATTTACTAGTGTTAACCAGCAAAGAAGAGGTTCTAATGAAAGCAGCCAAAGTGGCTGTGATCACTATTTTTGTAGAAGAGCACAGAGATGTAATATAATCAAAATAATCCACAGTGATGCATTTGAAGCAGCATGTAGCTAAATCATCTAATCTAATGAATTAAGAGCGATATGCTATACGAAACTATTTCGCCAATACTTGTTAGTGGGACATGAGAGCGGGAAAGTAATACGTTCAAAATAGTTGGTTACTTTGGGAGTGTAATATTGCCACAAATCAAAATTCTTTTTCCCCCAGTCACTCAGGCTCATTATAAGATCCCTTCCCAGATGAACACTCTCAGTCCCAATATTTATTTGTTCCTCTAGTGTTGTCCAAGATATCTAGTATCCTAAAAATCGTCAGTTGATCCTCAAATAGAAATTGTGATCCAATACAGTTATGGGAAGAGTATATGAAGAACACGAGCACAAAAAGTGCTCAACAGTTTCTGCGTCTATCATAAATTATTAAATTAGCTATAACTAACCTTTATGTTCTAACAAATGGTGATTTCTAACTTTGACTTCAATGCCATCGTTGCCAAAACAATTTTAGCATTTGGATTTCAGTGATTGAATGAGACAATTTCGAGCTGTCCTGAACGTATATAAACTCTGCTAATATCGGTAATATTTTTTTATCAATGTCACAACCCTCGGAATACTTGGAGTTGGATTTCTCATTGGACCACAGGTAAAATATACTTTGTTGTACTTCCAAGCGGTCGATAATCGATTGTGTAAGCTACGCTTACATATTTTCGTACAAGGCAGAGGGGACAGGAAAAAATACAACGCGATTCTCCTGTGAATATCTGATAAATGAAGAAACCCAACGAAAATATCAAGATCTTGTTAGCAATAGTATTTAACAAGTCTAAGGAAGTGAACACTATCTGAAAAGTATTGAAAACCTCAGTGGTCAATGCCACCCAGCAAACTCTTGCAAATGTGAAAATTTAGCCCAAAAATGATTGAGTAGTATCGTCTTGCTGCTGAGCTGCGAAATATGGCCCACAGTGAATTAAAAACGGTTCTGGCAAAAAAGCTAAACGAATATGTAGATAGAAAAACCTCCAATCAATACATCGAATGAACATTTTAATTTAGGATAAATCCTATGAGAATTTGCAGAGAATAAAGATAACTCGTTCACCTGAAGTTAATTCATAATCGACGACTTATTACTCTCAGTAATAGTGTGGAAGAGGATAAAAAGATTCTTCTTGCCGCTGGAAATCATCTACGGTCATTTCTGAAATCATAATATCTTGCAAATACGAAAGCTGAAATTGTACAAAGTGTTGATCAGACCTGTTTTACGTTGATAAATAAGTACGAAAAACGATTTCTAACATTCGAAAGAAGAATCGTGCGTGTGATATATAGCCATAAACGCGACGTTGTTCGCACATACCGAGAGTTCTGTTCAATCACGAGACCACGAATTTAATGCGAATTACTGGTATCGTAATTAAAGAACAGCGTATAAATAATCTACGGCTTGGAAGCCGTAAACGGCCCTTACCGCGTCTCAACTGAGATCTTATGAAATATTTTAACGCATTGGTTCATATTTATTTGTAGGTAGTCAGCCCAACGAATGCTTTTTCACACAATCGCTTTTTATGTCATCCGGTGCATATGTTAATTTCTTAGCCAACTGCTAGCATCGAACTCGAGCCCGAAGTAGCTCTCTTAATCTCTAAGCTATAACCGGATACTTTTTCATTTTATGGACATACAATTTTTCATAATAATAATAAACAAGTCATTGGTGATCGTCAGCTCTCCTTACTGTTGTAAATTATTTTAAGATATCGCCAATTACGATCTCGTCTACCAGAAAGTAGCCTTTTTTAGAAGTTCACATTATTATCTGCATAGTTTACGAAAGATTTACTCGACATAGAATTAAAAATTATCGAATAGTGCATCTTCTTGTCGACTAAAAAAATTGATTGTAAATATTTTCCATATAGTCACATCTTGAAGTAAAGGACTCGATCATTTCTTTTGAAGTACATACAACCGCATTTGAGAGATTAGCTTCAAGAGTTTGAATTAAATCTTAAGGTTTCGAAACATGATGGATCTATGTATGAAAAATATAGCAATGTAATTATTTGAAACAGTCACCTATGTTTAGCCATTATGAATGATGCTTTACATTACAGGTTTGATAATCTGGAAAAATTACATAAGGAAATTCTATCTACACGAATTGTTAGTAAGAGAGTGTTGATGTAGTAAAAACCATTTAGGCTGTCAAGCGTAATTTTGACGTTTCAGTTATGATAACTTTGATGGAGTTGTGTTAAGCCATCTATAACATAAGGTGTTATGTTGAGCGTGATATTACTGAATTTTTTATGAATCAAGCCTACATTTAAATACCAGATTTTCCAAGATGATCAAATGTATAACCCAATCTGCACCTTACGATTAACAATGCTTTTCTTATATAAGACTCTTCTCGTCCATTTTAGTATCGAGCTCCTATAAGGATTAGCCCCCGATAGACCGAAAAGAACAGTGTATACGCTCTTTAAAGGTTGTGATCAAAACCGATGTAGTCAGATCGTTGACACGATCTAATAACCGCTACAAAAAAATAATTAATTATTTGATTTGTTTTGTGTTTATTTATTTCTAAATATAATATATGTATAATATATATATTTTTTTTTACACATTTTATAATAATAATAATTAAAATTAATTAATAATTTGTTTGTTTTTATATGTATGCGTTTTAATAATAAAAATGTAAAATTACATTTAATTTGTTTATAATTAAAAATTATTATTGTTGTAATTAAGTACAAATGCAAAAAAAAAATACTAAACTATAATTAATTATTTAATTAATGATATATAGTTTTATTCAGCCATACAAAATAAAAATATTTAAGAAAATATAAAAGATTTTTTTTTGTTTGTTTTGTGTGTTTTATATTTTAAATTAATATTTCCCTGTCTTTAATTATACATAATAGATATATAAAATAGATAAAATCAAATTTTTATTTATAAATATATTTTTATAGTAATAATAATATGTAGGTTTCAAATAAATAATTATCAGCAGTCGATAATTATAAACGAGCTATAAAAAATACTAGTCTTGGAAGAAAAAACAGGGCATATTGTACCATAACCAATCTTTATTCATGATTTATTTTGGTTGCGGCCGCTGTATTATTGAAAATCTTCGGTCAGATGCAAAGATATATATATATATATATATATATATATATATATATATATATATATATATATATATATATATATATATATATATATATATACACTGTCATCCAAAATTAAGAGAACAAATTTTAGAAAAATGCATTTCTTGAAAATTCCTTGTAAGATTATCTTTTTGTAAATTTAATACTCCCAAATATCATAAAAAGAAAATGGCACGAAATAAATACTTTGAGAGAAAGATGTGCAAGATTACGGCAACGGTATGAACCGAAGTGTGATATGCATTACAAACAGCAAATGTATTTCATACATGAGGCCGCCTAAGAATAACAAGTATACAAAATGATAGACATTTCATCAGGGCTGCGAAAAAGGATTCTTTCATAGGTGCGAATAAGATTAAACGAAATTTAAAGTTGTAGGTTTCAGAATATACAATCAGAAGAAGATTAGATATGGCAAAGTTATTTTCAAGAAGACCTGCAAAAACTGTTTATTTAAAAAAAAAAAAATAGAACAGCCAGGATTTTTTTTGCTACTCTTTATTTGTCCTGGGTTCCTAGTAAGTGGAACACTGTACTTTAGTCCGATGAATCAAACCCGGGTGTTTTTCGGTCCTTGGAATTGGACCTTTAATTAGAATAAATGGCATAATGGAAAGGTTTGTAATATATAAAATATGAATATACAATATATAAAAGATATTTTACCATTTGCGGAAGAAAATATGCCTCTTCAATGGAGATTCCAAGAAAATAGAAGATTCTGGAAGATTGTGGATAACAAAGTTAGAACTCTTAAGTGAGTTCAAAAAAGCATACCAGTTGTAGAGCTATCTTGAAATGGCTTGAACTGAAATCCCTCAAGAAACCATTTATAAAGTTTTGCAACTATTGAAATATGATATTTAAAATTTTTTTAAAAAATTACTAATATATTAGTTATCTTTTTTGTGATATTTGTTTATTAAAAGTTCGAATTAATAATGAATTATGTATAAAATCAATACAAAAAAGTAAGAATGTTGGGTAAAAGGTAAATTTTAAAGAAATGCATTTTGGTAAAATTCATTTCCTTAGTTTTGCATGAGTATATATATATATATATATATATATATATATATATATATATATATATATATATATATATATATATATATATATATATATATATATATATTATATATATATATATATATATATATATATATATATATATATATATATATATATATATATATATATATATATATATATATATAAAGTGGTGTTTAAAATAATAGCACACTAAAATAGTAAGTAAATAACCATGTACATTTTCACTATATTCATTTAGTTAGGGTAATCACCTTAAATAAAACAACATGTTTTTTTGTTGTTCAAAATAATAGAATATCAGTATTAAATTAACTGTTTGAGCAGGTCGTATCAAATATTTAATTTTAGGAACACATTTAATTAACTCAGGTAAGCTGTGTCAAACAATAATATTTCAAAAAATTATTTAAACTTTAAAACCTAATGGGTCACGCAAAGCACTGCAGTGAATTGGAACGAAAAATCGCAACTCGGTTAAAAAATGAAGGTAAACCGATAACCCAAATAGCTGAAATTGCTATTTGGGTTTTAACGTATTTACGACTTATTTTCTTGAGGAAGATCAAGAATATTAGTCGTAAATACGTTAAAACCAAAGCATATTGAGGAAACTCGCCGCCGATTTCAAAACAATTTCCCAAAGAGATGATCAAAAATAAATCAATATAGAGCATCTAAGGACATCAAACATGATTAAAGCCTGAACTGCTCGTAATCATTCGACGGCAACTCATAAGAGTACACAAAAAAGACATTCAAGCATGGTGGAGAATATTAGATAATAGATATGGGAACTTTCTCGTGGTATAGACCAGGTCCTCTTTTCTGGATTAAATGACGGCTGATGTCTACGTTAAAATTTTGTGTGAGGTTATGATCAACAATGCTGAAAACGATATGCCTGTTGGATGGAAATTTCTGCAGGATAACGAGTCCGGATTTAAATCCTACAGAAAATTTGTGAAATGAAATCAAAACGATGAGGCCCGTTGCATATTTCAGCTATGCTCAGCTAAGCGATATGAGCTATGTTCGTAGCTCTTAATGTAAATAATGAATTTTTATGGGAACGTTGCATACTTCAGCTAAACTATGCGAGCTATGTTTTTCTGTTTTGTGCGATGCAAACAAACTAAGCTCGAGCTGTGTTTGCATTGTCAATGTAGCATTTTATTTGCACATGAATGTATGTGTGAGCGATGTTAAAGCTGAAGTGTGCAGCGGTATGAGTTAGGCGAGCTAAACTAATCAAACGAAAAAAGCACCAAAAAATATCGAAATAAGGACGAACTAAAGGAGTCCAACCCGCCTAGGCGAACACACCAATTTCGAAGTGATAGAAATTACTCGAGTTTATAGACCGTAGGTACAATCAGGTGCTTAAATGCGATTTGATATTGTAATGTGCTATTATTTTAAATATATATATATATATATATATATATATATATATATATATATATATATATATATATATATATATATATATATATATATATATATATATAAATATATATATATAAATATATATATATATATATATATATATATATATATATATATATATATATATATATATATATATATATATATATATGTATATTATACCATATTTTGATTTATCTAACTGAGCCTCAAGTCTTGAGTAACAGCCTAGTTAGAAATAGATTTGTTAGTTGAAAAAAGGAATATATTTTTGAAACCTACAAAATTGTTGATCTTAATTAAAAAACATACAGATTTTTTCCACAGTACTTTATATACATATATACTTTGGAAATTAATTGAAAAAGAAATTATGTCATATGTATCAATAAAAGTGTATAAATTTGATAAAAATTAATAATGTTGCCATTTTAGTTTTTTACTTTATATATTAACATTTTATTTATTTATTTATTTAAATAGAATAAAAACACACCCATTAAAACGTTTTGATATTCAAATTGTTATAAGTAACAAAAAATCAAAATTAAAATAGGTATAATCTATGCAATACAATGAGGAGAAGGTGAATGAATAAATGGGAAGACATCTTTAAAAATAGGAAAATATTTTTTTACTTTTTTTTTTTAAATATATTAATAATAAATAAGAAAAACACTTGTATTTTGAGTCGATTTTCACATTTTGTTAAAATTTTAATTTCATTTAATTAATAATATAATTATAATAATTAAAAACTACAAATTACATTTAATAATTAATTATACATACTTTTGTTTTTTAATTACTAAAAAATGATATCGTCTTGCTTTTTAAGATAAATCTCTCTCTATATATAATATATAATAGTACAATATAGTAATGATAGCGAAAAGAGGGCTTCAGATTTTTATTTAATTAAAGAAAAAAACATTTAAATATATTTTTTTTAAAGATATAATTATTAATTAAATTTTTTATTTTTTTTTTTTAAAATTATATGTGATGATTATTGTGTTTCATTATTATCTTAAAAATAACAACAATAAAATGAAGAAAAATAGACTTTACTCGTAAATTAGGGATAAATATCAGACATTTATCACAATTAATTATCCCGATATAACTTTTTTTTTGAATTATTAATTTTTTTTTATTCAGTTTTGTATAATACCGTATTTATTAATATTAATAATAATTCATAATTATAATTATATATAATAATAATAATATTATCAACACTTAGAATTTATTGGTTTTTGTTTAAAAACAATACTAATAATTTTTAATATTATTTAATTAATTAATCCTTATTTAAAGTTTGAACCAAACAAAAAAAAATATGTCTATATACTTATTAATGGGATAAGTAGGGGGAGAGAGGAAAATTTGTGATTTATTTTTGTATTAAAATTATATAAGAGATACACAAAACTTACACTTTAAATTAATGGATCTGGATGAGTTTCTTTAAATTTTAATGTTTCTTCGTATATTAATCGTTTAAGTGTCTCTTTTGGAAGATCGTCTAATTCCATTGCTATGCGGAATGGCTCTTCAGCGACAGGCTGTTAATAATAAAATAATATTTGATTAGTTAAATGTTATGTTGTTCGTGATTATTTGTCAGATATTAAATTATTTATCTATTACGAAATAAAATTTGATAAATTATTTGCCAAAACATGGTGATTTTCTATTTAGGTGGACAGTTTCGAGATGTTTAGAAAATTCAAGATATTCAAAAACATAATAGAGACCTGCTTCTGGAATACCGCTTCTCATTCGATCACCGAAGTCAAGCAACATTGAGCGAAGTTAGAACTTAGATGGGTGATCGCTTGGGAACACTTCGTATACATATCGAATGGTCCAGCAATTGTACTATTATTTGCATGCCAAGGGTGTAGAACTTCTTATTAAAATTTAATTCCTTAGGACTTATATTGGTTGTTGAATAATCAGTTTTTGTTTTAGTGCTTAAGGTTAGGTAATCGTGTGAAATCTCGAGATGTAGAATTGCTAGAGTTACGTGTGGCGTGTTTGTGTGGAGGGCATGTGGTTGGATATATGTGTGTTTTGAATTAGAAGATTGAGTATCGTGAAGAGGTTGCTGCCTTCATCTCGTAGTTATTAGCTGGAAGGAAAGAAGATCAAACACCAGCATAGCACGAAGTTGCACCGTTAAGCACGAATGTTTAGTGCTACTGGGCTCAGTGGGACTTGTTATACTTGGATAATGGCATCCTGAAAAGAGAGTCAACAGAAGTAGTGAAGAAACTGTATGGTAATAGTTCAGGAGTTCACCTTGTATGGTGATAGTTCAGGAGTTCAGTTAATAAGATACTTGCCAAAGTCAGCCAAAGGTTTTATTGGGTGAAATACCGAATCGACGTAGAACAATGATGCCGACATCATGATATCTGCACAGCAAGTAAGGGATCGAGAACCAGAACGCGAGGAAAGATTCAGCAATACAACGTGGAAGCGCCGAAGGAGCGAATAGCTATTGATATAGCGGAACCGTTTCTAGTGACAACCAGAGGCAACAAGTTCATCATGATCGTAATGGACTACTTCACGAAGTGACCAGAAGTTTATCCACTACCAAACCAAGAAGCAGTAACAGTAGCCAGAAACTTGGTAAACGAGTGGGTCTGCAGATACGGAGTGCTATTGGAACTACATTCGAATCAAAGAAGAAATTTTGATGTACAACTAGTCGCTGAGTTGTGCAGGATGCTCAACATTAAAAAAAATCGAACGACTCTTAACAAACCCGCAGTGGGATGGCATGGTGAAGGGGTTCAACCGAACCAGGAGGAGCATTTCGCGAAAGTGATGGATTCCGATCAACGAAACTGGGATGATCGACTTCCATTGGGTTTGATGGCGTATCGTAGTGTAGAACACAATACCACGGGAGAGACACCACAAATGTAATGTTCAAAAGGGCGAAACATATAATTAGCGGTTTGGTGTTTGGTATACCTGGAGATCAACAATACACGAAGGCGGAGTAGGTGGACCATCTAAGGACGAAAACGAACGTGATCTACGATATCAACGAAAATATCTGAGTAGAGGAGGAGATAGTATTTTTTAGCATTAAGTTTCATTTATGGTAGATCTGTATTGGGTGATTTGTTGGTTTGAGTTAGTTGATTTGACAGCTTTAAGCCTGTAGTTCTTTAGTGTATATTTGTTATGAGTGGTTTCCGTTGTCTTGAATTGAGAGTTAATGTTTCGCCACCACTCGGAGGAGGTATCTTTTGCTGAACGAAGGTGATTATTTTTCCTGTACTATGTCATCATATTATGTCAAATGCATGTGTCCAGTTAACTATATGTTTTATGCATAAATGTGCTCTGCGTGACTTTGGCGGTTTTGAAGCGGAGATCGGATTACGAAATTTTCAATAGCTGGTTAGATATTGATAACAAGCTCCCGGCGATTAAAAATTGGGCTTCTTAGTTTATTAGATTAGTAATTTGCTGCTTATATTCACCTTGGCGGTTATGTGATCAAGCAAACTTGCCGTTTGAGAGGGAGCAGGGGTATATCACACAGGACAATTAAGAAGCATAGTAGTACCGATTGATATTGATTGCCACATATTAATAGTAGATATTGAATAAAGATTCGTAATGGATATCGAATATCACAATGACCTCCGTACAAATTGTTTCAACTCCATTTTCACTGAGAATATTTTGACCTTGAATATGAGAATAATTGTTTTATTACTTATTTGTTGGTAATCCAGTGTATATTTTTCAAATTGACACAGATGTTTTCTTTCATTAGTCTTAATCATCAATTTTTCTGACTCACACACAATACATTCTTATCCATGCCAAAAAGTTAACGACCTAACGACTGGCCATTTTTCTAAATGTTTAGCAAAATGGGTAGATTAAATAACAAGGTATGAAGTGTCATACTTTGATTAATGGGAATTACTGTCAAAGTACCAGCTTTAGCCATAAGTCATAATACGATCAGCATGATCATTTGATAATATATAGTCTAATTTTCTATATATATTTGCAGGTTCAAATATGGTCCCTGAAAATTCGAATTTTGTAGGCATATTATTCTGTCACATCCATGTTGCTTTGAGCATCAATGTCTACATTACTGTTTCCTCGAAAACTGTTTGGAAAATAATAGTAATCTGAAATCAGTCTAATCATGTCTTCACTAGATACATTAGAGTGAAGTGAATATCAAAGGAAATTGTCGATTTGTCCGAATTTCAAAGATTTCATCATATAGACACGAGTAATCTGTTAAGCGCATACTTGGTTCTTTCCAAATAAGTTTGCTTTATTTCAATAAAAAGGTTTTGGCTTCCCTGATAAAACTAATAAAATTGATGTACCCCTACCACAGCACTAACAATGAATTACGACTGTTATTTTGTAATGTAAACTGTACTTTATTCCTTACAATTCATTCGGCCGATATTTGATTTGAACTGGAACCACCAACAACAAAATATTGCGCCCTATCTTCGAGCTGCAGTTTGATGCCGGAAGAACTTGCACTTATAAGTGAATTAACAATTTTTAAATCGTTTAATCATTGGGAATTTCTGCCTCGTATTTGAACTAATCATGAAAGATGGATCCACTACGATAACCCAAAGTAGTAGAAATAATATTCATGGAAACAACTAATATTGTTTATTGAGTGGGACTACAAGTTGGTATCGTGTAGTATGAGTTGGTCAATCCGAACTAAATTATTACTGATTCTCTCTACTAAACAAAATTGATGATAAGCTTCGTTCACATATTGCGGGACCAATAAGAATCTACGTGGATACATTCCACCCACCGTAATCACTAGACATTGTCTCGTTTGATAATCATTTGTTTCGATCGCTGATGCAAACCCTGATTTTTACATGAATGAAGTGTTCTTCTAAAGTGGCATTCGAATGCTGACCGAAAGATGGGTAAACATGATGGACAATAAAATGAATATTATTTAGGATCGGTACTTAATTCGAACTAGTAGGCACAGACTCACACAGACACATGCTAACCGGAAAATATAATTCGTTTTTGGGCCGTTAGGTGGCTGATAGGGGAAGACTGATTAGTTCGTTTAAATTAATCTGGAGAGTAAGACGAAAATGACCCACCATGGGTTTTTAATATCCAAATGGATACCTCAAAAACCCAGAAGCGACTGTAAGCTTTCGAATGGCTTATAAGTAAGCAAAATGTGATTTAGGCTACCCACACTCAGTGGACATATCGATCACCTACATCTTTATGTAAACATTCTACACTTGATCAAAATTTCTTTAAGTGATCTTTAGAATGAAATGAGGGAACGGTTTAAATTTAATTAATAATTGGATTCTCAAATCACTTCCAAATTCCTGTATGACAGCTTTCCAGCTTCAATTTCTATTCCATCACGGCTAAGTTGTACCACTCGATAAGGGTAACAAAGAGAAGATTATAATCAGGTTAAATTTCGAAATAAAAAAAAGAAATGAAAGTGAATAATTGATCCAGATAAACCATCCACTATTATGAAAAAATCGATATCGGATCCGAAAGCGGATTTAAAAGCGAACAAAATAAAATTTAGCAACTTCAGTGAATTACAAACCAAATTATTGCTTACATCATGATTACATTTGACAAATTCGAACAAACCATTTCATAATAGAAAAATTCGTGGCGGATCGGATTTTTCGATATCGGAAAAAATCCGATATCGTATTATTTCATAATAGCACCAATTATGTGAAAACCAGTAGACGAAAAACAGGAAAAAAGATAGACTTAATAATAGGGAAACCAGGTAATTTAACACTCGCTGATATTCTTTGCAGGATATAAGGCGATTTGGAAAATCTAATAAAGAATGTCATCTGCAATAGAAGAAATTTTGAAATGGTGGAAATGGTGAAATTTTGCTGTAGTAGTGAGCACTAGAATATTCTCTAACTATTATGAGCAAATAAAATACGTGCTGGAAAAGCAAGTCTAGGTTATTTTGGTCTTGAAAATATAGATGATTTACCAAGAATATGAAGAACGCATATAACAGCACACTGTGCCTATAGTTAGAAGTTACTCAAACTCTTTTGGAGATTTAACGAAACTGGACATAAATCAATTACCAAACAGAAGAAACCAAAGTATATTTTTTTAACTAGCTCACAGACAGTAAGCAGTATGCGTTTTCTTTACAAATCAAATTAGCTTATAGAGGAAAGTGATAATGATAAATTTCCAAATAGTCAGAAAATTTATTTATGGTAAGGAAGTCATTCAGACGCTCACTAAGAAAATATTGCATTGCTTGTTTTGAAAAGAAGGAAATATTTTTCTATATAGATGTTATCCTTTCTCTAGTCTAGGCATCAGAGTATGAAGCAATGGTTTATAAAATTGTGGAAGAAGCAATAGAGCAGCATCCCATCGTTAGTGCTTGAGACTTAAGTGTAGGGTCCGAGGAGTCAGAATGGAAATATACCAACACGAGGGGTAAAACATTGTTAGAAGCGTTTTCCTAGGTAGACGTTATATCTGATAGTTTCAGTAAAAAGGTGTCTTTAAATACGAAAAGGACTCCAATAATTTGTAAAAAGATAACACTGGGTGTTTAACGCTTTAGATATCAAATTATTATTTCCGATCACGTATTATTTGAGTATAAATTTTTTTAAGGCAAAGTGCTTAGTCAAAACCTTTCTAATATTCGAAAGTTAACGCAGCTAAAAATTTTCATATTTGGTGAATAAATAAAAAAAAATCTGCAACACTTACCTCATCAGCAGGATCATAGTATTCTTCTAAATATGAATGTGCCAAAGCTTCTTCAACAGTAATTCGATTATGTGGATTAAATGTTAACATTTTGTCGAGTAAATCTAAAGCTTTTGGATCGGCGCTAGGGAATAGCTTGACCCAAGGTACCTTTGGTTTAAATGGTAATGATTGTAGATAACTTCGAGCCTATAACAAAACATACAAATATATAGGATTATCTTACTTGATTTATATTAAAATTACATACTTTTTCATTTATGATACACTCTAGATCCTCTTTCGATGGTGATCCTAATACACCTAGTATATGATTTAATTGATCCAAATAATGTTTACCGGGAAATATCGGCCGATTACTTAACATTTCGGCTAATATACAACCAACCGACCATATATCAATTGATTTCGTATATCCTTTTGAGTTCAACATTATTTCAGGTGCTCGATACCATCGTGTTGCCACGTATTCTGTTAAAAATCCAGTGTGATCATGTTCTGGATCGGCGACACGTGCTAAACCAAAATCACAAATTTTTAAATCACATGTTGTGTTCAATAGTAAATTACTTGGTTTTAAATCCCTGTGCAATACATTAGCTGAGTGAATATATTTTAATCCACGCAATATTTGATATAGAAAATAGCAAATATGATCGTTACTTAGCCTCTGTACATTTGTATGTATGCGGTATTGATGGTGGTTTGTGATTGTGGTTTGGAAGGAAATAGGAAAAAAAAAGAAAAACAATAAAATATGTAAGTTTAAGAAAAAAGCTCTTCAAGCTAAACACAAAAATTCATGTATGTACATTTTACCTGTGTTTTAAGTAGTTTATATAGATCAGTCTCCATTAAGCATTGAACAATATATACATCTTTCATTTGTTCTATACTATCTACCCGTAGAATATCTCTAATATCTATTATCTGTAATGAGAAAAGATAAGACACAAAAATCTATTAGTTTTCTTCTTCGAAATTATATTTCCCAAAACACGCACACACACACACACAGTTTATCACATTTCTAATTAAAGTGTATTTCTAGTTTGGTTGATTTTAATTAACCAATTTCCAAGTGAATTACCAACGTGGTAAATAATTAAGACTATTAATTGTATATAGAAATATGTCTTATATATACATATAAATTGGGTGTTATATTCTGTAAACAATACAACATGTTAAGTATCTGACATAGAAGACATTTTATTTTGGTTTTTTGTTGATGCAAGACAGATATTACAGTTCGCTGCACAACATCTTAATAATTTCTAGTGGCTTAACTATCTCTATAAAGATACAAATTCGCATTCAACGATGTAGATATCTGCCCTAATAGAGGATCTCACGTGAACACTATTATCATCCCAAAATTTGTTCTCCGACTGAAAGTTTAGTCTTAAAACAGATGCAATGCAGCCTGTGTATAGAATATGAAGTACAGACGAACAGGATTATATTCTTCTTCTCACCTAGTAGTTTGTATTGTTCCAGTGAGAATATTTAGCAAGTCTATTATAGTACAAGAAGATTTTGCATTGGTAACATGAGATAAGGATTGCCTATCTCTTAACATGTGGAAGATTTATCCGCCTGAGCTATATTAGAGAACTTGACTGTCAGATAAGATGCAGTTACAAGGATAGTTGACATACTATCTTGTATGATTTCTGTTTTACGATCCGCCAAAGGACGTACACTTCACGATTAAGCATGTTAGTCGACCGATAAACGAGATTATATAACATTGATTTATCTATAAAAATTACCAAATCTCCATTAGAGAGATTGGTATTTTGACCATACTCTTTTTGAATATATTTTTTAACGGTTATCACAAGCCATTGTTGGCCCGCATTAGAAGATTTCATAACGCTCTCTACGCTGTGGATCCATCGTCGTCGACAGTGCAAGGTGGCTCTCCCTTTTACGGAATCTAGATCAGCACGCAGAACGAGACCGAAACAGCGTACCAGCCGCCTTTTAAATTCATTCACGATATTATGAATTCGCATTAAATTTCTGATTTCGTGATTGAAAATTCCTTAGTATGTGCCATCAACGTCATGTTTTTGGGCCATACATCACACGGATAATTCTTTTTCACGGATAATACTTGCAGGTTATAAGTAGAACTCATTTGTCAAGGTCCGCTCCTCGCATTTATATATAACAACAGGTCTTTACAACACACTACAATCTCAACTATGCGCATTTGTAAGATATTTTGATTTCAGAAGTGGACGAAGAGAATAAAAAGTGCGGGAAGACGAATTTTGATATTCGCTCTACATTATTATCATTAGTAATGAATGTGAGATCCTAAACTTGAATCTTATCAATCCTTTAAATGCATGGTTGTCACTATTGAAATCAATTGCGTCTGGTTTATAAAATCAGAGATCATATATTTGGTTTTGGACTTGTTGATTTGAGACCAATGGAAGCATACGATTTTTATATTGGATAAAGTATCTCTTGAACCACCCAGGTAGCGTAGTGGTTGAAGCTGCAGCAGTTGGAGCGAGAGGTACCGGGTTAGATTCCCGATCCGGGGCAAGATGCAAAAAAGGATTTATCACCATCGATCGTTTGGGAGGTGCGATCGGTGGTGTGAATGAACACATCTGGATCCACTGTCGAGTTTAGAATCCATTGGCCGTCCCTTTATCTATGTCAGTACTATAGGCTATAGCCGTACATAAAGTGGTATCACAACGGACTATTGTCGGTCTAAGTGTGCAGTAGCAGCCACCCAACAAAAAAAGTATCTCTTTCACTCCGTTGTCTGAATAAGATATGACCGGTATGATTAAAAAGTATTGGGAACAGAACATGTTCTTGTCGAACACAAGAACTAATTACAAAAGTTCTCGATAGTATTTTATCAACACAACATTGTGACTGCGTGACTGTCATTTTACACAGATGTACGTATTTGTTTGGTATACCTAAATATTCAAGCACATACGATAGCCTCACTTGATTAATCTTTTCAAGGCTTGAAATCTATGAATATCCAGGCATACATTGGCATAACGTGGCCACTTTCCATTTTTAATATAGCTTCATTTCGCCATACCAAACGAATAAGATCGAAAAGACAGTTCGACAAAGTTACCACTGCGAATAACAAGAGTCTGTCTGTTTTTATCATTGAAATTTCTATCTGAGGACGTACGGCTATAGGTCTGATTTATGAAGAACCATGTGCACTTTGCATAGCTCCATGCCAGCGTATAGTACGTGGAAGATGGGTCGGCCTGTGAATTCTGCAATTTAACAAGAATATCACGAGCTCTGAATTAATGTAATCAACTTCAGGTGAACGACTTTCATTTAACTTGGTGAATTCCTCATAGGATGGATCCTAAACGAACATCTCTACGTTCTATATTTGAGGGTATTCAAATACAGTTTGTAACACATGTGGGTCATGTATCGAGTACTGCTTCGATATTAACACAGAGGTTTCCGTCCTGATATAGTAATCTTAAGGTATGGTGCAATCCGACGACTCTTTTAAATAAACCACACGAATTGTGCTTTAAAGCATTCTGCCTACAAATTCGGTTAGTTGTCTTCTAAAGAAGCACTTTCCTTCTTCTTGCAATTGTAATCCAATAAATTTAACGTGGTGTTTTACGAATCGTGCACTTTATGCTCGATGTTCTTCTTGTTCATTAGACATTAACGAAAGTTATCTGGTAGACCTGTTATGCGAATTACAATTTTCAAACTTCTACTATCTTATGTAACTGAAACAAATAAAATTAACAAATAATAAAGGAACGTTGGTGATTTTGACGGAGTGAGTGAGTTGATTTCATGAATGACAGAAAAGTAGTTTGGAACCAATTGAGATCCAGTCAATATAGCACGAAAAAGATGCATATGATGATACACCAAAAGGAGCTTTTACCCAATTTAACGAAGCGAAGAATGTTATGGTTGTATTGGGCGTGATCAATTATGAGTGACTCTCTCTCGATTACAAGAGAGAGAGAGAGAGAGAGAGAGTAATACAATAATAATACGAAAGATGCATTGGACTTAAACATTTGGACATATTTTTTACTATAAGTGATCCGCAAAGTGGATTAGGATCTGATTATGTGCTAAAGGGATGGAAATTAGGGAGTCAAAAAATAATAGTATTAACGAATTGGAGTCAACAATGCATATGTGGATTTAATTGTTGAATATGCCCAATGCTTCCGGTAATAAATTTAAAAAATTAAAGAAGGCAGAAATTATTCCAGAACTCAAATGCCACTAGAGGCCCACGGTTCAACCCACATACACATACAGATTAAAAACATCCAATCGTGATTGATAAATGGTCACCACCCGGGAAATCGAACCCGAGACCACCGAATGACAGAGCAATTACGCTACCGTCTCTGCCACGAGAGCGATAAGTGTTTAGTGATCGATAAAAATCAAAAGCTCGATGTTATAACACAAATGACGGACGATTGCAAATCTAGAATGTAACATCGAAATAACTATAAATTTTCGAACGGTTGTGTTTCAAATTCCGGTTCGATCACTGTTACACATATCCGTATACTAAATCGGAGATAAACGCCTTATTTATCTAGGCAGATTGCAATGACTGTCACAGCTAAGAGAATGTTAGAAACAGTTGTCTTATCGTGGCACGATTTTGTTTAAATAAAAATTATGCAGTTTAAATATCCCGATCGAGATGGTCCAAAAAACTTTTCATCTAACCACTCATTTATATACTATCCAATTTTAAACGGATGCAAAAATATTACTTTCTATTTAACATTTATGTAAATATACATATTTCATTTGAATTGGGAAGAGCATTAATATTGAACGATAATAAAATTTCATTTTCTTCATTAAATTTATGAGCCGAATGGAATGGTTTTCGGTCGTAAAATTTTTACTAAGAAATTGAAAATAAATTAATCCAAGATAGGATAAGGATAACAATATTGATATTGTTTGTTCTCTAGTATTGGATACATATATATATATATATATATATATATATATATATATATATATATATATATATATATATATATATATATATATATATATATATATATATATATATTATATATATATATATATATATATATATATATATATATATATATATATATATATATATATATATATATATATATATATATATATATATATATATATATATATTCATGGATCAAGGAACTCTACCAACTTCACGCTACTGTAGCAACCAAACAGCAGATGGCAGCGAGTTCAGTTTTTGACTAACGTCAGTCTGTTGGGTTGATTATAAACCTAAGGACATATCGTTGTTGTTGTTATTTTTTTATGGGTCCTGCGTCCTCGGATTTACCCGGCAATAGTGAGCTTTCTGATGAAATCAGTTTTATAGTTAAGCAATACGTAACAAACAAAACGATCGTGTTTGGTTCGATTACAAATTAAACGTCAATCTAGACCACCAAATTGCTCTGCAAAAGCTAGCGTTGCATCAGTAATGGTTTAGGCCGCGATAACTGCCACTCATTGATACTTTGTTACCTTGGGCACGTAATGGGCAATTCGCTAAAAATTATTGAACGTTTTAACAACTCGAAACAATTCTATAAATCCGATGAAACCCAACGTGTTTTACAAAAAAAGCAGAGTCCCACATAAGCTGAAACGATCTACATTTCTGACAGAAGGTAGGAACATAGTGAGGCAAAAAAAGTAATCATACCACAACAACGTGGCACAATATTTAAACTCTACGGAAGTTGATCGCCAAAAATTACTTCCGGGTGATGCAAAAACGTCTGAAATCATATAGAATGTGAATTATCGATATTTGGCACAATAAAAGAGTCTGGTAAATGTGTCAAATTAATAATTTACAAGAAAACGATTACCGACCCAAAATCTGAATAACCTCAAACATTATAAATGATTCTAAAGCCAGGTCACGGTGACACGTTTATTGATCAGCTTGTTAGACTTAAGTTGCAAAAATGTGCAACAAAATACTTTCCCAACTTAAGTTTTGCGATAGAAAAAATTTATCAATTTGATTTTAGAGAAAACATGGATCTGATACAATCATGGTTTGCCAACGACATAATAAGTCATTCGTGCTCTTATGACATTTAAACTCAGAATGCCACTAATAAGTCAAGATTTTGATTAAAAAAGGTCACAAAACAAGCTTTTTAGTGTTGATGACTGTCAAAACAGATCTAAGTGATATCTGTTTATTTTGTTTTCATTAGTGCAATAGAATTCACTCACCATAATGTGAGTGCGTGCCAATATGCGATTAGTACATATGTAAGTGTTTTTAATGAGCTCTTGTCTAAATTCGTACGTTCAAATCAATTCCTTTAGAGTATCAACATCGAACGATGTTGATAACATTTCAATTAATTTATGAGATTTCTGAAATTCATTTAAGTCGTAAAATTGTTAAAAATATTTTTTCGCAACATAAAATTAAATTAATCGAACAATAAATTATATTTAAATATTTGAGAAATTTTGTTTTTTTAGATCGTGTTAAACCGCTGTTTATGCTTCGAATTGAAAGACATTAAACTTCAGTTTTATTTTGTACAGTTAAACGATATACGCTTCAGTTTATAAAATGTTACACATCCATTAAATCATGTATCGATATCTTTAAAAAATGGCGATAAAACGACTAGTGCATATAGAAGTGCACCATCGTTACTCAACCTTCACGAGCTCGGTAAGTGCACCAACAAACGTCACCAATTATTAATTGCAAAATTGTTGACAGCTACTAGCTTAGCGTAAGCCGGTTGTAGCTTAGCAGTTAAGAGAGTTTCTCATCAAGCCGTGGTCTCAAGTTCGATTCTCGCCGTTGAGCAAAACTTAAACATTCTCCGAAAACGATTTTAGCTGGGCTGATTTTAGTTGGACCTACAATGTGCACCAATACGTATAAATGTTTCGTAAGGTCTCAGTTGAGACTTGGTTAGGGCGATTACGGCATTTAAGCCATAGTAAAAAAAACTAGCTTCAGGACAATTTCAGATATGAGGATGTTTATAGCATCTTTTATCTTAGCTCACAATCAAAGAGCCAATTACCAATAGCAGACTGCTCTATTGACCAATAGACCGAAGATCGAGAGTATTGGGAATGTCACCTCGTGTCGTTTATAATGAATTCCGACGTCTGATGCGACCATGCTGCAAACACTTACAAAATTAGAGCTGATCCTATTTATAAGAATTGGGAAATTGTTCAAAGTGGTTTGTTCTATCGGAAAGAGAATACATTGCCATTAAGTGTGGAACACCATTTCGTTAAAATCACTTCCACGGTTAGGTTTACAGTATTTCATTCTTTCAATTCAATTTTTCAGAACACTTTTGATTGTATGGGCTCGTATCTCATCAATGGCAAACTGATCGGATCTTTCAAGTCTTGGATAGTCTCTGGTTGGTAAGCGTAACAGTGCAAGTCCTTAACCGAATCAACCCCAATCAGTTATTCGTTGTGGAGGCATCGGCTTCTCCATGTTAGCTCGTGGATTTTGCTTCTTGACATAGCCTCCGAGGCTGAAAATGAGCTTAATCGGAAAAGACGTATTTCAATAAAAATGCTCATTTTCTCCAAACATTCTGCAGTTAACCATAGAGAACGGGATGGATCGTCATTTTACTTCAGCTCATGCTCTTATTTTAAACTTTGTACACCTTCATACCGACTTCTTTATATAAAATTTGCATCACTGCAAATTTTATATAAAGAAGTGTTCTCAGTTGTATACACGCTGCAAATGCATGTACACCAATACGTATTATTGGTTCGAGAAGGTCTCAATTGAGACGGGGTTATGGCCAGCTACTTATGGTCATAGATTATATATATATATATATATATATATATATATATATATATATATATATATATACACTCGGGGACAAAATAAACGCATTTTTTTTTTGTAATAAAAAAAAATCCCGCTGGTCAATTTTTATATTACTAGTGTCAAATAATAGTGTAAATTATTAACAATTATAATGATAGCACATTTATATTTTTATCAGAAACCACCTTGAATAAAGTTTACTGCAAGCCAATCAATTAAATTTTTCAAAAATGCTTAATAAAAATTGCATTGTGGTTGAAATCCAACGCAACGATCGGCTTTTGTTCCATTGCATATCAATTATTTTTAAATGCAGTACCACTAGTTCTTGTAAATGTGTTCTAAAGCAAACACCTAATATAAAATCCATTGTAATATGGCACCCGTTCAAGAGCTGGAGGCGGTTAAAGTGGTCACATTGTATCAGGAAGATTATACACAAGTACAAATCGCACGAAAATTAGGAATTAATCAGTCTTCGGTTTCACGAATACTTAAGCGGTATCGTGAGACCTTAGAGTATAAAAGAAAGCCCGGACAAGGACGTAAAAGGTGCACAACCGAGCATGACGATCGATTTTTAAAAATGAATTCGTTACGAGATCGAAAGCGAACTTCTTACTCAACTCAAAAATGAGTTACTAGGTGCGCGTCAAGTGAATATTAGTGTCAGAACAGTTAGATGAAGATTAAAAGAAGTAAACCTAACTCCAAAACGGCCCGTAAAAGTTCCACGGCTTCTGCCCCACCACAAATCCAGACGTTTAGAATTTGCTCATACTCATGCAAATTGGGGAACTGATCAATGAGCCACTGTTCTCTTTTCAGGTGAGACCAGAATCCAATTATGGAAACCACATGGACGTAATCTTGTATACAGAAGAGTTGGAGAACGCTACGCACCGTGTAACATGGTGCAAACTGTAAGCTTTGGTGGAGGTTCAATAATGTTTTGGGGTGGAATCAGTTGGGAGGGCCGTACGGAGCTGATGGAGATTGGTTTGAGGATGAATGCAGACTGGTATGCTCGGAACATTCTTGGCGATCACGTTTTGCCATATGTGGGCTTGATAGGTTATGACAGTTTTGTGTTAATGCATCATAACGCCCCAGTCCACGTTGCTGCAACTGTACGACAATATCTCCAAGATATTGGCACTCCATTCGTGCACTTTAGTGGCCACCAATGAGTACTGATCTTAATCCGATTGAACACGTGTGGGACATTATAAAACGCCGTATTACAGCTAGAAATCCTGCACCAGATTCGACAGCAGAGCTGAGAGTTGCAGCGTAAGAAGAGTGGAATCTCATTCCGCAAGAAATGATACAAAGCATTCTAGTTAGTATGCCCAGAAGGATGGAAGCTGTAATAAGGGCACGGGGGGGGGGAGGGGGGGGGGGGGTAATACTCATTATTAAATTAATCAAATTAAATTGTAATAAAGCTAGTTTTAATGTTTATAAACCGTATACCAGTTCCACTGAAATTGTCCAGCGGGATTTTTTTTTATTACAAAAAAAAATATGTGTAAATTTTGTCCAGGAGTGTATATAAATTTACACTAGAACAAAATAATCTTAATACTAAAATCTAAGCACGTTCTTAATGCAGTTTAATCCCCGACATTGTCAAATTAAAAACGAGTATATATATGTATGGTATTATTGAAAAGTTTATTCGCAAGAAATGAAGCTAAATTCTAAGAAGCTTTTATATTAAGATTTTTTTTGAATATAACAGGCAGAATTTAAACGAATGGAAGCGTTCATTTAAATGACAAGTACTTTATTTTGAAATATTTAAGAGAAAAAAATGTATAATTTAATACTTATAAATGTTGATGGTATATGGTTGTTGAAGTTTGCAATAATATTATTAATCGAAAGAACTGTTCTAGCTAAGTTGTTCTCACCACGATCTTGAGTTCGTTTCTTGCTGTTGACACAACTTAACATGCTCCGGTGTAAAAGCATTCGTTGGTTGGTTTACGTATTGATGCGGTTCATTAGGTCACACATGGCTAGGAACTTTAAAGCCATATATTGTTATTAAACTCTTACGATATCCCAGTCGAAGAAGTTACCGATTTGAAATACGAAGTATGTATTTTCGTATGATTTTTACGCTAAAAATATCATCATTTTAAAGACAATGTGTTTAAAGACTTTCGAAGATATGACGCTCTTACGTGAGACCTATAAAATCGTAAGCTAAACGAGCTAAATTTTTAAACGAACGAATTACCAAAGTAACGTAAGCAGACATCAAACTTGTAAACACGAAAAAATATTCCGATAGCACTTTTATCTTAAGTAAGTCAATGTAGTTCGAATTAAAATTTTGTTCTTCCAAACACTTTGTTAATACCTAGTTAATGTACGATCCATGTATCGTTATTCAATTTATAATATTGTGGGATGTCGGTAAACTGTCTTAAGCCCGTCCAGACCCGTCCTTCGATCTTGCGCCGCACGTTAAAAGAGAATTGGAAGTAGAAAATATTTACGAATAAAGCAAAATAAAACCGCTACGAAAGCACTATCTTACAATCTGACTTCATCGGTTTCGATCACCAGCCAGCTCTTCTATTGTAAGCAATAAGAAATGGCAGATCGCTCTCAATGCCATGAAGTCATCGTCGCCGACAGTGATCTTTTCGACCAATGTTAAGAATTTGCAATAAATTCCTGATGTTGTGATTGAAAAGAACATGATATGTGCCATGTTTTGGCCACACGAATGATTCTTCTTTCGAATGTAAGAAGCTAATTCTCGTTTACAGCTTATCCGCATTTGCAAGATATTATGATTTTCACACATGGATGTAGAGAATATACAGCCAAATTGTCAGCGACAAGACGGACCTTGATATTCCTCTTCCACACTTTTATATATCTTTCACTTAATTGACATTTAATCCATTTACACAGATATCATCTGCGTATGCAAAAAAATTTAAAAAGAATGTATTCCAACATGGGATAATAGGGTTTAGGTACCGCGCATATTCTTAAAGGATCCCTACCTTATAATCCCCTATAAAATTATATTGAACATGAGTAATTTTTTTTGTTAAAATTCGATTTTTTTTTTAATTAAGCTTTAATTGGATACAGGGCGGACTTTTAGACTATCCTAGCTCCTTGTAACTGTCAGAGCTCCTGCACCCAATGCACGATCCTTCAAGTAAAGATTGATAGCTGCCTTTAACTTGTGCATTTCATATACTCAAATGGAAACTGAAAACCGGACAACGAATTCTACTTCCTGGATCTGTGGAACACGCAGAGTTCTGCAACATCTAGCAACTGCAGAGCAATGTCATATGCTCCAACCCAAACCTGACAGCAATATTCTATACAAGGTCAAATAATGTTTTTTTATATCTGGAGAACCTGATGCGATCTAAAAAAAAAACCGTCTGAATCTATTGAGGAACCCGAGTTTACGTGAAACTGATTTGGCTAATGCGATAATGTGTTCATTCCATTTTAAATTGTTGCTAATCTGAAACACCAAGCAGACGAATTAAGTCACAACCCACGAGAACGTCGCCTTTTACTACAAAAGTTTATTCGTTGCGACTTCTTTTACGCGAGAACGTGCAATTTGGTTGGTTAATGTTAGCCAAATTATCAAATCTGATGCAACACAATTTTATGAAACTGTATATGTAATGAATTATGGTCAAGCAATATTAGGTAAACCTCGCTTAACGAAACGGTTCGGTTGCTGAAAATGCTTCGCTTAGCGAGGAATCGTTAATCGAATTTGCAAATTTCATATCGACCATACCTGTAATACCGGCGTGCGTTGCCGTTCTTAGTAAAGACATAACAAGTGTGCTAGTCATTCAAGCCTTCATATTTGATTTATAAATAACCAGTAATGCTGATTTTTGAATGACTTTCTACCGTCTGGGGTTTTCAGAAAGACAGATAACACTTTTTGTTAATTTAAAATTTTCAGTTGCATTTCGATTTTTGAAATTCAGGAGTTGTGTTTTTTTTCGAGAACTATGGGTTCCATTTGGTAGTTACGAATTTTAGTAACTAATTGGCCACTACTCACAAGCCATATCAATGCATGGTTGATGGAGTTATTTACAAAGTTTGAGCAATATCAAAAGTTTTCATGTTGTTTGAGTTGGTTGTCTGCTGAATTTTAAGCTCAAAGCTTTCAAGCTTCATTTAATTTATTTCCTTGAGATGGAAAGGAGGTACTTTTTCGTTGATTTAACCCAATCAAATTTAAAGTGTATCAAAATTTTTATGTTTTTTATTCGTTAAGTGAGCCCTGGTATAAAAAAATTATCGTTAAGCGAGGGTGCGTTAAACGAGGTTCATCTGTATAGGTGTTATTGGAATGAATATGGACGGTATGAATGACTTTAAAATGAGTTAGAAAATTTTAGCGCCAACGCATTGAATTATTTCGTTCAATTTAGTACTTCAAAACTACGATAAAGCTTTAATACCATAAGCCTATTTTTGGGTAGTCAAAATTCAACCCACTTGAGACAATCTTAAAACATTATCAGATTTCCTTGGATTAATTTAAAAACAATATCTTATCAAAAGCATAAAAACCTTAAAAGGGCCCTACTTAAAAATGTTGATGTTTCCTTTTATCAACCATCCAAACATAGTGTTGTTCCTTTTAGTCTACTTATAAGTCTTATAATTAAGCTGCTGTTGTAACTTAAAATCTGATGTGCACTGTTTGAATTATTCAATATGCAAGAAGTTAACCATAGACTCTAAAATCGAACCGCCAGTATAAATACGCATTCGTGTAAACCCAGCACATATGTATTACATATATAGAAACGAACACACATGCAAAATTATGTTTTATTTATTACTCGCCGGAGGATTTACTATGATGTATGTATAACACATTTTATGTACTTTTGAGTTGCGGTTCGCCAACATCTTCTACTATGTATAACAACACGTAGTATATAACCCTGGGTATTAACAGGAAACATAATACATTAACAATGAGTGAGATCAGGGAAAAATGTATACTAATATATCCACATACCAATACACAGGTTCCCTAAGATAGAATAATAAATTACTTTAATGAAATAAGCAGGTGATAGAGATTTATCTTATTTATTTAATTTTTATGATTAAATAAGATTAAATAATAATTTATCGTACTTCCTTTATCTCGCGATTTTATTTATAAAAAAAAAAAAAATTAAAAAAAAAAGCTTTGACTCATTCCATTTCGCGCTTCATAATTATATAATACTTTGTTAATTTTTCTTTAATTTAAACTATAAAATATAAAATTAAATATTTTAATTAGGAAATTAACAAGCACAATTTTTTTTTGCAAGTTTAATCGATTTGAGACAGGCACAGGCACTAAAAACTATGATATCATCGTCTACAGTATGTGTTGTTGCTTCGAATTTAATCGTTTGCGTGATAGTTAAAAAAAAATTATTTAGTTTAAGTTTGGATTTAAAACAAAATAAAATCTTATTATATGTTGTTAGGGGTCAAAATATCGTGCTAGTCAAATTACTTACATTTTCGTGTCTAAATCTTGTTAAAATTTTTATTTCGCGCAACGTTCGCTGACAGTAGGTTTGATGTTCAAATGGTGATATTTTTTTTATGGCAACTTTTGTTTTTGATACGGCATCAAAAGCTGATCTGTAACGAAAAAAAATACAAATAAACATGAGAATGAGTATATATATATATATATATATATATATATATATATATATATATATATATATATATATATATATATTATATATATTCTTTATTTAAATAGGTTTGAACAAATAATTTGATGCATGCATGATCACATCATACATCAAATTATTTCATGTAATCGAAATGCAAAATTGCAAGCTTTTCAAACGTAGAAACCGGTAATAAACTCACTACACAACAACTCATTGTCTCTAGAATGTCGTATCCAAAAACTCGAAAGAAAAGTTATAAAACCAGATTTTCAATCTCTAATCTTATGCCTGACATTCCTTGCAGACTTAAACGAGAGACTTTTAACTAATTAGGTACTTTCTTTAAATTTATAACAGGTAATACAACAATCAATAAGAAATAACGCAGATGAACAATTCTATGAGTTTCGAACAAGTTGAATGAATGAACAGATTATAGGAAACCACTTCAGTTGTAAACCAAATTATCGACTCAACAAAGAAATTCATATCAGAAAAAATTGATAAAGATTCTGAAATTCATACTTCACGAAGGCATACATATTCATGAAATTATTACTTTGGCTAAAATTAACGTAATATCAAGATTTATCATAAATAACCAGGAAATCAGTTATGGTTTAAAAGATCTCGAAAGAAATAATATCCTTCACTCGCAAGGAAAGGTTATTCGTTACTTAAAATTAAATCATATTATTCATGTCATTTCAAAGAGGAAAATTATACTCATCATGTAGACCGGCGACGGAAAAGGCAAAATACTGAGAAGTGCACTTGCTGATTTCGATGGAAAAATTCCGTTTTTCTTTGGAAGAAGAAACAGGTCAGATACGACCACCTCTTCTCCAATGAACCAGACCAAAAGACGGGATACCCCTCTGAATTAAATTTGTGGGTCAATCGGGATGAGGGCCCACGATGGTCAACAGTTTTCTGCAGCAATGGTTTTTCACTTAAATCAAAATTATGAAAATCGAATAGAGCGACCTTACATCCTTATCAGACTTTGTCAAAACATTGTCTTAAGAAGGTCTACATTTAGAATTAATCGAACAGACTTAGTGAGTTTGATGGTCAACTGAAAGCTTTCGGTATCAATGATTTTGCACTCAAGATTATGAAAATTATTCAAAGCGACCTAGCGTCCTCATTAGCCTTTGTCTACATTTGAAATATTAGAATGTCTACATTTGAATATCTCAAACAGAGATACTGAGATCGATGCAGAGTTGTAACAATATATATATATATATATATATATATATATATATATATATATATATATATATATATATATATATATATATATATATACAGTACAGTGCAAAAAAATTCGGACAGTTCGCATTCCTTTAAAAACGTTAAATATTGCCTAGTGTTTTTACTTTTTTTAAGATTCTAATTTTAAGATTGCATTTGGTAACTCACCCGAACTCTAAAAGTATAAGTTGTTAAAGTTATGTTTATGGAGAAAGAGCTTTTAGTATAAAAAAGCGAGTAAAGTACTAAAAATGTCTAAACTAAACGACCAAGAAAAAAGTGTTGTTATCGCGTTATGGAAGGAATAACTATGTCCTTGCGTGAAATTGGTGATAGGATAGGACGTGGGAAATCATAAATTGTCGATCTTATAAAAAAATATAGGACTACGAGGAACACAGAGAGGTTTAAAGAGTCTGGCAGACCGCGAAAAACCACAACAGTGCGAGATAAATATCTGGTTCTTCGTTCCAATCAGAACCGATTCAAAACTTCACCGAAATTGCAAGCCGATCTTGCTGGTGTTGAAATTTCCAGTTCAACTGCTCGGAGAAGGTTACTGAACGTAAATCTTAGAGCATGACACTCGCTGTAGAAACCTTCTCTAAAGATATCTTTAAAAACTTGTCGGCTTCAGCTGGCCAGAGAGCTCTCTAACTAGACCAGGGATTTGTGGAATAACGTGATGTTCTCTGACGAAAGTAAATTTAAACTGCATGTGAGAGATGGATGGCTAATTGTGCGTAGAAAACCAGGTGTACGCCTCAGCGATATCTGCATTTAACAAGTGCCTAATAAAACTGAGGGTGTAATGGTTTGAGGGTATTGTATAGTAATGCTGGTGTTGGTCACTTGGCCTTTGTCGAAAAAATTTGGGCAATTATGAAGCATTAAGTCCGTCAAAGTAATCCAGAAACCATCCAGCAACTGAAGCACCAAATCTAAATTGCGTGGGATGATATTAGCAATGACGTGATTCAAAATTTGATTCACTTCATGAGCAACAGGTGTGCAGGGTAATTAAGAAAAAATGGCGGTCATACCAAATATTAAATTTATAGTTTAGTGGATAATTTATACATTTTAAATTTTGAAATATGCCTTATTACGAAATTAATTTATTATTTTTAAATTTTTTAAAATTAATTCGTTTCAAAAAATATGACAATTTTTCTCTATTTTCGCAAATTCGCACAAATTTTGCTGGGATCATGAAATTTAAAACCAAATAACATTTTGAGTAAATAATGAATTAAATAATAAGAAAAAAAATATAATACTACTTGGTGTTAAAACAATTGCGTTTCTGAAAAAAATTGGTTTAATTAAAAAATATTAGCTGTCCGGATTTTTTTGCACAGTACTGTATATATATATATATGTATATATATATATGTATATATATATATATATATATATATATATATATATATATATATATATATATATATATATATATATATATATATATATATATATATATATATATATATATATATATATCTATATATATATATATATATATATATATATATATATATATATATATATATATATATATATATATATATATATATATATATATATATATATATATATATATTATACCTTTGCTTTGTTCAAATACTGATTAACTTAAAGAAATGTCTGCATTGTGATTTTCTACATTTTAACAAATTTATAATTTTTAACACAAATAAAACAGGAAAAGAAAGCAATAATATTAAATAAAGAAAAAAAATTGAGACATAATTTTTCATTTTTTGTGATTATTTTGGGTTGTCATAAAAAAAAAGCACAGCAATAAAGCACACACAAAAAAAAAGGTCAAACAAAATGTTCCTCCCCCAACTTCTTTCCGTTTCGTACCATAAAAATCAGTTCTCGTTCAATTTATTTATTTCGAAAATCCAAACGAAATATACAACAGACTCGATGCAACAGGTAATTTGACATATTTTGTTCTGTGTGCTCGCTCGTTCGTTGTCTTTATGGTGGTATTCTATGGATCTTATGTCAATAACAGTGGGTAATTGGAAAATTTATATAATATATAGACAAGATAAATTTTCCTGCTGTTTAGAGACAAAAGCAATGGAAAATAATTTTTCAATTTTCATCTCGATTTATAATCCGGATTCATCAAATCATATACCATATATGTACGTTCATGGCAAAATAACAATAAAAACTGGGTTGAATAACAGAAAAGCTATTAATATTTAATACAGACAATCGTATTTTACATATTTTTTTTGTTGCTACATAAGGAGTATACCAAAAACGGATATTAAATCCTTGTGCTTCTGTAAAAAATGTTGATCTCTCTGTGATGTATTTTTTGTTCTGTCTACTTAAAATCCTTTTTTTAAAGTTCATCTATTAAACTCTTTTACATTATACGAACACACGACCCAAAAATACAGTCGATCCTCTAAATATAGAAACACGTGTACTTTCCATAATGAATTATGCGGAAAACCAACGCAAGTTGGGAATTATCTGTTTGTAAAATTTTTCCCGAAATAAAAAATAAAAAAAAAAACTTACCCAAAATAATTTTAATCCATCCCAATTCTAAACAACATAGCATAGGGAAATTACGATTGGGTTGAATTGATGTTTTACAAGAAATATCAACTTCCGGCTATATTTGATTTTATTTGATTTAATTAACACCAATTTACATTCAAGACTGTTGTTGGATTTGTGCTAGTAACTTTTATTACTACATATTTTATGGTTGTTATTATTAATATATGAGAGTGTCATCAATTTTTAATATATGTACATATTATATGTAAATTAATGGTGATATGATATAGCAGCATAAATCGTACGAATGAAATATACAAATTTATTATTCTTTGACAAATATATTGGTTCTTTAAATTGTTTAATATTGTTTTGAAGACATTTTTCGATGAGCGATTATTGTTCGTGTAGCATCTCGCTTCAAATAAGCTATTGACGAATAAGAAGCTGCTTGACAAATAATAGTAATTACATGTAACGTAAGCCAACGGTTTAAAATAAATATATCACCGATTGGTTCCAAGGACTAATCAACACGTTGGCATAGATAAATTATATGATCAAATAAGCTTTAAGTTTAATATAAGTCCTAAGTAGTTAACCGTTCGTACATGACATGAATTTTTTTTCAGAGCCCAATATGAATAGTGACACGCCTAGATAAGATATTGTTGAAACACAATGACAACATATATAGTGTTTTTTATGGTAGTACTATTATTACTGAGAAAATAGTTAGTAGTACTAACAATGTTATAATTTTCCAAATGGTAGAAACGTAAATAAAATCTATGGTCACAAGGCAAAACCGCTTAAGTTGACTTAAACCAAAAATGATTAGTTTGTATAGTTTCGATAAGCTACAAACCTTCAGACTGTGTTATGGATAGAAAGGAAAAGTCATCTTTTGTTGCACATTTTGCGAAAATTTCGTATTGGTATTTGACGGTGTAGCTACCATTTAATTTCTTTTGTCTTGCACAGACTCTAGATCTTCTTAAGCTTGTCGTAATTTAATATTGTATTTTTTTTCGAGAAGTGGAATAATTAAAAAAATTACCCGGGACTGAAATCCTTACACTTTATAGACATGATTTCGGCAAAATTGTTTGCCTTGAGCTCGGGGAAGATCTGGGGCTAAGGCTGGCGCCCGAGTTTCATTTTTTAAATGATCCCACTAAAGTAAATCCGGAGGGATGTAAAATATGTAAATCTGGATGGCCAGTCAATGTTGTCTCCAGAGAATTCTCTTTGCAGAAACTGAATTGTTTGATTTGCAGTGTGGCATGGTGCACCGTCTTGTTGAAACCAGCAATCGTAAAAACATTTTGCAAACATTTACGGGGTGACATATTGAGCCAATATCCACCGATATTGATTTCAATCGACTGTTTCGTTTCTTATATAAAAAAAGGCAACAATGATGGTTTTGATTTTCCGTTCCCCAAATTCGACAATTTTGTTTATTAAGGCTCACCAGAAGTTTATTTTCTAAAATCTAGTTAAGTTTTCAACCATCGAACGATTCTTTGGCCGTTTTTCAAGCGACATGGACGGTCTATCGGCAATATTCTTTGTGTTTATTCATCTTTCAAAATAAAACACAAACTGGTTCCACTGACGCAAAAATGCTGAGCTCGGTGATACGACAGTTTTAGGTTGTTTCTGATCAATATTCTCTGACTGTTTCAAACAGTTCATTGGTCCGTCTTGGTCGGTGTTGAACAACATGTCGACGATATCTTACAGTCGACGCTCCGAGATAGTGACGCTATACATTGAAAGAGTAGCCCCAATATAAATCCTTCGGAGACTCTATATATTAAGCATTATACTAGTAGGAAGATCACTAGCATATTTTACAAATTGTTTACGATTATTCTAATAGAAAGAATGAGGGACTAAAGTTCAGTGAAGTACTAAGTACCAGACTTGTATCTTGATTGGTATTTACAAAAGGAAATCAAACCTATATTAAGGTATTTTACCCAGGACCTTAGATAAGGCACGCAAAATATTAATCGAATGAACGACAGAAATATTGTTAGTTACAACCTGAAGTAACATTTCTAGCTTGAGGAAATGGTAAGAAAGCAATGATTATTTTAAAATATGCGGTACAAATCCCAAATTTAGTTTTACATGTGGTTTTTCGAACCGTTTAGATTTCGGAAATGAAAGGAATGCTGCTTAGCTTGGTTCATGTACTTGCTCGTTTTATTTCTATAATTTTTAAATGGAAGTAATAAAACTAACTGAAAAGCAAGCGTCACAAGACTGAACTTTGAAGAAAATCATAGTTTTGAGTCCTAAAACATAGTCTAGTTTCAGAACATGATGGAAAACTAGTTGAAGACTTTAGACCTAAAATCAAAATCTGTGATCTACTGTTTGTAATACTTCAGCATTACTAAGAAATGAACTAAAATTTAGCTATGAGTGATTAAGTTTACGGTAAATATGTACTATTCAAATTCTAAAATTTGATACACTTTTGCTAAATCTGTAGACTAAACAGCACGTTTAGAGACAACAGGAAGCATCAAAGTGATTCTCAATCAGAACATATTTTTCAATTTTGGAATTGTATTGAAAAGACATGATCAAAATTTATTTTTGGAAGCACCGATGAGATCCAACTGTTCAAATGATTAAATTTCTCAAAAATTTTTCGAGAGTCAGTATTTGATTGTTGTTTGTAAATTTGGATTATGTTTGGATTCGCAGAAGTTTTGCGTAAGACATCACCAACCATGTATTCCATGTTTGCTTATGGTAATTTCTTGCAGATTTAAATTTATAATAAAGCCACTTTGACGAAATAAAATATTTAACTTATTTATCTTATTTATTTCGTTCAGAAGAATTTGATTCATCCAATCTTATAATTCTGTTCTAAAATTAGACATGGTTTAATGACTTGGTTCAAATTTATTAAATTAGTACATGTGGGGCGTTGATTTTAACAAATTTTATTTTTAATATCACATATTAGTGATCCATCAGAAAATATCATTAGTACGTGTCTTTATATTCAGACTGTCGAATGATCAAACAACGAATCAATGCGATTTGATTCTAGTGAATCAACAGAAGCGCTACTTAAGACTTTGTCACTTTTTCGATTGAACTTTAAATCCAGCATCACTTTGGTGACTACGATTCATCGTACCAGGGAAATTTCGAGTCCATTATGAAAGAGTTTCATATAGGAGAGCAGACTGAGAATTCTGTTAAAATTGCAACAGATTTCGCTTAAATCACAAATCCCAGATGTCATGTGTTATAATACTATCTGTCACAAGATCAAAGCTTGATAAATATTATGGTGACTCTGCACTATCGATTAAAATGATTCTCTAGTGGTTTACTGATTTTTGTTGTGGTCGTGCCAGCACAACCGATGCCGAACGTTCAGGGCTTCCAAATGAAATCCCAACACGAAAAATGGTTGACAAAATCCATGATACGGTATTGCAAGACAGCAGAGTGAAAGCGCGCGAAATGGTTGAGATAGTAGGCATCTCAGATGAACGTGTGCTCAGTATATTACACGAACATTTGAGTATGCAAAAGCTATCCGGCGTTGGATGCTTACAATCAACCAAAAATGCAAACGTGTGATAGCTTCAGAGGTATAGGTGTGGCAATGTTCTAGCGAAATAAAGAGTTTTGCGTCATTTCATAACCGTGGATGAAACATGGATCCATCACTATACACCGAAGGCCAAAGAAGTCTAAACAGTGGATTTCTGTTGGTTTTGACAGAAAAACGATCGCATATCGAAGAAAAAAGATTTTTTCATGATTCCATCATGACAACGCACGGGTTTGTACTTGTGTAGTTGCCATGGCCAAAATCCATTAACTATACGCTTCGAATTGCTTCCACATCCACAGTATTCTCCAGACCTAGCCTTCTGCGACCAGTTTCTGTTTCCGAATTTAAAGAGAGGAAATCACCCACGCAACAAACGCCTATTTTGAAGGAAGATCGTATTATACGGAATGGATCGAAAAATTGGAAAAATGTTTGACTAAGTGTATCAAGATAGTTGAAAAATATTTGTTTTTATTAATTTGAACTTTACGAAGTATAAATTCGTCATTATATGTTTTAATAATACAAACTTGAATGTAAGTAATAAAAGCTTTTACGTAAAAATTTATTCGATTACTTTCCATATGTGTAAATATTTATATAGATATTATTCCCAAACGTTTAATAATGATTTCGAAATGTGTGTACATATTTATGCACTTTAACAATTCAAATTGTAAAAGCTCGTAGACAAATTATTTTATGTCAATCGAATATAAATAATATTTTACAGAAAATGCCGATCTAAGTGTTTGGCACAAATGTAATTTGTATTCATCATAAAATTTTTTTAAACATTATCTGTGCATGAAAAGTGAGTAAATATAAACTCAACCTCATTAGGCCTTAAACAGATGTATATATGTGATGAATATATAGACTTTTCATATGATTGTATATAATTTTTCATTTCAAAGAATTTGTAATCTCACGTTGTGTCTGTTTTGGTATAGATTTAAACATAAATTAAATGTCTTTAATATAATAAGACTTGTCACTATGTTTTTGTCTTAATGTAATTTCACCACGAAATGTTAATACAAAATTTGTGAACATAAGTCAATAATGTTGATTGTAATCAGACATTTATTCGTAAATATATATACTTTAAATCTCAAACCGTATATATCGAAAATGTTTTAGAATAATGTGTGTATGTATAGAAAAGCTTTATATAGTAAATTTCCCATTAAATAATAAAACGGAGCAAGATTAATTTTTTGATGATAATTGACGAGATGATGATATAGCAAGCAAATTTTTTGTTTATACGATTTTCCATTAAACAGCAGAGATATTTTCTTTTTCGTAAAAAAACAAAATAAAACTTAATAAAATTAATTTTTATTTTAATTATCGACTTTTCCCATGCGAGAGTGTTTAAACGTTCATAAAAATATGGTCAGGAAATTGCTTTACAAATTTTTTGGTATACGAGAGTAAACTTTTATTCTTATGCAAAGAAAATTTAAAAGAAAAACAACATAAAATATAACATTTTAATTAAGTTCTTTTATTTTGTACTTTGCTATTAATATTTAATTTGTTTTTTTTTACATTTAAAATTTTTTAATGAACTTCTTACTTAATCAAAATTATAATGATAAACAGCTCGTGCTTTGTCAAGAATTAAAGATACCAATAAAAGCTCTATCTACATATAAGTACCAAAAATTGATTTAACGTCATATATTTTTTGAAGTGTTTTAATTAAATTGTCGAGTTTGTTTTTCAAATAAATTGTTGATCCATATTTGATGTGCTTCCTTTTGATTGTGTACTTGTACATATATCGGAATACAAAATCGTACAATTATTTAAAAACACGGTATTTGAGAGTACATATATACATACTCGAACATATATATTATCGTTTAAAGCATATTTTACTTGTTGTGGCTGTTTTTCATTTTCCCTCAAAACAACAGAAAAATATCTTGTTATTTTGGTTGTTATACATCGACGATGTTTTTCCTTTCTTTACTTTTCATTACAAGAAAATAATGAAAAAATGTATATTAAAAAAAAAAAATGATAAGACATTATATGATATAAAAGCTCCATGATAAGCAGTTTAGAAAATATATTATGTGTACGTCTCTCGTGTATACACTCATACGAATACATATATAACCTTGATACAAATTGATAAAGCACGACAAAATTTTTTCCCTCTTTATGATGTAATCATGTGTGTGTGTATGTAGTTCAGTCTCACATTTCAATAGGAAAATAGATATTTATATCGATTTTCCAATCGATCTAAAATTAACTCAAAAGTCGATGAAAAAAAAAGAAAATCTGTAATAACTTTTCTTTTGACAAAAAAAAAAAAATTATTCAAATATATGCTCTTATTTTTTTTTTTTGTATTAGAAATGATATTCTAAAATGTGATTTGGGGGCAGGCATAATATAAAAATACCGTACGGAATTAATTTCTGATAAGGATTTATGTGAGCTTTTTATTTTATTTGGTTGATTAAAAATTAAGATTTATACTTATTTTAATACATGTACTTACTTACAAGAACGAAGAAATCTGAATCAACTGTTTACTTCTCCATCAAGCGAACTTTATTTCAACATACTTTTCGATATTAATTCGAAAGAGCTTTTTTCGTTGAGTGTATAATATAATTAATCTGTTGACTGTTTCAATATATATATTATGTATGTTGCCACAAAGTTTTTCCAATATTTATACGCAATTTGAGGAGCAAGTTTTCTTATACTATATATATAACAAAAGACTTACAACAATGCAACAGGTTAACGAATGATTAATCGGTCTTTAATAGGAAATATGAGGCGGGTATATATTTAAGCTTTTAACAAACTTTGTTCTGTTATCGAAACGATATTGTCTTTATTATTTTAGGTTTTATATATAGATTATTACGGCTTCTCATTAATTTTTTAATATGGTTTTGTATGAAAAATCATTTTGTGTGATATTGTTTGATGTGCGCTAAGATTCTTAATTTTTAATTAATTTGAAACAATTAAACCTTTTCATAATAATTTACATAATGAATAAAAATCTGAAGTCTACATAGTGGTTGTATATAATTTACCGCATTGTGTATGCATATGTTATGTTATTATGTTGTTTTTCCTAAATTCAAAGTGTGTTAATATGGTTAATACGGTTTTCTATGATTCTATGAATATTGTGGGAGTGGTAAAACATCTCAAATAGGTGCTTTTTTCAATTGATTTCCCCAACAGAACATATGGCTTTGCAAGTAGGGCGATTTTGGCTCAATACTGTGCTTTTTCCAACAATGTCTTAATCAAGTTATCTAGCCTTTAATTCCTCATCTTCAAACTTTTAATTCCCAATTTTTTGTGGTTTTTAAAAACATTAATTCAAAATCATTTAAGAACCAGAGTAAGCCATTTTGAATATCTTATAACAAAGCGAAGTTCAAAATATCAGTGGTGAGTGTTCAGGGTTACAAAAACACTATGCACTGCTGTTTTAACAATATTAAATTTTCAATAGACATTCATTATTGAAAACTTCACTTCTAGCTCAATTCCAGAAGTTTAATAAATAAAAGTGTTAAAAATGGTTCAGTTAAGTTATCAGATAGATCAAAAATTTAAACAAGAAAGAAAAAGATGTGCAATTCAAAGATGAGCAATTCAAAAATGTTACTTTATAACTCTAGTAGATCACAGCCATCATATAAACAACGATAAACTGTTAAGTGAATGGCCAACAGAAATGGTAACTTTTCGATAAAACATCTTATCAATGACGTCATTAGATCCGAACCCGGACTTTAGCGAACCAACATTATAGAATAAATATACAATCAAAGATGGCATATAATTCAAGAAAGAGTCGTCGTCCAACGTGCTGGTTAATCTGGCCCTCCCTCGCTTTAGCCGTCCGTAAATCAAGTCACATCTCACTACACAATCCTATTTTTGCAAGTTAAGCTTTTGAATTAATTTGTAAATTTACATACAAAATATTAATTTTCCAACCAATTATTTACGAGTCTGGGTGAAATTTTCACGGTTTTCTTAGTATTTTTACAAATTCTAGTGTATTTATGATTTACAACAAAGGACGTAAATATTATTTTTAAGACTTCAACGTAAATTTACCCTTATTGTAAATGGCATCAAGTTGCCATTTATTATAAACGTAAAATAACATCAATTTTTTTTAGAGTGTATATATATATATATATATATATATATATATATATATATATATATATATATATATATATATTATATATATATATATATATATATATATATATATATATATATATATATATATATATATATATATATATATATATATATATATCAAGAGGTAATCCAGCAAAGACTTGTATGGGGTACCCGTATGGATCCGAACATTGGACATTGCAAAGGCCATAGTTCCTCTTACTCAGCGGCACTCCTCAGGAAGGCGCCAAACAAAAGATGGCAGAAACGATGGGAGAATGCAGACACTGCGTCGTGGGCTGCGTTTGTCAGCTGACTCCTAAATTTAAAGAGTGAGTGGAGCGTAAGCATGGTGAAATCCAATTCCACTTAACGCAATTCATATTCGCCCATTCCTTTTTTAACAGATATTTATTTAAAATGCATATTAAAGGGAGGCCTTGTTGTTTCTACTGTGATGAAAAAGATACACCAGAACACACTATTTTTTCACTGTGAATGGTGAAGGCGAGAGCACCGTGAGTGTACTGATAAAGTAGGACAGCTGACAACGGAAAATATTATCCCTAAGATGCTGTCGGAGGAGTAAAATTGGAACACCATTAATACAATGATAATGATGATATTACGTCAAAAGATAAAAACACAATATGAAACAAACAATATAAACTGATAATTCAACACCTGAAGTTAGGAAAATATTGCGATCCTGGTCGTGTGGTGGAGCGGAGGGTGAGGTTTTAGTCGGTAGGAGGCCAACACAGCACCCATGAATGTTTCCCTCCCTTTGGAGAATATATATATATATATATATATATATATATATATATATATATATATATATATATATATATATATATATATAATAATGTCATGAAACTCGGTCACCGGTTGAGCTAAGTGCATAAAATACTTTTTCATCATGCTGCTCATGATTCTCGCCTTAACCAAGAGTTAACATGATCCGGATGACATAAAAACCGATTGTGTGCAAAAGTATTTATTGAGCTGACGTCACGTACAATGTATGAAATACGTATTAATGGTTCGTAAGATCTCAATTGAGAGGCGGTTAGGGCCATAGAAGAAAAACAAAATTGGTTTATGCATTAAAAACAGTTCACATTTTGTGTAAGAGCAATTAATTATAATTTTTTTTCGATTCAAATAATATAAATAATAAACCAAAAAGTATATAACATCATATTTAGACGCTGATCCGTTTCACGAACTAAATTTATAAATTGTTTGATCTGAAGTCCTAACGATTTATGTCTTAATTCGATATCACATTTTATCAAAATTAATGTTTTTGGGAAAAAAATACTTTTGACCTTGAGTAAAATTTATTTGCTAAAAATAAATTATATGTATAAGAATCTCTAAGGGATTATCAAATTTCTATCTAGAAACATAAATAAATAAATACATAATGTTTTGGAAAAACGAGTTAATTAATTTTTTCTGTCGTTAACCATACATCAATATCTCTTCTCGTATTTATATCGTATTATATATACGATACATATTAAATACTATAACCAAGAATTTTCATTTTCCCCCATAGTATATACACGTACTATACATACATACACACCACACACTAAATTAGAATATTGAAATGCGACGATTAAAAAAGGACCAGAAAGGGTTAAAATATTGATTTCATTCTGTTAAATAAAATAATTTAAACCGTTCGTCGTTCCCTACGGATACATCTCAAATTTCGAAAATTAAATAATAATTTAGTTTTTGTTTTTATATTGAATTTAAAATAAATTAATTAAATTAAAAAAAAATACAAATCGAGTTTTTCCACATAATGCGATAGATGACGGAGATCGTACCTATATATACATGTGTATGTATATTTTGTTCTATCGAAAAGTTTGACAAAGAGGGGGTAAATATAGCCTTGAGGCAAACGAAGTTTTATTTCGCTTCTCTTAATGAGCTATAAATAATTCATATGCTTTTGTTTAAATTTTCTCGACGTTGGACGATGGTAAAAAAGCTCAAATAATATGTACCTTTAAAAGCTTAAACTATACAAGATACCAAACAGTAAGATATATTTTTACATTTTTTGGGTAAGCTATACTCACTAAATGTTGAAGCCCTATTTGCCTAAGTATACCGACAGGAACACGAAAGTAGAATTAAGGTTTAAATGGTTTCATGTTTACATAAATTTAAGTTCTAAAATATATATAAAATATTTTTAGTATAAAGGGTTTTTCAATAAGAGCTTTCATTTTGAATAGCCTGCTATTTGGTCAGCTGTCAATTTGACAAATAAAAACAACGCCATTACTAAAAATGGTATACGATACACGGTTCAACAACGCATTGAAATTGTTAAAAATCACTACAACAATGGTACAAAATGCATCAAAACGATTCGGATTTTCATCATAAAATCATTTTCAGTGATGAGGACCATTTTCACCTCAGAGGTTACGTTAATAAGCAGAATTGGCGCATTTAAGGCTTAGAAAATTCAAGAGTGATTGTTGAAGAGCCTCTCCATCCTCAATGTGTCACTGTGTGGCCTTGCAATGTGATTGGACTTTACTTTTTCGAAAATGATAAATGATTCCGGGCTCTGGTTAATGATTTTTGTGGCCGTAATTGGAAAAGTTTCCTGACTGTTTTATTTTTTTAGAAGAGGTGATCACAATTGGCCACCACAGATCTTGTGATTTAACATCTTCAGACTTTTTTCTTTGGGGCCACGTAAAAGATAAGGTGTATATCAATGCTCCACAATCGATTATCGAGGATACTGTGCGAATTGGTCATCGAAAATTTCATGAAAAGAGTACTACAAGCTTAGCAGTGATGACCATTGAGAGTAAATCGTTTTTAAATGTTAAAATGTCAGTTCTTTACAATGAAATAAACATTCATTGATTTCTCTAAACAAATACTCGTTTTTTTAAATATCAAATGAAACCTCTTATTAGAAAATCCTTTATAAGAAGACCAACAAATTTCTGAAAAATTTAATTATTTCTGATGAACTTTTTCCCATATTACTACATATTATGAAAACAACAAAATTAAGTTCAACTCGTTTTACGTTCTGTTTCGCGATTGGCGACGCCATTACCAATGTTAAAATATCAACAATAACGTAAAAGCACACAACCATTGTTTGATTACATTTTCTTAAACATAGTACAAATAAATTTTATATTTTTTTTTGAAAAAATTTAGTAAAAATTGGAAAATCTAAGAAGGTCACAATATTCTTTAAAGCTTATGCTCGTCATGTTGGTTTACTAATAACATATATAATGTAAGATTGCATAAACAATTTTCTCATTTGTTTAAGTAGTTGAAACATATGTTCACAAAAGCTCATAAATCACATATACTGTATATTGTTCGTCAAAACATATTAGTTTTAGATTGTTGTTGTTGATGCGATTATTTTGCTAGATGCCACATGTAGTTATATTTATCGAAACGGTAAGTTCTGGAAAATGAGGGAATGGTTTTTTCTTATAATTCGATTGTATTATAAAACCATTTGAACATTTACTGTTGAGAATTTAACTGGATAGAAATTGATCTTCCTAAACTAGAAGTTCCTATTCAAAATTTATTACTGATATTGCTTAATTACGCAATGACATAGTATGTCAAGATCATAAGGGACTGGTCGAATGAAAGCTTTCTCACAAATAAAACAAAAATATAATTGAGAAGCTATCGTCGATGGAAGAAGATTAAATCGATTATATAGGATGAGTTGCCTAGAACTGGATAAAAATAATTTTGTTTTATTATTTAAGCTTTGTTACTCAGAAGAAAAGGGGCGAACGGTTACCACAAATATAAAATATTCAGTACGTATCTTTTGATACGATTCCAAGAATCGTACCTGTACCTCATTCATGTATATAACCTTAAGAAAAAAGACTACATTAACTTGTTCCTGAAATTAAGAAGTAACTTCACTATCGGAAGTAACTTTAATGCCAAAAAAAAGAATTACTTGCAGCTGGCCAATACTAAACTGAATAGAAATCATAAGGGCTATCTGGTTCTAACAAAATCCCAGACCTTATAGATTTCTCCATCATTAAAGGCATACCGAAACGCTACATCTTTTTAGAAAATTAAGAAACTCTAATATCTGGTAATTCTCATAATTATGACGGTTCGTGAAAATGTAGTAGAAAAAATAAATTTAGCTCATCTCACAAACAACAAAATAAATTGCGAATTGTTTAAGCAGTTAGTAGAGGAAATAATAGAACTTCAAGTGCCAATAAAAATGAAAATGAAATGGAAGAAGAACAAGACAGGGTCTTAATGTCATACAATGCTCCGCTTGGAAATGCACCCCTAAATTATCATCCAGGAAAGAAAATTCTGTAATTTATTCAATAGAAGAAAGAGAACTAGTGCAGGAGAATCTAAAACCGAAGAAAATGGCAAACAACGCGTGCACCGCTAAATAAAACCACTTTTAACTACATGAATCATATTTTGGGCACTCATAGAGCAGTGAAAAATAAACAATTGGAAAATACCTTTGATTGTTTCCTTTGGGATGCAACAAACGGATTAAAACAACCAAAAACGCAGATCCTCCAATTAAAACAAACCATGGGAAATGTGCTAAAAGTCGAAAATATAAGCTGACCTGTTTGCTGAACATCTTGAAGAAACCAACCTTTAGGCCGGCAGACCAGTAACCAAAACACTGTTGATACGGCCCGAGCATCTGACTTCGAAGATATCAGGCCTGTAACATTGAAATAATTCAAAACTGAAATTAAGGACACACACATAAAGTTCCTGGTTACGATTTGATAACAGGGCAAATAATAAGGGAGCTGTCTGAAAAAGGTACCCGTAAATTATTGCAACGCGATCCTCAGGAAAAAATATGTACCAATCTATAGTGGAAAGTAACAGAAGTAATAATAATTTCGAAACCGGGCAAGCCACCGAATGATAGAAAATCTTACTGGCCAATTTCACTTTTATACCAACACTATAGCAAAATTGTTTGAAAAGCTGTTGCTTAACCTATTTCTTAACCTGCTTTACGTCAGATATTTACCCCAATTAAACGAAGTTATCCTTGCAACATTTCACATGATACTGCAGTTCTCTCAGTAGGAGACACTATCGAGGAATCGACAACGAAACTTTAAGAAGCATGCGAAACTTCAAGAAGCTCATAAAATGGATTTAATCGTGGCGTATCCAATTCAATGAATCGAAATACACGAATGTGAATTTTAGTAATCTAAAAGTCAACTACAAACCTTTAGTAGATTCACAGTAGATTCTGTGGTCAGTAGATTCTGTGTGTAAATAAGGCTTAATATCTAGGGATAACCTTAGATAGCAGGCTCATATGGTAAGAGCTAATTTAAAAAGAAAAAACGTTAACTTTATATCAAATATTGAAAAATGTATCGGTTGCTCGGGAAAAAACAGGTACTAAAGCCTGTATGGAATTACGGAATACAGCTCTGAAGCTGGACAAAGAAACCAACACCAAAATAATACAAACTTTACTAAACAAAGTGCTACGAGTTATAGTTAACGCTCATTCTAGGAATGATGACCTCCATAGGGACTTCCAGACGGTTCAAGAAGAAATAAAACAAAACTTGCAGTAATTCATGAACGTCTTATCAACACGTGAACGAAGAATTTCATAGTATGTTGAACTTCACATTCAATAAAACGATTGCAGATAACGAAACCAGTTGATTTAATGGATTAAGGACTTCGATTATCTTGAGTTTGAATTCTTACTTGAGTTGCACCATTTGCAGCCTTATTCTACTCGACAAAAAATGTCTAATTTTTGGCTCCATTATAAATACGAAAAATGCATAAACCTTACAGATCTGACTCCATAGTTCTGTCTCCGAAATGAATAAAAAGATTTTTGCTTCGACAAAGTACACTAAACATCACACAATTAGTACAAGTACTAAAAATATGAATATGAATCAAAAATATTGCTCGACAAGTATAGTTTTTGACATGACCATTTATTGATGAAAATTAATATCAATTGTGGGTTCGCCCACAGGTTTGCCGAAGTTAATCCTTTGGTCGAAATTTTCGATCTAATTTTACATAATTGTGATTGATTGTGGTTTATTCTGTTAAATTGATTATTTTATTGGCAGCATGATATTTAAAACCGTCCTCTTGAAACTATGTCCGGTAAACGAAATAATTATTGCAAAAATGCGATGGCTAGCTGTTTTTTGAAACCCATCAGCTTCAATCTACAAATTATCGCTGTAGAGAATGATCTTATACGGTTTAATTTTTAGACTGTACAGTTAAGTCGTGCCATAATATTCTCCGTATTCTCTTTAAAATTTTGTCTCACTATATATTTTTAATTTAATAATCTGAACGGGGACGTGTGTGCTTGCTACTGAACCAGCAGACACAATTTTAATTTTTTCAACTGGTTATTTTTAATAAACTGAATATAAGTGTCATGAGGTTTAGTATTTTACTAGTATGCAACGAAATTAGCCGAGAGCTAAGAACAATGAATTTTTCGCATAAAGTAGCAATAGGTTAGATTTTTGTGAGTTAACGAAATCGGACTAGCTCGTTAGTTTTGAGTACCTTATGACCATCGCAAAATAAGTAGTTATATAAAAGTAGATCAAAAGGGTTATGGATACTTTAAACCTAACAATCCTATTTGATATATCCTATTTGATATATACACGAGGACGATACATATCAACCTGATAATAATATCCACCTAATTTTGTAAGTTTAAAATTAATTAAAATATAATTAAAAAATACATAATATATTTTGTTATTTAATTCATTTTCGTGAAAAGTGATAAATTATAAAAAAATTATAATATATTTTGCTGACGTCCTTCACAAAAGCACACATCGACACACGACAACCAAAAACAGAGAATTAACAAATTTTAGAACCGGAAAACTATATGTACAAAAGCTCTACTATAGTGTACAACATGAATAATCTATTTGTGTTGTGTTGTTCCATTTTTATGTAATACAAATTGTATATAGATAAAAATGGAGAGATGTATACAAGAACTGTATACGCCAATCCATTATTCACCTCACTACCCAGTGGTAGAGCTTTTTAGATGAAATGAACTTTCCTGGTTGTTTTTGCATATTGCATCTATGTACGTCTATATATACATATATTGTATATATAGAAGTACAAATAAATATTGAAGTAGTTTTCCTTGTAATTTGATTCTATATGCATATATAGTTTTTCCCGGTCTCATTTACCATGGTGGAGAATATTAACTGCAGTAATAAAAATAATACATTGATCCTGTGCAGAGCATACAAAAAAAAAACTTTATCAATAAAATAGGAAAAACACTAATTAACTATTTTATAATTTCCCCCCGTTAATTTACGAGCTTTGATAGAATTAATTAAACTAGATTATATACAGCATAAGTTAATTATTATTTTTGGAGGATTTTTATTAAGTGGAAAGCATTAAATGTATAATTATTCGTCTAATTCCTAATGATTTACGATAAGATAAGATTAATAATTTTTTTTAAAGATTCAATTGAAACAAACATTTATTGCCGAAAAATAAAATCTAAACGCTTTTTGATCTTTGAATATTCTCATCTAAAATTTGATTATTTATTTATTTCATCTCACGAAGCAGAATACTCGTAAAATATACATTTTCATTCATTTTCACTTTGGCATGCTAGAAAAATAAATTTTTCATATTTTTGTTATATAATATATACATAAAATATGTATTATGTATGTATATTTTGCTAGTATAGATAGCTCCCCGTCGTCCGTGTATATTATAATAAATATGGCCAGAGGAAAATGGTAATGGTATAATGAAACCTTTGTGTTATGTAACCTGAAGATGATTTTTTTTTCACTTATATAATGGTTAATTTATATTTAAAATTATATTTTATTTAGGGGCACAACACAATCGTTGACAATTTATGATAATATGCCTTTAGAAATATATTCGTATTTCATTCCGATAAATTGAAATTCATATTTAAAATACAATACACCAGGCTTAATTTAATTCATAAATGTTTTTTGAATATTAATTTCTTGTTTGTTTTTTTATTTAAATATTTTTGACATCTGGATTCGGGAACCTGCTGATCCAATTCATATAAGAATGTTTCTATGCCCCGTTTGAATCAAATTTCATTTAAATTCCATAAGGAATCAGCAAGTGTTTTTATATATAACCTGGCTTTATAATTTTGTTTCTCCAATTTGTAAACAAGTTTTCAATTTAAACTTTTAGAAATTGATTTGATCTACAACAGCAATACAATGAACATTTTTGACGGAAAATTGAAAAAATTCCGAAATAATAATCAATCGCTTGGGGCTAAATTCGAATTGAATTAAAGAATGAATGTGAAATTTTCAACCGTTGAATACAATGGATACAATTTAGATTTAAATATATTTAGATGTACGATAGTACATTTATATTGAAAATGGTATGGTACCTCACAAGTCGAGGCTTTATTGGATTCGATCAAGCGCTAACCAACAAACTGGAGTATACAAAATTGAATCTTAAAAATAAGCACCTCTTTCAATAAGCCAACATTCAGTTTCAAAAAGTATAATCCTTTAGAAAACATTTTCCTACTTATTATTTTTGACAATGCCAAACTAATTTTCGAAAAACTATTGGTTTCAGCACCTTGTCGGTTTATCTGGTCCAGATGAAAGCATAACCTCGGTTCGGTATATAATATATCTATTCATACCCCGAGGAGCTCACCGAACGAGCATATAATCGATATCAAACGATATCAATATTGTATTAAATCCTTCATCTAGTCAAATAATTGATTAAAACTTATGTGTCACCAAGTCGGGTTTTGCCATTTCTCATATTCATATATCAAGCTACAATTTTCGCATCTACTTATACCTGACAGCAAGACCACTCAGCATTGCAGAGTTTCTATTTATCTTCATTTGCAAAAGGTTTATAAAACTCTTGTTAAAAGATACTCACTGATAATATCCAAACGATCGCTTTATCTTAATCTAATTGGTTTAAGACTAATTGATCTCTCAGTTAAATTGGTTTTAGACCAATTTTAAACAAAGTATTTTGATGTTAGACCAATTGTCTATTTAAACAAATCGAATTTAGACCAATTATTATTTAACAAAACTGTAATTAGGTTAATAGTTTTAGACCAATTCTTTTAAGGCAAATTATTTTTTATACAAATTGAGTTTAGACCAATTGTCTTTTTAAACTAATTGATTTTAGACCAATAGTCTTTTTAAACAATTTGATCTTAGACCAATATTATCCTTTGAGGAACTGTAATTAGATGAATAAATCAATTGATTTTAGACCAATTGTCTTTTTATACAAAATTTAGACCAATTATCTTTTTAAACTAATTGATTTTAGACCAGTAATCATTTAAGAAATTGTGATCAGGTTAATAGTTTAAACAAAATTCTGTTTACGCTAATTATAAGTTTAAACCGCGGAGTGATAAAACGAACTCTTTTAATTACTAAACTAAAACTGGTGACATAACAAATTAATATACATATGGCATATTGATTTTAGACCAACTATCTTTTTAAATGTCACCAATTGTAATGGTTAAGAGTTTTTCATCACACCGCAGTCTCAAGTTTGATTCTCGCCGATGACTAAAAATTAGCATGCGCCGGATGACAATAAAAGCGACTGTAGGTAAACGCATTCGTTGGGTTAACTACTTACAATGTGAACCAATACGTATTGATGGTTCGTAATGCATCAGTTGAAACGCGGTTACGGCCGTTTACCGCCTTTAAATCATAGATTAGATCATTTTAAACAAATTGATTTTAGACCAAATAACTTTTAAGAAACTGTTATTAGGTTAATAGTTTTCAAAAAGGAGGTTTACCCTTTCTACCTTTCAGCCCTTGCATACCAGAGGTTTAATGATATGTTTTTTCGAACTTAGTTTTCTTTCATATAGTAAGGAAAATAATCTTTGTCTTATATAAAAGAGTACTGATGTCAAGAAGCTGGTCTCAATAGTTCAAGATTATGATTAAATAAAAGCTATTTTAAAATTAAAATTGACTTTAAAATTCGTTAACATGGTTATTCCTCACAACATCTGACTATACTATCGTCTAGAAGAAATAAAAATAATTTATGCAAACAAATTTTCCTTTCTTCAGAATTTTACAAAATTAACAAAAGCATTTTCATGTTATTAATTTGAATATACATAAATAATTTATTATATTGCAATAATACCTATAAACAAATTCTGAAGTTAGTCTATAAAAATAAATGTAATTATAATTATTTATCTCCACATTTTATGGCTATTCATTTCTTTAAAATTAACTTCAAAATGTTTTAAAATAATTTGTGAATTTTCATTTGCTATTTTGATTTTTTTTTCATACACTTTTTTCAGTTCGTCGTAGCAACGCTGTTCTGAGTGTTCTAATTTTAATATTCGTGAACTAATAATATATATGCATATATATTTATTTTGAGTGATGACGTCAGAAATTTCGTTATTTGATATAAATTGGCCTTATCCATGGCTAGCAAGGCGGATGGGTGTGTGTTTCGTTTTGTATACAAAGTTAGAATTGTTAATAAATGTATTCTCTGATTCTTATTTATTTTATATTTCTTGATATAAGAACAGTATGTGATATTGCATGTATTTTCTAGTATGTCTGTATTTATCTTTGCAATCTGTTCTTTCGCGGCAGTTCGCTTATTTACGTCCTATTTTACTCCATTATAGCCATATCGAGTACGTATGTCTATAGGTCCGATTTACCTAGAATTATTACAAAGCTCAATTTTCATAGTAAACGCCAACGATATCATGATTTCGTTAAATATAAGTATCGGAGAAGATTTCTAGATGGAATACCAACACGTTTTAACGAGAACAATAGATGGCACGCGAAATAATTTTTAATGAAATGACATATGAAATTTAAAAAAAAAACAAATTTTGTTTTATTTATTTATAAATACCAGCCCATTTACTTCAAAAATTTCCAATTTCGATTATAAAATTAAATTTTTTTTTAGATTTTAAATTTTGGTTTCGTTAATAATTCGTTGAATATAAAAAATTGCAGTTAAAAAATGTAAACATTTCGTTCAACTACTACTAGTGCCATCTTTTAATCTTCTCCGGAATTATATCATGTTGGCACATAATATCGATGCGATTTCCCTTATAGTTATTATAAGTTATTTGTTTTCAGCAGTACAATGAAAATGTTGGCAAAGACCATTATAAGAAACGAACAGGGTGGATTCAGAACGAAGCTGTACAGATCACTCAGATCGTGTCATCATTGAACAATCAAACGAATTGAGATCACCACAATACCTACTCTGCATACTTAATTCGTGGATTCCATAATAGATGCGCAATCGAAAAGTCGTTTTGTGAAATCAAATGTACAAGGATGTAGGAAAAAAGCAGAGTGAGAAAGATTACAACACACTGTGTTAGACAAGGAAGTGCCTTTTCTGCTGTGCTTAATAAAGTTAATTAAGAGATTACCAACAAGGACAAACATGACAACTTTTTTTTAGTCCCATAAAAAGTCTAAAAGTGTTAAATCACACGATCTAGGGACCAATCGAAACGACCATTTCTGAATACGTTCGTCCGTGTGGAATATCACACCATTGAAACCATATATCATTAATGTTTAGCTCATGCAATTTACCAAAGAAATAATTTTGCAACATATCTCTTCATTTACGTGACGGCTTCATTTACGAGACGGCTATTTTCATCAGCGACAACAAGAGTTTAATGACACCACCGGCATTAAAAAAACACACCATGCAGTTAATTTTTGTGCATGGAGTGGAATTATTTTTAAACACATGAGGATTTTAACCTAACCAATAACGCATATTCTGTTCGGAGAACGTACGTTGCATCCTATGTTCGAATGGCTTTAGTCCTTGTATTAACTGGATGTGGATGCAAGCCAAAGTGTGGTATGAGTGATGCACAATTGAGTGTCAATTCTCAGCGCTTCGACTAGCTCATTGTCTCACTGGCACGTGAACATCCAGAAGCGAATATTAAGACTCAAATTTATTTACTGAGACCATAATTACGGCCTATATTTAAAGGTGAAATTAATGCTCTTGAAGTTGCTGCAACCAACTCGGAATTTTTGTAATACATTTTAATTATTTGTAAACATTGTTCGTTCGTGTACTTCACCACAATGAAAATATTGTCTTTACTGAATATTTCAACTCTGACAATTTGGTCAGTTTTCCAAGGTGCGTTTGGTTAAGAATATGTTCACAGTGAAAGTTAAAAGTTGTCAAGTCTCAGATAGATAATCCGTTAGTTCTAGATAATGCGAGTTTATAGTAAAGTTAACTATTATGGTACACCAAGTTACCTTAAAGTCACAGGCCGAAAAAAAGAGAGTACTTAAGAGGATATCAACCAACCTTTGAACAAAGCACGAAATTGAATGTTGCCGTCCTGTCACGCAATCCAATCTTGAAATCAATACCGCTGTCAAACATAGAACTACACTCAGAGGATTATTATAGAATACTCAAGAACATGTCGGCATTCTGTAATACTTTTGTAATTAGTTGGCAATTGGTACTTTATTTCGTTGATAAAAGATTACAGAAATGTCAAAATATGACCAAAACTTTTATAGCGAAAATATAGTAAGTATAGGAATCGGACACGTCATAATTGTTTTCTAATCGTGTATATTGCTATAAACTTGTGCTTGCTATCCTATATTCGGCAAGTTTATTATTTTTATTTTTATATCCACCCATACACTTTGTAACTTGTGAACATCGATTCAAAAATTCGATTAGTTTTATTCAATCAGGTCCAGATTTTTCGATTCAACATTTCAATCCAAAACCAATCAATTGACTATGTAACTCCACGTGCTACTTTTATTATTAAATTTCTTCCATCTTCCTTTATTGATTTTAATTCAGTTGAGTGAATTTATTATGTGTGTGTATATACGGGTACGAGTACGTTTTCACAAATTTTCAAATGAAGATCAACACAGCAAATGAGAAAATAAAATTGCTTCATGTGGTTTTTACCATCCTCGCGTTATTCCCGCCGCGACATATATCCATATATTAAAATTTTATATTTACCTTCTGTTGCATTTAATTTATATGTCTTCTTATATACATACATTTTATTTAAGCATATGCTAATTTTTTTTTGTTGGGGTTTTTGAATAATTCGTAGTTTTAATTTTGCTAATAACGCAAAAAAATTTAATGGAAGATAATTTTTCGTAATTTTATGTATCCTTCGGTATTATTTTACTCATCCAAGTATAATATAAAAAAACACATATGCGAATAACATACATATATTATCAAGATAACTTTTGGGATGAACGAATTGTTTGAGCTGCCAATTTAACACCTAAATTTAGGTCATTCCAAATGACTAAGTATATGAGCAACGTCGTGATTTGTGTACATAGTGTTGTATATGAATCTATAAAAAAAACTTGCAAATTGTAATCAATCACAATGCTTATCCCTCTATAAATTTTCATCGCTCTGTGTCATTTATCGATTTTCTGTTGTTCATTTTTCTGCTCCTCGCGTAATTATTAGTTATCTCAATTTATATAATTTATATTTTGCTATAAAGGCAATTATGAATTATTATTATTTTATAAAGATACAAATCCTATAATCATATCTCATCAGCTCTAAACAAAAACATGATCACCATAATCAACGTTTTATGTGGATGAGGAAGGAATGAAAAAGGCGATACAGTTTTTCCCCTATCATTTCCATTAGATTACTTTTATATATAGGGTGTCCCAATAACCGGTTCAAATTTTGACATATCGATTATTTTGGCTATGGCAACACTAATGTTATTCTTTCTTTGACAGAAAGTCAGTATATTATTTCTAGGTGACGTTTATTATTTCTAGGCGATGATTGTGAGACAACGGCCGAGTTCATCAATTCTCCATCGTTCATTGGAAATGAACATCCACCGGTCTTCCATGCGTAAATATCTTAGCCCAATAAAATAAAGTTCAATTGGAACAGCAATTGAACGATCATCTTTCCATCTCGCTATAGGATCTTAAACAAAATTGTGTCGCTTTTAGGGATCTAAAAAGCCACAAGGATATGTGGCCTTGGCTCCACCAAGATTTGTGAGGCAAAAATTCGATGACCGCATTGTCAGACGTTGATTGGCCGACCAGGAGGTGTGATTTGACATCTTTAGATTTTTATTTGTGGGGTGCCGTGAGAGACAATTGTTATACGAACAATTCACAAACAATTGAGCATTTGAGAGCCAATATTGAAGCAACCTTTGCCGAGATGTGATTTTATAAATTTTTAAATCTGAACTTTTTACTGGAACACCCTTTATAAACATATGTACAAACGAAGCAGTAACAATAATAATAAAATTACATTATAAGGGTTAGATAGGGATAAATTTACACATGTAAAATATGAGCTTCCTTCGGAATTTCAATATTTTAAAAGATGAAGAAAAATTAGACACAAGGATATTGACCGTTTATCATTTTGACGTGTTATAGGAATGAAGGAGAAGTTTATTTTATTAGCTTCATTACATATAATATTTTGGGATAAAATCTTTTATCATCATACATATATTTTGTTTATGACAACATATAATGAAAAACAAATAATTACCATACATGTTTTGGCACATACACGATATACTCATATATAAGATGAATGTATTTAGTAAAAAAATGTGTACCCCATTTTTGTTTAAAGCATTCAAGTATATACGAGTATTTTACACATCCTTAAATATTCGATCCTTATATAACACAACAACAATAACAACAAAACCAAAAGTCTTCAAGACGCTTTTATGTATATACATATATATGTTGTATATACATAAAGTTATGTTACATTTTCAATTTTTACTTTTCTTCTTTTTTTTTGGTATCAAAAGGAGAATATACATTTTCATTACAGAAGAACAAGGCAACAACAAAAACTGTGTATAAATATAACTGTAAGAAAAACATAAAAATGAAAATATATTTTTCAATTAAATGTTAATGAATGTACAAACCACACCCAAAAGCACAAACAATATAATAACCTAAACCATCTAATTGACTTATGTATTTATAATTTTACATGTATCCTAATGTCCTTTTCAAGCACAAAATACATAAAAGGATAAATTTTCATGAAAATTAATAAAAAAAAAAATTATAGGAAAAACAAATCCAAACGAATTATATATTAAGTTACTTTAAGTTCTATTCTATGCTATTCAAATAATTATCAATAGAAATTAAAAGGACAATTTTATTATAATGTGTGTGCGTGTGAGTGTGTTAGGATAAGAACAAAATCTTATCGCATTATAAAAATACCTACATCTACACAAGAGAGGATCTTATTATAATCGCTTGTGTGTGTGCTTGTATATATTGTTACACGTATACACGACATGTCCAATGACTAAAATACCAAATTAGCAAGATGGTATATGAAAATACTTGATTTTGGAAATTACAAAAACAAATGAAAAACAGTATTTTCTTTGTTTCGTATAATAAAAATTTTCTTTTTGTTTAATTTCCTCAAATATATCATGAACAGAAGAAAACAGTTAAAGTAAAATTCCGAATTTTCCATTCATACTTGGCGGCAGGCAGCAACACATTTCCCATTCAATTAAATTTATGAGGTGAAATTTTAATTTCTTAATTTAAATAAAAAAAAAAAATTTGTTTCAAATAAATTTTGTAAAAAAAAATTATTTATTTTCTTTATCTTCATTCTTGTTAAAAATAGAAAGAAAAAATTGTCAAATAGTAAATAACGCACAAACAGAACAAAAATTATTTATGGATGAGACATAGATTTTCAGTATTTCTTTAGTTATGTGAAAAATTCAAACAACATAAAGAATATACACAGACTGGAAATTCCATTCCAATTCCTAAGACGAAATGGTTGCCTCCTATTTTGTATAAAAATAATTTTCCATTTGACGCAAATAATAAATTAATAATAATTAAACATTAACAGTCTCTGAGACAAGAAACAATAAATCTTTGAAGAATGGTACAAAACAAAGCAGGTCGTCATCAAAAATTAGTTCTGTTTCGAGACATGCTAAATCGAACCACTTTTCAAACAAGAGGCTACATAGCAATAAAAATATAATTATTTGAATACCTTAATAATTTAAAATGCTAAATAAATTAGCTTGAATTTGGAAAATATAATGAAATACGAAAATGGAATAATTTATTTATTTTTCATTTGTTTTTCCGTCCTTCCGTTTTTGTTTAGTGAAAAGTAGCTGAATATTAATATTGATGTTGGAACTCGATGTTCGTTGAAAATTATTTTACGAATAATGATCAAATATCAGTCGTTTAAATCGTAATTTACGATTAAAAAAGTGTCGGGTCATGATTAGTAATTCCAGTGCAACCTTTAGCCACAATGATAAAGTTAGCCGAAAATATCCAGGCAAAAGAAAGAAGCCCAAATCGATTATGTGTCTTTGCTATCACAGACGAAAATTCAAAATGTGTCCTTGCTATCACAAATGAAAATTCAAAAAATTTCGATTATTTGCTAACCGGAACGTACCCACCGGTATTTTTCAACCGACTAAAATTTTTTTTTATATATAGCAGAGTTAACAATGTTAAAGGAAAATCTCTTACATGTTTCTCAAATATTTTTTTTATGGTTTTATAGGCCATTGTTGGCCCGGCCCGTACCGTGTCAACAATCTGCCTCCATCACTCCATTGGTTTGGATTACGACCCAGCTGTCCATATTGTTATAAACCCTACGCCGTAGATCCATCGTACCGTCAGCGACTATTTCGTCTATTGATAGGCGGCCCTCCCCCTTTATCAGGAATTCGAATTAAATTCCTGATTGAAAATAACTCGCAGCCAAATGTGCCACTAACATCGCATTTTCGTTCATATATCACACGCGGGATACTGAATGTTAGAAGCCATCTTTCGTACTCATCCGTCAAGATCTAACTCTAACATACATACATAACAACGGGTTTGATCAGCACTCAGTACAGTTTCAGTTTAACAGCATTGGAAGATATTTCGATTGCAGAAGTGGACGTAGAGGATATAAAGTTCGCAGATCAAGGTTCACCTTAATATCCTCTCCCACACTTTTATCGTGAGTAATGAGAGGTCAAGTACCCGTTTCACTCCATTGATATTTAATCCAATCGTACAGAAATCATATGCATATGCAAAAAATGATTAGATTGTAGGAATAAGATATTGCCTTGAGGTTGCAAAAGTAAACTAATTGCAAAAGGTACTCGATTCATACAGCATATGGTTTCTGCGTTACTATCATTTTACACAGAAGAACATATTTGTTTGGTACTCAAATAATTACAGTATGTATAACTTCTAATCAACAAAACTGGTGTTAAGACTTCTTCCTAACACACTTTAAATATTCTTATGAGGTCTGGACTATGTTGCCGCAATGTTCCTCACTAAAACAACGTATTGTGGATCTCTTCTCTTAGCAATCCATAAGCCATATGTTTAGGTTGATCTGTTCTTTGATGTATTTGCATCTCAATGTGGGTGAGAGTTAATCTGATTAATCTGATTTTCGATTTTAAATCATTTTAGTGTTTGAGTTACAAGATTTCGGTTTAAATTATTTCTACTGTGTAATGTATTGCCTTCATTTGCATATAATGGAAAGTTTTACACATCTATTAAATTGTTTATAGACTTATATAATTCCATCTAACGTTTGTAATTTAATTTGGCTCTAAAATAAAACACGAATGAATATTTTTATCAAAGCGGTTTGTTTTAATAAAAAGAGTATTAAGTTTGGAACACGATATACTTCAAATAGCTTCCACGGTTAAATCACCGGCAGTTGGAGCGGAAGATTAGCTATAACCTATCTTCCACCGCAAAGAGTTGCGAGTATCTTGAACTTTTAAAAATATTGCGATGATTGAAAACAAAATAACAATCACTTCCATTGTTGGCTTTGCAGTACTACGTTCTATCAGCTCAATGATCTGGTGGTCAATTGACATCTCAGTTAGGCTGATTATTAAACCTCTAAATATAGTATACTGATAGTCCTGCTGAAACTAAATGGCGTGTGTATCTTCCTCTTGCATTACATGTGTGTGAAATTTATAAGCCCAAATGCGACAATTTCGCTTATTGACATAATCTTCGAGGTGAAAAAGAGCTCGGAAAAGATGATTTTGGGTAAAAATGTTCATTTTATTCAAAGCGGTCAATAGTACAGTCACCTAACCGAAAAGTTGTGAATTGCGATTTTGCTTCATCGAATGCAAAATTGTCATCACAAAACATAATTTAATATTCAATTCTTGAGGACGATGACGAATTGCTGTTGATGGATTTTCAGACACTTGAGAAACAACTGCAATATTCTCGGCTGTACGCACTGTAAATGCATATGCACGTGTTGGTTTATCCAATAACAATCCAATTTTACGAACTCGCTTCACAAATTGGCTCGTAGGCATTTCATTTCTACGAATATTTCTTACAGTTTGGATAGAAGTCTTACTTCTTTCAAAAATTTTTTCAATAGTTCCCAATTTTGTTCAAGCGTTAAGCGACCCATCTATTCGTAAATGTCAAACATTAAAGTAATTATCTGCCATAACACGAATGACGAAAGTGTTGCCACACTCGAAATAACCAGTAATTGATATTTCAAATGCTTTGCGATGAAAATCTTTTATATGTGTAGAACTCATAGGTTTTTTCTTGATTCTCAGTTTAATGGGTTGGTTCGAATCGTGTATAAGCTGTTCAGGTGTTTCTCTATATTTTTCGTACATAACCTTTAGTACAGAAATTATAATTGGTATGGAATTGCAGTATCTTCTCTACTACCATTGTATGTTTAGACACCTTATGTTTATGTTCACTGGAGCTATGTTTAAAGGTTTTTATAGTTTTGTTTGATTAATAGATCACCACGCGTGGGTCGATCAACGAGAACAAACATATTGGAATTTCAGTTGATTCTAGTTTATTTTTATCATTATAAGGTTGTATTTACATGTAACTATCTGCTGTCTAAACAGTTTCACAAACCGTAGAACATGTGCATAAATATTGATTATTCTGTATTTTAATTTCTTAACAGTGTATGTTTTAAATGCATTGAAATACCTAGTACACTGCACAAACATTTTTAATTAGAAAAATGATATACTGTCTATATATACCGAATAATGTGAATTTTAATCGAGGTACAGTGAATTTCACATAAAAGGGCAACATAATGCATTGGCTTTGTAAATAATGGTGTGCTCCATTTGACGTATATACGGAAAAGTCATAAATGGATGTAAGAATAGAACCTTCACGTATGAATACGAGAAATGGCCTCTGACATTCGAGAAAAAAATCATGCCAAAACGCGACAATTTTTCAATTCCGATCTATATCGAGCTTATCATACTGCTGCTCATTAAACCCAATGGCATGTAAGAGCCATTAAAAAAAGGTTATATGCCAGGATCAAAAAATACCCAACAAGTTTTATTGGTCAACGATAATCGTAATAACTATATCCTAAAATAGTATAATACTCTCGAGATGAATGATAACAACAAATTTTTACTAAGAAAAACAAATCAAAATTCGCTTTCGTGACATTTCTCTGTATAGAAAGGTATGTCTTAGAAGTACTACAATAACACAAAAAATTTAGGAACAAACATCTTTATTTCTCAACACAGTCTCTTTGATAGCTTGATAGACTTTTCTCAGCAATGTTTAATAGCTTCGATACTCTGTTAAAAGTCAAAAAAGCGACCTTCTTAAAATAGACTAAATTTTTGATCGGTTTGAAACGGAAAATAAACCTAAAATATGAGGACGCAATTCGAACTTAACTCTTTGTTTTTGGTCATCGTGATAATGGATATGTGAACATTTTGTACTTTGCCAAATACGGTAAATTACTTGAATTCAATCACTCAGCAGTTGCAAATTGCAATATATAACATATAATACAAGTTGATTGTTTTTCCATTTGGAAGAAAACCCACATCCAAACCCTAGTAGTTGACGGAAATGTGTTCGACTACTTTGGAGCAGATTCTTCTCTTTGAAAGTTTCGATTAAAACATCGTCAACAAGCTCTACTGTAAATTTTCATCATTTCTGGCGTGGACGACACCTTCATTCGATTGATCAATACAATCGCGGGTATAATCCTCGGGTAGATGGAGGGTATATGATGAAAAATCAAAAAAAATAATTATTAGACAGAACACATAAGATGATAATATAAGGGTGTTTTAGAGGTTTACGTTTTTAACTTGGCAACACTGTTTTGTTTAAAAACCGATTTGACAGCTACATTTGCGTACAACTTGTTGAAATTTTTTTATCAAAATAATGGTTCTGTTCGTCACAGTTAATGGTCGTCATATTCGTCCATCAGAGCGGTCAATTCGGTTAACTATGGATCGTTTTCACACTGATAATAGGCATGCAGTAAGACGTCGAACAGTGCCTATCGAAAAACTGTAGAGCGAAGCACCGAGAAATATCAAAATCAATCGACTAATTGTTATTCTCCGCAATCTCCAATTTATGGAATATTTTATCTTAGGATCTAGGCTTACGTTTCGAGCAATGGGCTGAAGTATAAATTGATATAAAGGTTTGATTTTGATTTTTCAAACCAAATTTTATTCAGCGCTAAAGCAGAAGCCTGTGTCGAAGAACCGGTATAGTCATGATTTCTCACTTTTTTGGTTTCACAATTGACTGGCCGATGTCACATGCCGCACAGCGATCCAATTAATTTACTCATAGAAACATAATGTAAGACTAATTTCACGTAATAGTTGGCCACCACGAGTGTGTAATAAATTTCGACATTAGCAATATAATTGCAGTTGGATGAGATGAAATGCAGTCAAGATCGGACATCCAATATCGAACACTCATTTTAGAAATTTCACTACCACTTAAATTGATGTATCATCAGCGACGTACTCGATTCTTGCTCGAGGATTGAACCTTTCCAACCACTGACTTGATATTATATTTAAGGTGTATATATAGTTCTTACAAGTATGATGTATATATTATGATGAATTTAAGCAAAATTTTTGTGATATTTTCGTAAAAAAAATGACGAATTGTATTTTGCTTATCCCTAGAAATTGTAATATTTGTTCTTATTTCTTTTAATTTTTTTAAGTAAATGAAAAATAAAATATTAAAAGTAGATTTGTATGTATGTACTCGTATTTACATATAGGTATATTTGAGTATATAGCAGCTATACATATATAATATAACATTAATCTTTTTATGATAAGATAAGATTACAAATTATTTATTCATATTACTGTGGTATATTGTTGTGTACTTACGTAGATAGAATTTCTTTATTATTATTTCGTTACTTAATGTTCATTAAAAGATTTAAATAAAAAGTTTTTAAAAAAGTTTTGTTCATAATTATTATCGAGAGACGGTAGCTACATATTATATTATAATTCACAAATCGACTATTATTCCCTATTAGTGTTATATACACACCCAGTATATTAACCCTTTTTTATGTAAACGGAATGAAGCATCTTAAGGAAAAAGTTCATTATTTCTTAATAAAAATTAAACAAATACAAATGTGTTTGCAAAGATGTCCTTATTGAATAAACAAGAAAATCAAATTAAATCATGCGCAGATCATCTAATTTGTCAATCAAATCGTTTTTAATTTTGTGTTTAGGCTTCCAGTTGTGAATTGTGTATGAATTTTCGACAATTTAGTTCAATCCGTTTACTTTTTATAATTAAAATTGAATGAAAAGGCAAATTTAACAATTTAGATGTGTACATAACACAGTACAATATCCCTTTTTTGTACAATATTTAATGATACAGTGTATTCTCACAAATAAACGCCGAACCAAATTTCGACCAGTACTAAAGAGTAATCTAAGAAGAGTGTCCGGAAGATTTTTTTTTAAATAAAACGCATTAAAATCAATTTAATAATCCGATACCCACATAAAAAGTAATCTAACGACGTCAGATTACAAGATCTTAGACACCAATTCACGAGTCCTTTTCTTGATATAATATTCTCATGGCCTACTGTTTGACACGTTGTACCATACTGTTGAAATCACAAGTCCAATATCTGCAATTTTTAACAATAAAAATTCATTGATCATTGCTCTGTAGTTTGCGTCACGCATCTTTGCGCATTTGTATAAGCTCTTGAATCTCTTCTTGGCTGATCATCAGCCCAAATACGATAATTTTGTTTGTTGGTGTATCCAAACATGAGTTTCATCGTTGAACACAATATATCGATAAAAAACGGATCAATTTGGTGTTTTTCCAACGCCCATAAACCAAATCGATGAGGTCAACCGGCTTCAATTTTTCAACAAGCTGTATTTTCTATGCCTTCAAAACAAGATTTTTCTTTTACGCCACAATGTGCTATATAACAGATCCAAAGCTCGATAACGGCGACGAAATGATTTTTGAAATAAATTTTTCACAATTTGTAAACGTTCTCGCGTTAACGCATAAATTCCAATTAAAATCCCAATTGGAAAAAGTTTATCGCACATGAATCTCAATGATAATCCCAATTGGCAAAAGGACCTCCTATTGGATCACTCTTTATAAATTTTTTTGTATAATTTAGAGGAATGAATGCAGCAAAAAACCGATTTTTTTTATAAAGTATTCATTATTTAATCATTAATGATATGGCAAAAATTTTATTTTCTAAACCAATAAATATATAGTCAATGTCCTACACCCATTGATCTTATACAATGGCAAACATGAATATATGTATTCGATAATTGGGAGATATTAGTTTTTCTGTGAAATTTCATTTTCATATTTTAAACAAATACAAAATGGAAAACACTGAGTTCAGTTAACTTGTCACTTTTTGACTAGACACTACACAATTAAGATGATAAGGTTGCGTCGTGATGGGTCGTTACGGGTGATGAAAAGAGGAATTATTACACATCAATCCAACGCATACAGAGATCGAGGCTAATGTCCGGATTTGCAAAAATTTTCGTAGTAAAAAGATAGTTTGGGTAAACTCCACCACACTATTGTTAAGAAGCGATGTTTCTTTATAAAATGAAGTTTTCCCGCCATACGTCATTTAGCGATACTTTAAACAATTTTTAAGTTTTTAATTTTATTGCAAGTGATTTTTTTGTAGACAGCGTTACATATCGCATGCAATACCGTTTATTATCTTGTAAACCGAATGGTTTCAGACCCTTATAGTGAGGTCGCTATAAGTGAAAGAATGTGTAGTGAGGGGTTTCAACGGTCGAACATCGTCATATAGCGGTGTAGGAGCGAACCTTTTTGAAAATGAAAAATTTGAATGCCATACGATTTGAAATTCGAATATGTCCGATTTACGTCAAGCATAACTATTTTTAGCGGAATCAGACAAAAGCATGAGGAAACCTCATGTCTCGACAGTCAAACCTATAGTTCACTACTCCACGATCATAATCTGCATTTTGCAGGACTCAGTGTAGTGTATTATGACCTAATAAAACCGCTTGAAGCAATTACAGGAGATCATTATCGAACGCAATAATTGATAGCTTCGTCTTATTATCCCCTGTTTCGATTGAGTGACCAGCAGTTTGGGTTCTTGTTATGAATAACAAGTGATATAACGAATTTTTGAAATAAAGTCTTGAATTTTGGAAGCCTAATATAGAACATTATTTCGTAATCAGTATCAAAATTAAAAAATAAATCAATGGAAACTTATTGGTACTCCCAATAATTAATTTTTGTTGAAAATTACTACTTTTCGAAACTAAATAAAATATTGTTTAAAAACATTTATTCAGGGTTTTAAATTATGTAAATTTTTACCTCACTAAGAAATAAACTTATATTTTATTTCTTATCTTTTAGAGGAGGGTCGATTTAATTTGTTTCACCAATAATATAAATAAACTTATATACCTTCTTGGTATGAGAAATATAAAAGAACAAACATTTTCGTATTAAAAACACTAATTTACTTTTAATTTCGAAAGGTAGAAAATGTTATTTTCTTGAATAATTATTTTAAGCAATCTTAAAGGTCAGCAAAAATAAAAAAAACTCCAAAAGGTTTGTTTTTCCGAGTATTACTTTTTGGAGTTTAATGTTCAATCAGTTTCTGCATCATTCGACATAAAATATAACAGAGATCAATCTGTTCAATTCCAACAATGAAATAGTCTTTTTCTCAATTTAATGGTTGCACCTTAAACCCTCGTATAAGGTTGCTTACATATTTTTAAAATCCTCATCGATTGGAAAATCGTCGCCACATATTGGTGTGAACCAATTTTATAGCCAATTCTTGTGTGGGAAACCATTATATAGTGCCACAATGAACCACCGTTTCGTTTACGTCGCATATAAGAGTTTTGAAGATTTGTCGAAAACATATTCCAAAATCCATAAAAGCTGGTGAAAGGCCATCTAAGAACATTTGACTTTCGTGGTGCTCTAAACACGGTAATTTTGGATTGTATTAAATTTCACATTCTCGCAGTACTAAATACCAAATGCTATTGCCTCATTCGGACGGTTTAAACCTTAAAAAGAAATTTTATATTTTGGGAACAATACAATCCGCATCGTTGGATGCATTGCACTCACTTCGACCTCATAATAAACAGAATGGTGCTTGTTTTTTCAGATTATCATAGAAAGTTTACGACGGTCTTAATTTAGACTATTCCTAAACTGGCACCTTGCTCAATTAAATAACGAGTACATTGTTTATTTTATCTTAAAATTGAATGGAATCAATTTAACCCACATACAGACAGACAGAAGATTAAAAGAATTTACCTTCATCGTTAATATAAAAAATTGATTATGATTTACGTTCAATACTCAAAGAACGACTTAAAAAGCGATTAAAAAGAATTGGGTACGAGGGTAAATAGATGATAAGTTGAAAGAAGTTGGAAGGAAGTAAAAATATTTTTCATCCTGTAAGCCCAAGGAGAATTCTAATTTGTTTTCGATCTAACTAATGTTGTACTCAATAATTCAGTATATATAGTAATTTCGACCAATTTGACAGCCAAGTTTTGAAGTCACAATATAAAATTATATAATAGAAACAATTTTGATAACATCTAAGACGCTAATCATCCTAAGCGCTAATCTCAGCGCTGTAATCAAACTATATACACCTGCTTTTTCTAGTCTACGTTGAGATCTAGATTATCTGGATGTTTTAAAATGTTTACCCATCTCGTTTAGGGACTCAACATCATACTGGACGAAAGAGAGATCGATCCCAAAGTATGGATTGCCACTTGATTCTATTCTATAGGTCCCTCATCTAGCTTCGAGTCGTTCTAAATTGCTCAGTTTCCGGTGTCGATCCATCCTCAAAGAAGTCCCTTCACACCCTTAGTTCACTTGTGTCCTTCTAGAAGTCCCTAAACGATCTTTGTTCACCTAGTGACTTAATTGTGTTTTAGCATTATGTCTAGAGTTATTTCAACTGGCTTACTGCCGACAGCGCATAAGCTGCCTTCTGCTGGCCGAAGAAATCAACTGGAAGAAGGTGATACATAAACTCTAATGCACGAGTAGGAATTATTCTCAGCGCCCAGCTTAGTGCCATACAAATTTGCACGTTCCCCAGTTTTCCCCTATATGTTACTTCCTCAGAAGCCGGTATACCAAAGCCTAACTCCATACATTATGTCTAGCTATATAGCAGTATAAAAATAATGCACCAGTTCTATTTTTAAGCTCCAAACATTCTTCATAATGGCGCTCCTACACGATTATATAAGACTGTACTGGTATTTTTTACCTTTTCCACAATAGTGTACCTTCAATTTAGCTTACTGTCGAAAACTGTGCCAAGAAATCTCAGTAAAAGATATATCTTTTGCAGTAAAAGATAATGAGGCGAGGAAGGAATTTTATATTTTGTAGTGAATAGAACCAGTTCTGTTTTCGATGGTTTTATCCCAATTCCGAGTATATCGATGATATTAAGTTTTCTTGCAGTGTTCACCCGCGTCTTTACCTCGTGAATCCTTTCACCTTCGAGTTGGCAATCCTGCTTTATAAGAGCCAATCTCTCCATTATTGCTTAATGTCGATGAAATATATTAAAGAATATTCGAGCTATGTGTTTTCTATATTAAACCCACCAAGCTAAGAAAAGCAGTATTCACTGACTTCCCTTTGTAGTGATAGCCTAAATGGCCTTAAGACTTTCGGTTAGCCAAGTGTATCCCTTTGAGGTATTACAAAATATTAGCACCAACAGCAATACTACTTTTACCAAATAGTAACTCGCCTTGGTGATTGCACTATATAGTTAGAAATCGATATTTGTGTCACTAAGTCTTAAATCATTTATATGCATCTCACGAAACTATGTTGCTTAATTTTGTATAGTCTAGTGAAGATACGAGTGTCAAAGTGTACCACAAACTATAATAATTTTATGAAATGTCGTCTGTTATACAACAAATAAATTTTAGCTTCAGCTTACCCGCTCGTTAATTATCATATATCCAAATTAACTCGTTACAATGACTGTATTTTGCTTAAATTAGTTTGTTCGAATACAAAAAAAACACATAATCGATAACAAATTAATTAGCATAAATTTTGTGTTAACATTTAGAAATAAAAAATTAAAAATGTTATGTGAAAATACATAAATGTACAAAAACAACAGAAATCGTCATCGACTGGTGATGTTAGACTTGACTGGTTTATCAGAAAACTATATATATGGTGTTCCAATAACCGGTTCAGATTTGACATATTGGTTATTTTGGCTCTGGCAACACTAATGTCATTCTTTCTTTGACAGAAACTAGAACTTCAACAAAATTGTGAAATTTACTTCCACAACAAAGACAATTGGTTCGAAATTGCAAGAAAATGTCGTACCCAATTTTTGTCAAAACACGGAACTCACACGCTTGTCCATAAAGTGCGTGATACGGGCTACCTAGTCACATTCCAATGCGCATCTATGCTTCTCGTCTTCGTTCGCCAATTCGTCGTTGTGCAGTAATTGATTATCGATTCGCTGTGTGATCCTGCGACAATCTCGAAATTGATGAGGATTTTGCTCAAAACATCATCTTTTCGAACGAGGCGCATTTCCACCTCGGTGAGGTCGTAAACTAACAAAATTGTCGCATTTGTAAAATCCACAAAGATATGTGGAGAAGGCAATGCCTTCATTGCGTGTTACTGTTTGGTGCGGCTTGTGGCATGGCGGCCGTATTCGTTCGATGAATTTTTAAATCTGAACTTCTTACTGGGACACCCTGTATATGTTATATAAAAATTCAGTACATTTGACCAATTGAGTTAATAATTTAATCATGTTTGAGTATATGTATTAACTGTTATTCTATGTTTGGATTATACATACCTACATATGTGTATATACATACGTTAATATACGATTAAATATCACGATTAAATGAAACAACAGGTCATTGATGTATCGTACTAACGAGTATATTATTCTATTTTTTCATAAGACATATCGTTTCTAACTTTCATATTTTTCTTTAACAAATATTGTTTTATCCTTATTCTAGGATATTTTCCCTTAAGGTATTTTTATGTTTCATATATTACTCGTCGTTTTCTTATGTTCGCTTTCATAAAATTTGTCATTTTTCAATATATGTATGTCTCTGACTATAGAGAAAGTTTATACTGTCTTTAAGAGTGTATATACTGTTTATAAGATCTTTATGATATTTAAAGGATGATACAAGATAGACTAGCATAAGATACTTTGTTGAAGTATCGTCGTACATACTGAAGTCCAGCTAAATTAGCCACAAAGTAAGAAAATTTAGAGAAATATTTCATATTCATACAACTCTATCCTAAGTTGGGTATATTCAACCCTAAAACTTGTTGAATGATCGGCATAATTCTTGATGACAGATTTAAATATAAATGTAAATCCTATAAACATGCTTTTAAATATAAACTACTATATACCCATAGGAATTCATAAAGTAAAGTGGTGTCCGAGGATATCCTATATTTTCTCATCGAAAGAGAAAAGATATAATATAAATTATGATTATCTGATAAGAGATTATCGTAAAGGTCAAAGTAGGATTTTATTCATCAGTTTAAGATTATGAATTTTATTGGGGTTGATATATGTACATAACAAACAGTTTTAGTTTATAGTAAGTACAAGAGTTGAAACTATATTCAAATGACACGTTAAACCGACGTTTTTCTGAAGTCTTATTGTATTTCATGAGGTGGACTTCATACATATTCAAAGGCGTTCAGTTCACGAGTTATTTCTCTATGAACCATGAATCATCTAGCCACCCAAGTTACTAGTCCAATGGTAACATTTTTTTTATTTTAGTCTACAGTCACCATAGAAGAAAGTGTACGTTAAATATGTCAGTTAAGTAATGCCTAAACTTCTAGGTATACAAATAAGTGATTCTTTAGAGGTACTTTTTTCAGTAGGGTTTTTATTAGAACACTTGTGAGTTGTGAGTAATTGTGTTTTTGCTCAGTATGGTTGAAATTTTATCATGTAAGACTGACTGTAGAACCAATGCTTTATTGCAAGAACAATTCGGTGAACAGTTAATTTCGCACATCGGTTAATTTTTCTTTGGGGCTACGTAAAGTCCGAAGTCTACATGGATAAGCCTGTAATATCTTCGTAAATAAAGATCCTCTCTACACCCTTAACATTTATAATTTTATATTATTTCAAGGAAACTCACAACTCACCTCACAATGAAAAAAAAGATTTATTATTGTGTAATTATTCGAACCTCCGCATACGCTCACTATGTAAAGAATGTGCACACATCTATTTGATCAATACCTTCTTACAGACTATTTCAACTTAATGAGCATAGTGTAAGCGAAGAATTTTAACCGGATGATACACAAGCGTCTGAAATTAATTGGTACCGATTTATAAACCTTATCCAACTTAGGCCACACCTAATGTTTTGTAAGAAAGTATCCGTTGTGAAAATATCCGTGAAAATATTATATAAGCTGAAATATTTCATGATAAATACTGAAGATGGCAACTTGATTGTCGAAATATATTTATAGTATATAAAAAAATAAAAATTCCACTATAAGGAATACTTTGAATTAAAAAATATCAAATTTTTATTTGATTGAATGAAATATTCCATTACGATTTTTTTCGAAAATCGATGAAAACAATATTCATTGAAATGTGCCATATAGTTCAATTACTGGGTCCAGCGAGAAATAGGACTGGTGAGATACAGGACTGGTGAGATACAATTTTGCATCAAATGGTTTAATGTTGTATCAAACGATCGAGGATTTATTGATCGAAAAAATCATTTTTACACAAAGTGACTCGTTCTCGGGTTATTCGATTGTCTAATTTTAGTAACTTTACGAGTACAACATTTTTAGAAACTGGCTTAAGTTTTCCGATGCAAATTTTTCTATTTCAGTCAAAAAGGTTACATTTTTGCAGGTAATATTTCTCAGAAGTTATCTGTCAGTTTGCATCCCAACATTGTTTAGTAATTACTTGAAAAATTGAATTAAGTGAAAAAATGGAGTCATTGAGTGAAAATTTTCATGTGATGATTTTTTACGATTTTCGAAAAGTTAACTCAACAACAGTGCTTCGTATATCACTTCATTCGACTTTGGACTAGTGTTTATAATTGGTATAATGAATTTAAAAGCGAATGACAAGACTTGTGAAGGTCGTTCAAAAACGGCTGCTGTGCACACGATGCTGTGAGAAAACTAATTTAAAAAGATCGTCACATGACTAACCGTGAAATCCAGGGATGCACGCTGGAAAACGTATACAAGAACGTGAGAGTGCGACGGCTCGTGGATATGTGCATATGAGTCGAAAAGAATAGGGCAAACGACTAGTTCGGTCTTCCAATTCAAAGAAAAATCAACAAAAGTTATGCGAGCTCGGAGTGTTGGAAAATAGTAGCGTGTTACTTTACTTAGACCGATTATCTGACTACTGTGGCTCTTGAAAATCAAAAGGCAGTCAAATAAGTTTGGTATAGGAGCATTCGAAATTTTCAACAAATTCGGAGAAAACAACTCAAAATGGCGAAGCATTTTGCATTACGATAATGCAATGTCATCCGCCTTATAGCTTCAATTTCGGACCCAATGACGTGTTCCTGTTCCCAACAATCATAGATATGATATGTAGAGAAGGAAATAAATTTTTGCCAAATAACGAATTTGTGATAAATTTACAGGCAGGAACTTAGGATGTGTTATGGGCCAAATAATAGTTTAGCGTGCGCCAATTGGATAAGACTGCTAGAATCTCGATATTATTGATTACCTACTGTTCTTGTTCATTGACAAAGGGAATTTCTTTAGTTGTTGGTGTGAAAATGAGACAATTTAATTGAATTTTCATAAGTAATGGGTATCAGATTTCGTTCTTATACAAAGAAATATTACTTTCGAAACACACGTGTGACAAAAGTTGAAAACATTTATTTGAAAATTTGATAGACAAAATAACCTCGATGACAATGTCATTGATGAAAATAGCCGAGAGGGCTTAAATCTGGTGAATTTATTGGAAAATTTGAGCATAAGGCAACCATATGAGCTTCTCTAGGATTTTACTATATGCGGTCATTTTATTTGGTCTATTGACTAATTTCCGTAATATTTTGTATAGTTTACTTGCCTACATAATAGATTTTGATTTATACATTACAAGCTTTAATGATCAGGCATGCTAAAAAACAACATTTTGAACGAATACTTTTGAACGAAGCGATAGTTATAAGAAGCACGTATTTAACCCATAGTTTCGAAACACAATAACGTTTGAACAAAATCATGCCGTGAAGTAATCTCGTATATTATATCCCAACCAAAATTGATTTTGATCTATATAAAATCGTATAAAATAATTGCCGATTTTTATCATGAATTCTATAATAAAAATAACAAATCATATCTCGACAAGATAACACAATAACTCTAGGCTAAATATAATGATAACATGAAGATGCTTTTCTTAATATACACGCACACGAAAGAGTTATAATATCCTGAAAAACCTATTTTCCTCTAGTAAGTATCTATAACAAGGCAAATTGAAGAGATATAGGCAACCATCATCCTATTTTAGAATCACGGTTTCTTAAAGCAAATATTAAATTACAATAAAAATTAAAAAGAAAAGAAGAAAATCAGTACTTCCAAAAAGTTAAATTCGATGAAAAATCTTTTCATTATTTATTAAGACAAACATATGTATGTATATAGAAATAGATGTATGTATGTGTGTACTCGTATAATACATAAAAAAAAGAAAACGCTGAAGAAAATTCATGTGTTTTCTAATTTTGTTTTTTTTTCTGGAAAAATTAAATAATACATTGAGGGAAAACGGTATATAATGGGTTTTATGTGTGTAACAGTATGTGTACATATAGAAACAGCAACAGGAGGCGAGATATCAAAAAGGCGAGGTGCGTATTTATGTATAATGGGAAATGATTTGAAAAACATCGAATTTATATACATGTATATGTTTGTATACGTATGTATGTATTTATAAAACAATAATGCAATGGGAAATGAAAAATGTATTTCTAAAATTTTCCAAGAAATCTAAGATTGAACATTTTATTTATTGGTTGTATGTTACTTACTTACGGCTGAGTAAAAAAACACGCTTTTGGCATTATTTATAAAGCGTCTGTGATCTTATCTGTTATTTTCTTATTTTAATAGTTTTAATGAGTCTGTTACTATAGCAAATAAATCTAAGAGTGTGATATACAGCTCGTAAATGATATTTTAAGAGAGTGAGTTGGCCAGTTCTTATACTTAATATGTGTTACTATATATACATACATTGTATATAGTATAGTATAGTAATTTATATTTGTGCGGCTTGATTATTTTATATGTATTCATGTCATCAAACTATAAATAAACACAAGTTTCTTATATTTCGCGAAAACAATTAGTTACGCGCGATGATAGCGAAATATCACTTGACAATGAATTCATTATTATTATATATATACATATATTTGTAATAAGTACAGAAGAAATTAATTGTATGCAAATTAATGTCGATATATTCAGTCACGTTTCGAAAATATTCTTTATCATAATATTATATTTATAATGATGCAAATCACATATAAGTATAGAAAATTACGATATATGACAACATGAATTTCCTTTCGTTGCTCTCACTTTCAAATTCGTGCACATTTCACTGGTAAATGACATTTGAATGATTTTTAAATTATATGCAGTCGTCTTGTGGCTATGGACGAAGTGTTGTTAATATAATGTCATAATTATTTATATTATTACTAAACGATGCGTCAGTTTTTTATAAGCAATCTAAAAATTTCTTTCGATTTTTTAAAATATGCTAAATTTTCTATCACAACTAACGGTATTCCGCAGTCAGGAAATATTTCTGGTTTATAAATAGCAATTTAAACAAAATAGCTTAGAATTGTTCCAGCATGATACGAACTCACACATGTGCTTTGAGAAGAAAATCTGGATCGCCCATGAGAAAGCGGGAAATCCCATTGAGTGTCCTTATTTTTTCTGTGTTAGATTTGAATCACAATAATTTGAATCATATCGGCACTTTATATGACCTCCACTTTTCCTGCTTTAAAGCATTGGTCACCTAACAAATACTGAAGTCCTGAAACCTACTCTAAATCTTGGTTAGATGGACAGCGTGGGTCTATAAAATGTCCCCGTACTTACTGGATTGCAAAAAGCTGGTGCGGGTAATTAGTGTCTCCCAATATACCTTTCTTCCTCCAGCTCTGTACTGATGTCTGTTTGTATACACAGATCCGATTTCCGCACTACTACTGGGTTCTGAGTTGTCTTTTGTTTTCTCTAACTTCCACTGATACCATTTTCTTCTCACGAGAAATAAGGTTACTTAAGACAGATCTCAGCATTATCGTTGGAAGGCGATGTTGTAAAATCCGAAAGTCACATAATTCGAAGTGATCATACTAGAAAGTTAGAATCCCCTTAGCCACGCAGACATGTATGCAATACCACCTTAGATTGAGTAACTCAAGCGGCAAGTTATATTTATTATAAGTTCATCATTCCGCAGCCGTACCTCAGAGCACATTCTGTTACCCGAAGGCTAACAGGGTTCATCATTCACCACGATAAGGCAGGCTTAAGAGTAGCGAGAGGATACTACATCTACCTGATATATATATATATATATATATATATATATATATATATATATATATATATATATATATATATATATATATATATATATATATATATATATATATATATATATAAGTAACTACATATTTTAAGTTATCGGCTTCCATTTTAGGACTTACAATTTTTATACTTTTGTATCCTCTTTATATGGGTTCGTTAACAAAACTAGCAACGAACATAAATTCGATCATGATCGAACAAATAATGCTCGAAATCGAACTGCCAAATAAGAGATTTGTTCAGTCGTTTGTGTTTATACGCGATTGCTTGGTGTTCGTTTCCATTTTGTACGTTTTCCAATTCACAAAATACCGATTGTTCGATATAGTCGTTCGATTATTCGATATCGAGTATCCAAATAAAGGCCCAGATTCAATTAATTTCTTACTAAAGGAAGCGGTTGCCGTTTTTTTATTTGGTTATTAAAAATGTTTTAAAATATATACAACAGGTATTTTCAAAATATGATTGTTGCTTTAATTATGAGAGTATTCTTCCGAATAATAATCATGTAGTTTCTCATTCTGTTTCGATACATTTTCAATCACTTGAGCTTCTATTATAGTCACTTTACAGTCGAGATCTTCGAAGATAGAGCGCAAAACGTCGATTGTATATTTGGTTGTCTGGGCAGTATTGCCGTTCTGTTGAAACCAAATATTGGCCAAGTCTTCATCTTCTATGGTTGGGAGTAACAAGTCTATGTGGAAATATCAGAAATGATGATCTGCTCCCAATCGATAATTGGCAAATTATTTTGTAGTACTTTGAACTCATTGTAATATTATTGTTGATTATACACTAAACCAACCAATTACTATAAATCATTTAAGGATCAAATTTTCTTTTGCGTTTTTATTTGCTGTACATAAAACTAACTAAAATTAATTTTCATCAATTTCAATTAAAATTTGCGTCATTGTGCTAGGTTGCTGAGTTACACTATGTAAAGTTCTATTGGTTAATTTATAGTTATTCGATTAATTGGAGTAAATTAATTCCTTTCAAATTTAGCGTCATTGATCCAATGATACAAATAGAATTTATAAGTTTTCCAAATTGTATGCATAAAGGAATATAATTATTAAGAAAAACGATATTAACTCTTTCGGGAGCCGCCTACAAACAAAAGCCTTACGGTATTACTATTTTTGTTTCGATTTTAGAAATCCTCGTATAAAACTTAAAATTAATCTGACTAAGCTTAATAATACCATATGTGTATAGTAATTATGCCATTTATTTGAAAACCAATCGAAAAAACCTCACAAGTTCGAGCAATACTTATAAAATGGCATAATATTTCACCCAGCCAAAAAGCACTTAGTCGTGCAAATCAACATGATTTACTTAATAATGTTTTAAAATAAAATTTGAAAATTTAATTGTATTATTTGTATTAGTTTAGGTGAGCCTTCTCATCTTATTTGTACCACAAAAAGGTCTTACTTAAAATAATTCATATATTATTCAGATCAGCCAAATAATCTCTGTGCCCAGAGAACCTGCTTTGAGGTTTGTGATCGCAGTATTTTCTGGCAGCAAGATTTGGATAATATGTGTGGATGGGGACACGGTTCACTGATTTGGTGAAACACTGCTCTCGATCTTGAAATTTTTGAACGTTAGGCGACGAATAAAATCTTTTGATGTTTAAAGATGAATATATATTATATATTGCCGCGATGATTTGTTGGTAGTTACTTACTTGAGTAGTTACTTGAGAAGCTGTGCCTGAACGTAATGACTTGTATGTAAAACACGTTAGTTTTAGGCTTAAGTGTAGCATACGCAGTACCAATCTGTGATTTTATTGCTTCATGCCAGCTTATATTGCCACGCAGTCATTGATCGGTTTATTAGGATGTTCCAATCGTTTTCTAAATTTGTCCAAAAACCCAGATTCAATTAATTTCTAACTAAAGGAGGCGGTTGCCGCTTTTTTATTTGGTTATTAAAAATGTTTTAAAAATTTATATATTAAATAGAAATGCAACATATATTTTCAAAATATGATTATTGCTTTAGTTTTGATAGTATTCTTACGAGTAAAAATACTTTAGTACCCCATTCTTTTTCGGTGCATTTTCAATCATTTGAGCCTCTATTTCACTAATAGCCACTTCACAGTCGAGATTTTTGAAGATAAAGCGCAAAACGTCCATTATTTGGTTGTGTAGGGCAGTGGCGCCGTTCTGTTGAAACCAAATATTGGTCAGGTCTAACTCTTTTATCGTAGGGAACAAAAAGTCACTAATTTTGGTAGTATTAGGTTATTATATTTTCGTTAGTACGTTAATTTATCTTGGTCATATAATCGGCTGGTGGAAATGATCATCTGCTTTCAACCGATAATTGGCAAATTATTTTGTAGTACTTTGAACTCATTGTAATATTATTGATGATTATACACTAAACCAACCAATTTCTATAAATCATTTAAGGATCAAATTTTCTTTTGCGTTTTTATTTGCTGTACATAAAACTAACTATATAAAATTAATTTTCAGCTCTAATCAATTTCAATTAAAATTTGCGTCATTGTGCTAGGTTGCTAAGTTACTCTATGTAACGTTTTAGTGGTTTATTTATAGTTATTCGATTAATTGGAGTAAATTAATTCCTTTCAAATTTAGCGTCATTGAGTCAATGATACAAGTAGATTTTATAAGTTTTCCAAATTGTATGCATAAAGGAATATAATTATTAAGAAAAACGATATTATCTCCCAGAGCCGCCTACAAAAAAGAGCTAAGGTATCAATATTTTTGTCATGATCTTAGAAGTCCTCATATAAAACTTATAATTAATTTGACTAAGTATAATAATAGTATATGTATACAGTAATTATGACATTTATTTGAAAACCAATCGAAAGAACTTTACAATTTCAAGCAATACTTACAGGATGGCATACTATTTTACCAAGCCAGAGAGCACTCATTCTCAGTCTGCACATCAACATAATTTTAATTCGAAAATTTAATCATTTGATAACCACGAATATCACAAATAACCACGAAACTTCGTATGCGAAAACATAGTCTTTTGAGAAGCGGTTGAAGTATTTTCAGAATCAACCAATACTAAGTTCACGAAATGTTCACAAGCAGCTTACAATTAATCATATATTATTCATATCAGTTTGCCTAGAGAACCTGCTTTGAGGTTTGCAATCAGCGGACCTTTTAGGCAACCAGATTTGAAGAATATGGTGTATGGAGACACAGTTCATTGATTTGATGAAAGAGTACTGCTCTGTAATAAGCCACCCTGTAATATTCAGCGTTGACATTTTTGCACGAAAGGCGACGAATAAAATATCTTGATGTTGACCGTTGAATATAATGCCTATATAATCTCCATGATTTATTGGTTCTTATAAGTAGAGTAGAGTTTGTAGTTTTCTTTTAATATATTATAGACGTGAAAATGGATACGAGATGCTGAGATGTCTTCCAAGTTGTCATTGATTGGCAAAACTACGGCTTCAATGTTAATATTTTGTTGTTTCGCTAGGCCAGTTTTGATATGATGACGTCATTTCTAATTTATCTAATTGGTATTGACACATATTACAATTCCAAACTGCATAGTTTCAAAAAAGGACATTTAATACCCATCTCCAATGCTTACATCTTGAGTCGACTATAGACATGCTATTAAAAAATATAACTCAATATTTCGAAACACATCCAAAATATTTCAGATATTCCTATTATAAGAGTGTGCTTTCTTATATGGAATTCTTTAAGTCTGCATAGTCAAAATTTTTTATTTTGGAAAATAAATTGTAGAAATTAAACTTTAATTTAATATATATTTTTGTATACGTTAAAAAGAATCCCAAATTTCAAACATAGAATTTACAAATGAAAATATTTTCCCATTTTAATGGTTTTAAAACTGTCAAAGATAAGCGCGGCTTATCTATTGTACAATCAATTTTATATTATTTATATACGTTATATAAAACATCGATCTAATTTCCAACAACATCTTGTTTTAGGTTTAATTTACCACCACGAGATACAAAGAATTTTCGGTTTAACCAAACTCATTTTTCATTCCACTCATTGTTGTCATATTTTAAATAATATTAACACAATAGGAAAAACAATAAAATTAAATGAAAATATTATACAGATTAGACGTACAAGAACACAAATTGTAAATTTAAGAAAATATAATATTTCTTATATCGACAATATTACAAGAAGTTCACATTTTTTTATAGATTATTTTCTCGCGGTACTAGAGCTAGCTATACACACATACAAACATTAATATTATTATTTTTTGAATCAGAAGCAAATTATTTTTTCCATTTTTCATTCCCCATTCCAGCTAAGCCAAAGCCAGAAAAATGGGTTGATTATTTTTTTTTTCATATTTTGCCAAACCTTCCCCCTTCTTCAACATCAACAAATAAATCGAAATGTAAAAAGCAAAAAATAAAACCAAATCTAAAAGTTATAATTTTCCAAGAACCAAGAATCGTTTGATGTAATGTTTCAAATTGTTTAATAATTTATTTACAGAATTTTTATTATCGAACAAACACACACAATTTTTGTTTAGCATCGTGTTTGCTTAAAACCTATGAGGATGATTATTTTAGCATAATATATGTAACGATATTGATTAAACTAGAATTGGGCTATACCCGGGAAAATGTCTTTTAGTAATTCTATGAAATATTTCTTCTGAAAAACAGAAAAATTAAATATCTTGTAAATTATATCAATTACTATGGTAATCATGACAATATCTTGTATGATGGCACTTTTGCTTCCGCATTTAAAAAAATCCAAAAGGTTGGGACCAAATTAATTGTGTACGCTTAGTTTACTAATTTCTTGCTGGATAGTGGATGTATCCTAATTTGGTTTCGAATCTTCATCTTTCGAACTGTTTCTGATTTTTCATAAGAAAGGTAGTATAACGAGAACTGTTCATAATGTAAATCATATTTTATTTTTCAAACTCTTTGTAATTGCAGTATTTACTTTCATATCGAAACCAAATGCACTTGGTATGAATTCAACAGGATGCATTATCGTGAGATGCTCGATTTAAAACGATTTTTAAATCAACACCATTGATGCCTACATATATCAGGCACACTTTCCTGATGGTCTCAATTGAACATGTGCTGAAAAGGTGACATTTATTTCCGAGTTTTTTATAATTCCATGCTTGTGTATTTTTTTCCAATCACTCAGGCACGATTGACTCATTGTGGCATACCTTATCAGACGTACTCTCTCGTAGTTGATCCTCAAATAGGAATTGTAATCCAAATCCTCAAGGACAGTAGCGTACCTATGAAGGGGATAAATAATTCCATGTCAGATGACCCCCCTCCTCCATATTTGACAAGACCCAGAAGATTGTTTTGCGGCTGTTTGCGCTACACACCTTCTGATCTAAAGATCAAGCTGTATAGAGCAACAATAGGTGTGGTTAAACTTGAAAACTGCAAAAATACATCGAAAAATTTGTGAACAGTAAGATTGCGGCGAGTGAACGAAGAACCTAAAATAGGTTTGTTCGATTCCGTTCCGTACATTTGGATGTCAAAGATGCACATCGCTCTGGTCGGCCAGTCAATGAAAAAGTCTATTTAATTTTGCGATTGGTGGACCAAGCCAAGTGTAGCTTTCATTAAATAGCGGAGACATAAAACATCAGCCACATGATAGTTTGGAATTATTTGAAAAGAGCAGGCTACAAAAAGAAGCTCGATGTTTGGGTGCCACATGAATTAATGCAAACAAATTAGATGAACCCGATTGACATCAGTGAAATGCTGCTGAAACGCAACGAAAGAGATCCATTTTTGAAGCGAACCATTCACAAGCGATGAAATAGGTAAAATAACTATTAGAATATCAAATGTAAGTGGCAAGAGCAAGGGAGTTGTATCATATCATGCGGTAGACCTTGCACCGTTTGACTATCATTTGTTTAGGTTTCTGGAAAACTCTCGAGACAGTAAAATATTGACCGAAACACCGCTGAAACAACTTGGATAAGTTTTCAGATGTGTTCGAGAGCTAAAATTGCCGGGTTCGGGGAATATTTTGCCATCTCTCAACAAGTTATATAATATAGTTTATACAGACTTGTATATATTTCGTCCCAAATCGTTTCTAGAAAACAACAATTGACATAGCTTGACTGCGGGGTGTTCAAACAAAACATTATACCTTATGAATCGAGAGTTTTAGAACTTTGTCTTACTCAAATCGTAGAATGTAAATATTTTTACTACAGTATCCTCATAGTTTTCAGAAATGCTTGAATTATTTAATAGCAATAACATGTCGATGAGGCGTTTTGGCTTAAAATAAACAATATCACTCATATTTTATCAAAATAAACAATAACAATGCTAACAAATGACTACAACAATGTCTAAAATTACGAACAGCAGCGATTATTTTGTGGAAATTTCCACAAAAATAACTTTCGTTTGCAAAAAAGCTAATATTGAAAAAGAGAGTATTGATTAAGGAGTCACGGGTAGAATAGAGACCAGCAATTTTTTAAGACCTTGACGACATATATTGATTGACATTTGTGTTTATTTCCTTTATTTCCTTAGTTTCGTATTTCCTTTGTATGATAAATTGCGATTGTTTTACCTCCTTCATCTTGAAGTTCATACGCGACATTATCTACTGCTGAAATGAGTTTCGCCTTATTAAATTTTGGTACTGGTTTAGCGGAATATTTATTAGAAGCGTTACTGAGGGTATAGTTACGAACAAACACAGTTTGGTTTGGATAGAATTTCCTAGATCGGCCTTTGAAATTATAGTGATGGGCGCTTCGACTGTATGCAGCTTTAAAATGATCGAAAACATGTTTCTGAAAGCTCGATAATAATTCAGCCTTTTGGGATATCTGAACTTGCTTGCTTCCTAGCTAGTCAAATTTTTCCGAAAGTTTGAAAACTAAAACATGAGGCGTCTAACTAGTAATAGAATCAAAAAACATTACAGAGTGATGAAGATATATGTTCTGAGTGCTGGGGCCTTTGGTGTGATTTTTTTGGTATTTCCCATGTTTTGCAATTTCCCATGTTTTGAACGAGGATAGAAACCCATGAAATCTACGTATATTTGTTTCCATGGTTGCGTTACGAAATATACTGACCCATAGAAACTAGGAAGAAACGGTTAACATTTTTGGATTTGTTACATACTTCACATGCTTAAATGTTTACTTGACATCTTGAAACTAATACGCCAGTAAAATTGTCACTTAAGACGCTCAATGGTTTTGTTGAACCCAATGACTTTATGTGGGACTGTTATGCACTAAGACAATAAATAACCTTATGAACTAGAGGTACTGGTACTACTAATTTCCAAGAAGAATTAAAGTTATCGGTAGATTTATGACCACAAGACTGATTATTAAAAACTTTATCATCAATAGTAAGATTGGTTTGATCAGAACTTCACTCCATTGACTTTTTTATATTTTTATCATCAAATTTCGTGGCTGAAACAGTTCGAGACTGTACCATCTTCTGACCTCTGAAAAACACAATCTCGACTTTTATTTGCATCGCAACTGGATGTAAAATCTATTATTAAAGTCAGGATTAACTATAGTTCAGGAGCAGTAAGAGTATAGCTGTTTTTAATTGTTGAAATGATTCATCCGCTTGTTGATTCCATTGAAACGTTTGCTTTTCTTTAATAAATCAATTGAAGGTGTGGCAATGGCGGTATAGTTGTTAATAAGGCGTCGATACCATCCTGTTATTCGTTCCTGTTAGAATCTTCTTACCTGACGCACAGGGAATAGGACTCAACAAACTTATAATTATTTTCAAAATCGTTCAAAATTCTAATTTTGCGATATTTTAAATAATCCTTTTCAGCAATAGCTGAATCATTAAGTGCAAAATATTTTGAGGATTCCCAATTCTGGGCTTTAAACTTTTCACGTACCAAAATAAATGCTATTTATGATATTTTATAATTTGAGAAAAATTGCTTTTGTAATGGAAGATTTTTTAGGGCAAAGTTAAAAGAAAGTTCAGTCTCGGATTTAGTAGAGAATACATGTTAGAAACAACAACATAAGGAGTAATTTTACTAAATATGTTTTTCATTTTCATTCAATAAAAATAAATACATTTTATATCTTATTTCATTTATGAAGATCTTGTTAAAAAGTATTGATTATATTTTATATAACTTTGAAAATTTTTCAGTAAACAAAAATAAGTATAGAATATTTATGAATTCTTATTTAAAATCAAAAGTTCGAGAAATATGATCTTATTCTCGAAACTCGTTAAAGGTTGTGCTAATTATAATGGTTATTATGGTTTTCTTCTCAGCTCATTTTCTATTTTATAATCTAAATCAGTCGCGGATCATTATAATACTAAAAAATATTCTTTCTTTTAATTAATTTTTTCATTCATCATAATAAATCAGCAAAACAGTGAATTCCCAATATAAAAAAAAATTGTTTAGTCTTATTTTCCATTCCCTTAATGTTTTTTCTTATAAATACATAAGTAATTATATATATTTTTCCACGTTCCGTTTGAGAGGCAAATGACACGTGTACATAAAATAAAAATAAAATATCTGTCATTTCAGATTCGAATAAAATAGTGAATGATCACGAAATTGAATCCTATAATCTAGAAATTATACAAAAACATGTCTCATTAATTAGAATTGTTATGGAATTAACCAAACTGTAAAGGAATTTGCGAGGTAAAATCAAAAAGTTGGTGATATAGAAATGAATGGTTTCATGAAAACTAGACTTCATAAAAAATTTGGAAATTAGTTTTCTTCTTAATATACAGTAGAATCCCAGAGATTGATACGAGAAGTGTATCAATGCAACTCCTATCACAGTGCAAGGATTAAAAGAGGAAATCAAAACAAACCTAATTGCAAAGAATTCTTCAGGATATGACTTAATTACAGGACAAATAATAAAAGCCCTACCAGAAAAAGAAGTACGAAAGCTACTCCAAATAATTCACGCAGTATTCAGACTAAAACACGTTCCAAATCGATGGAAGGACGTTGAAGTAAGAACTTGAAAAAACGACAGTTTGTTCTAGTTTTTTTTTGGATGTAGCACAGGTCTTCGATAAAGTTTAAAATATAGGCTTGGAATACAAATAAAAACGAGATTTACCAACAGAGCAATTTTATGAAATACTAAAATCTCACATAGCTAACCATCACTTTTGTGTTAAACTAGACGGTGAATACTCGTAAATAAAGAAAATATCAGCAGAAGTACCACAAGGTAGCGTTCTGGGACCAATTTTAAATGTACTATATACTTCTGATCTACCAACGATAGAAGAGACAACTAAAGCAACGTTTGCTACGGCCATCTTAGCAGTTGCTGGTAACATAGAAATCCACAAGCAAATTGCAAAGAGCGATTAATATGGTCAACACTTGGACGAAAAGGTGGCAAATAAAACTGAATTAAGCTAAATCTGTTCATGTAACCTTCACCAGTAAAAAGGTTGATTGGATACCAGAAGAACTAAACTCCTAGCAAATTCCATATGCGCAAGCACAGCAAAATACTTAGGCATGTCTCTTGACGCGAAATTAAAAAAGGAAAGAACAAGAGAAAAAGAAAGAAGAAGAATTAAACATTAAGTACAGAAAGATGAGTTGGCTCTTAGGGAGAAGTTCTGAGCTTTGGTGAATTCTTAAGCCTGTATGGACTTACGGTATTCAGATCTGGGGCTGTACAAAGCAAACGAACGTCATTCCAAAGCAAATTTATGGAATAGTGAATGGACCGTGGTACGTGAGAAATGACAACCTTCATAGAGCTTTGAATATGGATTTCGTTAGTGTTGAAATAAATAAAAACGCAAGAAAACACATGTAACGGATTAGTCAACATAAAAGTGCTGAAATACTTCGAATGTTAGCTGATACAAACCCAGTGAGAAGGCTGCGAAAGAAGAACCGACCCTACAATCGTGAATTTAAATCATGTAAGATAAATTACTAGATGATTTGTAAATTAGTTTTATTAAGCAAATAAATGAATAAAAGAATAAACGCAGCGGACTCAAGTACTAGGACTCATACACTTCCTGTACTAAACACAAAATATTACGCTAACAAATTTAAATTCGGTCTTCTCAATCTACCTTAAAATTTCGATACGACGATATTTGTGTCTTGCGTAGCTTAATGAATTAACTAATAACTTTGCTGTGAGCTTTTTACGAAGTTTTAAAAATCACTAGGACAATCCTATAGGTGATTAGTTAACAACTGTAAGATTGATGGCTGATAAGAGTTAGTAACTGAAGAATACCAAACGTTATCCATTTCTAACTAAATTCGTTTGAATGGGTGATACTTAATTACTATCAGATGTATCAGGTTTCGATTCCGTGGACCATATATATCGGTTGTTCGAAATAATAGGAAGTTGACTCAATTTAATTTTTCCTATATCCTTACATAATATATTAATGAATTTACTTATGTATCTTTATTCTTTATGTATTTTCCATTGTTCAAATATTATGTTTTCAGAATGGCATGTTTTTCGCAAAACAAATCGAAAATAAATGTAAGAAAACAAAATTGACAATTCTTTGAATTTCAATTTTAATAATTAAAAAAAACATTTTATTAAAAAACTTGGATTCAATCATATTTCCTATAATTCGATTTCAATAAGAAGATTAAAAGATTTTCAATGAACTTAGCTACGAAGGAATCATTAAAACAATTATATCAATATGTACCTACTCATTTATATATTTTAGAAATATTGCCTTTTAATAAGATAAATGCTAACACACAGTAGATTTTGGCTGAATTTTATCAAACAAAATTAGGAGTTTCAAGTTTTAATACAATATTGAAGAAATCTGTTACTTATTGGTCCGTACCGTATTAACAATCTGACTCCATCGGTTTCGATCACGAGCCAGCTTTTCATATTGTTGCCATTAATTAGAATATGCCAGATCGCTCTCTACGTTATAAAGCTATCGTCGCTGATAGGGACCACTTCGTCTACCGGTTCTCCCTTTATAGATCGTTGTATTATTCGGTTCGGATCAGCACACAGAACGAGATCGAGCTGTCCTTGCACGATATCAGGAATTTGCATTAAATTCCTGATCTCGTAGTTGAACAGAACTCTGTATGTGCTATCAACGTCGCGTTTGGGCCATATACATAACAACGGGTACATGACAACTGGTCTGATTAAAATTTGCCGTGAGGATATAAAGCCCAATTGCCAGCGGCAAGGAACCGACACTATTGTCGTGAGTAATGATATTTTTATAATACAAAGGGTTTCCAATTAGAAGTTTCATTTTGAATAACCTGCTATTTGGGTAGCATTGACACTGAAGCTGTCATCTTTTGACATTTGACAAGTAAAAACTAGGCCTTACTAAAAACTGTACGATACACCCTTCAACAATGCATTCAAATTGGTGAATTGGCCGTCGTGAAGCACCTTCTCGGCCTGCAATTGTGAAACTGATCGAAAAATTTGAGCTGTTGGGACAAGTAAGCGATCTTACGAATCGAAACCGTGTGCGTCGCTCAAGAACAACTGACAATATTGCTGCTGTAGTCGATAGTGTTGAAGAAAACTCAGGTTTGACAATTCATCGTTGAACTTAAGAATTAGAAATTCCACAAACGACATTACACCGTATTTTGTTTAAAGACTTAGGTCTTTTAAAGTTCAATTAACACAAGAACTCAAGCCGATCGATCACTATATACGTTGTATCTTTGCTAATTGGGTCCTTCAAAAGCATCAAACTGATCCGGTTTTTCATCGAAAAATCATCTTTTTGAGAAGTTACGTTAATATGTAGAACTGTCACCTTTGGAGTTTTTGTGCTGGCGGTGTGATGAGACCTTATTATTTCGAAAGGCCTGGAGCAGCCATTTTCGAAAAAGTAAGTTACATTCACACTGTTACGGTGAATGTATTGCGCTACAGAGCTATGATTAATGATTTTTTATGGCCGGAATTGGAAAATATTGATGTGGAGGACGTTTATTTTCACCAAGACGACGCTTCGTGCCATACAAGTAACAATCGCAATTTTGCACAAAATGTTATTTCTCGAAATAGTGATCACAATTGGCAATCGAGATCTTGTGATTTAACCTTTAGACATTTCTTTGGGGCCAGGTGAAAGATAAGGTCTATGCCAATACTCCATACGTCATTCAAGATCTTAAAGATGGAATTCGTGAAGTTATCTCGAATTGGTCATAGAAAATTTAAGCAAGCAGAGCCGTGGAGGCCATTTTGCTGATATCGTTATAATGTTAATGGCATATCTTCCTCTTTACAATGAAATAAACATTTGTTGATATCTCTTAAAAAAAAGACTCGTTTTTTTAAAATACCAAAATGAAACCTCTTATTTGAGAACCATTTATATTGCTTCTAGATCATGAGTTCCCACAACCGATAAGTTACCACATATATATTTTATAAGATAATTGAACTAATGCATACTACTATTGTGTCTAAAGGTTCTTCAGTTCTCTCTTTTCATGCCTCTTTTAAGAACTACCTTTCACACAAGTCAATCATCAATAATTAGAATAACATTGTATAAACTTCAAGTAAACTACAAGAAAGTTTCGGAAGGAATATGGTACTTTTCATTTGAGGATTGTGACAATTAAGCCAAAGTGTGTGCAACAACGTATAGTCAGAACATCAAAAAATATTTTTGCTGTGCTGGCGTGAAACTGTATTAGATAATCCAACGATATCAATCAGACAATGTATGCAAGAACTTGAACTTCAAAGATCAAGATAAAGTTGAATAAAAACTTAGATTTATTCACATTAAAATTCAATAAGCACAAGAGATCGTCACTCATAATTAATTGAAAAATTAATTATGAGTGACGAAGCTTAGTTTTACTAAAGTGAGCATATACACATACAAAACAGAAGATTCTGGGCAGTAGAGAATTAACAAATAATAATTCATCAATGATCATTACATCCCTCGTGTGATGTGTAATTTCGACTAGACTGGTCATTCAATTATATTTTTACGAAAATTCGAATGGTTCGGCTGCTTACCTGTTAAGTATATAAATCACTTTTTACACTACTTTTTGTTTAAAATTTCAAACTTTCAAAGTTTCTAGAGGAAGTGACCATCAAGAAATGGATGAATTTTATTCTTACCCGAGTTATCAATTGATTCTAGTGCGTAAACCAATATTTTTATTAGTTGATTGGTCTCGTCGATTACAAAACAAATGATAAATACTAAAATGATCAAATATTTAGAGGAATTTGGAGTTAAGACTTTGGCGTTTGGTGCGGCAATTGGAGCGGAAGGTACTGAGATCTCGAATCCTGATAAGGGCAGGAGGCAGGAGTCAGGATTTTACACCATTTGATTACGATCGGTGGTGTGAATAACACGTCTTTGATCCTCTGTAATTGTTTTTAAAGTATTATGGCACGCTTTTGGCGTGATATTGTCCGCCACAATTGAATTTATCATAACTAATGATTCAAAATGCATACTATTATTCCTTAGTCTAATGACTAGATCGCAGAGGTCGATTTGTATAAATTTTATTATAAAATAACGCTGTTTGGTCAGTTTTGTTCTAACGAGGTGGTCACAATGTAAAAGAATCACTTTAAAGAGGGTCGTCGGTGGTTCAATTTATAGTCAACTTAGTTTTGGTGTAAAATGAAATGAAATGAATTTTAACTGTTGTAAGTTGTTGTTAAATGTGTTAAAAGGCGTTGGTTGGACTCATTACTTAGAACGTGCATATTTCCATTAAGACTAGCAAGTTTAATACTGTCCATCACCACCAATAATAAATCGATTGATTTTAAGTAAGGTAGACCGGGGATTCCGATTACATTTGTATAGTGATAATGTAACTCAGTTATAACATCTAATTCTCATCACAGGCGTGCCACACCTATGACAAGGTAGAGAAAATTATGAAATATCGGATTTCAAAATATTTCTACGTTATCTAACGAGGAATACTTTGCAAAAACTTGAAAATAAATCGATTTGTACTAACCACTAAGAAAGAACATACTTTAAAATTTTTGGTGAATACCACAAAATGATTAAATGTGGGATGTGTTTAATTAAGTATTAACTTGTACCTTAGCAGTATAAAATGATAAGAGAAATATTCTTCATTATATTGGCAAAGTAAGGCTGGGCAATATATATTGGAAGTATTCATTCCAATTTCTAGAATTAACGTCATGTCATTCATATTTATCAATTTAAATCAATATTTATTCTACTCCATATATTCCATAATACAGAAGTCAATACTACCGGGAAATACGCTGGAGTTTTCCAAAAAAACACCATTATTCGTATAAACGAGACATACAAAACGAATGATAAGCTCATAACTTAATTCAATTTATAACATGAAACTCCCAAGGGGACTTCCGATAACTATACGTATTATAAATAAGTATATATGTGAAAATTTACACAACAATTTTCATCGCAAATGAAAAGTGAAAGGACATTTATATTACAAAACAAACAATGTTGAAAACGATTAGCATATGATGAATCATGATGGATTATGTAACAAACTATTTCTATGTTATTTTGCTGTATGATTTCTTAATCATCTTAACAATGTCATGACGTCTGTAATAACCGAGACAACCAGGACAATACATAACCGTATGCAGAGAATGGTTATATATACATACATAGTTCCACGCCAACTATTTGCGTCATCAACCCACTATATAGTCAACTATTATCGTTTAGTGCAATTTTATGCAGCCCGGAAAATCGTTTATCTCCTGTATGTGTGTGAAAACTATTGAACAATTGATTTTTCACTGTAATAGTTGGTAAAAAAAAACAAGGATACACAGAGAAGACGAAAAATTGTTGGTACAGTTGAATGAACTGCCGAAATAGCCGGCACCAAGTAAAATATTTGTATATAAAGTTTTATCACACCGGAAATAGTTTAGTACTGATAATATATAAAAGTTATGATACTTACACAACCATCCCATATGCACCTTCACCGATATAGGCCAAATTTGTGTACCGTGGCCCAACTTCAAATAGTTGACCACGAATTACTTCAGCATTTGGATTTGTATTACTGACACCATTATTACAGGCTTCCGCCATTTTATTTTATTATTTAAAGTATTTTATATATTTAAATATCTCAATTTTATATTATGTTATGTATTTAAATTAATTTTTAATTTATAATTTAATTCTTGTTTAGGTTTGCTTTTATTTTAAAACACACAAATTATTTTTTATTTACTTTTGTGATTTTTTTTTTTTTTGTGGGCTAGTATTTTCTCTTTCGCACTAATATATAACTGTTACACGAAAATAAAAAGATGGCAAATTTTTTATTAGATTTTAATAATTTTTAACAATTAAATATTAAATAAATCACTTTTATATTATATATATATTTAAATATAATTTCTACAATTAAACTTAACTTTTATAATATTTATATGGGAAATTTATATATTATTTAAATATTATTGAATTATGCAAAATATAGGTTTGACGACGCGCACTTTTTACGTCAATCTACAATTTTTTTTTTACACTTGATGTATTCCTTTCTTTCTTTAACACACACTTTATCGTATTAAAATTAGAACGAGATAAATTGATTGTGATAAAATTGACACTTTTTCTTATTTATACATATAAATGTATTTTGTATGCATGTATATCTGATTATGTATTTAAATTTTTTGTTGTATTTGTGCGTTCTTTATAATATTAATTTATTTGATTTTAAAATAAATATTTAAATTTTTAATTTAATTTGTAAAAAATACGTTTTATTATTACTGAATATATTTGAACTTGTTGCATTTATTATTATTATTGTTGGATTAATTAAAAATTTTGATGCATTTTCGAATTACATTGGGTGGGACATTAATACACTCGAGGCGCTCAATTTACACTATGTATATGGATATTTGTGTGTATGCGTAACAAAATCCAAAAAAATTTAGGCATTAAATTGATTAATATTTTGATTTAGATTAATTAGCTGTTTTATTTCGTATCGTATTATATTATTATGGCTTTATTATTTATTTATGGTGTATATTAAAAATGTTAAGCTAAAACACTGTTACAATCACTATAATACTTCACAGTTCACACCTGTCACTAACTGAAACACAAATGAAAATGATTTTTTTTGCATCGAATTTGACATGAGGACATCAATTGGTTACCCAACGAGCCGATAATTTAGAACAGTTTTCCGGTTTTTATTTATTCCCAAGGGCGCTGCTATCGGTTTATCGTACTTTTTGTGCGCAATCTGGTCACCTTGGTAGTGGTTCATTAATTTGACAGTTCGTATTGGTTTGTCATTAGATTTTGGCATATTTTTATTTATTTCGTTTTAAATAATCAAATTTTATAAATATGAATGCGCCACCGACCTTCGAATCATTTTTGTTGTACAAAGACGACAAAAAGTAAGTATAATATTTATAATACCGAAATATGAGTGTTTGTTTGTATGCCCCTAACCTAAAAATTATTTATCTCCAGAGTTGTTAAGGAAGTTGACACCAAAGTCACAAATGCCGCTATATTTACGGTGAATAAAGAAGATCATACATTGGGAAACCTAATCAGAAAGTAAACTAAGTACTACTTAAACTATTTTGTTCTTAGTACCAACCAATTTTATCATTTTCAGTCAACTCTTGAAGGACCCCAAAGTATTGTTCGCCGGCTACAAACTACCCCATCCATTGGAGCACAAATTTGTTCTTCGAATCCAAACCGCTTCTGATTATTCACCTGAAGATGCATTCTCGAGTGCCATCACCGATTTATTGTCCGAACTGTCTTTGATCGAGGAACGTTTCCAGGATGCGCTCAAAGAGAAGCAAGAGGGTGGCGATTAAACTTCAGAACACAGTGATATAAAAACATTTAATTTTAAAAATAAATTATATATTTTCCATTTAAATACTTTTTTTCGTCTCATAATAAATCAAAAAAAAATAAAAGTAAACACCCGTTTTTTGGCATATTTGGAGCGCGCTTCGTCTATATTGGTAACTATTTAGTATGTCATCCCATCATTCTCGCATTCTCCTATATCATGTCCAAAAACTTCACATAGCTCGCAATATTTTCGCGGTGGTGGAATTTTTCGTTCAGCATTTGGATCGCGCATCAACAATAAACCAGCAGCTGGTGGACTTTCCGACGATTGCAATGGACAATCTTCGGTTTCGTGACTATCAAACTCATCGCATATGTCGCAGAATACACGGGGCGCTGGTTTACGACGACCGGGCATTTCAAACAAATTTGTTGGTGCCGAAGAATTTGTAATTCCACTTTCAAGGAGGGCTAGCTTTTCGTTTAGGCTCTCGTTCTTTTGCTGCATATCGGCTATGATTGAGTTGAGAAAGGCGATTTGTGCCATTGTATCGTCCTCGAAATTGGTACTTGCTTGAGCTATTACTCGATCCTTAGTGGCCTGCAATTTGGGATAAAATCATTAACACATAACAGTATACGTAAAACATTGACATAATCTTACCTTCAAATCGAGATCCTTTTGATTCAAGACCAACTTAAGTTGACTCAGCTCACTTTCACTCGATTTCAATTTTTTATTATCATTTTCCAGGGTTGCAACATAGCTTTCGTACTTTCTAACATTCTCAGTCAATTTCGAGATCTCTTGCTGTTTCGTCATCAGCTCGTTTTTCATATCATCCGACAGATTGATTTTGCTCAACAACTCCGAGTTTTGATTCACTATATCGATATTTTCTTCCTGAATCAATTGCAACTTTTCACTTTTAATGGCCAACTCCTTTTCCATTCGTTGCTTTTCGTCATTCAACTGTTGTTCTGCTTGTCGAAGCGATTCTTTTAGTCGAGTTTCCGTCAGTTTTAACTCGTTGATCACCAGCTCAGAAGTCTGCGTTGTTTCGGCCAATTTAGCTTTTGCATCAACAAGCTCTTTAGATAATTCGGTTAGCTGCTCCTCCAATTTCGATATGGATGTATTCATCTCGGTCTTAAGCACATCGGAATTCGATAGCTTTTGATTTATCTCATGTATTAAATTTTGTTTATCACTCGTAAGCTTTTCTAATTCGGCGTGCAACTGAAGTTTTTCATTATCGGAAATCTCCTTCAATTGTATCAGCTCGTTATTTAGTTCATTCTCATTTTTAATTTTAAGTTTCGAGAGTTCTTCGATTTCGATAACTTTTGAACTAAAACTGGATTGAAGCTCATTTATTTGTTTTTCAAACTCGACTCTAATTTTAACTGACTCATCGGATAGTTGGGTATATGATTCGTGTTTGGCTTTAAGCTCATTCGAGATACGAGTTAATTCTGCATTGCTATCAAGACTATTATTTCGAATCGATTCCAAATCTCGTTCGACGGCTAGTTTTTGTTCGACCAATTGTTTTATTTGAGATTCATCTGATTGATGCTGCGTCTGCAATTCACCATATTCGATTTGAAGTGTCTGGTATTTTGATTGCATCTCATCGGTCAAATTTTTCATTTCAGTTGTCGCTCGTTCAATCTCAGTTTTGTACGTACTGCGTTCGTTGTCTAAAACCGTTTGTAAGCTTACTAGTTCAGTGCTCAGTTCGGATTTCGATTTCGACAATATTTCATTCTCACTTCGCAATGTATCGCACTCCTGCGATTTTGAGGTGAGATTTTGTTCTGCTTCGTGAATTTCTTTGCCCATCTTAAGCTGAGCTTCATTTGTACTGTCGAATAGTTGATTGTATGCATCCTGTTTTGATTTAAGCTCACCCATAATTCGTAACATTTCCACACTCGAATCGGAGCTCGATGATTTTATCGATTCCAATTCATTTTCAATTGCATTCTTTTGTTCTACAATTTGATTCAATTTAATCTCATTTGATTCGGCCTTGCGACTTAAGTCTCCATGCTCTAATTCCAATTTCGAATACGTTTTTGTGATTTCATTTAATTTAGTCTCGGTCGATTCTAGTCGAGCGGTTAGCTCCGCAATTCGCACTAAGAGTGCTTGATTTTCTTGCACGTTCAAATTAAAATCATTAAGTAAAATATCTTTTTGCGATCGTATCGCATCAAACTCGCTTTTTAGTGTGTTCTTTTCAGAATCCATTGTGGCACGAGTCTGTGCCAATTCCTCTTCTAATTTCGATTTAAAACTAAGTAATTCGTTGTATCGCATTTCCAGCTGATCGAACTCTTGCGACTTTAGATTTAAACTCTGTTTCACCTCCTGAATCTCTTTTTCAATATTTTGCTTCGTGCTATTCGATTCGTTAAATAGTTGATTGTATGCATCTTGTTTGGTTTTGAGTTCGGCCGATAGTCTCGAAATTTCTGAATTTATATCGAGTGATGAGTTTCGCAGTGCGGCCAATTCCGTATCAACCGATTGTTTTTGTTCAAGAACGTGTTTTAGATTTGATTCAGCGGCTTCAGCTTTTCGGGCTAGATCACCATGATCCAACTCTAGTTTAGAATACAGTTTACTTAGTTCAACAAATTTATTTTCATTCATCTCCAATTTACTAGATAAATCTCCAATTGTTAACGTTTGCTTTTCATTGTCTTTCAACTTCTCGTTTAATTGATTAAATAATTTATCTTTTTCGCTTTTGAGCGTCTCAATTTCATTCCTTAGCGTGGTTCGATCGTTTTCAGTCGTCTCTCGAAGTTTGGCAAGATCTGAGTCTAGATTACTCTTTTGGGCTAGAATATCGGCAATATTTTTGTTGAGTTGTTCGACTTCATTTGTTCGTGTCGATATATTTTGTTGCAGTTCGTGGATTTGTTTCTCTAGCTGCAGTTTGATGTTGTTCGATTCATCAAACAGTTGATTGTATGCGTCTTGTTTCCCTTTAAGTTCGCCTGATAAGCGCGACACTTCCGAATTACTATCTAATGTTACAGCTTTGATTTGTTCTAGTTCCTTTTCGACATTTTCTTTCTGCTCCAAAATTTGTGTCAGCTTCACTTGATTCGATTCATATTTCCGTTGCACATCGCCCATTTCTAATTCTAGTTGCGAATAATTTTTACTAAGTTCAACCATTTTTGTATCACGCTCTGCTACCTTTGTATTTAGTTCCTGGACTGCGGTATTCAGATTGTCGAGCTCCTTCATTTTAGTTGTGAGTTCTTGAGATATTTTCTCGCGTTCGCCTTTTGTTAGTTCCAACTCTTTTTGAACATTTTGTACTTGCCCATCGTATACCGATTTAATTTGATTTAATTCTTCGGTTTTTGCACTCAGGACTCCCTGTAATTCTTGAATTTTCGATTCCAAATTATATTTTAGCGACTGAGTTTCGTTATTTAATTTTTGTAAACTTTCATCGCGCATCCTAATCTCGTTCGATAATTTTATAACTTCCGAGTTAATATCGGTGCTGGAATTTTTCAATAACTCCAACTCTTTTTCAACCAATTGCTTCTCATCTGCCAATCGTTTGGCATTACTATTCAGCTCGTCTTTTTCCAATTTTACATTGGAGGCTAATACATTCAACTCTTTGAGTTCCCCTTGCAACGCTTTAATCAATATTTCATTCTGCTCCAACTCATTATCTTTTGCTTGTACATCGGCCTCGAGCGTTTTTAATTTAATTATTTCTTTTTCGTGCTCATCAATGATGGCCGTTTTTTCTTTTAATTCGAAATGAGCCAAGTCCAATTCTTCTTTGATTGTATTCTCAATGTCTTTTATATTTAAATACTGTTTTTCCATTGCTTCGTTTCGCTCGTTGAGTTCCATTCGTAGATCATCAGCTTGAGTCTTTAAATATACAATTTCATCTTGAAGTGCTTGTTCGCTTACACTTAGTCCATCCACTTTAAGCTCCAGCGTTTTAGCAGCTTCAATCTGTTTCTCCTTGAGCACAATTATTTCATTTTCAAGTGTTTTCTGTTCAATTTCGGCCTGTTGAATGATCGCATCTTTACGATTAAGCTCAGCACGTAATTGGTCCATTTCTTTGCGGAACGCATCATGATCGAATTCTGGGACGAGACTTGGTAAGCTGTCTTTTGAAATTGGACTAGCACCGGATAATTGTTTTTCGAGCTGCTCGATTTTAGATTTGTATTCGATGGTTTGTGCCTGAAAATTTCGAAAATCGATAAGCAAATTAATCGCGATTATAAACTAAGCTTAGTGTTTTTCTAAGTAAAACAGAAACACACACACGCACACAAACAACAACTACAGAATAAAAATTTTGTTTCAATCCATAAACCAATTGAAGACTACTCACATCATCATTTAAATTTGATTTAGAATTTTGCTGGAAAGGAATTAGACGATAAAAAATTATGTTACATGTGGTGGTTTGAAAAAGTGAATACGAGTGTACGATTAGTAAATTCATCAGACAAGTGTGAATAAGTGACAGTGTAAGTACATAAAATTACACATTAAATAGTAGCTTACATTTGATTCCTCTTTGCAGAATGTTGCTTCGTCGATACTGAATTGCAGGTCCTCGGTTCTCTTGCGCTCGTCGACTAATTGCCGTTCCAGGGATACGATTTGATTTTTTAACTGAAAATAAAAGTAAAATTCGGATACAAAACAATATATTTAAACCGATTTTGCGTTATAATTTTCAAGAATGGCAGTTTGGTAATCATGAACATGTGTAGGTTGGACAGGTGTAGCATTCCTAAAATATTTTGAAGAAACGATTAAAAAAATCCAAATATTTTATTTGTACTTACCAAATCTGTGCTAAGACTTAACAACTTACAGCTTCTATTCAATTCTCAAAACTGTAACACATCTGAATTCTTCATAAGGTAAACATAGTCGTTTGATTGTTCCAAATCATTTCTTCGATGCTCGAGATAGTTACTGGAGTCAACTAGTCAAACTAGAGCCGAGTGGGGCGATTATTAAAGTCCAGCTTACCGATCTAATGGTACAGTGTAAAGCTATGGTAATTGAACTGGAAGGTTCGAGTTTCAAATCTGAATACAAAGAAGATTAACACAACGTCCATTCTTCTACTGCGGTGTTAACACATGAGGTAATACAATTCCGATGTATTTTGAACATATAGCCATAGACTAGGCCTTCGAAACTAAGAATATATCATGCTAACAGATGAACAACTCTAATTTTACCTAGGCTACGGCTCATGCAGCTTGAACTAGCAGAACTTCTAAAAATGTGATGGGTTGTGTCGTCTACACTAATGCCTGATGGTGGTTTGAATTATAATCGTTTATAGGCGATGCGAGAAATGATAGACTGAATGGGTTATAAATATATTTGGATGCAGTCTGAAATAAAGTTCTTGATGATGGATTAGTGATAAGATCGGGATTAAAGAGCGCAGTAGAAATATCTACGGTCACGTTCATATATAAAAAGTATCACATAAATATGGAGAGGTTCTATTTACAAGTTCCAACGTGAAAAATGGTTTTTATGGCAAATGGTGACATCAATCGATCTGATGTCACCATTTGCCATAAAAACTGCATCAAGATAAATATCACCATGTGTCAGGTAGTCTCTAGGTGCGCGTGTGAGCTATGACGCTATGCATAAATAAAATTTTCTTGAACTGCTGTTGACATTTTACATGTAAAAACCGTTATTTACATTTTTATGTAAATTATGTAAAAAAACAGCGTAAATTACATAAAACGTAAATCACATGTAAAAAACCAAGACAGCACCATTCAGAGGGCCATCTGTTGTAAAACGTCAAAAATTTAGCAACATTCTCTTTGCTTATTATTAATTAACATAGATAAATATGTATTTACAAAATCAGTTAGTTTTAATACGTGGACCTGACGTTATTAGTTGGAACCCGAGCCAGTTAAGATGAGTGTTAACGAAATTAACCTGTTAATGATTTTAATGTTAATAAAAATTTTACAGAGTTAATTATTTCACAAACTCTATTCGTAAAATAGTAAGATTTTTTAATAGATGGTGCTTTAGTTACCATTGAATTGAATAAGAGATGGCGCTATGTTATGTTTTTTACATCACATTTTTTACATATAGAACGTAAGAAATAATCCTATGTAAACTACACGTTTTTTACATAGAAAAATCCCAACAGTGTCTTAAACAGATATTTCAGGCCAGTTCCCTTACAGTGCTAGAACTAATAGAGGTTTAAAGGTTGATCCCGACTATGCATAGCAATTATAGCAAGATAAGGCAAAGAAACGGTTTAAGATGTACTATATGTCGACAATTCTATCAAGAGCGTGATTAAGTTTTGGGATCACATCCGAATAATACGTCCTAAATTTACAGCTTTCATGGCATTTCATACGGAAATGTTTCTTCATTTGAAGCGACGATAATTACAATTACGAACACAATGCGATCCGGAGCTTATATCCACTCGAGTATGTATAGTAAGAAAGGAACTAATTTTATGGCTAAGAGGCCGTAAACGACCCTTACCGCGTCTCAACTGAGACCTTACGAACCATTTTAACGATTGGTGATCATACCAACGAATGTTTTCTACACACAATCGCTTTTTATATCATCAGGTGCATGTTAATTTTTGGTCAATGGCAAGAACAGATCGCGGCGTGATAAGAAACTCTCTTAACCATTAAGCTACAACCGGCGAATTTTCGTCTATAGTCTTACATTAAATAAAAGCATTGGTTAATAGAGAAGCGATTATTTTTACGATCGTTGTTGCTATTTGTAATTGTCTGAGCACTTTACTTATCGATAGTGGCGCCACCTTTAAGAAATCGCTACATAACAAGCTCCTTATTATAATAGAAACTGACCTTTACCATAACGCTTGTTCGATTTTGATTGCATGCATGATTTAAATTCTTCAACAGTGGGTTGAATAACTCAATGTGTGCCAACAAACGACAAAATGACACAGATGTTAAAGCTGTGGTAATTGGAGCTGGAGGTACCGGGTTCGAATCTCCCCTATCAGGATTCAAAAGAGGATTTTTACCATCTGATTACGATCGGTGGTGTAAATGAACACATCTATGACCCCCTGTTGGAGTGCAGAATTCATGGGCCAACCCATCTTCCATATGTCAGTACTATATAGGCTGGCATGGAGCTATGCAATGTGCAGATGGTTCTACGTTAATCGGACCTTTAGCCCTACGTTCTCGATTTGGCAATGTAATAGCGTAAATTGGACGTAAATAAGCAAACCGCGAAAAATTTAAAACCAAGTGCCCCAAAACAGATTGCAAAGATAGGAACAGACAGACACAAGATATAGTAACATGCCGTAAGATTTGACTTATTGACAACCAATTTCGATGATCGTAAGAACATCATTCGTGCTGAAATTCTAGACTGTCGAACTGTATGTTATGTGCAAATGTTGGTTATGATGTAGCTGAAGATTAATATTGGTGAAAATACACCAGACCTGGATAATCACTAGGCTAATACTGTATCGCTATCCAACAAAACATTTACATCTCACGTGCGGTTCATGTTTTTCATTCATTTAACGTTAACAAGTGTTTTATTATTTCGGAAGCATTTCCGCTTGTTATTTAACTTCAAATGCTGATTTGGTTTGAAAAATATATGAAAAATTTCAAATTTATCATAAACTTAAGGCTATCGACTTTTTTATCATATTTCTAATAATACGAGTGTATATATAATTCATTTCATGCGAATATAAACAATAACAACAACAATAATAATAAGAAATTATTATTTTTATATTCTGCGGTTGAATTTTTCATCTCGCAATCTATTTACACATAAAACAACAAAACTTTCAATTTCGCGTCTTATGAAATGATTGTTTATAACAACAAACAGACAAAAAGAAAATTAAAATTGAAAGTACAAAGTTTCAAACAAATGGATGGATTTTATTTTTTTTTTTTCGAGGGAACCTCGACAAAAACACAAGAAGAAGAAATAAATTTTCTTTTCTCGGTTCACGGTTTATTATTTTCAAAAGAATCTAACAACCAAAAATTTGTCAACAAAAAATCACTTTAAAGTGGAAGCATTTTATTATACCCAACCATGACTAATTGTAAGACGGAAAAATGGTTTCGTGTGTGTAATGTATTTAATAAAAACTAAATTGTAAGTTTATTACACCGAACATTATATACACTTTTGGTCGGATACTCCATATTCGACTTCCGGTAAATTATCGTCGCTTCGTTCTTTAGTAAGACAAATCACTCTCACCAGTAACAATTTCTAATATTATATGTTAGGTTAATCCAGTGTTTAGAGCATAAAATGGAAATCATAAGCTATTAGGGTTACTTTAGCTTTGATTTTATCTTTTGTGGCCGAGGGACGTCCAACTCTTTCACAGTTCCCATTCTCCTATATAGCACTATCTACAAGTCTCTATACTGTTATTGACAGTCATTCATATGTGTTCCTATCGCAGTTCGAACTATTTTGTTTACTTAGACAAATAAACTATATAACCGTGACCTGAACATGTGTTGACAGTGGCGTCACAACCCAAGTATGAACGGGTTCGAACATTCGGTTATTATGTAACGACAACCAGAAAATTAAATCTCAAATGGTTTTGGAAGTCACAATATATTGATTATTGAATAAAGTGCGTCTGATGGAGCTTTTAGAATGGCTGGGAAGATGCTCGTTTTCTTTTAATAGGTTCAATTTTTAATAAACATTTTATCCCTAAAGCTAGGATCGCTGAATTAGGTAACCAATACAGTTTAAAAAACCTCTCAGTTCTATATAAACCCTAACAACTTCTAATAATCAACGAAAATATAAATGTTTGCGAAGCTCTTCTGTATTATTTGGACTCAGTATAGAATCTAATAATTCGTTATGTAACATTAGCTGTTGTATTACTAATACCGTAAAACTGGCAGAAATAAAAAAAAATAGCTCAGTATTATGAACTCTTGGGCTATGAGATATTTATGAGCTTGCAAAAAAGCATACAATCAGGCTACAATTCAAACACTAAAATAATACTTCCTTATGGCCAATGTTCAGAATTGTCTCTCATCTCTAAGCTCGATGACAGATCAGTTCTACATCCAGGGCAGTAACATCCTCATTAAATGCCCAGAATGGATTAATAGCCATACTTCAGGAAAAAGCTAGGACTTTCATAATTAACAGATTGTATAATATAACAAGGCAGTTCGGGCCAAACTAGACTAACTTCGGTGAGAGTTGTGACGGGACACTTTCTCATTGGAATATTATTCTCACTTGATTACTCATATGGTGGAATGTGGACCGAAAGCCTCTCGCCTGAATGTCCTGACATATTTCAACGAAATAGATGTCAGGACTATTCTACAGTTCACCGAAAGGTTAAAATGGTTCGATTAGGGAGGCAGAAAGAAGGTTTAATGTGGTAAAGGTATAGACTATTATGAAAATTTATCAGTCCTAGAGACAACCACTACTACAAACATAAGGGCTGCACTTTTCTAGAAACTATTTGAAAATTGCACTTGGCGATGAGGATAATATTATCTGTTTAGTTAGATCAAATGCAAACGAGAAATAAATGCAATCAACGTAAATCAGGAGCAGTAAAGAGATAGTTATTAACCCGTAAGATTCTCTACATCAATTGGTAAAACTTTACTTAGCTTAAAGGCTTTAGAGAGGCTATGAATAAAATTATTACAGGCTATTATCGCCTATTTTAGAGAAACTTATATTTAAGTAGAATTTTTTGATAACCCAGTTTCGAGCATAAAACATGGTTGAGTGAATCGCAGTTTTATGCAATATATTTTCAATCTATTGTTGTTAAATCTGTATGTTCTCAAATTTCACAATTTATTGAATTTTTGCTGAAGTTTCTGATCCTACTGAATTTAGCACTCATTTATATATTTTTTTCACCTATATGAAATACTTCGGTATTCTAAAATTTTATATTTGTTTCTATCTTAAAAATATTTTTATTGGAGCTCAAGCAAGCTATTAGCCAATTTTAGTAGAGTCATCTGCAAATTGCATGTATGCCTATAGTACTGACATGGAAGATGGGGCGGCGCATGAAGTCTGCACTCTAACTGGGTGATATAGATCAATTGATGAAATCCCTTCTTTTACATCATGTCACTCTATTGGGATTCGAATCCGGTACCTGCCGCTCGACCTGTCACAGCATTAACCACCGTGCTATTTACGTACAGAACTCTCTACACATTGCATACCTATATTATTGATATAGGAAATGCGTAGGTTGAATGTGAATGTATGAATTCTGCGCTCTAAAATAGGCTCATAGATGTGATACACCATCGATCCCAATCAAATAGTAAAAATACCTTTATCATGGCCTTCTATCGGTATTTGAATATGGCCGTTCCAACTGTCACGAGTATTAACCACTACGCCATTTGGTCAGTTTTAAAATTGTCTTTAACCACCGTATGTTACTTATTAGAAAACTGTTAAACTTAAGTTACGAACGATATCACTTTTCTGCCAATATCATTCTGAAAAAACAGTATAAGCTTTCTGGAGGGCTATTATGAAAAATTCGATATCGGATTCGAAAACGGAGTTTGCTATTATGAAACTAAAACGACAAAACTAAATCGGGTTTTCCGAAAATCGAATGTTAAAATAAAAGTGACCCTATTCTGGTAATTCCCCGGGAGTTGAGAAAAGATTTTATATGTAATTTATTTCAAATATATTTTTTCCATCGGCCTATTGACGAAAAAAGTTATATATATTGATGTAAATATTTATAAATTGGAAATAATTTTTCCATACCGAAATTGGAAGGGCAAATTATTCCCAATTTAACAGCTTTTTACCTCAGTATTTAAACGCCCAGGTGGCGCAGTGGTTAAAGCTGCGGCAGTTGGAGCGGGAGGTACCGGGTTCCAATCCGATTCGAGGCAGGATGCAAAATGGGTTTTTTCACCTTCGATCGTTTGGGCGGTGCGATCGGTGGTGAAAAATGAACATATCTGGATCCTCTGTCGTGTTTAGAATCCTTGGGCCGACCCATCTTCCATATCAGTACTATAGGCCTGACATTGAGAAATGCAATGCGCAGATCGTACTACGAAAAGACTCGGACCTATAGCCGTATAGAGTGGTATCACAACGGATCAAAATTGGTCTAAGTGTGCGATAGCAGCCACAACAACTTGACTTTTTTTTTTACCTCTATGCCAGAGGTGCCATCCTTGTATGCCAGAAAAAAAATATTTAAACTCAAATTACATATAAAATTATTCCCCAATTCCCTATTCCCAGGGCCACTGCTATGTAGAAGACGAATTTCATTTTGTGCAATTGAATAAGTGTGTTTTGAATATTCCACAGTCAAAGAAGCAAGATTTCATTAATAGATTTCATCTGACAAGTCAAAATAAAATTTAGCAAGTTTAAGTGAACTACAAAACACATTATTGCTAACTTCATGTTTACATTTGACAAATTCGACCAAACAATTTCATAGTAAGAAAATTCGCGGCGGATCAGATTTTTCGATATCGGAAAAAAATCTGATATCGGATATCACATTTTGGGACCTAAAACTGTGGTCTGCAGACTGCGAGGCTGTTATGAAATAATCCGATATCGGATTTTTTCCGATATCGAAAAATCCAATCGGTTGCGAATTATGCGAATTGTTTGGTCGAATTTGTCAAAAACAAGCATGCAGTTAGCAACAATGCGTTTTGTAATTTGCTTGAAGTTGCGAAATCTTGCTTCTTAAACTGTGGAGTATTCAATTTCCGATAATTACCCCCATGATTAAGTGGAATCAATCGACAACAAAGCTTTCACCCAGTATATATTTGTTATTGTATATTATTCCAAATTGTTGATCGATTGTGATTTCACTGAGGAAGCAAAACGAATACGAAACTCTTATTAAAGTACTGATTGGCACATGTGCGGACATTGCACAAAAACTAATCAACTAGAACACAATTTAAATAGCTTTGTAATAAAATTAATACATAAATTTTAATTACCTGATCGTAATCAATAGCCAGAATTGTTGAAAGTACACAATTCAAAACAACTAAACTTGAGCATGTTGTACATAATTAGGGTAACACAACAAAATTAAAATATTAAAACAACAAATAGAAAAAAAAAGAAAAGTTTTTATATTTATTAATTTTAGCAACAAAATATAATTATAAAAAAATAATTTGTTTGTTTGTTTATATTTAAATAGTAATATATAAAATACAACAACAAAACCATGTCTTGATTTTTTTTGAATTTTTAATATTTAATAATCGTATAACAATATAGCAATATGTATAATAATATAAATAAACATAATAACAATATATAATAAAAACAATAATAAAATCGATCTTAAGCTAAAAGTACATCGTGCAAAATACAATGTCGTTCATGATTACCATGCCATCCTTGAAAATCGCGACGCAACTGTGCCAGGCGGACGCTACGCCGTCGTATTAAATCAGCCCAACGTGTTAAATCGGTATAATTCTTCTAATTATTTAAATATTTAAATTATATTATAGATAAAACATTTCTAAAAATATATTAAGAAAACCAAACAAAACTGCCTTTAAAAAGCACACATATTACCTGGGATATATCTTTTTGAAACATAAACACTTGATTCTCCGATTCTTGTCGCTCGAGATCACGCTCGATCAGCAACTGTTCGATATGATTTTGTTTTTCACGCAATACATCCTATATATATAAAATAAAATAAACAATTTATAAACAATTCGATTAGGTATTAGGTATTTTGTACTATGGTAACACTAAAAAAAGATTGTGATCAAGGGCGGTTATATAAGAGATCGAGCTTTTGTACTAACTTATGATCAACTATAGAGGACACTACGCAATATAAAAAATGTTTTTTAAATATTCCAACTGTTATCTCATCGCACTTAAATATTGTATAATATATAAAACGCGAAAAATCAACGATCGCACACACTTGACGATCATGATACATGTAAACAATCGTATAACAAACATAAACAAAAATGGAGATTTTGATAATAAAAAACAAAATTAATTTATGTACACGATCGCACCCACTCTAATTTACATTGATCTCGATCGTGCATTTATATGCAGAATAATTTATCTCCCACAAAACAACTGAATGCAATTTTCCAATTACATATATTTGATCGTATATAGGCAATCTCTATTGATCATTTCAATGATCTGTCATAAATCTTATACGAGTATATAGTTGTATCTCCCGCAATTAATAAACACATATTTTTTATATTAGATAATGTTATAAAATGTGATCGTTGATTTTTTTTTCTTATATATTGTATATATATACTCGGACACTTTATATGTATATGAGACTTAAGATCAATGTCGTGCTACTATTGTATATAATTATTTCTTTGAATTTATCGAACGTGTCTATATAAACGATCGCGAAGCGCTAAATTATTTTATAGATCGACAGGTGTTTGATCGAGCAACACCTGTTTGATTGATCAAAATGAGATCGCGGATTGATAATTTAATTAAAATTTCGATCGACGTTTTAACAAATCTCTTTTTTATAACCTTGACCAATATTCTTTCGTGTTACCATAAAACAAAAAAATAAACAAGAAGTATAAGAATATAATAAGATGTTTTTATTTATAAACAAATGGCACATAAACATTTTAAGAATTAGTATACAGGGGACGATGTGGGGGAGGGCATTAAATTGTATTAAATGTGAATTATTATCGTACCTGTAGGGAAAATGTAGTTTTTGGCGTTGTTATAGGCTTTGTGGACGATGACGTTGATAATCTCTAAAATAATTAATTATTTAATTTTATTTAATATAAAAAAAAATATTTTAAAATTAAATCAAAAATATTAGCTCGATTTACAAATCAATAAAAAAAAGACAAACAAAAATTTAACAAAATATTTTAAGCTGCAGTGAGCGGTACCTGTGCGCTCATTCTCATTCGTGATGCCGCCGTTGACTGCACACTTCCCACCGTGCCCACTGATAGAAGAGATTCTTTTGAACCGGATCGCGATAATCGATTGATTTTGGCGGACGGTGATAATGTCACTTTAGCCAGCGGTACAAATATTCCATACTTTGGTGGACACTCGAAGTAGCTGTTGTGTATATGGTATATATCACGTATTATTATATATAAATTTAATTTTTGTATTAAATAAGCCTACCTAACATTATCGACAGATCCATCATTTTTTCCACTCGCCTCGTCGAGCTGTACACCACACCATGTGCCGGGCGCAAATTTTGTTTCGCCAATAAATTTCAATAGTCCCGGCCGGCTTCCCAATCCCGACGAAACGATCACTCGATCACCGATCGTCATATTATTTTTTGATCGTGGCGTTACACTGCGTACACTACCGGGCGGTGAAACTGTAGTCGAACGCGACGGTGATATCAGCGAGCGCATACTTTGATCCAGTGGTGATACATCACCGGACGCAGCACCAGCCAATGGTTCGTGTGTAAGTCGTGTCAATCGTGAGAATATACCTTTTTTGGGTTCACATTGAAAATATCGTTTGCCCGAGACGCAACCATCGTTTTTACCATTCGGCTCGTCCAATACAATGCCAGCCCATTCGCCGGGGGCAAAATGTGTTTCGCCAATATATGCGATTTGACCTGGCCGTATACCACCCACCCATACCTTTTGGCCAATTATAAAACTATCTGTGTCGGTTGTCAGAACAACGCCTTGGTCTGAAAATAGTTTAACGTATTTAACAATATTTATAAATAATAGAATGTACTATTTAAAATTTAATTGTGTTATTGTAAATATTTATAAAAAAATGTTATAATGATGATCTTGATATTACTACACGAAATCGGTAAGATCACGACATATAATTTCTCAACATTTATAAAGCAAATACATGGCAAAAGCTATATAGCGTTAGAGCAAAGCGCGGCAAATCAAATACAAAAACAAAACACATAAAGTCTTACCTGAGCTACGTCTTCGGCCAGTTGCTTCCAAATAGTGATCAGAGCTTACTGATCGAGATAATTTAAACAAACATAAACCCAAAGTAGTTTATATATAATAATAATAGACAAAACATAAAAACATAAATTACACATAAAACAATGATATTGTGCAAAAGTTCGTGCATCAAAACAATGATTGTGCCAAATTATAATACATACATAAAAAAAAAGAAAAAAGAAAAAATTACAAATAAATTACGAAACTCAATTGTGTTGTGCTTTTAAAAAAAACTACCCACTTGAATATTTGCGAGAACTGTCTGATGGTTTTGGCGGCTTGGATGTAACATAATTCATTTCCGGGGTACGGGATGATCGTGAAAAATTATTACGTCGCTCCATTGATAGGTCAGCCTCGCATTCTTCGTCCACATCTAGTTTGAAGATCCGATCGATTGAGTTTTTTTTTTAAAAGCAAACATAAATTTTCGATATACGATATAGACAGACAAACAACATTCATTCATGCATATTTATATAAGAAACTAGATATTGGAAATACAATATTACAACAAATGTATGTACATATGTGAATTTTTATCTGCGATCTGCGCGATGACGACGACTTTCACAACTAACCGAAATTGATAATAACCATTTAATTAATTGCATAATTTGTATGTTAATTTAATTTGTATTCGACTAAACAATAGACATTTTATTTTATTATAAAGTATTTTTTGAAAGTGATAGTACATACATACTTTACTGTATATAATATAGACAGCTGAAATTAGCATATTATAATATGTAAATGTCGATTTTGACAACGTGTTCTAAACTATTCGCGGTTGCCAACAATAAATGATAAAATGTCAACCCACAGTTATTTGCAAAATTTCTAAAATTTAACCTCAAATTGAAATTACCAAATTTCACCCGTGACAAACAATTATGCCTGCAATCTAATCATTGTTATCGTAAAATTACACAAGTAGCTGTTGTGATCGTTAATCATAGTCTATCGAACAAAACTAGTAGCAGTTCATATTATTAGTATATACCCGGATTTTACTAAGGGTTGGGTCTTCCCCACAAATGTAAAGATTTCATCGTTTTCATCGATATCCATTCTCCTTACGGTAGAGTCTTAAACTAAACTGGATAGATATGGATTGTGAGTTCTGATAAAAATCAGTTGAAGGTTATCGAGTGCTTCTCGTTTTCATGACAAAGCTCAAATTAGAATACATTCCTTTTTTGATCATATAAAACTTGGCATGTCTCACAGAAAAATAGTTTCGAATGTTCTTATTCCTTAAAATTTCCTTCGTGATGATCTCACGTCTTAAACAATCTAAACCTTCTCACATTCATCACATGGTCAATTGGGATAAACACTAAATCCACAACGTTGCCGCTATTTTTACTGACCAACAAAATTAGTAGGTTGCAGAAAAACCGGCCGCTCGTCTACCAGGCAGAGACAATGGACAGAGGTGGGCCAGTAAATAACTGCCCGCATGGCTTCGAACAGGTATGATGATCTTTACTGATTGATCAGTATGTTGTAATCTGACTGGTGCCGGGTTATATATACTAAATTCTGATGTGAATATTATTTATCGCAGCTGTCTTTCAGGCTGAAATTGCTGCAATTTTGAGAGCAAGACTATAAAGGAGTATCTGCATTTTTTCTGGCAACTATAGACGGCACTAAAGATTTCAGTATTATTTATTCGAAATTTGGTTTGCTAATTGCCTTGAATCGTCTATAAGTAGTCTGAATGAAGTTGGACTTCACTGATAAGTTGACCCGTTTTGCTGCGGCTTCCACTTTTATGCGACCCACTCTATGGGTGACGTTATTTACTCTTAAGAGAAATTTCGACTACTATTTCGGTGGTATGCACCAGAAAAGATGGAACAAACTCATCTCTTGTCAACCCACAGTTATTTGCTAAATTTCTAAAGTTTAACCTCATTGTTATCGTGAAATTACACAAAAAGCTGTTATAATCGTTAAACAAACGTAAAATAATCAGACTATTATCGAACAAAACTAGTAGCAGTTCATATTATTAGTATATACCCGGCTTGAGATTCTACTCAGTGTTGGGTCTTCCCTACAAATGTTTTCATCACTGTGAGTTGTGATCAAAATCAGTGCTTTTGTGTGTTTAAGGTACTCCTCATTCTCATGGCACAGCTCAAATGAAAATTAGAATACATTCCTTTTTTAAGTTTTAGCATTGTTGAATTATTCTATATCAATTGGTCTTTATCATGAAATGGTGGGGTCACCAATGACGTCATCACGTCGGGGTCACCAATGAAGCGTGTAGCTTTAAGTAATTTGAATAGTATTTTGAGTGTGAGTTGTATTCCGAGTTGTTGCTTGTTTTTGTTATTCACTAGGCCGGTTTCGATCTGATGATGACGCCATTGAATGACTGTGTGACCGAAAAGATCAAATCCATCTCATCAAGAATATGCGGTACGAAATTGGTGTGAATGCGGTGCGATTCGTAAATATACGTTCAGTCGTGACGCGGCAGTACTAGTGAATTGCAAGAACTTAACTCGAAATATCGATTTTATTAATTGATTGTGGCGTGAGATAATTTACGATTTTTCAGTTGCTCTGAACACCACATCAATAATAGTACTACACCACCATCTTGAAACTGTTATCTTTGACAGTGAGCTTTTCGTCCCGGCAAATTTCCACGAAAAAAAATTTTTTTTGATTATATAAAACTTGGTATGTGGCAATACTCTGAACAATATCAGCTGGTTGGCATGACTGGTAGGTAGTCTGCAAAGTTTTAAGATTAACATAATCTTGACATTTTCGATTGGTTTACCGGAAAATCGTCTTCCTGAAAATTGTTTTCAGGATCAATCGTAACGATCTCACATCTTAAACAATCAAAACCTTATTATTTGAAATTAAATTTTTCACATGGTCAATACACTAAATCCACAATGTTGCCGCTATTTTTACTGACCAACAAAAATACTTTGGAATTAAAAAATATTTGCTCTCATCGTTCATGTTGTAAACTGGTGTAGTGATCAGGATCTATCAGTCAACCCTACGAAAACTGAAATGGCTCTTTTCACAAGACACAGGACTCTGGAAAACTTTAGTCTTCCAAAAATTGGAGCCCATACCATTTCGCTCTCTTCAGAAATCAAGTTTCTGGGAATCTGATTAGGTCGAAAGAGTACTTGGCAATGACACATAGTAGTGAAATGCAATAAAGCAGGTAACATTTACAGGAAATGCAGACAGTTGGTCAAACAAGTGACAAACAAGTTGTTTGTCACTTGTTTGATTGTGGGAATTATGCACACCATGCCCACCACAGCTCTTGATATAACTGTGGGTCTGCTGTTGCTTGATCTTTGGATCAGAAGGTATGAAGCTAAAAACGCCGTTCGCCTAAAAGCCACAGATAATCAATGGCCAAATATGGAAGGAGGTGGGCTATCAAATAACTGTCCTCGGACAGTATGGTATCGAAGCACGTCTTCGAGAAATTATTTCGTGTAATTATTACCGAAAATAACAAATGGGATGCCAACAGCCCATTCTACCTATTCGGTAACGATATGATGATCTTTGCTTATATGCTGTATACTGTAATATTTTAGCGCCGGGTTATCCATGTTAAATGCTGATGTGAAATTATCTACCCTCCTTATTAGGTACGCTACTGTCTTTCAGGCGGAAATTGCTGCAATTTTGAGAGCAGGACTGCAAAGGTATCCAGGTCAGATGAATATCAAAGGTAACGTATTACCTGGTAAAGTGACCCGTTAGGGTGCAGCTTCCACTTTTATGAGACCCGCTCTATTGATGACATTATTATCTCTTAAGAAAGATATCAGCTGTCACTTTCGTAGTCCGGAGCAGAAGAGATTGGGACAATAAATCAGCAAAGTACCTATCCTTCTTAAATTATGATCGGAGCGCTTGCAGGTTTTTTTCATGGAACATTGTTCCCTGAATAATGACATGTTCCGAATGAAACTACAGAACAACGCAACTTACGACCTTGAAGATTTAAGATATCTTGGGCTTGATTAAAGCAGATTTCGGGACTGAGAGTGTACGTCTGACAGGGAATGTCTTAATGGCCCGACTGACGTTGGGAAAATATGGATATTCTCATATTGAAATAATATGAGAATAATTCAGGTTAAAGAAGCAGATCAGTATTCTACGATCTTAGGACGCAGATGATAGGCGAGTTATAATCCACCTTACAAGTTGTTATCTTGCTTATTCGTCTGAAAACAGTATACGTAGCCTACACTAGCAATGGAAACGGCAACAATTTTTTGAATGACCGTATCTAGCTTTCTTTCAGTATATTTAATTACAGCCGTGAGATATATGGAACAGTTGTATGAATATCCAAATTAGTTTGATATCACAAAGATAAAGACATACTTTGGCTTTTAATTTTGGAAATATAAGCAATAAATGGAAGCTAATCGCTTAATACCCAACACAAACAAGATTAAGTTATATACAGTCGTTAGTTACGTAAAAGTCTTTCCCACAACTACCATTAACTTCTTTTAATTAAAAATTACCGTAAAAAATCGACTCTTCCCGTTTACGCTATAATTGAATAATACATACTTTTATGTTGTGTACATGCTGCGTCAATAAAACAATTAAATCATAATTAACCGCGAACACGACCGTTACTGTATACTATCTTATATAAAGTATATTGTTTAGTCGAAATGTGGGTGTGCGAAGACGTAACAATTTCGATTCTTTAAAGTTTTATAAAAGTTCACATATATTTGAAGAAATAAATCATTTTACAATGGTCCACCATCGTTTGTTGCGCTCAAAAAATAAAAACACCTTCGCGCAACACACATGCATATATGGGAGTGGATACATGCGGAGCGCATTCTTATAGATTTGATTTCAAATCATCATCATTAATCATCTAAAGTCGACTCGACTGGACTGTTCACCAAAGATCATTGTAATATGATTTAAGCAGTATACATATGTTATATAGTTTCATGCTGACGTGCGTCTATCCTCTATGTAAACGATCCCCACCCAAAAATTTATATTTATATATATTATGTACTCTGAATAAACACGACGCACTTGTCACAATAACAAAGTTAAATAAAACGTCTTTAAGAAACATAAACAGAACATTATTGTCTTTGTATGTTAGTCATATATACCTACGACGATCTAATTTATTGACTCAAATGATTAACAAATTTTTTAAAAATGTATTGGTTTGTTCGGTTAGTTCAGGGTTATCGATACCAATCGATCGATATTTTGAATATTCATGGGCCGATGAGATAACGTAATTGGATTCTTAATTCGATTGAAATAGTTTTTTGGTTTTTAGTATCTGGCTATTTATGGTGTTAGACCCATAATTAAAAATGTTTTGTTTACGATCAGATTTATGTAAGATTTCTATCATTATGGATGAGGAGATACAGTTATGTATCTGTAATATTAAATAGTTCGTAGTATAATATCCAACCGTCGTACGAGACTAGCTAAGTGTTTCAATTTTTATAGTCCATGGGGAAAGAATGATGTACTTTGCGATCGCACATGATCTCCAAGTGGCAAGTACATTCTTTCCCCACAAAAACATCCATTTGGAAACCTGGACACATCCACGTAAAACATCCCGAAGCCAAATTGACCATGTGTTGATTTCAAAAGACCGGGCTCGGGTTGTTCAAGACGTGAGATCGTATCGGTCGTCAACAAAATTCGTAGGCAGTGACCATTTTATGGTTGCTGCAAAGCCACGATGGAAATTTTCGTACAAGTCAAGGAGGACAGGAGAATATAAAATGCGATTCTCCTGTGAAGGTCTGATAAATGAAGAAACGCAACGAAAATATCAAGATCTTGTCAGCAATAGCATTTTAGGATCCAACTACCAATCTGATGATGTGAACAGTGTCTGGGAAGTATTGAAAACCTCGGTTGTCGATGCTGCCCAGCACACTCTCGGTATAGTGAAAACTACGCCCAAAAATGATTGGTTTGATGAGGAGTGTCGTCTTGCTGTTGAGCAACGCAATATAGCCCACAATGAAGCGCAGACTCGGTTTACAATTGCAAGGAAAAACAAGGCAGTTCTTGCTAGGAGGACAGCTAAACGCATTTGTAGACAGAAGAAGCGCGAATGGTGGAAGGCCAAGGTCTTAAGAGTACAACAACTCAGCAATGAGCACAACTCGCGTGGTTTCTTTAAAGGAATCACCGAATTGCACCATACCTTAAGATCTCGGTCAACTGCCATTCGGGACCAGGATGGAAACCTCTGTGTTAACGTCGATGCGGTACTCGATACATGGCGTGAACATTTTTCTGATCTACTTAATGTTCCACATGTATCACAAGCTGTATTTGAATACTCTCAAATACAGACCGCGGAGATGTTCATTGAGGATCCATCCTATGAGGAATTCACAATGGCCATGCAGAGATTAAAGAAAAATCGTTCACCAGGGGTTGATTGCATTAATTCAGAGCTCTTGATATTCGGAGGGCTAACTTTGTGGAACTGTCTTTTCGACCTTGTTCGATTGGTATGGCGAAATGAAGTAATGCCCGATGAATGGAAAGTGGCCGCGTTATGCCCAATATTCAAAAAGGGTGATCGCATGAAATGCGAGAACTATCGCGGTATAGCTCTCCTTTGCACAGCATACAAGTTACTGTCATACATTATCTTGGGAAGAATTACTCCTCTAGCGGAGGAAATTGTCGGTGACTACCAAGGAGGATTCCGTCCAAATCGGTCAGTCACTGATCAAGTTTTTTCGCTACGGATGATTCTTTCCAAGTACTACGAAACATCTCGCGATGTACACCAGGTATTCCTAGATTTCAAGCAAGCCTATGACTCGATCAATCGAGAGAGGCTATGGTATGCGCTTGAATATTTAGGAATACCAAAAAAATATGTACATCTCTGTAAAATGACAGTAACGCAGTCACAATGCTGTGTTAAAGTTGAGAACAGGCTATCGAGAGCTTTTGCAATCAACTCCGGTGTTCGACAAGGAGATGCGCTGTCCCCGATACTTTTTAATCTCATGTTGGAATACATCCTTCGTAAAAGTGAAACACCTCAGGACAATATCTTATTCCGACAATCCAATCAACTTCTTGCTTATGCAGATGATATCTGTGTGATTGGATTAAATGGCAACGGAGTGAAAGAGATACTTGATCCACTGGAACAGTGTTCAGCTTCCGTTGGTCTCAAAATCAACGAGTCAAAAACCAAATATCTAATCTCGGGTTTTAGAAACCAAGACGCAATTGATTTCAGTAGTGGAAACCACACGTTTGAAGGAGTGATGAGATTCAAGTATCTTGGATCTCTCATCACTCACGATAATAGTGTGGGCGAGGATATCAAGGTCCACCTTGCCGCTGGCAATCGGGCTTTGTATCCTCTACGTCCACTGCTGAAATCAAAATATCTTGCAAATACGGATAAGCTGAAACTGTACAGAGTGTTGATCAGACCCGTTGTCATGTATGGATGTGAGAGTTGGACCTTGACGGATGAGTACGAAAGATGGCTTCTAACATTCGAGAGAAGAATCATGCGTGTGATATATGGTCCAAAACGCGACGTCGATGGCACTTAACGAGTTCTTTTCAATCACGAGATCAGGAATTTAATGCAAATTCCTGATATCGTGCATGAAATCAAAGGACAGCGAATACGCTGGCTCGGTCACGTTCTGCGTGCTGATCCGAACCGAATGATACAGCGATCTTTAAAGGGAGAACCGCCTTTCGGTAGGCGAAGAGGTCGCTGTCGGCGACGATGGCTCCACGGCGTAGAGAGCGATCTGGCATCTTCCAACTGCTTGCAACAGTATGAAGATCTGGCTCGTGATCGAAACCGTTGGAGTCAGATTGTTGACACGGTACGGGCCAATAATGGCCTGTAAAAACCGCAAAAAAAAAAAAAAAAAAAAAAAAAAAAAAAAAAAAAAAATGGATTATAACAATGATACGTGATAAACGGTGTCATATTATTTTGTACTAAAAAAATAGCAGTCCTTGTGTGCACACATATCAACTTGATTGCCCTTTCCTTTCAGTACTTCTCATAGTCACAAAAGTACAAGAGACATCTTAGTATAGCGTGTGCCTTCGGTAAAAATGGTATTTGTTTGGACAAAGTTCAGGAAAAAGGTTCCCAAATGAACAAAAAGTCGCAGTAATCTTTCATGACTACTAATTCTGAAAAATTGAGTTCAGGAGTCTATATATATATGACTTGATCCACCTGCAAGTAATTCTGTCAAGACGGTATACACATTCAATCTCAGAGCTCAATCCACTCTATGAGATCGGTTGCTTCTCATACTTAACAACACCGTCTATATAGTCGATGAATAAATTACAAATATCATGAAAGTTGTATCCAGTGTTATCTTTCAGAAATGATAATCCCCGAACTTTTAAAAATTGTCAGGCTTCGCTTAGTGAGAACTATTTAAGAAATTAATTCTTAAGATAGTTGAATCTGTTGACTTTATTTTTATAATTTTACAGATTCCTAAACCGGGTGCGCCATCTTTTATGTAAACATTGAATAACTTAAAATAAAACCTATTTCTATATATGAGATATTTTTATTCAATTTGGTACTTTTCAATTTACTTGGACTAGTTTTTGAATACATCAATTGAGTGGCCGTCTTTATTGGCCAAAACAAAATGATTTCTTTTTACTGCGATTTCCATTACCTGTTTGAGCATCTTGGGTGTTTTAGCCATGATTTTGGCACGAATGTTTACACTTTGCTTTTCATATAACCGCTCAAAAAGAACTTGTTATTATACATATTCTGTTACAAAATTCAGTATATTATCTCCACTGAACGAAAGGAATCGATTTACGCATGCGCAACGTTGGGTTGTATTGGACATTTATTTCCAAAACAAAGACAATTGGTCGGAAATTGCACGAAAATGTCGTGCTAAATTTTGTCGCAGAGAAGTACCAACAGTATACGCAAATTAATTGTTAAAGTTCGTGAAACTGGTTTTATTGCTGATGCCCCAAGACGTGAGCATTCATGTTATGCCGACAAACCAGAGACAATTGAGCATCGTCGAGATACGACTCCATACACTCGAAAAAGTGCTCGAATTGGTTCGATCGAATAGGGTACCGTCTACAGTCTACAACAGACTACTGCAAGAGCAGGTGCCCTAGTAGAACTCTAATATGGTTTCAGAAAGGCGCGTTCGACCTTTGGGGTTATGATCAAATCTCATTCAAGATGGTTGCAGTATAGTAACACTTTAGACGAGGATAATTCTTTCAGTGCACCGTCTTGTTGAAACTAGTAACAATCAAAATCTTTTCACGCATTCACAGGAGACATAATAAGCCAACATCTATGTCTATCGACTATTTCGTTTTTTCTGAAAAATATGGCCCAATGGCCTTAAAATATGGTTTTTGCGCAAAAGCTAGCCCTAACAGTCCCATAGTGTAAATTGGGCTGTGTTGGCCATTCAAATTGCTTCCAATAATCATGTTCAGTGGCAGTCATTCGAGCGATTTTTAGGCCGTATTTAAAGTGAAGTGGACAGTTGAATGGCAACATTTTTTGTGTAAATTACACTTTATACGGAAACAAAATGCAAATCATTGTTCAAAATGCGCTTCGGAGTGTTTCCAACCAATCCATTAGAACGACTTGATCTTTTATGAATTGGCATGTTGAAGATCTCTCACTGTCCAGCACTTAACAAAATACCAAACTACGAATAGTGTTTAATAGATGGTACCTGTTGGCATGATATTTTCGACGATATGCACGTTAAGTTAAAACAACTGAACGACTATTTTCCATGTACCGCATTGTTTCGGTGTGAAGTGATTCACAGTTAATTTGGACTGAATTGAAGTTTCCCTAAACAAATGTCAAAGTTATTCAATGTTTACATAAAAGATGGCGCACTCTGTATAAATAAGCATGATAAATTCATTACCACTCGTTCCAATTGAATACCGATTATGATTGTCACGAATTGTGTTAAAGGAATCGTAGTCTATAGGTTAGGCATACTTGAACTATCCAAGTATAAAGTTACAGATCACAGGTGGCACTGACAGATTTAATGGAACATGGGAAATAAATTTTATGGTTTTGATTGAATGAAGGCAACTTAGTACTCTGCTCATTTCATATTATTTTCATATCTACGAACATATTGTTTGAGAAGGCAGTTGTTAGATACATAAGAATATCTTAAGATTTGTTTAACTTTGGGTAGCTCATTCTTAAGTGCAATCAAACTACTCGAATTTTAAACATGTAAGATATTTCAAATATATTTTTGACCTTCCTCAAAGAAGCTATGCATCTTATTGTCATATAAATGAGTTCAATTCCCGCTACATAAATATTCAAGATAGTGCATACATAAGTATGTAAGAAAATGTAACTCTATTTTTACAGTATTTAACTGGTTTCTGTCATCTGTACAAATAAAATAAAATTAAGATAAACACAAACGTTCTAACAGAAATAAATTAATTAAAAGAAATAATATTTATTGATGTCACTTCATCTTATTCTTACATATACTTATCGTACTTAAGTTTTCTAATTTATTTCCGCGTATACATACAATTTCTAATGTCTGTCTAAATATGCTTCTTAGATACGCTGGCGTATTTATTGATTATGTATTGCTAAAAATTTGACAAGAACTTAAAGATTAAATACAGCATGTGACGAATCGCGTGTTTACCCACATACATATACACATAAACTTAAAGATAAAATTCTTTTGCTACTTAATTTAAATAGACAAACAACAAACACACAATAATATATAATTATATAATTAATAAAAAATATAAATATAAAAGTATACAATACCTGCTAGCTGGGATCGTGAAAATTCATCACTTTGTCGTCGCATTATAAGATTATCGCTTAATACTGAGTAAGATTGTTCTGCAAGCAAATAAGAAACAAACTCAAAAATTGTATAAATCATGCGCCAATGCATTAAAAAAACTATAAATGGCGGCATTTAACTAACAGTTAATTAAAATAGGTTATGATATTCTCATTTTGTCTAACATAACTATTTATATGTATAGAACAATATCTTATATAGCAATAAAATCCAAAGATCTTGATGTACATACATATACGTAGACCATAATTATGATTTAGAAGAAACTAAAAATTGAAAGCAGTACAACGGATACACAGCGTAGTCGCGAACCCAGAATAAATCGCGATTTACTGCGGCTCTCGCGTATATACCTAACATATGTGTGTAGATGTATTATGTAAACAAAACACAAAAAAAACGAAGAGGAGAAATCATCTTAAGACACATATTTGCATTTCTTTAATCTAATTTTTGTCTATTTATTCACAAAACAACTTAAGACGCTTATTGTGTGTGGGCAAATATTAGAATTTTGAAAACAACATCGTACAGTAAAGAACTCTATACATATATATGCTGTGCATGTGACCTATATTTGACCCTTCAATCATAATTGTGAGAGATCTAAATATTCTGGCTTAATTAACATTTCATCACTTAGACAAATTTAATTATCTTAATGACGTTCTGTTTAATTGGAGGGTATGAGACTGTTAAGAAAAGCATGTGAATAGTTTTTGAATGTGTGGCACACACAAGTACATCATTGGGAGAATATTTGTTTTTATAGGTTCAGTAGAGTGTCCGATTAGTTACAAAATATAATTTCAATCAAATAGCTGCCTCGACTAGCTTTAGAGTGGTGCATCTTGTGATCCCAATATTTTAATTTTGAAGTAGCGAATTGGGACAAACTGAGGTTGGTGCATTACTTTGATTGAAACGAAAGTGACCTGTACAAATAACTCAAACGTATTAGTATAACCGTATTAGACTTAAAAAAAACATCTGATCAAGTTCGATTGTACAAAAATCCAAAGTTAAATTGATATTATGGGATGAGTGTACTATGCCCCATAAAATTGAGTTAAAAGCTCTGGATAGTAACTCTCGTTAGTTAAGATTAACTATAGGATATACTACCATATGGGGAGAACTGTGATTATGTTAGCAGGATATTTTCAAAATTCCAATCTTAGTAACCAAATGGGGAGCTAGGCCATATATGTACCTACAACATTTAATTTTTTATCTGCAGACCATTGTTATGGTAAATAAATAAGTCCAATAAGTTCGCCTGTATCATTAGGCCGATCCGCATTCTTGTTGTACTTTGATTCCATGCACGATATCAGGAGTACACGTTAAATTCCTAATCCCGCCCTAATTGAAAAGAACTTCTACTGTATGGGACATGAACGTTGCGTTTTGAACCATATGTCACTCGCACGATTCTTTCGAATGTTAGAATGATATCCTCTCCATAACTGTGAGTAATGAGATACCAAAGGTACTATAATCTCATCACTCCTTCAAACGATTTTTGAAATCTTTTTGCGTCTTGATGTATAAGATCTGAGATCAGATATTTGGTTTTGGACTTGTTGATTTTTAGATCAACGGAAACTGAATACTGTTTTCGAATCAAAAATTTCTTTTACTTCGTTACTACTTAATCACATCACACAGATATCATTTGAAAATACAATTGATTTTTACGCGATTCTAACATGAAATTGAAAAGTAACGAGAACACTCTTTGTCGAACACTATAACTGATTGCATGAGTTATCGATAGCCTGTTTTCAACTTTGAAATTGTGGCTACGTTACTGTTATTTTACACAGATAAAAACTTGATCATTGACTGACCGATTTAGACGGAATTTTTCCGCCATAGGGATTATTCTTACCAAGACGACAATAACTCGCATTTTAAGCGATCACCCTTCAAGATTGGAAACGATTTAGCCATGTGGATGGACTCGCCAATTTTCGTAAATATTTCCCATGAAACATATAAGACCTAAAGAAAACCACCACAGTAAAGCTTGTCGTAGGAAGTGACTAAATTTCATTGGATTGCTGGGCTGATAAGCCGCATGCATAAAATCTAGAGTGTTAAAAATTTCAACAAAACTAAAAAGTCGGATACCGCCAACATAACAAGGGGGTTCGTTGTTACAAATTTATTACTTCTCTAGAAAGAGATAAGAAGCAACTATATAAATCGAAGCTACTAATACATTTCTGTATCTGTTAAATTATTTTAGATTCTACTCAAATCGAAACCAAATTTACCAATGAGAAATCTGATTCGAGTCGGAGGACAAGTTTTAGAATTAAGATTACAAGTTTATAATTTCTAATAGTGGTCATTATGAGCCTCTATTGAGCAATTATGAAATAAACGTATTATAAATTGATATAGAGAGGTTCATCTGTGAATCATTTTTGATTTTCAAAGTGACTTAGCACATTCGATTCACCACAACAAATAATCATCTTAAATATGTCGATTCTTTTTAAATAAGAAAACACAGGTTATATTTTTTGCTAACATACAGCATATTTTTTGCTAACATGCTAACGTTTGACATTAACTGTCAGTATATATATACTCAGGCAAATCATAATGAATAAATTCGCACAAATTTTAGACGACTTGGTGATTTATAAATCGTCCATTTGGGCACTGAATAAAAGAAAGCATGAATGAAGATCCAAATTCCATTCAGGTTGCACGAATTGAGCCAAACTCTACACCAAATCAAACTGGTAAACGAATTGAAGCCCTAAGGCCTACGTATTTGTTAATATATGCAAAATAACCGCATATGAAGTGAGAACAATCTACAAGAGATGTGCCCGAAAATGAGACACAAAATCAAATGTCCAAAATGCCATTCGTCAATGAAAGCCGCCACGGCCATTTATATAGATTTATATAGTCTAACTTCAGGCTTAATCGGGCTTTTAAGACGGATATGTAATACCTCAGTATCTCAGTGTACATTTGTGAAAGCTGATTTCGGTAAAATCGCAAAGTAACAATCCCAACTAGACATATTAAATTTAAACAAAATGTGTCAGCATATCCGAGACTTTTCGAACTCAAGTCTCTACAATCCTTTAAAGTATTAGTTCATTTAAAAAGGAATACTTTCAGAATCTATATTTGATATTTTCCAATATTTACGATTATATTGGGATTACAAAGAAAATTGTATGATTATAATTACTAGCCCGGTTGATACCTGTATTCTCGTGGTAAGTAGAGTAACGATCAAGAGTAAATGGGAGGCCACAGAAGAAAGTTCGTAGAAGAAAGATCATATTTGAATGAAATGTGATTCCTTTAAGCAGAATACAACTTCGATAAGAAATATCTATAGGAACTAAACGACTAAGAATAACCAAAAAATTGTCTTTCTTCAGTAGTTCAAGATCAATACTGTAGAGATAAGAAACAAATTTCAGAAGCCAAATGGATGCCGATACTTTTACAATGATGAACCAACTAAAATACCTGAACAACGGAAATTAATTTGGTGAGGAAGACCAAAAAGCAGAAATATTTGTTTATATAAAACGATTAGGCCGCAAGAATGATTTGCGCCACTGATTTGCTCACATCTACTGAGATAGATAAGTGTTTTAATTGACTGATCTTTTAACCGGTATTTGAGTCTAACTTGATTTAATGACGAATAGGCGACTTTCAGCGACTCAGAAATTGAAGTGCACCAACAACGACAGTATACTTTTTTGAAATAATTTTAAGACAAACAGGGCACTGATTACTGATATGCCAACTGGTTTGGAGTCTCTCACTCCTTACACTATAGCGGTTTGATTTTAAATTCCTAACTTAACACAGTTAAGAAAATTGACCAGCACATCAGTTTGGTCTTCGGTTTTGCCCAGATTTAGTAATAAAACTCTTTTGGCAGTCAAAATCGAAATGAAACCCGTTGTCTATATAGCATCAGCCCTAACTATATGTATCCAACTACTAAATATTTTCAGGAGGAAATATAAGCAAGTTCAACTCTTGATGCGCGAAGTCCCACTATCGTTGGTGATAAAAAAATAGTGTTTAAAGGAATAAATTTTGCTGTGTGTCTGATATTGACAAACAATGTTTGCTCCTCTATATTATAATGAGCTTAACATAAAAAGTCATTTGGCTAACACGATTTAACAAAAAATTAGGAAATATTAAGAGATTCAGCGTGTTGTGAGTTGCTTTTTATTTATTTAATGCTTATAATTTGTATTAAAAATTTTGTGTTAAAAATTATTACTTACAATTAGGCATACAATTTATTTCGTGAATTAATCAACACCTTCCCATCTTAAGTATAAGCTCATTCACAATGTTCTATAATGTTTTTCAAGTCTATAATGTTTTTTAAACTAGCCTATACACATATGCTCACTCTAGTACGCCATTCAAGAAATTATGAAACGTGTCGGCCGATCTCAAACTTTTTACATTGAATGGAACAGAATTCCATAGAGAAATACCTCTAACAGAAAATGAGAGATTTAAAGAGTTCGAAGAATTTCGACCAGGGAGCAATCGAAGATTGGCGCAATGCGACCTGCTAAATAATAACATTTCGAATATAAAATTTGGTTCTTTAGTTTTGATTAGCTTCCTAATAAAAGTGCAAAACTATAACTTATAAAAACTAGTTAAACTAAAACCAAGATCAAGCCTAGTATTGGGTAAAATATAATTAAATTTCCTAACTACAAGCATAAAAACATCTTTTCAGAGTAGCCACATTCTCCTCAAATATACCAAATGAGACATAAATATAGAGGAAAGTATAGGTAAAGCATAAACATTCTCTTTTCAAAACTATATATTTGTAAACCCTTCCACTTTATACTGACAACTAAGTTAACCAAATATGTATCTTCTTACGAAATTGATCTAATACGTCACTCCGTGTAAGAGTTTTGGTAAAAACTATCCTCCACTTACTAACAGTAGTTGAAAATGGGATGAATGGCCCATTAAGATGAATAAAAGATCGACCAATTCTATCCAAATACTCGTTAACCAGAGGATATTACTAACAATATAATGTTAATCTAACTTACTATTTCTATAAATTTGGATATCATCATGGAAAATGTAAAACGAACAATGGTGAAACGAGGATTCTATGCAATTAATGTACATTAAAGGTCAGTACCAAACCTTGAGGAAAACCCGAAGTAACTGGAAGAAAATTAGAATAACAATTACCAAAATAAAACTGTCTGTGGAGGAAAACATTAATGGAAGTATATATGAGTCCTAACTTAGCTCAGTTAGAGAAATTGATCGACTCATAAGTTCTGCCCTCCAACACCAAATATATATATATATATATATATATATATATATATATATATATATATATATATATATATATATATATATATATATATATATATATATATATATATATATATATAATAAATATATATAATATATATATATATATATATATATATATATATATATATATATATATATATATATATATATATATATATATATATATATACATATATTTGCTGACTCGGTTTTTCGTACAACGAGGCTTCAACAATTCAAATACGACTACAACCTCAGACAAAATCTTATAATGCCATGAACATTAATCTTGTTCCGTCAACTTACTATCTATGTAATTTGAAACAAATATCAATTGATTGAAATTTATTATATAGAGACAAAACTTAACTACACAAATCAACGGATCTAAATTGATGAGTTTGCCATTCCATTATATACGAAATTTATTAAAACTCGTTTAAGAATTATGAACAATATCGCCGCCTTCGCGAATCTCTTTCAAAATATATATATATTCACATTCTGATCGCTTAATTGAATTTATTTACAACTATTTTTGTTGTCCAACTATTTGTTTGTCGGCGCGATCGTGCAGTATAAAATAAGCATGTTCAATTGAAAATCAATTTTCTACAAATCACAAGATTATAATCCAAATTTGGTTTTTAGTTGATATAATTACATAAGAAAAGTAAGTATGTAACCTTAAGTTGTTCTTGAGCATAATTTATAAAAAAATAAGAACACAACTATGTGGTTCGATTCGGAATAAAATAATTAATTATCGAGTCCTAATGATCATCAATCATTGTACATACATATATGTGTTTCCATATTAAGGAAAATAGAATTTAATGGAAAATTATTATTTTAGGTGATCTCATAACAACGATCAATTGAGGTATATATGTAATGAGCTCATTGAGGTTATAAAGTCGCTTGCGATCGCTGGAATTATATAAAAATATGCGTTTTTTAATCCGCCCTCTTTTGTTTTTGTAATTTATCGCGCCTATTATCTGTGAAGATCACGATCAATGTCAACAACGACAATATATATGGTGTGTGTTTGCTATTATGTAACAAACTACTATTTTTACATGTCTAAAATGATGATGATTATATGATTATTCGATAAAAACAAAAAATAGTTGTTGTTTTGCAAATATAACACTTGAACGCCGTGGTGGTCCATTATAGTGATCGGTATTTTGATCGTCACCCACAATTAAGGTGGGCCTCTTAATACACAAGCGCATCACCATTATTATTATTATTGCGGGGATCTCGTTTATTATCAACAAAATCGATATATGTACAATATATACGATCGAAGTGACGTGATTGTTGACGATGTGCTAATTCTATATATCCCACCACAAATATTTCGTGGGTCCATTTGTAACATCATCGTAACATGTATATTTATTGTACACGTACAAATGTACATTGTAAGATCATCTGATTCTTGTCTTCGCTATAAGCAACAATATTTTAATGATCATTTTGCGTCTTAATATATACAAATACAATATCAATTTTGTATTTATATATTCGCCATGTACGATGATGTCATATTTTTGGTGGATTATGTCAACTAAATTAATTACCAATGATCAGTATATGCGCTCTCAGCTCGTATTATACAATAACGAGATCAAATAGAAAGATCATCTATATATTTACACACGTACATAATAATTTTAATTAGAATTTGGACTAATTATATTTATTATGTATTCCACATGCGCGGTCAATATATTTGTGCGCAGAATATTTGATGATCGTCGATCCATCCAACGCGCGAAATCACACCTATTGTATATATATATATAGTTTCTAAGACTATAGATGTATCTAACCAACAGTAAACAACGGCCAAATGTCTTCTAAATATTCAATTTTGCGAGTTATAGATAATTGCATACACCGGTATTTTGAGCAAATATTTACACAAACTTTAATTATTTCGTAATACAAGACAATAAGAAATATAATTTCGAAATTCTTAGAAAAATACAATCAATTCTTATACACACATATATACCCATTCATTAGCATATTATATCTTGTTTAGATGAATATATTTATTCGATTATAATAATATTGCAAAAATAAATTATTGTATGTGTTTCTTTAAGATTTCTTATCGATTTGCATCTTGTAATTAACAGAAACAAAATAAATTAAATAAAATTTCTCAAGACGTTGTGTGAGTATAATTTACTTTCTTTTCGATATAATTTACGCGATAGTTCATTAAACCATGCGTTATTTTACATCTCAATAATCACAAGACGTTTAGGGGTCATCCCATATATTTGTGTATACTTATATGTTGTAATTGCGGCATCTAATTTTATGGGAATTAATTGATGACAAAAAATCTAAATACAAAGTGTTTTCATACCCACTTATATTATGTATATATATACAAGTGTTTATTGTGTAATAGATTAGATAGAAAAAAATACCAAAGGTGTTACTGGAACTAATCTATTAGTATACATATGAGGTATAGCTATGGTTTCTGTGTGGGGCTTTTTCAATGGTTTTTTATGATATTTGATATGGATCACGGATTGCCAAACTACGCATCAGTTTAAATATATATATATATATATATATATATATATATATATATATATATATATATATATATATATATATATATATATATATATATATATATATATATATATATATATAAAATAGCTTAGGCAGAGTGGCTGCTAAAGCACGCTTAGACCGGCGACGGTGCCGTTGTGATACCACGGGATCTTACTTCCCTATTACCCTTATGAGAACCAGTTGAACTACTTATGTAGAGTGATCAGTTTCGCACCTTATTGCTTTGAGATCAGAGAGGCAGTCTATTAAGAATTTACCCAAATATGCATGGCTCTTGTGTCACATGAGCATAGGAGGTCGAATACCGTTGCAAAAGTTACTATACCTAGTCTCCTCGCATGTTCTCCAAGTAGACAGTGTCCTGTAACTATCCTCACGATCGTTTGTATAGGTTGGAAAGAAATCCATTATTAACACTACCTGTAGTGATCGATATCTCGTAAAGTATCGATCAAACAATTTCAAATGTATGCTCCAAATTTACTGGTTTTTACTTGGTTCATTCAGTTGTGAGTTACAGGGTGTTAGAAATGGAAGTCAACAAAGAGAAAATTCGGGACATTTTACAGTGTTTCTTTGATAAAGTCGAAAATGCAAGCCAGACGAATGAAATTATGAATGGTGTTTTGGTGCTGATGCTGTATAGAATCTTATTACGTGCAATTTTGGATTCGTTTATTCCGTTTAGGCATTTTTGATTTTAAAGATGCACCTCGCACAGGCAGGCCCGTCGACGAAAATGTAAATAAAACCACAAAACTAATCGAAGTTAACCGGCATGTTAGCAGTCGTAGGATCGCTGATGAGCTAAAGATCATAGTTTTAAACCATTTGTGCAAAGTTGGATTTAAAAGGAAGCATGCCACACCAATTAAAACCAAAAAACATGATGGAACGAATTTCCGTCAACGAAGCCTTGGCCAAACGGAATGAAACTACCAATTTCTAAAACAGATGGTGACTGTCAAATACGACAAGATTGTGTGAAAACGATCGTGGTCAAAACGAGATTAAGCAGCTCAAACCATCACCAAAGCAGAACGAAGGTTCTACTGTGTATTTGGTGGGACTGGAAGGGAATTATTTATTATAAGTTGGTTCCGCATGGCTAAACACTAAATTCAGATCTCTACTGTCAACAACTGGGCCATTTGAAGCTAGCGATGGACCAGAAACGGCCAGAATTGGCTAACAGAAGAGATGTTGTATTACATCAGGACAACGCCAGGCCAAACACTTCTGTAGTGACTCTCCAGAAATTCAGAAGGCTTGGTTGGGAAATTTAATGCATCCACCATATAGTTCTGACCTGGAACCAAGTGATTACCACCTTTTTCTCGCATTGCAAAACTTCCTGGGTGATAAGAAATTGGGATCAAAAGAAGATTGTGACAATGCGAATAGACTGCTATGAGAATAGAATATATATATAATATATATATATATATATATATTATATATAAAGGGTGTTTTTAGAGATTCACAACTTTGAGTTCGCAACAGTGCTTAATTAGAGACGTCGAACAGTGCGCACTGAAGAAGCTGTAGTAGCTGTACAGGAAAGCATTCAATATCCAATCAATCAATTCCTTAATTTAAGTTGTATCCATCCACTCTGTGAAATATTTTACCAAAGGATCTTGGCTTAAAAGCTTACAAGATTCAACTTGTGTATAGGAATAAAAGCTTAACGACCATCGTATGCGCCTCTATTCATATTGATGTTGAATTTCTATTCAAAATTTTACTCTGCGATAAAGCCCATTTGGAGTGAAGATAATCCACAAGCTTTTGTCGAAACACCATTACATCCACAGAAAATTATTGTTTTGTGTACCTTATGGGTTGACGGAGCCATCATGGTCAGAATGTCACTGTCAATGGTGAGCGGTATGGGACATAATTAGTAATTTTTTCGTACCTCGATTAGCTGGCATTAATCTTGCCGACATGTGGTTTTAACAGGAGTGGGCCACATACCACACAGTGTGCGCTACAATTCATTTACTCAAAGAAACTTTTGATGAAAGAATAATTTCACGTCATGGATTGTGTGATTTTAACCCCATTTAGATTATTTTCTGTGGGGTTACGTATAAAGTTACTTGTCTACGAAGATAAACCAGAGACAACTGTACACCTGGAAACTGGATTGTACAACATTCGAAGAGTTATTGGCGAAATATGGCCGCATATATATATATATATATATATATATATATATATATATATATATATATATATATATATATATATATATATATATATATATATATATTTATAAAATGGAATTATATAACTTACACTGCAATTACATGCTTGTATAATTTCTTATTCCGGTTACACACATGAGTCACCATTATAGCTACTTAAATAGTACGTGTATCTTAATAATCGTTAAGAAAAATAAATTAATCTTTAATTATTTGTATAATTTAATTATGACAAACATTTCAAAACTTCTTATTCTTCGTCGTTTAGCAAAATCATGTCATCGTATTTATTGACATGATCGCGCGCACCGGAGATGGCCCACACACACTCATATACAGATCGTATATAATGTTGAATTAAGAAGCTTTCGGTAAAACTAGCATTAAATTTTCTTCCCACACAACATATATCGACGAGAACACCCAGAGTAATGGTGATGGTTTAAGAGATTAAGCACAGAGTTTTAATTACTCAATTTATGTGCATATATACAGATATTTTCTACTTGCTTAAATACACTAACATGCGCTAATTATTTATTTCACTATTAATTAATAAATAATATAAAATAAATAAATTCTAATGCTTTATATAAGAATACGATTGTGCTTATGTTTTTTTACGTTACACTCGTACGTACAAATATATTGTACATTGTTGTCATTATGACCTAATAGTTTAGATTTAGATTTTCCATTCTATTTTTCTAATCAATTTTTGCGAGAAAGTTAAAATTTTTAAAAAAATATTTATTATTAAAATAATTATATAGTGGAACTAATTTTGCTATAAATGGTTTAACAATTTAATCTAGATTTTCCGGGTTTTTGAATTCGATGGGATTTTTGTTTTAGCCGCGCACGATTAGCGCATTGTGCGAAACTTTAACACTATATGGTCAAATTGATTAAAGATTTAATGCCATGGAAAATCCCATATAGCTCATTTGTATAGGCATTTACCATGTAATTGGTGTGACTTGTTTGTCGCGATTACTTGTTTGTCGCGATTACTGATAAAGAATTACATTGAAAGTCTAATTTAAAGGCCACTTTTATAAATAATTGGAGGTTTATGAACATATCAACCTTGTTTGTTGTAAACCTTAACTTGTGATATAATATGTATACCTAGTTATCTATGCTACCTGATAATATACGGTTAAGTATATAATATAAGGGAGTCACTTGTAATTTTCTTAATAAAATTTACTTCGTTCCAACACTTTTTCACTCGACTGTATCTTTGATAGGTAAACTTAGTATTCAACAATACTGTATAATGTCGAATAAGGATTTTCCAGCCTTATTCCCAGAAGCTTTACCATCAACTACACAAGACCTAATATACATGGTTACAAACTAATACTCCTCCTTGCGAGGAGAGATACGACAGAATAGTTTTACAGTTTAGCATACTGCGACATTTTGCATAACTGGTGAAAACTAACAAGGAAATGTTCAAATGGGAGTCCTATCGCATTCACCGTACTCACTAGATATTGCTTCTTACTATTTCTATTTCTAGCAACCGATATCTTACGGATGTCACTGATGAGAGACTCGAAAGGTGAGTTATTTTTTTCGACATGATATTCATATCGCGAGTCATTAATGAAACTCCACCATCAACTCAAGATTAAATATCCATGGCTCTAAAATGCGATCAGCTCGGCCGTAACTATGGACGAGGAGAGATACGACCAAATAATTTTACAGCATATAGTAATACTCATCCACATTTTGCAAAACCGAAGTGAAATTCAGCTTGGAAATACACAAATAGGGAGTCCTATCAGTTCCATCGCATACTGGACATCGCTTCTCTCTATTTCTATTTGTGTTGACCAATATTTGACACTTATGAGCACCTAAAAAAACGAGACGTTCACTATTTACGTCTCAAAAGAAATTGTTATCAATAGTTGATTGCGTTGAATCTCATGGCATTATGACCAACCATTTATTTTGCTAGTCAAATTCAATAATTTAAACCCAAAGAAAATTTCGAAATTTTTCTAACACTAGAAATGCAGCATCACGTAATCAAGTACGCAATTGTGGCGTTCAGAGCACTCAAATAAATCCCAAATCAATTAATAAAATCAATATTTCGAGTTAAGTTCTTGTAATTCACTAGTACTGTCGTTTCTTGAATGAACGTATATATCCAGATTGCACTTGATGTTCAAGTCCGGTGGCATATGCCTGATGAGATGGATTTAATCTTTTCGATCACACAGTCATTCAATGACGTCATCATCAGATTGAAACCGGTCTAGTGAATTACAAGATACAAGTAACAACTCTCGGAATACAACACCCTCTCAACTTATATGAAATAGTAAGCTACACGCTTCACAATATAGTCGCTCGTGTTCAGTCATCGAGATTTGTTAGTGACTTATGTCGGAGTGGAAGACCTATTGAAGCACGAAGCCAAGATAATATCGAACGATTTCGGAAGAGTATAAATGAGAACTCTGAAACATCGACTCGTAAAAGTGCCACTCAACTTCAAATATTCAGAACTTTACTAAACATTTTTTTTGCTGTTCCCGTACAACATCCAGATGATACATGAAACTTTGCTGCAAACAATACGATTCAGATTTGTGCAAAATTGACCAAATTATTAACGGATGATCCTGATTTTATGAAAAAAAAAATATAATGACCGATGAAGCGCATTTACACTTTGGAATCTGGTGCACTGAAAACCCAAGAATGAATCAACAGCGTTCGTTGCATCCACTTCGAGTCACAGTTTGGCGCGAAACATCGACAAAAAAGATCTACGGCTCATACTTCTTTTCAAGACGAAGATGGCAATGCATTGACTGCTATGTTAGAAAATGTTTCTCAAGAAATTTGGTTTCAACAAGACGGACCTACGTCCCATACTACAAGAGAAACAATGAAAACGGGTTTTGGAAACCCGATTTGGAGATGTTAATTGGCCATCACGATCATCCGACTTAACATCACCAGATTTCTTTTCACCAGAGACTTATGGCTCACCCTGTATATATTTTCCAATAATTTCATTGTTAGCTGAACCACAGATGATCATTAATACAGATGATCAGGCTACAGTATAATTCGATGCTACGTTTTTCCCGGGTTTTGCACACCTCACTAAAATAAAGGTAGGTCTTGCAAACTTAAGTAAGGTTATGTTAATTATGCCGTTTTGACATTTAAAATGATTATTAAGATGCAGGTTTATCTATTAAATCTAGTCATACGAACGCCTAAAAAAATGAGATGACTACTATTGTGGTTTGGACTGTGCGCTATACAGACACAAAGTTATTTCAAAAACTAAATTTTGAAGGATAAGATATGAGAGATGTTATCAGGTGGCATTGACTGGCTGCTAAGGCACTGAATCAATCAGCCTTTGAAGACGTTGTCTTTTAACGTTAAGTGAACACCTCAATTTTGTTTTGTTTTATCAATAAATTTTGAAATCTAATTTATGATTAATTAAGGACTTTTATTTTTCCTAAGTTTCATTTGAAGCTTTGAGAGATAAGTCTATATGCACTGAAATATACACTAGTCTGATCATATGTATAACTATTATCTGTGGTTTAACCATGAACTAATAAATCCAATCGATATTTTGAAATATATGACGATTAAGTCGTACTTCAGTGATCGAATATATGTGAATTCGTGAAACTTCAATAATGCAATGAGGACATTATTAAATCAGATATAATTTTTAAAAATATTAAGCCTTTACATAGACTAATTGTTACAACAGAAAGGTACCCATAACCAATGATGTTGTACGGAAAAGTGTCTATTCTGTCCATCTGTATCTACTCGTTGAGGTGAGTCTTCCGAACATTGCTACAACGCATTCTAAAAGTTGATCTAAAAATTTTCTATATAAAATTCAATTAACCCAAAAATTATTGCCGAGGGATACAATGGCTAAAATATGCCAATAAATTCATTTTGCTTGTGAAAGAAAATGCCAGATTTTTGAACATTCTTATTATGAGCGATGCAGAACATATTTTAAAGGAATAAGTCGATAAACAAAAATGCTCAGTTAGGTTTATGTAAAATCCAAGAGCATTGCACCAGAGACATTTATACCCTCTTAGATTCACTGTTTGGTGTGGTATTATGGTTGATAGAGTTATCGGTCCAGATTTCATCGAAAGTGAAAATGAGCATCTAGAAATCGTCTCGGGAGCGGTATACCGGATTTTTTTTTACATCTAGTAGTTCTTAATAATCGTGACATATGGTTCCAACAAGATGGAGCTCATACCACGCGAGAGAATTTTTCAATAACCAAATAATTTCAAAATGTGCTGATTTCGATTTGCCACTTCGTTCCCTAGATTTACCAGCTCCTAGATTTGTTAAGGAACGGGTGTGCATCACCAAACTACAAAAGATTCAAGAACTAAAGTACAACATTAAATGAAGGGAAAATGGAAGGCATTTAAAGGGTGTTATTTTTCACTCAGCTTTAAAAAAGTTTAAAAATTTATACTTTCATGTAAATAAAATAAAACCTTTAAAAGCTTCAAATTGACCCACCCTGTACATAATGGATTAATATAATGGAGGCACTTCCAATTCTTCCTCTTCAAATCGAGAACGTACTGACATGATGACTCGGTGCATTTTAACAGGGCATTATAGATCTGTTCATCATAATTGAATGATAAAAACTCGCTTTTTGACCCATCCCTTTTCCAAAAAGGTTAAATGCAAGGAGAAACTTATATACCTTTCATTATTGAAATCGATTTAAAACAATCACGTTTCTACTTTCAAATATATAGCATACCAAAAACTAGTTGTTGAGATGCACCATCAACCTTCACATTATAATATTAATGTCAGAATATAAATTTGTTAAAATATAATAAAAATATTTTGTTTATAAAGGTGTATCCCACATGAATACCTAAGTTATTCGCTCAGTTTGTATAGCCTACTCATACTTCCGATTCTGTATAAATATATCACTGACGCTATATAGACACCCAGAACGAGGATATGGTATTACGGTCGAACAAATTTATATTAATTCATCATATTCACACATTTGCCCCAACACATATCTTATAAATGTTGTTATAGGTTCAATCACTTTGGCTATAAATTATCTTATCATTTTATCGTTGCAAATCATTGAGCTGCATGATATAAAAATGTATGATGGTGGAAACAAAAAAGCTTGGCAATTATAATTTAACAGCTTTGAATGCAATTACATGTTGGGTATGGAGTTTTGTTATGTGATCAAATAAAAACAATATATAATGCCAAGATATTTCACACAGCATAAAATTTTACATTGTATTTCGTAACGAAATTGGCAATTCGTGTACTTATTTACTTTCGAACGCGCCAGTGATGTATATAATATATAAAATCTTACATAATATACCAATGGTATTATTAATAGCATTTTCATGTCCTCTTATTATATATATAGACACCATCATGCTTCATTTAATTAACCTTCAAATCAACTTTAATTTGTTTTTCAGCTATAAGACAGTTTATATATTATAAAAGAAAAACACGTTCCGCAATACCGATTTACGATGTGCTGTCTTTTAGCACACACAAAAAAGCTGGTAAAAAGACCATCACTTTATAACTATAAGCATATATTATATTTTGAGTTCATGGTGTGTGAGATACTCGTATAGCGCATAAAAATGACCTTCCACCATGCATACGGAGAATTTTGCATATTTATGATACGTGACTGGAGGTAAGACACTATCAGTATATACACACTTTACATAAAACTATTTCGTCGACCACAAAACATATATAGAATATATATTAGACACGTCACAATCGCACCACAATTATAATTTTTTATTCTTGAGCATAAATTAATATGTCTTGAAGTAAATCAAATACATACCTTGAACTAAGCAATTTTTTTAATTAGATAGTAAAAGTTGGTGTACACTAAACTAGCGCGCGTAATTTATATATTTAGTGTCTTATGACCAAACACTTAATAAATTGTGAACAAGTAAGTTTCAGGTTGTTTACATACAAAATATGATACGTTTATGTGTACAATATACGAGGGGAGTAACAAAAGTTCGCTTAGTAAACGACTCTTAAATATTTTTAGAACGATCGGTTAAAATGGTGACGAGAAAACGCAAAATACCTGAGATGCGTCAGACGAAATTCCACCAAGGCACACAGAAATTTGCTATGTGATTCTCAAAGTTGACGAAGATCCACGATTGATAAATAATAAATAATTATTTGGGTTACACGAAGAAACCTGCTCGATGGGTTCCAAGAATTTTAAATGAGGTCCAAAAAAGACTATAGCAACTTTAGAAAATTCGTTACTGGTGGCGAATCTTGGTTCTATAAGTACGATCCGGAAACCAAGCAGTTCATAGTATGGAGCTCAACAGCAGCCAAAAAAGCAAGGCAACAAAAATCAACAACAAAAGTTTTGAAGTCGGTTTACTTTATATTCCCCTGTAAAAGAGTAAGTGGTAACTGAAAATGGAATACCGAAGACAGCTTACCAAAAGTTTTTAAAAATTTGTAGGAAAACCGGAAAAAAAAGAGGATATGCGGCGCTAATTTTTACATCATGACAACGCTGAAATGACGAGTAATTTTATATCGATCTTTGGCATCGAAGAAAAGGCAGCACTAGATTACCCGGATTTTGCACCTGGAAAGGTCTTTAACAGTATCGCGGAGATAATTGATGAAGGTAATGCTGGACTTAATAAGCTTTAAAAGCAAGATTTTGAAGACTTGAGAAGTTGATCCATAGGCTTGTGGCGTTCATATAGTAAATTTCGAGTTAAGTTCTTGTAATTCGTTAATGAGATGAATTTGATCTTTGATCACACAGTTATTAAACCGGCCCATCGACAACATAAGCATGCACAACTTCGAACTCACAAAGTCTACCCACAACGCGGCGCTACAGGCTTAAGAAATTCATTGAAATCGATGGCTTATTTTTTGGTCAACTAAGCGAACTTTTGTAATTCCCCTCGTATCGCGGTCGGAAATTTAATTTATGGCCAAACATCGTACATATTAAGTATATAAATGACTTATCGTTCGCTATATATATATACAACCACGTACAACATCACAAAAAGTTCAAAACGTTAACATTTTTAATAATTTTCGGGAATAAATAAAGTAAACAAACGATTAGGTTAGCGCTGTGCTATATTGATAAGATAAGAAGGTAATATTTTTGTTTATATAGGGTGTCCCAAAATTAACGCAAGATTTCAATTTGCCGCCTTAAAAAAGAACAATTTACAGGTGAGAGTTTAGGAGAGGTCAAGTATGGGTTTCGACAAAATCATCCTAAGCGATGAAGCACATTTTCACCTTGATGGCTTCAGAGAACCCACATGTGATTGTCGACCAAGAAATGCACGCACAACGTGTCACTGTTTGGTGCGGAATTTAGACTGGAGGCATCATTGGACCATAAACCTTTTTGAAAATGAGGCTGGTCAAGCAGTATAACTGTTACTAATACTCGATTTTGCGGAAATTCGAATATCATTAGATTTCTTCTTATATAGAGTTATTTGAATTCAAAGGGCTAAGTCAAAAAGCCCATAACAACCCGTGCATTACAAGATAAAATTAAACGCGGCATCAAAGTAATTCCAAAGAGTGCGTATGTGCCAGCAAAGCCGTGGAAGATGTGTTATTTTGGGACACCCTTTATTTATATAAATGCAACCAGCTTATGAGTAAGGTAAATTTGAAATAGAAACCGGAACCTTTCAAATTTAAAGCGAGCTCGGTGATATAAATTACACCAAAGTGTGTACTTAGTGTTGTATCCAAAATAGAATTTGTGTCAATTTCTTAAACTAAATTCGATACTATGTACACGGATGTTGTAATCTAGATCGGTAATGATCGCAATTTAACCAAACACATAAAATCACTTAAAGAGCATAAAACAATTATACGATGCTATAAGTGTGATGAAATTAATTAAACATAATTAAGATCAATGTTGTAAATTTTATAATATTTGGGATGACACGAATGTCATTTGCTTAATATAAATTGAGCTCAATGATGATTTGAACTAAATAAGGATTTAATATTATTCTAGTGCCAAGGTATTCTATAAATAGATGACTCAAGCATGTTGCACTTCATCTCGTATAAATCGTCAATATCATGTCGACAAGGCAAATTGTAGCTGATTATATTGAATGACACGAATAAAATGCAAATCAGACTCGAACTTTGGTCGTGAAAATTTGAATTTGAATGACATTTGATAAAACTTAATTTAAACTAATCACTATATGTATGTAAGTATATAGATGCATATATGATCTTTGAACATGACTAGAATATTCCAACTTACATTTCAAAGTGTATTATAATGTATTTATATAATTCGTTAAATAAAATCCAAACAATATTCCTAGGCGATTCGATTGATGGGATACTCCAACACAACACCAGGTCAAAATAATTCACTCACTTATATAAATGCGGCTTTCTTAACACAAAAGCTCAATTTTCTTTACAAACAATAATGAATAAAAAAATACAATTTTTTTTTATTATTTATAGAAAAGAAACTGAAATTATATATCTAGAGACTGTGTATGTGATGTTAACAAGTTGAGATCTCGAATAAAACTAAAACTAAAACTTAAAAAAAACTATAAAGTTCCATTTCCATAGAGCGGTGCGAAATAACGAACGAGCGCGGTGAAAGATATGAAAAACGAAATAAACAAAACAAAAAAGTTCTTTAACAATAAGTTTTTGGTTTTACTTTAAGAAAATAAATAAATAAATAATTAACATTTAGATCGTTGTAACATAACATAAAGTGGAGATCGCATTATTTTTTTCGGTTTACTGAAATATACTTGTTAAGTGTAAAAACCACTCAAAATAATAATATACAAATCGTGATCAGACTACTCTATGAATTGCAGAGTTGAACAAATAGGTCGCGTTCGTTGCTTTGTACACGACAAAATGAGCATTGTGCTGTATATAATATTCAGGTGATACGCGCTACCAATCCTTAAAATATTGCGTCGATTAGAATGCTTTTGTTAACAATTAAGTACACGTATATGTACTCTATCGATGTGCTTGAAAGAAACTTTCATAAATCGATTTGAAGTTTGTGTTGGAAGACTTTTTGCATTATTATTCGTAGTTGTGCATGTTATGTTGTTGTAATTCCGCTAAGCCGGTTTCGATCTGATGAGATGACGTCGCTGAATGACTATGTGATCGAAAAGCTCAAATCGATGTCATCTTATCATCAGGATTCGTATATGTTACGTTCAGTCGTTACGCGACAGTGCTAGCGAATTACAAGAACTTAAACTCGGTTTTTTTTTATTTATTTGATTGTGATTAATTGTTTTTGGTAGTTACTGAACGCCACATTACTCTCCTCCTTCCCTCCCCTAGCGTAAGTGAATTTTCTCTCCATTTTTGATTCATGTTTGTTTGTGTAATTTTATATTTTACTGCTGTGAGCTGGGTTGGGGAAGGTGGAGGGTGCCTGACTTCACCCTACTTAGTGTCTTGCTCGCATTCACCCACTTTACCTTACCTTCTTAGTGATATTTCGTTGTGTTGCAGCATGTGACGAACTTCATGGAAATATGAGATGCCTTGAGAATGCCATGAAGAAGGCAGACATTGAGAAGTTGCCAAGTTGTTATAGATTAGACAAGAGGTAAGTTGTGCATGTTATGTTATGTTGCTGTAATTCGCTAGATCGGTTTCGATCCGATGAGATGACGTCATTGAATGTCTATGTGATCGAAAAGAAAAAATTCATCTCATCAGGGGATATGCTACCGGACTTGACTGTTCGTGATGTGCGATTCGTATATGTAGTGTTTAATCGTGTCGAATTACAAGAACTTAAACACTTGAAATTGTTCGATTTATTTGATTGTCGCTTTATTTTTTTTTTTTTTTGAAACTTACTGAACACCACACATTTATGCAACAAAAGCTTGATGTTTGATGAAATAAAATGACGTTCTTTATATATCCCTGACTAAACCTAATTGGATCACTGGGCTGACGACCAGCGCCATCCGTATAAAAAATCTAGATTGTAAAAACGTCAATAAAACTGATTAAGTACCTGGATATAGATTAGAGATCGTAGTCATTTTGAAAAAGTGACGCGCTTAATGGCCTTATTACACGTAGGAAAGAGTAACGACTAGAATTCATGCTCTCCATGAAAATCGATGGCATAATGGCTTTTTTTATCTTTGCAATTTCACTTATTTATGTCCTACGCCATTAAAGCCAAATCCAGAACGTACGGCTATAGGTCCAATTTACGTAGAACCATCTGCACATTGCTTAGACTCATACCAGCCTATAGTACTGGAAAATGGGTTGGCCCATGAAAATTGCACTCCAACATGGGATCATACTCGTACATGTCTTCATTCACACCACCGATTGTTTGAAAAATCCCCTTTGCTTCCTGTCAATATCGGGATTCGAACCCAGTACCTCCCACTCTAACTGCCACAGCTTTAACCAATGCGACATTTGGTCGATGGCATAATGGTTGATGCGGACATTATGTTTTCAAAGACTATCCCATTGTTACACAGAAATCTTGGACTTGGATTTTTCATTGGGCTACAAGTCAATGTTCCAAATTGGTGATCAAAAACATCTATGAAATAATTTCAAAAGAGCGGACGCGAATTATTAAATGTTCGTACAAATCAAAAAAAACGGGGAAATATGACAATGCGGACAATCAATTTTTCTGTAAGGGTGAGACAAAGAAATATTTATATTTTGTCAGAAAAAGCGTATTAATGCTGGAAATTCTTAAGAGTACATATATCAGGTTGGTGTAAGAGCCTGAGTCACCGAGTTGCACCATATGCTTTAAGGCCTCACTCAATTACCATCAGGCACCAGGATCTATGTTCTCATCGATTCTGTACTTGATAAATTTTTCTAACCGTGACTTCTGACCTTTATCTTTTTCCTTGATACACGTGTGATCTAATATCCTCAAATACATATCGCAGGGATATCTCATAAGGATACCATTAAGACCATACTGATATTAAAGTATATTCCCTCTATACTCTCGGCGGTCTGTATTTATTCAGCCTTATTTAATGAAAACGTAATGAAGCCAGTAACTAGTCCCAAGTCAAGTTCAATCGATCTGGGATGTCCTTTAGTGACTCTGCAGAACGGGTTCAGCTAAATAAATGACTGTGCCACACTGGCATGTTTCCAACGTTCCTGTTTACCACCTGGCTTTTGACCTCAATGCCTTTAAAGCTTCCTGACTGTTCGACAGAATATAAATCCTATAGCACTATTATGCTTTTGGTTAGACCGACCTTTGCACAGAGCCCTATTACTAGTATTTCTGGTTGAAATACGGTGACGTTCAACACCAGCTCATGTCTCTGTTCCACCGTCCATTGTTTATCCGGCCATTTACATACTACAGACCACTGTTCGAACGAGATTTCTTCCGATTCTACTCACGATGAACCGGAAATACTACATTAACAGGTTTATGGAATTCTATTTGGGCGGCATCTTAGATCTAAAGGCCGCAATACATTCGGCAGGTATATACATGGCCTTCACTAACATTATAAGATTACACACCTTTGACAGACCCAGAGGGGCGCATGTGCCATTTTTGTATAGAACTTGGTAATATATTGATTACAAGCCAAGTTATTTAACTTCTTTAGAAAACTCGATTAGTGTGTGTCGTTCAAAACTGAGGTCCAAAGCAGCAACTTTGTCTTCCTTATAGTGAATGTTATAGCTTTATTAGGATTGACGATAAGTCCCACCTGTAAGCAGCATTTCCACACTTTATCAATGGTTTCATCACTAGGTTCGATAGGATTCCATCGTATTCTGCCCCTGATGATTATAATCCCTGAACCAGATCATCTGCCAAACCTTGAACTTTAAATCCATGATTCCTCAGTCTAAGCTCGTTAATTACAGAAACCATAGTAGAGGGGATAGAACGCCTCCTTGAGGGCATCCCTTCATCACTTTAATGGCAGTTGTTCATCTTAGAGAGGTAAATATTAAGCGAACTGGCTCCTGAAGAGAAACTCACTGCCAATGTTTTGATCCAGCTTCTTCATAGCTTTCATACGAAATGAGAAACGTGTGATTAGTCTGTCTGTTTTGCATTGATAATCGTGACGTCTTCCACCATTAGGTATTAAGTACTATTATATCCTTTTCCTATAAATTTAAGGGTGTTGCTGGTTCTAATTAAATCTTTTGTAATTAAACGTATTCTACAGATATACAAACCAAATGTGGAATCCTTTCTGCAGTTAAGCAGGAAGTAAACCACATCCTCCAGGATATTTAAAAGGTTTGAATGATGTTTAACTACGCATCTGACACATTCGGGTCTAAAGTGGGTCTTCAGAAGTAACCAAATAATCCTGGAGAGGAACCTACTTCCAATGAGTTAGCCCAGCTTCTCTCTAGCCTTCAGAAGAAATGAGAAAAGGGAAATTGGTCTTCGGCCGTTAGGTATAAAGGATGAAATTCCTTCTCCCCACATGCAAGTGATATAATTAAAATTGGAGGTTACTTTAGGGATACGAACCAGATGCGGAAGAATTACTGCTAATCCTTGCTGCAGTAAAGCAGGAAATATATCATCTCCCAAAGAAGATTTTAAGTGTTTGGTTGCGTTCATCCGACACCTTCGAGTTTCAAGTGGGTCTTTAGGAGGCTAATCATTGTTTTATCCTCTGTCTGAAGGAAGTTTTTATCCTCTTTCTGAAGGAGATCTATTCCATTTGTGTGAAACTTTTTGTTTTTCAGTATGGCTATTGCGGACAGTTTATCGATCCCTCATAGGTTCTCTAGCTCTTTTAGATTGTTTTTCAGATATCCGAAGTTGTATTCTATAAGAGTCAATCTCCCAGATGCAATTGTTCTGCTTCCTAAGAGCATTTCAGATCCGAGAAATGCTTGGTGTAGTAAAGCATAGAATCTACAGTCGTACAATATTTTGGAAAGAATTGGGATTCCATCCTTTGATGACATAATGGAGATAATGTTCCAGTAGTGGTTTTATGAACCAGTCCAGAGTGATATCAGATATATGTTTTATTTCTTCATACTGAAACTATCGATTGCAATTCTTCAAACTATCTGACTATCACGACGACGAATCTCATCACAATTACATGCCCATACGAGACTTTCTGCCGATCAAATATCTGCATTAATCGAGTGTTCCTTAGAGATATCATTGGCTTGGATTTCCAATTAAAATATTTTGTGGTTTTGCTATTGTAAGTATGAGTTGGCACAGTAGAGTACAAAACCGAGCAAATTGGACAATTTTCGATCATGATCTATGATTTTTGGCCCCAAATTTTTAGCTACTAAAACTGATGACTGTATAGCATTACCAAACTATAATATTATTCAAACAACAACCTAACATCTCTCTAAAAGTGATAATTATATTTTAAAAATGTATGTATAATAATTGGTTATATGACTTCTGTTCGCCATATAACACCTATACACTATATACGGTTAATACCCTTACTTCAACGAAAATGTTAATAACAATTTACGTCATTATAAAGTTAATAACAATTAGAATACAAAACGACGTAATAAATAATAAAACGCTTTTAAAGTTAAATAATGTACATTTTGGATGCATGAATTGCGCTGACATGATATATAGAGTCTTAAAGCAATGTCACCTTCAAAATAACTTACATTAAATTCAAACGAAAATAACTTATACTTAGTACAAAAAAAGTAAACATCATCATATTTTTATACATATACCATACAGAGAGTTCTTAAGCAATAATAAAAAAAAAAATTGACTAAACAGCCACGACTTATATAAAATCGCGATTTAATAACTTCAAGGCCATTCAAATATTATTTTTACTACTAATCAAACAAAACTATATACTGTCCCGTCAATCAAAATAGTTAATTGAACACTATTGATAGTGATCGTTATTATGTACATATTTGAATTGCAGCACAAAATATGAATTCAATTAAATCCACTGACCTGATCATATTACACTCATTGAATAATTGCGAACGGCAGAAAAAACGCGAAAATTATTCAGTGGCGCGTGTTTATTGAGTTGAATGGTTTATGTTGGTGGTTTATCGTATCATAAAAATATTTGACTTTAATACATTTTTATATCTATATATACATGGTTGATAAGCAGTCAAAGTAGCACGGTTGTCGCATGTTATCTACGAGGAGAGTAACAAAAGTTCGCTTAGTAGGCGACCCTTAAATATTTTTTTGAAAACTCCCAATTGATTTATGAGACTTCTTTCAAAAATTTAAAACAATCGGTAAAATGAAGAGGAGAAAACGTAAAATAACTGAGGATGCATCAGATGAAATTCCACCACCAACGCAATAATTTACGATTGCACTGCCTTTACAGACTATTTTCAAGTGCTTCCGAAGTTTCCTGACGGGACATTTTTCTGCAGATTTTCGGTAAAATTACTGCTGATGGATTAGCTTTGAATGTCATGGCTGTATCTTGAACATTAAATAATTATCTGGGATGCACGAAGAAATCTACTCGAAGACATCCTCAAATTTTAAATGAGGCCCAAAAAGAGGCTCGAGTACATTTTGCTAAATTTTACCTAAATAAATTCGAAAATGGACAGTCTAGCAACTTAAGTATAGACGTTACAGGCGACGAATCTTGGTTCTATAAGAACGATCCGAAAACCAAAAAGACTTTGGGAATCTTGGAGTGAATTTCTCATTGAGCAACAGATCAATGTTCCAAATTGGTGATTAAAAACACATGAAAAAGTGTATGAATGCTGTAAAGACTTGATAAGATTTTGAAATGACTACTATTCTTGTATCACCCTCCATTGTTTATCCCTCCATATACCATACCGTAGACTACTGTTCAAATGAGAGTCCTTCTGACTCATTCTGATCCGGAAACATTTAAAGGATTATGGAATTCTATTTGGTCGGCATCTTAGAACTAAGGTCGGCATAAATTCGGCAAGAATCTCAGTGAGTAAAGATGATCTTCACTAGAAATAATCATCTGGGATCGAAGAAATCTACTCGATGGATTTCACTTATTTTAAATGAGGCCCAAAACGAGACTCTAGTACATCCTAAATAAATTCAAAATGGGCAGTCTACGAACTTTAATTAATTTGTTACTGGAAACCAATAATAGTCTTGGTTCTATAACTACGATCCGAAAACCAAACAGCAGTCCATGGTATAGAGCCCAACAGGAGCAAACCCACTTGTAAAATCGAAGCAACAAAAGTAATAATGTCAGTTTACTTTTTTTTTTTTTTTTTTTTTTTCGGTTTTTACAGGCCATTATTGGCCCGTACCGTGTCAACAATCTGACTCCAACGGTTTCGATCACGAGCCAGATCTTCATACTGTTGCAAGCAGTTGGAAGATGCCAGATCGCTTTCTACGCCGTGGAGCCATCGTCGCCGACAGCGACCTCTTCGCCTACCGAAAGGCGGTTCTCCCTTTAAAGATCGCTGTATCATTCGTTTCGGATCAGCACGCAGAACGTGACCGAGCCAGCGTATTCGCTGTCCTTTGATTTCCTGCACGATATCAGGAATTTGCATTAAATTCCTGATCTCGTGATTGAAAAGAACTCGGTAAGTGCCATCGACGTCGCGTTTTGGACCATATATCACACGCATGATTCTTCTCTCGAATGTTAGAAGCCATCTTTCGTACTCATCCGTCAAGGTCCAACTCTCACATCCATACATGACAACGGGTCTGATCAACACTCTGTACAGTTTCAGTTTATGCGTATTTGCAAGATATTTTGATTTCAGCAGTGGTTGTCAGTTTACTTTACTTGATCTAAAATTGAAAGCTGCTATTCTCCTGGAAAACAGTCAGACGATAACTACAAAATGGTATACCGAAGACTGCTTACAAAATGGTATACCGAAGACTTAATTTGTTGGTAACCCGGTAGAAAGAGGATTTTCAGTGCTATATTTTACATCAAGACAACACGCCAACTCAAAGTGCTGAAAAAACGAATAACTTTATTGTGATCTCTAGCACCGTGTGATTTTAGGCTATTTCCAAAAATAAAACCCAAATTTGAGGGGAAAGGTGTTTAACAGAAGCGCGGAGATAATTGGTGCGGTTAGTGTTGAACTTGATTTTGAAGACTGTTTCGAAAAGTGGATCTAAGGTTAAGAAATGTATTGAAATTAATGGCGATTATGTAGAGAATATGTAAAAGACAAAGATTTTTTTTATGGTCAACTAGGCAAACTTTTGTTACTCCCCTCGTATACGTTACAATACAGATATATTGTATGTTACTTGGTTACATGTGCTATCGTATTTACCAAAGTTTTTTTTAGAAAACTTTAAGTTTAGTCTAAGTCACCAAATTTGGATTTCAAATTAAAATTGGCTTGACATCTTTACCAATAAAATTGTAAAAGGTAAAGAGGTCATCAAACTACCTCTCTCTGATGACATTTTAAATTTTCAATGATCAATTGAACGACTATATATATAATTAATATGCTGCATGCTATTTTAGATGGTGATCATTTGAAATTGATGCACGTAAGTCTCTCAATGTTACACGAAATTTATGATAAAGGCGACTGCCTTCTTCAATTCTCTGAAAAGTATTTACGTGTGTGTCGAGTCAAAATAATAATTGACTTAACTATAATAAGGTTGGCTTAACTTATTATACTGCAGTTAAGTTCAACTAAACAAAGTTGGTTGCGCATATAACATGTAGTAAGGTTGTTGTCTAGATTAGTTGTTGGTAGAATCAGAAAGGTTGCGTGAGAGTTTCTTCATACTTCTAAGCTTGTGTTAACTTGAGATCTTCGTTGACGATACACCATGAGTTATGACGTCTTCTTAACTGAATGAAAAGTTCTGACTCAAATAATGTTCCTTTGTCAGTTATCATATTGAGAGGACCGCTGAATATAAGTCAAGCAGAATGTGTCGGGATATAGTAAGAATATCGATTGACACAGGTCAGAAAATATATACAGAAGTGGTTATATTATCTTTATAGATATGTTAAAATCACCAGGTAAAATTTCCAACGCCCAAGAGACACATTTTTTTGTATTACCTTGGATTTTCGATCATTGCAAACATAAATATGACTGTGCTCATTCTAACGTTAAAGGTCAGCACGTTTCGTCTTCTGAATATGTTGTAATCAACACTGGACAATATTTGAGGTAAATTGACTAAACTTATATAAGTGGAGCGATGCTTTAGATAAAAAGTGATCTCCGGACCGTTGAAATTTCTTCATTATTGTGAATGATTCATTAGTATATGGCTAACCAATCACTCCAGCACTACAGATCATCGTGATTTTTAGACTCACGTGATTTTTATCTTTGGCACAACTGTTCTGCCGAGTCGACTATTTGGCGTTTGGCGGCCATGTTTGAGTTTTTGGTTTCATAAATAATCAGCCAACATCCGTACGTTCTCGACTTGCAAGGTCTGCTAAAAACATCGTTTCTTGAAGACAGTACCATAATCTGAAATTAATAATTTGGATACCGACGACATTTGAACCAAAATGAACATATTGCAGAAGTGATTGTAGCCATCACTAAGGAACAATTTTAATAAATAAATTATAATTAAGAACATTGTCAATCGTTATTTTCGATTCAACAGTTGTCATGCAGAATTATATTTACATCGTTGGTTTTCCCCTAACTACTTTGAAACACTCTTTATAGGTTTGTAAATGCAATGCCTCAGTCTTCAAACTAAATGGTGCAGTGATTAACTGCTGCAGCGGTTGAAGCAAGAGATACCTGGTGATTTTCACCATCTGATTATAATCTGAATACATTGATTACCAATTTTCATAACAGAACTATAGAGTAACAAGAAGGTATACAATATGCAGATGGTTTGCTATTTAATCGCGTAAATTAGAACGTAAATAAGCGAACGGCGAAAGAGTTGGGAGTACCTTGCAAAGATAGACACAACCAGACAGATAGAAGGTTGCAAAGATAGAAATAACCAGATAGACATTTTTCAAGCCAAGAAACATGTTTGAATTTTTTTTTTACTTTTTGTAGTAAACTGACAATGTGAATTCTTACTATTGTCTCAGAACAATTTCAATTTAGAAGGACAGTAAACTTTGATTATGAAACGTAGATTAAATTCGGATCTAATTGGCAGACCATATATGCCCAAACTCTTTACGCTGTACTCTAACAACAACGGAATGGAAACAATCGAGCGAACAATCTGCTCTACAATTTGGTGGTGGCCAGCACATATGTCCTCAGAACCATAATCCATTAAGACTACCTCATAGCAGTGGCAGAATTAACCACCTATCGACCTAATTCAACTATCATCAACTATCACAAGACCGCCCAGGTGGCTCAGTGGTTAAAGTTGTGGCAGTTGGAGCGGGAGGTACCGGGTTCGAATCCCGATAGGGGCAGGATGCAAAAGGAATTTTTCACCATCTGATTACGATCGGTGGTGAAAATGAACACATCTATGACCCCCTCTGGGAGTGCAGATCTCATGGGCCGACCCATCTTCCATGTCAGTACTATAGGCTGGCATGGAGCTATGCAATGTGCAGATGGTTCTACGAAAATCGGACCTATAGCCGTACGTCCTCGATTTGGCCGTTAAGGCGTAAAGTAGGACGTAAATAAGCGAACCGCGAAAGAGCTGGGAGAGCCTTGAGCCCCAAAAAAGATAGCATAGATTAAAATATAAAAAAAAAAAAAAAAAAAAAAAAAAAAAAACTATCACAAGAATAATATTGAAACATGAACCGAAATTGTCGTTGGTTTATAAACTACACAAATCTCACAATGACTTAGTATACGACGTTCGTGAAGTAGAAACGTGATGTCACAGTTTCAGATGAGCCGATTATTTGAGCCTATTGAGTTATTCCGGTTAAATGTTAACAATCTTGGTATAACTTTGGTAATTTAAATCTCCAAAATGTAAGCCTACGTTTTGACATACAAGTTGGGCGAGAATTTTGGGTGACTGCCAAAAGCGTCTAGATAAACCTAAGGATGGTGATACTAGAGTAACGTTATACGGCAAAAACATACCGTCAATTTGTTTTCAGTATTGAGTGGAACACAATATTTAACGTCTTACCCTAATTTTATGTAAACTCCTAATGGATGGCAATATCAGAGAACATCAGAGGCTTTCGAAATAATATCTGGTGTGCTGCAATATAGCTACTTTTTGCAGCACGCTCAAAAATAATATCATGAATGATCTCAAAAAAGATTATAGCATTCACAAAGTCATTAAGGTTACGATTCCACAGATTGCTCACTATCTGTCTGACACTACAGTAGGAATTTTTAGCTGGACTGAAATAATTGTCCAACATAGTGAGAATGATAGATCGATTACCGGACATTTATAACACAGTTCCCTCACCTTGATGACGACAACGTATATATCACCTTTCCGAGACAACGTAAACTACATTAAATAATTCATTACGCATGTTGAATAAAAACATTCACATGTTTGGCTAAACATTTAGTTAAAACATAAAAATAACCACTTCATTGAATACAATTTAAACATTTTAATTAATTGCACTACCAAAATAGTAAACCATTCACAATTAAATTAAAAATAACAGAAATTAAACCAATTCCCAGACCCGACTTAGTGGAATATGTATCGATTTTATTTTGCTGGAATTTCCAGAATTGACACCAATTATTATTCGAAGTGGGTCGTAATTTCCATCCAATCGGATACATACCTTGGCACCAAAATGCATTGATAAAATCCGGTATTAATATCAAATATATATTAATTCTCGCCTCAATACATCCACTGTAGTTTTGGTTCCGGTTGAATACACTACACACAACAAAGTGGGTACAACTTTTATACTCTAGAGACTCGTATATACGAGTGTACTACAACCAATTATTTATTCACTTACGAAACGAAATTATATTTTTGGTATTACGTAACTATAATTTTCTTCATTGCATTGGATCATTAATTATAATGATGGATTTTTAATTAGCTTCAATTAATTTCAGGAACTCGATATAGATACGCATATAACGCCAGGAAGGGAATTCAGTATGTTTCATAACTCTGGTTGTGATGATGATAAATATAGAATTGCCTTATCAGTGAATTTTTTATATTGAACTCAAGAGCCATTAATAATAAATTTTATCGCCAATCCAACTGTGTTATCGTGATCAGTTATTTGTAGCGCGAATATGATTCATTCAACATGATAAAAGTTTATGTAAATTTATATCTTACATTCATTAATCTTATACTGTAGACAAGAGATCATGCTGTCATGGGAACGTGTATTATCTAAAAACACGCGACACAAATTTCAACAATGTCTTAATACTGTAATTATAAACAATATGTATCACTTTCTTTTTGTTTTTAACACAACGACATGCAAATTATGAAAATCTTAAAGTGATTCAAAATTTCTTTTGTATAAAGTAAATAGTTATCCGGTCATAATTATTATTATTAACTATATGGATTTTATTGCTATATTTATGCTTTACTATACACATAAATTAGTTCGCGGCACGTGAGAATATATCGCGAAAATATAGATGATAGCTATAATCTAACCAACAACAAAACAAGTCACACATGCGACATGCAACGTGACACACGATATGATTAAAATACTTACGTTTCGAGTCAAGCAGTGGTGGTATGCCAGCTTTAGGTGTTGTATGCCCTTGGCACGGTCGCCCAATACGCGATATACCACCAGCAGCTGTATTATTTATATTTGTCGTGCTTATTGATAAGGTGGTCGGTGGTTTTAAGCCAGAAGCTTTTTGGAGTGTTGGCAAGAAACTTTTTTTATTTGTATTGCTAATATTATCACTACTGCTACTATTTTCGATAGTAGCTGTTGGGGTTTCAGCTGGTGTACCAGCGTTCTTTTGATTAATTACTGTTTCACTTGTTTTATTATCGTTCGATTCACTCATATTTGATCAATTATTTTTAATCACTTTTCAATAACACTTTTATATCACCATTTTTTTATTCATTGAACGCGAATGATTAAAAAAAACTTTTTTTATCTTTACTTCGTCTAACGAAACAACCAAGCCAAATAATAAATGTATCACTTACCTTGTCGGTTGACCTAGTCGGGTTGGAAATAACATAGATATGTATTTACACTGAAAATAGCAAGAAAATGTGTAAACATTAGAGTTCAGCTTAGGTTTATACTTATAAGTAGAATGAATATAATTTCAATAACATAATTTTACAGGTAGCACATGATTAGCGCAGGATCATTTTCCAAACATTTTGCTTGAATTGTATTTGTTTGCCTGTAAGACAAGTGCTAAAGCGATTTCTGGATTAGAAAAGTTTTCAGAACTCACAGCCGCTAGAATCAATTATTCTAGCACTGTAGGAAATTGCCAAATATTGAGGAAGCCTACATCACCTCGGACACAATTGTATCTAGATACTTTCCGGGAATTTATTGGGCGGTCCTATCTCACTTAATGGATAAATCTGTCTTTCAGGCGAAATTCGTTGCAATTTTGAAATAATGCTAATTCACTCCAATGCTGTTTCCACGAAATTCTGGTTTAAATGAAGTCAGACTTAATGGCTACTGAATCAAACGTGTTACCCGATAACTTCGTGCGTAAAGATGGACCTTGATTTTCGTATAAAATCTGCCTTAGAACCACAAACTAGCAAAATTTCCAGTTCTTATTGAACGACCTTGCTGGGAGTTCTTACCAGATGATTTCTTCAACAGTGAAGTAGTGAAGCAGAAACTGTAGAGAACTTCGCAAACGCTTGTTTTAATTAAAAAACAGATATCTTGCTCCACATTTGAAGAAAAGTCAAATTTCGGAAACATACCAAAATCATTCAAACTTAACACATGTAAGAGTAGCGGCTGGATATCAGGTTGGCGTTTCTAAATTGATACATTCTTCTATTTGTATAGGACCAAATAAATTGCGTGTTGATTTCAAATAGACGGTTTTAGATTGTTCAAGATGATAGATCGTATTAGTGTGCGCCCAAATTTGATGTGCTAAATATAGCCTTAAACGCGAGGTGCAAATCGGTATATAAACTGAAGAAAAAATCAGAATTTGGAGGACAATTTAACGTTGAAAAAGTGAATGGGGTGTTACCTAGTTGCTTCGAAGACTCGGTTATTTGGTAACAACATTGAGCCCGAAAAATGAATAGGAGTCGCGCTATCTTCTAACTTTAAAATAGTGATACCTGTACGTTCCCCGAATAATCGATGGTCTATCTATATAAGCAATGGTAGTACATAACTATTGTTCCATCAACTTGAGTCAATTACTAATCTAGTTTTTTTTGACGTAAAGAGTGTTTTAATCGATTGTTTAATTTGATAATAGTTTTCCCAGTGGCAATCAATATGAAAGCTGACAGCTGATTTCTGTTTTAGTTGGTTTGATATTTCACCATAACTTACACTAGAAAATGCTTGAAAATAGTTCAAATTTAGCCATGGAAGCTGCTGTAGAGCGTAGTCTTAGGGTTCGGATGCGTTGATATGCAATTGGTGTTGTGTTCCTTCATTTTACGGAAGATTTTGCGAGAGGTTTATGTAAGAGTATACCAGAGTACAGCGTCGTATGTTTAGTTAATGGGCCGAAAATGAGAAGGTTCTTACTGCAAATTTTAAGTTAGGTTGATTTTGATTGAAACAGATACATTAGCAAGCAAAATTGTCGCAATTATTGAGATAACATTACGTATACAAAAACTCACTGTTTAGAATTTTAGTTAGCTCGCTCCTCCATTTATTTATTCAAGAAAAGATGTAACAGGCTTGGACACATTTGGATCATTTTTGGTTGGGAAAAGTGAAATCACTTGTTTACGCCACTTCTTAAAATGATCAAAGTTTGCACTTCCAGATTGAGTTTATTGAGATATAGATTGAGTTAATCTAGATATTCACTTTACTATCCGGATACTTGATTAAGAATCGGTACCACATCACTTAAAAAATCTAGTATGTTTGACGGCCTTATCAGATTTATGAAAGTGTATCGACTGACATTTGTTGATATCTCAAGAAACTGCATGGCCTAAAAGTGAAGTCACTGTATCAGAAGGCTATCCATTGCTACACAGAAATCTCGGACATGGAATGCTGATTTGACCATAATTATTGGGACATTGTCAATTGTATATGTATATGTACATATGCTCACTTTTACAATCCTTGAGCTCGAGTTGTGACTTTAGTGCTGACAGAAATCAGAGTGACTTATATTATAACACAAGTACGTACTTCTGACACAAAACTGTTATCGAGATTGTTGAAAGAGCGATTACTCATGATCTCAAGATCGTATAGCTTTTCAACCAAATACGTAGATAGTGACCACTAGATGGTGGTCACTGTCTACGTATTATTGCAAGGCTACGATGGAAATTTGCGAAGAAATTATCGAGCATAAAGGAATGACGGTCTGAACACCAATATCTTGTCAATAGAATGAACTCTGTTTGGGTAGTATTGAAAACCTCGATTGAAAACCTCGATTGAAAACCACCCTCAGTGTTAACATCGTTGCGGTACTCGATACATAGCGTGAACATTTTGCAGACCTAAATTATTTGTAACTGAATTTTTTAAATCATGTAATGTGTCGAGAGGTTTAATGAACAAATGGTGTATGGCGAACTCAAGATATTAAAACCAAGACTAGCAGTTTATTTGAATCTCGGTTTTAAACAAAAAAAATCATAAAAATTAATTTTTGCTGATTATTTAATACATTTTAGATAGCCCACTGAGCTTAAAGTTGTGTCAATTGATTTCGATCGGTGGTGTCAATCTGAACACATCTGATCATTATTAGAGTGAAGAATATACCGTCTATTATGTCAATTCTATATCCTATAGACGTACGTCCTCGATTTACATATAAAGGCGTGAAGTACGTCTTACAAAATATGCAACAATTAAGAATTTTTTATACACAATAAGAGCAATTTTTAGTTAAGTCCCTTATCAAATCATCATCACATGGCTTAATGCCTTTAATAGTACAATCGACAGCTTCAACATAAGCTGGATGAACATGAAAAATTGACCAACTGAATCATTTTTCTTGTTAGAGCCAACTGAATCATGCTATCTATCTAACCGGTAATTTTCGTATACATCAAGAGACTGAAATTTTTTTTTAAAAAAATTAGGTAAATGACAAAGTGCCTACAGAAGCATCTAAAAAATATTATATACTGTAATAACTATGTGTTCCCTTTGAATCAGTCATATTAGTAAGCATTAGAAGGCTGACGAATTTTAGTCGAAATTCGGCCTCCGTGTTATTTTTATTTTTAAATTAAGCTTTAATTGAATGAAGGCGGACTTTTAGACAGTCCTAGCTCCTTGTAACTGCCAGAGCTCCTGCACCCAACGCGCGGTCCTTCAAGTAAAGGTTGATAGCTGCCTTAAACTTGTGCATTTTATAGTTCGAGATTTTGGCAGCTTCACCGTAAGTCTATGCGCATTAACCATTCCTCGTGTTACCCGTCCTGGCGTAACAAATGGTGGTATTTTCTCCTTTAATTCTGCAGAACATTTACCATTTATTAATCTATAGAACACGCAGAGTTCTGCAACATCTCTGCAGTGCTGTAGGCTGTCTAGATCTTTCGTAAGTCTGGGGTTTCGTATTATTCGAATGGCAAGCCGCTGAACTCTATCCAGAAACTGGAGAGCAATGCCATATGCTCCACCCCAAACCTAACAGCAATATTCTATACAAGGTCTAATAAAGGTTTTATATATCTGGAGAACCTCATGCGATTTAAAAAACTGACCGCATCTATTGAGGAACCCGAGTTTACGTGAAGCTGATTTGGCTAATGCGATAATGCGTGCATTCCATTTTAAATTGTTATATAGGCTATTCTAGTTGGATAGCTGTTCAGCGTATCACAGAAGTAAATTGTTGCTAACGATTTGTTTCTAATGTAGAATTTTTAATATTTATAAACAAGCATACTGGCTCCTTTTAAATTTTTTGCCATTCATGTAAAGTTAAGATCTAATCTGAACGTCCATATTTGTGTTCGTCTCTTCACACTATTAGACAATCCTGTAGTTTTGCCAAACAATCCAATATGAAGTTTATGTAGAGAGATCTGCTCGAGATTGGATTGTATCACTAGGTTCGACTTTCATCAATAGTCCCATATTACACTGACCAAGCTTTGAAAAGAAATCAAATCGAAATACTGTTCAGTCAGTGCTGAAATTGTCTCAGTTAAAACCATACAACAATTTCCAACAGCTACACCAATTCCAACAGCTAAACATCTTGCTACATACCGGCAACTGTAAGAGAAAGAACAGATTGTTACTTGATACTGTTAATAGTGAACATATCGAATATGTACGGTGGTTCAACCTCCTGCAATCAGTGAACTCGTCGATCTAAGGTTCATATGCCACATTAGAGACAGAGAATAACCACTTGGATTGCTTATGGCCCGAATTATAGCCATCAAAGCAAGGATTTTAGCTACAACATGAAGTGATTTGATCGTCTGAGTTCAACATGTAAGTGCCTAAAATCAAATGCTTCTGTTTATTAGCTGGAACAATATTTCTTCAGTTACAGAGATAAGAATTAAAAGAATCAATCGATTTGTGTTTTTGGAAGTCTATTTTGTGTAATCAATTTGAATTCTGGTGGGGAGATGAAACTTGAACAATTTCCTAGATAAATCAAAACACTGAGTTGCTATGTATAAGATTAACATGCAATCGGTATACAATAAACACACATACATATGTTTACTTTCGCCGTAATTGGAGGGCAACAACTATGTTATTTTTTTCTGACTAAAACTTGCACTCTGTTTTCGAAAGACGTAGGCGTGCATAAAATTTTATTGGAATGAACTCTATAAGTGATCGTCGTCATCAATCAAGCAAATTCAAATGAAAAACATAATCTGTGATGAAATCATTCAAAATCTCTACTATTTCGTGTATCCAGGTAACTTTCGTTGTCAGTTACTCATCGAAGGGATTTCAATACTCACGATACGTACACAAAAACTATCTAAAACGAAAGAAAAACAAAGTTATTATTTGTAAATATGAATTGATATTGGGCCAAGTGCCAATAATTTTATAAATAGAATTATTACAAATCTAACAGGTCACAAATCGTCGAGGAGGTGTCACCCTATAGTAAATAACATTCCACATATCGGATGGTACAGTAATACAGTTCTGCGATGTAAGATCGAGTTTTTAATTATAGTACGCAAACAGGTGGTTCAATGTGTAATTTTGTTTATTTTAAATTTAATTAAACATTTTTTGTTTATTTATTTCATAGGTGCTGTCTAAAAATAATTCATGACAGTTCGCTTAACAAAAAATGTTAGAGGTTATGTTTACGATTTTTTTACCTTTGTAAAACAAACACGATATAATTCAAATATTAACTAGATATTTTTAAAAATAAACACAAAAATATAAATAAGTTTTAAATTTTATTTATTAACAAAAATATTCCACTTTTTACACTGACACATATTCAACGGAGATTTGACAGAAAACAACTGATTTACTATTTGTCTACAGAAGTTACGATTAGCGCTGCTCGCGGCAACTATTGTAGAACACAGAAAGCTAAATAACATTTTTATCCACTTTGGAGAATTTAACTTGTCGAACTGTATCAAAAATAACGATGAACGAATAACGATTCGTTTTTTATTCGTTATTTTGTTGTACAAATGTCGTTTGATTTTTATTTCAATCATTTATTCAGTCGAGTCGAGACAATGGAATGGCGTCTACTGAATTCGCATAAAATACGGGCGTGAATATTGTGTGTGTGTGCTCAACAAAACAAATAAATAAAATATTTTAAATCAGTGAATTATTTATGTGGATATGTGAATAAAATGGCTGTAGTTATGTTGAATAAAGGAAATACGAGTAATAATAATAATATGAGTAGTGGACACTTACAAAATCAATTGACACGATCGCTAGAACGTATCCTAGAGGATGCCCATTTAAGTGGTGAATTAAAATTGAGTGGACGTAAATTAAAGGATTTTCCAAAAGCGGCTGGAAAATATAATCTCAGTGATACAGTTATAGCAGGTTTGTGCATTAATCACAATATAATTCTAAGAAATTTTATGATGACGGTGTGTCAGTAATGGCTCCGGCGTTTTGTTGTTGTATCACCGTCTTGTATGATTTCTCCAAAATGGAGACAGGTGCAATAACAAATTTATGTATTCCGGTGCAAATGTGTTCGGGTACTGTGAATTGCGTTTGGGATTTAATACAATATTTCGACACTATCAGCAAACCCCTTACTTATATACGAGTAGAATATAAAACGTGTGGGGTTCCTCCGTCATCATATCACAAACAATATAAGCTCGATGGTACATAAAACATACATATTTATGTTTATTCAATGGAACATATAAATATTGAACATATGCCGGCATTTATTTTCGATTTTGCGTTGTTTTTCGTGTTACACATACGTACATAGATCGGCAAACCATTTGGTGTGGTGTCCCTATTGCCGCACACTCAAAACACCGATCGATATATTATGACGATAATACGCCAATAACAACAACATATGTGGTTTGGATTGGTGCGATACCGAGACAACAACGACTCGCGAGGCCAATTAGAATAAATGGGTTTGTGAATGTTTATTTGTATCTGATGTTGTACACATTATGTGTGTTTTATGCTTGAAAGCATAATAATGAATCATAATTGGAGTTTGGTTTGCTAAAAATAGATTATTACATAGCTCGCTGTTTGTTTATTGTTGTATTTGAGAGGATGGTAAGAGATTTCAAAGTGGGGACATACTTAAAATATTGATGAATTGTCTTGGGTAACATCTGTTTGTTTTCTTTATCGTCAATCTGGGGTCTTACATACTGATTGATTCGTTCACGCGCTATTGATTTTTGGTAGTGACCTCCTACCACCTTTACTAGGGTGTCGATTGCTGTCTCATCTAACTTGAGAATTTCACTCATTCCAATTATTAAAATCGGTTTCGTCCGCTTGCAATCCGGTGCAATCCATACGGTGAGTAACAGTGTCGAAAGTACAATTACTTGCTGGCCCTTTTGTTTTCCAAATTTTTTGTACATTGTTCTGATATATTATTAAAGTCAAAGAAAGTTAGAAGAATAATGAAATGAAAGGCTTGAATTCGTTGGCACGTATGGTTTCTATAATCAGGTTCCATTGATTTCAATCATGAGACGTCGTTATGTCTCGTCGATGTGTTTAGTCGTTCTGTACGCTATTCTTCTATCGTTGAGTATACTCGCTGATGTACCAGAAGCCATCTTTCGTACTTCATTCGGCTATCCTAGCTAATACAGTAACTATATGCGATAAGAATAATGTTTTGCGTTGTAATCACTTTCGAGTTACACCATTTCACTCCTAGGCTACCAACATCACTTGGTAGGTTTAAAATACCAAAATAGTGGTTTCCTATTCACATTGGCTTTTAGCTAAACCCGAAATTCATATCATATGAGTCGTTTACATATCATTTAACGTCAGATTGAAATCAGAGTAAACAAAGAACTTGAAACCTCTGATGCTCATCAGGTTCTAGCAGTTATGTGAACAAGCAAAAATCGTATTTGGGACACAGAAGCCAATACATCCAAGACAACTGACTTATTGGTGTTGAATATGATCCAATTTCTTTTACCAAATCTGACATGGTCGTAAGGCGAAATACTTTGTCAGACGGTTTAACTCGAAGCTGACCAATTACGTTCTTTCATTGACATCTGAAGAATATTGATTTGTATACTTACTATAGCCAAGGCCGTTTCAAAAGTTATCTTCATCAAATGGGACTTGCCAGTGATGCCGTATGCCACGAATGTCTTGAGGATGTTCATGATAGTCTACAATTATATTCCATTCCCGGAATATTCCTTAATACCTAGACTGACTTTTCTACCCTGGTTTAAACTGATTCAGTATGTTGTCCTTTGTGGCATTGTGTGTGAACTTTCAAAGTATTCCAGCCAATTTTAATAATAATAATGACCTACTGTTGGTGTGTAGATTTCATGAGCCAATCCATCTTTCATGTCCGTACTATAAGCTAGTATAGAGCTTTGCAATGTGCAGATGGTTCTTTACGTAAATCGGGCCTGCACTCTCTATAAATAAGCGAACCACGAAAAAAATTGGTGTACCTTTTATGATGAATTACAATATCGATGAAGCTAAAGAACATACCAGGGTATAGGAACTTTAGCTGAGAATGGTTCAGACAATGATTTATTGCATTATAAGTTTTATTTATATTTATGTTCAAATCTGTGACTGAACATCCTACGGGGTCAACTAAGTAAGGGGTCTCGTCCGTGGAATCTGTTGCGTATTGTTTTGATGTGGTGTAAACTTCGTTGTTTAACTTCTCGATAAGTTTGAATACGTTGTTGAGGCATTGATTGCATTGTTTCGTTATTGCTTGACACCTTTGTTGGTTTTGGGTCATTTTTACCCTCAGGTTCTATGAGTAGTGGTGATAGTTTATCGATTGGCCTTTTTATGAGAACCTTAACCGGGCCTCGAAGTGAGACTACTCGAATCTTTTGATCTAAACCTGGATGTTCTTCCGTCAACCATTTAAAGGAGGTATGTTGTCGTCTTTAATATACACTAGGCTACCTATTTTCATACTTGGTTGTGCATGTGATTATTTTCTTCAATGTTATAGTTGATTAAAGTACTCAGAATGCCAATTTTGAAAATAACCAAGAAGCCGTACTAACACTCAATAGCGACCTTAATCGTGCCATCTTTTTCTTTTTTCCCAGTCACTCAGGACCATTGTGACATCCCTTCCCAGACGTACACTCTCAGTCCCGAAATCTGTTTGTTATTCTAATGCTAAGATATCTGGCATCATCAAGGTCGTCAATTGGACCTTAAAAGATGAATTTTGATCCAAATCAGTGCAGTCTATGGGAAGGGTATGAATATAAGGAGCAAAAAATGTGCTCAACAATTTCTTCTTCTCCCCCACACTGTTCGCAGTTTGCGATGTTCCGAATTTTCATTCGAATACCCAGAAAGATCCTTAAAGTGTGTCTTTCATAATTTACGAAGAACTGGGATATTTTCTGATTTATTGATCAAAAGTAGAATCTCTTTTGGTGCAGATCACCAAAGTGATAGTCAAATTTCTCGTTTAAGAGATGATGACGTCACTCTGGCTCAGGTCCCACAAAAGTGGAAGCCGCACTTAATTTATCAGCCAATATATTTCCTTTGGACCCATGTGACCTGGTATCCAGTGAAGTCAAACTTTATTCAGACTGCCTAGTCGTTAATGCAATTATCGTCTCCAAAACAAGTTTCGATAAAACAGTATTTTAAAACCAATCGCCTTTAGAACATCCTGGCTTTCAGAAAGGACACGACGATCTCTGCAATTCATCTCCTTTTTAAAGAATGTTACTTTAAAAATTGCCTCCTGAAAGACAGTAGCGTACCTACCAAGGGGGATAGATAATTCGACCTCTCATGATTTTGTATGTGTAACGCGGCGCCAGGTAGATTACAGCATATTGATCCATTAGTAAAGATTAAGAGCTGGAATTATACTCCTTTGGGCTATTATTTGTGCAGATCTATCGATGGCAAATTTGCTACTTTTTGAACCACTTTCACATAGTTTGTACTACCCTGTGGCTCTAAATAGAAAATCAGCTTATCTCGAATTGTGATTATAGGATTTATTTTTACTATCCCACTTTAATTCTTAATTTGATTTGGCTTATGATATACGAATAATTGTTTATAAAGAAACATTTGAAAGAAAGAACGTGGGATATTGATGCAGAAACAAAAACAGGTGTCACGACAGCAGGCTGTTTACATTATTCTACACCTGGTTCATAAAACAAAAAATTGAATCAAATAAATCATGCTTACGATCTTGTCAATACACATTTGTATAAGTTATCTTAAACTTTTGTTCGATTGTTACGTAATGCGAGTTTTAGCTAGATGGGTTTTAGGCACCAATTCATAAATGGCTGACGTTATTAGTGATAGATTTAATAGCTTGACTTATATTTATCGACTTAATGATAATTGTAAGCCAAAGTCAATTGGAGTCAAAACAAGTTCGCAAATCTGCCACGGCGTGGAGGAAGTGTGCTTCAACTTAAGTTTGTTTTAGGCCGGAGTAACCTTACATTCGAAGTGTTTCGTGAAGAAAACGAAACAATTCTTGGATATAGTTTCCTTTATAATTTTCTAGTTCAGCCTGAAAGAGGCTACTGTGGTCGGTGAGGCAAAAAGAGACGTGAACATTTACTAACAATTTTAGAACTATAAGTGTATATCCTCTCTGGATGTAATGTAATATCGATTAGGGTTTAGCCAGTGGTCTGAGAGAATGACTGTGTGTTAAATATTACAGCTCTATGTAGCAATAGATTTAATACTTTTAGCTGTAAGTTACTTGTAGCCTTTCTCTATGATATCAAGTAGAATGAAATTAAAGGGGATCTCCAGTGCTTGTGAACTTTACAGATCACCACACATGTAGACGAGAACTCTTTCATAAACTTACATCGAGTTTTGATTTTTGATTGTGATTAAATCAGTCCATTAGACGACAACTTCTAACATTAAACTAGGCCTCACTATTGGTTTTCAGTGGTCAGCACTAAAACTATTGGTTTAATTGGCGAGACTGCTAATAATATTCGGCATAAGAACGCAGAGTGTTTAATTGAATGCTCATTCTATATCACAACTTATTCTGATTCTCCTTCCTCTACTCGCAGCTTTCATTGTTTTCCAAGGAAGGTTTTGGATAAGCGATATGATATGATTATTGTCGTCCAACACATTTCATTTGATTTCTATGTGTCATTCTGATTATACCAGATAGTCATTGTAACGCTAACTAGTTTCGAAGACGCAGGTTTGTAGTCTGTCGATATCCTTAGTTAAATACAGTGAGCATAGTGTTAATGTTGCTAGTGAGTTTCGATTTAGGTCGAGCTCGGTAGTTTGTTACCATCCCATTGAATGCTGCTCTCAAAATTTCATCAATTACCACTTGAAACACAGTGGCGTACCTATCACAGCGGGCCATAGTCAGATTATAGTATGTAATGTCGACTATAGATAAAAGAAGCAGTACGTTGGTGTTTGTAGTTTGACTCCGCTTGAAAGACATTGGCGTATCTATCACAGTGGCCCATAGTTTAGGCTATATTGTGTTATGTCGCTAATGAGTTTCGAAGAATCAGTGCAGGTACATCGGTGGGCGTAGTTTGTCTCCATTCAATCGATTACTGCTCTCAAAATTTAATCAATTATCGCTTAAAAGACAGTAGCGTACCTATCACAGTGGAGCATATAGTCAGACTATATTGGGTTATGTCGCTAATGAATTTCGAAGAAGCAGTGCAGAAACGTCGATGTCTGTAGGTTATCTCCATCCCATCGAGTACGTATCTAAACATGGCATCAATTGCTGCTCGAAAGACAATGTCGTACCTATCACAGTGCGGCATAGTAAGACTATATTGTGTTATGTCGCTAATGAGTTTCGAAGAAGTAAGGCAGGTACATCAATATCCAGTTTGTCTCCATCCCATCGAGTGCTGCTCTCAAAATAACTTCAATTGCCACATGAAAAACAGTAGCGTACCTATCATAGTTGCGCATACTCAGACTATATTGTGTTATGTCGCTAATATATTTCGAAAAAGCAGTGTAGGTACGTCGATGTTTGAAGTTGGTCTCCATCCCATTGAGTGCTGCTTTAAAAACTGCCTCAATTCGAGTTTTTAATACAGTAGCGTATTTATCACAGCGGCGCATAGTCATAACATATTGTGTAATGTTGCTAATGAGTTTCGAAGAAGCAATGCAGGTACGTCAAGTTTTGTAATTTGTTTCCATAGCATCGAGTACTGGTTTAAAACTTGCTTCAGTTGGCTCTTGAAATACAGTAGCGTAGCTATCACAGTGGTACATAGATAGACTATATTGTGTTATGTTGTTATTGAGTTCCGAGGTACATCTGAGTGTATATACATCGAGGTTTGTAGTTTGTCTCCACTCCATCGAGTGCTCTACAAAATTGCATTAATTATCGCTTGAAAGACAGTGGCGTAGCTATCACGGTTAGACATAGTCGTCACGGTTAGCTATATTGTGTTATGTCACTAATAAATTTCTAAGAACCAGTGTAGATATGTCGATGTGTTTCATCCATCTAGTGCTGCTCTCAAACTTGTACAAAAAGACAATGGCGTACCTTTCACAGTAAGACATGGTAACACTTTATTGAGTAATGTCGTTAAGGAGTTTCGAAGAAACAGTGCAGGTATATCGATGTCTGCAGTTTTCTCCATCCCATCGACTGCTGCTCTCGAATTGCATTGAATTGTCGCTTGAAAGACAGTGGCGTTGTTTTCACGGTGGACCATATTTAGACTTTATTGTGTTATGCCGCTAATGAGTTTTGAACAAGCAGTGCAGATACGTTAATGTTTGTAGTTTGTTTTGCTTGAAAGTCAGTGGCGTAGCTATAGCAGTGGCGCATAGTCAGACTATATTGTGTAATGTCACTAATCAGTTTTTATGAAGCAATGCTGGTACGTCGATGTTTGTAGTTTGTCTCCAATACATCGAGTGCTGCTCTCAAAATTGCTCAAAACAACAGTGGCGCACCAGACTATCAGAAGGGTTCCATGATTTTGAGCATTACTTACTCAACAACAAAAGTTTTTGTGTTTAAATTTTAAACGCGTAAAATTATTGAAGTTGCTACTTAACATTAATTTATCCAATTGTATATTTCTTAAACATATTAATTTATTTGTGTACAAATTAAGTGCTAATGCACTTGAAATGTTTATATATTCCACATTAAATTACTAATCAGATTTCATAATCAGATTCAATTATGATAGTATGTAATTATATAATTTCTCAGCTTTAATTAAAGTGTTTGCTGGTGTTCATTAAATACTCGCAAGTTAGCGAATATATAAGATAAGTAAATATCTATCGTATACACAAGTATTTATGTACTAAAGACATTAATATTCCAGACGAGTGTTTACGTCTTATACACAAATATAATATTTTACATATGTATGTATTCTATACCATATTTATAAATACAATTATAAAATTATTTGAAATATTGCCAAAATTTATGTATTTCCTCGCAAAATTACATTCAGACATGAAATATACAACAACAGCGAAAAAGAGTCGCGAAGAAGACTCGCGGCTCTATATAAAATACTATCTGTGCACTATACATGCGCCACATTTTTCGTGTGTGTGAGAGATTACTTCAAACGGTCTTTTGAGTATTAGACAAGAGTCGTAAAGAGTTTTTAAATGTATTGTTATTATTTTTAAATTTTTGGGGTTTAAAAATAACACACGAAATACGATTGGGTGGGCGCGGATACTAGAGGTTGAGTTATGTATTATGCTAAAAAAATATTTTTAGGTTTGTTATATGCACAATTATGTCTGTTATATTGTGGGATTGGGCGGATAATTGGGAATTAATTTGAATACCGTAATGACCATGCATTGTATAGCCAGCATTTTGTCCCCAGTAGTTCTCCCATGACTCATAATATTTATTAATTAAACGATGATCTTATTATTATATGTATGCTGTGTCTTAAATAGAAACCATTTAGAAAAATGCAAATGAATATATTTCTATTTATATAAAAGTGTACACAATCGTATACATATATTTTATTGCAAGGAAGTAAATGTTATGTTTATAGAAAAGATGTTACATTTATCTTTTTTATATATTCAATGTCTTATTCTTATATACACATTATAAACGATTATGTACAAGTATTTGTATATAACCCTACTAAGTACGATATCGTTGTGTACATACAAGCAGTATACTAATCTTAATACACAAAAGTGTTAAGAAAATGCTTCATTACAACTTCAAGGTTATAAAACTTTAAAAATAAATTAACAACAAAATCTCGAAACTTACACACAAAGTGATGAGTATTTTTATGTTTGTAATGTTTGGTATTGAACACAAAACCTGTACATACTTTAATAATCGTTTCCACATGTTTGGTTTTTGGGCGGCCTTAATGCTTGGGGTACACTTTCGTGGTAGATTTGATATTTGTGTTGACGGAAGCGTGCATAACCATATAAGAAAATAGAAAATTTCCACAACATCCATCAACACATCATTGAAATCTTAAGAAATAAAACTATTCTATAATTATACAACTATATGCTTCTCCCCACTTTAAAATAAAAACGAAAATTTATTATCAAACAGATGAGAATAGAAAATGCATATATATAAATTTTCCTCTATACACATATTATAAACAAAACGAAAAGGTTCAAAAATCAACTCTTCAAAGTTCATATTTCGAGCTAAGATTTATATCAACAATTAAAAATTAAAACTCAACAAGAAAATGAATGTAATATGTCTAATTGGTGATAAACATTAGACTTGTATTTGAAATACATCGACACATTGTATTAGATAATTACGAGTTGCTCGATAAGAAAATGTGATAATTTTGAACAGATATATTGACCTTAACTGCAACGGTTATCTTGGTTGGACATGTGTATAATCCAGTGAAATCGAAATTGTACTACAGTTTTCAGAAATTTGATAAGTTGCTTATAATTATGATTAAAATATAGCGTATTGATTCTGAAAAACCAACATGCAATCATTTTGTTGTTGTTGTAATGTGTTAGTCTCCTATGGCCTTAATCCTATGGCCTCAATGAGCCGTAATTACCTGATAAAATAAACTTAAAATGCTATTCTAATTTATTTGGTAATAATATTGTCTTCTTCGTAAGAAGTAACGTGCTGATTGACCATCAACAAAAATGGCGACTTTTGCAACATCTGGTTGAACTTTATTGTTCTCCAATGATGATATCGTAAGGTTGGAGAAGCTCGTTGTACCTTACACTGAACTGATCAAAGCAGATGCAAAGCGTTAACTTCTAACCATGAATATTCGGTTTTTCCGTTGAAATTTATGCATAACCGGTCTTGCATGATCCCATGATTTCAGTACCGCATGCAAACACCCCTTAATATCTCGGCATTACTTGATGCTAAACTTAGATGGAAAGAACTCATAAAAAAAGACCCAGGTGGTGCAGTGGTTAAAGATGTGGCAATTGCAGCCGGAGGTACCGGGTTCGAATCCCGATCCGGGGCAAGATGCAAAATGGGGTTTTCACCATCGATCGTTTGGGCGGTGCGATCGGTGGTGTAAAAATGAACATTTCTGGATCGCCTGTCGTGTTAGAATCCTTGGGCCGACCCATCGTCCATGTCAGTACTATAGGCGGACATGGAGCTATGCGCAGATGGTACTACGAAAATCGCACCTACATATAGCCGTATATAGAGTGGTATCACAATGGACCAATCGCCGGTCTAACTGTGCGATAGCAGCCACATCAACATAACATAACACATAAAAAAGAAAAAGTATGAGCTAAACATAAAATTCAGAAAAATGTGTTGGCTCTTAGGGAGACAATCTGAACTATCGATACACAACAAACTGCTATTATAAAAACAAATTCTAAAACCTGTATAGACATATAATAGCCAGCTCTGGGGTTGTGCCAAAAAGACAAATATCAAAATCATACAAACAATTCAAATAAAGATCCTGCGATCATTGTTAATGCACCGTAGTACATTCGAAACGACAACCAACATCGAGATCTAAAGATCGAGCTTGTCGTGGATGAAATTAAATATCAAGCATTAAATACAACGTCTGCACCAGCATGAAAATCTGGACCTATGCTGTATGCTGACTACCATTCCAAAAAGAAGATTGCAAAGAATCAAACCACTGGACTTATCGCGACCAGGAGGTCAGTAAACCTCTTGTGGCGAAATATCTGAGGAGAAGTTAGACCAAACTAGGTCATGTGATTATTCCGACCAATGAAATTATGCAATGTAAATTACTAAATGAGTACAAGACTCTGTCGTAATATAAAATATGAAAAATAAGATGTACGCACATGAAGAAACAGCATTCGACGTCTCTTGACTTGTGTTGATAATGAATCCAATTTCGTTGTTTTCGCTCCTTACCCATAGCATGGACGCCATGTCCAATTGTTGTTGAGCCAAACCTAAAGTTTCAGCGAGCTGCAGTTTGGCATAAATCGTGTCCTATAACAGCACCAATTCAACCTCTTCAAACTAAACTGGTGAACCTTCGCGTTTTTGTAGATGGTTTTTGCCCATATGTTTTACACAGCAATCAATAACCATCACCTGTACTGTCTTGAAATCAAATAAAAAACAGCGGTTTTCAGAAATTGTGTGGCACAAATGATGACATGGTTAGAACACAAACAAATATGTTTATTACACACAGTGAAATAACACATGAGTCATTATACCACGCTTTTTATGGTGAACGACACCATTTTATTTTGTCAGATGAGACCATATAACTCAACACTTAACCGGTTTGGTTCGGAAGGTTGGATTTAGATTTGGAAGAAATCTAGATCTATTTTGCTGCTACCATACAATGACCCACGATATTGGTCAGATAAAAAGATTTAATTCGAATTTGTTTGAATCATTGGTCTTCTGTACATAAAAATTTTGGAAGAATATCTACATCGGAGTGAAAAAAATGGCAGTACATACTTGTTTTTCAGATTATAAAGCGCAGAAAGAATCTCGGATGTGATTACATAGTTCAAACTCCCTAAGAAGGGATCACACAAACTAAAAAAACAGCTATAACGATTCACGAAATCCCTAACAGCTATATGTGGAAGCCTGCGAGTACGGGTTTAATAAAAACCCAGAAGTAATAAATAATACATCCAACTGCTTAATATATAGCCCTCTAGAAATGATCTCTACACTCCAGTATCAGATTAAGTGTGCAACACTGGAACAGGTATTTTACCATATATGTATTCTGTCCACACGGCTTAAAGTTGTGTATTAGCTCAAGTGATAGGAACTTCAAAATTCACAAAGTAACGAAATGTATTAACCCAACAAGCCATCGACAGATTTGAACGTTTTTTCAGTTAACCGATTGAATTGATATGGTTGAATAATCCTACCGAGAATTTTGAAAAGATGGTAATCCTGAAATAGACTTACTTCATTGCTTGTATTGCGATGTATTGTCAGATTTCAATATTAAAAGATTTATTACAAATTGCTGCTCAAATAGACTTTGAGTTAATTAACCCCGAAGATACGCTAGTGAAACACGATTGATTTCATACTCGTAGTAAAAACATTATCACATTCGGTTTAAGTCTAAATTTACTTGGTCTATTCTTTTTGCCCTGGGGCTCTCTGAATTTGAAAATAGAAATTGCTGCTAATTTAATATCTAGTACAAGTTTCTTTATAATTTATTTTTGCAGCAGGATAACTTCTATTGTACCTCGAATGACTAACATACCGAGACTCAAGTACCTGAAATTATAAGTTAAAACATTTTCTTTCTCCTTAAGATGACATTTGAATTTTGAATTCAGGGTGAAAATAACACAAATTTACATTCGTCCTCGTACTAGATAATGTTCGTTCAGACTAATTGTTTACCAAATGATTACAGCACTCTTTTGATCAAAGGTTGATTTGAGACTCCTCTCAGATAATTGTTGGATATTATTTTGCTTATCCATAGCCACTGATACATTGGCAAATTCGAGTTTGAAGAAGGAATGAATGCCTTGGATAAGCCGTTCTCCCTTGATTATTGCAACAAAAACCAACAACTGTCAAGAATTATGCTACTTCAATCCTTTTTAGCTTTGTTACAAATCTTAAAATCGGTACAAATCTTAAAATCGGTAATGCATTATTTTGATATAAACCTTTATCATGGATATAAAAAAAAATTGTAAAGTTTGTTCACTGAAAATATTTTCAAATAATCCTAGAACAGTTGATGAATTGTACAGAACACCGGCGAAGTGGCGCAGATAAGGCATAATTGTAATTTTGCCTCTTTCTTAATCACGTTGGCACTGACTGCCATAATACAGACTAGGTTTATAGATTTCTCACTTAATTATGCTACCACATATGCATGTGTGAAAGACACTTAATAATCAGTATAAATCGTAAAAGTATAGCAGATAGTGCACAAGATACTGGGTTCGCCTCAATACTTGAACATATTTAGCGCTCACATATCATTTCTTGTATTTCGTTCCTTTTGTTCTTCTGTTAGATCGACAAGTATCAATCATTACATTCTGACACACGTACTGTTTGATGTGCTCTATTGTTTTTCCTAAAAATTGACGTAGGTGGTTATTAGTAAGGTTTGATGGTTATTAGTAAGGCCGATTGTCAACGCTATAATATATATTAGGTGGCATAGATATTTGGTTCCAATCAAACTAAACTCGCGAGCAACTAAATCGATTCAAACTTCCGCGAGTACATAAGAACATATTTTATTTAAATTACTTAACCCATTTTTATTTTTGACATTTTTACAAGGACACCTTTATCATTAAAATCTACAGAACCTGAACAAATCTTTACCACTTTCATTTGAAGTTTCCTCTAAATCATGGGTTCTATTTTAGATAAGGCCGCACAAGTTGTTGCTAAATTACAATAAAATCAACGTTGCTTGTCAACTAAACCCTTGAACTTAGCCTCACTCAAAGACGGCCCACTAGAGGACCAAGGTAGATAGCACGCCACCGCAAATAGTGAGTCAAATTTTCGCACGAACTTTTGTTATTGTGAATCATGTAGCAATAGAGGTTCGTTCTATAGCGATAGGGAAGGTTGGGTCTACCAGCGTACAGAAGAGTGTTATTCGCAGTGCTGTTTGGCTGAAACTGTCTGGTACGGTGGTGGTTTATGCATAGTGTGTATAGTGGATATATAATGGAAAGATAGCATATTAATACATGACGATGCCCGTTGTCACACAACTTGAACCACTCAATAGTTCATGGATGAGGTTTGACTCGAGACGATAAAGTAACTAGCTCTCTGTTTAGACATGAGCCCAATTGAGCGAAGTATACCGGTGGTTTTGAGCCAACGATCCGGTACCATCTAAAAACTGTAATAATGCCAATGGGGAACCCCATACAAACCGTTGTTGGCGCAAGGAGGTCCAATACTAACTTTTAACCATTTTCATTCACAATTCATTATACAAAATAAAATAATCTATAAGGCGTCTCAACTGAGATTTTCCGAACCATGTATGCATATTGTTGCACATTGTAGGTGGTCAGTCCAACGAATGCTTTTACACAATCGCTTTTTATGTCATCCGGTGCATGTTTATTTTTGGTAAACAGCAAGAATTGAACTCGAGACCGCGGCGCGAAAACATTAAGCTACAACCGAGGACATTATAAAAAATATCAGACTTTAAAAAAACTCGCGTTTCTATGAGTGGGTCCTGGCACGATTAAAGTTACTCGGGCTTGTACATTCTATACATAAATTGAATTTTTAGGGTCAAAATTTGGACACCACACTTTAATTAAATTCGTCGTAGTTGGGTTAAATCGCATTCAAACGTTGAATCATTTTAGCTATAAATTTTGTATTTAGAATTCATTTATTCTGAATTCGTGCAGAGTTCACTGATCATAACAACATTGTTTTCCATATTAATCAAATCAATAATTTTATTGGAATTTGATTATATTGAATTATGTATAAGGTGACTAAATCATTGAATTCCCTTGTTGTAATAGCCAGTCGAATGTGCAGTGATAAAATTAGCGTTTTTACATATCTTTATTCCGTTTGATGTTGATTTATATTTACTAACATAAAAATGCTGTTACAACATACCTTAAACGTGCTAACAGCTTGTAATGCATTAATGATATTGACGTTATAAACTAATCTGCCAAACTTCTTCGGTGGGCGCCATGATTTATACCCTGAAGTTATTTTGTTACTTAATGATGCAATAAATTTATTTTTGTTATTTTTATAATTCTTAAGATTGGACAAATGTCCTAATTTACACAAAAATATTTTCCAAATCTAATTTTTTATGTCTATTTCTATTTTCAGGTAAGAACAACAAACACATCGTTTATTAGTATAGTGAAATACCACTTGGGTTGACACCGTCTGCTATTATATCCTATACAGTGAGTAAGAATACATATTTCTAACCTACTTTGTTTAACGATTATGTAATCCGAATATAAACCAATTATAATATAATAATAAGATAAACAATATACATACAGTAAAATTTTGTATTTTACTTTTATATTTTCCGATTAATCAAATGGAAAAACCTTAACGATTTTCACCGCGTAAATTATTTTTAGATGAAGTGAAACAAAAAACAAAATCTTTCATCGTCACACGATTTTATATACTTTTAGATGTAGTTTTTGGTCATTAAACTGAGGTGACAAATCACACTTTCACACACACCATATACCGCCAAGAAAATTCTAAACACAATATTTCCAACCTAAAATTAACTTGTTAAATTTCTTAGAAGCGTGTTTTTCATCATTGCGTATATAAATATGAATACGAGAAAAATTTATAACCGGAAGACCTCAAAGATGATCCATAAAAAAAAGAACAAGAGAACAAAACTAATCTAAAAGAAAAATAATTTTATATTAAGAATTTATTTGGATGGAAGGCACGCGTCTTGTATGTTATTACCAAATCATGTCTTAATTAAATTTTGAAAGAATTTTTCTATACATTGTATTACGTTTCGTATGACAAATTATTTTCTCGTAATTGTTTGAATATTTTGCACAGTCATAATGTATCAGTATATTCATCTCTTTCTGTCTGTCGGTCTGTTTCTATCTTTGCAATCTGTTTTTGGACTCAAGGCTCTGTCAACTTTTTCGCGGTTCGCTTATTTACGTCATACTTTACGCCATTATATAGCCAAATCGAGAACAGACGGCTATATGTACGATTTACGTAGAATCATCTGCACATTGCATAGCTCCATGCCAGTCTATGGCAGTGGCATGGAAGATGACTTTGATCATGAATTCTGCACTCCAATAGGGGATCATAATGTGTTCATTAACACCGCCGATCGTACTCAGATAGTGACATTTTCATCCTGTCCCTATCGGGATTTGAACCCGGTACCTCTCGCCCGAAGCCTAGTTTAGTCTTAGAGATTTTGCTTATATAATAGGTCATTCAATAAGTTCGTAAGATAAGTAAAAAAAAAGCAAAATTTTGACAAAACTCGATTTTATTTTTCAACATAGATGCCTTCGATATAGGCCTCAGTTTCAGCGATGACCTAATCTTTGGACTTAGATTTCTTTCCAGCAAGCAATCTCTTGAGATCTGAAAAGAGGAAAAATCGCTGGGGGCTAAATCTGGAGAATATGGTGGGTGTGTTAGCAATTCGAAGCCCAATTCATACAATTTTGCCATCGTTTTAATCGAAAAACATTTTGTTCTTTTGCAAATGTAGCCGTTTCTTTGCTATTCCAGCCTACAATCGATCCAAAGTGCACAGTAATAGTCGCTGTTGATAGTGGTTCCATTTAGTCGATGAATATATTTCCGTTCGCATCCCAAAATACAGACGCCATCACCTTATCGGCCGACTGTTGCGTCTTTGCTCGCTTTTGATTCGGTTCGTCGACTGTTGTTTACTCAGACTGTCTTTTCGATTCCGGTGTGTAATTATGCATCCATTGTCACATATCGATGATCGAATTTCATTTTATTGCGGTTTAACAGCACCAAACACTCCTCCGAAACATCGATTCGTTGTTGTTTTTGGTCGACTGTAAGCTCACGCGGCACCCACTTTGCACAGAGCTTTCGCATACCCAAATGTTCGTGTAAAATGTTAACACTACCATCTGATATGCGATCGCTCTTAACCAATTGTTTTTTGTGTTTCTGGAATAACAGCCTCATTTGGGTGTCCACTGCGCTCTGCATCATTTGTGCTGGTACGACCACACAAAAAGTAAAACTCGACATTCACTTTTTTCCATTTTTTTTTTTCAAAAACAAAAGTTGCTTCACACAAAATGCTATAGCTCACGAATCAATAGTCAGAGTGCTGTCAAATTTATACACGTATTGTGTCAAGGTTAGTACTAAATAAAAATCATATGGAAAAAAGTCTAGTAACGCCATCTATGTGTCACCATACGGACTAATTGAATGACCCTGGTAGATGATTCTTATTTAGCACTAGTTTGTAGCTCGATTCCTTGGGATAGCATTTTTTCTCTTGATTACTCTACAAGTCAAATCGAGCTTTTCAATGAATTTATTAATTCGGTTTTCGATAATTGTGTTTCTCTTAGTAAATAACATTGATTAGGGCAGCTAAAAGTAGGTTTTTCTAGGATCCTGTGAAACGAGCAATAGAAAATCAGTAAAATAATTCCAATTCCAAAAATTTGCAATTCTGTTGAGTAATTCTAGTTCAGACCTGTTAGTATTTTATGATACATTTCCAAAGCCTTTGTTTGATATAATAGTAAAAAACTAAATTCTGTGCCACCAATTCTGTTCTCTCACTTTGTTAGGGTTTTAAAAAGCCTTTTATAATTTGAATCACAACATTCGTTATAATAAACTTATCACAAAATTTAAATTTTACTTCCGTTGTTCTCAAGATCAATGACTTTAAAACCAAATATCTGATATCTGGTTCACGAGGCCAAGACGCAAATTTCGGTAGTGGTAACCACCCGTTTGAAGAAACGATGAGATTCAAGTATCTTGGATCTCTCATTACTCACGATAATATTGTGGGTTCGCCTTGCCACTGGCAATTAGGCTTTATATCCTCTACGTCCACTTCTGAAGTCAAAATATCTTGAAAATGCGAATAAACTGAAATTAGTACCGAGTGTTGATCAAACCCGTTGTTATTTATAGATGTGAGAGGCCACCATTTCAGTAGGCAAAGATATCGCTATCATTGACGATGATTCCACGGCGTGATCTGATCGAGAGTGATATGTTATCTTCCAGTGGCTAGCAACAATATGAAGAGCTGGCACGAAATCGAAACCAATCTAGTCAGATTGTTGACACGGTACGGGCCAGCAATGGCTTGTTAAAGTTGTTATGTATATATATTGTATAATGAATTACATTCGGTATGACAAATTTAAACTGAAAACTCAAATTATGACAAATTGAAGATAAATCTGCATTGCAGATGAAACAAGTACAAAGAAAATTATTTTATATTTTCATCAACATGGTTAAATAATTATAATGTATGGTCTTTATAGAAGGTGTTCTGTTAGTTAATTGACTGGGAATAAATTTAATTATGTCAGCGTGTGTCTATACGAGTATTATATGTATGCTAGCAAGGTATAATGATATATAAATAACATACCACGCCACTCTTGCTATATGCTTCGCTCTCTTTAATTATCTAATGTGCAACATTTTATATTATTGTTGTTGTTTATAAACGCTTTTAAACATTAGTTCACTGACTTCATTCTTGTTTTCTTATTATTTTTTATGTGTGCACAGCCCAACGTCTTATTCTTTATATAATATTTACTAAATAGGAAAACGATATATATAATGTTATAGTTTTATATAATAATATGCTAGTTTTTTATTGTTCCTACATATATTATGTACTCTATATTTTACTAGTTTGTACTATCTTTTATGTTAACTTATAAGGTTTGAAGGGAGAGCGAGAATCTTTAAGAAGTCTTTTTCACTTTATGTATTGTTTACATAGAAATGACAATAGATGTACACACATAATGGTTTTTCATTTTGTTTATAGTTTTTATTTTATTATTATTACTATTGTGAAAGCAAAATGATTAAACAAAAAGTAGTTAGTACTTAAACGAGTTGAGAGTGACCAGAAGTCCAGAATTTCGTTTTGGCAAATATCTCACCTCCATATCTTTTGTGCATATTTGGATAAGATTATGTCTGATTACTCCTAGATGATCCAAAACGAAAATTCTCGAGTAACTTAAAGCAGAATAAAAGCGTAGTCAGAAAAGTGCCACAAAGGCAACAGTTTAAGCTTCACGTCTTTATTGACTACTATAGGAAATTAGGACAGTGTTATTCCTCTTTTGAGTGTATTGATAAGTGGGCAATGGGTTCGATTTGGCAAAGAGAAATTCTCTTCCTCTTTGACAAGCTCACACAGCTCATTGTCATTAACAAAAATCATTATGAACTAGCTCGATGAACCGAGATTCAGGTCAAACGAGAAAATTATTTTGTTTAAAATTTTATTTTAGTACTTTTTATCCTCGTTGCACCTTTAAAGGTTCGCAAAAAGATCTCCATTGGTCTTATTAAGGTTTTGACAACGACTAGGGGTAATTTACTCCTTTTCTCATTCAAAGTTTTCTTGAGATCACTGATGTTAGACGGTACCGGATTTCTGGTACGGATCCCCGATAAGTTTTCCCCATAAATCGCTGAGGGCTGGTCACTTTATTGGTTGAACTCGACAGCCTCATCCATGATCATCTGAGTAGTTCGAACTGTGTGACACTGAGCTTTGTGCCTATATATCCGACGTAGGGCACTTCATAGTTCCAAGAGAATGTCGTCGATATATCGTTCAGAGATCACACCCCTTCTACGGTCTCCACCAGTGATGAAAACAATATATGCCAGTCCACACTGCAAGAACCGCCGCCGTCCAAGACTGTTTCATCAAACAGCACTGAAAATCGGTCCCGTGGGCGCTGAAGGTGATTTTAGATATAATTCTGGATTGTACCTACAAAATTGAGCTAGATTCAATGGGAGAGGTTTCGGTGCCTCAAAGTATAAAGAGGCTTCAGTTCTGAGGAAAATACATCTTATAATGGGTCACTTCGAAGCGTGTGAATGAGGCTTCTTTCTAGACGTTTTGATGATTAAGATGAGATTTAGAGAATTTGAACAGATAACAGTCAATGTGCGCCATATTATCGTAAACTGTGTGAGGGAGTACCATACAGAGCCACAATTTTTAATCTATTGAATGTATCAAATGTGAAAAGACCGAAATGTCAAACTCACAAATATCTTTATTAATTGTGTTTGAAACTATCAACTTTAGGTGATCGATTCTAATCTGGTGACTCTATTCTATGTTGCCTTGTTCATTCTAATTAATACACAGGTTTATAGGCAGCCACTATATGAACAATAAACCATAATCAACAACTACCTGGTCAGCGTATACTCGTTTATGGTATTGTTCAACTATCGCTTACAACTCGGCTTAGATTTTTTGGGAACCGTGATTTTGGTGCTACAGAGTACCCGATTCTGATCTCGATGCTGAAAATCTAAATATAATTGGGATCATCCATTTTAAAATGAGGTCTTAAGGAACACAAAATGTCTAAACTTTTTTCGTTTACTGATGATCGAATTTTCGTGCAAAACTTTCCAGAACTGGGAAACACGCACTCTGATTTTACGCTCAAGTTGCTTGTAGGTTTTCATAGCATATATCCAGATTCTCTCGATTACCCTCCAGTTCGAAAAAAAACAATTCTTTTTAATGATGTTAGTTACGTCCTTTATAGTATTTCTTGGTATAGGCTGAAGTGTTGTCACTAAAACATCAATTATTTTCCACTCTTCCTCTTCGAAATAAATAAGTGAGTTGGGACCAATAAGGTTTACTTTCTGGATAAAGGCCTCCAGATTATCTGTCAGTTCTGGTTTATTTACCTTCTTCTTGATCATCATTATCACCTTCTGAATCTTGTTTGTCCAGCGGATTTAGGTTTAAGATAAAGAACATCTAACACTGCTAAATGATTTCTGTAAGCGAAGCAAATTTTGTTGATAACAAGACAATCACACCTTTTGGATGACAGCAGCTCTGTCTGTTGTGATGCATAAGATGTTTTCATGCCAGTTAGACCCGTACATCTTCAGTCTTCTTAAATAAGTTTGATGTTTACCGAATAATTTGACCGAATTTTATTACCATGTCTCAAATTCGGCTCCGGAAAATGTCCGGTATTCCCGAAAAAACGAATTTGAGACTCCGGTATTAAATGCTCTAGATGGAATAGATTCAGAAGTACCGCCAAACTAAAGAAAGAATTTTTGACTCCCACACTGAAAGAAATGATTTGCGTTCTTTAACAAAAAGCATAGTAAATACTGATAAAAATTTAGTAGTTTTTCAGCCAACTAAGCGCTTCTCAAATAACGTAAAGTTGATTGATTAAATATAACTAATGCTTCGTGATTCAATTTTTTTTATAATTTTTTTTGGATTGTGGTATTCACTTTAGCATAGTAATTTTTACTATGCGATTTGCTAAATTCTGGTATAACAGTAAACCACTTTTACAAATAGCAAGATGAATATTAAAAATCAATTACTAAGTATCGCAGTTCATTTAGTAGATTTTACTAATCAATAATTGACCTCAAAATTGATTTTAATAAAATTGATTAGTAATATCTACACAGCTTTGGTAAATTTTACAATGGTTGTTTATCACATTTAACAATAATTTACTAAATATTGTTAATATTAGCAAAGCAAAAGTAGAACAATTGAAGTTTAAATTTTACTAGGCAAAGTAATATTCACGAGATATTATGTAATATTACTCAGCTTTTAATCGTTTCCACAAAGCATATGCAGTATTTGCAGAGCGCGGTTTATACAGACACACACATATATATATATATATATATATATATATATATATATATATATATATATATATATATATATATATATATATATACAATATATATATATATATATATATATATATATATATATATATATATATATATATATATATATATATATATATATTTATATATATGTATAATATATATATATATATATATATATATATATATATAAATATATATATATATATATATATATATATATATATATATATATATATATATATATATATATATATAAATACCACCATAACATATTTTGCACCATTATGTATTACAACTAGGAAAAACTTAAAATAAGACATTCATTCAAATTCCGGTAAAATTAAATTTTATTAAAATAATTAGAACTGAGGTACACCAAATCATCGGTTATTCCAAATAAGGATACTCCAAATTATTGAAATAAATGTATAAAAATATATCTATTTGTTTCTAATAAAATGATGTTAACAGATTTTAATTTCTGGTACTTTCATTTACTACCCAGACTGGCCAACTTTGTTTGAGCATCGTTAAGGATGCAACACGGTAACAGCTATACATTAAACGGACCTGAGAAAAAGAAATATTTTGTTGATAATAAATTCATCCACATTCCTTAATTATTGGCATATAACATTAATAAAGAATATTTACCTGAATTTGTGGTATAGTATTGTTGTCAACACTGTATATATACATAATACTGCAAAAAGTTTATGCAGCAAGTGGTGCATATATGAAATTATAAACAGATCTGGATACCTTTTGTTCAGAGCGACCTTTCCACCTGTAGATCAATTAATATATTTAAAGAAAATATCTAGTATTTATCAAGAAAAAAATACTTGTTTTACCTGATTCTTCATGGAATTTCATAAATCATTCTTTCTGTTGGACGTGGTTTTCCTTTGCTGAAACTAGCTTCTCTGGAACTTAAAATTCTTTATAAAAGTACTTTTATTCGGCCAATCAGTATACATAAAGCGTATCTAGAGAAATTTTATTCGAATAATATAAAAATAACGTAAATTAAGGATAAAAATTTAATTACATATATGTACATTTCAATAATAAATGTGGTCAGTTTACCTTTACAATGCACACAACCATTTTACTACTGCTTAGTAATATACGAATTTACTTACTAATATTATAACTGGTTTACTTTGTTGTTGGAATGGCCGCCACGGCGTCTTCTCAAAATCAAAAATTATTTCTGTTATAATAAGGCAAATGGAAAACTCAGAGTTTTCATGATAATCGTTAAGGGATACAATTTTCTGTATTACTATTGTCAATTATTCACATTTACATAGTTCTAAAATCGACAAAAACACTATATATAAAAATGTGTACGGAGTTATGTATATAAAATTAGCGTCACTCGATTATTTTTCATTTTGCCTTATTGTTGCAGATTTATTTATTAAGTGCACATCACTGATTTAAAATAACACTATATTTAAATTGATTGCCAACACCAACTTACCTGAAAAACTTATAAAACTTCAACTTTTTAATTTGTCACTTTTTGAATGTTAAATATGCATCTCGATGCATCTACAATAAATTCACGAGTATTATGAGATTATGAAACATGAATTTCGAATTTGTTTGGTTTGGCAAAATATTTCTCGAATGGTGGGAGAGAAATTACAAATGCTTAGTAATTAATACAAAGCTTTTTGTATTTTACCAATCCTTTGAATATATTTAGTAAGCAAACAGTAAACTTTACATTATTGTGGAATAAACCGAATTAGTAATGTTTGTACCGATATGGTACGATATTTATTATTCAACATGCTATTTGATGATTTGCGCAAAAAATGTGACGACATGAGATTAAGAGTAAAACTATTCTTGACGAAAATTGGTTGTTCTGATTTGTATATAAAATGCAGAAATCAGGAAACGCAGAGCATGTCAATAAATAAAAATAAGAATTTTAATGGAATGATTGCAATAAATATGTATAGTGATCGCTATAACTTCTTTCAATTACCAATGAATATTTCCATTTTATAATGGCATTATTTTTTTAGTAACAATCTATGGCTTAACTCCCCTTATCGCGTCTCAACTGAGACCTTACGAGCCATTTTAACGTATTAGTGCGCATTGATCATTCCAATGGATATTTTTATACACAAACGTGTTTTTATATCATCCGATTTCATGTTTATTTGATGGTCAACGGTGGGAATCGAAACCGCTGCGTGATGAGAAACTCTCTTAACCCTTAAAGTACAACCAGTGACTTTTTCTAGTATGGTTGTTATCTAAATTGTTTAAACTTAAAAAAAATGTAAGATGTACATTTTCTTGGATATTTCCATAACATTTCCTAAAAATATAAAACGATTTTTTTTAAGATATCAAAATGATTTGGCCTTCAGCCTTCCCTTATAGCAGTGTTATAAATAATCAGCTGTTGGGAAATTTTATTTTGGAATAGCACAAATCATTTTTAAAATTTGAACATGCTGTTTACAACTTTTCTGTGTCATAATTACAATGGATTTCTGATTATTAGAACTTAAGATAAATAATTTTCGAACAAAACCTACATTGTAATTGTTACAATGTAATTAGTAATAATTACAAAACAAAGTAAAATTTGAGAGAATATAAACTACTCTCAAAATATATATACTCTCAAAATTTACATTATTTTGTTATTATTACTAATCACATTGTAAATATTACAATAGAGGTTAGTTTGAATATTACTAATCTTAGTTTTTAATAATCATAAATCAATTATAATTATCACACAGCAAATTTTTAAACTGCACATACAAACTTTAAAAATGATTTGTGCTATTCGCAAATAAAATTTTACTAAGCAAAGTTAGTAAATATCACAAATCAATTTTTTTCAGTGCACTCATTCGTCGTTTGATTTGTGACCAATGCCAGAAATCTGGTCGTTTTGCACGTACTAATAACTTTTCCTTGTTTTTCCAATTTTTTTTTGTCTGCATATTTCCGCTTATTATTATTATTATTTTGTAAACAATTGAATTACGGTTTTTTATGATGAATTATGTTTTGGATAAGAAGACAGACAACACTATGCGCGACATCATCATATTACAAGTAAACAACGCATAGAATTTTATTACATAGCCCAAAGACACATAAGCTTAATATGCATACACATAAGCTTATTAGGAAAAATAAATTGCATTGTATACTTATGTTTAGTGCATACATAATTTTTATGTTGGTGTTAGTAAAACATATTTTCTATTATACATATACGAGGGGAGTAGCAAAAGTTCGATTAGCTGACCAGAAAAATTCGTTTCATATTTATTCTCTACATAATCGCGATTAATTTCAATGCATTTCTTAATCCTGAATATCTACTTCTCAAAAAAGTCTTGTCTTTAAAGCTTATCAAGTTCAGCATTAACTGCATTAATTATGTTTTCTCTCAAATTTGTTTGAATTTTTGGAAATAATCAGAAATCACAAGATCCGGAAAATATAGTGCTGGTCGAATTTCTTCGATGCCAGTAATCGCAATAAAGTTTTTCGTTATTTCAGCAGTGTGAGCTAGTGCATTGTCATGATGTAAAAAACAGCGCCGCAAATCCTTTTTCTTGCGGTTTTCCAACAAATGTTTGAAAACTTTTAGTAAACAGTCTTTGGTTTACTATTTCGCAGTTACCGCCTCACTCTTTTTCAGGGAAATTCCAGCTACATTTTTGATCGGGTCAACTAAACTGACATCATGGACTGCTGGTTGGTTTTCGGATCGTGCTTACAGAACCAAGATTCATTAATAATAATTTTTTTGTCCCAATCGTGAACCGTCGTAAACTCTAGACTTTTCTAGTGCCACAGTAACGTCATTAGTAAAAGATTTGAGTTAACTCTTTGGACTCGTGCTCTCCAGAGAAAATCCCGTCTGGAATTTTTAGAACCATATGCAATTTGGCAATCATTGAATATTTGTATAGCGTTGGTCGTGGAATTTTGTCTAATGCACCCTCAGCTGTTTTGCGTTTTTTCCTCTCCATTTTACTCGGTCGTTCTGAATTGTTGAAAGAACCTTCATAAAACAATTTCAAAAGATTTGAATTTTTTTTTAATTATTTAAGAGTCGCGTGTACTAAGTGAACTTTTGTTACACCCCTCGTATTTAGAATTTGCGTGTTGTGCACTCATAGATAGCAAATGATATAATTTCATTTCATATACGATTATATATACATATTGTTTTGACCCTGTATCTGTATAAAATTAATTGCTTGATGGCCTTTTGGGTTAATTAGTTTTAGTTGGCATCAGATACAGTGCTGATAGTGTTATAAGAATAAACAGTAGTGTATAATTACCATCTTTGGTTTATGAAACATGTACAATTTTGTGAATTTATATCACGTGCTGTACTTTCTTATACCATATAATCTTCAAATAACCGTTTGTCTTACTGTTTGTATATAACTATAAAACTATATAACTATATAATACAAAACAAGTTTTAGTAAATTAAAACAAATATTTATTTTAATGTATGTACGACTTATGGAGACGGCTAAATCTTGCAAAGCCGGTCTTATTCTATAATATATATATATATATATATATATATATATATATATATATATATATATATATATATATATATATATATATATATATATTGCAAAATTTGATCAAAATCTAGTCTTTCCTCATGATGACGCGTTTCAGTTACCATACATGGAATTCTTATATATAGTTCTGTATCGTTTTCTTCTGCACATAAATTTAATTCACAGAAGACTGGCATATGTATGTAGTATATAAAACAAAACAAAAATTCAATCGTTAATTTGTCACGTTTTGTCGTTTCCTTTGGATTCACAGAACAATCTAAGTATGAAGTTGTTTTAACAAAAGTGTTTGTTATATTATTGAGTGTTTAATTTAATAGCATTCGTTTGGTTGTTTTGAAAATAAATTTGTCATTATTCAACTGTAAGTATATATGTACAGGCATTTCTCGATTTACGTGTGTGAATATGTTCTAAGAAAGTCTACTTTTTCTAGGTTACGATACTACAGCCTTAAAATGTGCCACATTACTTCTAATTTTATTACCTAAGCCAAGCCAAACACTCTCTCTCGTCCCAGAGATCTCCTGCCCATTAGTTAATTTTCATGCATCTTGATAATTTTGAAGATAAGTTAGAAGCTTGTTATGGTGCCCCATCAAACCTGCAATGTTACCATCATATCAACTACTCCGCATTCTCTTAAAGGTTCTATCGAATTATCCTCTGACAAAAAATTCCTTTAACAAAACCAATGATGATGTATAAACTCCTCTTTTTATGAAATTTGGTTATAAATGGCCTACAATGTTGCTAGTGCTGTCCTTGGCAAAATGCACTTTCTATTCTAAACACCCCAAACTGGATCCTTTTCTTTCTATACGAAGTACAAGATTTCTTAGTTTGGTGCTAACGCATTGGGTTTACACTTTAGTTTTCAGCTCGCTTGAATCCAAAACATTAATTCAAGCATCTCATTCTATACAATAAGGAAATAGTTTTGTTTGGGCAATAAGTATACCCCAATAAAGGAAGTCCTAGACTAGATGAGTATTTAATGTAATATCAGTGGCAAATAGAAAATTAAAAATAGGATTTATCAAATAAAAAGTAGCCAGATTGCATTCGGCCATTTAAGTATTATGGGACACATTCAAGCACTCGTTTGATAGGGCGCTTCATGTCCTATTTTACCAATCCGGCAGATCGAAACACGAAGACTAGACTGGTTGTCCTAGTCTGGTTTTCGTTTTTGGAAGTACACTTCCAGCACGATTTGCCGGATTAGATACTATGAATCGTTGCCTCGTCCTCAGGCATTTAGTCTAACCTAACCCAACCGGTGACACTTAATCCACGCATCTTGAATAACACCTGTATTCTCAAAGATATAAACTATAAGCTTAAAGAGAGTGACCAGTTGTCTAATTATGATCATTCTATCTTTATAGTATAAATTGTTAAAATCTGATCACTCTATTCTTTGTATATAGTATAAACAATCTCAACAAGTCGTGTATAAATAATAAAATTTCAATTATGAAATTTCATATAGGGAATGAGGTCGAATTTTATATGAATGATTTAAATTGAAAATCCATGTTGCTTTCATCTCGATCGCCGCACGAGCACGCTAACCATTGAACAAATATAAACAAATTCTTGTATGTAATATATAAATAACGCATGAAGCTGGCACATTATATATATGTTCACAGATGACAATATTTTTATACCGTGTCGGAACAGAAGGCAGGTGGTTTACTTACCATAGGGATGATGCTACTCTTGAACTATTTACTAAGTCGTTGAAAAAATATTAAGTGCCATTAAGTATGGAGCGTTTTTATATTTATTGATCGATCGAGGCAGGAAATCGAAACCGATTTGTGCATAAAAACAACCAAGTGACAAATTTTTTATACATTCTCTGACGTCATATAATTATATATTTGTCAGTTCATTAAAATATTAATTTGCACACCATGTATGGTCTTGCAAAATGGAATTTGCGTGTGGTCATCTATTAGAATAGCAAATAGTGTTATAAGGTGGTGGTGGTTCAAGTTTTAACTGTATATGTAAGATATAAAAAAAATTGTATAATCTCGCGGCGCGTTCTCGTGCCGCATTCATTCACAACAAATTATAACTTTTACTTTCATTACAATCGGTATTTTATATTATGTTTTCTTAAGATGAATCACTTTAAATTATGATATAAAAAGAAATCAAGGTAACAAACATGCAACCGTTATATAAAATATAACAATGACCATCAATGTGTTATAATTATGCACATAAGTGCGGGGTTATTAATTGGATGCGATATTTCCACTCTAAATTTTCCAAAATAGATAAAATGGAAATTTAAAGCTTTCATATTTTGTGTATATATTTGAATATATGTGTGTGTTTGTTTGTTTTGGTGTATAAAAAATAAATTTATAATTAGAAAATTAATTGGGATCAGTGACTTTATATTATAATAAGAATTAATTAGATAGTTTTGAAAATAAATTTCCGCTGCATCGTGTAATATGAGATTCTGCGGTTTCGCCAAATTTTTAACATACACGCATTTCAAATATTTTCGAAGACGTTTATTAGGGCCGTTATAGAAGGCGAAAATTATTCCAGAACTCAATGATCATGATTTTTGGTCTCTATCGGGAATTGAACCAGAGAGACCACCGAATGAAAGAGCAAGTTCAAACCATTTATCAAAACACTTTTGCCAGTCCGAAGATAATAGTTCCCAAACATGGGTTTTGAACGCTTCAATCGCTTAACAGGAAGAAGTCATTCGGTGCCCAGTTGTGTCTGTAAAGTAGATGACCCATCAAGTCGATCGTTTGATTGGTCAAATACTCGCTGGTTTGATTTGATGTGTGAGCCCACATTATCGTGATGCAAAATGATTCATCGTTTGGGTTCTTGGTTTTTCTTCGAATTGGAAGAACCAACCAGAGAAGTTGATTGTCCTTTTCTTTCGGGCTCATAAGCACATATGCATGACTCGTTACATTTCACAATCTTGTTTAAGTTTTTGGAGGTGCCTCCAACGGATTTTTCAAGCATTTGATCCAATTCAAACAGTTATCTCACATTATATAGGTTTTCTGGTACAACAACTGTTTTTGGACGACCTTCACGAGGTTAGTCTTTGAGTAAACGTCGTTCGCTTTAATTTCATTGGTCCATTATAAACACTGGCCAAGGCTCGTGTATTAGCTTCGTTGCCAAAAATCGAATGAAGCTATTCCAAGGACTAATGTTGAGTTAGCCCCTTTCGAAAATCGTAAAAAATCATCACATGAAAATTTTCTCAATTGCAAAATGATTCCCCGTTTGGTTTGTTTTCTCTCAATTTGTTGAAACCTTCGGGTAAAACCAAATGGTCATATACCAAGCTAATAAATTGACCGCCTTTTGATTTTCAAGAGCCTTAGTAGCCGCATGACCGATTTTTGTGAAGAAACACGGTACCATTTAATTCCCAATTCTCCGAGCTCGCACAACTTTTGTTGGTTTTTCTTAGAATCGGGAAACCCAAAAATTGAAGTCAATTACTCTTTTATTTTCGCATCATACGCCACATTTTGCGTCAACAATCGTCTCAATTTCACGTTGTTATATGACGATCCTCTTTAATCAGTTTTCTCACAGTATCGATATTTTCTGGCACAACGGCTGTTTTTGGACGACCTTCACGCCCGTTTTGGAGTAAACGTTTAATTTCATTGTACTAATTATAAACATGGTTCTTCGTCGCCAAAAATCTAATGTAGCGATTCGAAGTACTAATGTTGAGTTAGCCCCTAACAACCGTAAAAAAATTTCACATTTTTTCATTCAATTCAATTTTTGTTGTGAACTGACTTTGTGGCGTTCACAAATACTACGAATAGTCACGCCACAATAGTGAAATTCTGTAATTCGCTGGAACAGTTGCAACATAGCCTCACAACATATATAGAGATGGATTTGATCTTTTCGATCACACAACGAGTCAATGACGTCATCAGATCGAAACCGGCCTAGCGAACAAACAGATCACATACAAGATGCCATACATTCCATAAGACAAACGTCTTCATCGGCTGGTTGATTCAGCGCACTAGATGTCAATCAATGCCACTCTGTGTAGTTCAAGTTAAGCTCTCATTCATCATTAGCTGTCACGATTACAGCACCCAGCATCATTATCATATCGTAGAACTTCTGAGAAACACAACCTCCAAAACTGTTACACTTCTTGACTGACATAGAGGCATCGGAAAACACTAGTATTATTATTTTCTAACAACTTATACGGCAACCCTCGTATATATATATATTTTTACTAGGGGAACTATAATATGAATACTTGCGCTCATCTTAATTGATTTTTGTACGAAATGATTTGTTTGCCATTTGAGGTCATATACATACATATTTGAAATGATAAATTAGAATTTATTGTACGCTAAAATTTCTGTTTTAATGCAAATAGCGTCATACGGTTTAGTTTTTATACGCAGTAATTTAGTTGTTAGTTTTTTGGCTATCTATAAGATAAAATAGTTTAGTTGCCATAAATGGGGATATATCGATTGTGCAAAATAATTAATTGTCTTAACAGATTGCCTATGCTGACTATATAGTAAATCATAAAGCATCATATTCGCCCACGCATAAATTTAACAATAATCGTTTTGGTATGATGCCGCAGAATAGATTATATACGATTGATTTGATGATTGATTATGTCATCAGAAATGGTCAGAAGTTGATTAATTACTTAAATATTGGTTAAAATGAAAGTTTTAAACTTGCAGGGAATTTTATCGACTCTCTGGCGTTGCTGCTGCTTATATATGTATAAATTATAGTATATGTGCATGTAAAATGTCATTAAATTCCCACACGAGTCTTAAGCTGCGTTTGCCCACCATATGGTCTTGAAAATAAATTATTATTATACTTAATATCTTTTTTGAGATTATCATGAATCTTTTACTGTTTGTACTAAGAATCAACAAATCGATAAATTTCTACTTGAAGGACATTTATCTAGTTGCTTTGTATTCCTGCAGTTTTAGCCGAAGCCTAACAGCAATAATAGTCACGTTTAATTGTCAACACATTTTTGCTAACATTCGACAAACCATTGACATCACTTTATCCTGGTTGGAAGAAATTTCCAATGATAATTTTCAACTGTTATACCATTTTTAACGAAAGTATTGAAGTATGTATGTAAATGTAATTTGTGTACCAAAGGCGGGAAAACACTCTCATTCCAGTCTTAAAGACAGTCTACATCTCCATTTAACATTTTAACGGCGTCATCTATATTGCCATTTAACCGACCAATCAACTCAGTGGAATGCTAAATATATTTTTCACCATCTGATAACGATCGGTTAGAGTGCAGAATTCATGGGACGACGCTGTTTACACTAATCGAACCTACAAAATGAAAAATTTTAAAACAAATAAAAATTAAGATCAATCGTGGTACAATTTAGTATAAGGTTAGGTTATAATATAACAGTAGAGTTCGGTATCGGTTATTTGTGATACTGCTGATCTCACTCCTCCTTATTTATTAAACCTACTATAATGAATGAGATAATCCGAATATAACCATTTGTGTGCAGTGCTTGGCAGAGCGGTGTTCTGTATTTATTCCTAACACTGTTCTCAGTTGATGTAGTTGTAATGAAATTCGCATTTTCGATAGCTTCTTTACAGGTCCCCGAAAACGTCCAAGTGACCAGATATTCCAGATGTTTAAATGAGCATCCATTATATTTAAGAGAAGAGGACAAACTCAACGCGACGTTAGTCTTAGTTAAAATTATGATGATTGTAGTGATAAATACATTATGATATGGATAAATACATTATGACTCAACCAGTTCAAGACCTCTTGTCCGAGAAGACTCCAGCCTCCATTTTTCCAATCACCTTAAAATTATTCGGTAAAAGTGCAGAGCTTTAGTTTTCAATTCCAATCCACCCTTCCATAAGATTCTCTGGAGAGACACATGGTTTGAAACCGCTTATAGAAGCATAAAAAAGATAATCCCTATAAGGTTATGCGTAACTTAGCAGTTCTGAGAAATAAAACTGTGGATGTCATTGCATCACACTATCTCATTTGTAAGTATGCGAGTGGACTTACCAGTTACACCATTTGTTCGTCTTAAAATAAACTGAAGTTATTGGGAGGACATTTCTTCGTCGTTCATGATCTGGTGAGACAGACATCAATATCAACATCTATTCGCCATCAGTCCAATTTAGCCACTAACAAAATTTAAAATCATTTCTGTTGAATGAAATTAAATCCGATGATTTAAATTTTAATTCAATAAAATATTTAGAAACGAATTGTGGAATAAACACTAAAAGATGAAACAATTATTTTATTGATTAATCTAGCCCTTTTAATCACTTTTCTTATCGTCTTCTTAGCACTTGACATGTTGAACTTCTTCAATTATATTTAAATTTTCTTAATTAAAGTTTTAACGTTTTAAATGCGATATCAAAATTATTCAGAAAGTCTCACTTATAGCTTATTGGGAATTTGGGTCATTACAGTGATTTTGAGTTAACTTATTATGAAGCCTATATATTTATTATTTAGCAATTAACTGCTAAACAGCCTTAAAAGCGCTGGTTTTGAATTTCTTTGACCAATTTTAATCAGGGTGCTATTTATAGGATATTGCATTAAATTTTCCTATGATTACTGACCATGAAGTTGGCTCTAAAGAAGTAGAAATAAAAATTTCTCACCATCTCTCTGTGGTCGAACAATTGGCCTCTTTCTGGAAATTTTCATTCGGAACAACGCAAACTACGGATCTTTGCTGATTTATTATGCCAAAAACGAATAGGCGACAAGAGATGAAGTTATCCCATCTTTTCTAGTGCAGACCATCAAAGTGAAAGACCTTATCTCTCTCTTAAAAGAAAATAATGTCAGTGGAGTCTAAGTTCATTTGCCTAGTCCATTTAAGGCAATTATCAGGTACAAAACAACTTTCCATGAAATATAGGTCAATCGCCCTTAGAGCAGCCTGCCTGCCATAAAGAAAGCAGATACGAAGATCTCTGAAATTCATCTTATTTGCAAAGAGTGCTTCTATCATAATTGCATTAATTTCCGCCTGAAAGACCGTATAGCGTATCTACCAAAGGTGATAGATAATTTCACCTCAGGATTTAGCAAGTATAAATCGGCACCAGCTAGATTACAGCATATTGATCCATCAGTAAATATTATCATCATGTGGGCTGGTCCACCTCCCTCCATATTTTTCAGTATCCAGAAGGGCTAAATTGAATTACTTACTTATTAACGTACAGATTAAATCAAGACGTTCTTATACGGACCAATTATCTCGATTTCGTTAAGGTCATTATATACATAATACAATGACGGTCGTACATATCTTGACAGAATGAGAAATGTATATCCTTCGGCGGGAACAATGCAGAACAATGTACCCGATAAAATAAACATAAACTATATACACAAATATATTCACCGGGGTGTAAGTGGTAGAGATAGGTAAGACGAGATAACAACTTCGTCCATTGAATGGGTTAGTACAAATTTGGACCACCGCTTAGGTACATGATAGTAAACAAAAGTTTGAAATAAAATAGAATTCTTTTTATGCAAGTTGCTAGTGACAGCTGGATAGGATTCATTAGAACAATTAATACGAAATCACACCGATTACAGAAACGAATACTAGAAGAAATAACACAAACCGGCAAAATTAAATATCGACCCTTGACTATCGTGCGGGTCCATAAATTGGAAGTTGGAACATTATAACTCTTACGGTAACATCAAGGCTAGCACAAATAGAGAAGAAAATGACTCGAGATATTGGCTACTCAGTGAAGTCAAATAGAAGAACAGCGACGAAATAAATGCAATTAATAGGAGTTGTATGATATTCTCTGGTAGAAATGACACATATGAACAATCCCCAAGAAAGGTGACCTAAGTCAAAAATTGGTAAGCTATACCTCTCCTCAACACACTAATAAAGATATTCGCTATAATCGCCCTTGACAGTTTCTCACCTACGTTTTAACGGAAAATTAAGAAACGTACGTTGATTTTAGATCAGGAGGAAGATGCAATCATAAGCTGCCTTTTAGACCTGGAGAAAGTTGCACTAATCAGTCCATAACCACACTGATGCTCAACAATGTACAAATTGAAGATGTATAAATTGGTTGCACAGTAACTAAACCAAGTGTAACAGAGATAAACTTAAAGAAACGCATAAATCATACCAGGCATACATTCAACATGTTACATAAAGTCTGGATTTCTTCTGTTCTGCCACACAAAAACAAGATACGAATGTTCAAGCCGTGTGTGGAACCAATACACAGAAAAAGTGAAGAAGATATTTAGGAAGAAACTACAGGTGTTCGTTTGACAAATACTGAAATGCTTCTTGCCTAGCTCCATAGCTTTCACTGAAGTGTATAGAAAAACAAATCAAGCAGACCTAGAGACCGAAATAAAGAGGTGAAAGTGGTTTGGTCATATACTAAGGAAATCATCAAGTGAAATAACATGGATGCTATTGGACTAGAATACGCGCTGTCTGTTGTAACCTGCATCAGAGTAAAATGGTCCAGCTTAGTGCAAAGGGCATCTTGCATGATGCATAGGCATCTATCTCCAGCTGGGCACCATCTCAAACTGTACAGAAAAATAATTCACTCCAATATGAGGGTTTGGAACATTTGACTTGTATGTATACGCCATTAAGTTAAGAATTCCGAGTTGGTTAAGAATTCCGAGTTCACTTCTAATTATTTATTACAGATTTCGGATACAATCTAAGAATAAAAGCGTGAAATCGATGAGCGCTATTCCAATTAATCACTGGCCATTCACAAACTGTACTCTATTCTAGATTTTACATAAAAATATGTCGAGACATCGACACAACGACTTTTTTTAATATGCTGCATCATTTCAATGTGTAAATTTTCCTTTAAAGTCTTTTATCGTCAATGAACTTGAAATATAAATCAACGACACAATCAGCACTCAATTATTTTCATTGAGAGCACTCGTATCTGCTTTTTATTAAACCACTTTTGCCAAAATCAAATTGCAAAAAACTTAAATTTAGAAAACAATGCACAAGACAAAAGATGTGAAACTCTACCTCTTATATGATATCATTATATTGATGATCCGGAATTATCGTAAATATTATATGATCGCTATATTCACTATTGTCTCTCTATAGTCTATTGTTGTTGATACATAGGAGTATATGTAGTGTGACACTTTGGCAAATCTTATTATTGAGATGCTTATATGCATAACAATAATATAAGAGATTATAGAAATATGATCTAATTCAATTTTTTGTTACAATAAACCGAGTGATTTCTTATAAGAGTATGGTATAATTTGCATAATGACTCAAGACTAATATATTATGTTATATTTTATGCTACGTGTATGTATAGTATACATACATATATTTCTCGGTAAAAACCAACTAACCAACTAGAAATACTCTACACAGGAAATAGTTTTTAGATTAAATATTTTTTGTGTATGTACTTACACTGGCGACGATAATATTGTGTACCACATAAGCATATTTGAGTGACGAACCCAGTCACACATTAGTAATATATATGTTACTCACCCACATTAGTTTTGCATAAGTGGAATTTCAAACTGGTTTTAAATCGCAGACTTGAGATTATGTGCATCAATATTGCATATATATTGTGCAAGTTCCAATTGAAGTATGTAAAGGTATATATGGAACATAAACAAGTGATGCACACACTGTAGTTTTCATTTAATATATTTACAACCGTGATAGTTTATCGATAAACGATTAATAAAGGTTTAATTAAAATATCACAATATGCCGGCTTTCACCAATATAAAGAAATGTGCATTTTAAATTGAATTAATTATGCGCCTTTCCTCTAAGCAATTATAATGAGACATCGACATATGATACTGGGTCGATGTTGTAGTTAAACGTGCACACACCATATACATTTTCTCTTTTACATTTCTTTACTGTGTGGAGTGTTTCAAATAATTATCTTACTTAATTCACTTTTTTTTTGGGTAAAAATTTCACCCAACAAATAAATATTTATTGATTATTTAATTGGAAAATTTTATTATCTAACGCTCGAGGTAATATTTAGTATCGAGTCTGTCCGAAAAAGCTTCACACGCTGCACGAATGTGGAGTGACTGTATTTAGCCTTTTTTAATACTCCCTATCTTTAATACTTTGGTCTGCTGAATAAACCATAAGGAAAATCTATTGGTTGAATAAATGAAGTTAAGAGTGAATAAATAAAGTGTTGCTTAACCTACGTCTTAAGCTATCTTTGCTTAAAGCAGAATCGAACAGTTCATTAATCTGGTTAATGATTTTACTGATTATGTTAATCGGCTCGTTAGAACCATATAGTTGGTTCAACTTGCAAGAATTTATTTCTCCTTGCGTGTCTACCCAGACTTTAATTTGAAAATGTTCCAGTATTGAAGGTTCGTCAATGTGACCTAATAAATTGTTACCCTCAAATAAACGCTTTAAAATCTCGCGTCTATTTTCCAGAGTTACTATATGTTGTAGGTTTTACAGCCATCCAGATATGGTGATTAACGCTGGAGGTTGTCATGGTACTTTAATTGATCTGAATACTCTCTAGTTTACAGATCTTTATAATACAAACAGACCTCAAACGACAACTGGATATTCCAATTGTGGCCGCACGTAAGCGAAGTGCTGCATCTTGATTGTCTCCAGATCATAAATATCTCTATTAAGTCTAAAAAACATATATTGTTCTCAGTGCTTTTTACGGTTTGTATTTTTCACGAAAATAACATCTAGATCGTGATCATTTCCGGTTGAATTATAAAGTCTTACACTTATTGATGTTCAGGTAAAGAAGATTTGACTCACGCCAATTCCCTAAATTGTCAATATCATCTTGGAGTGTCTCGGCATGGCATAAGTTTTCTTTATAGTTCTGTATATTTTTAGGTCGTTAGCAACCATTAAAATTTTTGAATTTAGTATAACTTCAGACGCGATGACGATGAAAATTGTACAAATCCAAGGGCCAACATGGGAATCTTGTAAAAAACCGATCTATAGCTTAAGTTGACTTAGACATGCTGTTTCTAATATTTTAAGACTGCTTAAGTTTTTCATTATGCAACAAAGAGAGCGCAAATGAGTAACCATTATAGTGCTTTACAATGGATATATAGTCAACTAGCTAGTGACTTTCTTTAACTTTATATGTACTGCTGGTGAATTCAATAAGGTTTGTAGATGTTGGTACGGAAAACGTGTTATGGCACCACTTTGAAGGAATTTTTATTACAAGTCCAAAATAATTTCGGTATAGATAAAAATATACCTCTATAACATAATAGATCACTTCTAGTCCTAGTTTTAAATAATGAGGTTATTCTGATTATGTTTAATTTTTTAGAAAATTCTCCCATTCTTAGCGGCTGATTCATGAACAGCATGCAATAAGGTAGTTCCAATCTGGTCTAATCTTAGTTCAAACCCCAACCATCTCCGAATGTTTTCAGAGCTTTTGTGATCTGTGATTCCTTAATGAACAGGTTGCCTACTTTAGCGTGGTGGCTGGGAATTGACTAACTTATCAACGTCTTCTGATTTAAAGACAGATTGAAAATCTCTACGAATATGCTTGATATGACTTGGGCGTCCGATGATGATCGAAATGTGCTTTAGATCGTTAGTATTCTATTTAATCTCAAAATAATTCTCAAAATGTTGCTTACATTCTGCATATTTAAGCTTATTAACTTCGTAATATTGTTTTAAGGTTTCTTTATAGGTTTTGTCCTTTCTGTTCATCAAATTGATCAGTTCGTCTTACCATGTTAGATATTTATCGAGTAAAGAAACATATACTTATATCGGGTTTTCCAATAAGAGTGATATGATTTCTTTAACAAAAACACACTAATTGTTAAAGAAATTGAAATGTTTTTTATTTTATGTTAAGTGCAATCGATACAATTAAGTTTTGAATAAAACGTCATTCAAATGGCCTACACGACTTCTTCTGCAGGACCGAATTCGATTAATCCAATTTTCTAGCACTTTTTCCACTAAATCAAGTCGTATGTCATGAATACCACGTTCAATATTGACTTGTAAAGCTTGAAGAAAGTTTGTTTTATTACTAAAGACTCATGACTTCAAAAACCCCACAAGAAATAGTCTAACGGTGTTAAATGACAACTTCTTGGAGGCCATTCAATATCACCATTTCTTGAAATAATTTAATCTCCAAACTTTTCTCTCAATAATTCAATTGTTGAACTTGCTGTGTGGCACGTAGCTTCGTCTTGTTGGAACCAAATGTTGCCAAGATCAAGTTCTTCCAAAGTTGGTTATCATCGCTCTATACCGATCTCCATTGACAGTAAGGTGTTACCAGCTTCATTTAAAAAAAAATACGGACCGATGATTCTTCCAAACCACCCCAAACTGTCAATTTAGGTGAATGTACTGGTTTTTTATGAATAATTTAAGAATTTTCTTCGCACCAGAACCGACAGTATTATTTATTTACCGCACCACTCAGATGATAGTAAGCCTCATCAGAGAAGATGATTTTCTTAAAAAAAATCGTTATCGTTTTCAAGTTGTTCCAAGACAAAATCAGCAAATTCACATCATTTACGGTGGTTCAATGGCTTCAGTTCTTGAATGAGAACAATTCTATACAGATGCAAACCCAAATCCTTTCTCAAACTTCGCCAAGTTGTGGTTTGTGATAGTCCCAATTCTTGAGAAGGTCTTGGAATTGACAAATTGCGGTCTTCAGCAACACTTGCCTGCACGGCAGAAATATTTGCATTATTTCGAGCGTTTCTTTGTCTTATTGGCATTTGAACATTATGTATAATTCGATAAAAAGCGCGCACACTTGGACGATTATTACGACTATAAAATAGATAAAGCGCACGAAAAGTTCCAATTGGAGAACGATTATTTTGATAATAAAACCGAATAATTAGTAAACGCTGTTCCTGCCTATATCCCACCATGATAAAATTGTAAACATTACTGAATATAATGAAACAAAAAATGACAGATCATGACATATTACAAATGGCCGAAACGTCACTTAAAAATCATATCATTGATGTTGGAATACCCGATTGTATAGACCTTAATTTTATAAAAGCTGTCCAAATTTTCCTTTATATTGTTTTGATCTGGTGTTTTTTCATCCAGTCGTTAAGGGATTATAGAGATTAAAAGTAACTGAAATTGTAGTAAGGCTTTTGATATTCTCGCTATCTAATATTATTTCAATGGATTTATAGTTAAGATCGTTAATAACAAAAAGCTTTACTGACATGTTAATCTTGAATGCACTTTGAATCTGTACATTTGGCTTAGATTTGAGTCGTAGATTGTAAAGTATAAATGCTCCTCGTTGACGTCACAAATCCTCATTACCTTTGCTCATGCTAGGCGAACTGACTTGCGCAAGTTTTAAGCCTTGCAATATTTTCACATTTTTCGCCAATTGTATTGCGCTCTGTCGTCGATTTCGTTAAAATCTGACCATTTACTATTTTACTTCTAGCGATCTTGCTTTTTGTGAATGTCCGCCTCTATGCCGTTTTTTGATGAGGCAAGTTTCTATTGCTGTTTGATTGCTACACCAGCATAAAGATGGTAACACTTCCCGTGTGGACCGCTATGTATAAACGATATAACCCCACGATTTTGAATTGGGATGAAGAAGATAATAAGAAGGATGAAAATGGATGGGATATTCTCGGTTACATGTTTTTATATAATTAAGATATTATTCATATATATACAGAATGGAACTATATCGTGATAATCACACTATTTATCGATAATCTAATAATTAAGTTTTATGATATAGGGTGTGTTGTTTTATGATGTTTGTTTAACTGCGTGTTCTCAATTTGACATGCTAAAAATATATATTTTTTATTAATTATAGAGAAGATCAATATATTATATTATGTAGAGGACGATGTGTTAGTATTGTTATTGTAAACATAACACCGCGTATAGTTATATTGGTATAATGTAAATATTTACCATTCGGTGAGAGTAATTTATATACACCACACCACACACTATTTGCATAACTTTACTATAATTGAAGAAAAATTTCACTAAAATTTATGATTTTAGTGTGTGGTGGTCACAATGGACACGAAACAGTGTCGCACGCATATCATGTATCAAACATAGGTGTAGTATGCAGAAGTGTGAATTTATGTCAACGTATAAGTGGTAGGATCAGATATCAGCACGAAACACTTTTCTTAACTATTAATTTACAAAAAATTAAAATAAGTTTATTTCTGTCTAATTTCAGGTAAGGATGGACATTCTTAAATGTACTAGTTTATCAACATGATGCGTACTGTAAGTTGATTTGGATTCAAATGGGTTAAAATATTCCCGGTCTCAAAAATTAGGTTTAGTTTATAAAATAGTATTATTTAACAGCATTTTACGATTTTTAAGACTTATTTGTGCAGATATTCAACTCAAATCGGGTTTATAGCCGTACGTTCTGGATATGACTTCAGCATAAGGTATGAAGGGCTTGAGTCGCAAAACAGATTGTTAATATATAAACAAATTATATGGGTTCGTTTTATTATATTGAGTTTTTTAATAGAAACCTAACAAGTTTGTATTTCGAACATTTTTCATGATCTGTCAACGTCATAACGACAGTCACAGTTAACATTTTTACCATGGTAAAGATCACAAACAAGTAAGTTAAACTTTTGGATGTTCCTGAGGCATTTATTTAGACAGCAACCAATCCACATCAGCTTCAAGAGAATCCATTACAACCACAATAAGTGACCGTGAATCCTATTTTTGGCCAAAATTTGATGTCATCTTCAACTTGAGAGAAGTTCATTTGCGTCTCGTTCGTTTTAACCAATTTTAGATTGTAATGTGATACCCGTATCTGATTAGCGTATCTGATTAGTTATTTTCCAAACCGTTTGGTGGTTTAAAAAATAAACAAATGTATTTTCAGTAATGACAATAAATTTAACTTAGATGTCCCTGATGTTTACTTATATAACTAGCACGATCTTAGAAAGTAAACGAAAAACCGTATATCGTTTGGGATATTGGATTAATTGAGATTAAAAATGAAATCTTCAGGCTATAAATGATAAAAGTAAGTTTAGATGAACATGTTCGTACATTTTCGTAGTTCAAGCAGTGAGCTATACATTCTACATTTATAGAATATCCGTTTTAGAGCTTCTAAAAGTAAGGAACAGTGATTAAATTTAAAAATCTATTAAAATATGACTCGAAAATAGTTCGCGTAGAAGTTTCCTGGAAAGTAGTTTTCAGCGTGAATAGGCTAGGCATCGACGTAGTTGGGAACAAGTAGCAGTGTCCCCGACTTACTTACCGCTCGGAGTTGTGGATAAGAAGGCAAGAACTCAGTATTGCACTAATATCTTCTTGTATACTTGCGGGTACAATATTAAGAATGGAATCGTAAAACATGAACTAATTAACAAATTTGGCACGTTTGAACCGTTACTGTCTTGTTATATGTATAAAATATACATTTCTGTATACAGTTTTTCAAGAAATCGTCTTAAATATTAGATCATTTCGTCTATGATAAATGGTTGATTTACATTCATATTCATTATGCATCTTTGTGCTGGTTGAAAAGATTTATTGATTGTGCTGATTGAAAAGTGCAATTCCGATGTTTAAAATCCGTTTTACGACAGAAAAAATTCTATATTCTATAGATGAAACGCTTTTTATATATCTTTAATATAGACGTTTTCTTAGTGTTCCTGAGATGTTAGTCAACAGACAATGTTTGTCAAATCACAATGTTTGTCAATACTGTTGCTACATGGATAATTCTTAATGTCGTAGTCTGACAAATATTTCATTTATATTCAAAACGAAACAGATTTACTGCCTATTTATTGTTCTTTGTTTGTGTTTTGAACCATTATCTTGTAAAACCTTAAATAACATAAATGCTATTTACAGAAATATATTGATTGCCTTCCTGAACAGTTTGTTATCTGATTTGAAAAAACTGTACTGACTTTGAGTAATGCACTTCAGAGTATAAGGTCAAAAACCGTCGAATTGTAACTCATCAACGTTATCTTATGTTATAGTCAAATCTAGAAGTTTTATGTTTGTGAGCTTAAAAATTTCCTCGAACATAAAATCAAAACAGTCAACTGTTAAGTTACAATATCGCTAGCTGCTCTATTTGTTTGTGATTTATTAATGCGATCGCTCAGACGAAACCAGTACAAACAATATAGAGAAAAGTTCTTTTAGTCATTCATTCATCACTTGGCACTGCTGAATTTAAATTGTCATCTACATTGGAGAAATTAAATGTTCTGATGGACAATGGGGCCCATGATGATAATGATGACAAACGTATTCTATCACACAAAGTAACTAAACATCGAAGTTTTGTTCAATGATGCTATTAACATCATATCAAATGAATACTTAACATCAAAATGAATTTAAAATAGAGGAAGAAGCTATGCAAGTAGTAACTGTTTCTATTGAAACCAAAAACAACAAGAGCTACACTTTCTCAGCAATCTACTGTCCACCCAAATATAACCCAAAAAAGGGAGACTACATCAAACTTTTTAAATCGCTTGGTAACAATTTCAGTATTGAAGACGACTTTAATGGAAAAAATATATTCTGGGAATCAAATCGAACTACTCCCAAATGAAGAGAGCTATTTGAAGGAGGCAGAACATTAAAATGTTAATTCCACTTCAGTAGAAAGCCAACCTACTGGCCTACAAGCCCAAATAAAAGACTTCTATCTATCATCAAGATGTATCTTCGAAAATTACTTAGCAGTTGAAAATGAAGAACTAGCATCGGATCACTCTCCAGTCTTAATTATTATAAGTTCCATGGCAATAAGAAAAGCAAGCCCTCCAAGACTAACAAATAACAAAGCAAACTGGGAATACTTTCTACAGCTAGTCGAAGAAAGCGTCAATCTACAGGTGCCGATCTCGAACGCTAATATGATAGAAGAAGAGCTGGTAAATCTCATTGAAAGTATACAGAAAGCGGCATGGGAAAGTACCCCCATCCAGCAAGGTATATTACAGAAAAGTATAAGCTACCCATATGAAGTGAGAGACTCGTTTAACGAAAAATAAATATGCTCGCCAGACTTGGCAGAGAACTAAAACTCCTGAAGATAAAACAATCCTTAACAATTTGTGTAACAAACTTAAACTGCTTATAAAAGAGATAAAGAATGAGTCAGTAGCTAGCTTTCTAAGTAACCTGACACAGACTATTCATTGTAGAAGGCCACTAAAAACCTTAACTGCAAGTGCCGCCCATAAAAATGGTTGATGGAAAATATTGACAGGACGCCCACAAGGTAGTGTGCTTGGCCCTGTGCTATACCTTCTGTATACAAATGATTAACGAAATATAGTAGAAGCCAGAATAGAGACATTTGTTGAAATACTTAAATTTGCAAGGAGTCATGTACTGCAACTGCAGCAGCATGACAACGAGGAGCTGCGGAACCTACTGGATCACACCAATGAACCACAGCGCATAAAAAGATCAAAGCCTTTAGAATTAGTGAACTAACTACTGAAATCAAAAAATATAGGTGATCTCTATACTTTTTCAGGCATTCATAACACATCACTACCTTCTGACATAGTCTTCGAAGTTTTCAGTACCATCTTGCATCTATCCAACAAGGCATTGAGTAAATAAATCGTTAAGTAGTAGGATCTTCCAAAACAAGTAAAAAGTATTTCGAATAACTCAAAGTTTCAAATCTGCAAAAGGAAATGCAGGAGATGTCATGCTCGTGTAATTACATCAATCATAAACAACATTTTGTAAAATTTTACCCGTGGCTTTTCTGATGACATCACATACGTATAATTCAACATTTTGTGCTTCTATTGGCCAATAACCTCAAAATATCGTATCGAATTAATATGTATTAGCACTGATTCAGAAAAATCACCAGAAGATATTGGCATATGAGTAATCTGTAAATGACATAATGCTATCGAACTGCAACAGAATATTAATAAATGAAAAATCATACATTTCTCTAGAAAGAGAAACTCTATTATTTGTATATCTAAATCTTACTCAATGTTTGGATTGCAGCAGGAATATTGACCATAAGAACTGGAATTTCAATAACAAATAACTTGGGAACTTCCAAATAGTTACATCCAGAGACAATCTTGGTGATATTCCTTTTCGAACTTTTTTACTTTAACACATTCGAATGCACTAAGCAGTAATCTGTATTAAAAATATCGATCATGCCGAGCTTAATCAATAATAAAAAATAATCACACCCACATATCAGTGAACATTTCATCATGCATGCCTTCACAACTACTGCACGATGACATATGACAAATTGAAATCGATTAATTAAATCGGAAATAACACAATGACTTTATACAAATTTCTCAGACATTTCATAACACAAGCCAACGCACATTAATTAAATCGACCCAAAAAATTACAACACCATGCGTACACACACTGAATAGTTGAACTTTTGAGATTTTCAAAAACTATATAAAAACCCCATTTACAATATTTATTGTTATTGATTAGAAAATTGAATCGAAACAAAAACAATACAAATCAAATTCTTTTCGAGTATATAGACAATTTGAAATCTACAAGAATTTAACAAAATTTCATTGACGTCTAAATTGGAATTAATATTTTATATAGTCGAGTATCGTTGTGCGATTGGATGGATTATATAAGACGACTACAGCACACGCAATATTTGAGTCAAAAATCGATACGGATTTTCAAATTATATTTTGGTTTGTTTTTCGTCACGAGATATTTGGGCACACATTTCCGGTTGGTTTTTTGCTATAATTATGTACGAAATTCTGTATGTAATTGAGCACTAAAAGCTTCTTTTGTATATACCGAAACTTTTAATGTAATTTAAAATCCATTAAAATTTTGACGGTATTACAATACACAAATCCTAAATAATGTATGTATGTACATATGTAAATACACCAGCTGTGCTAGGTTTTACTGGGCATGTACGTACATATTTTATAAGTAGTTTTATGTAATCCCTGTATATAATATGTACAACAGAAGTCAAATATTAATTTTTTTTCAGGTCGTGGCATTTAACGTTTCCTTACGAGAAAATGTCATGATTACTTCCAATTATCCTTTTTATTTTCTTACGATTCTAAAACCAATCCCTTATTTATGTTAACATTTTATAGTCAACCATAAACACAACAACAACTAGAATTTGCATTTATGTCAAAACCATAATCATAAAACATAATGTACATATATCCCATGGCAACGATATATACAAATCAGCTGATTTTTATATAGTGTTGTGTGTTTATTCATTTTCCGGCCGGCGTTTTTATTTTCCATTTGTTCGTCTTGAAAAAAAAATATGAAACGAGGGTCGGTCAAGTTCAGGGAAAAAATAATTTACGACATTTATTTTGTACTCTGCGCGCTGTGTTTGGTTGGTTTGGGAGAAAAAGGGGATGTTTGAATAGAAAAAGTTTTTCGGAAAATTAAATGAAGTGGATGGAGATGGAGGTACAAAAAATAATTAGAAACAAATAGTTTTGAGTAATAAAAGGGGAATATATATAATTACAGTATATGATCGATAGTTTAGGGAATTGTGTAGCTGGGATGTGAATATGCCGTGCATGCCACACAGTTCACCCTTAAATATCTGTACCGAGTAACATATATTGTGAGAACAAATATTTTTTATCAAGATTACGATAGAGCTGTTGTTATCAAATCAACATTTGTGGTGTATGGTATATTCACAATATCGTTGTTTAAATATTCAATAGACCCCGTCAGACTGGAACCAAAAACATATATCTTCAAATTTTAATTAATCACCATAAATTTCAATTTCCAAACCCCTAAAAATTCTGTTATCGTTTATGTCAACAATTTTTCATTTCAATATTTTTTTGGTTATTTTACGTTTGCCGGAAAATCGATATTTTTCTTTTTATATACGAGTGTGTATATTTCAAGAACATAAAGCCTCGTTTCTATATCGTCGCCATTACATAATAAATAATGGCAATAGCAACAATCCCCTCAACATACATAAATAAGCAACACACCTAATGATACTCAATATATGTATATAAATATGAAATTCGAGCTCGATTAGCACTATTGATCCAACAAACCGCATAAAACCTATTTATTCAAATAATACCTATAAGTCAAATGGAATTTGATCGTACACCTCAAGGTTTGTTTGTGTCACGTCAAACAAAAACTATTTTCCATTGAAGCGCCTTCGGTATGCTTGTCATATATCATAAAGTTTATTTATTAAAAATTTCCAGACAATATCGTCAAGTTTTCTTATAACATATATACGATGGGAGTACCAGAAGTTCACTTACAAGGCGACTCTTAAATATTGTTTTATCAGACTTCTTTTAAAAATTCAGAACGATGGCACCGTCTCTAAAAACTATTTCCAAGTGGTTCCAAAAATTCTAGGCATTTTTCTGTAGAGGTCGAGTTCCGAGATGGTCGGGTAAAATCTTCCACTGTTGGCTCTGGTGAAGTTGACGAAGATCGACACAAGATACAAGAAATTATAGCTGATGTATTGGCCTTGACTGCCATGGCTGTAACGCGAATATTTTTTTCTGCCTAGTTTTTTTATTTTTGAATCTTTGTCCAGGTGGGCTTAAGTATGATTTTGTAGAGCAAGACCTTACAGTAGACTTTACTTTGAGTGTTTTCCAATTAACCAATTAAGTTTGACGCTTTTTGTCATGTTTTTTCCACGTGAGTCTTCTATCTAAATGTAGTTCAAGCTAGGATTGCATTACCATCCGCGTATGTAGAGTCTTTCATGCAATTTGATGTTAGTAAGTTTGTTGGCGTCATGGGGAACTGCAGGGTGGACGAACTAGTAAGGCATGGTACAACTCCATCTGCTACCGTAAAGGGAAAAGTTGTGAAGGCACTTAAGACTGTGCTAAACAAGGAGGCAGTAGCCTCAGCTAATGAAAGGTGGACGAACACTCGCTCATGTAGGGTAGCAAGGTAGGACTGGCCAAAACTGGACTTGAAACGCTCAAAGACACTGATCTCTCTACGAAGACGTGAACTAAAAACGATCGTGAGGATACTCACAGGACACTGCCTACTTGAAGAACATGCAAGGAGAGGACTACAAGTAAATGACTTTTACAGGAGCTGTATGGACAAAGAGGAGGAAGAGACGGTAGTCCATCTCCTATGCTTATGCCCGGCTTTGGCACACAAAAGAAATGGGTAATTTCTTAATGGACTGCCTCACTGATCTCGAAAACTGTAAGGTGCGAGATGTATCACGCTACAGAAGTAGCTCAAACAGATTCTTGTAAGGGTTATAGGGATAAGTAAGATCCTGTGTTATCTCAACGAACCGTCGCCGGTCTAAGTGTGCTGTAGCAGCCACTAACCCTAACCCTAAGTCTGTTGTATCAAGTACAACACTGGCCCCAGTACACTGCTTTAAGGTACTATTATATAAATCTGTAGATTAGAATTTTACAGAATCTTGTCGGTAAATATGCTCTAATTTTACGTAGGAGTCCTTTATGACATACCTTATCGAAGGCTAGGGCTATATCTAGAAACGCTGCAGAGCAGTACTTGTTTTGTTCAACAGAGATCATGATTTCAGATACGATTCTATGAATTTGTTCCACGACTCCGTGTTCTTCTCTATATCCAAATTGATAATCCGGAATATTTTTTTTTCTCGTTCAGAATTGAAAGAGTTGGTACTAAGCTGATTGGGCGACATGAGTTAACTATGGTTTCAGCTTTACCAGGTTTTGGAATCATTATAATAATTGAAATTTTCCAGCTTTCTGGATAATGATCTGTTTTCATTAAAGCGTTGAATATATGTTAATAATTTGAGACATTTGTCCAGTAGATTTGACTGCAACAGTCCACTTGTCAGATCATGTCCGGGTGTTTTACATCGATGTTGTTCTATTTGATTGGCTTTCTTTGAGACGTACCTACAAAGTTCATTAGGCTTGAATGATTTCCAACTTGCTCGTTACCTAGGTTTAAACACTTCACTAAGGTGTTTATCAAATATATGGTATTTGCTTTCTCTACACCACTTCTTGTCCAGCTTCCGTCAGAGAGCCGTACTCGAGAAAATGAAAGCGTTGGTTATTTCAGCTTACGTGTAACTTTCCATAATAAGAAAACCGTTACTTCACACTAGCTGTAAGTCCCTTGAGATAATGTTGAAGCTCTTCGTCATGTTCATTTAACAATCCGATTTTCAGGATTTTAATCGCTTTATTTAACCTTGATATAAGAGTATGTGACCTGTGGAGTTGCCATTGTCTGCATTAGAATTTTAAATGATTTTTCTAAATTAATTCTAAATTGGCAGTCTAGCAATTAAAGTTGTTACTGGTGACGAATCTTGATTCTATAAGTATGATCCGGAAACCAAAAAGAAGAACATGATGTCAGTTTACTTGACCCGATCAAAAATTGTAGCTGCAATTCCCCTGGAAAAGCGTGAGGTGGTAACTGCAAAATAGTAAATCGAAGGCGGCTTACCAAAAGTTTTTAAAAATTTGTTGGAAGATCATGACAGCGCGCTAGCTCACTGTGTAGTATAGTTTGGCATCGATGAAATACGACCAGCACTTTATTCCTCGGATCTAGCACCTGGAAAGGTCTTTAACAGTAACTTGGAAATAATTGATTCAGACGGTTTTTAGAAGTGGATCTATAGACTTAAGAAATTCTTTTTTCTGGTCAACTAAGTGAACTTTCGTTAAAACCCTCGTAGTTCCTTTATTATAAGTAATGTATAATTTTGCTTTAAAACATTTTGAAATTGAATTTTAAATTGTACGGTACACGATAAGAATAGTTAATTAATGAATAAATTATTAATTAATTCGAGGTATAAGGTGACATTATCGTTTAATATTAGTGTATGGTAAAGAATCCGTTAAGATGCTCAAATTGGCAATAACCAAATATTATATTCTTCCCCTATATATAGAAGCCGAAGTGTTTATTCTCCTTAGCCAATTTCTAAGGTAACATTTAAAGAACTGAACCGTATAAAATAAATCGATAAAATGTTTGAGTTGAGCAAGGGGAACGAGTATGTGTATGTATGTAAAAAAACAACATCTTTATGAAGACCCTCCTTCTCCTGTGCCGGTAAATTAGGCGAGAATAATTCCAAACAAAATAAACAAATTTAATTTTGTTCGTAAATTCGATTATTAAAAATTTATCGCCCAAATTAACAAACTGAATAAAATGAAAATATTTAAATTAACTGAAAATGTTGTTGTAATACCCTCGGGCAGATTCCCAAACAACACAATAAAAAATAGTTTTTTTTGAATTTTTTGTTGGGGAATTGCTCGTCCCACCCATATCATATCGTAAATGTTTTACCCATCATCATAAGATACAAATCCTCATTATTTTGATGCATGATTTTAGCAAACTGTCACACTGAAGTTAAAATACGAGTGCTCCAACCAAATAGAAAATTGAAAGAAATGTATGAATTAAATGAAATGGTTGCTGCTGTGTTTCGGCTCCCCGGAATATAAAAGAAAAAATTGGAATTTAAAGATTTACGTAGGGGACCCAAAAGCATTATGCTCATATATTAGGGTGAAAAACATAATAAACATTTAAAGGGAATAGAACATAAATACTTTTTTTTGGGAATGTATATACATACATAATACATACACTCGAAATCTTAGCATTTGTCGTTTGGTATACGAAGATGACGGCTATAAACGATAATTTTTAAATCCGAGTTATCGGGGAGTGAGAATACGAGTACTTCTTAAATGCAGATAAAAAATATCGGCTAGAATTCAAATATACGATTTCTATTTATTATTGTACTTTGTGCAGGTTGCTTACGAAAATTTAGGTTCAAGTGGTGGCAAATTAAATTCTTCTAGATGTATATCTTCCAATGACCTCACAACACTACTTGCCAATTTGCGTTTATTTAGCGGACAATTAACATCCGGTACCATAACACATTGCATACCAGCTGCAATGGCAGCATGAACACCGTTCGGTGCATCTTCGAAAACAAGACATCTATTCGGATTCGGTTTGTCGGGAAATCGATACGCTGTAACTAAGTATATATCTGGTGATGGTTTACCTCTCTTTATTTCTCGATCGCTTGATGAGCTTACCACATGATCGAATAGACTAAATAATTCTTTGTGATTTTTTGTTTTAATATTGTATAGTTGTTCGCCCGATCCGGTTGCCACTGCAATCGGAATACGATTGGCGTATAAATGGCGTACAAGTAGATCGGCACCTTCCATTAGTTTCGCTTCTGCCATCTTTTCGATCGCTTTTGTTCGATAAATGTCCAGATATTCGGATGTAGATATTGGCAAATTTAAATCTTTAATTGCAGTTTCGGCAGTATACAGTTCAGTCGTGCCCATAACTTTTACGTGTATATCAGATGAATATGGCTTATCATACATTTCGGCTATTTCTTGCATAATTTGATTGTAAATATATTCTGTATCCAAAAGTAATCCATCCATGTCAAAAATAACATGGGTTGCTTGACGTAATGGCATTTCAGCGTTTTGATTTGACCTTAAATTTTCATGAGATAATAAATAGTCTGTACATGGTTTCCGAATTTTCTAACAAAACTAAACAAATTTGACATTAATTGTTTATATAACATCAGAGTATGCTACAAATTCGAATATATATTTGCCAACAAAGTGTAGATCAAACACCTTCAGTTCGAGCTAACCCCAAGTAATGATAAATAAAATTTGTAAGCAAATCAATTTGTGAGTGGACCATTCCCCTTCTTCCCAGGAAAGATACAATGAACATGTATCATGAACTTGGAATAATATCGCGTCAACCAAATACGTAGACAGTGACTATTGCTTGGTCATTGCAAAACTACGAGGTAGTTCTAACATAATAGTGTGCATTTCAGTTATTGATACCATCCAGAAAACTGTTGCAAAGTGAAAATTAAACCCAAGACTAATTATGGCTGATGAGGAGTATGCTGTATTGCTTTTGATCAACGAAATAGAGCCTATAATGAAGTGGAAACTCGTTTTTATAATCCCATCTCTCAATTTCGACTCAACATTGCCCCATCCATCCCCAATAGCAGTATATTAACTTCCTCTGCACAGTACACAGTCGTATACCAGTCTATAGTGGCTGGGATGAACAGTGAAAAATTCGACTGGCCGAGTTTGAAAGCGGATTTTCCTGACAGATCATCTACAATTCATAGCGAATTCCGAATTGTTTTGGCTAGAGGCGGTTGAGATTATGTGTTACCAAAATCACGAAACTCCATGCAAAATATTGCAGTACTTTATTATTGCAAAAGAAAATGGAACAAAGTTTTGCTATACTTAACTTTTTGATGAATGGACATCACCAAGATACCGATGCTGTTTGAAGGTGAATGCCCATTCGAAGGAAAAGTTTCCGTTGAAGGACGTTTCCTTGCAAAGAAATACGTTGCGGCCTTGGCAACCACGTTGGAAAACAACACGATTGCGATGGGTAAACCAATACCATTGTTTGAGAAAATCGGATGAATGTTGAAGAATTGGACTTAAAAGAATTGAAAGTTATTATGGACACTAGAACTAGATGAAATAGCTTAGTCCAAATTATATTGAAGAGAGATTTAATCAACTAAAAAGCTGCGTTAGAAAAGCTTTGATTAACATCTCATCTGATATTTTTATTACAGATGTTGAAATAACATTATTTCTGCACTTCTCCCAGTGAAGCTTACTGTTCAAACTCTCTGTCGAGAGGACGCAAATCTTCTTTCTGCTAATGCGGTACTAACTCTTATGCTTGAGAACTTCGGATCTGATGAACTCTCACTCAAATTGAAACCCGCTTTATAAGAACGAATAAACCAAAGACGCACAAATGTATATCAGGTTCTCTTCAGTATTTTCATAATAGTAGCATAAGTGAAACTGATGCCTCTTTCACCAGACCATTTAAAAATATAATAGCCAAAGTTATTGAAAGCTTTGCACAAAAATTGATATTCATCACAAGTATAGAAAATTCGTCAGAATCTGACGATTTGGAAGTATTTTGAATCACGAATCACAACGCGCAGTCCCAGTCATTAAAGCAAAAGATGTAGAACCAAATTCATTCGAATTTGTCATCGAACATATCGGCTTTCGACTAAACTCAACAAGCAACAAATCGGAGCTGAATTTTAAAAATTAAATCGGAATGAAATTCGTTGAAGCGAACAGCGTACGAAAAAATATTTTAGAGTCCGTAAACTCATTTTTGATTTCGATTCCACTACGAGCGTAGAGTCCGAGCAAGCTATCTAAGTTACTGTTACCTTTTGTACAAAAGTTCGATCAAAACTAGGTGACGTAGCATTTAGTGATTTCTGTTTTCTTAAAGGATATTTTAGGCAAACTAAACAATAATACACCATTTTAAAACATTGATTGTCTTGTACTAACTGAATTTTTGTGCAAGCATTGATATTGATCAGAAGAAATATTTTGAAATGCGATCGAATTCCGAGAATGCTTAAATGCGAATTTCGAGTTAGGTTTTTATGTTTGTCAAAATTTGCAATCCCTATCCGCCAACAACCATATGGACATAAGGATATATCCTATGAAGAATTCACAAAGGCAAAGGAGTTACAAAAATTGTTCATCTGGAGTTGATTAATTCATTTGTCATTACTCCTGAAATTAGTGTGGAAGAGGGAATCAAGTTGCCAGAAGTAAATAAACTGTCTATTCTCTACGTTTACTTCTGAAACAAAGAATTACTATCCTGGAATTACCGATAGGCTGAAATTGTACAGAGTGTTGATTAGATCGGTTTAAGTTGGATCGTGACGGATGATATATGCAATATATATCGCCAAAAACGCGAGATTAATGAAACAACGAGATCTTTTCAATCACCTGATTTTTTAAATCACGCATGCAAGTAAAGACATTCAGTACACTGGCTCGATCATATCTACGTATCGCTCAGGGACCAATGGTGAGATCAGCGATCTTTTAAAAAGCAGTATTCTTCTTGCATACACGGAGGTCGCTTCCAGCGATGGAGTCAGATTATTGGCAAGGTACAAACTAGCAATGGCCTGTAAGAGAATGACATCCGATAAGGAGTAAGTCAGAAAGGAAGACATTAGACATGCTGTTATAGATAAAATAACCCTGATTGGACTCTCATAAGTCAAAAAGTTTTTTAAAAGATGACTCTCGTTATACTTCGTATAGAAAATGATAATGACCCATTTTGGAGGACTAAGAGTTAAAATGTAATGATATACAATGAACATGCAATGTCTACAATGAGTGCCGGTAAAATGCTACCTAGTGATTTCGCCAACCCTAAACCACTTAATAAAATACTAAAACTAGTATTATCTGGAGACCAAAACTGATAATTTCGCCAGCCATTTATTTATTGGTTATACTTTATAAACTAGATGGTCAGATGATCAAAAACCAACTGAAATATTTAAAAAAATGTTGATTTGAGTATAAAGATTGTATTTTGATTGGCCTCGTTCTTGATTCCGACTTCGAGATGCTGAACAATTTTTTCCAACCAGGGCCAGTCCAAAAGACAAGTAATATCAAGCAAATTAAACTGATTTGGGCTTTAAATGTTGGTGAGTTCGTGAGGTTTGCTTAAACTTGAAAACCCATACCTCTATGGAGATGCAAGAACGTTTTTTGTCATATATGATTAATATCAGTGATAGGAGTTGATCTTCCACATTATTACTGTTGACTGTTTATGGAGCCATGAAATGCATAGACCCTTTACATAAATAGAAATTGTAACCGTACGCCGTCAATTTGACTGGTAAGATTTTATGTAAATAGTCAAGTGTCTTAATAGCGACGAGATTCTTCATCAATTCCAAGAATCTAAATCAGGTCAATAATTTTCATGTTAACCCGAATAGAATCTGCAAAGTAAATACGGATAACCTAAGAAATTTTATTGATAACATATTGATATTGAAGGTATATACTTATGGAATTCAAGCAGTTATATTTGTAAGAATATAACAGTCCAATGGCTTGTTAAACCATTATTTACTCAATCGATGGATTAAAATATGTGATTTACAATAAATTCTACAAGAAAAGGGATTTTGATGCGAGAATATTAGCAAATGTTGAGCATAAGGAATGATCTAGTTGATATATACATGGTTATACTATATACGGTGGTTTATGGAGGATTGTGAAATGAACTGGGAGAACCGATAGATTTATGTGAAACCAAACGGTTTCTTCATATATTGAATAATAGTTGAATTACAATTTCACACGAAACCATCGCGAAAAGTGGTGGGTTTCCACATCTAAGTGGTTTTGCGAAATATATTATCCTATAGGTTGCTCGCAATTTCCCAGATTTGTGATTTGATTAGATTAAACTAGTGAGGACACTTCCTATGGTTGCTTGATTGAATGAAGCACGCTACCCTGTGGTGGACCAAACTTATTTGGTCGAATATTTTATATATGCTCTTTGAAGTTCTACAACGAAAACTGCCAGTCCTTGGTACTGATATAGAAAATGGGTTGTGGCCCATGAATTTTGCACTCCAACAGGGGGTCATAGATAGGTTCATTCACACCCCCGATCGTTATCAGATGGTGTAAAATCCTTTTTGCATATTTCCAATATTGGGATTCGAACCCAGTAGCTCCCGCAGCTTTAACCACTGCGCCAAAAGAAAACTCAGAAGACATCTAAAATACTACTTTGAAGAGTCGGGATGACTTTTTGTTGTGGTTTGCACTTCCAATCTTTAAATCGAAACTAGTTCATTTATCCAAATCGGGAAAAAAGTGCAATTTTAAAGCTGCCTGCAATGTTGTATCTTTACTTACATATATAAAGATACAAAATGACGGGTTGTTAGAATAGAACTAAATATGAGTATTCCACCTGTCGTATCGCTCCAGTTTTTCTAATCAAATTATTTATTGAGATCAACTTCATCTAATGTAATTAAATTTTTCCAATCAAATTAAAACGCCCATAAATAGCGCGTCTTTGTCTTTTTTTCTTAATTAGATCAAGATTTTGTTCGATCACAGCCGACACGAAACGAAATGATTTTAATTTAATTTTAATTAATTTCCATGTACATTACAATAAAATAAAATGAAAATTCCCATTTACCATGTCTCAGCTTGAGATAATAATTCCTCTTCTAACGCAGTTTTCTTCATCGTTTTGGTTGATGTTTTACGCTACGCTACAATAAAAAAATATTAAGTAAAAGTCGATTGGCGCCAGTTTGTTTATTGTTAATAAAATAAAACACTTAAAGTTGATAGGGCACAGTACCACCACCACCGATACGAAAACAATAAGTAAGTGGTTTGTTATAATGAAAATTTTGTTTTGTTTTTCCAGATTTATCACGAAATCGATTTTGTGAACTGCCAGAGGATATAACATCATTTGCATTTTTAGAAACACTATTAGCATACCACAATGCTATTAAAACAATACCAGAAACGGTTAGAGGACTACAATCACTAACCTATTTAGACTTAAGGAACAATCAACTTTCGATATTGCCACGGGAAATATGTTTCCTACCGCTTCAAGTATTGCTCGTGTCGAACAATCGATTGGTATCGTTGCCCGAGGAATTGGGCCGAATGGATAGTTTGACCGAATTGGATGCGGCATGCAATCAAATAACACATCTACCTATTCGTATCGGTGATTTATTTTCATTAAAATCACTCTCCCTACGAAACAATCAATTAGTGTTTTTACCACGCGAGCTCACTTCTTTACAATTGGTTTCGCTAGATATAAGTTGCAATCGTATTGCGGCCCTACCCGTCGAGTTGCGTTTAATGACAACACTTGTTGATTTAGAACTGGATAATAATCCACTAACATCACCACCGGCTAGCGTAAGTATAGACAATAATATAGTAAATCGATCAGTTAATAGTTATTTTATTTTATATAGCTTTGCGTTCGCGGACTAGTTCATGTCTTTAAATATTTGGAAACGGTTGCCTTAAAAGATGAAAAATCAAATACGTTCAATGGTGCTACCTTAAGGCGGCAACAAATTGGGGCACGACACTCATCAAATAGTTTACCTGACAAAAATAATCGTCGACAACATGTTGATTCGGGGTATAGTACAAGTGATGGCGGTATTGATAAACGATGGCTACCCGATGATAATCCATCGAAATATTCACCAACTCCGATTCATATCCGAACGGATATTTGTAATAATGGAGGTAGTTTATCACCCAATAGTTGTAATAATGTGATACCACAAACAGTTGAAAGCCATAATATGTTAATTGATGAGGAGTGCAAACGAACTAGTCTACCGGAACAGAAGTGTAGTAGTAATATAAGTAATAAATCAGGATATAGTAGCCAAAGTAATAGGTAAGCATTTGTAGAATTATAATAAATTTATTCGGTTTACAATTTGATTTGGTTGGTTTTACAAAATTTTTGGGCGATTGTTTCTAATATGCTTTTTGCAGTACTGACGTCTCTCCCGAAGGGGATAATATTGATGCTCATGACAAAAATCGTACACTTGGCGGTATTCAAACATATAGGTTTGTAGTACATTAATAAAACATTTTTTTTTTGTTTGTCTTGAGAAATTCATTAATATAACAACAATTGATTTTGATTGAATCGAATTAAATCGATATAGACCTTGTCATGTTTCTTAATATAATTGCTAGTTATCGTATACAGATAAACGTTCATATATTGCTTTGCTTTGTTGTTTTCATTATTGATTCATGTATAATCAGCGTACATTAAGATTCTGTCTTAATACGCAGAATTTTAGTGTATGCATCATCTATCTACTCTAGATTACATCTCTAGCTTATCAAGTAGTGTAATGGTTGTTTTTCTTTTTGTTTTGTTTTGTTTTTTTTTTATCTATACGAAAAAAAAAACATACAAAATTTTGTAGGGAATATAAAGAAGCGCTACGCCAGCAACGAAATCAAGACTCATCATCAATCTATCGTACAAAAGATCAAATCACACCACCCGATGGTGAATCACCATCGAGCAATCCAAACTCGTCTAAATCGCAAACATCAACACCATCGCCAACCATATTCAGTAGCAATCAAAGTTCTCCACTATCGCCGCATCATCACCATGCAAATAAATTGAATGGCAATGCCATACTATCGAACGATGTTAGTCCAATACACACGCTAAATCGTAATACAATCAATACGCGCAATATAAACGGAAATGTGAATCAAGTGGAACAATTGCAGAATGGTAAATCGAATGGTGTCTATATAAAACCGAATAGTCCGCTCAAAACTACTGGAATATTGTCGCATAATAATGTACCGTCGACGGGGGGTGGTGGACTACGAAAGACTAGTAATGGTGTAGGAAAATCGACTGAATCAAAACCAACAAATCGGTAAGCATCTAACATCTCTCTTATAATATATGACGTTGCTCAAACGTGAATCAAAACTTTGTAAATTTTCAGATTTTATAATCTATTTGGGAATCTATATTCCGCAACCAAGAATTAGTAGACACTTAGTAGTTACACATTGCACTCTATAAAACTATTCGTTTATTTTTTTTTTATTTTATGTTAAATTATATTTTTAGTTAATGAACGTATGTATTTTTATTTATCAATAATTTTTTTTGCTATTTTATTTGTGCGCTAATTGATTGGGTCTTCCAAGTCTTAACAATTCAAGATATTATGTTACATTGTGATTGTCTATTCGTTGTAAAATGTCCCACGACTTCCGAACGATTCTAAAGCTTAAATTAAATTCCACATTATCACAAATATGTTGTTTGTTAGTTTTTGTTGTTGGTTAATAGTGAATTAATTTAATTTTTGTTTGTTTTAGCAATATACAACAACAATATAATAAAAAAAATATGTTGTTTGCAAATGAATTTTATTTATATCTAATCTAAATGGTTTAGAGTGTGAGTGCTATATATAAATAAATTTATGTTTAGATTCATGCAAACACTTCATACTATTGCTAATATTAAAACACTTAGTTTCGTTGCTTATATTATATTTTTACACACATTCAATTATTTTTTTATATCATTTATCTGATTTATCATCACTACAATTTCATTTGAAATTCGCTCCTCATATATCAATTGTCCGGGGTGTTTATACTAAATAAATATTATTTATCATTATCAAGCTACTATAAATAGTAGTCATTTATATATTATGTTACCTAAATTTCTTTAATTTTTGGGCTGCCCATTTACAGCCCAAAAAATGAAAATTGGGCGTTCATACTTTGTTAGTTTGTTTGCAGCACACTTACAATATTGTTAATTTCTATAATTAATCTTTCTGTCTCTTCATTAGTAGTGTATCATGGAATCGTGATGTACCTGGTGATAAAATGACATTTACAATGCGCCGTGAAATTGATAAGCAAAAGGAAGAATCGGAATTGATTGATCAATTACGAACGGTGAGTTTATTAAATAATTTTGTGTGAGTGTTCGTAGTTTTGATTAGTATACATGTATTGTAGTAATTGTATTATTATTATTATTTAATGACATACTTAAATATGGAACTTTAAAAATAGTTTGCTAGAAATGACGTGACTGCGATCTGGAAATAGAACCGTTTAATTTATAAAACAGATCCGAACTGTGTATCTATAGAAAGATATTTTTTAGAAGGACTTATCAACCATTTGAGGTGTGACATTTACAGCAAAGTATTCACAGCACCCTACAGCTGTCAATCGATGCTACATCGAAGTTCTAGTATAACACCCATCAGTTGTCACGTTCACAGATACAAGAATTAACTCGAAATATTGATTTTTTTAATTCATTGTGGCGTGAGATAATTTGCGATTTATTTGAGATGCTCTGAACACCACATTACTCCTCCGAAAGTGATTTCCCTCTCCGTTTGATTATGATTATCTATGCCGTAATGCGTTGGGGTGCCCGAATTCGCCCACTTAGTGATTAGGCTTGTTGCGACCTGAAACGAACCTGACTGCATGCTGTATTTGTGGGTGCCCGCACTCGCCTACCTTATTGAGTTTGGCTTTGTTGCAGCATGAAACGAACTTCTTGGAAATATATATGACGTGAGCGCGAAACGGACTACCACGTATTGAGAGAAAAAGCAGCAATATCACTGTGGGAGGTTGCTAATTTTGCCGTGTTAAACCAAGGCAGTCAATTTGAATGCAATCTCTTTCAGAAATTTAACCAACTCTTGAAGGTTCTCACAGAATACAGACTACGACTTGTCATTTGCAGGCTACCGCGGGATGGTGGATCCATTCTATCGTACCCTATAAAAAAGCCGCTTTATATGCTACGGACAGATACCTTAAACGGGGAGCACGGAACTACCATTCATCCTCCTTCGGTCACAACTGACCTCGGGTGCACTCCAGCAGATCTTGTCTACCGATTTGTATATATACGTTCAGTCGTGACGACAATACTAGTGAATTACAAGAACTAACTTGAAATATCGATTTTATTGATTGATTGTGGCGTGAGATAATTTGTGATTTATTTGAGTTGCTCTGAACGCCTCAACGTACACAAAATACTCATGATTCACACAAATACAATGAACAGTCACGCAATAATATAAAATTATGAAAAATCGAAAAAGCACTGCAACACAAACCCAATGCAAAACAAGTCCCGTCGCGTATGTCTGATGAAATAGATTTCATCTTTTCGATCACAGTTATTCAATGACGTCATCAGATGGAAACCGGCCTAGCGAACAAAAATTACAGAATACATAAAATGACATTACAGATACATTTAAAAAAAACTCAACATCTTTACGGCTGGTTGATTCAGCTCCATAGCTGTCAATCAATACCACATCCGGAGTTCGAGTATAAATCCCATTAACTGTGTCATGTTCACAGTCTAGTATCTCACATATATAACACTATTATATCCTACAGAGGTATCTAGAAAATTTTATTTATTGGTTTGAAGTACAACTAAAACATTTATGTATGGAATTCGATATACTCGTATTGAATCCAATTTTAGATGACCTGGCCACATATTTCAACGGAAGCGGCCGCTATATGTCATTCAATATTGGTTTTATGCTCCTCTAACGACTTGTTCATCAAATTTAGATTTCAATCTAGTCGATTGTTAGACCTGGAGGGCTATTATGAAAAATTCGATATCGAATTCGAAAGCGGGTTTTGCTATTTTGAAACTAATATCTTGTTCACGTGGTTCGTAGTGTAGTGTATTGTAGTGTATTATCTCACCACGTGAACAAACAAAGAACACTACCATAGTGTATTATGAACTACGGTAAAAATGCTGTAGTGTAGTGTAGTGTAGTTGCAACTACGCACCATGTGAACACTCAGCGTAGTGTAGTGTACTATCTTTTGACAGTTGTGGTTTGTTAAAAATTTTTAATTCATAATCATTTGGAATTGAGATCGTATGTTATTAAAAAATAAAAACAAAATTGAGATTGATGTGGCAATAATTTAAATTTAGGAAACAGAAGAAATTAAAACTTTTTTAACACCAACGACAAACAAAAAAACATTGAGAAATGTCAAATATGCTGAGTACAATCTTTCAACAACAGGGGCATATTGGTAAAGTTACTACACTACACGTCCAGGTGAACGGTCATATAAGTGCTGTAGTCATAACTACACTACACTACACTACGAACCACGTGAACAAGATATAAAACGACAAAAAGAAATCCGAAAATCGAATGTTAAAATCCGACTGCTATGTAGTAGACGAATTTTATTTTGGAAAAAATCCGATATCGAATTATTCCATAGTAGCCTCCTTGGTGTGTGATATATCACACCGTCTTCTTGAAACTACATATATCATAAATGTTTAGCTCATGCAATTGATCAAAGAAATAAGGTTGCAGCAGTTATCTGTAGGGATCTCCATTAACTGAAAGATGACTGTCATTTTCATCAATGAAAACAAAACGGTTTCACCAATAACACCACCAGCATGAAAACTACACCATACATTTATGGTTTGTTCGTGAAGAGGTGTATCACAACGAATATTCTATTTGTTGACGAAACCGTTTAGCCAAAAATGCACTTCATCGCTTAATATGGTTATACGACGAAATTAGTCACATTCCTTCAACATTTCAAGAGGCCAATCCGAAAACCGTACGTCGCTTCATATGATCGAGTGGCTTTAGTTTTTGTTAACTGGATTTTAAAATGGTGCAAGCTAAGATCTTTTCGCAAAACTCGTCAGTGTAGTCTGAGAGATGTCCAATTATTGAGATGGTCGTGGAATCGAATTTATTGGTTCGTTTGCGACGGTCGTTTGAACGGCAGCAATATTCTCACTTCGACCAACCCATTGCTTCTATGAATTGCTTGTCTACTGGGACGTTAATTACGATGAAAATGTTTTTTTTACTGGGTGTTTTGACTACGACAATTTGGTTATTTGGAACATTTCGACAATTGGAAATGTTATAGTAATAATTTGTGTATCACTGGAAAGTAAAGTACATATGTATATGTATACTATCTATCGAGAAATTACTGTTAAAAAATTCGCCATGTTGTAAGTTAACATTTAGGATTGTTATGGCTATTGATTGTTTCCACTAGGTTCGTTGCTTCACTTTCTTATTCTATCGTGGTCAATATAACAATTAAAAATAATTATTCGTGGTAATCATTTCTTAATTTCACCAGCCATCAGCAGATGGACAGCAGCCATCTTTATTGGACCAAACGACCCTATTCTTCATCAGAAACTTTTATTTGGTATTTTTGGTAAAGTCTCTTTTTGATTAATATGGTCGCAAACACCACCAAACGACTCATAAAACATTCAGGTGAATGCTGCTTAATCAACCAGAGAATTTCTGTTTCTTTTTTGAGGTCCTTATCTGTTTATAAATTCCCATTAAAGTGGCACCATGAAATTAACATTAATCTGATTTAGGCTGCCACCACAGAAATCAAAATTTGTCTTACTAGGTGACTAAATCTGGTTGGGTCATAGGGCCGATGACCCGTAATCTCCTTAAAAGTCTAAATAATAAAATGGAAACAAAATAAATAAATAATCCCATACTGCCAACTCGAAGTAACACGCCCCAATAAAATACTCAGAAACCAGATTAATGATAGGTACAGTCATTTTGTTTCGAAAATGCTTACAACAAAATGTTATAGCCCTACTGCAACCGTGTAAAGGAAGACAATTTTGAGATTATGTTATATTCATTTTCAAAATATACAGAACGTCTCTCAATTGGCTAACACGAATGTTACAATTAAACTCCTTAGCGAAAGCGAAGTTGACTTTACTTGCATTACTTCGCAAGTGGGCCGTCTCTGACATTTTAAGATACTGAATAGTTTTTAATAAAGCACCAAAATTAAAAGAGTGAGGATATGTTGAAGAGTCTCAACCTTCAAAATGATACACAACCAAAGTCACCTTCACTTTTATCATATCATTTGTGGCAGTCAATTACTAGACACCCTGTATACATGTAAATGAAGGTAACATATATACAGGATGTCCCGTAATATATTAATGAAGTTTGCTTTTTATTTGCTAAAAACAATCGGCAACTATTATCAAAAAAGAGGAAGAATTTGGGTTGCGATGCTTCATCACAGCGTCATTGAAGACTTTAACTAGAACTCAATTTTGGGTTCAAAATTTAAGAAATAGACGAAAAACCTGCCTTTTCTAACAACTTTTTTCAAACATCTTGATAAGCACTGTAAATCGATTAAAACTTTTACAAACGCAAGACCAACGAATAGTTTAGCTGATCATTACAGCAAATATTAGTTTTAAACGAAAATTAGTACAAATTGTTTAGTCCTGTGGTGTTCAAAGTAATCATAATAATTCGCAAATACAATTTATCATCTCGTCACAATCAATCAATTGATAAAATCTATATTTCGAGTTAAGTTCTTATAATTCGCTAGCACTGTCGCGACAAGACTGATTTTACACATATATTTCGCACATTACGAACATCAAGTTCAGTTACGTATGCCATCATCAGATCAAAGTCGGTTATATAAAGCTACACGCTTTACATTAGTGACCCTAAAACGATCCTCTTTTTCAGGAACATTACACGTCAATATGTTCTGACACAACCTCCCAAAATTACATCAGATATATAATTCTCTCTTGCCTAAAACCTAACACTGCAAAAATTTTATCTCACAATGGAATTATCTGTCTTCCCTCAATTGGTGGTAGAACTTTTTGCGCTTTCAAGGCTCAAACATTTCCAGGAAGTTCGTGTATGCTGCAACAATGCCAAAGCAATAAAAACTAAGGTGGACGAATGTAGGCACCCAGAAATACAGAATGCAGTCAGTTTCGTTTCAACTCACTTCAAAACTATTCAATTATAGCCGTGTTTCTTGACGCACAGTGATCCGGATCAGATCACATTTTCCATGCAAACCAAAGACCCATTTTGGTCTTTGGTTTGCATGGAAAATGTGATCTGATCCGGATCACTGTGCGTCAAGAAACACGGCTTATATAAAGCTAAAAGGCTTACAGTCATCTATCAAATAATTTCACCATCATCAATTAAGGCAAAAAGAATCAGTAGTAGTACCTGAACACCATTTTTTACATATTTGGCTCATTACGGTCGTTTCATTTTAATTAGTTCGTTAACTACTAGGTATGGTTTTAGATTCATTATTATTCCTGAAAAGAATATTGGTTCAGGCTACCTTGAAAATCAATATCGACAGTCAGAAGATTCTGATGGTCCAGCAATTTAAAGAACTAGTTCTGTCTCTAGCTATTACTTTTCACATTATTTCCATGTGCTATTTTGTATCTTTCTTTGATCGTTTTTGAACGTGGTATTTGATTGGATGAATTATCATTTCCACGTGTAATGTTTTACACGTTGTAGATTATGATTAAAAGTATTCATTCCCAATTGGTTTGGGTCTAATTGAATGATGTCATTCAATTCTCAATTTTATTTATATATTTGTTCTTCACGAATTAATTATACATTATTCTGTTCCTTATAAGGATAGGAGTTACAAATTTGTTGTATTCATTTTCGGTTTTTATGAAGATGTCTTTATAGATTGGTTCTTTGATCCAATGCGGGCTTTATATCCTCTACGTCAACTTCTGAAATCTAAATATCTTGCAAATACGGATATGATGAAATTGTACAGTGTTGTCATGTATGGTTGTGAGAGTTGAACCTTGACGGATGAGTACGAAAGGTAGCTTCTAACATTCGAGAGAAAAATCATGCCTGTTCTTTTTATACCGAGTTATAAAGTAGGCGAGAGGTCGCTGTTAGCGACGATGGCTCCACGACGTATAGAGCGATCTAGCATCTTCTAGTTGCTTGGAACAGTCTGAAAAACTGGCTCGTAATTGAAACCGAGAGAGTCAGATCGTTGACTCGGTACGGGCCAATAATGATCTGTAAAAGTTGTAAAAAAAAAGTTGTTGGATATGATATTTTTCGATATCATATCCAACAATCGTTTGCTGGTTCCTCACGTGACAATTGTTAGTACTCCATCAATTTATAAAACATAACGATTAATTTTAAAATTGACTCTTTCGCATAGACTAGACTAGTTTTGACACCAATGAAATGAACTCTTATATCGTAATCTGCAACAACACATATCGAATTAGGATGGGACTAAAACGAGTTTATCTCGTGTGAATTTAATAAATAATTTAAAACAAACAATAAATAAACTAGTTGCGTGGTTGTTTAACGAATGATAAATTTGGCCATGACTTTATAAAAATTAATCAGACAATAATAAAATTAATATATTCATTCTTTTGTTTATTTTTGCAATAATCCCAAAACAGATTATCGAATCGCGTCTTAAAATGCAACTTCCTCAAGATATCGCATCAGCACTAACGGATGGCGTGGTATTGTGTTATTTGGCTAATCAAGTACGTCCCCGTTCTGTTGCCAGCATCCATGTACCATCACCGGGCGTTGTAAGTTTAATTTAATTAAATATATATCATTTATATTTAATTAATTGTTATTATTTGTTTATTTGGTATATAGCCAAAATTAACGATGGCACGTTGTCGCAAAAATGTGGATAATTTTTTGGAGGCATGCCGTAAAATTGGAGTCGACGAGGTAAATATACTATGTTCTGTTTATAAATATAAATTTTAGTTATTTATTTAGTAGTGGTTGGTTGTTCGCTTAGTGTTTTGTTAATTATTGTTTTTATTTTATTATTTTTGGTTTTCTTACAAAATTACAAAACTAACAACAAATTATATGTATAAATACATTCCTCTCTATATTCGAGTTTTTTTTTTTTTTTTAAATTTATTTCTGATTTGTTTCTCAAACTAAAAATTTAATCAAACGCAAAAAAGAAAACTCACTTTTTTATATATAATGTTTGAACAGAATTTTGGTTTAAAATATTAAGTAAAAATATATATTAGACCAGAACTCTTGTTTAAACGATGTGGCAAGTAGTGTTCATATATGTATATATATGTACAATACAAAACTATTAATAATTGTAAAATAAAACAACTTGTTTATTTTTTTGTGTAAATTATTATTATTGATAACATTTATAAATAAACAATAAAATAATTAAAAATTAATATAAAACACTGCTAACTCGCCTGTATTGTATTTGGTGTTGGTTGCAGGAGTTGATATGCTCCTGTGGTGATATAGTACCATCAGATGAGGGATCAACCAATCCACCAAATCCAACTCTAATGTATCGGACCATAAACGCATTGCTACACCATCATCATGTGCAGTGTCAAAATAATAGTGGTGAGAGTGTTAAAGATGCCAACGAAGAAGACGATGTCGATCATCATCATCATAATAATTCGTCGCTTGAATCGTCGTCGTCAAATGGGCAGGAATGTATGGTTACTGCAACCAACACCAATTACACATCACAGGAATGCGATAATGACTATGATAGCTATTTTAAAAATAATGGAATACATTTTTCAAAGGCCCCACCAGCAACTGCTACTAACTATTTTATTATAAATAACAGTAATTTAAACAATAGTAATAATAATAATAATGATAGTAATACTAATAGTAATGATTATGATGATGATGATTATGTTAATGATGATGATGATATAATAATTAATCCAAAGAATATTAATAATAATAATAATAGTAGTAATTATACAAACCATAAACCACACACATTAGATTTGTCACAGAAACCGAAAAAATTATCAAAAAATAAAAAAACATTTTACGACAATTTTCAATTGAATGGTATTACCGAAGAATGTGAATACGACAGTGATATTGGTAAATTTAATTGTAAAACCGCTTCTGAACTCGATATGAATTCATCGGAACGTAGTAGCGTATCGACGCCCGGTCCGAACAGTATCGATTATTCATCAGTGATTATTAATAATAATAATAGCGATATAATTATTATAAATAATTATACAACCGGTAATACCATTAAATATACCGAAGACTATATAAACGATTTGAATACACCAAAACAGTATGGTGATAATGATTATGATGATGGCGGTGGGAGCGATATAGATAATTTAAATATTATCGATGCTAATAAAATTGTTTCGAAGCGTATTGAATTCTTTGAAAATAGTGTTATTAATGGTAGCAACATTGATAGTAATAATAAAATTATCAATAAAATAAATAAGCAGCATAACAATATTAATAATAGTATTAATGATTATAATAATATTAATTATTCATCTATATTGTTGTTGACAATATTTTTTACAACTCTTATCGGTTTATATTTATTCCCATTGCCAAATTAAGATTTAATAACGGGGGGAATTATAGATGAGGCTTATTAAAATTATAATCCGGTGATATTTTTATTTTATATTAAAAATGGTGTACATTGATCGTCGATTATAAGATAACTAAACTTGGGGGGAGACTAAACCTGTATTAAACTACTTAATTTTTTCAGGTAAGCTTATTTATATACTATATACACTTTTTGCTTCACTATTTTAGCTTAATTAGTTTACTATATCCTTCCAACGTTAACCCTTTAGGTCGATAATTTAAACGAATCGTTTACTTCGACGTGATAAAGCATCAGCGGATCTGTTTGACTGCTAAGTGACGTGTTCCAGACGTAGAAGGAACCAATAGTCTGCCTATTATCTGTGGTTTCAAATGTTAAGCTTACCCGTTCTTTTGTTGGTTGGCAAAATGTCTGAACTTATTTCTGATGGCGTGTCATAAACTTATCTGTCCAAAGTACAAACGTGATATATCCAGACATATCATTAGGATGGAAAGTTTGGTCAAATTTCGTATTCTAATCGAGGAAACCAATATAAAACTAATAAATTGTTTACTATTGCCATCTATTTATAAGAACCAGAAACATCATTAAAAACTTGCATTAACAAAAAATATGTCAAACGGTTCGTTTGACATCCAAACAAATATTTCAAATGTTGATTTATGTAACCTGAATAAATTTGCATAAACACTTTTTTTGAGATTATGCAAATTTTTAATGGTGTTTCTGGTTTTTATAAATAGATGGCAATAGTAAAAATTTATCGTTTATATTGGGTTTCTCTATTAAAATACCAAATTTGACCAAACTTTCCTTCCCAATGGTATATTTGGACATATGACTTTTGTAGCTGAAGTTTATTGGAAGTGTGTAGAAGGAATACAAATTACACTATTGTCTGGATCAGAAGTAATATAAAGTAAGATTTGTATACCTTATACTGTGCGAACTGTTCGAGATAGACTATTATACTTTGATTTTAGGGAAATATAATTGGTCTCTTTGATTCGAAGACTAATGGCCAAGAGAAAATAGTTTTAACTACACAAATATTAAAAGCATTTTGTAACATAAGTTCTGCAAACACTAGTGGCACGACTGTTGCACAACCACACTGCGTTGATTGATTATTTTGCTCTGGCTATTTTTAAAGATGCAGCATGTATTTTTTTTCCTAAAATGTGTTCCAATCAACAATCCTGCCAGTATTTCTAGGAAAACTCACGATTCGTGATTTATAGTTTCCATGTCACAGTTAAATGACGTACATGCACGATATGCAAATTAATTCTAGCAAAATTACGCTAATAACTTTGAGATATTAAATTAATTTATTACAGTAAACACAAAATATAATTCGCTTTAGTTATAAATAATTGCGATTAGATTAATTTTGATTAAAAATACAAACATATACTAATTATAAACTTCTTTCCAAAATAAATATGTTTGGTTCTATTACTTTAAATTATTTGAATGGCAAAAGCCGATACAATTGACTGCTTAAATATATTGTTACATGATCATTACCAGACGTAGAACAAACCAATGACACTATCTATTAGTTTCTGTTACATATGTAGATAGAAATTTTATCTTCAGTAAATAAGTTACGGTTTCTACAGGGGAGATGTCTGAAGTTATTTCTGATGACTTAGTAGAGGTGTCGCAAACTTATCTGTCGAAAAGCTGAAGTACAAACGTGATATATCCAGACATCATTGGGAAATAAATTTTGGTCAAATTGCTTATTCTAATTGAGAAACACAATATAAAACTAATAAATTGTTTACTATTGCCATCTATTTATAAAAACCAGAAACACCATTAATAACTTACATAAACTAAACATATGTCAAACGGTTCCTCTAACATCCAAGCAAATATTTCAATTTTTGATTTATTTTTGTAATTTGGTTACTACAATTGATTACTTTTTTAGTTTATGCAAGTGTTTAATGGTGTTTCTGGTTTGTATAAATAGATGGCAATAGTAAAAAATGTATCGTTTTTATATTGGGTTCCTCGATCAGAACACGAAATTTGGCCAAGCTTTTCTTGCCAATGGTTTATCTGGACATATAACGTTTGTGGCTAAAGTTTATTAAAAGAAGGTGTAAAAGAAATACGAATTACGAAGAAATACGAATTAAATACGAATATCTACTAAAGTGTCATGAGTCATGGACATGGTTGGCTATAATTAGAAAAGTTTTGTTAGCATTATTTTTATGCAGTATACTAAGCGAAATCAACTGTTCCAGATGGACTATTATTAAACATTTGGTTTAAGGAAATATAGGATGGTATATAGTTTTGAGAACGGTTATAGTACTGCAGTAAAATATCAAAGTCTGATCTCTTTCATCGGAAGGCTTATGGCCATTAATTAGCCAAGCGAAAAAAAATGGTTTAACAACACTAATATGGAAAGTATTTTGTAACATTAGTTATGTTAACACTACTGGCACGATATTATTGAGGCTTTTGAAATCATATAACCATTCCAACTACTTATTGATTATTTTGTTTTGGTTATTTAATTTTAAGTCAAATCCTACCATTAACAGCGTAGCCACTGTCTTCTAGTTTTTGACCATCAATCGGTGCATAATTTTCTCTATAATATCATGTTCCTGATCATGATAATCATTATAAAGAGTAGTGTGATAAAAATCAACCATCAGTAAATATGTCACTGGTGATAAATTACAATATAACCGAGATTTTGGAAACGTTTAAATGTATTGAAAAAGCGCGATCGGTAGTCTATGGTTTCCAAGCCACAGCTAAATAACTTACAAACCTTTGCAAATGAGTTCTAGCAAAATTACGCTTATGGCTTCAGAAGTAAATGCGATTAATAAACTAAATAAATTATTTTGTGCCAGACTAATTAACGGTAGCTAATAGTTCAATCTCGTTGGTTAACTATATTACGTTCAATGTACACCATTTTTAATAAATCATCTCGTATCCTCGTACTTTTTTGTAAATAAATTAATATTTAAAATTAACATTCCATTTAGAGTTTATATAGAATTTATTAACCAATGACAGGGGACTATACAAAATAATATAAATTTAAAGTAACATACCAAAATATAAGTGGCAGCAGCTAAGCTGTGTAAATACCTCATCATAATAAATTTCATGCTTCAAACAAACAATAAAAATAATTAAATAAATAAATAATAGTTAAATCACTCATTTATATGTTCTCTAGTCCATGACTTTATTTGTTTGCCACATATTTTTGATTCCTATTTTATTTTATTTTTTTTGTTGTTGTGTTTTATTATTAATTAATTTAATTTATTTAATATTATATTAAATTATTATAACACAGAGTATTAATTATATTATATATGGGGCTATTAATATAAACATTTATAATTATAAAATTAAACAATAAATAATTAATTATATATTTGCTTTATAGATTAATTTATAAATTTATATTAATTATATAATAAATAATATTTATGTACTTTATAAACTTGGAATGGAAAATTTATATAAAATTCTGACTGAATTCGAGATAACTAAATTATTTTTATTTTATTGGTTCATATATATATTGTGTTAGGTGCTGAAATTAAATTACACACACACATATAGTTATCTCGTTAATAATTTATCATTTTCAATTAAACAATCAATTTCCTAACATTTGTTGCCTTAAAAATTAAATTATATAATTTTTTGTTGAATTGGATTATTTAATTTATTTATATATTATACATATATTGTATTATTTATTTTGAATTGTAATTTGCATAAGAGAAGCTTTTGGAACATTTATACATTATTATTATATAAAATAACATTGTATTTTGTACTTATATAAATATAATATTTATAATAATAATAATAATTATATGAAAATTAATCGAGTAAAAAACCTACAAAAAAAATATGTTTATCCTTGTTATTTATTTGTTTTAATTATTTTATATATATTAATTTAATATACAGAATTTAATATGCTGTGCCGCCGACGTGCTCGAAGGAAAGTGTGCTGTCCAAGTAGCAATAACAGTTATTGAGTTGTTACGATACCAACCGTCGTTTAAATCACCTCTAAAATCTGGGACGAATGGTTCATCGACGCCATCATCACGCAATGGATCGCCATCGTTAGCGAGTGTCTAGGATACGTACACAATTTAATTATTATTACTATAGTTTTTTTTTTTAATCTGTCTGAAAAGTCTGAATGTGTATTTAACTAAAAAAATTAAAATTCGAATTTGTTAATTAAGAAGATAAGATACAGGTGAGTCGTATATACAAGTATATAATTAAATAATTTGTGTTATATGATGTGGTGTCGTTCCCAAAAAGTATATCATCGAATGGATGACGGGGAGTGCTGGGGAGCATTTTACTTTAACTACATTTTTGTGCTTAGCACAAAATTTTCATTTAAGATGCGCGCGTCTAAACTAAACAAATTATTAATTTATATTATATAATATATATATATTTAATTATCTTAATATTTATATAATTAAAAAATTAGACATAATATAAATAATAAACAGAAATACGAAAATTATTTTTTTAAATGGAAAATAATTTTTCCTTTATTTATGATAATACAAAAATGGCCTAAAAATGCAATACTCATATTAGTGGCCGCACGACTAGTAAGCTTTTCTGTATCTCTTATACACACAATAAATATAAATAATCGGTGTGAAGTAAGTGGCAAGTAGTAAAATGTAAATCTTAAACATAGTAAGTTATTGAGCTTTTACACACCGAGTAAAAAAACGAATCTCTCTGTTATAAAGAGATACATAGATTTTTTTTTAAAATATAAAATGCCAGAATAATTTTGAGTGCCAAAGAACACATATTTAGAAGGGACTACACAACCATTATGTGTGTCACAAAATGAAAATAACCACCTTGGTTTATTATTAACAATAATCTTCGTTTATAATACTTATTTGTTTCATTCGTATATAATTAGTTGAATTAATTATTAAAATATAAACAAACAAAATTTTAATTCTGTGATTTATTTTTATTAAATAATTATTGTATTCATATCATTTTGAGATGTGGCTATAAATCTATAATAGAACGAATATGCCATTTGATCAACAATAAACATAAAAACTCATCTCACAATTATACATTTTTTTTTATTTAAATTAATTTTATATTTAATTAAAATTTTAATTAATAATAAAACGCGGTGTATTAATAACTCCGCGTTACTACTTTTATTAGCATGTCTCGAATATAAATATTATATTTAAGTGTATAAGTTTTAATTTTTATTAATTGTAATTTATTATATAAATATATATATATTTTTTTTTGTTAGTTTCTAGTCATTAAATAAAAGAAAATTCGCATGAAAATCATACAAAAAAAAATTACTAAGATTTATAATCGAATATCAATCAAGAAATGCAAAAAGAATATTAATTAAATTTAGTTCATTATTACATTTTCCGATTTTAAATAACAAAATTTTTTTGAAAATTATAATCTTATAACTGTTAATTTTTAGATAAAAAAAAAACCAAAACACAAGAAAAATTATCGAAAAAAATGTGGAAAACCTTTATTTAAAAACAAAGAGGTGAAAAATAAAAAAAAATGTTTTTTAATTATTGAAATATGATAAAACTTCATCCAGGCGACTACAAGTCCTATAATTATTTACGACAGGAACAGACGGCAATCTAAAACATAAATAACTCTGTTTTGCGATATAACCGATGTAGATCGCCGTGTACAGCTTGAATTAGAAACTTAAAGTTTATTTTCTTCAAAGTACATGTCCTTTTAGCCGTCTTGATGGTGTTACAAAGCACTCGATCCTGCCAAAAAATATACTTAATATATTTCCGATGTCAAAACAGTTTTGGTAATAAAATCTTATCCGGATTGCTTATCATGATTCATAATGTCGGCTTCTAACTTAGGAGGCTCAAGACATTTTGCGATGATATATATCTCCGAACCATGACGGATGTAGGATTTTAATTATGATAATTACAGCCAAATCGAGGACGTACGGCTATATGTCGTATCTATCGAGGACGTACGGCTATATGCAGTACAGTGAATTATGTAGTACTCCTCTAAAAACGCCTTTTTATAAGGAGCTTCAAGGGAGTACCTGAATGTTAAGGACTATTGAGAGAATTAGACTGAATCATGGGATTTGGAAGGAGTGTTTGTTTAAACGGCATTTGATTGAAAATAATGAATGTGAAATGTGCGACGTAACTGAGGATAATCGAGCACATCCTGCTAAACTGTACCAAATACAGCAAGAGTAGAGCAGATATCCTTAGGAAGGCCAAACATCTGACTGATTGTATGAAAGCAGGTAGATATGTATACAAGGAAATGTATGAATTTGTAACAATCGAGTGGAAGTATGGATGGTGTTTTAAGATAATGAAGGAGCTAACCTTCAATTATACCTTTTACCTGCTCTTTGGCTAAATTCCTTTTTTTTTCAAAATATTGTAATGTTTGAAAATACTTATTAATATTATTTTGTTAAATGTTAGACGTTAATTTTTGATTACTACTCTTGGATAGCTTTCTTTAGTTCAAATTGGTGTCGCAATGTTGGAGGATAGGAAAAGCATTTTACTTTCCAAACAGCAGACTGTAACTCCTCAAAGGAAATATTAGAAAATGAAAAAGAGTTAGAACACTTCAGATTTAAGAGATCAACAACAGGACTAACCACAGTTGGATTCGAGCTAATCAAATAAGAATTAATATCCCCAGCTTTGAAATCTAAAATACCATTATTTCTACACCTGCCTAGACCTAGATTTCGAACATTACGCCAAAAAACGTTGGGGGGAAGATAGGGATCTAATTTATCCTGGAAAAAAGTACTTTTGGCTGCCCTAATTAATCTTACTACTCTATTGCGAGCTTGTTTGTATACTAAAAATATCTTACTATCTCCTAATCTTTTCCATAAGCGAAATCTATCTACCCTAAATCTGATTGTATCCATAATTTCTCCAGACATCCATGGAGGAGATTAAGGCTTAATAACCACCGATCTAAGAGGAACGCAACTATCGAATACTCTGACTAGTAGAGGAATCAAGAGAACAAATGTTATCCCAAAGAATAGAGCTACAAACTAGTGCTAAATGAGAATCATCTTTATTAGAAAAATCCTTTTACGCTCCGGATGAGAATAACAATTAGTAGAGAATACTAATAGGTCATGATGAGATCCAAAACCGAGAGATAATTGATTGAAAAAAGAAATAGAGTTATCGGTGAACGATAAAACATGGTCAATAATAGAAGAAGCGATACCGTTAGTGGTTGGACAAAAATAAGTTGGCTCACCAGTATTATGTACTGATACATTAAGACTGTGCACAATTTTCAAATACATTCGAGAGAACATACTATCCTGTAGTAAATAGAAGTTGAAGTCACCTGAGATGAATATTTCATCATACTGGCAGGTGAGATAGCTTAATAAAAGTTCAATATCTAGTAGGGATTTTTTTAATTGTGTATAACACTTCTTGCTTGTTATAGGTGAGTTGTACACAGTCCCAAATAAATATCTACGTTTATTAACAAAAATAAAAACAAATACGAATTCTAGATCGGAAACCAACATTCGAGAAATAGAAAAAGGTATATTTACAGGTTTATACGACATGTGTTTACCTATAAACATGCACAGCCCACCATAGCCAAGTGGGGAAACTACCCTATCTTTCCTAACTAGATTAAACCTTTCTATGTCCAGAGCTAAGTCTGAGACATTGGGGGATGTCTGAGACATTTAAGGTGGTAAGCCCAACGAATGCTTTTTTCACACGGCAAGAATCGAACTCGAGATCGAGGCGTGATGAAAACTCTCTTAACCATTAAGCTGAAAATAACGAATCCTCCTAGAAAGTTTCTAATCCAATAGCCGTGTACTGTACGTGATCTTTTGTTTCCACGAGGAATGAAAAAGAAAGGTTAAAGTGGCATTAGTTGTAGAAAATAGAAGAGAAATCTAGTTTGAGTGTCAGAAGGTTGTTCAAAGTAACAGTTGCCATTTAAAATTAAAATTGTCAAAATAACGAACGGTAATTTAAAAGAATATCATCTTTTAACTTAGAATTCATTTCAAGAGGTGTCATGTTGCTGAGCAACATCATATAATGAAGCTTCATTCGGTTTGCAATCACAAGAAAAATATATCTGTTCTAACTAGCAGGTCAATTACTAACCGTAATTGTGATGGTGGAAGACTGAGATCCTAAGACTACAATCAGTAGTGATTCCAATATGCATTGCGCGGTATCATGATCAATGTTCAAAACTATCCAACTATCTGGGCTCCACTGTGCGTAACTATAATCAACGTATATTGGGTTTAATCTTTAATAATAGTTTTCAAGCTCAATACTATGTAAGTAGTCGCGTTGGTATTCCGCGATACTACATAAACTTATAAAATTAAAGGTATATTGTTGAGATCTTTTGCTAAAAAGCTGCAAAAGTCGTGCTATAGAAATTATATAAACGATGTTAAAGACTCAATTTGTAAAAGCCCCATTTCCATCACTATATTGGTATAATGTTCAACCGTATGATCATAAAAGTATCTGCAACAGTTTATAATCCAACTTCTCTAGGGTTATCCCAACTTCTACCATTCCACCTGAGTCAGAAGACGAACCAAACTAATTAATCTAGATATAACGAAAGGTTGTGGCCTAGAATTTTATATCTTTACTTCATTAAGAATATTGCCGATAGTATACATATATTGCCGATAGTATTTTTTTTTTTTTTTTTTTTTTTTTTTTTTTTTTAACGGTTTTTACAGGCCATTATTGGCCCGTACCGTGTCAACAATCTGACTCCATTGGTTTCGATCACGAGCCAGCTCTTCAAACCGTTGTAGGCAGTTTGAAGAAGCCAGATCGCTCTCTACGCCGTGGAGCCATCGTCGCCTACAGCGACCTCTTCGCCTACCGAAAGGCGGTTCACCCTTAAAGGTTCGCTGAATCATTCGGTTCGGATCAGCACGCAGAACGTGTCCGAGCCAGCGTACTCGCTGTCCTTTAATTTCATGCACGATATCAGGAATTTGCATTAAATTCCTGATCTCGTGATTGAAAAGAACTCGGTAAGTGCCATCGACGTCGCGTTTTGGACCATATATCACACGCATGATTCTTCTCTCGAATGTTAGAAGCCATCTTTCGTACTCATCAGTCAAGGTCCAACTCTCACATCCATACATGACAACGGGTCTGATCAACACTCTGTACAGTTTCAGCTTATCCGTATTTGCAAGATATTTTGATTTCAGCAGTGGACGTAGAGGATACAAAGCCCGATTGCCAGCGGCAAGGCGGACCTTGATATCCTCTCCCACACTATTATCGTGAGTGATGAGAGATCCAAGATACTTGAATCTCATCACTCCTTCAAACGTGTGGTTACCACTACTGAAATCAATTGCGTCTTGGTCTCTAAAACCCGAGATTAGATATTTGGTTTTTGACTCGTTGATTTTGAGACCAACAGAAGCTGAACACTGTTCCAGTGGATCAAGTATCTCTTTCACTCCGTTGCCATTTAATCCAATCACACAGATATCATCTGCATAAGCAAGAAGTTGATTGGATTGTCGGAATAAGATGTTGTCCTGAGGTGTTTCACTTTTACGAAGGATGTATTCCAACATGAGATTAAAAAGTATCGGGGACAGCGCATCTCCTTGTCGAACACCGGAATTGATTGCAAAAGTTCTCGATAGCCTGTTCTCAACTTTGACACAGCATTGTGACTGCGTTACTGTCATTTTACACAGATGTACATATTTTTTCGGTATTCCTAAATATTCAAGCGCATACCATAATCTCTCTCGATTGATCGAGTCATAGGCTTGCTTGAAATCCAGGAATACCTGGTGTACATCGCGAGATGTTTCGTAGTACTTGGAAAGAATCATCCGTAGCGAAAAAACTTGGTCAGTGACTGACCGATTTGGACGGAATCCTCCTTGGTAGTCACCGACAATTTCCTCCGCCAGAGGAGTAATTCTTCCCAAGATAATGTATGACAGTAACTTATATGCTGTGCAAAGGAGAGCTATACCGCGATAATTCTCACATTTCAAGCGATCACCCTTCTTGAAAATTGGGCATAACGCGGCCACTTTCCATTCTTCGGGCATAACTTCATTTCGCCATACCAATCGAACAAGGTCGAAAAGACAGTTCCACAAAGTTAGCCCTCCGAATATCAAGAGCTCTGAATTAATGCAATCAACTCCTGGTGAACGATTTTTCTTTAATTTCTGCATGGCCATTGTGAATTCCTCATAGGATGGATCCTCAATGAACATCTCCGCGGTCTGTATTTGAGGGTATTCAAACACAGCTTGTGATACATGTGGAACATTAAGTAGATCAGAGAAATGTTCACGCCATGTATCGAGTACCGCATCGACGTTAACACAGAGGTTTCCATCCTGGTCCCGAATGGCAGTTGACCGAGATCTTAAGGTATGGTGCAATTCGGTGATTCCTTTAAAGAAACCACGCGAATTGTGCTCATTGCTGAGTTGTTGTACTCTTAAGACCTTAGCCTTCCACCATTCTCGCTTCTTCAGTCTACAAATGCGTTTAGCTGTCCTTCTAGTGAGAACTGCTTTGTTTTTCCTTGCGATTGTAAACCGAGTCTGCGCTTCATTATAGGCTATATTTCGTTGCTCAACAGCAAGACGACACTCCTCATCAAACCAATCATTTTTGGGCTTAGTTTTCACTATACCGAGAGTGTGCTGGGCAGCATCGACAACCGAGGTTTTCAATACTTCCCAGACACTGTTCACATCATCAGATTGGTAATTGGATTGTATAATGCTATTGCTGACAAGATCTTGATATTTTCGTTGCGTTTCTTCATTTATCAGACCTTCACAGGAGAATCGCGTTGTATATTCTCCTGTCCTCCCTGACTTGTACGAAAATTTCCATCGTAGCTTTGCAGCAACCATAAAATGGTCACTGCCTACGAATTTTGTTGACGACCGATATGATCTCACATCTTGGACAACCCGAGCCCGCCCTTTTGAAATCAACACATGGTCAATTTGGCTTCGGGATGTTTTACGTGGGTGTGTCCATGTTTCTAAGTGGATGTTTTTATGAGGAAAGAATGTACTTGCTACTTTGAGATCATGAGCGATCGCAAAGTACATCATTCTTTCCCCATTCTCGGTCGCAGTTTCGTGTCGGGAGTACGGACCTATATTGTTACATAAGTCGGTCTGATTTCTGCCAGCTCTAGCATTAAAGTCACCAATCACCAATTTGACATCGTGCTCCGGTATAGAGCCCATCAGATTATCCAGATTATTGTAAAATGAGTCTTTATCCTGGGATTGGCTTACATCAGTGGGCGCATGTATACAGACAATTGACAGGTTGGCTAATCTCATGTGCAAGCGAAGCTTACACATTCGATTATCGACTGCTTGAAAGTCCAAGACAGCCTTTTTTACCTGTGGCCCAATGAGAAATCCAACCCCAAGATTTCCGAGGTCATCTCCACTGTGTAGCAACGTATAGCCTTGGGACACATGGTCTCCACTTTTAGGCCATCGAGTTTCTTGGAGAGCTACGAGTTCCAGCCGATACTCTTTCATGCATGTGATAAGGCCGTCCAACGCGCCAGGTTTTCTTAATGACTGCACGTTCCACGTGCCGATCTTCAATCTCGTGTCCGGGTACCTAAGCGGGGGTTCGTTTTTTTTGTTGTTTTGGCGGTATCCGATTTTCTTATTTTTGTTGACATTTTTAACAGTGATATTTTTTTACGGATGTGGGTCGTCAGCCCAGCGATCCAACCAGATTTAGTCGCCTCCTACGACAAGCTCTGGATACTGTGGTGGTATTCTATGGGTCTCATGTTTCGTTCGTAATATTTACGAAACACGAATGCCCCCAACCACAGGGCCGATAGTATACACTACCTTTTATGTTTAATAAGTCATCTCACCTGCCAGCTGGTGTGAATGAACACATATATGACCCCCTGTTGGAGTGCAGAACATATGGACCAACCCATCTTCCATGTCAGTACTATAATAGGCTGGCATGGAGCTATGCAGTGTGTAGTTGGTTCGTAAATCGAACATATAGCCTAGCCGTACGATCTCAATTTGGCTACAGTAGCGTAAGGTAGAACGTAAATAAGCGAACCGCAAATTGGAAAGATAAAAAACAAACAAATAAGTCATCTCGTGAAGGTGTCTTCCCTGCCAAAATGGAAGAATGCCAAAGTTGTAACTATTCTTAAAAAAGGCGAAACTTTTGATATAACAAAGTTATACCAGTCTGCTGAATGCATACTATTTCGAAAGTGATGGTTTCTTTCAGATAAATTTGTTGCAATATACTTGGTTTGCCTATCACTCATTGAATTTTGTGCTTCTGTTCATGTAGTTTATACAGATTCAGCAAAAGCTTGACAAAGTGACCACTCCCTTCTAAATTATCTACTTATAAAACCACCAATAGTCTTGATGGGTTCTTATTTGTCGCATAGGACTCAGTATGTTGAGATATGTCTAGTTGTACACGACCCTAGGAAATCATACTTCTGGGATTCCTCGATTTACTCCACTAACAAGTATCTTTTTATGAATAAAGTGATTACCTATTGCATTTTCCTTGGTATTATGTGAGATAATATTAACAAGCTGACCTTTTGGCCTTAGTCGATTGGTATGGCAAAATATAAAGTGGACGCGTTTGTCTAATCTTTAGAAAACATGATGGCTTGAAATAACAGAACTGCAGTAATATCTTCTGGTGGAGAAACATATTTACGATCAAGAGGGATTTCGGTCAAATCAATCAACCATTGATCATGCTTGGTTGTTATTGAATGATTCTTCCTTAGTACTACAAATTATCTCGAAGAACCAGCTATTTCTAAAATTTCAGACAAGCTAACATAATATGAGCCTAAATATGTGAGAATACCAAACTAAGACATCTGTGTATTAACTGAGCCACAGTGTTGTGTGAAAGTTAAAAACAAGATATCGAGAGTTCATTGTCCGTAAGAGTGAAACACCTCAAGACAACAGATATAAGCTACGTGGTTCGATTAACTGGCAGTAGAGTAAATGATTCACTGGAACAGTATGAAGAAGGGATGAACTTTAAGTATCTTGAATCATGGATGCCCCATTGGCCTCGTTCGCCTTTATACTGTTTAAAGGCGAATGGGGCAATAGTGTTTTGCATCGTGTCCCCATACTTCTGCAGCGAAATATCTTGCAAAAGCTAATTACACATAGTATTGATCAGACCCGTTGTTATATGTGGATGAGAGAGGTGAACTCTGACGAATGAATATGAGAGATGACTTTTACCACCCGAGGGAAGATATGTGGTTCAAATCATAACGTTAATGAAATATATATCGAGTTTTGACCAATAGATCGGGAATTGGCTCGTTTAGCTGTTAATGAAGGAGTTCTAGATATTTGGTTTAAACATGCCTGAAGCAGCAGAAATTGTATCTCGAATCAGATGGAAGCTAGGTCCGGCTCTTATGGTTGGATCAACTTGATGCATCAAATGAAGGTTATTGAACATATAAACACAACTATATCTCTACCACTTCCAGAGAAACCTGATCCTGTCGAAGCTCTAACTCGTGACAATGTTACGAATTACTACCATAACGATATCATCTCTGAGCTGCGAAACACAGAAATTCTTCATTAATCCACAGAAATTCTTCATTAATCCATAAAAGGGTATTTTGGAAGAATATCAAACTTGTCCAGTTCGAATGCCAAATAATTCCAATGGGCCCATGTATTCAAAGTATCTTTGTAGCTCTTTTGAGACATTTCGGTCCAAAGATGGCCGTATCAACTATTTCCTCGATGTATCTATAAAATGGCACCATACACTTGAGTTTTGGAAGGGGTGTCATAAAATCTTTGACATACGAAGGAGAAATTCATTCTGAAGGATAGTTTTGAAAAACCGCCCTGGTGGCGCAGTGATTAAAGCTGTGGCAGTTGGAGCAGGAGGTACCGGCTTTGAATCCCGATTCGGAGCAATATTCAAATGGGTTTTTCACCTTCGATCGTTTGGGCGGTGCGATCGGTGCGGTGTAAAAATGAACATATATCTGGAAATCCTGTCATGTTTAGAATCCGTAGGCCGACCCATCTTCCATGTCAGTACTATAGGCTGACATGGAGCTATGCATTGCGCAGATGGTTCTACGAAAACTCGGACCCGTACAAAGAGTGGTATCACAACGGATCATCGCCGGTTTAAGTGTGCGAAAGCAGCCACTACAACCTAACCTAACCATAGTTTTGAAATTGATAAAAATAAGTTTCTGGGAGAAATAATTTGCTTTCTCCCAGAAACTTATTTCTCATAGAAGCAAATACTTTCACTCGGCTCTTTTCAAAAACTCATTAGTCACACAGTATTTGTTACTAGAATTGAAATATTGACTGATCTACTTTGAGCTGAATAAGTGGATTTGTGAAAGATACCACTGTTCTTTCCTGAACTACTGGGCATTTTTCAAACAATGATTGGACAAAATACTCATCTAACAAGATTCTGTTTCGAGCAGTACTCAACAATAAATTCGAGCTAAATTTTCGAATTTTATTCGGTATGGTTACGCACGACGTACCTTGATGGTTTAAATCTAACACATAATTTTCGTGATTAAGACCCCAAGTTGAGGATATGATGATGATTTCTTGGTGATCAAAACGTTTGAGTATGGCGAGCCAAAATTGATAGTAAATAACCGAAATCTAATGCAGAATTCTCATTGAAGCATTTCCGTCCATACACCAACAATGAAGGCATTTTATGACCCGACTAAATCATAATTTCAGATATGAAAAGTATAGATTGATTGAATCCCAAATTGATTGTTAAAGATGATAAAGATGAGTGATTGTTAAAGATGAGTGCCTTCCATAGGGAATCATCTTTCAAAAGTCAGAAAAGTCTAAAACAAAGAACCATCAAGAATGTCTTGAAATTGGAATTAAGACTAATCGAGAACAAACGACTGATCAAATGGTTAAAATCTTGGCCAAATGAAGTGGAATGTACCAGGTTCGAATACCAATAGGAGCATATCAAGTCTATAAAGTGACAATTTTGTCCTATAGCCATCTTCGATATCACGTGAGAGTGACTGGGATGTTAAAATGGAATTGAAAGGGTTTGGAATGTTTCCGTCCTAACAGATTATATAAAACCAAACCACAATGCAAAGTGAGCAAAATCGTCTCATTTGGGACAGAGTGTAAAACATCAGAATTCGTGGTAAATAGAAGAATTTCAAAGCAATGCTTGATTTTAGAACCGGTGCTTCCCACTCCAATTGCCGCAGCTTCCAATCCCAGTTCTTCAATTATTTTTTGCAGTATAGTTAGTATATACTTTACATTTACTCAATTTTGCTGGACATATTTAACGGCCAATTTGAAGATTTTCGAATTCAATAAATTTCATCCGAAAATTGAACCATTCCGAACTGGTAGGTTTCTTGACTATTTGCTCAATATTTATACGAATTAACTAGCAAGTACTCAAACCAATATATAAATTAAATGCATATGTTTAAAATACATTGAATCGATATATTTTTAAACATTTCACTCGCAAACCGATACTTTTTACAGTTTTCTATTTATTTACTTTGATCTGAGATTTTGATTGATAAGAAATTCCCATTTAAGCAAGTAAATGGTCGAAAATTCAACAACGCACAACTCTTGACCGATTAGTACTGAATTTATCCGTAATGTCGCACGAATACTGTTTTGATTATTTTTGACATTTGACCATCGGTCTTACGTCAAAACTTTGTATAAATAATAAAAAACGTTTTGTGAGCTCGACACGCATCATTTTATCTTATCGATGAATAAAATTTAAATCTCAATTATTGTGTACACACAATGAGTGGAACAATTATCGAAGTGCATTGGTTTCCCAGCTGTAATGATGTATTTGTAACGTGCGGTTCCGAAATAACTGTGTATCAAGTGCAAAATAGCGCGGACGTAAATCTAACGACGCCGACGAGTGAGTATTTTGGAATATCGCAGAATATCCTGTTTAATACGGAGATACTTTTAGATATAAATTTAGAATTAACCCCAACGACATGTGCATCGGTATTGGCACAGGAAACACGATATCAATATATTCGGTGTGTTGCCCCATCGTATCAGAAAGGTGGCGATCTACAGCTTGCTGTTGGTTTGGCGAATGGAAAAGTTGCGCTTTGCAATTTCGTAGCATCGACCGAAAATAATATAGAATTCAGTGAGTAGTGTATAAATCGTACGAATCTCGAAGCTTTGTTTAACGCATTTCTTATTTCAGCTCCTCGACAATCCCGCCCATGTCTAAGTCTAGCCTGGAATGAAATCGAAACAAATCTACTGGCAATGGGGCATGATCGTAATCGATCCGATCATTGTGTAACCATATGGGATACAGAACGAGGCGCTCCAAAAGAATCGTCGATTTTACATTTGATTGGACTATCGGAAACGGCCAATTCGCTGTGCTGGGATAAACACAATCGTATATTATTGGCCGGGATGAGTCATAAGTATATCAAAATGATGGATTTGCGACTAAGCAATCCCGTTTTGCCGTTTACAAATACCCGCGCCGTGTATGGATTATCGATTGCGCCGAATGGTCGATATATGGCGAGCTATATCGATAACATTATCGGTTTGTGGGATATCCGAAATATCGACAAACCGATTAGTCAATTTCAAACACAAAAAAATATCACTTCTTTGTCGTGGTGTCCGACTCGGTCATCTGTTCTAGGTACACTGCAGCGCGACTCACCTTTTGTGCATTTACTGGATTTACATTGGCCCGGATTAGATCTGGAAGGTGAGCCGCATTCAATGAAACGTAATGTTGCGCCGTTTGTATCAAAATCGGGAGCATCGACACGGCACATTTCGATTGGTGATATTTCGTGGCATCCGACAGATTTGGAACGAATGCTCGCTCTATCCGGATCTGGGGTGCTGGTCGATTTCAAAATACCACAGCGAGTTGCCGTGTCATGGAATAATAATAACATACTATGGGGATCAACTGGACATGACTTGATTGAGTTAGGTCCACCTGTCGCTTCAGCTACGACGGTCGAGCTCGATTCTCAAGGCGATCGGACGAACGAGGATATTGCCGAGCTGATAAGAAAGCGGGCACTTGAGGATTATGGACAGATGAGCGATATACACAAAAATGGGGATTTAGCGCAGAATGCAAATTTGAGATCGGTGTGGCGTCTATTGGCTCACATGAGCAGGGAGGATAGTATGGCTGGACTAAAACATATTCTTGACTTTAATAGCCTGAACGATGGAATGGTTACGATGTCGCGAAGTGATTATGCCAACATGACATGGAGTGATTTTCCGGCCAGTGGATCGATCAAAGTGTATCGTAGTGATGCGCGAGAAGATGCCCAATTAGTGTGCGGCTGGACATTCGACAAACACAAAGAAAATTCGTTTAGTAATTTTATAGAAGATTTGTGCTCGAAGCACGAATATACGCGAGCTGCAATGTTGGCCTCGTTTCAGCTAAAAGTTCGATACGCGATTGAAATACTGGGTAAAGGTGCCGATTCCGATAAAACTATTGATTCGAGTTCGTTACGAATTGCGGCTATTGCTCTGTCCGGTTTCAATCAAGACAAGTCAGGCATATGGCGAGCCCAATGTCAAGCGGCCCACGATCAAATATCTGATCCACATTTACGTGCAATGTTTGCGTTTTTAACCCCGGACAACGATAATTTCGAGACTGTTTTAAGTGAGACTGGTGTATCGTTAAGCGATCGAATGGCATTTTCGTGTATGTTCCTGTCGGATTCAAAATTAGTGGAGTATGTACGAACTATGATTCAAATTTGTACGGAGCATGGTGACTTAAATGGCCTACTGTTAACGGGGGCCACAAACGAAGGTCTAATACTACTTCAAAGTCATTTGGATTGGACCGAGGATGTACAAACCGTAGCATTGATAGCGGCACGATTTTTACCCCCCGAATTGATTACGGATTCACATGTGCAATATTGGATATCGAGCTATCGAGATCTGCTCGATACATGGGGACTGTGGGAGCAGAGAGCACAATTAGACATCACAATGGGGAATACGAGGACACCACCTCGAGCGCGGTCTGTCTATTTACTGTGCAGTTTCTGTTGTAAAAGTGTTTCGACGTCGCTGCAAGAGGAGTCGCGTGTCCGAACGAACGCATCCAATTTCAATAAACTTTCGTCGTGTCCTCATTGTCGCAAACCATTGCCACGATGTTCGTTGTGCCTTCTACATATGGGAACCATAACCGGAATCCATTCAAATAATCAAAGTGGTGGCCATTCGGGTGGCTGGCAATCGAGACCGTTTTCGAAATGGTTTTCGTGGTGTCAAACATGTCGACATGGTGGCCATACCGAACATCTAGCACAATGGTTTGCCGATCATACCGAATGTCCGGTGACGTCGTGCACATGCAAATGTTTTGCCATGGATCTACCGATGCCACAATTTCCGCGAGATATATCGTAATCGAATCAAATCTTAAAACATTTTTTTTTTGGTGCAGAATAAAATTAATAACTTACAAAAGTGTAGTTAAAAAATCTTTTAATTCGCCATTTTTCCTTCTCGAGATTCTTACACCATTCCAACTATGTATTCGTATACAATTTCGTTTCAACCAGTAACATCGAAGAAAATTATCTTAGGGGCGGTGCTTCAATATAATATCCAGTGATTTTCAAACTATCGTGTGTACATGAATATAATTGGGGGTAATTGATACAAACGAATACTTTCTACCTGAAGGATTTAATAAATCATAATTCGCGTCTTGAAACGCGAATTGGGGCTATGGAATACCAAATAATTCACTTAAACATTTTTCGTGGTTCGGCGGATTAATTAAAAAAAAACCCGATAAATTGAATTTGATTTATTGATTTAGATTTAGCAAACATTTGTTGTGTCTTGGTTTCGTATTCGCTTATTTATGAATATTTATGCGTTTGAAAATCCGCGAATTGCGAGATCATGGATTTTGGATTTCTGTTTGTTTGTTGCATATGTTGATTTATAAAAATTAATTATCAATGTTTGTTTTATACTGTTTTGAGATTCGATTTAGTTTTTGTTGTATTTGTGGAACATATTGTAAGCCCTGAAGGGTCTCTACCTGGCTGTATGAGTTTTGTTAATACGAACTTAAAAAACTCGGGATGTGGTTTCAAGATCGTATTTTGGCTCATACAACACTCACGTAGTACTCTCGAATGGATACTCTTATCCGCTACGACAAAATCTCACACCCATTTGGGGTCTGAATAATTTCAAGTTATCCTCATTTGCAATATACATATTTCGATTTCAGAGATGTACAAAATATAAATCTTGTTCTGGTCAATTGGGTCTGATGGCTACATTACGATTTTTATTTCGAAAACTGGAAAATAAATCGAAGCATCTGTACCAGCTGTCTTAGTGCTGACTCTGGAAAAACCACGCATGATGTAAGAGTCTTGAACCGGAAATGCTAGGATCTCACTAGCAAAACTAGTACAATTAGCTTGGAGAAAAGTTTCGGAATCATAAAGAATCCTCGTTTTTTATACGGCTGGAAAGACTAGTTAAAATCCCTGAGGTGCATCTTAAAGAGCTATGTTGCTGTGGCCAGCAATCAGAACTCTCGTGTAGAAAAGTCAGAAGTCTCAAGAAGTGGTTGATGATATCAGCAGAAAGAGAATCAGGGTAGAAAGCAACTAAGGCAGCAACTCCTCAACGAACAATCCATTACGCCGGCTGTCATTTACAAGAGTCCAGAAGATGGGAGCACAATCCTGAACAATGGAAAATAATGCTGGAGCATTAAACTCTATATTTTAGAAAATTATGGACTTTCTAAATTAATTCGAAGCTTCCTGCAACTTACAGGGATGCTGAGTTGTATCAAAGACCGGTCAAGTCCACTACGTTTTCTGACAAGAGATCGGCAGTTCTTTCTCTTTTTATATAAGAAGGTAATAGTGGTATACCAGTGGTGGTTTGGTCCGGAGCGAAGCTATCGGCTGTGAACAAGAAGGAAAGTTCTAGCAGGCCTAGAGCTCGAGTTTATCTACATACATATTCGGTTAGCCCAGAAGACAGCCTTAAGCTCATTAAGGAAGATCATGAAGCAGGATGATCAACAAAAAATATCTTGCCATTCTTCTTTAGGCAAATGGAAGTCCCTCAGAAAAATATAAGCTAAGAATGCAACCACATCGAGCTATTTAACTAGACCGGATGGTCCGTGCACAATATTAAGTAGGGAATCACTAGAGCTACACTTTATGTAAATTCACTTTCTGGGGAGTTCAGAAATCTTAAGGAGACTTAGCGCCCATTAAACTTCTCATTCCTTGTTTACGGATACTACAGTAGGCGGTTTCAAGGCTTTTAAATACGGCGATTCTGACCGAATTATAACAGCAGAACTGGAGAACAACTAAAGCTGATATATATCCCTACAAAATGGAGGTGAAATCTCAGCATGTGTACTGCCAAGAGCGGCAATATTCTTTGGTGGCATTTTTCAGAGAGACATGCTTAATAACACGAAAGTAGAGGCAATAATCGAAGGAGTAGCTCTTGTAGGCCTAGATTAACCTGCTTCCGTGTTATCAATTATATGCTTGCAGAAGTTTCGACTATGGAAGCTGATGGGATATAGTAAAGAGGCGGATAGATAAACGAATACTACAAAGAGGTGTAACATCGCTGCTTTGGAATATGGTAACCGATGGATGACTGTCGAAACTGAAGGGAGAAGGATAAGAAATAATCGTTCATGCACACGACGTAGTGATGTCTGTCTCAGGAAAATATTTGGAAATTCTCTCTTAATTCGGTGGAGATTTTCACCTAGCAGAAATCATCCTATATAGCCACTAGGCTGTCGGCAGTAAGACAGTGTAAATGTCATCATACAGCAATTTTGCGATTTTATACGAATGGTTCTAAGCTAGAGGGACAAGTAAGGACTGGATACAAACTCGAGGTGTGCATGACCATACGTCTCCCTGACAACCGCAGAGTATGTCAAGCTGAAAGGAGATGTATTGAAGAGGCCTGCAACTGGTTTAGATATAATATAATATCTACAGTAGATATTGGATGTTGAAAGACAAATGGCTATGAAATCACTGGAATCGGGTTCACTTGAATCGTTTAGGTTGTCGATGAGTTCCCAGAAATCTTCAAATGGGTTAACATTACAACATCCAGATCACTCGAACATTTTTGGAAACTGCAGGACAGACGGGCTAGCAAGGATAAGTTCAACTATTTAGATTAGTATCTGGCCAAAACTATAGTCTTTTCACATTCAAAAATACTGATTTCACATCAAAGATATTCTTTCAAAATGAAGTACTTACCCGACACTGTGTTGGTAAGCATGCTAGAAGTCTGAGTGTTTGATGTAACAACATTTATAGGAGCTGGATGTGGTGGATGAAGAGACGATGGATCACTGCTTTTACCTGGCATTAATACACAAAAGGAATTTCTAATTGGGTTGCTATATGATGGGATGTCTCTCTGAGCTCGGAAGTAGTGATGTGGAGACTATTTTACACTTGATCAAAAACTTCAAAGATTTTTTGATGGCAACGATTTTAACGTAACCTAACGTAACATAGTGATTTGAAGATTTCAACACTTCATACAGTTGTAGGTTTGGAGCGAGTTACGAGGACGAGTTAACTAGATACCATCGATGTATAAGACGTCTTTATGCACCATAGTTGATCACATAATCGAAATGTTGTTTTAAAAATAGTCAAGCGGGAGTGATTTTGCGTTAGTCGTCCCATACCAGTTCTGACCGAATCATACCAGCAGAATTGGAGAACAATTGAGTAATCATAAATGACCTTCATCCCGAAGGCAAGAAGCAGTTCACATAGGCAATAACGTAATCATCTTTTATTCTCAAATAGTTTGATAGGGCGATAGAGACGCACCTTCGAGTGAAAGTGAACACAGACAATTTGGCGAAGTTTCAACATGTGTACTACAAAGAGAGGTCGGTGAACACTGTCTCCATAGTTTGACAGAATATGCATAAGTGATATTATTTAACACGTTAGAGCCTTTAATAGAGTGAAATTGGAGGCAATATTAGAGGAATTGGTTCTTGTAGACGTCTAGTACTATGCTTAATAAACTATACGCCCTAATCAATCACACAATATGTAGAACTCTACGAGTTAATCGATCATATGCTTAAAAAGCAGGATTGCAGCTCTGAAAACAGGAATGGCTTTACAATAATGTGGCGGGTAGATAGAGGAATACCCCAAGGAGGAATATGGTCGCGGCTATTTTGGAATGCGGTAATCAATGGATTACTGTTGGAACTGGGGAGAGGAGTAGAAGAAATCATTGAAACGGATGACGAAGCATTTGGCTGTTTCAGGAAAATATTTGGAAACGATTAAGGAAGTAATGCAATATGCTCTCTTAACTGTCACTAAATGGTAAGTCCATCACCTTCTTCTCGTGAACATTTTCGCCAGTCAAAAAACAGCCTTTATGGCCGCTATATAAGTTGTTAGCATGTCCGCTGTATAAGCTGTTGGCAGTAGGTTAGTGAGAATGTCTTCAGACACTCAAGATGATTGAATCACCACTGCACCAGGAATAAGAAATCTTGATAACGCTGAAAATGTTATTGATAACACATCTTTACAGACGTCTGTGATGGTAATTCGGCACCACAAACTGATGCTTTGCAACTTTACACGGGCTACTCTAGACTAAAGGGAAAAGTGAGAATCTTCTGTGACATGCTCGAGGTGAGCATGTCTATTCGCTTCTCTAATTACTTCAGCGTGAATAAAACTGTTCAGGAGATCTTGAACTGATTTAGAAATAACGTAGGATCTGCAGTTAATATCGCCATCTATGTTGACATTCAATGACGTCACTGGAATCGGTTTCACTTTCATCTAGGTTGGCGTTCAATCACCTCTCATCTCTAAACGAGATGGGTTAACATTTCAACATCCAGATTAATTGGGTTCCTTGTTATTTGGACGGTTTTGCAAAGTGTAGTACTTGGCGAGCTATAGCCAGGATTGTTCGACTGCTACCGGAAAAGGCTGATGTAGAGGGACCGTTTGCAGTGTTAAGATTAGTACTTAGAAGGAGCAGTATAGTGATACAAGTCTGTCCAAAACTATACTTGGCACTCTCAAAAACGTTAATTTAAATGAATAGACATTCTTTGAGAACGATTGACGGATTACTCACAGGGCACTGTGCTCGGGGAACTTGTAAGAGGTCTGAGTGTCCGATTTAACGTCTTTTGTAGGTGCTGTGCCGATGTGGAGGATGACGACGATCATAGAAGGAATGTCTATACTTGGACTGCAACATGATGGGATGCCCTTCTGCACTTGAATATTTTGCACTTGATCAAAAGCTCTAATAGTTGTAGATTTATACTCGATGTTAGATGACTATCCAAAGTCATTTATATCGTACGAACAAATCGTTGATCGGTTACATAAACTCTAACGACGTTAAATCAATTTAATCGCCTAACCGCACTCGACACAATGTATGTATGACCACTACGAAAAAGCTCACATTTCCATGTAATAAATTTAAATTTTTCCCAATTAATTTCTCATAATAAAAATTACATAAATTGAATTATAATTATAATATTATGTTTATAGTTTCATGTTTGTTATCATTAATTACACCAACAGTATATACGGCAACATACAGGTAATATACGTTTGTTTCTAATCACTCGAAATCATCGAAAGGTAAAAAATTCATTTTGTCCATAATTTATTTCATTAGTCGAGGGCCTGGGTATATATACGGAGGGGTGCTGTTTGGGGTACTGGAGCTAGTGTTCTGTATTATTTAGTGTATTTGGCTGCGCGCTTGGTCGACTCGGAATGCTAACCATACATATATGTGTGTATACGAGATCAAAATTCTCGATTAGAACAACTATGAGCTAACAAATTTTCTATTGTTCACTGACTTCTAAATGAAAATTAGTTTCCTGTCAAATTATTTCTAATGCTTTGGTTTTGTTTTGTGGGGCACACCACAATCTTAATGAAATATCTCGTTTACCCAAAAAAAAAAATTTTTTTTTGTGTATTTTAGTGATTTTGTTTTTGGTGTCTGATCGTAATCGCAAGTTGTTCTATAATTCCGTAAATAATGTCAATATTTATAGAAAATAATTTGTTTTTGTATAACTAACTAGCGACGAGGTACGAGGAATGGTTTGAAAGTAAATAATATAATGTACACGTTGAAGAGAACTGATTCCCATCATACCAGAAGTCCGGTGTAATTGAAACATGAGAAACGACCGGTTGTCATGGAGGTCGCTTACGGGGCTTTGTGCTGCGTTTTGCGTCATTCATTCCCATTTAAAACCACAGGGCTACCACTAGACGACTTTTTTCCTGTCATTCAGGTTCGGTTGGCCCATTGTGACATCCCGAAATTGTTTTGTTCTTTTAATAAAGCCCAAGAAATCCTGTATCTTCCAGGCCTTCAGCTAATGCTCAAATAGGAATCGTGATCCAAAACAGTGCAGTCTATAGAGGTAGATACGAAGGACAGAAGCACAAAAATATCCCTGTGACCGGGTAGCCAGAATAATTTTTCATTGAGGCAGGCACTAGTCGATTTATGACGGTAATCGTCTCCAAACCAAGTTTCGATAAAACAGTATTTTTTCTCGAATACTCGCTTTTAGCCTTTAAAGCAGCCAGACTATCAGAAACGATGCAGATACGACAGTCTCCTTTGCAAAAAGTGCTGCTGTAGAATATGATACATGATGCTGCTAATGATATAATTTGTGAACGTGACAGCTGATGGGAGTTACTTTTTAACTCCGAAGTGGCATTGATGACAGCTAGAGCGGCTGAATCAACCAGCAGACGAAGACGTTTGCCTTATGAAATGTATATGTGATCTGTAATGTTCGTTCGCTAGGCCGATTTCGATCTGATGACGTCTTTGATGTGTGATCGAAAAGATCAAATCCATCTCATATGTTGTGATGCTTTGTTGCAACAGTTCTAGCGAATTACAAAATTCGAATCGAAACAGTTTTTTCATTTTTTTTTATTATTTTCTATTGTGGCGTGACTGTTCATTGTATTTCAATGATACTATTATTGTACTGTTTGTACTAATGTTATAAACGCTACGCTGGCTTCAAAATTACAGTAATTTCCACCTAAACGACAGTAGCGTACCTCCCAAGGCAGATAAATAAATTTAGTCTTTATGATCCGGCACCAGTCAGATTACACCATATTGATCCATTAGCAAAGACCATCATATCGTCACCGGAGAGGTAGGATGGGCTGTTGTAGTTCCATTTCGGTAATAATTACACGATTCTTGATGCTCGAGGCCATTTGGGCATACCTTCCTCCACATTAGGACTCTATTGCTGACTATTGTTTTCAACGGTCTCCATTTTTCACCGCTTCGGTTAGCACCTGGTTAGTAACGTTTTTTATTAAATCAATGCTGCCCTTCTGACTTTCTCTTTCCTTGTGGATTACATTTCAATGATGTTCGTGTTATATGCCATTCGCGGTACAGACATGATCACTGACTTACGACAATGAGCCATCCGAAAAATTTGAGAATTCAAATATTAGGAAAGCCATTCCAATATAATAAGTGGCTTGCTTTAACGTTACAAATTTTACCTACTGGGAAGAGTTTCCACATCCTTGAATTTCTATTTAAAATGTCACAACAAGAAATCCCTACCATTAATTTCCACTTTGTATAAAATTTGTCATTCGGAAATCAGAAAGCGCAAGTGGATATTAATCGGTCACAGTATACTGCGTTCATGTTGCTTTTCAATAACAAATATTTAGTTACTCTAATGACTCAGAGATATCATCCGCGTCCGTAACACTACAGTCCGCTCAATTCTATTCGTTCCTAACAGGATCAAATTCTACTCTTCTATAGAGAACCCAACTTTCCATTGATCATCCCTTTGGTTGACGTTAAAGTGCTCTTTAAACTCTATCGACTGCATCGTTGATTCTTGTAATCGCTTTATACGGTTCTCCTCAACAGTACTGTAGCTCTACTGATAAATTCTTCCAGTTCAGGTTGTAAAAACAGGCTAACTGTTCTTTCTTAAAAACGTCCTCATTGTATTCCGAGTTATCTCACAGGATTTTCCGTTGATTTCTCCATTTAATGTTAAGCCATCATTATGCCAGATTAATCGTGGAACGAGCATGGTTGTCGTGCCAGATTTAGTTAAAGGAGTCACCTTTCCCTCTTTTGTTGAGGAATGTGCTTTCAATTTGGGTGATTCGATGACCGCGGTTAAACGAATAAAGTTTACCTGCTTTTAAATTTTAAATCTGTTTGTGCATCTCATCGTTTTATCTACGAGTTCTCGTCGTTTAGATGACTCTGTTTACCATACAATAGGCGTTTCTTCAACATTATTCCACACAACATTATCACGTAGTCTACCTTTGAAGTTGGGCCTAAATTTTTACTGTTTCGTTAAAATGGTGAAGTGAGTGTATTTTGATCCTCCAGAACCATGCATTGCGCCTTGCCAGACACTATCTGCCGCCATCTTGCATTCGTTGTTAACTATCGAATACGAAAAATAACATCATGAATTCTGGCAAGTTATAACTTTTTGGGGTCTAATTTAAGTTAATGTTGCAGTACTATAAATTACTGACTCCTAATCCTGCAACATATGCCTTAAAGAGAATTATTGTTTTTCAAACAACTTCAAATTATTGGGTATCTCCAATAATTGGCACATTTCCTCATACCACTGATTCGAAATTCCGGCATTGATCTGATTTACTCCATATCGATTTATGCACCACAACATTATTGATCTTTGCTGTTTCTTGATTTTGTATTGGATATACGGTCATTTACTAAAGTAATCCCACTAGTAGATAATTATTTTCACTTACCTTGGTTTGAAATCGAGAAAACGTACACTCTCAGTCCCGCAATCTGTTGGTTCTGCGAATGAAGATATACGGTATTCTCAAGGTCGTCAGTTGATCCTCAAATAGGAATCGTGATCCAAAGCAGTGCAATATAGCAGAGAATGGAGAGAGTGTGAAGGAGAGGAGCACAAACAATTCTCAACAGTTTCCTCCTCCCGTCCCGCGCACTGGCAGTTTGCGTCGTTCCGAATTTGCATACCAAAGAGGATAATTATCCTCATGATTTAGAATATATATAACATGGCACCATCATTTAATATAGAGAGGTAGAATTAACTGTCGTAGTCCCATTTGTAATTAACTATATAATAGTTTGGTAATATGAACGAGTGCATGTGGGCAGTTATGTACTGCTTCACCTCCCTTCATATTTTAAAGTCCCTGGAAGGGAGATTTGAGTATCTCTGCCTTGAAGGGAAGTGGTTGTTTGGTTGTGTGGTTGTGCACATCTCCTGATCCAAAGATCAAGTAACAGCAGACCTACAGCATGTATAGTGGGTGTAATGTGCATAGCTCCGTTCCAACCCCACTCGATATTTTAGGCCACCAAATAATTGCGGCAAATGTGATTATGAGTCTGCTAACCGAAACGTATAGTCAGTAAACGCATCTGGTATGAGCCCCATTTTTCGAAAAACTTAAATATCCCAGAGTACTGCGTCTTGCTAAAAGAACCGTCTCAAATTTTCCTAGGATTAACCGATAGACACTGATCACTAAACCACGCTACAACTATGTTAATTGCTATTTGCATGTGATCACATATTACATCCACATACTTACCAATAAGTATTAAAGCGATGTCATCGACATAAACCTGACATGACAGTTATATTCGTTGTCATTTAGTCAGACTAGCAGTGTGTTGACCACAAGAGCGGTTTTCAAGAGAATTTGCCTCCATGCCATGTTTTTCAGCTAAATAGTGATCATCACACTGGAGGAAGCGTTCCCAAATGCTCTGATGTCCAGAAACGTACTTTTAACGTAGATTTCTTGTTGTTTCGCGATTTAATCTAGTAAGTTAACTTTATCTCTAAGACTAAAAGTTCCGAGATAACTTTTGAAAAATATTGGAATTGCAATATACGCCAAACGACTGAACAAGTGACTCATCAGTCACCACTATTGAAATATTTTACCCATTTGGCTTGTACTCCATAATCCCGCTCAGTTCTTATATTCATTTTTCAAATTTTCATAATTTTGATAATGTACTTCTGAGGATTGTATGACATTTGCAAATAGAAGTACAAATGAGTTGAAAATACCATTATGTATTCCATCGATTAGTACTGCAAATATTCATTTACCCCCGTTCGAGCTTCTAGCCACACCATAAGAAGCTTTCATTATATATTGGATCTTTTGGACATTGGGTACATTGGGGACATTTAGTACTGGAACTACTTATAATCTATTCGAAATATATGAAATATGCATTGACATAGTTTGTGAAAAAGTTCAGTGAGTTCAAACTAGTCATCGTTTGGCCATGTCTAATAGAGTCCTTTTCGGAAATTTGTATAACTTGTATCCAGGTAATCATACCTTATGGTCAATTGCTTGGCCAATTGGGAATTTGTCAGATTTATCTGTAACATGTTGATTCTTTGCAGTAGAGTATGTATAGCCTTAAAAGTAGAACAAATAAAGTTTTCAAATCCATCCGGAAAAAACATCAGGAGTGGCGTTTGATACTAAAACACTTTTGGATATTTTTTAATTTCTTAAATAGATGAGATGAGTTTCTTTTAAGACTAAATTTTGTTGTTTGTTTTTACGTTCTACAATCGGTTTTGGGTCTCAACTCTTTCGTAGTTCGCATATTTACATTCTACCTTAATGAAATCGAGTATGAACGACTGTAGGTCCGAGTCTTTCTGACATATACTTTTCGACCGTTGAATACTGCATTCTAACAGCGTTTATAAGCTGTGTTAAATCTTACCATCGTTCGTAATCAGATGGTGAAAAACCCGGTACCTTTCTTTATAGACATGGTGGCTTTAACCACTGAGCCATCTGGTTGGTAAGACAAAGTTGTGGACGCGTTTTATTGTAGATCACATTTTAGCTGAAACAAAGCAACTTTTGAAATGTCCAGCATACTGAGTTCTTACACAGTTCTTATACTGGAACAATCATCTAAGACACTATGACTAACATACCATGTCTGTTTAACATCGGTTACGATATTTGAGTTTTGAAAGTAATGTTGGCTATTTTATTTGATTTTATGATGGTCACGGTTTTAAATTGAACATCCGTACCACCATTAGGCACTCCACTTTCAAATATAAAATTACTAGATTTGGTTATCATGAATTATTGGTATAGCATCCCGTAACTACTGGTTATGGTATTTTCGGTTAAGATTTCATCCTTGGGAATGAACACTACCTTGATTTCCAGTCCTGTAAGACAACCGGAAATATTCCGTCAGGACCTGGTGTTTTAAATTGAGAGGAAAAGCCAATGCTCCATCGGATTCTATCTTTTATTTTAATAATTGGTGCGTGTGAATTGATTTTCCATCGACCATATTAGAACTCTAACGTTCGGGAAAATGAGTTTTCATTATAGAAAGGCGTTCAGATTTTTACTCGTATATGAGGTTTGTCAGATGTCTTGATGTTTTCTCACTTAGGATATAACTCTTGTACTCTCTTTGTGAAGATAAGTCTCAACCTTGCATAATATACCGGTTTTCATGTTTTTTTTTTGAGAAGTTTCCTTGTCTGCGTCCTCCTTATTTGTATCCACCGGGAGGTGTACTGGTGTACACCTAAATATTGCTGCAAATAATTGTCCCCCCTGGTATAACCTAAAGAAAGAAGACTACATTAACTTGTTCCAGAAATTAGGGAGTAACTTCATTTTCGAGTTCAAAATCTCCCTTTTCAAAAGACAAATATTACTTGCAGCTGGCCAATACTCAAACTGTGAATTTTGTTCAGTAGGGTAACCAACGTACTGGCCATCTGATCCTAACAAAATCCCAGACCTTATTCACCTTTTATAGAACTTGACGTGCCAATCAAAAGTAAAAATGAAATAAAAGAGGAACTATAGACAGGCGCCTTGATGTCATACAATGTCCCGCAAAGGAATGCAAACAAGTGAACCTTGTCTTTCGCACTTCTAGCCCATTCCTCCGGGGAAATAAGCTAGAATTATGAAAGATAAGGCTCACCTGTTTTTTGAACATCTTGAAGAAACATTTCAGCCCCAGTTTCGAAAACACTGCTGATACGTCCAGAACAGCTACCTTCGGAAATTTCAGGCCTGTAAAAGCTGAAATTATGAACATAAAAGCAAATAAAGCTCCTGATTACGATCTGATAACAGGGCAAATAATAAAAGAGTGCAAAAGGCACCCGAAAATTATTGCATATAGTCAATGCGATGCTCACGAAAAAAATATGTACCAAAGCTGGTGAAAGTAGCAGAAGTAATTATGATTCCGAAACCGAGCAAGCCATCGAATGATAGAAAATCTTACCGGCCAATTTTCAGTTTTACCAACACTAGCGAAATTGTTTGAGAGGCTGTTGCTCAAAAGATTGAAAAAAACATAGAACAAAGAAAGCTTATCCCAGATTCTCAGTTTGGTGTCAGAGAGAAATGTGGCGTATCGGGCTAAACGTAAGATACAAACCTCTAATCATTAACGGTCATCAGATTCCGTTCGCAAATAAGGCTAAATCTCTAGAGGTGACGTTAGATACCAGGCTTAGATGGAAAGATGACGTTAAAAAGGAAAAAGATGAACTTAATATCAAAAAATGTATTGGCTGCTCGGGAAAAATTCGGAATTAGCAACCGAACACAAATTGCTATTGTAAAGGGTCCGCCAAATAACTTTTTTTTTTGCTATAAAAAAAAAACTACTGAATATTTTCTCAAATTTCTTCCTTCCGGTTAATAATGGACAATAATTTCATTCAAATGGCTGCCCCGGCTGGCCATGCAGTAGCCTACACGATCGGTCCAATTTTTAAGCACATTATCGATTGTGTGCAGCTGTATTTCACCAATGGCTTCACGAATATTGTCCTTTAAAGCGTCAATTGTCTCTGGCTTGTCGGCGTAACACTTATCTTTGAGGGCACCCCACAAATAATAGTCCAATGGTGTCAAATCCCAGCTCCGAGGTGACCAAACGACATCAGCTCTGCGGCTGATAATGCGATCTTCAAAAACAGGGCGCAAAACATCGAGTGTAGCTTCAGCTGTGTGACACGTAGCGCCGTCCTGTTGAAACCAAATGTTGCCAATATCCTCCTCTTCAATTTTTGTGAACAAAAATTCGTTCAACATGGCCCGATAACGATCGCGATTGACTGTAACGGCCACTCCTTGCTCATTTTCGCAGAAAATGCCCAATTATGCCTCTGGACCAAAATCCGCACCAAACAGTGACTCGTTTTGGGTGTACCGGCTTTTCAATGTATGCGTGCGGGTTTTCCGTGCCCCAAATGCAACAATTTTGCTTGTTTACATACCCGCCAAGATCAAAATGAGCTTCATCCGAAAAGATGATTTTTTTGGCAAAAAGGCATCTTCTGTAAGTCGATCGCACGCCCACTCAGCGAAGTGAAAACGCATTGGATGGCCAGTTGGCCTCAATTCCTGAACCAATTGGATTTTGTATGGCGTCATACCAAGGTCTTTATGTAAAATTCGTCTCGATGATGTCTCCGAAATGTTCAATTGTTGAAAACGACGGTGAATTGATGTTGATGGCGCATCACACGCACACTTTCTGCCACAGTATCAATATTCTCGGTTTATCGATGACGATGCCAGTTTCTTTCACTTTTTTCACAAGATAACGAACATACGGAGCTGACGGTGCTTCTCTTCTTCCAAAATCCGTACGCAATTTTCCCACACATTCTGCAACATTACCATGATTTTCAAAGTAATGTCGCAATATTTCCCAGCGTTGTTCAAGCGTATACACAACCATATTCGTTCAGCGGAAGGATAAAACTAATTATCTGTCAAATCAGACATGAGCTAAGTGTTACCATTAACGAAATAAGCACTAGTTGAAAAAAAAACTTTAGATGGCGGACCCTTTATAAACAGGTGCTAAAGTCTGTATGGATTGGCAGAATTCTGTTCTGGGGCTGCACAAAGAAATCAAAATAAAACAAACTTTTCCAAACAAAGTTCTCTGTAGGATATTAGAAATGTTGACCTTCATAGATACCTAAATATCCAGACGGTTCAAGAAGAAATAAAAAACCTTAACCCCTCCAGTAATTCAAGGACAACATATCAATACGTAGATCATTGCGTTGTGTTGCACACTTCACATGCAGTAAGACGATGAAAGTGCAAAGACTCCTTCTTTAAATGACCTATAAATGGAGCTGGCCAGTGGGGCTTTTCACATTCACAAGTGGCTAAATTATAAGAAAGGAACTTACTAGATGAATTGTATCCCAGTTGTAATATAAAAATGTTGGGCGGTAAAACGAAACCCGATATTTCGAGCCAAGTGTATCGTAACAACAGGGTAGGGGAGTGGGGCTACCAACATGTTATTATTATAAACAAAAATGTAATGATTATTAACTCGCAATGAGAATGAATTAATATTTGTTTATACAATATGTATAAATATTCATCTGGGTGTCTTCAACCATCATCATCGTTATTCTATTATAATTCTTAAAGATTTCAAATTAAGATTTCTTTCTGCTCCTGGAATTTTATTTATCCATATACAATATATCGTTGTTGTATGTTCTCGTCTATTTATTCATATTATTATCCATTTATAAATGTATTGTTGGTAAGAATAAATAATAATTTTCTTATTAAACGAGCAACGAATGAGATCTTAAGATGCTGATAAATATATAGACAGTGTACTCGTTTCGTTTTTTTCTTCTTTTTCTGTTTGGTCACTCGCACCCATTCACCTTATATACATACGAGTATCGATTGACCTCTATGGGAAATAAATAATTTATTTTGAGACCGAATGCCTCGTTCGATCTCGATGTGCTGAGCTGTTGAAGAAGTTTGATTAATGATTAATGATATGGAAATTAGACGTGTATACATTTAGACGATAATAGAAATGAGATTATGGTTTACGCCTTCCACTTCTTGTTGATATATGTATATGTGTATACGATTTGGGTAGATTAGATTTGGCGCCACAGGATTATCCATATATACGTATGCGCGTATTTTTGATTTATACAATCCAGATTTTAATGAGATTTACGCCAAATATGGAACGAAGCCACTTGATTCACACGCACCTATATACGAGTACATATATATAATTCGTTTATATAAAGTCAATTAAAATAGATTAACGATTACAATAGGGAGTATATTAGCTCGAACAAAAGGTTATAGAACACAACCCGAACCGAACCGAAACCCATAATAAATAAATTGATGAAATCAACTCGAACAACAATTGGAAACCTTTTAATAACCGGCGCCAAATATTATAACAGAATGATTTCCATAATAACCTGAAACTTCCGACCAGTCATCGTGACTGGCCTAAAACGTTAAACGAAACTACTTTATATACGAGTATGTGGTTTGTATAATTTACAAAAGAAATGATCTGTTTTGAAAGGTAATATTTCGACAACAATAAAGAATAATAGGTTTCGTTTCTTTTGATTCCGAATCGAGTTGTTAAAGAATTTTGTCTTTTGTTTTGTTGTACTTCTTGGATATTGTATATATGTACGTTGAACGATCATCGGGCGCAGAGCGACGCGAGATTTCAACCAAAAAAAAAAAAAAAAATGGCAACACTATATTATGATTTAGTTTTTTATTATTGAACTGATAACCGTGAATAATTGAAATTCTTATAATCAACTTTGGATCAATATACGAGTATATAGTTGTACCATTCGAAAATTAGATTTAGACGAGAAATGAAATTGGTTTCGTTTTGGGAAACCAAAAAAAAAAAATTATGGTTTGATGAAAACAAATATGCGCGTACGTGTGTTGAGAATCGTTATAATGAACTTCCATGTTGACCTATAGCTGCTAATGAAGCATATTTAGGTTGAATGCACCTGTTGGCTTATAAAGAATATATAATTCAATCTGTATTTAGACCAGAGCAATAGCATTTTACGATCCAATTACCAATCTGATGATGTGAACAGTGTCTGGGAAGTATTGAAAACCTCGGTTGTCGATGCTGCCCAGCACACCCTCGGTATAGTGAAAACTAAGCCCAAAAATGATTGGTTTGATGAGGAGTGTCGTCTTGCTGTTGAGCAACGCAATATAGCCCACAATAAAGCGCAGACTCGGTTTACAATTGCAAGGAAAAACAAGGCAGTTCTTGCTAGGAGGACAGCTAAACGCATTTGTAGACAGAAGAAGCACGAATGGTGGAAGGCCAAGGTCTTAAGAGTACAACAACTCAGCAATGAGCACAATTCACGTGGTTTCTTTAAAGGAATCACCGAATTGCACCATACCTTAAGATCTCGGTCAACTGCCATTCGGGACCAGGATGGAAACCTCTGTGTTAACGTCGATGCGGTACTCGATACATGGCGTGAACATTTTTCTGCCCTTCTTAATGTTTCACATGTATCACAAGCTGTATTTGAATACCCTCAAATACAGACCGCGGAGATGTTCATTGAGGATCCATCCTATGAGGAATTCACAATGGCCATGCAGAGATTAAAGAAAAATCGTTCACCAGGGGTTGATTGCATTAATTCAGAGCTCTTGATATTCGGAGGGCTAACTTTGTGGAACTGTCTTTTCGACCTTATTCGATTGGTATGGCGAAATGAAGTTATGCCTGACGAATGGAAAGTGGCCGCGTTATGCCCAATATTCAAAAAGGGTGATCGCATGAAATGCGAGAATTATCGCGGTATAGCTCTCCTTTGCACAGCATATAAGTTACTGTCTTACATAATCTTGGGAAGAATTACTCCTCTAGCGGAGGAAATTGTCGGTGACTACCAAGGAGGATTCCGTCCAAATCGGTCAGTCACTGATCAAGTTTTTTCGCTACGGATGATTCTTTCCAAGTACTACGAAACATCTCGCAATGTACACCAGGTATTCCTAGATTTCAAGCAAGCCTATGACTCGATCAATCGAGAGAGGCTATGGTATGCGCTTGAATATTTAGGAATACCACAAAAATATGTACATTTGTGTAAAATGACAGTAACGCAGTCACAATGCTGTGTCAAAGTTGAGAACAGGCTATCGAGAATTTTTGCAATTACTTCTGGTGTTCGACAAGGAGATGCGCTGTCCCCGATACTTTATAATCTCATGTTGGAATACATCCTTCGTAAAAGTGAAACACCTCAGGACAATATCTTATTCCGACAATCCAATCAACTTCTTGCTTATGCAGATGATATCTGTGTGATTGGATTAAATGGCAACGGAGTGAAAGAGATACTTGATCCACTGGAACAGTGTTCAGCTTCCGTTGGTCTCAAAATCAATGAGTCCAAAACCAAATATCTAATCTCTGGTTTTAGAGACCAAGACGCAATTGATTTCAGTAGTGGAAACCACACGTTTGAAGGAGTAATGAGATTCAAGTATCTTGGATCTCTCATTACTCACGATAATAGTGTGGGACAGGATATTAAGGATCGCATTGCCGCTGGCAATCGGGCTTTGTATCCTCTAAGGCCACTGCTGAAATCAAAATATCTTGCAAATACGGATAAGCTGAAGCTGTACAGAGTGTTGATCAGACCCGTTGTCATGTATGGATGTGAGAGTTGGACCTTGACGGATGAGTACGAAAGATGGCTTCTAACATTCGAGAGAAGAATCATGCGTGTGATATATGGCCCAAAACGCGACGTTGATGGCACATACCGAGTTCTATTCAATCACGAGATCAGGAATTTAATGCAAATTCCTGATATCGTGCATGAAATCAAAGGACAGCGAATACGCTGGCTCGGTCACGTTCTGCGTGCTGATCCGAAACGAATGATACAGCGATCTTTAAAGGGAGAACCGCCTTTCGGTAGGCGAAGAGGTCGCTGTCGGCGACGATGGCTCCACGGCGTAGAGAGCGATCTGGCATCTTCCAACTGCTTACAACAGTATGAAGAGCTGGCTCGTGATCGAAACTGTTGGAGCCAGATTGTTGACACGGTACGGGCCAACAATGGCCTGTAAAAACCGCAAAAAAAAAAAAAAAAATTTAGACCAGAAGACGTTAATAATCCCCACGATGCTAGCGTAGGGAACCTGTCCATTGAAATACCACATATCGCAATAGAAGATATAAACAAGGCTCTTTAAACATTCGGCGATGGTTGCGGTCCTGACCAAATACCAGCTTCTTTTTTGAAAGATTACATCAGTTTGGAACTACCTCTTTGCATGCTGTTCTATCAGTCGCTGAGATTAGGAGAGTTTCCTAAAAAATTGAAGATAACCAGAATAACCCCATTATTTAAAACTGGTGATAGAAGTTATAGAGGTATAGAGGTATAACGTCGATTTCATCTATACCCAAATTATTTGACCTTATAATATGTAATTCCTTCAAAGAAGTGGTGCCTCGACATGTTTCACCGTACCAACATCGGTTCATGCCTAAGAGATCAACATCTACAAACCTTATTGAATTCACCAGCAGCACAATCAAAGTTATTGAAAGCCACAAGCAAGTTGACGTGGTGTACACAGACTTTGAGACCAAGGCGTTTGACTCCATTAGCCATTGTAAAGCACTGGAACGGTTATACTTATTTGGATTCTCAAACAACTATGTGGCTTGGTTTAAATCTTACTTAAGTAATCGCATCCAATACATCGACATTGGTAACAGCAGGTCCAAGCCAATTCAAGCTACATCGGGTTTTCCACAAGGTTCTCATCTTGGCCGTTGGATATTTACCGTTTTCATCGACGCAATCACTGAAGTCATTCTACACTCTAAAGTTTTAATGACCTAAGTTGCTGATGACCTCAAAATATATAGAACTGTCGAGAACTTAAGCGATGCCGAGAAACTTCAAGAGGACATTGACAATTTAGCTATATGGTGTGAGTCAAACCTTAGTCTGAACATCAATAAGTGTAAGACTTTATCATTCCATCGGAAATTAAATCCAGTTTTAAAACATTACCAAGTAAACACAGTGCCACTAAAGCGAGTATCAGAGATCAAAGACCTCGGTGTTATTTTCGTGGTAAATATGAGCAGTAACATACATATAGAACAATGTATTGCTAAATCTAATTCTATGTGGGGTTTTATTAAACGATGGACGGGAGATATTTATGCCATGGAGGCAATCAATTTTCTGTATTTCGTATACGTGCGTTCGCAATTGGAATATGCTGGTACTGTTTGGTGTCCATTTTATGATACAAACATCTGTAAACTAGAGGGTATTCAGAAAAAGTTTACCCGTCTTTTAACTTGAAAAAGCGGTTTGGAGTAGGATCACGAATTACCATACCATGAAAACCTGCAGCGTTTACCACCATATCTGGAAGGCTGCAAAACAAACAAAATAGCAACTCTGGTAAATAGACGTGAGCTTTTAAAGTGTTCGTTTGTTGGTAGTATTTTATTAGGTCACATTGAAGCACCATAAATACTGGAAAATTTACAAATTAAAGTTCCACGAGACATCCAATGAGTTCTTGCAAGATGATGTCCATAGAACCAACTATGGTTCTAATGAACCGATTAACATTTTTTTTTTATTAATGGATTTTATTACAACTGAATATAATTAATTCATCTATAGTAACTTATCTTTAGTAAATTTGTTAGTTTTTGTTGAGTTTAACCCACTGGTTAGCTCCAAGTATATTATAAGATTACATTAACCGCCCCAAATCTAAAGGTTTGGTCCTTCGAAGCCTTCTAACTGGGTCTGTGTTGGTCATAATATTACGCATATCTGCATTTTGATGTTGACCGAGCCGTTTCTTCGCATGTTTCTTGATTTCTTCGCTAACGTATTCCATCTTTAGATCCTTATGAAGGTTGTCGTTTCTTATGTACTATGGTGCATTCACAATGCTACGTAGAACTTTATTTTGAAAGGTTTGAATTATTTTAACATTGCTCTTCTTGGTACAACCCCACAGTTCTATACCATATGTCCATATAGGTTTCAATATTTGCCGATATAATAGTAGCTTATTATGTACTGTTAGCTCAGATTTTCTCCCTAAGAGCCAGTACATTTTTCTGTATTTGATATTTAGTTCTTCTTTTTTCTTTTTAACGTGCTCTTTCCACTTCAGCTTAGCATCAAGAGTCATGCCTAAGTATTTCGCTGTGTTCGCATGCGGAATTGGATGCGAGTTCAGTAGAACTGGAATACAGTTAACTGTTCCGTTAACTGTATTCCAAGTAAAGTTGACATGCATGGATTTCGTTTGATTCAGCTGAATGCGCCATTTCTTTGTCCATTTACTTATTGCATTAGTGGCATTTTGTAATTTACTAGTTGACTCTTCTATACTGTCTCCTACTACTAGGATTGCTGTATCATCTGCAAACGTTGCAATGTTTGTATCTTTTGTATTTGGAACATCTCTTGTATAAATTAAATATAGTATTGGTCCCAGAACACTTCCTTGTGGAACTCCAGCCGATATTTGTCTAAGGTCAGAGTATTCATCTTCAAATTTAACTCGAAAATATCGATCAGCTAGATAAGATTTTAATATCTGGTAAAATTGCTTTGGCAGGTCTCGATATAGTTTATATTCTAGTCCTTGGTGCCATACTATATCGAAGGCTTGTGCAACATCCAAAAAGATAGTTGAACAGATTTTCTTCTTTTCTAGTGAATCTTCAATTATATCGGTAACCCTATGTAATTGGTCTATAGTAGAATGTCTCTCTATAAAGCCAAACTGATGTGGTGGAATTAGTTTTCTTTCCTCTATTACTGGTTTTAGCCTTTTCAGCAATAATTTTTCGAACAACTTCGAAGCTATAGGAAGAAGCGAAATGGGCCTGTGCGAGGTTTTAACGTTAGGCGGTTTATTCGGTTTTGGAATCATTATCACTTCTGCAACCTTCCATTGGTATGGGACGTATTTTAGTCTGAATGCTGCTAGGCTCTCCACTTTTCTAACTGGGTTTATATTTTCTTCCGCTGATTGCCTTGGAAGGGGCTGGAATGTGTTTTCGAGGTGGGCTGCAAACAAGACAGCCTTCTCCTTACCACTTCTTGCCCAAGATCCATCGTTCTTTTTGATAGGAGGTATCTGCTTATTTGGTCGTTAAAGTCCTTTTGTTGCTTTCCAAAGTGAATAGTCAGTGTTTTTTTGGCTGGAAAGACCAGTTAGATATTCACTTATCGAATTGTTTTTAATTTCTTTGATTAACTGCTTTAATTTGTTGCTTAAATAATTAAGTCTCGATTTACTTTGTGATGCTCGATTCCGCTGCCAAATTTTTCGAGCTTTCCGCTTTTCACTAACCAAATCTCTCACTTCCAATGAATAGTTGTTTTTCTTTGGCACTTTATATTGACTAATGGGCGTACTCTGCCACGCTGCTTGAATTATATTATTATTTAATATTTCTACTTGATCATCGAGTTGTGTCGGAGTTTAATTGGTACTTGTAAAACCGTACTGTTTTCTACTAGCTTCCGGAAAACATCCCAATTTGTTCTCTTGTTTGTTAGTTTAGGCAAATTCACTTGCTTGATTATGGTTCCTTCACTGTTTTCTATCACTACATAGTTTTCTGATGCTCCTTTTGTTACAAAGAAGTCTATTAAATCTGGGATTTTGTTTTTATCTGTGGGCCAGTATGTTGGTTTACCCCTAGAATAAAACTCGCAGTTTAATTCTTGTCCTGCCGCATATAGATCTTTACCCTTACGTGTTGACAGTCTTGATCCCCAGTACGTATTCTTAGCATTAAAGTCCCCTCCAATTATTAAGTTGACTCCAAGCGATTTAAATAACGCGATATAATTTTCTTTAGCCAATTGATATCGCGGTGGACAGTATATAGATGAAATGCTATACTCCTTTTCATTATTGAGTCGAATTTTAATGGTTGATACTTGCATATTTTCCTTTTCTATTTTTACTCCTTCGTAGTGTTTGATATTTTCTTTAACGAAAATAGTTGATCCTCCTCTCGCTTTTCTTGATGGGTGGATAGCATGGTAGTAGTGATATCCACGAATTTTTATGTACGATACATTTGTGAAATGGGTTTCCGATATTAGACATATGTCTATCTTATCCATGTTTAAGAAAATTTCTAGCTCCGGAATTTGTGGCAATAGGCCATTTGCATTCCAGTTGGCAATTCTTAATGTTTTACTACTATTCATGTATTCATTCTAGTAAATCATAGAAGTGAACTCATTCACTGCTTCTTGTTTATTTAGTTGATTATGTACGGCTTCTAGGCTTCTTTCTTGTTTTGCAATTCGCATGTTCAAAGCTTCTATACTCCGTAGTATTTTTTCAAGAATTGAAGATTCTTGTTTTTCCTTAATACAAAGTGGCTCTTGTTGCAGGACTATCTGTGAGTATGTCTTTAGTCCCGCTACTGTACTAGCTTGTGGTTGAGCTTTCATTGAGTTTTTCGATGATATTCCGTTAACTGGCATCTCACGGTTTTGCTTAAACTGAAGTTTTTTATTTCTCAGTTTTTGCAGTTCTTTAGCTATTCCGCATCCTCTTTAGTTTGCTGGATGATCTCCTTTACAGTTTACACATTTAGGAGTAGTTGTTTTTCCTCCAGTGGCCTTGCGTATAATGATGTATATACCGATTAACATGATGTACAAAAGCTTTAATCAGATAAATCACCCGTTCGATTTTACTTCTATAGCAAGGATAAAACGAAGATTGAAGCAACACTTTGATTCTTCCTGATTTTAATTATTATTTTATATGTCTGACTATTACGTCATTTTATATGTAATGTCATTTTTATTGTCAAGTCGTATTTGTAGACTTATTTATAAATAAATGAATAAATAAATACGGATTGATTCATTTAGACGTACTTTTTTCAGTAGGGATCAGGTGAGGGGCAAGATGAGGGCAGTAATAGGCAAAGATAGTACAAGTCAAACAAGTACCATCCAACAAAACAGCATCACATATACCGACCAAGCATCTATTGCTAATGTACTATAGCATCGACTCGCGTCAGTAACTCATCGTAAGCAAATCATTCCAGCGATTCCCCATAAAGATATATAAAAGAGAGTCAGAATAAATCGCGACATCGATTCCGCCGATTTGAACTCCCTCTTTTACAAAATGGAGTTGAAACCATTGACAACAAAGATCATCTGTTTAATATATTTAATAAACACTGGACCACCTATTTTGACCTCTCACGATGGAAAAAAACCAAAGTCAGACCAATCCTCAAAAAACCTCAAGAGATGGAGTCACCATGGAATTCCGTCCAATATCGCTGTTAAACAACGACCGTAAATTAATGAAGCGCATGGTTAAAGAAAAATTAACGAAACCATCTGCTTTCCAGGGATCAATACGGATTTAGAACAAAAAATTTGGAGGCTGCGACTAATCCAGCAAAATCAGAATTATATGAAATTATCTAAGAGACCGCAGTTATTAGGAAACGTTAGGTCACAAACTTTCGTACAGGAGAATAGAGTGACAACCAATTCATGTCTGGTAGTGTATAACGTGACTCGGGTCACAATCGATTTCATTAGGCATATATTCTGTTTGTTTCGTATTATATGCTGACGACTTAACAATATTTTGCGGCGGACAAGATCTATTAAAACACGAACAAGAGATTTCCCTAATAACCACGGCAAACTTCAACTTTCGTGCAAAGAAACTGGGGTTTCCTTAACTAAAACAAACCTATCGCACTTCTGCAGGAAGCATAGACGCACCTCACCACTAATCACCCTCAATGGAATCACGCTCGAGAAGGTCGAAACATAGGATGAGATGAAAGTATTCCACAGCAGCATCATATCTAAAATAGACTACGGCTTCAGCAAATTTTGCAAAAATGCGGCCAAATCGACTCTCAGGCTCCTCAACGCAATTATTCGCGAAAGCATAAGAATAGCAACCGGAGCTTTTAGAACCTCTCCCATCGCTTCCTTAATTGCAGAAACAGGGACTTTAAATCTTCCGAGAGTGCAATAGAAAGGAAGCCCTTCCCCAACTTTTTATCGAGCAAAAGGCCAATCTTTAGACTCCCCGTTCCATACACTTATCCCAACTTTTCAACCCTAAGTTTGAGAAATAAGGATCAGAACTATGTGATCGGTACAACATATCAGCAAACATATAAAGCCCGACCAGTTCCTAAAAGTGAATACCCCACATATATTCAGATCACCGACGGTTCTAAAACACAGAATAGAGCTGGATTGATCATCCCCTTGAAGCTCGACTCAGGGCATACTCAAAAGTCTGGCATAAAAAAAAATTCCCTACCCCGCGAAACACAAGAGATGATTCTCAACTCCTCGAAAATGATCGGTTTGATCGGTTTGTTCGAAGCCAAATCTACAGCCCATGCAACCGAAACCAAAGAGGATATATAATAAGGGAAGTTTCAGCAAAAAAAACATCAATAACCATTTGGAAAGCCAAGACTAGTCACTGGCTGACTATAGGCAACCATAAAACCATCTAGCAGCAATTAAAGATCGGCCAGACGAATGAAAATGTTTGGACCTATAGAGTCAAGATGAGACAGCACTATTATCTGCAGGCTACGAATTGGACACACCAAAATCACTCACATCCACCTTTATCCTTAAAACGGAAGGTACCCAGATGTAATCTATGAAATGTCCAGAGGTACTTTTTCCAGTAGGGATTTTATGACAGACTTATAAGTTGTGTCAAACAGTTATGGTATTTTTGTTCACTATAGTGAACAAAAAATACACTCAAAAAATTTTTACAATTTAGGAAATTGTTATGGAATTGTTCCTCAAGGAAATACACTAAGCCCGACACAGAGTCTACAAATAATTTAGCTGTGCGCTTAGAGCAACTAATGGTCCACATAATCGGCCAATTCCTATACCATCGACAAATTTCAAACCCAGTTTTCTCAATAGAAATATGTCATGGCGTTAGCTCAGAGTGTTCGCAATGACTACAGGACGAATTAATTCGACGTCGTTCTCAATAGCTTGGCTTGTCGTAAGCAACCACTTGGCGTATCTTACCTAATGATCTTTGTTTAAAAGGATAAGAAATCCAACTCGTGTAAGAATTTAACAGCCTAAATCGTCACCGTTTAGTCTTTGGGCTTGACCGATTAGGTCCATTTATGACTTTTTGCATTGGGGCTAGGTACGTAAAGTCTACATGGATAAGTCGCTTCCGATTGAGGAATTATAAACCAATAATTTTCAAAAATGGATCACGCATTATAGATGCAAAACCGTGTCGATCCGCAATCACATACATTGACTGATCGACTCTGTTTATCATTTGGTCAATATAAAGCGACGATAAAATGTTTAGAACTGGTTAGGAAAGACCTAGTGAAGGAATTTATGTCCACTGAGAATATTAGGTCACTATTGGCTTCCATTGAGTCAATAGCGATTATTCTCTTGAAGAGAGACCTCTTCGCCTACCAAAATATAGTGCTCTCCCTTTAAAGATTACTTTATCATTCACTCCGAACCAGCACGTAGAACGAAACAGCGAAGCGAAAAAACTTGACCAGTGTATAACCGATTTGAACGGAATCAACTAAGTGGTTATCGATAACTTTCTAATCCAGAATATCGATAACGCCTCCGAATATCATGCTGCGAATAAATGCAAACGACTCCAGATGAACGATTTTGATTAAATCTCTACGTGGCCTTGGTGAATTCCTCATAGGATGGATACTCAATGAACTGTATTTGAGGTCTGTATTTTATTGGGTATTCAATTACAGCTTGTATGACACATACCTGCGACACATTACTTTCTATCCTGATCCCGAATTTTCCACGCGAATTGCGCTCATTGTTGAGTTGTTTTATTCTTAAGATCTTAGAATTCCATTTATAATCGTTTTATTGGATATATCTATGAGGAAAGAATTTTTTTGCCACTTTGAGATCAAGTGCGACACAGTCTGTTTTATTTGTGGCCCAATAAAAATACTAGAGTTCCGAGGTCATCTCCACTGTGTAGCAATGTATTGCCTTGGAACACATAGTCTCCAGTTTTAGGCCATCGAGATTCTTGAAGAGCTACGAGTTCCAGCCGATACTCTTTCATACATGCGATAAGGACATCAAACACGCTACTGCAGTCTAACTGACTGCACATTTCACACGCCTATCCTTAATCTCGTGTCCGGGAATTTAATCAGAAGTATCGGATTTATTTAGTTTTGTTGACATTGTCAACACTATATAGATGCTTTTAAGAAGTACGCATATAGATTTAGTACGACAAGCACTGGTTACTGTAGTGGTATGTTATGGGCTTTATATTTCTACGACTTTTTTACGAAACATGGAACTCCCGCTCACAGGGATTATCCTGGAATGGGATGAAGCTAGAATGTTCATCAGGTAACATTTTGGTTTAGTTTTTTCTAGTTTGAATATAATCATATAATTTCACACATCTTGCTGTCAACAATATAAATATAAAGTGGCAAAAGCTGCGGCAGTTTGAGGTTGATGGTACTGGACTTGGACGTCTGTAGAGGAAGAACGCAAAAGTTATTTTTCACCATACCTGATTACGATCAGTGATGTGAATGAACACATTTATGATCTTGTAACGTCGCTCGCGGTCCGCGTCGTTCCCAGCACTGAAAATTTATTATTTACCTGGTCATTATAGTAAATGGTCACCCGGTTTTGTATTTCTTGTGAGTATTAGTTCTTGAAAATTCAATGATGTCGTAATAATAACATATGTTGATGATGGTTCGTAGTTAACAACGTTGTTCCGAGTGCTTGAGATTTTTCTGTTGTCTGCGCCTCCGTTTTTCCTACAATTCGTTTTTTTTGCGTTGTATTCAAGCTCCTCACACTTCTCTGAAAATCTCCACTAGAACCACACCGCCCAGAAACCTCTGGAGATTCTGTGACGTACGTTGGGTTATAAAACCAGCTTCCGTTACAATCTCCCTGTTAAAGTACAGAACTCATGAGCTGACCCATATTCTTTATGTTAGGACCCATATTCTTCAAAGCATGAAGCTATATAAATTGGATCTAGATACAGCCGTATGCCTTCGATTTGTGGCGTTGATCCAAATCCAATATCTGATCTCTGGTGGGAGAGCATATCAAGGTTCGCTTTGCCACTGGCCATCGGGTTTTATACCATCTATACGTTCACTTCAGAAATCGAAATATCTTGCACATGCGGATAAGTTAAGAGTTGATCAGGCCCGTTGTCATGTATGGATGCGAGAGTTGAACAAGAATCCTACGTGTAATATATGGTAATATATCGTGCATGAAATCAATGGAGTCATATGGAGTCATATTGGTTTCACGATGGAGTCATATTGGTTTCACTGTACGGGTCAACAATTGTTGGTAAAATTCAGAAATGGTTTTACGCTGGAAAAATTCAATTTGCAACCCCGAATAATTTAATCCAATTAAAATTGGCCATCAAATAATTTCGCTATAATTTCGATGCGCGCGCATCTCGGAATTATCGTCTTAAATTACAAATATATAGGATTTAGCCCGCAGTCCGCGAATAAATTAATTGATTTTATTGAAAAATATTAAAAACGACAACCACAAAAATATGTTAAAAACCCGATTTAAGCACAGCATGATTATCAAAAAAAAAAATCATTTTTAATCATCATTTTAATTTTAATAATTTAATTAAATTAGAAATATACAACAACAACAACCAAAACCGCGCGTTCGCGACCTTATATATACACATACCTTGTACACAATACAACGCAAAAACGCGATTCGTCCTCCACGAGCTTAATTAAAAAATAATAATAATTTTATTCGCGCACAATAATTAAGCGAAATGATACTCATAATTATTATAAAATGGCGTCAATCTTAATCATAATTAAAATTAAATTGTGTTTTGTTTTGGGCACCATAGGGTGGTTCAATGTGTTCGCGGTGGCTAAGTTGCGCACGCTGTTATGGTGGAGACCACCGCCCAGGTGGCGCAATGGTTAAAGCTACCGGGTTCGAATTCCAATAGGGCAGGATGCAAAAGGGATTTTTCACCATCGAACGTTTGGGCGGTGCGATCGGTTGTGTGAATGAACACATCTGGACCCCCTGTTGAGTAAAGAATCCATAGGCCGTCCCATCATCCGCATGTCCTATAGGATAATGTGCAAATGGTTCGTAAACGTAAATCGGAACTATGGCCATACCAAAAAAAGCGGTATCACAACGGACAATCGCAGGTCTTAGTGTGCGATAGCAGCCACCCAACAAAAAAATAAAAAAATGGTTTAGACGGAGACACACTATCAAAATTTGGTGCAAATGAATATTCAAATCACCTGCGCCTGTGTTCTATACACACAACATTATATATCATTTCATGGCCGAACCTATCATTTATACGTTCTCTCCAAATTATATACTAATTCCGTTTAGGTTTTGAACAAAAAAGCTACAAAACACCAGTAGCGTAATTATCTCGATTTAATTTCCCATCGCACGTTGGGAATGGAACTATTTTTGTAGCGCGCGATTTAGTTTTGTATTTTGTCATGGGTAAACACCCCTCTTGTCTATAATTAGTAAGTTTGTATATAGTTTTTGGTTGTTTGTTTACGTCAACAACAACAACAACAACAAAACACCAAAATTTGTATATTTACATAAAAACTTGAGTGTCGTCGTCGGATCTTATCATCACATTTTGATCTCACTCCATCGAGTGTGTGTGTGTGTGTAATAATGTTCATTGTAACGCTTTATGAAAATCGTGTGATAACAACGACACCCAACAACAGCTATTAGCTCTTTTGTATATGCATTCGGTTTGTCTTTCATTCAAAGACGCAAGGTGTATGTTTAATTCAAAAAGTTTAGGCAACAATTAAATAAAGATTAATGGTGAATTGTATATGTGTTGCGAGGGAAGAGTGGAAATTTGAACGCGAAACGGTTTTAGATTTAATTATTGAAATCAAGACTGTCGCTCATATTACCATGCTCACAATATGTCTCCATCGTTTTCTCTCACAATCTAAAGCTCTCTTCATATACAGATATAAACACTATAAGATGCCAGATCACTCAGCACGCAGAATGTAACACAGTCAGCGTATCCACTGTCCTTTGATTTCGTTCCATCGAAAAGTTATTTCTAAAGGTTTCACAATAATAACATTGCGTACCTTTTCAAAATGTACTCCTGTACAAGATCTTGGTTTTATTAAGCGTTAATCGGAAAGGCCTTAAATGTGAAAACTACAATCTAACCCAATATAGACAAACAGATGTGAGCTAATAATATTTATCACCTTTATGACTTGTGTTTGAAACAACTTTTCAGGCAACTCTGTGGGCGAAGGCATCCACGTTTCGAAAATATTGCAAACGAAACATAAGACCCATCGAATACCAATCCAAAGTAACCAAAACTTGAAGTAGGAGGCGACTAAATCCGGTTGGAGCGCTTTTCTGGAACCTCCGCTTTAGTTCCCGAACACGCGCCTAAGGATCAGAATGTGTTAGTTACGTAGAAAACCTGGCACGTTTGATAATCTTATCACATGTGTGTAAAATTATGGCTGGCTCGGTCCCATGGGTCCCATTACATTGCTACACAGAGGAGATGATCTCGAAAACCTTGGAGTTAGATAGCTCATGGCATCATGTAAAAAAGGCTGTTGGTCTTCTAAACTCTTAATTATTGAATGTGTACGCTACGTTTGCACACGATATTAGCCAACTCTTAAATTATCTGTACATATGCGCCCACTGATATAGGGGGAGATCCTATCGGTCCTCAACAAAATTCGTAGGCAGTGACTATTATCCTGCCTAATGTTCCTCATGTATCACAAGCCGTTTTTGAATATCTTCAAATACAGACCGCAGAGATGATTAATGAGGATCCATCTTACATGAGAAATTCCCATGGCCATGCAGAGATTTTTCGGAGGTCGTAACTTTGTGGAACTGCCTTTTCCATCTTATTCGATTGGTATGAAAAAAGGGTGATCGCTTGAAATACGAGAATTATCGCGGCATAGCTCTTCTTTGCACAGCATACAAGATACTGTCGTACATTATCTTGAGAAAAATTACTTCTCTGATGGAGTAAACTATCGGTGAAGATCAAGGGGATTCCGTTCAAATCGATCAGTCGATCATGTTTTTCACTACCAAGTATTCTAGGAATAACTGGTGTACATCATCTCGTGAGGTACACCAGTTATTCCTAGATTTCAAGTGGCTAGACAACGTTATTGAAAACTTCGGTCGTAAGAAGGGCTACGACTGAAGACTGCTAGGGCGAGTCTATTGCTCCATGTTTAAACCGGTTTTGACAGCTTCAATGACAGTACTGGACTACTTATTAATCTGGGATTCTTTATTTTAAAGAGTAAAATATGGAAACTGGTAAGGAACGCAATACTTTCATCTCCCGAAAATAACGTGGGGCACGGTGCAATACGCAAAGTACATGGACCTGTAAAAGATGAGGGGGGTGACGGGATCGGAAAAATTATGGCTCTTGAGGTAAAACATAATAAATGTATATAAGAATATATGTAGGTAAAGCTGCATGATACGAAGGAGGCGTTAGTTTCTTTTAGCCGCTGGTTTACCAGTCAACGGATAGGCTTGACCCTTATACATGGGTAACTAGCAATCTAATTGAAGGATTGCCAAAATGGATGGTAGTAGTCTCTGTTTACTTTCTAGAGGCCAGGATTCAGGAGTGCTCTGAAAATATTCAGTCTATCCTCATGTGCAAATATATCACAGATCAAGATGATTCGGTAGTTAAGATGTATACTCAAAATTATGAATGGTGGCTTTTATCTAGACTGAGCAACCATAGATTTGAGGTCCAGAGTTATGCCGTTGATAAGTTGCTTTGCGTGAAGATGGCGTCAGTTGCTCTTAGGCGTAGATTTACTAGTCAACAATAGGCATGGCTCTTATACATGGGTAACTGGCAATTTAATTAAAGGATTGCCAAAACAGGTGAGGAAATGAATCTACAACAACGGTATTAATATTTAATATGGACACGTTTATTAGTAGCTGGCATGCATATGATGAGGTTTCGCTATCTGAACAGATGAATATGAAATTGCTCTAGAGACAATAGCAGTCATAAACCATCAAACGATTGCAAAACCATTAGATGGGTGACCGTTGCGTCACCCGAGGGCGCAATAAACTCATTCAAACCATTCAAATCGAAAAAACAAATTACTCTCTGTATCTTAAGTGGTATTGAGGGGGTCACATCTTACGGCTTCATTGGTATACACGAACCTAGATGTGTTATATGTGCTGAGAAACATTTGACTATTTCTTGTGAGAAACTCAAGAATACTGCAGCAAAGTGTTCAAACTGTGCACAAGCCCATCCTGCAAATTACCGAGGATGCCTGGTAGCGAGAAAACTTCAAAAAAGAAGAAATAATCTAAGTAAACCAACGAATTTACAAAAAAGTCAACCATCAGAATCGATGTGTGTCTGATATCTGAGACCCACTCGACCAGGCAATCTTACCTTAAAATTCACGGTTACCAACTTTATGAAACAATTCATCCGGATAACCAAGCGAGAGATGGAACTGCTGTTATAATAAAAAACTATATTAAACACCGTGAATGCCAGGATTATCAATTACTCGAAACCCAGCTTACCATAGTAGAAATTACATCTACCAAGCAACGCCTTCAGATAGGATCAGTGTATTGTCCACCTAGATATAACCTGAAGAAACCGAACTATTTGAATATCCTACAACATTTCGATGGTAGATTTATACTAGAGGGTGATTTTAATGCAAAGCATGTTGATTTTGGCTCTAGGCTTACAACAACCAAAGGTAACGAACTTAAAAGTGCAATAGTAGAAATGGGATGTAACGTCCATTCCACTGGCAAGCCAACATATTGGCCCACGGATGCAGGTAAAACTCCTGATCTACTGGATTTCTTTATATCAAAACAAGTTTCATCAAATTTTATTGAAGTAGAGGATAATTCAAATATGGACTCTGATCACTCTGCAGTGATACTTTCCTTAAGCGACAAGATAATTAGAAAGGAAACGAGACTAACTCTTGCCAATAAAACAACTGACAAACACGACTAAAAACTATTCAGGACCTAGAAGAAGAGGTAGAAAATTTCACCGATAGCGTTCAGATTACCGCTTGGAATAATACTAATGGAACAGTATCAAAAACCATTGGTAAAAGTTACCCAAGAGAAATTCGGAATCTTGTCTTAGAAAAAATAAAAGCAAGAAGAAAATGGCAATAAACAAGGAGTCCATCTGATAAGACGATTCTAAATAATAAATCACAACAGCTTAAGCGAGAAATTCAGAAGCTAAATGAAAAATCGTTTTCTTTGTATCTGGAAAAATTGACCGCTGATGAAGATACGAACTACTCACTATGGAAGGCAACTAAAAGTATAAAAACCTCAATTACGCAAATCCCTCCTATTAAGAGAAATGATGGCTCGTCGGCTAGGGATAACAAAGCAAAAGCTGAAGAATTTGCTAACCATTTCGCTGATATTTTCAAACCGAATGAGATTGAATCGGATATTATAATCGAAAATAAAAGCAGCAATTATGAGGGTGGAATTCCTCTAACAATCCAAAAAGAAGTTACCAGTAAAATACAATTCAATCTGAAGTCAGCAAAGGCTCCTGGATATGACCTTATAACGGGAGAAATTTTAAAGCAACTACCAAAGAAAGCTATCGCTAAACTAACTCACTGGTTTAATGCTGTTATTAGATTAAGACATTTTCCTTCGGCCTGGAAAGTTGCGGAAGTTATTATGTTACCGAAACCAGGTAAACCGCCTAATGAAGCTAAATCGTATCGTCCGATATCACTGCTCCCTATCATTTCAAAGCCAATGGAGAGACTACTCTTGAAGAGAATGCAGCCAATAATAGAAAGTAGAGACCTAATACCGGGTCACCAATTTGGGTTTTGATGCAAACATTCTACAATTGATCAGGTTCACAGAATAACAGACATTATAGAAAAGGCGTTAGAAGAAAAACAAATTTGTTCGACCTTATTTCTGGATGTGGCAGCAGCTTTCGATAAGGTATGGTACGAGGGTTTAATACATAAACTTAATGCTATGCTTCCGGGGCCATATATTGATCTTTTGAGATCATATTTATCTGAAAGGTTTTTTAGAGTAAGACAAGAAGATGGATATTCTGAACTGAGAGAGATAAGGGTAGGTGTTCCACAAGGCAGTGTCCTAGGTCCAGTCCTTTACCTACTATATACATGTGATATACCACAGCCCGACCACGTAAGCATAGCAACGTTTGCTGACGACACCGCGATACTATAAACAGAGCAAACTGTGGAAGAAGCGGCGAATAAACTTCAATGTGCAAGTGATGAAATTCGCCAGTGGACCAAGCGATGGAAAATCAAACTTAAGCGATGTGATGGTGCCGAACGTGAACTCTGCTAAATACTTGGGTATGACTCTGAATGTTAAACTTAAATGGAAAGAACATGTGAAGAAGAAAAGAAAAGAGCTTGATCTTAAATATAGACAATTGTACTGGCTAATTGGGCGAAGGTCAAAATTAAGCATATGCAACAAAATACTGATTTACAATCAGGTTCTTAAGCCGATCTGGCTATATGGCATTAAGCTTTGGGACTGTACTAAGAATACTAACATTAAACTTATACAAAACTTCCAGAATAAGGTACTTTGGAGTATAGTCAATGCACCCTGGTACATTCGTAATAGTGATTTGCATCGTGATTTGAAAATTCCAGATATAAAACTCGAATCAAGACTAATGGAACATGTCAATGCGGAAGCCTATCGGCTACTGGATAATGAACATTTGGTTAGGAGACTTAAAAGAACCAAACCCTTCGAGCTCGTTAGTATGTGAGCAGCTACCTACCAACAAAAAGGCACTGTTCATCGCTGGACCAACAGTGACCACATTATATTTTAGTTTGTAAGAATTCAGATGTAAATTGATGGGTATTTTGGAAAGACTAGTTTGAATAATATAATAAATAAATAAAAAAAAAATAAAAAAAAAACAATGTGAATGAAATAAATATCACAGATAAACTGGGAGATGATTCGGTCACTATTATAGCAGTTAAGGGATGTCCTTAAGACGATGATTGGCGAGCTTCTATTTAGACTGAGAAAAAAATTACAAAGCCAATATTTTTCCAATGATCTGGTTACAGTTATTACGGGTAATTTCAATGGAACTCAACGTCAACCCAAGTATAGTGTCATTCACTATCAGGACAAAGCCTCCGCTTCAGGGGTTGGAATATATACATTGCCAAGGTTTATAAAACTTTACTGATGCTGTAACTCATAGCTTGTATTGGTATTACTGGATCATGTACGACTGGAGATATATGCAGGCACTGTAATGGGTTTCGTATTGAATCTACATATAAAAAGGGACGCAGGGAAAAAGGGTAATATAGTGGATTATCTAAAAACTCAAATGGAATTTCAGGGCCATCTTTCCACTAGAACGCCAGTCTACGGTATGCTGATCATAATATAATTGAACAAATCTTTTAATGTGTTCCTAATCGCAATCCTAATGGATTCAAGCAGGACCCTTCAACACCATAGACCGTTTGAAAAACGAACGGTGGGACTGGGATAGACGTTTTTCGACGTGACCCGGCCATATCCAAATTCTTAGGATGCATTTATATACTGTCGGACAGCCAGGCAACCTTAAAGGAACTCAGTTTCAATACCTGGGAGTCAAAACTTTGGTAAAATTGAAACTCGTATGTGTAACTCTTACGTTGATGCCGGGGCATGCTGGAATTGAGGAATATGAGGTAGCGGATCTCTTGCCGGTGCGGTACAGCTATTGATTATTGACATCAACCGATTTAAAAAACTGGTGTTTCTAGCACTCCGAAAGTCGTGTTTAACCTTTTTTGGTTTCATATGGATCATATTACGTTGGGATTTTTTTAAATAATTGATTTAACGGGTTTTTACAGGCCATTGTTTGGCCTTTGTTTGGCTTTTGCATTTGTTTACATGCCCGTACCGTGTCAACAATCTGACTCCATCAGTTTCGATCACGAGATAGCTATACTGTTGGAAGCAACCAGAAGATGGCAGATCGCTCTCTACGCCGTGGAGCCATCGTCGCCTACAGCGACCTCTTCACCTACCAAAAGGCGGCTCTTGAGTCGAATTCAAGCGCATACCATATCCTCTCTGATTGATCGAGTCATAGGCTTACTTGGCATCTAGGAGTACCTGGTGCACAACTCGAGTTGTTTCGTAGTATAACGGAAACCTCCTCGGCAGTCACTGACAATTTCCTCCGTGAATTCTTCATAGGATGGATCCTCAATGAACATCTCTGTGGTCTGTATTTCAGAGTATTTAAACACAGCTTGCGATGGAACATTAAGTAAGGCAGACAAATGTTCACGCCATGTATCGAGTATGTGGCGTTTGGAGCAGCTCAAATAAATCGCAAATTTAGCTCACGCCACAATCCATTAATAAAATCGATATTTCGAGTTAAGTTCTTGTAATTCACTAATACTGTCGCTACACGACTGAACGTATATATACGAATCGCACAGTATGAATATCTAGTCCGGTAGCATATGCCTGATGAGATAAATTTGATCTTTTTGATCACGCAGTCATTCAATGACGTCATCATCATCAGATCGAAACCGGCCTAGTGAATTACAAGATGCAACAACTCGGATATACACATTCAAATTTACTAAACTCTACGACCCCAACGGCCCTGTGTAGTTAGGGAATAAGTCAGTAACTTCTGACACAACCTCCCGATAATTTCCATCCTACCGTCTGCCTATAACCTAACACGGCAAAAGTAACTTCACATAATGGAATTTCTGCCTTCTCAATCTCAATACGTCGTAGTTCGTTTCGCACTCAAGGCACAGATATATCCAGAAAGTTCGTTTCATGTCGCAACAAGCCTATAATCACATCCCAACGCCATTACGGATGCCGCTCGTCAGCCTAGCGATCCAACCAGATTTAGTCGCCTCCTACGACAAGCACCGGATACGGTGGTGGTATTCTATGTACATTCGAAATATGAATGCCCCCACCCACAGGACCAAATTACCTTGAGAAACCACCTTAAAAGGGAGGAATGAAAGTTGAATCTGTGGAATATGTCATGTCATGTGTCTTCAACCAACCAGATTTGGTAACGTGGGAGTTGACCAAATCTAGTTGACTAACGACCCGCAGTCCAAACTATTATTATATCGCATCACAGACGAAACAGGTCAAACTATGATCGTAATATAGCTTCGAGTGCGGCTCAATTCAAATAAACCTGAAAATTAGAATAAAATATTACAAAATTAATAAATTATCGCATCGTGCTACACATCTTCTTATCCAATTAAGAAAGAGCCGCGCGGTGTGCGCGCGCATGCTAATTATGACTAAAATAAGAAAATCCAAAATATCAAAACGTAAATTTATTGTGTAGCAGTATGTAGGTGGTACGACCAATTTGTGTCCAAATAAAACAATCAATTTAATTTAATTAACTGCCCAGATTATCATGGACCGGATTATCGCGTCTCTTTAACAACCTGTATACCTTGTGCGCATGTGTAGGTTATAATTCGAGCACAATTATCCACCAGTTTAATTAAGCCGAACTGCCTTTTTCGTCGAAGGTTTAATTATCGTTTGTCATATTTCGACACACACGATTAATGAGCTCTGGGGTCTTCAAACGGACAAACGCAGTGCCATTAAGATTCATTAATTAAATTTGAGTTGTTTATAATGATGACGATTCTCAATGACGTATAACCATGTATGTATATACGTTGAGGGGTCAACTTATTATACCTGTTGGTCATTTAGCCTTTTGTCTATAATTTAACTTAACCCTCTGGTTTATATATCATCATCATACCGTCTTCGTATATATGTAGGTAAGCACACATGCATATCTGCGTACCACATATCGAAATTTAATAAATTGAAAAACCCATTAATTTTAATATATCATTTATTTTCTGTTGTCTGCAACCCCAGGAGGTCCACCGAACACAAAAACCATTTGTATATATATGAGAAATCATTTAAAATTTGTAACAAGAAATCGGTTCGCTCGTTTGCTCGTTGGGGTTTTGGTTTTCTATAAATTGACGGTTTTATTGTTTCAACCAACATTTTCTAGTTAACTCTAATGAGACCGCGAATTAAGCGCATGTCTGTATGCGTTGTTGCTCATACGTTACATATCTGTTGAAATGTGTACACTGTGTATCGTTGCGTCTATATGTGTGTATCGTTGTTGTGTAATTTTAATTAATTATTTCGATATTGAGTACACAGGTATGTCTTTGCAGTATGTCAGTACCATAAATACGATGATGGATGTTGATGTGTATGATCGGTTAAGACGGTTGTGTGGGGTCATCAATCAGTTAGAATATATATATATATATAGAAACAGTAACAGATTTATGAGTATGGAGAATTGGTGCAGGTTCGGATTGTTTACATAGTAAACTGTGACCTGGAATTTTATTTGTTGCCTGTATCTCCTGTAATTTCCCCTTCACTTGCCAGTTCCAGTCCAATGAAATCCTCGTTATATCATTTGTTGATTTCCTCGCGTATGGCCAATCCTTCTCCACTTTTGTCCCTGTATTTCAGTCTATATGTCTGACTAATTTGTTTGCAGATAAATGCTAGTTATGGTGTTAGGCTAAAATCATTTCAGTATTCGTCGAAAGCACTTGTTTACGAACACCTTTATTTTGTGTATTCCCATGTCTCATACCCAAACAGTAGACCATCTTGGTCTTGGCAGAAGAATTTCAGTGGATTGCATGTGATTTATGCAGAGACCAGATCATTGAGTTAACCTTTTAATCCTTACTGCATGTCATTGGATTTAATTACCAAATTCGATCAGTAACAGCATTGGTGACGACACGCACTCCCTTTCCTTATTCTTCGAGTGTTGTAGTTCTTCCACTTTGCCTTTCAATTGAACTCGGCTTCCAGCATCCCGATACATTTGTTGTATGAGTTCAATCAATTTCTTTGATGATTTGATGTGATCAGTACATCGTATTGCTGGTCATTATACGAGTATCTCTATAGTTGTATTGACGAGAAAGATATTTCGCCAAATTTTGCATTCACTTAGTCACCTTTTTTGAGGATTGTAATTGTCAAGCCTTCCTTCCAGTTTTGTGGTATTCTTCCAAACTTTCACACTTATTGGATTATTGGTTTTAGTGTGGCTGCAGCTGTCGATTATTCTCCATTGAATATTTCGATGGTTATACTGCCTAGTCCAACAACCTTATGTTTTTCAATGGCTAACAATTGATGACCGTATAAAACCAAAATCATCGATGATGATTTTTGTGTTATACTGATGGTTTCATTTTTATGAAGATTCAGTTCAAATTTTGCTATTACCAGTTAGTGATCACTGTGTACGTCTGCTCATCACATGTTCTGACATCCGGTGATTTCCATGTGTATGTGTATTTTTGTGTGGGAAGCTTCAGAAACTAATGAACATCTGATGCAGAAGTGTACAAGTCTTTCTTCAGTGTTGTTTCGCACAGAATCTAACACAAGTTTACCTATGACAGTTGTCAGCGGTATGACAGGGGATGATTATTATTATTTATTATCTTTTCAATCACATTAATTATTTTTAACACTTTAAATTATTTTTCCTTTTTACCCTCAGTCCCAAAAATCTGTTGTCTGTTCCAATTTTGACATTGAAATCCCTTTGAACGATTTTGATGTCGTTCCTGTGCATTCATGTTATTGTGGCTTGTAAATAGTCGTTCGTAAAGTTCGGTTTTTGTTGTTTAATCTTCATCTTCGATTGTGGCATAGCACAATGATGGTTGTGTTTCTTATTCTACCACTATTGTTCGTTTGTTAACTGGTTCACATGCGTTTAATACTTTTTTGTTTTTATTTGTTGTTATTATGCCCTCGTCTTGTTCATGTGTTGCGTCCCTAGGCCTACAATCAAGCTTTTAGATTTGCATCAGAATTCCACTTGCCCATTGGTGTCCGTATCGATAGACCCAATAAGTACTTGCCAGGTCTTGGGGCCGCTGGGTAATGTATACCGGCATCTCGGGATAAGCGAGGAGATTTCGTGTTATTTCATTTTTGTCTACTGTGATGTTCACAAACAGCAACCCAATCAATTGTTTTTTAACGTGGGTGATAAAGTTATAATCGTCTTAATTCTCTCTGTAACACTACCGTAGCCTAGAATAGGGACTTCAAATTGAGAATTGTCATCGATACTCATCTTTCCGGGGGGTTTTGTGAATTGGAACATGCTTTCACGTGAAATTAAGCTCGAAATCAATTTGCAGCGACACCCTAAGAGCATATAGAAGAGAGAAACCGTTGTTGTTGTAAAGAAACAAGAAGTGGTGACCAGACAAGAGGTAGTGTTTAAGAGAGGAGATCCCATGTAAACCTCCCAGCAGAACGATGATGCCACCGATGTATTGAAAATCATAACTATGATCTGCTAGCCAGAAATTGGAAAGCTTTTAGGTTGGAAGAATTAACGGTAGATTTCAAATCCGCGGTAGTTTTTCTTGATAAAGAATCGAAGGAGGTGTTGACTAAAACAAGAAGTGTGATACATTTTGTCTTGACCTCGGTCACGTTGAAGATTGACGAAGTGGAATGTAGACATTACTAGCATAAGGTGAGGATTACCTATACTTAATATTGGTAGCTCAGAGTGCCTGCAGGATGAGATGGAAGAAAGTATGGAAACACCTCGGACGCTCTTCTGTTCCAGATACGAGCTGAAAACATTGATATTTTCCTGATCGAAGAACCTTGTATCAGTGGTGAACGGGTTTTTCAACCGAGAATCTGACAAAGGTACGGAAGCAGCTGTCCACTCCATTATCGATTCTATTGAGTAATCTCTTGAGTAGAACGAATACTAAATGGTAACCTTTCTGTATATCGAGAGCCTTTAACAATGTTAAACCTGAAGCACTTTCTAGAGCATTTACGCATCTGGAAGAAGATGGCTCACTTAGAATCACAAAATGAAATGTTTTCTCTCCTCTTCTGTGAAATAGGGTCATTAAATACCGGTTACTCGATCTAGAGGAGCAAGCCTTTAAGGAGGTAGCTGATGTGGATGATGTAGGTAGAGCTCAACACTGTCTCAAATTGATCCAGTAGTTGTAAACTAAATATAAATCACATTAAAATGAGTTGATAGCATCTAAGAAATATTAAATTTCCCATGATAGATCGACCCTCAGTTTCAAAAGGTGCTAGGTTGACCTTTTCAGATAAAGCAAAGTGCCTTGGATTGATTTTAGAGTGTCAATTAATCTGGAAACCTAACATAATGGAATGTGTACAGAAACTCTTATAAGATCGTTATTGGTAAAAAAATGAGGGTTAGTGCCCGATTCTATACTTCACTCATCTGAACTATTATTTAATATGGGATTGTTATAATGTGCTTCTAGCCGCAATGGTTAATTTTAACTCTATGAGGAACTTTTAGAGAAATTCTCCTTGTATATGAGTAAAAGTCTCAAGGCCATTTCCCTGAGGACATGTAATAACCTAGGGCACCCATATAACTTATGTATAATAATATGTAGTATTGCAACTAACATCGACTGTAATAGCTGACTGAAAAACTCTCCATTATAGAGAACTGGTTACGTGATGCAGTCATGAATCACGCGGTTATATGAACTCTTTTACGGATGAATCGAAGGTCAAAGAAAATATAAGACCTTTCCGTCTATCTGACTAACACACCGTTTTAAAGTCGGAGTATAATTATATATCCGCTATTGATATACGGACAGTCACCATTAAAACACGTCAAGTTTCTTGCATCGAGGGTAGTTCAGAATTGTTCAGAATAGTTCAGAATATCTCTTATTTATTATTGAGATCAGATCGGCATTTACCTGTTGTGGATGCCTATTGGTAATGCATCGAGATATTAAAAGGGAAACGAATTGTTACTACGTAGAGTGAACATCAATTCCGCTTGCCTCATTTAAGATTTTACTTCAGGAAGAAACTAGGAAATTTGTAAGTGATAGATGCATCGAAACTTGTTCGGGTCCAGGTCTGGACACTAATTTAGACGACATTTGATAAGGTAATATTCCATTGTTTCATAGATAAAATTAGTAAGAGTAACGTCAAGGAAAGCGCTTCATGAAAAGCTCACGATGATTCGAGTAAAAGAAGACCGGTAAAACTATTGATCAAATGATAGTCACCCTGACCTAACCAATAAGTTGCTGGTATATGGTTCCTATTATCATAATTAAACCTATTAATTTAATTTTGTATGATGTACGCTGGCATATCCGGTGAAGTCCTCACAAAATGAGACCTCAAGTGAGAGAATCATAATTCATTTGAAAATACCAGATCGATGAATTTTCCGGGTCACTATTTCTTATTCGATTTAATTGGTTCGCTATCAGCTAGCAATTATGTTATATCCGGAAGATAGTACTCTCCAACGATTTGGTGCGCTTGTTATAATGATCAATGATTAACCGTTCAAAACTTTACATTACTGTAAAAGGTTCATTTGTCGTTCAACGATTCCATAGTACCGATCCACCCAAACTATCAACACCCATCCACCAACGGAGCGTAAAGTTAGAACTGTCATCCAGAAGCAGTAAATTATACAAAGGAGCCACACATATAGCTTCAGGATTTCCTAAAACCTCAACTATTTGAAGTATGGAATACCGATAGAACTCCGCTGAAATAGAAAGAGTGTTTAACCATAACTAGTGGCGAGTTATCTCACTTCTCAACAGCACAATAAAATTAGCGATGGTAATGTTTAAGCGCATATCCTCCTCAATCGACCAACAAATAAGAATGAAACAATCTGGCTTTAAGTCAGGATTTCACCGCTATGTCTGCTCTTCGTAGACTTGGAACGTGCAGTTGACTCAATCAAACAAACCAATGTCAAAAGCCACGAAATGTTATACCAACTTGTGCATTGTGTGGAGAAAAAGGTCATCCGAGTAGCTACAAAGGAGGCCAGGTATATCAGAAAAAGTTAAATGCTCGACTACCAAGAAAAATAACAATAGTAGAGCGCCTATAGCAAGAGCCAAATTAACAATATGATACTATTAAAGAGGGGGTTTCCTATGCCCAAGAGACCAAAACCTCAAACAACAATCTAGAGCAAGAAATCAGGCAGAAATCTTAGGTGAACGAGCCAACTATTAGTAATATAATTTAAATGCTCTCCGAATTTCAGACAGAAATGAGACATAATTTCAGTCAGCTTACTAATAGGGTATATAGCCAGCTTACTAAGATAATTCCAAGCCACCAAACGGTTTACTACCGGAGGTTTACTACCGTTTCTTCCTCCTCTTCGTCCAAACAGCTTCTGCAAAAGTCATTAACTTATAGACCTAGTCTCCTCGCATGTTCTCCAAGAAGGCAGTGTCCTGTGAGTATCCCCACGATCGTTTTAAGTTCACGTCTATGTAGGGAGATAAGTGCCTTTGTGATTTTCAAGTCCAGCTTTGGCCAAACTTGCCTTGCAACTCTACATGAGAGGGTATTCGTCCACCTATCGTTCGCTTAGGCAACTGCCTCTTTTTTAAGCACAGTCTTGAGTGCGTTAACTTTACCCTTTCTGGTAGCAGTTGGAGAGTTGTTTAGTAGGTTATAGCCCTTAATTCTAAGGCCACAGATATTGTTGTTATTTATCCAAGGTTTTTGAATAAGGACCACGTCCTTTTATAATCTTGTGAGTCTGAGGAGTAAGGCGGCCGACGCCACCTTCGTATGGTGCAGGTTAATTTGTGTGATGTTTTGCATAACACCAAATTTGGGCCTACTCACCTATTTCCACTCCCTGATACCGCGGGCTGGTGTCATTCGGTTCCATTAGAGTCACCGGTACCTCCCGTCTCTCCTCCCATGAAACTTGGCTCCCCGATGTTGGCAGCCAGACGCATGCTCTTGGCCTTCTAGAAATCTCTTTCCTGCTTACAGCCGCTAGCTTCGCGCCTTGCCACACCTCCTTCTTATAATTGCAATGTACACCAAACTCCATGTTCCCATGGTGATGCTCCCATCTTCATGACTCATGTCAATGACTAGCACCAACACACACTCCTTCACAATGTCACTGAAGGAATTTTGTTTATCCTTATGAGGAGGCAAAACCTTGTGAGTGAGGAGTTTCCTTCTCCGCTTGCAGTTTGGAGCCACTGTCTTTTCGACAGATGGTCCCTATCTGAGCTATCGCAGCCGACCGTTAGTTGAACCTTCAATTCAGCAGAGCTATATTTCTTCCGAGTTTCGCTCGTCTTTGGCTTAAATGTCTCGAACTCGCCTCCCTCTGGTGTTTTTGAGGGAGCCCACCTTTATGTTTGAGCCCTTTCTTTTTGTTTCCGTCCTTTGGAGAGTGCCGGTTTCGGTTTGGTTTAGTTTTTCCCATATTGAACGCACGAGTCTCGGAGAAATATTTGGTCCACCTGCGCAGGGATCCGTTTGCGCAGGTAAAACTTCTTACAACTGGAGGTCGCCAGGTATCCAGAGGATTCCGTTTGCGACTGGGGTTTGTTAAATGGGCCGTCAGTCCGGTAGTTGGTTGGCATGGGTCACGCCACACCTTAAACCGGCCCATCTGCCGTCATTTAGGGTGACCCGACACCTAGGTCACTTTGCTCACCCGTTGTAACGAACGAGAATCTGGAGGCGACGACAATTATGATGTACAGGTGTTTGGATAAACAAATACCTGAGTAGTTACATTCTGAGAAAAACTTCGAATGAGTTAAAAGGATAGTCGAAATGCCATCAGCAATGTGGACAAGAACGGTGCGCTAGCCAAAGAATTCGGTAAGACATGGGAAATCCCCCAACAGAGTCAGAAAACTCGTTGAACATCTTGTTATATGATTTTCTCATAATTTGATACGTCAACTCGCATCTGCTTGAATTATATAATAAGACTTCCGCCAGCAACATAATAGAATTTCAATTACAGTGCGATCATACACCATGTCTCAAACAACTTAACATAATTCGATTAGGTTTGAGTTTTTTTCTAATTTTTTTTCTTATATTTATTCTTCAACGTATACTGACGTTTTTCGTCGAGAAATTACCTGCGACAAAAAAAAAATCATATTCCAAATGAATTCAATTATGATCGCTGCGGTATGTAAATGCGACAAATAAAATCAAATAAATCAAACGAACACTCATAACAAAAAAACCTTCAAGATTGAGTCGCGCACACAGAATATATATATATAAGCACCGTATCGAAGACACAAGTATATATATAAAATCTACTGTGACAATTAAACACGTTAATCCGCATCTGTCACAATCAAACACTTATATACATAAGATTCGATGTTATAAAGACATTTCAAGACAAAATACTCGGAAATACACAGAATTGTGCTGTTGTTGTTGTGTGTTTGTTCGGTTGTCGCACAGTCTTAAAAACCAAATTAAAATATATTCATTCAAAGGACAGCCATTCATTGATCGAACGACCGACCGAACGATCGATGATCAATGATCTGGAAACTCAAATTAAAATATTTCAGTTTGCTTCCATAAGTTCCAAACACATGGCATTGTTGTTGTAATTTTTGTGTGTTCAGATCGGACACGGTGATAGGACAACAAATTAGTATTTCATTCTGGTTATTGACAACCAATTTAGATGCTAATCTTTCGATATAAATTGTGTATACATATATATGATGATATGTATATGTTGAATGTCGGATTGGGGGGGTGAGTATACCGCATCGCACCGCACCACACCAATATATGTTGATTATTCCGATCAATCTGATTTTGATGTGCTTCCGTTGTCTTCGAAATGAATGAATCGCCCATTTCAATTGACTTATATAGGACGTATGTGTTATAAGACGCGCGTGTGCCATTCAACCGAAATGTCGTCATCATATTATATATAGACTCGTATGTAATATGATCGAGTTGATATTTATACGGCTTAATCACCTACTGTGAGTGAGAGAGATTATATTCTAATAAATTTTTTTTTCTCTCTAATTCTAATTCTAATCGAGGTCCATTAATCAATTAAAATTCCAATTTTTATAGAAATCTCGAAAATTTATTAGTTTTTGATTTAAATTTATGACGTTGACGTTGAATAAATCAAAAATAATGATCGCCGTATGACTCATATAAGTGTTACAGATGATGACACATAACACAAATGTACCCCCTTATAGATTGTTATACGGGGCCGCATTGCGCTCCCATCATATATGATTTCAATAAAACGTTTGATGTTACGACGCTACATGATCTTGATATAAATCATTAATTCTCGATGTATGTGTAGCACGTTCTAAGATGTACGATCGGATGGATGGGTCAACAGAGTCATAAAAGTGATGAATTTTAGAGTTTTTATATATTTTGTAATCAGAATATATCGTGGGTGGGGTCTGGTTTACGAGTATATGAGTCACCTTGATTAGTGTGACAAACTTTACTTTAATTGTCGGGTTTGGACAGATAAATAGGCGTGTTAATAAAATGTAGTCACAATGCAAACATAAGACCAGATTGTGTTGTGTATAGGAGGTGACTAAATCTGGCTCAATAACTGGAAAACCCTAAAGATTGTTAAAAATATCATCAAACCCAAAAATATTGGATTGGTGTTCTCCATAACAACTAACCTGGAGACGAAATTATCGGCTGAAACTCGTGGGTCTGAAAGAATCTCGTTGGCCTAAAAGTATCCCGATGCCACAAAGTGGAGATGGTTTTGGTAATCTAGAAGTTAAATTTCTCACCTGAGCCACATGTTAAACTGGCTGAGTTACACTTCCAAGCGGTCACACCCACTAATGTTAACCAACTCCATGATTAAACTGCTTACTAAAGTCTGTTGTTCGAACTACTAGGTACAGGAGCTTTATCTCAAACCTTAACATTTCGAAATCAGCTAGAAAAAGCTACTGGAAGAGACGACACAGGTATAGTAAAATGGTGACTTAGGAGGCGTTGTTGGCGATCAAAGATATTGAAGAGAGTACTTCTTCCCAAGAAGTGAAAACTGCACTGGGGCACAAATGAAGAAGTAAAAGGGTGGTACATTGTTAAATCTTTAACAAACGCATCGCCCAGGTGGCGCAGTGGTTAAAGTTGCGGCAGTTAGAGCGGGAGGTACTGGGATGCAAAAGGGTTTTTCACCACACAATTACGATCGGTGGTGTAAATGAACACATCTATGACCCTCTGTCGGAGTCCATAATTCATGGGCCAACCCCTCTTCCATGTCAGTATACTATAAGGCTGTCATGGAGCTATGCAATGTGCAGATGGTTCTACGTAAATCGGACCCATAGCTGTACGTTCTCGATTTGGCTGTAATGGCGTAAGGTAAGGACGTAAATAAGCAAACCGCGAAAGAGTTGGAAGTGCCTCGAGCCCCGAAACAGATTGTAGAGATAAAAACAAACAAACATTAACAAACGCCTCCCGAAGAGCACAAAAAGAAGTAATTAGTGTTCCAAGCAGCATGACTGAAAAATTGATCAAAGTCGGGAAAGTAAAAATCGGATTAGTTAGATCAGACTGGCCGAATCCGGGAGAAACTGGAGCGAACTATGAGTTTTAGTAACCAGGGCTTCGCAAATATGAGGCCAAATCTATGTTTATTCCGAGAAGGAAGTTGACAATAAATACGAGACTGGTGGCTTAAAATGCCTAGTATATCAGGAGACGCTGAAAATCGAGGTCAGAAAATGGAGTTCATCCAAATCACTGAGAAGCAGCTTGGGATCTTTTGCAGCATTCAGTACGGGAAGTGGAAGCGAATTTCACAATTGTGTGGAAGCAACGCAGAAACCTCAATGAGAGTACATGGTTACCGGATCAATCGAACCGGGCTGTTTTATGGATTTTTGGTAGCCACTATTTACAAGAAATTAGTATTACCTCTGTTCCCGGCAATGTCAGAGTCAACGGTATTCACATTAATAATTGTTACGCTCATTCGAATGCATCGATTGAGAAGTTTAAAACGTTCCTTGATCAGCTAACGAACAATCCACGTAACCGAAAGCAACTACTGATAGCTGGTGGTATTAATGTGCCATAGAATGGAGAGCCATGAGACAAATATCAGGGGTACCGTTTGTTTAAAACCCTGGCAAGTTTACCGGTGGTATAATGAATCCTGGAAATTCAAATGCTTCCATCAAGTTAATGCAACCTATATACTCTTAGTGACCACCAAGCTGTTATGTACGGTCTACTATAGAAAAAAGTCCGCGAAACATGGAAGAAACAGAATGAAGTGAAGAAATGGAAGAAACATTTTATATACAACAGAGACCCAATAAGTTGGAAGTCTAAATCGTTCCACGAGACCATTTTTCATCTTATAATGGAAATGTTGTACTACGGGTGAAACCCCAAATGATGAAGCTACTCAACTCATGAGCTATATTGCAAGAGCTGGGTGACGTTAATATCCAGTAGAATAGAGGGCAACAGTGGGAGGCCTGTCTTATGGTGGAACAATGGGATTTCGGAGTTACGCAGTGTCACAATAAGGCAGAACAAATTGCAATGTGACAATCGTTTGGAAAATGTCATTGCACACACTTACTCACATGAAAGTACAGAAATACTTATTGCGAGTTTGTGGAAACTATTTTACATGTGTGGTAACTGGGTGAGATCCACGAGAGCCCATTATGTCTTACGCTCTGAAACGTGATGTATAATGGTGCGCTCCGACTCCTTTTACCATTACATCCAGCGAAAAAGCAGAGTGATCGCAGCATTGGTACTGTAAATACGAGAGGAGCTCCACAAACCAGAAGAGATCTGCTAGCAAGCGTAGTTACATCCATCCTGATCTATAATCTATAATCTATGGCTTAGAGGCCGTAAACAGCCCTTACCGCGTCTCAACTGATACCTTACGAACCTATTTTAACGATTGGTGCACATTGTAGATGGTCAGCCCAACGAATGTTTTTACACACAAACGCGTTTTTATGTCATCCGGTTGCATGTTAATTTTTTGGTCAACGGTGGGAATCGAACTCCGGCGACCTGATCTATGACGCACCAATTTGGGCTAATGAAGTGCAATATTAGGCGCATAAAGGATATCGGTTCAACGATTAAGTGCATTAAGGGATCGGATGAAGCTTATTGTGTTCTTTCGGGAATGCATTCCACAGATATACTGGTTAATGATCGTCAACTTACATATATGTGAGACGTGGTCACGGAACAAACGAAGATATTCGCATAATCACACGGAGCGGGTCTATGACAGCATGGTATAGAAACAATGGGAAGACTTGGCCAATTGTCGATCTACTTATATCGACTGATCACATTGATCGACAATATGACTAGGTGGTTTAGTATATTTAACCCAGTTCCATAACCAATTTCAAACATGTTATAGATTTTTTAAAGAATCTCTATTCAAGTTCAAGAATAAAGCGTCACCTGACTGATTTTAGTGCACGAGGACATAAAAAACCGCGGAACACGTGTTGTTTGGGTGTCTACGTCAGAAAGAGTCGTGAAAAAATATTGATGCACCTGCTAATCATCTAACACCAGACAACGCTATTGTATTTAAGATGGGATCAGAAGGCAGTTGGAATGCCACACCTGGTGCTGTTTCACGGATGGGAAAGTGGATGAGATGTTTCGAAAGAAATAGAGACGGGGTGAAAAGATAGGCTCTATACCTGAGCACGATGTCAGATTGGTGAGTTTAATTCTAAAGCTGGCACAAATTAGGTCGATCTGGCAGTTTTTGATTGTTTATAACAGTATAAAGAGCTGGTTCGAGGTTGAAACCGATGAAGTCAGATTGTTGACACGGTACACAGGCCTAATGATACATTGGTACTATAAAATTTTGGATTACATATATAGTTTTTGTTCGGGATCCAAATTGTCGATCATTAGTATGTGTTCAGGTACTAATACATCATTGTAACTTTCAAATCAACGTTCACGAGCTATTCTCTAAATTCGGGTATGCAGCTAATATAGGGCTTAGTGATGTGAGTATAGGTTACGCTAGATCTGTAGGCCTAGTATAGGACCAAAGAGCCTTGCATTCATCACTGAACATATCTAGAATTGAGGTACTTAACATAGCTGGTACTTCCTTCCTCAACCAGTGTACTGCTTCCATTATCACGATTAGTTCAGCTTGAACTACAATTCAGTGGTCTGGAATACAAAGATAGGTCCATCCCTACCATTTTAAATCATTAGAGTAGAATACACAGATGTTCAGGATTCATAACTGTATCACTCAATCAGTTAACAGGATGACCTAGTAGGTAGTACCCAAGAATACCTCTGTTTAACATAGTAAAAGAGGGCCGTATGTTGTTGCAGATATAGACAAAGATGTGGAGTTCAGGTTAATGACTGTGTTCACTTCCGTTTATTTACCTAGAGTATCTATGGGAGTGAAATGAAAAAGCCTGTTAATACACCAAGAGCCGTTAATACACAAAGAGCCTGTTTTCTTAATTACACAAAGAGCCTGTTTTATCTTTTGCATATTAACGACCATCCTAAAGATTTATCTTTTCAAGTTCAGTATATGAAAACACTGTAAATGGAGGTATTTAAACAGCTTCTATTAGAAAATCCACCCAGGAAAGCTATCACGTTTGCATATAGCAAAGGATCTATCAATCGACTGATCGATCGAGGCCCAAATCGAGGACTGATCGATCAAGGCTTGCATAAGTGTCTGTTTGATTATCTCTGGTCTGATGTTGCTTAATGCCTCTTCTAGAAAGAATTATATCAAGGAAGGATACTCCTTGTGTTCAAGAAATGTTTCAATACAAGCTACGAATAATGGCTACAACAGTAATGGACATTTATTTTCAAAGTTTTCCCATTACAGTATGCGTGTTGAGATTAAGATAATTGGGACTTTTCATCTTAGGGCGTTGTTTACTTCAGTCTATCCCTTTAGAGTATGACAGAGTTCTAGGCTGACATGTAAAATAAGCTCGAGCCACATTAAGGTAAGCTCAATAGTTTGCAGATATAATCCTATGAGGTCCTGCCAATTTCTATGCCTTGAACTATACTTGGATGCAAAAAAATCGTACATTGCTACTCCATTATTTCAAAAGTACTCAGTTCAAAAATATAAAAAAATCCAATTTTTGTTTAATATTTTTAAATGCAGATGCAAAGTCTATTGTATTACCTAACCAGTGGATGTTTTTTTTCATTAATAAGAAGTAAATATTTTCTCCCCTGGCCCGAATGACAGCTTCCATTCGCTGCTGCATTGATTTCACCAAGTTTTCACAAATTCTTGAGGTATCGCCTCCCATTCCTCTACGATCGTCTGTTGCAGCTTCTCGAGAATCGTTGGAGCAACAACTCCGGCTCGAACCTTTGTTTTCAACTGGCCGCTCTATAACAGGCACATCCATGAGGTCTCGCATTATCCCGCATAAAGAGAACATTTGTACCAAAAAACTCGGAAAAAGGTTCCAAGTACTCCTCGAAAACTTCCTCTTGATCGATAGCCTGTATTGGCTCGAATAATGAATACACGATCTGTCTTAGCACTTAGTGATATGTCTCCCCAGAACATGTAGGATCCACTGCCTTACGGGACGCGTTCTTCAATGCAATATTCAATGCATATCACTTTCCTTGTCTTCTGTACAGGCTTCAACGGCCATCGGTGCCAGAAGGGTATCCCGACTACAAGCTTGAGGGAAACAATCTATATAAGTATTGTCGCCACTACCATGACCGTCCCTTAGGCGTCATCTTTTTGGGCCACAGATGAGAGGAGATGGTCGCCAGTATGTAAGGCCATGACAGGGCTGTAAAATAAACAAGCACAGCAACAATGCGAATAGGGTACCTATGGGAAGACAAAGGAACCATGGGAAATGATTGCAGTGGATTACATGGGCCCATACCCGTGATCAAAACAAAGGAACCAGTACTTATTGGTGGTACTGGAACTGGATGTATTCACGAAATTCGTGATGTTGAAACCGATGAAAAGGACGGAGTCAGTGTCACTCCAAACATTTTTGGAATTTTCGGTATTTCCGACGTTTGGAGTACCATCCAACGTGATCAGTGGTAAGGGTACCACTAATCCTAATGTCATCAACAATAGAACGTTCAAGCGAGTAGATGAAAAGGATCCGGCTACACATACATGTAAAGTATTCACGAGGCGATACAGAAGAACCTGGACGCGGCTTATGCAAAGTACTCGCAGCGACACAATTTGCAAACACGTCCAATGACGTTCCAACCCGGAAAGTACGTGTTGAAGAAGTCATTCCGGCAATCTGAGGCAGTCGCTAATTTCAACTCCAAATTGGATAGTGTATTTGAGAAATGTAGAGTGGTAAGAGCGGTAGGAACTTGTACGTATCTCTTAGAAAATATTGAAGGCAAAGTTATTGGGAAGTTTTACGCTCAAATCGTTAGAGAGAATATCGCGTAATATAAAATACAATCAGTTAGTAAGGTTAAAAAGGAGGTTGGTGCTATTCAACCCGCGTACACTTGTTCAAGATATCAAAATATTACTCACGTAGACAGCGTCAAAGCGAAAATTTTCGGTAACAAAAATTTCCAACTGAGGGGTGATTGAAACGGAGTCTGAATAAACACACCCTGTACTCATCAGAGAACAGGAATTTTCTCCATTTGTTCTGTCTAATTCAAATGCTCGCGAGCGAACTCACGACGGGCTTGTCGGTGCTAAAAGAGGACCGTAGAAGCTAAGGGTCGATATGCGAATGATCACAATTCAGAGCGAAATATTTCATGGCATGCTATTGTATTGATCTTGTAGAGTTACTTTTAGTATTTGATAAAATTCTGTGTGCATTTGACAGAAAATCACTTTGTTGGCATGGTACAAGTATAAAAAGGTACCACTGGACATGTATTAGAATAGACTTTGAATCTGCATTCAAAAAACAAATATTGGAGTTTTTTTTTGTTGATATTTTTGAACTTTTGTAGAAAATTGTGCAATATTTTTACACCCAAGTGTATTTATAAAGTGGTTTACAGAGTACAATTCCAGAGACATTATTCACTAAGTCAAAGTTTCGTCAAGCTGTTGGTGATAGCTCGGGATGGAAGGACTGGAGATTAGCACTTTGAGTGGCCTGGTAGCCTAAAAGGGTTTTGGTAATTAACTCTAGAAGACACTCTAGACTCAGTTCTGGTATTTCTTAATTTTTTTTTATATTTATACTATGCAATCTGTTTTGGAGCTCAAGGCTCTCACAGCTCTTTCGCGGTTTGCGTATTTACGTCCTACTTTACGTCTTAATAGCCACATCGAGGACGTACGGCTATGTTTGTTTCTCCTGACAGTTATGGACAATCTTCTCAAATTTTTCCGAGTCTTTTACAGGTCTGTATAAAGCATCAGAGAGATTACCGGAGTGATTTCGTTTGTGGGTTGTTTGGAACATTAATCATAAGGGAACTACCTAAGATGATTCGGTACGCACCCAGACGTTTTTTACAGGTCAAGTTACTCCTACAAACTGATGTTAGCAGCGATTTGAGAAAGAATGTTTCGGAACTTTAAGTGTGACAGCAAGAATGTACATCTCGACATACTTTGTCCAAAGTTGATGGATCAGGACGACATTTATATTTATCCCCACTACCTCAATTCTGAACAAAAAAAATACCAGATGGCGTCTTACTTCCTACCTCTATGGTAAATGGGTTATCAGCCTAGCGGTCCAAACAAATTTAGTCGCAACCTTATGCAACAAAGTCGTTTCAATTAGTTCCACTTCGACTGGTGGTTCTTGTCTCAACCAATCACATCGCAGATTTATTTTTTTTTGTATTCGGCTGGCTGTAATTAGTTACACGTTAATTTTATTTAACCGTGCATAATTATATCCTCCAATGTCGGTACACACGATACCTATATGCGACAAAATCTAAATTAGATTTGAACCAAAACACAAACTCAGCATTTAAATATTTGGTTAACAAAATAATTATTTAAATAACCCAAAACTATTAACTTTAATTTGAACACACGGAATTCGTTTTGTTGTTGCTTTTCGAAGAGATCAAAACTGTAAGATAATTTTAATTATAATTACAACAATAATTGACGGTACAAAACTATATACTTATATAGGTACGAGTAATTGTATATTTGCGGGCGTGTACACTGTGTCGCCATTTTATTACGACTATTTTGGATGGAAGCACTTTGTTCAAAGCATTAAATGATGCTTTCGCTGGCAATGTACAACCGTGCCATTAGCAGTTCATCATACGGTCGTGACGAGAAATTATATAGTTTCGTTTCAAATTTCGTTTCAATTATCTTTGAACACAACCGTAATTTCTTTTTTTATAAAATTGCATATTAGAATAGATTTGTTAGCTAGATATCGATCTAAAATATTTACACAAGCTATAATTTTGTATATAATAGTTTTGTTATTTAAGCGAAAATTTAGTTTTAAAATGCGACACCTTTCGAACAATGCAGATGGGTTGGATACAAACATACAAATGTGGGTAGAGGGTGATACAAAATATATGTTATAACACGGTAGCCAGCTAAATTAGGGGCCATGGTCTAGGGTACAGAGATACCGACGTATAGTACACTGTTGTTGAAGTTGATTCGACCGATATTACCAACGGGTCGAAGTTGTGTATTCGAACTGACACCTTTCGCTATAACTGGTCATAAAGTTTTCTGGACAATGTAAAATGGATTGTGGGCCAATAGAATTTATGTTATGATTTTAAAAAATGAGTTCCAGTTTCAACGTGACTAGTATAATCAGAAACTCAGTTCAATCGTGAAAACGCAAACTTATCTCAATGAAAGAGAGATGGCGCACATAAAGAAGTACACTCATTCGACGTTAGAATTTTGTTTCAAATGTTTTTTCAGTTCGTAATTCCTGAACAATTTGAGACATCACATATTCAGACGAACTCTTGGAGTTTCACGAAAATAACGTTGTTTCTTATGAGATTGGCAGAAATAATGAATCGATTCTTAAAAGAGCGGACACAACGAGAGTATTTTATACGAACGGAGGAAACGTAAAGAAATTTGGAAGCTTGACTTCCAAAAGCGGAGACAAATATTATCTTAATTTGGTAAAGGATTATATTTAACAGTAACCAGAGTTTGTCGAAGGAGGCAACTAATCCTAGTTGGAGCGCTGAGTGTCAGAAAAGTTAACTAAAGTAATAGACTCGGATACCGTCAACATAACAATGAAACTCTACTTAAGTACCAATACAAAAAATAAGGACGTGTAATGTTCAGTATCTTAGGAAATCTAGCGCGTTTGACAACCTTATCACATGCATGAAAGAGTATCGGTTGGAAATCGTGGCTCTCGTGTGTCTAAAGGCTAAACATTGCCACAAAATGGAAGTAACCTTGGAAATCTTGGAGCTTGAGTGCTCTTTGGGCCACAGGTAAAAAAGACTGTGCTGAATTTTCAGGCTGTCAATGTGGTTGGTGACTTTATTGCTAGTGGTAGCAGAAATCGGACCGATACTCCAGTTTTGATACTCAAGTGCGAACTCGTAGCAGATATGGCCAGTGACTCCTTTTTAACCGCACTACACAGTTTGTAACGGGTGATTTTTTTGTGGTTAGGATTTTCATGCATTAGTATTTGACAGATCACGCGGGATTTCAGACAAGGTGTCAAAGAGAAAGATGCTCAGTATGCTTTGACATTTCATAATGAATAGACTTACTAACGAGCAACGCTTGCAAATAATTGAATTTGGGCCCTAGAAAAGTTGGCAGAAAATCCGCTTTTTTATCGACAAATTTTGTTCAGCGATGAGGCTCATTTCTGGTTGAATGGCTACGTAAATAAGCAAAATTGCCGCATTTGGAGTGAAGAGCAACCAGAAGCCGTTCAAGAACTGCCCATGCATCCCGAAAAATGCACTGTTTGGTGTGGTTTGTACGCTGGTGGAATCATTGGACCGTATTTTTTCAAAGATGCTGTTGGACGCAACGTTACGGTGAATGGCGATCGCTATCGTTCGATGCTAACAAATTTTTTGTTGCCAAAAATGGAAGAACTGAACTTAGTTGACATGTGGTTTCAACAAGATGGCGCTACATGCCACACAGCTCGCGATTCTATGGCCATTTTGAGGGAAAACTTCGGAGAACAATTCATCTCAAGAAATGGCCCGGTAAGTTGGCCACCAAGATCATGCGATTTGACGCCTTTAGACTATTTTTTGTGGGGCTACGTCAAGTCTAAAGTCTACAGAAATAAGCCAGCAACTATTCCAGTTTTGGAAGACAACATTTCCGAAGAAATTCGGGCTATTCCGGCCGAAATGCTCGAAAAAGTTGCCCAAAATTGGACTTTCCGAATGGACCACCTAAGACGCAGCCGCGGTCAACATTTAAATGAAATTATCTTCAAAAAGTAAATGTCATGGACCAATCTAACGTTTCAAATAAAGAACCGATGAGATTTTGCAAATTTTATGCGTTTTTTTTTAAAAAAAAGTTCTCAAGCTCTTAAAAAATCACCCTATATTATATTCCTCCCATTCAGCTCATTTTAAGGGTATACGGGAAGGCGACGTTAAGTCCTCAAAAAGCGTTTGAAGGTAACATCTAAACACAAGATGAACCAAATATACGGTGCTGGTTCAAGTTGAAGTTACGACTAGTATCCAATGAAGAATTGAATCCTTACCTCACATATATCATTTTATTGCAACCTCATGGTGAATGACAAAGGATAAATGGCACAAGGATTTCTTCTTTTTGAAATATGTCAAGTCGGTGAATATGAGTAAAATTATAGAAGTTTTTCCCAGAAGTGATGAAAGTGTTCGGGTAGCTGAGCAACATAATTAAAATACAAAGTAATGATGAAAGGGGTCTTCGGACTTTTGATAGGTGCTTAAAGTACATCACTCTATTGACTTTCGAAGTAAGACGGACTAATCGCGTAGAATTCCCGATTTTTATTTAAGGATAAGCAGAATATTTTAGGGGACGTGTCGTACTTGCAACCAGTGGAAGTTGTTAGGTCTCGTGAGTGTTTTAATAATGGGTATTTTTCTTATTCGCTTCTGTCCCGGAACTTGTACCATCTAACAAAACAATTTTGTACAACTTGAGTTTCGAGTGTTAGCAATTGGCATAGGGTACAGTAAAATTTATTAAGGGGTCTTCCAACACTAAACTTACCACTGCACCGTTTTGAAACGAATCCTCGAGCTTACCCAACGGACTCTCAAGAGGGTGATGCTCTGTCTCACCGATAGGAAACCTGGAAATATTTCATCTAGTCTTAGTGTTTTAAGCCTTTAGCATTTGCTTTGTGAGCCGCTTTTGATATCTCTATAGAGGGCCAATAATAACTTACGAGAACTTTTTTATGAACGTTCCTTACAGAAAGATCCAAGTACTTACCGATAAAATTTACACCTCGGTCATTCAAGTAGACAGTTTCTATTACTTACTTCACTCGTAAACGTGACCAAAATAGTCCCGAGTACAGTTGAACTTTTCTCAAATATAATTTATTTCAGATAAATGTACTCAGAGATAGAGGCATCAACCAAAGAATTCACAAAAAGTTTAGTATGGCTCGTAATAAAACTATCCAATAGGGATGAATCACAATTGGGACCTTATGATTAATTATCAGTTCTGGGGCTATACTACAAAGAGAAAAACTGTCCAATGTCAAATTAAACGACCAGCTAACTATTTCTAAAACGGGAATATTATCGAAGGCAAGTATAAATATTATCGAAGGCATTCAGAAATATCACTTCAACTAGAAAGTTTTATTGCACCGGATGCTTGCGCAGGCGTGCTCAACGAAAAACGTCTAAAGAACTTTCCCATTTAACTCTGTGAGGCAAGAGTTATGTTGCTGCTTTAACGATGTCAAAAAGTCTGTGGTCTGTAGCCCAACTTTTCTTCATGATCTTGGAATGTATCCCAGGCACAAACTGGTTCTAAAGATATGTGTAATGTGGTCTACGATGAATACCGGACCTGATGTTTTAAAATTTGAGAAATCGATGGATGCTCCATTGGATTCCATATTTTGTCACCACCTTTGCCACTAAGTTCCAATCTCTCAAACTTGGTGGTATCAGCCTAATTTAACAAAACTTACTGAAAACGATATGTTGATTGAAATCCATACAACTATCTTCAGACATGAAAGTCCATTAACTAATGAAGAATTGAAACAAGAAAGAATCATATAGTACCTAAAAAATTACCAGGATATGACTTAATAACTGGAGAGATTCCTAAACAACTACCTAATAAAGCCATTAGGGAAATATCGAACATTATTAATGCCTCCTTCAGATTCAGTGTTTATTTGTCTTGAAAATTTGCGTAAGTAATAATGATACCAAAACCAGGTACATAAGTCACCAAGTGAGTTAACCCTCATTCAGGCTAATTTCACTTTCTCCGATCATGTCAAAACTGTTTGAGAGACTCTTATTAAAACGGATTAAAACTAAAATTTAAAAGTTTGGAGCAGTTTTGTCCCATTAGTATGGATTTAAGCAGATACACTCCACCAGCAATCACGCCCATTGAGTAACAGATTAAATAGAAATCCTTAGAGGACAAAAAGATTTGTTGAGCCTTATTTCTGGACATAGCACAGTCTTTTGGCAAAAAAGACTAGAAGGTCTGGCTAGAAGGTCTAGTATTTAAATTAGAGAAGACTCTGCTACTTAAGTATTACGAACAAAGTCCTTCTTGAAACAGAGATACTTTACAGTTAAACGGGAACGAGTTTACTGCACCAAAAAAGAAGCTAAAGCAGTAGTTTTGCAAGGAAGTGCCTTTTTGTTCTTTTTGACACCGCAATTTTAGCTGTTGGTGACACAATCGGTGAATCCATATTCAAACTACCAATAGCCATAAATTATCTTAAATATTGGCTAGCTAAGTGGAGAGTTAAAGTGAATCATTTGAAGTCTACTTCTCAAATAATTTCACTAATAGATCAATAAAACCACTACCTATGACACTCAATAATATTCCTCTGCGACATGCAAATCAAGCAAAAATACCTTAATATGAATCGTAATGCAAAGTTAAAGTTGAAAGTACACGTGAAAAAGAAAGCAGAAGAGCTTCAATTAAAATATAGACAAAATGTACTGACTAATTGGAAGACACTATATCCGTTTCTTCCAATCCGCCAGTACATCCATTCAGAACAAACTTATGCTTTATAAACAAGTACTCATGCGAGTCTGGACATATCCTATTTAACTATAGGGGATAGACTGATATTAACGGGATGGTAATATTGACCTTCGTAGAGATCTTGGAATTGACACAGTTGCAGAGGAAACAAAGTAGTGTGCTCAAAAACATCTGGAGAGGCTCCATCATCGCCCTATCATTGAAGCTGTGAAACAATTTCATCAGGAGGGTATTATAAGAAGACTCAAAAGACTAAAACCTTTTGAGTTACAAAAATAGTCCGCAAAATGCAAAATTAACCAAAACAACACTATGGAAAGAATACATATTTTTTCTAGCGGGGTTTACAGGCCATTGTTGGCCCGTACCGTGTCAACAATCTGACTCTATTGGTTTCGATCACGAACCAGGTTTCGATCATGAACCGTAATGTTGTTGTAAGCAATAAGAAGATACCAAATCGCTTGCCACGCCGTGGAGCCATCGTCGCCGACAGCGAACTCTTCGCCTACCAAAAGGCGGCTCTCCCTTTAAAAATCGCTGTATCATTCGGTTTGGATCAGCACGCAGGACGTGGCCAAGACAGCGTATTCGCTGTCCTTTGATTTCATGGACGATATATCAGGAATTAGCATTAAATTCCTGATCTCGTGATTGAAAATAATTGTAAGTGCCATTCAGGTCGGTTTTAGGCCAAAGAATACATATTGGAGTGCTTAATTATTTATAGTCAGAATCAAACACTGTTAGTTAAAAATGACTAGTTACTTTGTTAAATTTTTAATTGTTATCATTAATAAAAAATATAAAATCTAATTTTCAATTTTAGGAAAATGACTTTTCATTTGAACGCCCTAAAAGGTCTTTCTGATTTGTACTCGTATGAGCTCTATCATGTTTCTCTAGAGTTCTAATCGTGACCTTTATACTACCACAGAGAGTTCTCTTGTCATCCTAAGCCTGTCCAGATCCTTGGTCTACCATGGTGTTCCAGTTCGATTAGGCTTAGGTAGAGCAAATCACTTCTCATACGTGCTGATTAGTGTATTTTCAAGCTTGTCAGCTGGCCTTTCTATTCCTTCGCACTGTATGTATATAAAGGTTGCAATCAGTATTTCTTGGGTTCCGAAATTCTCTTATTTTAGATTTAACGTTGGTTACACAGAAGGAGATAGTCCGAGAGAGTAACTTCATCTGGGACCATCTAAATTGAAACTTCACTCCTAAGATTTCGTGAGACAAGAGTAATATCAAATATACTTCCTTCGTTTAGGATGTCAAAAAGATAGGTATGTTGCCTACATTTACAGTAGGAGGATAAGGCTACTACTATCTAATGTTTGATACATCGCACCTTTACTTCAACGACGACTGACGTAAGGTCATACAACAGATATCGTTTAGGAGTCAGTATTAAATGCAAGAAGGTATCATTAACCAGGATATAGACTGAGATCTCTGAAGGACAAATTTGCCTCTTAGATTTATAACCAAGCTGATACACACCTTATTTAGGGTCCAGTACTTTAAATAAAGGTTTCAATCCAATGACATAAATATTTCAAAAATACCAAACGGTACCCAAAAATCTCATATTGTTCCCGCATAATTATGCATGTAATCGAATTTCAAATTAAAATATTAAAAATCACTCGCATATTCTGTATCTCGAAATTTGCGCTCGTCCATAACCAAATCGCACCATATTACATATACAATTTATTAATCGAAAAAATATTTCCAATTTGACCAAACACAAACGAAACGAAATATATTCAAAAAAACCTATAATTTTTCACATCTTGTTAAATTAAGAGGAAAAAAAACAAAATTTAAAATTAAAAGTAAAAATTTAATTTCACGTTATAATAAATTTTAATTATCAAAAATATAAATAAAATAATTTTTATTACATTGTATAACTCTATGCTCGTATATATAAGCACGGTGATTGATAGTTGGTAAAAGAATTTAATGTTTTGGTTTGATGATCATCAAAAATAAAAAAAAAAAAACGAAAACAAATAAAAATTTTTGATTTATGTCAAAATATAATTTTTAATTTAAATAAATTAATGATGGTACTAATAATAAATCGAAAAAATTGTTATTATTTTTTAATTTATTTACTTATTTATTATTAACGTGATTTTTTTATTTTTTATTATTATTATTCAGATTTTTTATTTCTAATTTACAAAATCAATTTTGATTTGATTAGATTTGGTCACTCACTTAAGTACATACTCGTATACAATATAAAATAGAATGAAATAAATAAGAGTTATAATAAAAATTCTTATTAATCGATCGTGTGATTTTATGATCTCTAATTTGAAAGTTTTTTTTTTCATTTTATTGTTGGTTAACGTTAATGGCAGCTCAACTCGTATACAGACCTCGTATACTGCAATACTGAAAAACAAGGAGGAAGAATGTATTAAAAAGTTAGCCCATTCCATAAAAACGCAATGGCAACACGAAAACTGTCACGATAGTAACTATACAGTAACTATTAATCCTTGATAGTTACTGTCGTGATAGTTTTGGTAAGATTCATATAATACGGCCGCAGTATTCACAGCTTGTCGTAGGACGCGACTATTGTTGGTTGGATTGCAGGGCTGACGACCCGCATTCCCAGGTACAAGATTTAGATCTCTTAGAAAACCTGGCGCGTGTAAGGGCCGATATTACTTTTTTAAAAGAGTATCGGCTGGAACTCGTAGCTCTCCAAGAAGCTCGATGGCCTAAAAGTGGAGATCAAGTGTTCTAAAGCTATACGTTGCTATATAGTGGAGATGACCTTTGGAAATCTTGGAGTTGGATTTCTTATAGGACCACAGGTAAAAATGGCTGATAATCGTGCCTGTACTTCCAAAACAAATGATTCACTTTCTTCATTAAAACATCTACTTGGAAACATGGACACATTCACGTTAAACATTCCGAAACCAAATTGATCGTTGATTTCAAATTAGCGTGCGTGGATTGTCCACTTCCGAAATCAAAATATGCAAATGCGGGCAAGCTGTGTGGATGTGAGAGTTTGACCATGACGGATGAGTACCACAGATATCATTCAGGAGAAAAATTCTTGATTCAAGAACTGTTGATTCAAGGAAACAAAATCAAAGGATTAGATTCAGAGACACCAGGTTCTATCCTAGTTAGTGATACCTGTTCGAAACCTAGAGTCTGTGTACTTATTAGTAAAAATATGAATTACAGTCTCCTAAATGATATCTGTTGCAAAGAAATTACAGCAGTCGTTGTTGAAGTAAGAGAACAGGGACCTGAGGTTCTAGCTAGTGATCTCTGCTTACTTTCCTTATGATTCTGAGCTTCACCCTCCTATTAAGAGTTTATGGAAGCAATAGAGTACGCAAACCGTAATGATATCCCAATTATTACCAGGTATGATGCCAACTCCACCACGTATGCTGGAGCAGCTCCGATATAAATTCTATAGGCATCTTCCTGTTGGAATACCTATTTGCATCTGACGTTACTCTCTCTCTCTCTCTCTGACCATCACTACAAATTTTTCCTCTAACCAGCGATAAACCGGAAATAAGAGAATTTAAGAACCCAAGAAACATAGATTGGAAACTTTATAAACTCTATCTCAACCAGTCTTTTCATCAGCAATTAAAATTAGAAAGTGCGGAGGAATAAGAAGAGCATTTGTAGACTGGAATTTGGTGGCAAAGGTGTCGACCAAAGATAGAATCCGGTGGAGCAACAATTCTTTTTGAAATTTAAAACAATATGGCCAGAGGATTGCGTGATAGGTAGAGTGTACTGGCTATAAGTTTCTGTGATTAGACCCATAACCACGTTTGCCGCACTTATTTGTTTGTGTACAACATTGAGTAGGGTTGGAGGGGCCTATAACAACTCATTTCACCTTTTCGGTGTCGATATGATCTTAACCGATGGATCAGTGTGTTATAATATGGCTAGTACCGGGTTATACATGCTAAATGTTGAGAGGATATTATCTTTTCCTCTTGATAGGTACGCTACTGTCCTTCGTGCGGCAATTGCTGCAATTTTGAGGGCAGAACTCTATTTGCAAAGGAGATGAATTGTAAAGGTAGTCGTATCTGCATCCTTTGTGATATTCAAGCTGCTCTACAGGCGGTTAACTGCAGTACTGTTTCATTAAAACTTGTTGGAGATGGTAATTGACTTTAATAGAATAGGCAGTCTGATTAAGGTTGACTTCTTTGGATACTCCGTCACATGGGTACCAAAGAAAAATTATTGGTTGAAAAGTTGGTCCGCTTTGGTGCAGCTTCTACTTTTAATAGACCTGTTCCCGCTCAAAAAATTACGTCATTATTTTTGTTACTTATCCAAAATCTTTTTTGAAACAATAAATCGGCAACGATCCCTGAATGTCCCTGAAAAGTCACATGTTCATAGGGAAGGAGACTATAAGATACTGTTGAGCATCTCTTGTGCACTTGTCCTTCATATTCTCCCCATAGACTACATTGTTTTGAATCACAAGATCTTTGAGGATCAAGTGATGACTTTGTCAATACCAGATATCTTGGATTTCATTTGAAGAACAAAGAGATTGCCGAATTAGAATGTACGTCTGTGGGAGGACTCACAATGGGACAATCGAGCATAATTCTAACAAAGTAGCGAATAAGATTAAGTCATGGAAATTGGAAGAAATGTCCGATACTTGTATGGTTGTAGTAGACATTTGCTTCTAAAGTGAGCCAATTATGGTCCCTATAGCGTAAAAATTTTGTATACTCCAAAAATAAATTCTGCTATTTCAAAAAGTTTACAGGGAAACGAGCAAACTGTTCCATTGCTGTTACTGGACTCTAAAATTTGTCGCTACTCTCAAATGAATATCTAGTCAATTCGTTTGACCATGACGAACAATTTCTTACCTAATTTAATTTTATCTTGATACAATATTTTCGGGATGATTGGTTTATGACAGTAACTATCCTATTACTATAACTGTCGTGATAGAAACATATACTCGGGATGATGTTTAGAACTGTCGTGATAGAAATATTTTTTCGGGATGACATTGAAAAATGTCGCGTACTTATATTTTAGTGTTGGCATCGCGTTTTCTCGGATTAATTTTCGGGCTAACTTCACAGACATCATAAAAAGCGGCGATTGTGTGTGAAAGTATTCGTTGGGCTGACCACCACCAATGTGCACCAATACGTTAAAATGGTTCGTAAGGTCTTAGTTGAGACGCTGTAAAGGCCGTCTATGGCCTCTAAGCCATAGATTATATATATATATATATATATATATATATATATATATATATATATATATATATATATATATATATATATATATATATATATATATGTATACAACCACCAACTAACACTGTGGAATCAGTTGTATAAGATCTACTGACCGTCTTGAAAGGGACGAGAAACAGTAGTTTTAAACTGTTTCATCTTCCTTTCTGTCGGAACTTACACTCACACCTAGTATCAATATTTCGATTTAACAATCGTGTGGCCATTCAACCACACCATCCAACTATACGGGGAATGGTATACCACAACAAAAGATGTATTCCGGTTTCCCGAGAAAATTTTTCCATGAATGTAATTTTTGTTTATCTCATAATTCGTTTTCTCGCTAAATAATCTCATTCCACAAATTTGTATTCTCGTTCCATTTGTGGGATATTATTTTTAGTACAAGTTCTAATACGAGAGAAATATCATATGTGCATTTTTCCCCCATTTTAATTTTTTCTGTGACTTGTGTTGTTTATTTTTATTCTATTTTAATTAAAAAATATATTATTTGAAATATTTAAAGTGGTTAAATTGTTAAATGTAATTTTTATAGTTAATCCATCGGAGACAGAAAAGAATACGATTGTTAAGGCGTCGTCGAGAATTAAGGGATTATAGTAATCCATTCAGTATTTCTGAAGCCAGATTTCGTGAATTACTTCGATTTCCAAAATATTTGGCTAAAGATTTTATTGACGAGATATCCGTTTTCCTTAACCAACGTCAAAAAATACATGGGCTGCCGTGTATTTTAAGAATTTTAACTGCAATTCAATTTTATGTTTTGGACACAAATAACTATTATACAGATAAACAAACTATATGGAGAAATAATGTATACTAGACTGAAATAAGGGGAAATAATTGTACTCTGGGCGAAAAGGCTATATTTGAATTTTATCATCTCTTTCATTCCCTTAGCATTGATATTACGATAAATAAATTTTTCGTTTGTAAAGTAAAAATTTAAGATTTGGTTCAAAATAGCGGTAAATAGACAAATTTATACAAAACTTGTCTGAATATATACATTTTGTATAAAATATTATTAACTTATTTACTACCCTGAATGAAACTCACCGCAGTGGCATGAAACATTTATTTGATTTCATGTATGTATTTGAACATAGTTTTATAGATTTGATTGAATTTTATTTATCGTAATATCAATGCGCAAGGATTGAAAGAGATGATAAAATTTAAATAAAGCCTTTTCATCCATCGAACAATTATTTCCCCTTATTTCAGTCTAGTATATGTACATTATTTCTCCATATAGTTTGTTTATCTGTATAATTGTTGTTTGTGCGTCGGGTAGGAATTAAATTAATTATTATTTATATCATTATGATGGTAAGATATCGAATTATAGGATTATACATTTTAGGATCATACCAACAAATTGTGGGTGAAGGATATTTGCTAGCAATAAGTCAAACATTGGCTAGTCGCTGTATTAGAGAAATAAGCTAGGCTATTAACGAACAAAATGATACAAAATCTGTATATGAAGAGGCTAGCTATAACTACAGTTAAACTCTATTCGAATTTATTTTCGATTTTCTCACCAACATGGTTTTCCTGGAGTTATAGGGTGTATCGATGGGACACATGTACTAATAAAAAAACCGGAAAAAATATCGATATGTTTGTCGAAAAGGCGGTCACTCAAAAAATATTCAAATTGTAATTTATAATAATATTTTTATATGATGAACATCTTACTAACAAGCTCAATTTTACATTCGTTTTTGCTGTAGGTGTGTGATGATGATTTGACTATATTGTCAGTAAACCCAAAATTTGGTGAACCTGCACATGATGCTTTTGTGAGGAAATTATCATTTTTACAAGTACACCTATCTTAATTGTATCAGAAAGGTGAAAGAAACTTTTGGTTGCTATAGGTAAATGTTGTTCATGAATATATTTTGATTGTATGATGACTAAATGACTGTTTTTAATTTCAGGAGACAGTGGTTATCCACAACAACCATGGCTAATGACTCCCATCTTAGATTCAACTAGTGAGAAATAGAATCATAACGTCGTTCATAAATCAACGCGAAATTGTGTTGAGAGATGCATTGGGGTTTTGAAGGGCCGTTTTCGTTGTCTGTCAAAAGAACGATTTTTATGTTACTCATCATCAGAGTGTGGCGTGATTGTTAATGCATGTATAGATGAAGTCGAGTCTGAAGTTCCTGATGATGCCGAATATACGAGTATACAATCCAGCAATCTCATCATATAAATGAAGGCATGAGAATTAGAGATTGTTTGGTGATATAATATTTTTAATGGAATAGTAATATTAATAATAAATAAAATTTAAGGGTTTAAACTAAATAAACTTTATTAAAAAATATTTATATTTCGTTATTTATTTCACTATTATTATTAGTATTATTGCTGCGAATGGCTTAGGCAATGTTGTTTAATGATACTATTTTTTGCTCTAGCAGCTGATTCCTCTTCCTGTCCTCTACTAAAAAATCCTCCAAAATGTCCACCAATGCCCTTCGTCGTCTTTTTGGTGGAGCAACTTGAGTAGCCTGACGCAGGGTTGCAAAAAAACCGTTTTTAATTATTTTAAACAAAAAACGTGTTTTTTTAAAACATGTTTTTTTGTTTAAAACAAGTTTAAAACAAACTAAATAAAAAACGTTTAAAACATGTTTAAATTTGGTTTTAAACATGTGTTTTTAAATATACAGCTCAATACAAATAAAGCTTTTTTTTTAAATTATTTGAAGGTTTCCGGCCTTTTACTCGACTCTAACATCAAATCAGAATTCAAGTAGTCCGAACCAAATTATGAGCGAGACATACGCAACATAACAATGTTCAAAATGTGTGATCTCACATAGAATGTTCACAAAGCAAAAATTAAATAATTGGTACGACTACTATGAGATCACACAATTTCAACTTTGCCATGCTGCACATGTCTCGCTCACAACTTTCGTACGATCGGCTTGAATTTCCGGGGAAGCCCAAATTTTTGTACAGATTTGGATATTTGATTGACCATGAACGACATAATACGTAAGCACATTTCCGAAAGAGAGTAAACTGACTACATTTAATTATGATTTTCTCATTCTTTGTATATAACTTAAATTATATTGTTTTATCTTTTATTCTTATGTTCTATTAATCTAGGTAAAGCCAACAGCAATGTTATACAAGCCGCGCTATTCGCGCCATACACAGATCGCATAAAGTAAAATGTACACTATATTTGTCATATCTACACAACTCTCACAAATAATACTCACAATAAAGTGTACATTCTCGTGGATTTATTTTTATATATGTGACTGTTGCTCATGGCTTGTATATTATGGTTGGTTTTGACCTAGGATACTTTTGGATTTGACTGTAAAACAAAATGTTGTGTAATGATGAATTGGTGTGATTATGAGAATTGAAAAATAATGATAAAAGACTAACACATTCACAATCTCTCATCATCGCTGTAAAAGTACCTAAAAATCGAAATATTCATACATATCATACTTGCGTGAACGAAAACAAAAAGTTTTAATATTATGAGAAAAAATACGATACAAAATACAACCGCTTGCTGGTATAGGTAATTATAATATTATCTCGATTTTATATTTTATTTGTTTGAGAGCGAGGTTCAAGGATTTCCACTGTACCTCAAGCAACACAAAAAATAAAAATATTGTGGAATGGATAATTATAATAAAGGTTGTGTGAAAGAAATAGACTATTTGCCTTATTTCCATTTTTAGAAAAAGAGAATAACGGTCGTTGAATTGCTATAGTTATTTATTCATTGTCAATTATTAAGTTTTTAGTTCACTTTTAGTTTTCTGCCGCTCGGTGTTAAATATAAAGCAATAATGACTGGTCGAAAAAAAAATAGTATTTGGCAATATTTTAGTGAAATCGACGAGAACGAGAATGAAGGGAATTTCAGTTTCAAATGTGTTAAATGTAGAAAATGTAAAAAAGAACTTACAGGTTTGGTAGCCCGGATGAAAGAACACATTGAAAAATGCGAGCAAATAGTTTCACCCATGTTGGTCGTTGAAGCAAATACTGAGACAACGTGTAAGTTCAATAATTGCAATTTATTAAAACTACTAAGTCAAAATATTGATTCCTATTTAGTAGGCAACCCTACTATTGTGTATATATATATATTACTCAATTTTAAATGTTGGATATATATGTAATATTCAATGTTTAGGGTTTTCAAATGTCGCCAGTTGCAACAATTATTTTAGAGTGGTTCACTCTTTTTCTCAGTAAATACAGTGTGTTGCGCAACAACCATATACGACATATCTGTTACCGTTGGTGAAACAATTGAGTGGAGGCTCATCTGCAAACTGTACACCGAAACCTTCTCAATGACTAAAACACTACCTTAATCCAAAGCACAAAAAGAAATATACAACATTCACAATTCAAATATATCTTCACACGAATGTTAAATCACAATAAAAAAGTGGCCACAAGCCAAGCTCAATCACAAATATTTCAAAGACCTTTACCGTTTCCAAACTCTCCAAGTTTTCGGTAAAAACCGTGTTACTAACCATATTTTGTTTTTCAATAAAAAATTTACATACTACAATTTTGACGCATAAACTCTACAAATCAGTCTATACCATGTCTTCCATTGGCATCTACTCGAATCAAGTACTTTGCGCAACACCATATAACATACAATAATTGGCCAATTTTACAGTCGATTTGCAATGAGCATAGAGCAGTAATTGACGAGAAAATTATTAAAGAAGTTAACGACTTAAACTTAAAAATTAATGCAACTGATTATTTAAAAAAAATTAAAAATTATAGCTGTAGCTTTGGATACAATTCAAAAATACAGTTGCACAATTGCAGAAGCCACCCAAATTTGGATTAACGTTGTTGAAAAATTCAGCGATGAATTCGAATAAACGGAGCATGACGCAGGAAAGCGGTTACAAATAGGTTTAACATGGCGATTACAGCACCACATTATCTCGCTAACATTCTGGATCATAGATTCCGTGGTGAAAAATTGACGTCTGACCAGATGAATGAAGGGCTTGATTATGCACATACCTACCATCCCGACAATAATGAACTATCAAGGAAAAACGAAACCTTTTAATGGAAAATATTTGTTTGGGGAAGCAGCTGTTTCAAGTGTCAAGCCAATAACGTGGTGGCGACGATTTGAATCTATTTTAGACAGTGAAACAATTGCGTTATGCATGCAGCTTCACACTTTTGCCGCTTCCTCCGCCAGTATTGAACGTTTATTTTCTGCATACGGGTTGGTACATTCAAAGTTACGGAACAGGTTGGGAAATGAAAAGGCCGTTAAATTAGTAACAATATTTAAAGCGCTAAATCAGATAACATAAAATACATTTTCTTTGAATAAGATGTTCTAAGATTTTATTATTTTATAGTTTACTTTTTTTTTACTATGTAGTACATGTAAATACTTGAATTAAAGATTATTTCACTAAAAAAAATGTTTTTTTCTAAAATATAAACATGTTTTAAACACTTGTTTAAAACCAAATGTTTAAAACAAACAGCTTTGTTTAAAACACGTTTAAAACATTTGTTTTAAACATTGCAACCATGGCCTGACGGATGGTTGTGCTTTGGAGAGTTTGTGGTATGATTTGCGGACAATCTGTGATTGATGAATAAAAACGGAACAAAGTAAATTACTTCACCCTTGGTAAGCCAGATTCTGGTGCAGTATCTGTATTCCAATCAATGAAATTCCAGCCCATTATGCTTACAATTCGTTCTTCAAGTTCCGTTAGTTTTTTTTACCCCACTCCTATTAATAACTAATTTCAACTCTGCAGCCCTAATTTTAACATGCAGCATGGAATAAAAAAATAGTATGTTAATGTTATAGTGCTACTAATTCCATAATTTACCTTAAGTCTGTTCATGTTTTTTTCCACTTCTCTCCATCTTTGGACGCTCACCCAGTTGCATTTAATGATTGCGCCACCTCGGTCCATTTTTCTTTCATCGACACCATTCTCTCTATATATTTACGACTACTCGAGATATAGTGCCGGAAACAGTGCCGTATAAGATGCAATACTTCTATGGAGGTGGTTCTGTAAAACCGGGCCAGCGACGTATAAACTCAGACTAACTCGTTTCAACTACTCAAAATAATTTTTATCAAAATCTATAAAACTTGGAATGAAGATAGAGGTTACATTAGCAATTACACATACAAGACACATTGGTTTCAACTTTCCCAACACTTAACAATTAAGCTTACCAACACTAACAGCACCCTGTATTGTACATTTTTTATGGTTAATTTGTACAAATTTTCTTATAATTAAATAGCGAAAAATTTGTATTTTTTATTTCATACTTTAAGTTGATGAAATACAACAACAACAAAAAAAATAATTAATTAAAAAAAAATAAAATTAAGAATTTTTATGTTGCTGTTAAATATAATTTAGTGTGTCCAAAATAATATAATAATAAATGAACTTTCTAATTTGATAGTTTTTATTTTATTATTATTATTATTATTATTATTATTAACAATTTTTATTTTTAAATGAATAGATGAAATTGCAACTTTTATTGTTGGTTTCCACACATAAACACATATTCGCAAACAAGTTGGTTAAACTGCCAAGTCATTGGAATTTAATGAGAAAAAATTAATTCGTTAATCTAAATTAAACGATAAGAAGCTTAACAATAAAATATCTGTATGTACAAGATATATTTATGTAGATAGACATGCGAGTAGTTTGTTATGGGTGGTTCATTTTGTCCAAATTTGTTTGTATATCGGCTAAACATTCACATGATATGTGTGCGTACATAAAACAAATAAACGTTGCGCGGCCCTTTCTACTCGATGTAATAATAATTTTGTAATTATTGTAATTAAAAAATTTACAAAAACAAATGCGGATTGATGTTTTACCGGCAAATTAAGAAAACGTAAAAATCGTACAGGTGGTCAACCGCTAAAAGTCATTTCATTCCGTTCCGCAGTCTCTTTAGGGTTTAACCGAAAACGAGAGGTATATAGAAATCTTTTTAATAATTTAATTTTCGAACGAAATGAAAATATAAACAAAATCTAATTTCCTTTTTTTTGTGTATGTGTGTGCGTTGTCTTCTATCCATCTCAACTAATAAAACAAATAAAAATTATTAAGTGGAATTTGTATATTAACCTCAGAAGACACCGACCGAAACCGGAAGCAACCAACATAATTGGCATTAATTTAGAGAATTATTATAACGTATAATGAAATAATTTTGTGGATGTTGAATTTTACTTAAGGGATAATCTTAATGGTATATAGGAAGAACTCGTTCAAAAGATACATTTGTTTTGGAAGAAGACCACCACATAAGAAATAATTTGATTTTGTCATCGAAATTTAAGAAGTTAAATTTTAAATCGACCAAAAGAAAGGTAGGATGCAGAAATATGACCAGAAACATCAGACCTTAGCTCTGTGGGTGAGAGCATTTATGTTTCGAACGAAATATAAAACCGATAGAATAACACCACAGTTAAAAAAGCTTGTCGTATAAGAGGCGATCAAATCTGGTTGTCTCGCTGGACTGACAAATCGCATCCGTAAAAAATTCGAGTGCTAAAAATGTCAACAAAACAATCGGGTACTATAACGTAACAACGATTAGAGATTGGCACTAGGAACCAATAAGAAAACCTGGTGCATTTGATGGCTCTATGAAAGAATATCGCATGATACTTGTGGCTAGAGAAGAGCATATGTCTCAAGGAAATACATTGCTTCGGAGTGGAAATGATGTAAGCCAACCTCAAAATCATTTTACAATAATTTGGTTCATTATTGATGTAAGCCAACCTCAAAATCATTTTACAATAATTTGGTTAATCTGGGGCTCTTTATACCTGAGCTCTATGTCAGATTAGTGACATAAATGCTAGAGCTTGCTAACATCAGACCGACAGATGAATATACAACGTAATTCTCCTGTGAAGGTTTGCTAATGAAGATATACTCACGGATAATGTCAAGATGTTGCCAGCAATAGGAGTTTGTAAGCTAATTATCAGTCTAAAGAAGTGAAAACTGTCTGCAAATTATTGATATAGTAAAAACTAAGCCCAAATATAATTGATTTGATGAGGAGTCGTCTTGCTGTTGAGCACCGAAATATAGCCCATTTGTAGACAGAAAAATTTGTATACAGCAGACTCGCGAATGGTATAAGGTGAAGGTCTAAGAGTAAATAGTGCAATTCGCATGGTTCCTTTAAAGGAGTTACCGAATTTCACCATCCCTTAATATTTTGGTCAACTGAAAGTCGGGACCAGGACTCTTGGCCATTATTCTGGCCAACTTTATGTCCCACATGTATCACAAACGGTTTTTTAATACCTTCAAATACAGACACAGAGATATTTGAGGATCGATCCAATGAGGAGTGGTGAGACTCAAGTATCTTGGATCTCTTGGATTACTTACGATAATAGTATGGAAACCTGCCTGCCACTGGCATTCGGACTTTAAACCCTTCTTTTGAAATCAAAATATGAATTGCAAATATTGTACAGTGCTGATCAGACTCGTTGTTCCGTGGGGATGTGAGAGTTAAAACTTGACAGATGAGAGAACAACTATATGAGAGTGTTGTTTCAAATTTGGATGGTTTCAAATTTGTTGAAAAGATCGAGAGTTTTCCAAAACAATTGCGCCTCTCCGACTATATTACTGTCTGTTTAGACTTAATAAGTTCTCATCAACCTTAAGGAGATAAGCTATAGCAAACACGAAAAGGAGCAAATTATATATAAATGCGTACATGGTGACATTTTTAAGGATTTTTTGGCCATTTTCAAGCATAATTCGAAGAACTTTCGGTGTAGAATCATAATTTGAATAACTCTACATTTTGCTATATTTTCAATTGCTTTATTTTCTTGTCGTCGCAGTGATATTATAGCTCATCCCCATGATCGACTCTAGATACCTCTCATTATGTCTTTAACTTTATCAATGGTCCCCATCTAACGTGGTACTTAAGGGACAATCTTAAATGTATATAGGAAGAACTCTTTCAAAAGATACATTTGTTTTGGAAGAAGACCACCACATAGGAAATAATTTGATTTTGTCATCGACATTTAAGAAGTTAAATTTTTTCTTATGTTTTCAAGGAGAAAGGGAGGATGAAGTAACATACCTATAAATTGTCAAAATACGTATTAAAACATCTGAGATATTGGCGGCTGCAAACAGTGGATCAATACTTTTAACCTTAAAAATTGGTCAGCGAAGCATCTAGAAAATAATTATGCCAGCGCACTTGTTATTATTACACCCAACTTGAAATATAGTCCTGTAGGTGAGGGCGTCCATGTTTTGTAATTATTTCGAGCAAATCCATGGCTTGTCGTATAGAAGGCGAATAAATCTGGTTGGCCCACCAACTCCACCAACAAGAAGAATTCGCGTGATTTCTTTAAAGGAATCATCGGATTGTAAATATCTTAAAACCTTGGGTCAACTGCCATTCAGGACCTAGCTGAAAATCACTGGATTAATATCGATGTGGTGCTCGAAACATATCGTGAATATTTTTTTAACTTACATAATGTTCCACAAGCTGTAATTGAATATCCTCAAATACAGGCCCTATATATGTCCATCGAGGATTCATCCTATGACGTATTCACTAAGGCAATGCAGTAATTTAGGAAAAATCGTTCACCTGGAGTTGATTGCTTTAACTTAAAGCTCTTTAAATTCTAGGGTGACCTGACTACCAAGAAGGATTTCGGTCAAGTTTTTTTGCAACAAATGATTCTTTCCAAGTACTAAGAAACAATGTGTGGGTACACCAGGTTTTTCTTAATTTCAAGCAAGCCTATATGAATCGATCAATCGACACATGCTATAGTATGCACTTGAATATTTAGAAATATCAAACAAATAAATACAGTTTTGTCAAAGTTGAGGACAGGCTAACGTCTGCTGTTTGACAAGAAAATATGCTGTCTCCGAAGCTTTTTATTGTAATGTTGGAATACATCCTTCCAAAAAGTGAAACATTTCAAGGCAATATTTTATTCCGTCAATCCAATCAACTTATGATGTATGCAAATGATAGCTGTGTGACTGGATATAATGGCAACGGGATATAAGAGATACTTGATCCATAAGAATAGTATTAAGCTTCCATTGGTTTCAGTATTGGTAACCACTAGTGTGAAATACTGATGATAGGAGTATCTTCAAAATTTTATTAATCACCATATTAGTTTAGGAAGACACATCAAGCGAACGTCTTGTCGCTGGCAATCGGGCTTTATATCCCCTATGTTCCCTTCTGGAATATAACAGATGAGTAAGAAAGGTGGCTTTTTTCCAATATATTATTATATACAGCTCACTCTCCACCACCTATACAGTTTACATTCTTCTTCACCGCAAAACGAAGTACTCGAGGAAAGAATTACTAAAAAAGATCAACTTAAGTGTTATATTATTGAACTCTTAAATGGGGTGAAGCGATCAAATTTCCCAACAAATTTACATCCTGCGTTTTTTCTGGACAAACTAATGGTTTTTCATCATCTTTTCTGTTTGGTCAATCTATGTTTGAGATTCTTGGCTTCCAAATGTCATGAACTCAAGGAAGTGATTGCTGCTGCCAAATCTTACTTTATACTCGAACTGAAATACTTTAATTTTCATCTACAAGACCTATAAAAGATCTAGAGATTAAATATACTCGTATCATCTACTCTATGATTCTCTTTCCCATATAAAAGGAACGGTAAAAAGCTTTATGTGTAAAGTTCTAGCAAAAGCGTCTAGTCTAAATAGCTCTGATTCTACAAACACTTTCATGATCGTCGGAACTTTACGAATTTATACGTCGTTATATGGTTTGTCAAAGACCAATACGTGTTCCCAAACTCGTTATTTGTTCGGAGTGCGCGATGGTGTAAAGCTATCTATACTTGTGTGCATTATACGGTTATTACATCATAAATGTATTCCATCTTTAAATCTCGGTGGAGCGGATATAATCGTGCAAGATGCTGTGTTTGCTTGCTGTACGTGATGATAGTGATGGTAATACGCTTTAAGTACAAGGACTAACTGACAGTTAAGAGTTAATTCGCCCCGAACTTAAGTAGTTTAGCAACACTTGTAATCGTGTTTCGTTAAAGGCCAGTTTCGATCTATTGACGTCATTGAATATCTGAGTGCACAAGAGAATCAATCCCTTTTACCTCATCAGACATGTTGCATTGATGTTTATTTTTTGATAATCCTTGAGACCTGATATAGAAAGGCCTCGAATCTTTTCATATCTCCAGCATTGCTATACGTTCGTTGGTTTTTTACATCATGGGTATGCACTGAACGAGCAATCTCTTAATTGAACATTTTGATACGACTGGACATGACGGAGTTAAGAAACCTTTTTGAATCGAAACAGGAGCTGATGTCTAAAGATGGACCCAGTGTCTCCAACATTATTTAAAAATTTCCTGCAGTACTTAAGAGTTGCATAAACACCGATATAATCAAATATATACGAGTAACATTAAGCACAAATTAGAGACAAACCGACCTCCGAGTGCATGTAAACCACGACGACTGGTACCTGAGAAACTCAGTAAAGTTAAAACAGAATTCAAACACGTGATGAAACTACGGATTTGAAGAACTAGTGGTAGTCTATGGTCCAGTCTATTACATTTGGTGGAAAAAAGAATGTAGAGTAGAGACCATCTGAAGATTTCCAAAACATAATCGGATTACCAATAAATGTTCGGATCCACCAATAAATGTTCCTATACTTTATATCCAGTTTTTTCTCATACCTAGATATTTGTAGCCAAAATCTAATGCGCAAGTTATCTCAGTATCATGAGTAAAATGTTGTTATGGTTCCTTATTTTACATGTTCCGAGTATACAGGAAGTAAAAGATGGGGCCAAGTACGCTATCTTGTGGTTTTTATGCTGAACTTTACTTAAGGTCACAACTTTCTTTCCAGCAAAACTTGACCTCCAATCGTTTATTCCAAACTCGCTACGTTCAGAAAAATGAGTTTATGTGATTAAACATATATATAGCTCGGGGATGTGTTGAATCAAATTTATTTATCTTAAACTGCTTTACGCTAGTTATACGATTCCCTATTTCGCTAGGTCTTAATTTCAAACAGGGTTTTTACTGTGCGTTTTGGAACAGTGTCTAACTACATATTGTGCTCGTACGGTAATTATCAGCACTTTTATAGCATATCGTTATCAGCTAAGCGTCCACAAAATTTTTGAGTATGATTGAAATCCTGAGATTTGTGCATTTGTGAAGCCATAATATAATTGGTCTTCTCAGGATTAGACTACAGTCGAATTGGTTTTCTCAGGATCCAGCAATCAATAGCAGTACTTCAGAGATATTGTTGTTTTTTTATTTCGATGGGAGCCCATTTGACCCTCTATCGAAGAACTTCTTGCAAGTGTAGGTCCTCGAGTGGTATTTTCTATCGCGGCGTTGCTCATCTTTGCCAGCAGACAAATGACTGTCTTACATTAATTTGGAAAAAGCACGCATCAATTCCAGTTAGTTAGTCACTTATCAAGTCTTTCCGCACTATAATTATGGTTTTTCCGTTATAGCAAAACATTTTGCAATATAGACGTTGAATCAATAAACTCGGTCAGTTCGGAGAGTCTATATATGGTACCTCAAGACAACATCTTGTTCCTATATTCCAATCAAGTTCTTGGATTTGCGAATGTTATCTGATGTGATTGGATTTAAATGAAACCGAATAAAAGAGATACAAAAACATCTTGGAATTTATTCACTGAAAACTGTTCCAAAAGGGCTTTCAATAGTCTCAGCAGAATGTGTCAGTGTGTGATGAGATTCAATAATTTTTGAGTCTATCATTGATGGTAATATAGAGTGGAGAAGATACCAACTGCACAATGGTTAATATTTTTTAGAGTACGTGGTTCAAATCCAACACAACTATCACCTATACTGGTGAAGCACCATGAACCACGAATTCGATGATTATGATCATTTTATAGGTGAGCTATATCTGTTTCACCAAACCACAGTTCAAATTTAGTTTTTCTATCGCTTATGTCTTCCAGCAATCAACATCAATACAATGAAAACATTATGGTTGATTCATTTCGATGACTGGGATCTCTCTTGATCCCTCCCAAAGAAAGTATTACAAGTTTTCTTAAAAGAATCACTCACCAAGTGGATACAATAATTATGGTATTTCACTGATCAAATCTTTGGACTACTTATGATTTTGGCCAAGTATAACGAAACATTTTGTGATATTGACCTAGAATCAATAAACTCGATCAATTGACAACATCTTTTTCGATTTTGGTATTGCTTTTATTCAAAAACTGAAACTTTTTAGAGTATATTGATTAGTCACATTGCCATGTCCGGATGTGAGCCATGCCGGAAGTCAAGCATATGACCCAAATCGCGACGTTGATAAACGAAATGAAATGACGGTGATCCCGAGCTTATCTTATGAAGAGCCACCTATTGACTAGCTAAGAGATCCATCTTAGCATGGCTAATCGACCGTATATGATCTACTCGTTCCATATACACATATTTCAATCTTGTTATTTAATTGAATGCCATAATATAATATAGTTTTTTGCTATCAACTACAATAGTCAGCATTTTTCAAAACAAATTATTAATAATCTTCTTCTTCAACGTGTTCATCTGTAAAATATAATTTTGAAAATTGAATTAACCTAAAAAATTGGGTTCCAATAAAATAAAAAATAAATCACGTTTTATAAGCAGCAACAAATCATCATATAACAAAAATTATCAATCCCCGTATACCCAAAATTAATGGTTTCAACTTCTTCATTTCCTAACATCTTTATATTATGTATCGCAAGATGTGATGCGATCCATTCAATTTCCCTATGTCCGTCTATCTCTATATATGTATACTCATCCAGCTCATATAGCATTTTCTCTACCTATTATTACTACAGTATATCATCATAAGATGAGATCGTCTTGTATACATTTCAAACGCGTACATTGATACACACAAAAAAAATTAATTCTATCACGATCACATCACAACATAATACATCGAGAAGAAGAATAAGACGAAGATGATGATCTTAAGAAAATATACAAAGAGATTTGTTTCTTATATATTGTTAGTTGTATATACCATCTCTCGCTTTAATGACAGGAACTTGATTCGGAAACTATCAATTTAGATAATTTTTGTACATGGGAGTTTGTATACAAAATTTGCCAATAGTGAAATTAATCAATTAAAATTAATTTTGTTTTTCTAATTATAATTTGTGTAATTAGATGAACTGATTTTCTTTGTACGCGTATATATGTATGTACCATGTAACGAACAAACTCGCAGTGGTAGGTCTTGAAACGTCTAATCAATCACTTCAAAACCAATTATCTTAATTGAAAATCTTTTAAAACAAAATAAAACGATTTTTTTTAACCCTAACTAGAACAAACAGTTAAAAGGTATAATTAATAAGATATAATTATAAATGTAAATTCATTTAACGAATTATAATAATAATTTTGTAAATGGTAAATTACTATTTAAATCATGAACTGATTTATAATTTGTAATTTCCCATCGTAACGATCTCCGATATCCATAATTAACTTTTTCAATTGTTTTACAATTACGATTGTTTTATTGTTCATAGGGTAATTCATCAATAGAATTAGCGTTCGATTTAAAATTAGATTTTTACCTCATTAGTGTGTACGATTGGTTTGGCTAATGTTTGTATGAGCTGTTTGACAGTTGAGGATAATTGATTCGAAATCAATCATGAGATTCATTTATAATTTTTGCTAATATTTAGAATATTCATAATTTGATGCGCTGTCATATATAAATTGGAGAGATAAGTACAATCTCTTGTCGAACTGACTATCCAACTCGATTTTTGTATTCTTTAAACAATATAATCACCTGATTTACATAATATTTATTTGCTATTCAGCTTTCACTCAGTACAAACTAGTTCACTCGGCACCATCTAGTTCTATGTACATAGATGGTACTTGAATTTTATTTAACTGTCTTCAATGAATTGCATGTCTTAAGCAGGATCCTAAAAACAAAGTTTCAAAGAAACAATTAACATCTAGAGGATCATACTACATAATTTGATAACAATCCTGAATGATATCAGAGTATCTACAACCTCTAATGTCAATATTAATAATGTCAAAAAACCATCGTTAGTGTACATGCAACGTAGTTGTAACCAAGCTAAATCTACAAAATAGATTTGTAAAATTAACAAAACATTTTGTTGAATTTACTAACGTGAACAAAAATTTATTCGGAGCACAGAAATATGCTATCGCGCATCCATGATACAGACAAATTATTTAAGAACAAAAACATTTGAAAATCTACAAAATAGATTTGTAAAATTAACAAAATTTTTTGTTGAATTTACTAACGTGAACAAAAATTTATTCGGAGCACAGAAATATGCTATCGCGCATCCATGATACAGACCAATTATTCAACAACAAAAACATTGAAAATCTACAAAATAGGTTTGTAAAATTAACAAAAATTTTTGTTGAATTTACTAACGTGAATAAAAATTTATTAGGAGCACAGAAATATGTTCTCGCGCATCCATGATACAGACAGATTATTTAACAACAAAAAACATTTGAAAATCTGCAAAATAGATTTGTTAAATTAACAAAAATTGTTGTTGAATTTACTAACGTGAACAAAAATTTATTCGGAGCACAGAATTATGTCCTCGCGCATCCATGATACAGGCAAATTATTTAAGAACAAAAAACATTTGAAAATCTACAAAATAGATTTGTAAAATTAACAAAACATTTTGTTGAATTTACTAACGTGAACAAAAATTTATTCGGAGCACAGAAATATGTTCTCGTGCATCCATGATACAGACAAATTATTCAACAACCAAAAACATTGAAAATCTACAAAATAGATTTGTAAAATTAACAAAAATTTTTGTTGAATTTACTAACGTGAACAAAAATTTATCCGGAGCACAGAAATATGTTCTCGCGCATTCATGATACAGGCAAAGTATTTAAGAACAAAAAACATTTGAAAATCTACAAAATAAATTTGTAAAATTAACAAAAATTTTTGTTGAATTTACTAACGTGAACAGAAATTTATTCGGAGCACAGAAATATGTTCTCGCCCATCCATGATACAGACAAATTATTTAACAACCAAAAACAATTGAAAATCTACAAAATAGATTTGTAAAATTAACAAAAATTTTTGTTGAATTTACTAACGTGAACAAAAATTTATTCGGAGCACAGAAATATGTTCTCGCGCATCCATGATACAGACAAATTATTTAACAACCAAAACCATTTGAAAATCTACAAAATAGATTTGTAAAATTAACAAAAATTTTTGTTGAATTTACTAACGTGAACAAAAATTCATTCGGAGAACAGAAATATGTCCTCGCGCATCCATGATACAGACAAATTATTTAACAACCAAAAACATTTGAAAATCTACAAAATAGATTTGTAAAATTAACAAAAACTTTTGTTGAATTTACTAACGTGAACAAAAATTTATTCGGAGCACAGAAATATGTCCTCGCGCATCCATGATACAGACAAATTATTTAACAACCAAAACCATTTGAAAATCTACAAAATAGATTTGTAAAATTAACAAAAATTTTTGTTGAATTTACTAACGTGAATAAAAATTCATTCGGAGAACAGAAATATGTCCTCGCGCATCCATGATACAGACAAATTATTTAACAACCAAAAACATTTGAAAATCTACAAAATAGATTTGTAAAATTAACAAAAACTTTTGTTGAATTTACTAACGTGAACAAAAATTTATTCGGAGCACAGAAATATGTCCTCGCGCATCCATGATACAGACAAATTATTTAACAACCAAAACCATTTGAAAATCTACAAAATAGATTTGTAAAATTAACAAAAATTTTTGTTGAATTTACTAACGTGAACAAAAATTTATCCGGAGCACAGAAATATGCTATCGCGCATCCATGATACAGACAAATTATTTAACAACCAAAAACATTGAAAATCTGCAAAATAGATTTGTAAAATTAACAAAACTTTTTGTTGAATTTACTAAGGTGAACAAAAATTTATTCGGAGCACAGAAATATGTTCTCGCGCATCCATGATGCAGACAAATTATTTAAGAACAAAAAACATTTGAAAATCTACAAAATAGATTTGTAAAATTAACAAAAATTTTTTTGAATTTACTAACGTGAACAAAAATTTATTCGGAGCACAGAATTATGCTCTCGCGCATCCATGATACAAACAGAATATTTAACAACAAAAAAACATTTGAAAATCTACAAAATAGATTTGTAAAATTAACAAAAATTTTTGTTGAATTTACTAACGTGAACAAAAATTTATTCGGAGCAGAGAATTATGTTCTCGCGCATCCATGATACAGACAAATTATTTAACAACAAAAACATTGAAAATCTGCAAAATAGATTTGTAAAATTAACAAAACTTTTTGTTGAATTTACTCAGGTGAACAAAAATTTATTCGGAGCACAGAAATATGTTCATGCGCATCCATGATACAGACAAATTATTTAAGAACCAAAAACATTTGAAAATCTACAAAATATTTTTGTAAAATTAACAAAAATTTTTGTTGAATTTACTAACGTGAACAGAAATTTATTCGGAGCACAGAAATATGTTCATGCGCATCCATGATACAGACAAATTATTTAAGAACCAAAAACATTTGAAAATCTACAAAATATTTTTGTAAAATTAACAAAAATTTTTGTTGAATTTACTAACGTGAACAAAAATTTATTCGGAGCACAGAAATATGTTCTCGCCCATCCATGATACAAACTTAATATTTAACAACAAAAGCATTTGAAAATCTACATAAAAGGTTTGTAAAATTAACAAAAATTTTTGTTGAATTTACTAACGTGAACCAAAATTTATTCGGAGCACAGAAATATGTTCTCGCACATCCATAATACAGACAAATTATTTAACAACCAAAAACATTTGAAAATCTACAAAATATATTTGTAAAATTAACAAAAATTTTTGTTGAATTTACTAACGTGAACAAAAATTTATTCGGAGCACAGAAATATGTTCTCGCCCATCCATGATACAAACTTAATATTTAACAACAAAAGCATTTGAAAATCTACATAATAGGTTTGTAAAATTAACAAAAATTTTTGTTGAATTTACTAACGTGAACAAAAATTTATTCGGAGCACAGAAATATGTTCTCGCGCATCCATGATACAGACAAATTATTTAACAACAAAAAACATTTGAAAATCTACAAAATAGATTTGTAAAATTAACAAAATTTTTGTTGAATTTACTAACGAGTGGTCGACTAGATGAAAACAGTTCTATGTTTTATACGGCAATCAAAATTTGTTTGGATAAGTAGAAATTTTATCACAGAAATTTGAGACCACTTGGGAACATCATAGAAGAAAAAGAAGAACACAAAATTATGCAATATTCCTGGAATCTGGATTTGATTTAATGGACCAAATACAATCTTGAGTCTTGACCCTTAAGTTTTCGTATCCGGGCAAGAATTATATTGAAAATTAAACCAGCTGCGGCTGTAAATTATACAAACAATCGACTACCCAACACCGTACGAAAGAAGTGCTCCAACTCAATCTTTCTCCTATCAGCGAGACTATAGTACCATAAATCAAAAATGAGAATAAATATAAAATGTTCACCATCTAATTGCTATACCCCAGTGTGCTTAGAAAAACAGTGCAGCACTAGAAAAGCATGGATTAATGATCAAAAGCTTTGCCACCAGGATGCAATGAAAACTAGAAAAAACTAAGAGAACTCAGCAAAACAAGTGAGAAAAATTACAAGACATTATCGAAGAAAATATACCGAAAACATTTTAAATACTGCAGAATAAGCAGACACCAATGGTCCCTGGAAACTAAAATTACACCAAAACAACTAAGCCTAAACTAAATATGCACACCGGATAGTGAACCGGATATTGAACTTCCAGATAGCAACTTTAACGACCCACCACCATAGGAGAGCACAGTTAGAACTGTCATCTAGAGCTGAGCAATAATAAGGTAGCTGGTACAGATAATTTTAGCAAATGTATTACACGACTATTACATGAAGTATGGAGTCCTGGAAAAATCCCGAAATATTCGGCCAACTGAGGACCTAATTCTCACTAGTACAATACAAGCATTAGTGATTGTAATGTTTGAGCGAATATCTCTATCAACCAACAACTAAAGATAAAACAAGCTGACTTTATGCCAGAATGTCGGAAGGCCAGCAATGGAGTCCAGTCTAGCAGACGCCCTATGCTCGTAACATAATTAAACCGCTTGAAATGATTTAGAGACGTGTTTTTACATTCATTAAGGGCAGCATTATATATATATATATATATATATATATATATATATATATATATATATATATATATATATATATATATATATATATATATATTTATATATATATATATATGTATATATATTTATATATGAACTCTTGTCAGGATAAAAGTAGGATTATCTGCTCAGAGCTGATGAACTTCCAAATATGAGGGCGGTACTGTCACAGCTATCTCGATTACTATACTATATATAGAATTACTATTACTGTATATAGAAGAGAGAGGGGATATGAGTAATTGAACATACAGAATTCCTGGAAACGATTAAGGAAGTATTGCAAAATGTTCTCAGTTATAAAACAAACCAACAGGTGTAGTGTAGATGTGGTTTTATAACTTGAATGACATCTAACTTGCTTGTACTGACAAAGCGAAATTTTTGGAGATTGTTAATAGATAGTGCTGTAACACATATGATTTCGAGGAGTTGGACTTTCCCATGCAAATTGTTGTATATTATTGATATACAGCTCCAGTTCAATTTTCAGGTGTTGAGGCAGTGATGAATGATCAAATATAGTAGGTCATCACGGTTTTCATATCCATTGTTATGATCCGTAAGCCAGTACGTCGGTTTTTCGTCAAAATAAAAGTTGCAATTAGACCTCCTTCCAGCCTTCCATCAAATGAATTAGAATTATTTTTAATTTTGTAGACACAGCTTTGGAAACCGATGTGTTGATTCTACCAAAGATGTGTTGATTTTACACGTCGTTATTTAACTGGAAAGCTTTATATTTTTTAACTGTGACAAACTTCTGATTGACTAAAAGAACTCATACAGCTAGGTACACCTCTAATCAGTGAGGAAGCCTTTATTTTCGGTTTTACCTGTTGTTTTACAATTGAGATAAAGATTTAACAACTTCTCTAATAATCTCTATTAGACAACATTAATTTGCATGCCATAAAAAGACTTCGGCGTACGAAGTGAAAATAATTGGAACATGCAAGTACTGTCTCGCTCTAACAGTTACAACCAGTAACAAACATACCGAATCATTAACAAAGTCACACAACAGGCTATACCATAAACTTACTTGTGCAAAAATGTTTCAAAATTCGGTCAGTTTTCAAACGAATACGAGGGAAGTAACCTTTTCCCAAACATTCAACAAAACACACAACATTTGTGAGTGAAATGGATGGTTCGTATATCTGACTGAACCCTAACACGAAAACGTTAATGGACAAACAGACGCAGTACACAGTTTTTGTTAATTTTACAAATCTATTTTGTAGATTTTGTGAAAAAAAGTCCCCAATAGAGTCAGATCGTGCAGTCTAGTGGACCTCTATTCCTCTTAATTGGCGATAATGTAAAAAATGGTTTAGTTAATGATAGACCAACATAATTAAACCGCTTAAAATAATTTAGAGACGTGTTTTAAATGCTAATCTAAACTGCCTAGATTTCGCAGCATTATATATATATATATATATATATATATATATATATATATATATATATATATATATATATATATATATATATGTATATATATATATATATATATAATATGCATATTCTGTCAACAATATCATTTCTTCTACATATATAATAGTCGTTGTTCCATCATCACCCGCTGTGTGTCTTATTATATTAAAATCATATAATTATTTTAATTATTTTAAATTTTAAAATAAATTTTCGATTAGGTGTTTTATGATCATTGTTATTATTATTATCATTTTTAACGAAACCAACAAAAAAAAAACAAAAAAAGATAAATTATTTATACCATATAATAAAAAATAAATTAAATAAATAAGACGAAGCTTAAAAAAAATAAAATAAAATATAAAACGTTTATCAGCTAATTTGCATAAATTAAAGAAACCAAAAACTCAAACCATAAAAATATTATTTTGTCTTAAATTTGTTAACCAAACATTATAAATTATATTTATTCATTGTTAGTACCTTGTACAAGAATACAGTTTGTAAATATAAGACGATCTACAAGATCGTGTAATTCACCATAAGTGATTTGGTTTTCTCGCGCAGATTATTATATTTTTTTTTATTTCGGATACATTTCCCAGAAAAATTATTTTGTTTAATATAAATCCAATAATGATCATTTAGCATTCATGATCATCGTTATAATTTTATATAATACAATCAACTGGCCTGGTTATATGTAGGCATTCGTATATATGTAAATGAAAATAAAAAAAAATTTCTTGATCGATCGATCGGTCGATCGGTATGATTATTATGTCGATCAAATTATCGCTTTTTTATATATACAAAATTGATGATAATATGCACTGGCGCGCAGAGAGCATAGATACTTTATGGATATACGTGGCAAAACCATAATTGAAATGTAATTTCGATGATCGTGATATACGTTTTGTATATTACATATCATTTTTATTCGTTACATAATATAATGGCGTTAGCTAATTTGACGCCATTTTGTGTGTTCGGCCCATTATATCATTACAAATAAATCGTTTCGTTTGATTGATATATGGCAACATTACAAAATGGCTATAAAATGGTTAATGGAATGTTGAAAATAAATCAAAATTCAATTAAGGTTTTTAGGCTTAGCGTGTATAAGGAGGTATCGCGCGACACAATTTTATACGACACTCACGCATTAAATATATATTTTACTTAGATAAAATTAATTGTCGTTTAACTTTGGTGATGATGATAGTTTATTGTTTGTGTCTATATCGTCTTATAACCATTATTTATACGAGGAAGCCATTATATCATTGTTAGATGCTTAGTAATTTGTATATGAAAGCTAAAGATACGGAACAAATGACAAAAATTATAATTCCATTAAGAGAATTTGATTTGGTCGTTAAGTTTGGTTTGAGTTGGCGAAATAACAAATGAAACTACTTTTAGAGACTTAAACGGGGATTGTCACATTTTGGAGGTGGGTAATTTAAAGATATTTCGTTAATAAAGATTTGAAGCTAATATACGATTCTACAAGGGTCAGTACTCGAAGGTTACCAATTAAAAATGCTGTAAATTTGTCAATTTTTAATTTTATATTTTAAAACCTCAAGGCTCGTCGTAAAAACATTTCAAACTCAACAAGTAATATGTTATTGCTCAATATAGCCACCTTTATCGCGGTCTATAGCATTGAGTATGTTCGAATGGTATTTTTCATAAAATGGACCATATGGAAAAATCCATTGGGTTATTCAATGAATATGCCGGCTATTGTAAACAATAATAAAGCTGGGAACTTGTTCCTGTAAAAAACGTTGGGTTTCTACCAAACTGAGTTTATACCGAACTGTTTACGTGTCTAATGATTTAGACACTGGTCCAAATTGTCGTTTGATTGCACTCGAACCAAACACGATCGTATTGTAAGATTATACATTTGTTGAACAGTAAAAATTTGCCAGCAATGGGCAAGTAATTTAACACCTGTGAAGATGGGACGTCGTTTGTATCCTGCCTCAAACAGGGTTCGAACCCGACATCTCTCGCTGTCAAAGGTGACTCACTGTCACATTTCGTCGATGGTTATTAGTGTATTTTAATTTATAATCTACTCTACATTTTTTTTTGTATAATCCGTCACTCAGGCTCAATTGGCCCATTGTGACATCGCACTTTAACTTGACGTTCGGCTATATGTACGATGGTTACGCAGAAACCATCTGCACATTGCATAGCTCCATGCCAGCCTATAGTTCAGATGGTGAAAAATCCCTTTTGCATCTCCATTGCAAAAATTTCACCAGGGCGTTCGTCTGCTCTTCTTACTATTGTAATAATAATAATCATGTTGCCAGATGACCATTTTGAGCCGTATACAAATCTCATAGAAATCCATAACACCAGGTCTGGTAAAAACCCTGTACAGTTTAGTTTATTCGCACATTTTCAATATATTTCGATTACAGAGCCAAAGAGAAGGATCTTGTCGTCTGGGCCAATGAAAACTGAGTAACAGTTCTAATCGATAATTTCACTTAAACGAATCGGGAACAGTAATAACAATACATAATTGTTTGCAATCTATAGGAGTAATTGTTGTACATGCCTTCCTACTCTGGCAGAGAGGCTGTGGCTTACAAGATCAAATTAACTCAAGAACTGAAGCTTCTGATTATATGAAGTGACGAAGCTCTCTGATTTTTTTTGGCTTAATGGTTTTTCAATAAGCAATATTTGCGTTATTGGACAGCATGTGGTTAAAACGACTCCAATATAACTCCAATATAAGTTATCGTGTGGTTTGAATTTTATGCCAGAGGTGTGACTGGACCATATTTTTGGAGTTCGTTGTCGTACAAAGAGTATGTTTGACCGAAATTGCATGGACATCAGTGATATGAGGTTACAAAAAGATGCTGCTTCCAAGCAATTTATCTATTAAATGGGAAGTTCGGAACCGTTAAATCTCGAGAAATGATTTTGTCGAATGGCCATCTTACTTAGGTGATTTAACGCAATTGAACTTTTTTTTCATGGCGTTACGTTACGTCGGCGGTGTATGCAAATAAACCAAGAACGTTAAAGGAGCTCAGGGACAATATTGAACGAAATAACTTACGTTCCGGCCGAATCGTTATAAGTGTGCCAGCGGTTGTCATATATGAACGAGATCATATTTCATAGTTAAATTATGTTCTTATTGATGAACATTTTATGATCCTCTTTGGGAGTAACTGATACCGCCTATAGGTGGTGCAGTGGTTAAAGCTACGGCAGTTGGAGCGGGAGGTACCGGTTCCGGATTCGGGGCAAGATGCAAATGGGTTTTTCACCTTCGATCGTTTGGGCGGTGCGATCGGTATGAAAAATGAACATATATCTGGATCTCCTGTGGTGTTTAGAATCCATGGGCCGACCATCTTCTATGATGGTCTATGCAATGCGCAGATGGTACTACGAAAAAAATTGGGCGTATAGCCGTACATAGAGTGGTATCACAACGGACCTATCGCCGGTCTAAGTGTGCGATAGCAGCCACAACAACCTAACCTAACCTTAGTAACTGCTAATTTCCCATAAGAAAGAATGTTAGGTTTGTGTTGAGCAGGTCGCAAGGCGGTTCCTCAGGTCAGTGAATTTAAATTGAAATTCATCTTATAAATCAATAAGTCGGTTACAAAAGATAATATCTGTTGAACAAAAACCAGGATTGATTGGCAAAAAATATCTAAGTTTCACTTACAAAAATAATTGCTCAAGGTATGGTACTCCAGTGGAAACTAACTTTTGAAAATGAACTGTAACAGAGATTATCTTATTCTGATGCAAATCTGCATCACACTTCTGATGCATCTAACATACGCAATTGGACATAAACCAAAGGCACCGGATTAAATATCACCGGTTGCCTGATTTATCTTTTCAACCTCGCAGTGTCATAACCGATATTGAAAGCTACCAAAACGATGTTTCAGCACATTCACTCATATAATTAAAGTATTTGATATCAAAATCGCTGTCACTGCATATATATAAGATCATCAATGGTTGAAGTAAAATCATGCAAGGGCTCAATAGCTGCGTGAAGTTTACAAGATATTCAGTTAACAAATAATAGGTCAGTCACCAAGCGAACCGAGTGACAACGCAGCCTTCTTTGGTATCAAATTTACTGGACCGATATCATTTTAAAGAAAACGTGGCTTTCTTTCATACACCTATATGACATCAGAATCTTTATTCAAATTAATGCCAATTCCATTTAAACTTTGTTATACTGTCGATTATCGTCGCATTGTACGGTTGCAGTTCAATTTTATACCTGACTGTTCAGAATTTAAGGCTAACATCGGCCTAGAAGTCAAATATGACAAGTCGACGCATTTTGTTTTGATTATGATCCACAATACTAGAACCAGAATTGCTCAACATGAAAAGACGAAACACTCAAGCCTATATAGTTGATAATTTTGTAAAGGTAGTCTTTTTAAGATGGTGAAAAGAGTTAATCTTTGATAGTACTTAGAGGAATGGAAATAGAATTATGAAAGGTCCATAAGGTGTACAGTATGAAAAAAAAACTGAAAGAATCAGTGTATAACTGCTTACTGTGTATTATGGCAGAGAGGAAACAACTTTTTTTTAACCCAATACCAAAAACCGATACAGTTTTCACCACGTATGTCATGTAGATCACTTTGAGAAGCTTAACATCGAAAAAGTCTGTACCCTTCTTGACAGTAGATTTCTCAGTTCCGTCTAACCAATAAAATATTCGTATAAAGTCCAGGTAGATGTTCATTTGTTTTCAAGAACTAAGCGATTGCAACCTAAAACAAGAATTTATACAAGTCAATAGGCAATGTCGTTAACATATACTTTGCTGACCGACAATTCTCAATACCCAAATGCATATCTGATAGGGATATATCTGATAGGGACATACTACCCTTTGCAATCTGTTGGACAAATTCATGTAAGTCTAGACATGCTTATATTGCAAAACAACTTCCTCGGAGAGGTTGACGTTGGAAATTCAAATTTGTCGTCATTACCACAAATTCATCACCATGTGCAGCACTTTATCTACATGAGAAGCTATAGTCTAAATGAGCAACTGAAACATTTTTTTGAGATCGAACATCTCAGATTCCGATATCAACTTCTTTTTTAGATAACTCTCGTGATGTGGCTGAGAAATGATACATGGGCCTTAATAAGAAACGATCCAAGAATATTTAGACTTGGGCCACATATAGCACGGTCGCTTAGAAGAAGTGGCTATTATAGCACCACCAACGGTAACACAAATTAACCATGTGATTCTCTTTGGTTTTCGACGTCAACTAAAGTCACTACAAATATTCAATGAATGTCAAATTGCCTATGGAACGTTTGCACCGTCTCTACAGACGATTTCCAAGAGGCTCTGAATGTTCTTGATGGGACATTTTTTGTAGAGGACGAGCCCCGTGAGTGTCGATCAAAACCTTTTACAGTGGATTTTTCTCTAGTGAGGTCCAATAAGGACGAAGATCCATAATTGATACAGGAAATTATTGCTGATGAATTGGCTTTTAATGCAATGGTTGTATCGGCATAATATTAAATAATTATTTGGGCTACACTTAGAAATCTGTTCGATACCGTAAGAGCTGTACAACAAAATTCAATAATAAAAGTAATGATATCTGTTTACTTCGCACCCGTTTAAAGACTGTAGCTGCTACTGTCCTGGAAAAGGGTCAGACGGTAACTGCAAAATGGTCTACCGAAGACTGCTTTGCGACGTTACATTTTACATTATGACAATGCGCCAGCTCACACTGCTAAAATATTGAGTAACTTTATTGCGATCTATGGCATCGAAGAAATGTGACCAGCACCATATTCCTCGGATCTAGCACCTTGTAATTTCTGGTTATTTCCAAAAATTAAAACAAAGTCTAGAGGAAAGGTCTGTTGTATATAGTTCAGATATGTGCTTTCGGTTGCTTTGATTTAATCTGTATAATATATGGAATCTGTTACTCCGTTAGGCTTTGTCATATACTGGGGACTATCGTGCTGGGATTGCATTTCACTTTTGCGAGTGACTGTGTAAAGGGTTCATCTTTGGTCGTCCTATAAGAACACTGAAGAAAGAATTAAAGATACAGTAATCGCCGTCAGAAGTGAGATTCGATCGTAGTGAAAGTATTTACATCGAATAATATTGAAATATATCGAAAAACATAAGGGAAGTCGACAAAGAATTTTCAACACCCTAATGCGTATCTGATAGGAACAGATCACAAAATGATTTGGAAACCATTGTATACATGCAATGATGCAGGTAAGTTTGTTGTTAAATTTCCACTATCTCAATCTATTTCTCTCTTAGGTAACTCTCCTGGTATGACTCAGAAACGATTCACGAAGAACGTTGCTACCGGAAAGAGCAAAGTTGGGGAGGCCCATTAAGGCACTCAAGACTGTGCTTAGCAAAGAGGCAATAGCCCCAGCGAATGAAAGGTGGAAGAACACCCTTTCATGTAGCACAGCAAGGCAAATTTAGCCAAAGCTGGACTTGAAACGCAAGATGTGAACTAAAAACGATCGTGAGGAGTACTCACAGAACACTGCCTACTTGGAGAACATTTGAGGAGGCTAGGACTAGAAACAAATGACTTTTGCAGAAACTGTATGAACGAGGAGGAGGAAGAGACGGTTGTCCACCTCCTATGCTCATGCCCAGCTTTGGCACACAAAAGACATGAAAATTTGGGTCTTATTGCTCTCTGATTTCGAAAACTGTAAATTGCGAGATTTCAAGTGCGAGATGTAAGGGGCCGTTCAAATAACACAAGTAAATCCAGAGGCCGAAGATCTAGTTAAGATGATGGAACAGTGAACACAAAATACAGGTGAGACCACATTTTCAGATTTGTTCGAGTAGGACGTCCATGTGGCGTAAATATTTGCCACGATACTGTAGAGTTGGTCATAGAAGCGATTTAATAGAGAAACCATGTATCTCAAGGCTATATATTGTTAAACAGAGTAGCACTTAATTTTTAAAGAGTGTTCTGTCTAGTTATGAATGTACTATGTGACCACATGCAAATAGCGATTGACATAGTTGTAACCTGAGGTTGTGACCAGGGTCTGTCATAAAGTAAAACAGATGGTTCTTTTGACTAGACGCAGGGCTCTGAGAATCTTTCAAAAATTGGGGCTCATATGATCCCGCTCTCTTCATAAGCGAAGTACCTGGGGATCTAGCTAGATCACACGATAACTTGGCAAAAACACATGGAAGAGAACATGGAATAAAACATGTCACATTTAATGGAAATGCAAACCAAGCTCTTTGATATGGGTCTGCTGTCACTGGATCTTTGGATCAAAAGATGTGCATCGCAAAAGGCTGATCCCTTTCAAGGCAGAGACAATCTGTTTGGCTCTTCTGGGTACTGCGAATTATATAGGTCCACCCCTCACCTTGAAAATTATTTCGTGTAATTATAACCTAAAAGCACATATGGGACTACAGCAGCACATCCTAACCGTAAAGTTACGATATGGTGCCGGATTTTACATACAAAAGTCGGTACGTCATTGTTTTTCAGGTGCAAATTGCTGTAGTTTTGAGACCAGCTCTCTTTGCGAAGTAGATGAATTGCAGAGATTGTTGCATCTGCATCCTTTCTGACAGCTAGGCTGCTTCCCTGTTTCATCGAAACATTTGGATAATGTAATTGCTTCGAATCGAGTGGACAGTCTGAATGAAGTTAGACTTTACTGGATACCCACGTCACATAGGTATCAAAGTAAAAATATTGGTAAATAAGTTGGACCATTTGCAGCTTCTAATTTTGTGGAACATAAGCCTGCTTTAGGAGTATCATAATTATCTCTTGAAAGAGATATAATGACTGTCATTTAGGTGATCTGCACCACATGAGAGAGGTCAACATCTTGTCGACTATCCAAAATCTTTTTTCTATCAATAAATCAGCAATGTGCCTAGTCCTTCTAGGTGCCTAGTATGATAGGTGCACCTTGATGATCTTACTAGGCATTCCCACGGAGCATTGTTCCCTTATTAATCACCTGTTCCGAATGAAAATCAGTAGAAGAAACTATAGGGCAGAAGAAGGAGAAACAGTTGAACACTTATTGTGTTCCTGGTCTTCATACTCTATAACCGCTTTGGATCACAATTCCTTTTTGAGGATCAACTGACGACGTTCAGGATACAAGATATTTGGAAATTCATTAGAAGAACAAAAGATTTCGGGGCCTGAGCAATCTGTCAACTTCTGATTTTTTACAACAGAGATCGTAATCGAAACCGATGTTACCAAACTGCTGCATTGCCTGTTTAAGACACTGATGGGCGTGTAAATTACACGATGTAATTATCACGATGTAATTTACATGTAAAAAACGTGTAATTTACATAAGGCTATTTTCTACATTATATATGTAAAAAATGATTTCATGCAAAAAATAAACAAGGCGACATCTCTTATCAAATCTAATTGTTAATACAGCACCATCTATTTAAAAATCTTCTAACTATTTTATGAATATAATTAGTGACTATATACTTAATGTCACAATAATTGGGTTTAACGGTAGATTTTTGACCTTTAAAGATAGATGGCACTGCGAATGGTGTTGTCTACATATTTTACATGTAATTTACCTTTTATGTAATTTACGTTGTTTCTTTTTACATAATTTACATAAAAAATGTAAATCAAGTTTTTTACCTGTAAAATCCCAACAGTGGTTTGAGATTATATCAACGCCAGATATAAATGAGATCAAAACGATATTTTACTTTTCCACTTGCGTCTCATCGTGAGACGCAAGCTTAAGACAAAATTCAGTACCACAAAAACGAAAAAATAATTTATTTTGATTGGATTTTTTTAATTAATATTTTTCAACAACTTTCTAGTCAATATTTTTTAATTAATTGAGATATATTTAATAATAATATAATAACAATACAGTAATGGTATAATAATATAGTTTTAGTGATTGGATTGGATAAATTAAAATTATTGTTCGTTGACTGTATATAATATACACTGTTTTGAGCGTATAGATGCTTTTCATCATTGTAACTCGATCGTCTTGTTAATTTTTGGTTCGTCACGATGACTTCTTACTATAAATATTGTTATTAATAAATAATAACGATAAAAGAATAATATTTATTTGGTATAAAGGCCATAGCAGCTACTTGTATTCATGCCATATCAAGACGAAACAAACACACAGACCCACATCGAGAAATTGTTAAATATTTCGATTTTTAATTTCTTTTGGGAGCTGAGGAAAGAGATCTTTCGATTTGATACGTCGAAAAGAAACCAAATACGAAAATACCAATAAATGTTGAATATTTTTTTTTTGTTATTTATTAATTATAATGAAATAAATTTTAAAGTAAAATAAATTATTTTTAATGAATTTCCAATGTATGTGATACGATTTAGTTTTTTTTCGGAGGGGGTTGGGTGCGTATATACATTCGACTGTTGATTGATGTTTTGGTTTTGTTTTTGGAATACCAGAAGGAAATCAAAACATAATTTTTTTTTATTTTTAAATCAATAGATCATTAAAATATTGATCGTGTCTATCAAAAAAAAATGAAATAAATTTTTTTTAATTAGATTTTGATCTAAATTTAGGCATACACGTATAGATTGAGTACACTTACGGATTATAGACATTGAATTAATTAATGTTCATTACATGAGGCTGTCAGGGAAAAGGTTTTTTTTATTGTATGTGATCGTGTATCAAAATATATAGTGCCAGCACCATGACAAGTGGTTTGAATGAGTCGAAAAGTGACATTGAAATGTTTTGCATATTAATTATTCGTCTACATTGTAATCTAAACGATTTACTTAGTGTTAATGTGGCCTTTAATGATAGTGTTGCTTAGTTAGTCTGTATAATATGTATAGGATAAATATGATTATCAAATCAAAACGGTGGATACAAACAGACTCCATTTTGAGTATCAAGGTTTGTGGAAGTCGAGTAACTTGAGGAGAGTTGGTCGTATAGGCGGACTATACCTGGGTGGCTCGCTTGATTGGCGAACCTCATTTTAAGTGTTAAAAATGAAGCCAAAACCCTTGTGTCGATAGCCTAACAAGGGATAACAGAGTCATTGCAAGAGTTGGAAGCCCATATCATCCTCAGGGACCAGCTGTATCTGAGTGTAAAAAATCAGTCCGTGAAGTATTAGGGTTAGCTGTGCAGATGGAAGCTGGGAAGAAAGCGTTTTCGTTTAATTGTTTGAAAAAAGTGGAAGCTTACGAACAACCAGCAAAAGTTGTTTGAACATAGATGAATTATTGGAAGCACTATGGGTCTCAGGGAAATGGTACCGAAGAACAGAGTGCTGGAGGTATTGAAAAACCTGCATGGAGGAAGTTCAGGAGGTCACCTGGAAGTTAACAAGACACTTGCCAAAGTCAGACTAAAGTTTTGTTGGGTGATCTATCAGTTTGACTTCAAGCAACGGTGTTTTACGCTAGAACGTGAGGATAGATGTATACGGGGGCTACAACATCAAGGCTAGTGCTGAAAGGTTCCAGGAAAAGCAACTGGTGTGGTTTGACAACCCGAAGATGGCGAAAGGAAAGTCTACAATCGGATTGAAAATATCATATGTCTCATACAAACGTCATAGCGGTCAATGATCTAGTGGTTATAGAATAGTACGCGGTATACGTAGTAGAGTTACCAAAATCTGATAGAGGCGTCTGAGCTAAGATACGGTGAAAAGTATATGCGGTTTATCAATACCATACAACTAAAAATAAGGAAACAAGTGTTAATGAAGTCATTTCAAGAATTGGAAGCCAACATCGTTCACCTAGTGAACTTAACCTGGCTGAACTGTACAATGCAGTTAATTGAGATGAGCTAGCGGCAGACACTTTTATTAACAATATTCGCGATCTGAGTGGAAAGAAGCAGCCCGTGGACGTATTAGTGCTAGTTGTGCAGATGGAGGCTGAGAAGAAAACGTTTTGCATATGGAAGCTGAGAACCAGCAAAACCTGCTTGGGTGGAAGCACTTTGTTGAGACCAACAGAAAGTTCGAAAAACAATCCACAATGGGAAAGACCAGCATCCGCAGAAAAGTTTGGAGAACTGAGAAACTTGGGCATCATCAACGTAATTGTAAAACCCTTGACAGTCATAAGCCAGCAGAAATATGTCCCGATTGTGAGTACTTCAGGGTTAAAACGTGAGAAGACGATAAACGAACTACCGGTGTATGACGAGGCAGGCTAGTTTCAAAGAAGTTGGCAAAGTCGCGGTATTGACGGCAAACTGAAGAAGTCCAGGAGGATCAGGTGATGTTCGGTATTATCCCAAGATTAAACCCAAGGGAAAGAAAATGACGACGTCGCTGAAAAAGATAGGAAAGTGCACAAAGAGGAATACAAGTTGCGATCTTGTAATAGCGTCAACAGAAAGGAAATGGTGGAAATAAGAAGATAGGCTACAATTTGACCCAGAAATGGAACCATGACAAGGTCAAAATGAAACAACGTGAAGATCCAACTTTGAGTTCGAACGTAGACCAGCATGTGGAAAGAAGTAGCCACGTTAAGTACAGATGTTAAGTGCTCCTCAGCACTTAACATCTGTACTGAGCAATTGGTACCAAAGACTAGAATGCCGGAGGTATTGAAACTTCATGGAGGAAGTTCAGAAGGTCACCTGGGAGTTAACAAGACACTACTTGCCAAAATTGGGCAAAAGTTTTATCGGTTCGACGTAGACTAATGGTGTTGAAGTTGTGATATCTGCACGGCATGTAAGAAACCGAGGACATGAGGAAAGATGCAGCAATACACAAATGTTAAATTATTCGAGAAACAAAACCAAGTTTGAGGTCGTATCAAGATTGCTAGCAACTAACCGTTTTTTGACATCGTGCACTAGTGGCAAAGAGTTCCAGTAAAACAAAACTGGTGTGGTTTTACAACCCGACGAACGGAAATTCAACGATTGAGAAGTAATTTTGAATATTCAAAAGTTAGCACCATCTCAAAGAGGAAAGTTTGATATTTTTTTTTGGGATGAAATGAATCCGATTGGAAGGAAAACGAACTTTATACGATGAATGTAAATCGTCGGTGAGTGAAGATCATACTAGTACAGAATAATTTTTAAACCTAGTACAAAGAGAAATTTAACTAAATAAAATATGGGAAGGGTGGTAGATCATCAGGCGCACTATAGTTTTCGTTTAAATAAAAATAGATATGGAATAGACCAGGATGGATTACTATAATAAACCGGCTTTTACGTGCCATTGTTGGTCAACAATTTGACTTCATCGATGTCGATCACGAACCAGTTCAAATGAAACGAAATCACTTTTTAAACCGTAGAGCACCGGCTCTTAAAGCGTGCCAAAAGGCAAATTATAAAATTTCTGCCTAATTCGCTCAAAATCAGCAAACAACATCTATACCCTCTCCGAGATGTATAATAATGTGGCATTTCAGAACTGAGCATTGGGTAGTTATCTTCTATTTTAGTACGTTGATAAGATCATTTCACCTTCTATTGGAGATCTTTCATTTGGCCTAGTTATATGTACATATTTCGTCCACCGTTGCTATCTATTACACAGAACAAAGATTTTGTCTTCCGCCATTTGGAATGGTTTTATAAATTTCCAGTTTCTTAGAAAGATCTCTTTACTCTGAGAACCATCAATGAGCCGGTTTAAAGCGAGAGTTTTTGTAATTTTCCTACATAGTCAAGTATAAAGGTCTATAAGGTAATGGGGGGATCTTGGGCCACCATTTCGTTTTCTCATAAGATCTAATCACTGACACATGCCTTATATACGTGGATTCGTTGTTTTAGTCTTTTCTTCCCGCAAGTTGAAATATTATTTGCTCTTATTTTCTGGTATAGGTCAATAGTAGTAGCTAAATAATATTAATACACCTTATTTGCTCTTATCTGAACGGTTTCAAGTATTTAGAAATATACAGAATTAGAATTTGAACCAACTGTTCAATTATTATAGTTAGTTCATCAAAAAGTATCGTGACACTACAGCTACAACAGAATTCACCATGTATAACAGAAACACTCCTTTATTCGGTGTTTTGGATATTTTTAAGTTTTGCCACAAACTGAAAACATAGGTAGGTACAATGTTAAGAGAAATATAGGATTTCACCATCTATGGTTACGAGCAGTGTGATCCCTGTTACTATACTATGCCATGTATAATAATTCGTTTACTCATTGGTATCCGACATGAATGTGTGCACTGTGGTTTAATGATTAGATAATTAAAACTCAATCTTATATTTTGTCACCAAATTTATTTGAATTCTGAAACATTTTATATTCCAGAATATTCAGCTGCTTCTGATGTATAATTTATAGATGGTTTAATGGCAGCTCAGCATTGGCACATTATCGAATCAAAATAATGATTTGGATATAGCTGATAATTTTTATAAGCCTATGAAAATATTTGCAACCCCCTTAATGATACCGAATTCAAACCAGATACGTGACTCGTCTAAAATTTGGTACTCTGTAATTTAAAATAGCACGTGAAAGGCGATATTTCACGTAGAACTTGTTTTTGAAGTATATTTTCCATAAAGACTGTCTAATATTCATTCTCTTGACTCGGACTGCTGCTTATAAACAATTATAACGTATGTAATTATTTTTCAGACTACTCTACCAAATCCTGATAATAATTTTCATACTTGTTAAGTAGATATATTTGAAATGTAAACCTGAAATGTACAATCGAAAAAAGAAACACAACTTGTAAACAACCAGAAGATGGCAGAATACACTTTACGCAATGGATAGTGGTCATTTTTTATTGGTTCCAGTGGCGTCCTTCGGACACTACGTCAATTGGCTCTACCATCAGAGCCTAAAAATCAGTGGGTTTTGAAACCGATGCTAGAGATTCTTTGCTCAACTGTCAAAGGTCGATGAGACACGAATTTAAAAGCAAGAATTTCCAGCAGTAAGAAAAAGCAAGTGATAGCAAGAAAAAGAGAACGAAACCATCATTAGTGACAGTGAAATCAATGCATACTGCTAAAAATGAAGAAAAGATCCCGTGTTGTAATACTAACTAGAGATGAACCGTGAGCTCTTCTTTCAATTTTTTAACTAGAGATGCATAGTGAAGTTATCGGGCCGTGCTACAATTGCCTCAAGAAAGGAACAAACTTCACAAATCAGATACCTACATCAATGAATTCAGTTAATCAAACTGAAGCGTTGAATCACGGCTGGTGAGTATGTGCTTTGATCATCGGTCCGTGGCGGTGAAAATGTCGTGCGTCGCAGTGATATTCTGATAACTTTTGCAGTGATTGAACCAGATTGATGAACCGGAGTTGATTGTTTCCCACGTTTTCTTTACAGTATTTTCAATTATCCGCCCAAACTGGAAATTGTCACTTGTTTTCGTAAAAACGTTTATATCGTCTAGCAGATTGTTTGCGCTCGAGAAATCACTGGTTTCCAGTAAACGCGATTCTTGGTTTGCATGGTTCTGGAATACGATGTGGTTTCGGGTGTTGATTTGTTGCGAATGTTCTGAAGTTGTAGTGCGTTGTAGTGTTTTGGGAATTCCTCAAATTTTTTTTGTGTGTCTGAACGAGCCTCTTAATGTGTGCGTGTATACGCGAATACGAGTTAGCAATGATTTCGTTTGATTCTGTTTGGATGTACCTATCTGGTCTCTTTATAAAATAATTTGCATTTGTTGATGATTGGTGATACGGAAATAGTATTGTATAGCGTGTATTCGCCTGTAGTGACAAATGGGAAGTTAGGGCTGGGTTGACCTTTAGCTTGATATAAAGAGGTGGCGAGACTTGGGAATGCCTATGGTTAGTTCGATAAACAAGTCGGGTCTCGGATATGTGGCTCGAGCGCAGTGGTGTTGGAATGCCTATGTTTCAGTTGATTGGTTGCTCTATTGTTGTAGGGCAGAATGTATCAGCTGTCGGAACATGGACGTTCCATGATACGATATCGAAAGTTTGTGTGTATTTTTTCGGATTATGGAAATATATTTTGCCTTTAGATTTCGGTCTGCCTGTTAATAAATGACCTATACCGATTGATGGCTGTTTTGATTGACTCCAGCTTACTGAAATATCTACTAGGTCTCAAAATAACACTTATATAGATGTTTAACATATTTATTAATCGTCCTGGTAAATGTAAGAAACATTTAGGCACAATTAGAGATAACTGAACTGATAATTTATAAATGATCTGCTTATTTCAAATGGTTTGATTTAATGAACTAAATCAATCAACAGTAAGGGGTCCAAAATGAAACCTTAGGAAACACACTGAAAACAAACACCAACGAATTGAAGCTAATGAAAGAGCTGATATGCTTGTAAAACGGAGTTGTTTGCTAGAAGAAATAGATAGGCAGGAAATAGTTTTATTACCGTTTTACCATCGGTACGGTTCAAGTCTAGAACAACAAGGTAATCATTTCTCCCGCAAAATAGTGTTTCTTGCCCAGCACGGATGTCAAAAACGGTTTTAGCTCTGCTGAGTGGTCGGATATAAGTTAGCGGTCACTAACTCATACTTTCCATATTCCAAACTATGTTCTGCGAACAATGCATAGTTACCTTCAGGACGAGATGCTCATGCTCAATGCATTAAAAAAAGTCACAGGTCGTACCGTACAATGAGGGTATATTGTGTATGGAACTGCCAGATGATAATTTCTGGATACTGATGATGCACAATGGAAACTCAACGAAATTATGAGGAAAACAACCTCATCAACATACATATCTTGCTTACTAGGATAAATATAGCGACTGACTAGGAGTGTGCCTGGATGTCAAGCAAAATTTTGGGAAGCAAATTACACACCTCTCGGCAAAAGCAGATAAAGACACTTTTTCGTGATAAAGTCACGAGGGGCGCTAATGATTTGTAGGTCCTACATAACGGTTTACAGGTCAAGGCCGGAGAGATCCCAATTCATATAATGATGGAAGAAGGAAAATGAATCAACATCACCTAAAATGACCTCAGCGTTGTAGAAGCAAAACAACCAGCAAGGGAATATTTGCGCTCTGCTTGCATGAAAGATGGACAGTTGAAACCCGTGGAAAATGAAAGAAAACACTAATTAGTAACCTTTCTGTGGAGAAACTCATGGGCAAGTCAGTTATTTTCTGGCACAATTTCTTACGGGCTATGGGTATTTCCGTAAATACCTTTTCATCTTAAAAAAAGTAGAAAATCGTGCATATATATATTGTGATGCGGACTTTGGCGATGCGCAACACACTTTTTTCACATGCAAGAGGTTAGAAATAAAGAGGGAGAGAGATGAAGTAGAGAAAAAAGATAGTTTACGTAAAACCGTGTGGAAATGTAGAACCTATGGTCCTACGAATTAAAAATTTAGAAATGGATATCTATATGAGGAAATCAGTTCACTGCCAACTTAAACAGTAAGGATAAAGATTATAATACAACCACGAAGATTCTTATATTTTGATAGAAGATAATTATAATATTATGCCCACTTTCAATAATAAAGATAAAGTGGAAGATGTGTATAATATCAAGGCAATATCTAACATGAGAGTTAAACTAGAACCGTTGAAAATAATAGCAGACAGCAGTGCAAAAAATGTCAAGGTTTTAACCATATACTCAGAAATATTGCCAAAGAAATTCTAGATGCGTTAGATGTGCTGGTAAAAATCACCCTCAAGTATGCTCGGTTGGTAAAGATATTCAGTCAGATACAGTAAATTATAGGGGATGTGAAATACCTAAGAAGCTACAGAGATTAAGATATAAATCGTGAAAGCAAAATTCAGTAATACCGGAAAAAACTATTCAAGCTTTCACCAAAGACGAACCAAATAGAACCGGAGAACGGAAACTTTACTCGCAATTGGTAGTGACGAAATCAAAAATTTCAAGGAACACTAAATGGATACAGCTGTTACCATGTCATTCATCCAGCAGGAAGAGCAACAAGAGGATCGTCAGTGGTAATTAAAGAATACACCAAACATTATAGATCTTAAAATTGAAGAAGAATTTAGGTAAGTAGTCACAATAATAGTATATGTAAAATAACAAAGAATATAGCGTATTGTCAATATATGGCCCTCCAAGATATAATCTGCTAAGGAAGACTATTGCATATTATTTAAATCATTTGGATCTCGTTTCACAATAGGAGGCGATTTTCACGCAAAGAACACATATTAAAGGGAGGAAGGATAACCTCTTAAAAAAATAAGAGATCTGTTTGCAGCAGGACAACAATGCAGCTGCAAGTTTCACTCCGTAGATCAACCAACATATTGGTCTAACGATAGAAACAAACTATTCGATCTTATAAGGACTTCGTTCAAAGGTCACCAAAGGTATAGACGAGAATTATATACCTAGAAACCGGCGACGGGATTATGTCAGATCACACAACTGTTATTATGACAATATTATTGACATTATCCCGTCACATTGCACTTAAAGTGCAACGATTGTTAAGAAAACTAGTCCACCCTGGTTAGCAAATAACAAAACCTGCTGGGAAAAATTTCAGAAGCTAATTGAGGAATAATATTAATCTCCAAGTGCCGATTACTAATCCAATAGAGCTAGAAGAAGGACTAAGACAACTTAACAACGACATACAACAGGCGGCGTGAAGTAGTACAACATCAAATACAAGAAAAACACGCAAGAATGTTATTTATCCTCTGGAAGTTAGGGAAATGGTAGCATAAACTAAAAGCAAGAAAAGCTTGGCAAAGGAACCGAGGGCCTAAATATAAAACTACTCTAAACTCTTTGTCCAACAAATTAAAATGCTAATAAAAGAAATCTAAAATGAATCCATTAATGGATGGAAAAAGGACAGTTGGCTGTCTGAGGGAACCAAGCACTCCCTTTGCGGAAAGCAACAAAAATGTTAAAACGACCTAAACTTCATATGCCTCCAGTTAGAAACGATGATGGAACTTAAGCGCAAAGCAGAAAGTAACATTATTTGCAACTCACCTTGAAATCACGTTCCAGGGTTTACCTAGACAAACAGCAGATGAAAAAATACCACCAGTACATAAAGTGGACTACAATAATATAGCTGCTGTCACATAGTGCAAGAACTAAAAAAGGAAATCAAAACAAACCTATAAGTGCAAAGAAATCGCCATGCCTTAATTACAGGACAAATAATAAAAGGACTACGAAAGCTACTCCAAATAATTAACGCATAATATTCGGACTTAGACACGATTCAATTTTATTAAAATACTAAAACTTTCATAGCTTACCAGCACTTCCGGGTTAAACTAGATGGTCAATACTCGGAAATAAAGAAAATATCAGCAGGAGTACTACAAGCTAGCGTTCTGGGACCAACTTTATATGTACTCTATACCTCTGATCTGCGAACGATAGAAGAGACAACTATAGCAACGTTTGCAGATGAAACGGCCATATTAGCAATTGTTGATAGAATAATCCACAAGCAAATTGGAAGGAGCGACTAATATGGTATTGGAAGAAAAGGTGGCAAATGAAACTGATTGAGACAAATGTTGGATGACACAAATCCAGTGAAAAGGCTGCGAAGGAAGAAACTACTTGATCAACGGCTAAAAATATAATAAGATCATGTAAAGTCCAATCGTGAATTTAAATCATGCAAGATAAATAACTATAGATAATTTGTAAATCAGTTGTAATAAATTAAAAAATAATACAACACGACACACCATATTGAAGTAGTTCCGAGATGGACTAAAGTCAGAAATTAGGAGATTTTTAGGAGATACGAATCCTAAGTCATGATAGGATTCTAAACCGTGAGACATTGATTGAAAATGCAAATAGTTATCGGCGAACGATTCGTTCAGAACAAACACTTCTCCGCAATCATTACCTCTAATCATCTCGCACAAGCATTTTCATTAAACCAATTTAAAAAAAATTTCCGCGCACATAAAATTCTTTTTGGATAATCAACCGAAACAAATATACCCCGTCTGATGTGCACATACACATAAATATTATTCATTTGAGCATAAAATTAAATTATAATTCACTAGATGTATAGCGTACACATTCATTTTACTTAACATATCAACCTAAATGAATTTAAATTCCAAACCAAACCAAAAAGAAAAACTAAAAAAAAAAATTTCCCAAAATTCCATTTTTAATTTCCAACAACCGATAAATGAAACCAACAACAACAAACCGCTTTATTGGATATATAAATCTTGTCATCATAATTTTATTAAAATTATAAAGAATTACCACGCCTATAAATACAAAAAAAATAAAAATAAATAAAACAACTTAAATGTTACTTATATACACATATATATTGTAAGTCGTCTCTTCTGTGTGCCGCGCGAGTCGCGCTGGGACATTATAAATTTTTTATGTAAATACAATTAACTCGCTACACAAAACTACTTTGTATCGTTTTATATATGTGTGTGTGTACTGCGCGACTGTATACAATAAATATATATAAACGATCGGATTGGTTTGTTACCAACACGCAATCTGATTGGTCGACGATGTTGAATAGGTGGAGCTACACGTTATAACCTATGCTATATACCTGGGTAACCGAAGCACCTGAAAAACACGAATAGATAGAATATAAAATATTATATCGCGACTTCGTCTCACCTTTTTTTTTTTTTATTACCTCACATTTTTCGTTCGTTTAGTTCTTATTTAACATTCGTTTTGCGTAGTTGTATAGTGTGTGTTGTTTTTTGGAACTAAAATTTTGTTAAAAAAATTTTGATCGTCGTATTTTTTTGTTTTTTTTTTTTTGGAGTTTTTTGTTTGTGCATTTTGGTGCGTTTTATCAATTCATCATATCGATCGATCGAGTAAAAAAAAAATTATAATTAAAAAAAAAATATGAGATCATTAAAATTATGATCGTTAATTTTGTTGCTCCTCTATCTTGGGCGCACTGTGGATTTTATTAATAACAACAACATCAATATAGTTTTAATTATTGAACATTATATATGGATATGTGATGTTAGATATCAAGTGATCGTGATCTAATTTATAAATATATTTATATTACAAGTGATTGTGTGTTTTGTGATGATCTATAATTTATTCGTTATTATATAGTGTGTGATCAGTTAAATATTAATTATTTATATAACTAAAGTGAATATAATATACTTAGATATATCCGATCGGGTAGGTGTTTCACTATTTACACATATAATTTGTTTTGTTATAATTAAAGACTTGTGATCGTTATATATATATATATATAAAATTGACAGTTGACATAGAATACCCACTTGACTTGACAAATTAAATTTTGATAAGTTGTTTTTTGTTTTTTTAATTAAATTTATGATTTAGTTTGAGTGGGCGACGGGACTACCGATAATCATATATTTCTAAACGACATACCATAGAGTATATCAAGCGTAGATCGATCTCGTTAAAAGGACTTTATCACTGAACATGATAAATATTTTGTTCATTTTAATTAAATTTAAATTTTTAATAATTAATTTCGTTGTAGATATTATATTGTACACAAACTATATTTGATTGACATATGATCTTGATCAGTAATTGAATTAACACTTAGCAAGTGTTGTAATACATGGTGCGATTATATAGCCTTTAGAGAGGATAATGATAATGATAATTATTTTTGCTATATAATATCTAATCCATTAATTAACCGCTATTTATAAATAGATTTATATATACATTTTGTTTATAAGTACACTTGATCGATTGTATGTTTGCGATAATGCACGAGTGAATATATGTATATATATATTTGATTGCATTTTAATTAAATCGGGCATACAGATAAGCTCAAATATAAATTCGCTGACGTAATATCGTTAATTAACAATGTAGCTACCTACTCTAATAATAATTTAGTTAATTTTTTTATCGAAATCTATACATACATGATCGGTTAGGTCAAACGTATATTATATATACATACTGGTACATTAGAAAGTCATCTTATATACGTGTAGGATATATAGATTTCGCGCTCAAAAACAAGTGTGAAAGCTTTAATTTAATTTATAATCTCACAGTGTTGCAAAATGCATATAATATATATAGACACACTTAAATGACATGTTTTATATTGTGTGCAAAATCTTAATCTTGCGTTGCAAATGCGCGACACAGGTTTAACTTGAATTTTTAATTAAGTTATTTGCACATCGCCATTTTGTTTATTTCGCAATATTTTATTAGTGTTTAATACAGAAGCACTATAAGTATATGGTCGTGTGCCCTCTTTTCAAAATTTGATTGCTTTGTAATATGTATAGATGAAACAGGCCGCGTACTAAATGGCGCTAATTTCCATAAATAGAATAAATTATATATTAGTTGTTTATTAGAGGATTAGTTTTATACAGTCGAACCTGGTAGATATAAGTTAGCACAATATATATCTCTTATCGGTTTGATAACACAACAATTTTCTGTTTGCTTAATCTTTTTAATATTTCTAAAAGTCTTATATTTTATCAATTTACTTTTAAAAGAATTAGAATAAATTATTAGTATAATTTGTATAATTCTTTGTTAGGTTGCCAATACTACACGACATATCCAACAATAAACCTGGTATATATGTATATTCTGAAAATGTTGTTTGATTAAGTAGAACATATATAATGTACTTATAGGCGCGTCGAAATATTCAAAGTGATTTATATGTCGTGTAGTTAGTTTGATTTGGTTAAGGCCAACTATTTGATGTATGATTATAATATATTGATTGATTATAAATATATTAGGTAAATAGATAATAAAGTTTACTCACGTCTAATGTATAAGTATAGCGCCGGTACGCGATTTTTTTTTTAAATAAATGTGTCAATTTGTTTAATATTGGCATTTGCGAACAAAATTTAAAATTATCGGTTTTTGCAACGAACACCATTTGGTTTTATAGTGACAGAAACGAATGTTATTTTGACTGAATATTTGTCAAATTTGCTAAGTCCTATTTGGTACCTACGGTGAATTCCATCTTCAAAATGTATGTAATATTTTACCCGCAACAACATTGCAATAAGCTTTTATATTTGACTCTTGGAATTTTTTTTTATTTTTGCCAGGTACATTTGCAACTGGAAAAAATAATTTGTCCAAACTAAAAATTAGTAATAATCGAATATATGACGATAAAGATTGGGTAAAAACAATGCTTTTCGAAGAAATCTTTAATATTTAATCGGTATCGTCTTAAGTTTCAGTTGATAGTTATTTCAAAAATATTTAACTGAAAATTCGCACTCAGTTGATATATTTGAAAGTCCGACCATATATGAGAGAAAAGAAACTGTAACAACTTTATAAATGGTCGGGATTAATGCTTTCGGTTTCTTGAGCTTGTCTAGTAATTCCAAAAATAAAGCAGCATTACTCTCTCTCACAGTGTGTTTATAAGACTTACCATTCCGCTTTGAATTGTGATACGTTGAGTATATGACATCTAAACCCATTTTGATCAAAATTTGTTTTTTGATTATAAATTAAGATCTGAAAATACCAACCTAGAAATGCTTACGGAACTATTTTATATATTTTTAGGCCGTGCCACGAGTTATGCTCTGATCTAGATCTAGATCAAACGTTTTGAATTGTGATTATTGTTTAAGTTTAAATGACAATAAAGTAGTGACATCTTTATTAAGATACCGAATACCGGTTACACTAGGTGTTGTGATTTGCTAAATTGACGGTGTCTCATTGAACATGCATTGATGATTTATACTGCCTACTAAAATTGCACTTATTAATATACTAAATTATTACAACAACAAAATATAGGTTACAGCAAATTAGTAACAATTATGCCAATATAAATTTGATGACAACTATAGAACGATATTAAGTTGTTAAGCGGAAGTAACCAGGTAATCGACAGATTTAATGTCAGGCAGGAAGGATAAATCAAGTTTGCTGTAAGTGTACTGTCAATGGTCTGCACACTACATTGTAAGGTTGATATAGTATAAGTGTACTATTTGTTTCAAACACCATTTTCAGAAAACACTTATATATTCGAAATTGGTTAATTTTCTACGAAACAAAAAAGTCAAGTAGGCCTTGATTTTTCTTAAGATTAGATTTTGTTTTGCGCGAATATACTCAGTTACTTTGTTTAATCTAAAGTGATATGTTGTTGTGTAAAATAAACTTGTTGATCCTTTATACGATCCAATTTGTCCGGATCGTTGATCCAAACTAGGTGGAGCTGATACGTGCACGTGTATGATTGATTTTGGTAAAAAACAAAATAATTCCGGATTCAGAATTTCGATGTGACTAGCTAATCAACTATAGTTGAAATGACCACAGTGGTAGGTTCCTCAGTTTGTTTGGCAAAGATTCGAAATATTCAATTATGAGATTTTATTATGTAATGGTTCTTAAATGTTTAAATAAATGACTATTTCATATAATAAGTACCCATATTTGGCAATATTCGATTTTGTGTTGGCAATGATTAGGCAAACACAATCTTATCATAAAAATATTTCAGTTTATGATTTGTAATAATTTTATGTAACAGGACAATATTTCACTGGAGGTAATAAATAAGTTCCTTTCCGAATCTTACTTTTGTTAAGCCCGAGTCCTGAATAAAAGTAGTACAAATGTCAAAAAAAGCTTCCAATGTCACTAATAAACATTGCAAATATTAATGGCAATATTATAGATCCTTGATATCCATCAGATCAACTAGTAACGTTGCTGTGCTGTGTCTCTCTCTCTCGAGAGTTTGGAAAAGTTAATGAATTATTTATATTAAGACATCGTTTGGTTAGATATAGTTTTTTATTTTTTACAGTACAAAAATATGAACAAAATGTCTAACAGCAGCTATTGACGCTTAACGCTAGAGACAATATTTCATCCAATCTTCGGATACAATTTATTTCTCGAATAATTTATCTTTGTAAGTTCGTTTGTCCTTCTCATAACGGGATCTCTTCCACACGTTCTAGGCCATACCAATAAGTGGTTTGTAACATATCGAAACGATTGGGTTGGTTTGAATTTTTGACTTAATCATTTAAAAGCTAGCATACTGGTTAAACCATATCAAGATGTCATATAAGGATTCGACTTTGCCATCAAGTGTATCAATTATGTACAAATCTGAATTCGAGCATAATAAGATCAGGTATCGGATTAGATCTGAGGTCGAAAATTCGTTCCGCCCTGAATTTTCCTATTGTGAAATTGTTTTTCGAATTTGTCAAATATAAGCATGAAGTTAGCAATAATGTGTTTTGTAGTTCACTTCAATTTGCTTAATTGTATTTTGTTGTTGTTTTTTTAACTGACTAATGATTTGTCAGATAAAATCTATTAATGAAATTTTGCTCCTTAAACTGTGGGATATTCAAAACACACTAATTGAATAACACAAAATAAAATGTAAGTTCGATTTTCGGATAATCCGATTTCGTTTTGTCTTATTAGGTTAATAATAGAAAATTCCGCTTTCGGGTCCCATATCGAATTTTTCATAACAGGCTCCGAGAGTCAGTGAATGGTAACCGACAAAAATTAGTTAGTACTTACTACTTCATAATCAAAAAGCCTTTCAGTTGTATCACAAATCTGATGGTACAGTCTGTGTTAAATGGAAATTAAGTGACTCAAAGATGTTTTTTGAATCACTGATTTCGACAGCACGAAATCAATTTGTAGGTTGCCTACTAAAATAACTTTATAATAGTGCTTTCTAGCTAAGCTTACTCAATTTAATAAGTGAAACATCTCAAACAATTTTTTTCCACAAAAAGACAAGTTTTAAAGCTTATTTTCCTAGATTTAAACCGGTGTTTCCAGATTTAATATATGCCAGTTAATAACTTCACTTAATATTGTTCATCACTTCACTTCGTTAAAAATATTTTCCTAGTTCCAAAAATTCTATTAAATATTGAAAATCTTGAAAAATGAAGATTGAACCGTTGCTCTTTTAACGTTTATAAACGTGAAGATTTTTCCAAGTAAAATCACTCTAGTTTTCGTCAAGGATCAGATCCGTTTACCATTTATGACAGCCAGTTGAAGGACACCTTATATATTTATTCAGGTTTATAGACTTCAATCTTATATATATATATATATATATATATATATATATATATATATATATATATATATATATATATATATATATATATATATATAAATATAAATATATATATGTATATATATATATATATATATATATATATATATATATATATATATATATATATATATATATATATATATATATATATATATATATATATATATAAGATTGAAATCTATTAACATGAACATTTGCACCTTTGTTTAATGTTACTTAAGGATTTTATATTATTTAATACACTTCGAACCTATTAATAATATGTATCTAGGTTTATGTCATGTGCCTCAAAAACCTTCTCATATATGCTAGATGAAAGTTTCTCATTGATGGTAGATGAAAAGTCAATTTACGTAATTTATTATAAATTATAATATTAAAATATTTTAAAGTAATATTTTATAATAGATCTCAATTCAATAATTTACTCTTGCGACATCTATTTAAATATTAGATGAACTAATTCGTATAAAAATCAAAAGTTTATCTAGATTTTTTTTTGAAAATCATAAAAGTCACGCTAGGTCACGCTGGGTAACTTATTAGCGTAGGAAACAGAATTGTTTTAGTGATGATGCCGTCTAATAGATGGCGTTGTTTATAGTATAACAGAATTTTGACAAAAGTAAAAATAAAAATCATTTCTCTTTCAATTTCGTCATTAAGCGCGTTTATATTTATGATTGGTGTTATTTAATGTACGTAGACCACCGTCATACGATTTGACAACGTATAGTTAATGGATAAATTCTCGACACCATATTTTTTAATGTCATACTGTCCAACAATTCCCACCTGAGAATTTAAATGGCAACGCATGACTTTTTGAAGGTGTTATGATTTTGTTGTCAACAGCTTACGCGGTACTCTATATTAAAAACATTGGGTTTATTCAGCGAAAGGTTAGAAAATCTAAGGCAAAAGTAAACTAGTTAAGGTGACGCGCCATCTCTATGCATTATAATTAAAACACTATCTGTTCATAAATCTTTTTACTATTTTACGAAGAAGCGTTATTTGGGGGAAAAATTGTGAATTGAGATCAGATCTGTGCCTACAGTAATCGCTTGTACAATTGCTACTGTTATATCAACTTTAATGATATATTCCAAAATGTATAACTCAAAAGTATTGTTCTTGGAGTGCCACATAGGGTATATGTGGCAAGAAAGGTGAAGAGAATGTGCAGTTGCCAATAAGTTGATATGTAACGTCCTCGGGATAGACCACTCTCGTTTATAAACTTAGTAGTCTTTGGCGATACTTGAGCAATATGTTGGTGCTACAAGATGAAATTTACTAGCAACAACGTGGACCACGAATTTTTAATCGTAGTGGTTAGGCTGGGCAGTAAACCTGCAGTTACACGTTTATTTGCTAGCAAACCAATAAAGATTTTACAGTTTTTCACATCTTTAACCAGATGACACTGTGAATGGTTTTGTTTTCGTTTTTTACATGTTATTTACATATTATGTAATTTACGCTATTTTTTACGTTGTTTACATAAAAAATGTAAACAACGTCATTTTAATGTAGAATTCAACTGTGAACGTAGGTAATTGATTAGTTGATATTCTTACTTTCACTTTTTGACGGTTTCAGAATGTCATGTATTACTCTCTCTCTCTCTCTCAACTCTTGTTTCTCTCCCTTCATAAAGGTCATATTATATAGGTGGCTTTATATCCATTTATTTTTTTTTTTAATTTCAATTTTTTCGTTCTTAATTCTGATACACCACTTTCGCCATTGATTTGGCACGCTAAAAGAGTATTTTTATAAACGAACCCGGAAAAGTGTAATTATAATTTTGCAGCCTACTTATCTATACGAAAGTGATCGATTGTGGCTCTTTTACGTACGATTATTTACAAAACAAAAATTACACGACCATTTCAAACCTAGCCCACCCCATTGATATGACGTTTAACATTAATTGTAAATTATGATTGATTATAAAATATTACTGATGTCGTGTTAAGTAATGACAAGTACAATTATAATGTCATTCGATCTACGATTATAATAAATATGCAATCCACCTTGTATTGTGGCACATCAAGATCACGATATATAAATACGATGACGACGGTTGATTAACCATTATGGAAACTTTTTCATATCATAAAAATCATTGGAGACATCCATAAAGTCGAACAATATTCAAAACCATTAATATACATAAATTTTTGAAATATAAATAAAAATCAAAACTATTAAACTCAACGAAGAAAAAAAAACTAAAAAACTAAAAACTAAAAAACATTGACAACAGACATGAAAGAAAATTCCAAAGCTTAAGACATTATTTTGGCGCCATGACTTATCATCAAACTGTTTTTTTTATATATATACGTACACATTTTAGTTTTTATTATTCATTCTCCAAATTAAAGTAAGAATAAAAAACTATCAAATTCATTAGTGATAAGAGACATGTAATGACTCATGACAAGGCAATACTGTATACGAGGTATTAACTCTATATAAATAGTGTACGAGTGTAAATATGATCGATCAATTCATAATTTTGATTGCTTGATCGCAACTCCCATTCAAACAAAACATAAATATGCGTTAGTGGGCCCAATTGGTGCTATCAAGCGTTATTATAAGAATAGAAGCGGAGATAACCTTGCCTTACTCCTCGGAAGTTGAAGAATTAAGTGAAATGCATTCAGTATGCACTTGCCTGGCCGTAAGCCAGATTGTTCCATTCTTATAGTTGTTGGTTGATTGATGAGGATATTTGCTCAAGGATTATCTATATTGAAAAGTGAGATAATTTTGCAGCTTCTTAATAATAGTTCTAATTTCTTACCTGATACTGAATGTACGTAATCCATCCGGAAGTTCATAATTCGGTTTGCTTGTGCATGTGATCGATCGATTCATAATTTTTGTCGATCACTTGATCATGAATCTCATTTAATACTAAATTTAATTATAAAAACTGAATACGTCCCAATTGATGCTATCAAACGTTATTAGAAATAGTAGCTGAGATAATATATAGCCCTGCCTTACTCCCCTTGAGCAAGAATTATTACTTTGTTTTCCTCTGTATTGAACCTTTGTTTCCGGGATTCCAATTTTGCGGTATGCCCATTTCTGGCCTAAAGTGTGCTTATGCCATTCTTAGTTAGTTGATTGTTTCTCTTTCTTGAATTCTCATTTAGCAGAATACCTTCCTGATTGCGTTTTGACTGATTGATTTGACTCACGTTTGAAGTCTACGTAAAGGTACTCCGGTTAAGTCCATTTGTTTGACTATTCTATAATGATATACGTGTAGTGTTGATTGTTCTTTACTAGCGCTTTCCTAACCTAAAGCCTGGTTGGTTCATTCTTAGTTGTTGATTGATTTTGGGGACAGTCGCCCAAGGGTTATCTGCTGAGAAGTGAGATACCTCTCCAGTTCTTACATTCTCTAAGATCACCTTTTTTTGGGATCGTTATAGTTAAATCTCTCTTTATGGTTAAATAGTGGTGTAAGAATGCTTGCAGTATGAGCATCGCTTTTGAATAATTCAGCTAGTATATTATTCAGCTTGTATTTTCTAGAAGATAGTTCTAAATTCCTGTTCCGCTACAGGGTGTTCGTAATTCATCTGAAAGTTCATTATCCGGTTCGCTTGTACACTTATTCTAAAAGTATTATTTCCATCTAAAGTAAAGATATGATCGATCAATTATTAATTTTTTTTGCCGATCACTTGATCCCAAAAAAATCGATACCCGTTAGTGGTCCCAATTGATGCTATCAAGCGGTCGTAGGAATAGAAGGTTAGCAAAAAAATTTCACTTTTGAACTTTATTTTCGGGATCCTGGTACATCTCTTTGCTTTGTTCAATGCTTTTCATCGGTATACCCATTTCGCAAAGAAGTTTCCATATTGTGATTATTGAGTCAAGTGCTCTTTCGAAGTCTAACCCTTTCATCCATCTGTAATCCGGTTCGTTTGTACACTTATCCAGAAAAAATACTTTTGAGTATTTCTTCCATCTTTATATCAGTTTTTTTACTCTCGATCAGTTGATCGCGACTCCCATTCAAACACTTAACTTAATTAAAATAATTAATACGCGTTAGTTCAAAGTCTAGAGAGTAGGTATAGCTGTAGGTCCGTTCGTTTACTGTTTTATTATGATATGTGTAGTGTTGATATGATCTGCACGTCTCCTTTTATTCCTTTAGCCAGCTAGTTCCATTCTTAGTTGTAGGTAGATTGGTGGTGAATATTTGCCCAATCTATTGAGAAGTGAGATACCTCTCCAGTTTTTGCATTTTCTTAGATCGGCGTTCTTTGGGATCTTGATGGTTACTTTCCATTTCAACGGGATTCGGTATTCCGGTATTTCAAACTTCCAATTAATAGTTATCTGTACCAGTGGCCTTATCGTTTTGGTGCTTTTGGATGACAGTCCTCCTTTTGTGGATATTTGTGTTCCATCAGAAATCGTAATCCGGTTCGCTTGTACACTGATCGATCAATTCATAATTTTTTTTGTCGATCACTTGATCGCGACTTTCATTCGAACACTAAATTTAATTAAAAAATTAATACGCGTTAGTGATTTTTTGATTAGTTCTATTATTGTCTTCGGTACCACCATTTGGCAAAATACCTTCCAGATTGCGTTTCGAATGTTGGAGTCAAAAGCGCTTTCGAAATCTATGAAGGGAAGATACATCGATGAAGTTCATTCCTGGACGTTTATTTATAGAGATATTTGGTCAAGGATTATCTCTTGAGAAGTCAGAGTTCTTGCATTCTCTTAGGTCGCTTTCCATTGTGATCGTTATGATTAAAACCTTTTTCCATTTTGCGAGATCCTTCCGGTATTGTATTCTTCAGCTGGTATATTTTATCAGCGGCTTTGTCATTTTGGGGCTTCTTGTTGACAGTTCTTCATATCTGGATGTTCGTTATCCATTCGTAAAGTTTGTAATATTTCGTAAAGTTTGTAATCCTATTCGCTTGTACAGTTATAATAAGGGTATGTACAGTAAACCAGTTAAATATGATCGATCAGTTCATAATCAGTGATCGCGACTCCCATTCAAACAGTAAGTTTAAGTAAAATAATTAATAAGCGTTAGTTCGAAGTCTACGGAGAGTAGGTACAGTGATAAGGTCCATCGTTTGACTGTTTTTTAATGATATGTGTTGTGTTGATATGAACTGTACAGCTCTTCCCTATAGCCTTAAACCAGTTGTTCCTTTCTTAGTTGTATTGTAGGTTGATTGGTAGTGGATGTTTGCCCAAGGATAATCTATTGAGAAGTGAGATATATCTCCAGTTTTTGCATTTTCTTAGGTCGTCCCTCTTTGATATTTCAAACTTCCAACTAATAATGCCAGTGGCCTTATCATTTTGGAGCTTCTGAATGACAGTTCTCTCTTTGTGGATATTCGTAATCCATCTAATAGTTCATAATCCGGTTCGGTTATGCACTTATCTTAAAAGTATTGTTTCCAACATACAGTAAAGATATGATCCATCAATTCATAATATTTTTTTTTGTCGATCACTTGATCGCGACTCCCATTCAAACACTAAATTTAATTAAAAAAACAAATACAATAATTTTCCAATCTATCGTGTTATATCGCAAATTATAATTAATAATTATCATTTTGGTTTTGCTTACCGATCCCAATTATCATCGCGCGATGATCATCATTATATTATCGCGGGCATATATTCACACAGTGTGTATACTGTGTATGCCTTATCATATACTGCTGCTCGACTAAATGTGTGTAATGATAATTTGAATTAAATTAAAATTAATGTTTATATACACACACACATATAGAAACCCATACATATATGTATTTTGGATTTTCGATTTTCATGTTAAACAGACATAATGTCAACACAATTCCATGTTAAATTTATATTAAATTAGAAAATTGATTTTGTCGTTGTCGACGATATTACGAGTACTGGTTGCTGTTATCAATGCAAAAAACATTTAATTTTTTTTTGATGAATTGTTTGTTAATTGCATTGCGAATCAGATTTATGTCAATTAAGTGAAGCATTTTATCAACGCGGAATGGAGTTTTTTTTGGGTGTTTTGATTGATTGGGGGGTTTTAAAACGTGCAAAATTAATTTAGGTTTTAGTTGTGATTAGATCTTGCGATTATAACACTTTGTCATTGTTGGTCATGTATATGTAAACTATATATGTGTATATGTATATGAAGCCGGCGCTATAAAATTATATCATGTGTCGTAACCGCGAATAATCGATAGTTTAATCAAACTGTTAAAAAATATTTTTTTTTTTTACATAATCAATAATGTAAACAATATATATGTGTGTATAGTTTACGTGAGTTGCCCTAACCAACACAAAAATTTCTTATCAACGAAAAAAATATAAAATTGATTCATATATTGCCAAAGTTTGATGTACAGACAGACGTATACGTTATTTTTTGGTTTTTGACAAGAATCCGACATCTGTCAATCGAATTAAAGAGACACCTTAAAAACGATATGTGTATTTTGGAATATAAAATTATTTTATCAATAAATAAAGAAATCATTTTTTTTATCACATCAAAACTTCAACAGTCACAATCATCCATCCGCGCTCAAGATTTTTATTTAATTTTTTTTTTAATTAAATTTTCGGAAAATTTACTGCCGATATTAATACTTAATGACATGTGTTCAGATTTACAAAACAATGGATGCACGTGATTTAGAAACAAAAATAAAATCATCGGTTCGATTGGTAACTTTCGTCATTTGGCTTTTGTTGCGTCAGTGGTTTATTCCAAAGTATTAGGTTTTTCAATTCAGCGTCGAATTGAGTGGACTCTTGCCAAATTTTACTGAGTTCTTTCTCTTCGGCTAGCAGCATTTTTCAAGGTTTCTGCATACCTTAGGTTAGGTTAGGTTAGTTTGAGTGGCTGCTATAGCACACTTAGATCGGCGATGGTCCGTTGTGATACCATATGGTCTTACTCCTCTTTTACCCTTATGGGAACCAGTTTGAGCTACTTACGTAGTTAATAAGTCTCGCACCTTACAGTTTTCGAGATCAGCAGTTCATTAAGAACTTACTCAAATATTCATGTCTTTTGTGTGCCAAAGCCGGGCATGAGCATAGGAGGTGGATTACCGTTTCTTCCTCCTCCTCGTCCATACAGTTTCTGCAAAAAACATTAACTTCTAGACCTAGCCTCCTCGCATGTTCTCCAAAAAAACAGTGTCCTGTGAGTACCTCCATGATCGTTTTAAGTTCACGTCTTTGTAGGGAGATAAGTTTCTTTGAGCGCTTCAAGTCCAGCGTTGGTCAGACTTGCCTTTCAACTCTACATGAGAGTGTGTTCGTCCACTTATCGTTTGCTGAGGCTACTGCCTCTTTCTTAAGCACAGTTTTGAGTTCGCTAAAGGATCTTTCTAACTTTACCCTTTTCGGTAGTATTTGGAGAGTTGTACCATGCCTCGTTAGTTCGTCCGCCCTGCAGTTACTACATGCATGTTGAAATTCTCACTCATCTCATTTAGAGACGAGCTACAACCCAACGCCACTCTAGACGTCAGAGAAACAGAGTCCATCGATTTGATTGCCTCCTGACTGTACACATAAATTGCGATATCAGTCTAGGATACCACATTATGTTTTAACCAGTTCGGGACCTCCTCAATCGCTATAATTTCTCCCTGGTACACGCTGCAGTGATTACGGAGACGAACTGCTATTTCTACCTCTAATTTATTACAGAAGACTCCAGCTCCTACTTTACCGTGGCAGGTATCACTGCTGACCTTGCGACTTACCTGTTTTCTTGTAGATTCCACTCCAATGATTTTTCTGTTATCTTTCTCAGTGTATGATCGATCCACCTCGATGTACTTTTTAATTTCGGTTTCAATGTCTGTTTGGTTTGTTCGCGACTAAAGTTCTTCATTTTTGCTTATCTGGCTATAAACATTGTATTTTTCTTCTTAGGCTTTTTTTTTAAAACACCTGAAGTTGTTGAGTAATCGTCTATGTCCCTTTCCATGTTTCATACCCATACATTAGAACGTCATTTCCCTAGTCCCGAACATTGAATCGCGTTAGTGAATTCTATGCATTGAACATTGTTTCCGGTATTACGATACATCGTTTTGATTAGTTAAATTATTTGCTTCGGTTGGTTTATTTTGCAAAGTACTATCCAGAGTTCGTTTCGACTGATTGAGTCAAATTCACCTTAGAAGTTTATTAAGAGTAAATGCAACGCTGAAATCCATTTGTTTGACTGTTATATGATGATACATGTAGTGTTGATATGATCTGTACAGCTCCACCTTGGCCCAAACGCCAGCTTGTCATATTCTTAGTTGTTGGTTGATTGAAAAGGACATTCGAGATTGATGCAGTTATAAGGTTATCGGGATGACAGTTCTAAAGCCCAGCTCAGCTGGTGGATAGTGTTCATAGTTTTGTACTAGTTGCACCTGGCAGTTCGTATTCCGGTTCGTAATCTTTCCATCTTTTAAGTGCATGCTCATGTATGGTTAGGGTTTGGCATTAGGTAGTGAATGCCCGTGTTTGTCGTTAAATTTCCACAATTTTTCCATCTAACTTCACTAGAGACCTAATATTTCGAAGTTGTAGAGTTTTATTTCCTTCTCAACCTGTGCTTGCCTGGTAATTTCTGTTAGAGTTCTGATGTTCCAGTTTCCAATTCATGCCTGGTAGCTTAAGGTCAATATTTTATTTTAGTCCACTGAATCCATTCCAGTATGAGATGTTGAATAAGGCCGGCATGCCTTTATTTGATTTTCTTTTCTTTATTCTTCTAGGATGTGCCCGCAAGCGGTCACCCAAATTTGTACTAATCCAAGCAAAATTGTTGCTGGACGTATTAGTAAAAGTATTGTCACCTTGTCTTTATCTGCCATTCGACAAAAAATAGTTTGCAGAGCAACTGAATTGTTCCAGTCAACGTGTTTGGCATTGTATACATTCAATGGGTTTGATTTAAAAGCTTTATGAGAAACTATTATGACGAAGGAGAATCGGAGGGGTTTTAACATCGGATTATCACAGAAAATGATCCAATGTTATTTCAAAGTGTTCAAATCAATTACTTCCATTTTGTAGAAATCTCATCACTTAGAGATCGGCTTAATATTGCTCTATTGTTGTAGTATCCCTTCCTAATTGCAGTATATAATCTCATTTGCTCACTGTATGGTTCCATTCTAATATGTAGTAACTGCAAGATGATTTAGGCCATTCGATCCTACACCCCCTCAAATGGACTCGTATTTCAACTCAGTCAACGGCTTTGTCTACCGTGGTATTTGGACGATCTACTATAACTACACAATTGATGGTAAAGTAAAACAACGTGTTTGGTTGTAAGGGACAACATGTACAATTGTTATAGAACGAAACAACACTCTTCTCAGTAACTTTCTAAGCAGGAAGAACTGGAATTGTATTTCACCGACCGCATTCACCATTCTCTTTATACTTATTCTGGTAATAAGGAATTAATTCCAAACCATGAGAGTTGTAGCAGTGCCGTTCAAAATATCTAGTTAGAGTGGTCGTCAAATAATACTGTAGCACATGGTGAATCGAAATAAAAGTACCTGCATTGTTTATTCTTCCTTCTCGGGTATCTTTAATCATCGGGAATCTTAACTAGGAAATAAGATTTAATACCAAAATTTGTCACCCATATATCGTCTCGTCACCATAATCAAATAAATTACAACAAACAATCAAAACAAATCGATCATTTAAAAATATTTTTATTTCAGACAGAACGATATCACTTTAACAACAACAATTATAATCGATCGTGATTTCTTTCAATAAAGTCTATAATTGATCATAAGTTTTGGTTTGATAAAAAAAATTATTTGACTTAATTAATGTTAGCCGTCATATCAATATTTTTATGGTAGGCACTTAATGTATGTAATCGATTAAATTCATCCAGTTGTTTGGTTTGTTAAGTTTGTCATGCTCATTTCTTCATCTGCACGATTTTTGTATAGTTAAACAGTCTCTAAGTTAGAGCTTCTGTTGTAATCAAGTGGTTTCGATGAGTTGAGATCGCAAGCACCACTGAAGTGGACTTCATATAGAAACTTGAATCTCGACTTGATATAAGAAGAACAACTTCTGTTTGAAGAAGAAAACCAAAATCTTTGTAAACAAATAAGCAATATCGAAAAGTTTATTTCTCAGTTACACGAGAAGTAGAATCTTCGCCGAAAAGTCGTACTTTGAACCAATTGGCAAACTGGGACGTTGAAACTTTAATTCTTGAAAATGTCAGACGAAATTTTCATATATGTACAAAAATATCCAGATATCACTGCTATCACACTATTTACCCAGGCATAGATACTATTTACTCAGTAGGCATAGATTTTACGTGAGGGCCAGTACCAAACATGCGATTGATTAGGATGTTTACCGACTTAATCCTAACCTTATTCCGGTTTCTATGCCGTTCGGCCCGTTGGGGTATAGCTAGGATTTACTTTATGAGTACTTTATATAAGTTCTCACCTATTCGACTAGAACTAATTTGTTTAACGATCTCTTAATTCCTTCCCAATTCGTAATACAGTGCCGCTCACGACATTCCAAGTGCCTTTTGATTTGAACATAAGACCAATAACGTTGTCTGGTCTCTTATCGTATTCACGTATTAGTCTACAACATAGTTGCCCCAGCGAACATTGCCCTTACTGGTCGATTGATTGACTGTTTTAGGAAAAACCCGTTAACGATATGCTATCCAAAGTGTTTCTGCTAGTGATTAGGATTGCCTCTCTCTTATGTTCTGATTGTGTTGGATCATTCTTTTACAAATTTCCACAATCTGCTCTTTGTGTTATACGATTTTCGCTACAGCGATATCATCGGCAAAAAAAAGTTTCACATGGGAAAGGGAGTCGATGCATAAAATAGATTCTTGTGGGACACCATTAGTTATACCACAATCTTTTCGTCCCTTCACCGGTTTTATTATGGTCCCGTCAGTGGTCTTTGAGTATAGTAGCTCTCATCTAGTCACAATAGGTTTGTCGGTATCTTTTTGCGTGTCATATTAAAGAAATTCTTTGCGCATAAAGTGTTAGTACTGCACAGTATTTCTTGCTGCCCCGGAACCATATTGCACCTCTGACATCTGTATTTAGTGCCGGCTCTACCACAGTATCGGCTATAGGTTAAACGCTATAGGACGGCTAAGGGGTTTAAACCAATATCAACGAATACCGAGCTCACCAACTTACGACTAAATACTCTTAATCTTCGGCGTATGCCTTGGGTCGAGTTAAACTTTGAATCTAATGTTTATTTCTCCGGTATCTGGAACTTCTGGTGAGCTTTCTCCTATGGATGATAGAGGAAAGTAAAACACGGTTGTGTGTGTATAGTGGTAAATTAGTGCCGAACAAAAAACTCCTCCTGAGGATAAAGATCATAACACTGTATATCTTAAACTGTTCGTACATATCTTAGCTTATCTGTGTTATCTTAGGAAGTTTTTGTATAACAAGAAACAGTGTAAATGCTTCATTTACGTAATTATCTTCTGTTAACTCCATAAATTTAAATGCTTTCAACCGTCTGAGTTATAGTCTAAATATATATATATATATATATATATATATATATATATATATATATATATATATATATATATATATATATATATATATATATATATATACATTTGAACATGACTAACTTAACTCATATCTTCCAACTTATGCGTCCTTCACAAAATTATTGATTCTTATGACATAATTGTTTACCCCGGTCGGGTGTAGTTTTCAGTAAGTTTTGGACTAAGACGCCTCACAGCTTCATTAGCATATAGCCTACTGACACAACAATAAATATTTTGAAACCAAATCTCAAAATACTTCTAAAATGTTAGTACATTTATCGACACTAAACCATGTCAGGTGTCTTTAAACAGTTATATTCGTACACTAGGGGAACTATCATAAAATATTAAATAAAAATTAACATAAAATGATATCAATTTATTATACTAAAACGACTGCATATATAGAACATACATAAGCAATAAACTATCTAACGACCCTTCTTCCTTCCATCGCATTCAATTCAGTAACATAAACAATTACCAACGTAACAAAACTATTTACTCACTTATTGTAAGTATTTATGTAATTATAATTTAACAACAACCAACGTATGTACATATATAAATACAATATATAATTGTTATTTGCACGAAACCATTTTTAAGTTTTTTGAAGACTATTTGCTATAGAAGTATGTATGTGTAGATTCAGTAGCTTATTCATAGAGGGTTGTGTGATTTAGTAAACGCCCTAATTTATTTCAGACCTAGTTAATCTCGATATATATATATATATATATATATATATATATATATATATATATATATATATTATATATATATATATATATATATATATATATATATATATATATATATATATATATATATATATATATATATATAGTAGAACCTCGATTTAACGGACTAACTTGGGATCGATTAGTCCGGTATTGCTTATTGTCCATTAAATCCGATGTCTTAAATGAGAATCTTAAAACCGACAAATTTATGGTTGGCTCTCTATCATCTTCATCTTGATCGGGTTAACCATCTGCCAGCGATTGTTCAGTTATTTACTTGGCTTTCTCTTCTTCAGTCCTAATTTGAAAACCAGAGTATTTTACTAACCATAGGAGCACGTTATCTTCGGTGGCATCTTTTTATCCAGAACTACATAGTCAAAGCTAAATGAAAGTCTCGCACTACTATCTCTTCAAAATGTTTCTTTTGAATTATCTTATAGCTTGTGTTCCAACCATTTGTTAAAGTGGTTTGTTGAACTACATCTTAACTTTCTATCTTCCTTGCCTTTATTTGATGGATGCGAAGGTGCCAAAAAAAAATATCTCTCACAAATCTTGTGATGGTTTTGTTAAGCTTTTTAGTTGGAAGAACCAGTTGCTAAAATGGTTGATATGAACCACGCAATCCGGGAACCGTAGTAATGGAACTGGTAAAATAATTGTGCAATGCTTAAGAACCCCCGATATTCGATGAGATTCAACTTCATTGGCGCAAAGTTGAGGCGATATTCGTTCTTTGCTAATTTTTCCTTCTGCCGTTGTAGATTCATAACGAAGGTGCTTCCTCAGTTGGAGCACTTAATGAATCTCCATAGGTCCGTTTATTTCATGTCATCTACGAAACCGCCAAAACCAAAAAGTGCTAAAGTATTTGCGGCAGGTATTTATTCGATGCTGTGTATATTAATGCTGTTGTATCTTGTCAAAATTTGGGCTGATGCTGATGTTGTTTGACCATAGAACTCTCAATAGTGTGTATTTTAAAGAAAATCTGTCAAAACGGCCATGGCTGGATGGGAATTGCGTTAGGTGGTAGGTTTCTTTGTTTACGTTCCATCCACTGTTTGACTCTAGGAATCAGCTGTTTTGTCCACGCCACAGTTCCTACCTTCTCCCATTGTACCATCATTTCTTGTCTGACGCTTTCTTTAGGAGTCCCACTGATTACTGCCACTCTGTTTTTAGCCATTAATGTAATAGTTGGCATTTTAGCAATAGTGAAGCCGGTCTCTTTCGAGATTGTCCTATAACCACTGCATACCCGGAGAGTGCAATAGTTCGTTGTACGCGCTGTAATTGATCACGGGCAGCAGTGTCTATATCTCGAATCCATAGAGGTGTCCTATTTACAATATGATTGATGTGACAACAGAGGAGAGCAGTTTTCTCTTTCTTGCGCTTGTTCCTGTGTCCGTTCTCTTCGCCTTTACTATTATTTGTAAAATATGCTCTTGAAAGCTTCGTTGATGGTCCAGAATTCTAAATTTGTAGAATATGGATAACGACATAGATGCTAAGATAGCTGTGAATGGGACAGCTGATGGGAGTTATATTAGAACTGCGGAAGGGGCATTGATTGACAGCTGGCGCTGAATCAACCAGGTGATGAAGACGTCTGTCTTTTGAAATGCATGGCATCTTATGTGATCTGTAATGCTGGTTTGCTAGGCCGGTATCTATCGGATGACGTTATTGATTAGTTGTATGATTTTTATCTGTATTTGTAGTGTATGTACAGAATACGCCTTCGGCAGGAGAGGTGTTGTGTGCTAAATTGTTGCACTTGGAAATGTTAGGAGGTTGTATTTAGAAGATTGTTGACGTATTATGCCCTAAACAGGATCGTCGGGGTCACCAATGTAGAATATGATAATTATAATGATCACGTCGGGGTCACCAATGTATGGATATATGGATAATGATATAGATGCTAAGATAGTTGCGAACGTCACAGTTGATGGGTGTTATATTGGAATTCCGGAAGTGGCATTGATTGACAACTAGGGCGCAGAATCAACCAGCCGATGAAAACCTATGGCTTTTGAAATGTTGATTCACTAGGCCGATTACGTCATTGATTACTTGTGTGATCGAAAAGATCAAATCCATCTAATCAGGCATTTGCAACTTGATGTATGTTGCATTTTGTTTATATATATATATATATATATATATATATATATATATATATATATATATATATATATATATATATATGTTGTGCTTTGTTGCAACAGTGCCATCGAATTACAGATATTTTGATCAAACTGTTTTTCGCATTTTATTTTACTATTGTGGCGTGACTGTTCTTTGTATTTTTGTGACTAATTATTGAACGTCACAAATTCAATTGACGGCAGCACTCTTTTACCCACCATTACGACTGCCTTGGTCTTTTTCGGTGCCTACTGCAGCCGACGAGTTTAGAGCGGGTTGGAGTACACTTTCACTACAGCCTCGACTCGCTTTACAAATAATAAGTGCCAGGTCATCTGCATATTCCTCTAGCTTGGAGTCCTCGGTACAGCAACACCGTAATAAAGTGTATTCCTGAGCAACGGTTCTAAAATCGAGACACCACTCGTAACTTCAATCTATAACGATTCCCCGTTCACTCAGATAACTCTGAAGAACTTCCCTATGGGTCACTTGAAATTTTCTAAGCCTCTGCGGAATTAACTCCCAGGCTGCGCTATTGAATGCATATATATATATATATATATATATATATATATATATATATATATATATATATATATATATATATATTTATGTATATATATATATATATATATATATATATATATATATATATATATATATATATATATATATATATAATTCAATCAATTTATATATTATAGTTGTGCATGCAAATGCCATTTAAATATCGTTTCTAATATAAAATTTATTTACCTTTATAGTGTTAGCTATCCTCTCTGTTTATATAGTTTCATTTTTACACACAGTTCGTTATCTATATTGATTATATCGTTTCCCATGAATTCAAGCATGGAAATTACAAACCTGACAACATAAATAAAATATAAAAAAAAAATTATATTTTATATAAGGTGAAAAGTCATTGGTGTCCGCATCTTACATTTATAGGTATATATCTAATTTATATACGTAATGTTATTTTAATGAGATTGCAGATGCGTCCTGTATACATGTATATATAACCTGTAATTAGCTATTAGACGTCTTATCTTAATCACGCGGACATACAAACGAATTAATCATTCATAACACTTATGGTTAATTATGATAATTTGTTTGCCACACCACCGCACCAACACTATACAACGCGCGTTTTTTTTTTGGAGGAAAATTATAACAATTAAACCCAAACGCTGCCCCATTCTTATACATATATACAAGGCAAAAGGCGAACACAAAATAAGTTTGAACAACAGAAGAAAAAAAAAAGTTAATTGCTTTCTTTTATTGTTGGTGTTGTGAAAATATTTGGATCATATATGTACACAATTTCAGCACCTGTATATACCACGAATTACAAGGAAACATAATTTCTGTCTGTCGAAGCAATTACACATCTTTCAATTTCATCGAGCTCGTTTCAAACCAACCACGGCTACATGTGTATTATCATAAAGATTAATGTTTTTTTAAAGAGACGCGGATACAATTAGTTTAAATTATTGTCTAAGTTATGATCACGTGATCTCTACACCTATATATATATATTATATTAAGAATAATTTTGTATAAAACGATTCTTCCTTCCTGTATTTATGAAATTGTATAAATCAGGTACACTTCCTAGTATCCAAAAAAAACAGACAATATATAGAAACGCGACGATCGAAGATGAATCATATAGAAAATAATGATCGTGACGACGATACACACAAATAAGAAACAGGAACCGCATAGGCGTTAATAATCAACAAACAAATAATAATAAATTTATTTAGCACGAAATTAAATATAATTAAATAATAATCACACCAAACAAATAAATTTTTATTTCTTAATTATTTTTTTTTTAACCCTAAATCAAGTCTCGAATCGAAATAATAGTTGTTGTGTGTATACCAACGAGTAGATAGAGCTGTTGTATGCCGTAAACGTGATTGAAACTAATTTAGTTTATAATATGGTGCCCAACAACAACAACCCAACATAATTTTATATAAAACATAAATAATAAATTAAATTGATTTTTAACATGAATTTTGATTATAATCGTAAAATCACAAATTATTTTTATTTTTTAAATTAAATAAACGACAGCGCCAACTATATATTATGTATAAAAATAGTTTTGATAAATTGTTTTGACAGGGCGTTGGGTGATCCAAGATTGGCACTCTTGGAGATTTTCTAAAACATATCTTATGGACTTTGAAACGTCACTGTGTCCAACATTTTCTCCAGATTGGCCTGTATTTGTTGTTAGAATTTGACATGTAGAAAACTTTTGTTATATTTTTTATGTGAATAGTGTAAACAACGTAAATAATGTAAATTACATAAAACGTCAATTACATGTAAAAAACGAAGCAGTGCCATCTGTTTTCAAATGTCTAAAATTTAACTACGTATATTATATGTTTAAAACGAAAACAACAATATACGCAGTGCCATCTATGTTACAATGATAAATATTTTCAAATGATAAATGATGAAAAATATCCGGTATCTTATCTCCAGAACTTTACATATCAACTTGCAATATCATCAGAAGTGGTTCGATTTGACATTCCAAAGACAGTCATCGTAACATCTTTTGGATTGTTTTAGCAATTCTTAACCGGAGCCAGTTAAGATTACGGAATTAGTTAGTTATTTCAAAAGTTCTATTGGTAAAATAATAAGAATATATTTTAATAGATGGTGCTTTAGTGACAATATGATTTGATAAAAGATGGCGCGTCGGTTAAGAAAAAAACGTTTTTTACATGTAAGATTTTACATTTACATTAATTTCCAGATAACGAAAGTTAGAACTTTAATTATTCAATTGAAAAATTATAAAGCTGTTGGTACAGATAATATACACTAAGACCTCGCTTTGCGTCGTAGATACGTTCGAAAAAAATACGATGCAAATCGAAACGGCGCAAAATGGATTATAATATTTTATAAGTCAGGTGAAAATCTGTGATAAATCTTCGATAGAAATTTCGTAGCTAGATACTGCTAGCAATTCGTCTATGTCAGTAGATTTGTAGACAGAAAGCCGAGCCATTGAACTCCCTTGATTTTTTGGATAGCATATTTCTATCTTGAGCTTGGAAAGTTCTTACGTTTATTGGAACTAGATTAGAGCTTTTGCTTATATCGATCGCCTTCTTAATTATCGAATCTGCTTAAAATGTCCAATTTCATGGTCTTGGTGTACCACGATTACTTGAAGTATGGAATATTGGAAAAATGCGACCCAAGAAAATGCAAGAATGGGAGTATCTCATAAATGGAACCAGCTGAATTAGGGCAGAACGGAGCTGTACTGATTATATCAACACTATTCGCATCATTATACTACAGTTGAACGGAATAATCAAAAAGATGGATCGGGATGCCAAAAACAAAGTTCAATGCAAAGCAAAACCAAGATCAAGCTGGGAGGTAGGAGAATAGATCTTGGCTTGGTATTATCTTAGCTACTATTCGTAATAATGCTTGATTTAGCATCATGCGCAAACTCGACACCACTTTCCCAAAATGGTATGCAATAGAGACCACTAACTCGAATCAATGATCTGGAATACGCCTGCTAGCATGCCGACATGCAGCAGAAAGTATAGTCAGGTCACGCAAACGTAGTAGGTTCTAAATTGAACATCAGAGATCATTTCAACAATAGTACGCCAATTAGACATCAATCATCGCTTGATGCCAAAACTAAAATCAATATGTTTTACAAGGCTTGGATTGCATCCGTCCTGTCTATACGATTGTTCAATACGTGTGTTAAAATAGGCAAACAAACCAAACAGACTATGAAACTGAAATTAGAAAGTGCAAATCGAGATGGAACGGTTACACAATGGAATGAAAGGAATGAGAAAAGTCAGTAGACCAGTAATGACCTGGAAGAGAACGGTGACATGCGATAAAACATGAGGAGGTGAAAACAATGCTCCTTAACTGAAATAACTTTTAACACCCACTCGAGGAGGCTTGACCTTTACGGACAAATTTCTGTTTTGATAGTTAACAAATCTGAAAACCTCTAACATTATGCAAACAGTACAGAAGGCTTTTATAACTCTCTTTACTCATAGCTTCCCACCGTTGATAATAGATGGTGTTTAGAGCTTTGAACTGTATATTGCCTCTTTACTTCGTCTTCTGACTTCTTTTTTTAATAGAATTGATGTTTGGTGAGCCGCTCATTATGTAATGGAAAATCTAAAGTAGATCCCTGTTTAAGTGGATAAGCGGTGTACCTTGGAGTTCAGTACACTACTAAGACCAAAATATTTATTACACTACTTTCCTCAAAAAGAATCCCTACTAACTTACCGCCAAAGGAGGACTGGTTAAGTAAAGCAGTCGGGCATACGATTTTCTGAGAAAAAGTAAAAGTAAACCTTTTTTCGCCCTCATCGAGTATGCTTATCTATAAACATTAGGGCACAATTTGCATTTTCTCACCAAGTAGACCTAAACGAGATTTAGGTCTACTTGGTGAGAAAATGCAATAAGATTGTTACGGCAACGTGTCGCATAGGTAAACTATTTAGTGCTCATGATGGTTGGAGTAAAAAACGAAAGGATGCTTTATGTGGTGAGGTTACGGACCAAGATGTTACTAAGCCAGTCCTTCTACTTTATCCTTACTTAACCTAACCGAATTCAGTTAACCAAATTGGGAACAAAATATTTAAACTATATATTTCGGGAATCTTAAGTTTCGATGGTCATTTATGTTGAAGAGGACTTCGTGATCTGTGCCAATAATATTACGTTTATACATAATGTTCCGTAGAATATTCCGTAATTATAACTCGTTGACGTCAAGAAAATAAACAAAAGAGTCAAGAGCGCTGATTAATACGAGAAGGTCACTCGAAGTATGGTCCCTATAACTATATATGCATTAAGGCAGATAGTTCATATCTATAAAGCCGAATTCTTTTATTTCGATAAATCACTAGTCAAGCTTTTTCATAAAATACTCGTCTTAGCTCGACTGCTAGTCAAAGAAGTGCTACTTACATCTATCGCTTTCTTTTATGGTGCCAAAAGTGTCCGGTAGTTACCAAATTTTTTTAACTATTAATTTTCAAGTGTTGTCCCAGAAGATCGAATTTCTTGAGCTCGACATTTTCTTTGAATTCTGTAATCTCGGAGTTCTGTTGGTATGTCCAATTTTGAACGTTTGATGATTTAGCGCGATGATCCTAAAATTGTTGCAGTATGTGAGTGGATGGTTAATTTCGCGTAATTATAAGGGATTATTCATAAGGTCTTGGTTATAGTAAATAGTAGACTAGATCTCATTTTAAAGTGATCTATATGCCGATGATATCTGCTTGATTATGTTAAGTGCCAATCGAATTTGATTCACTTCATCTGCTGATCTCTGGGCTTATATTACTCACTTGAATGAGATGGGAATTAATTAACTACTTTGGCCTGCTCCCAGCCTCGTGTAAAATATACTATAGAAGTTGTTTCAGAACCTTATAGGCTTTCTTCGATTAAACTATCCAAATTATTCTATAACGAGTCTTTAGTTTATATTGTGTCCGGCTTACTCAAACATGGGTTAATTTGTAGCAGAATTCGATGACTTTTATATTCGTGCGATAAAAATTGTATAAGACATGCATACTCCTCTAACCACACGGTCTAAATAGTTAAAGTTTAATTGTTTTGATATAACTATATACATTGGTTGTCCGCGTTACTTGAATTCCAAGCCCAATGGACAAAAAAACCAAAAAACTACAACAAAAATGTCCGATACATCTTAAATTAATTTGTGTGTTATCTTCCGTATTAAATTAAGAAAATTTAAGACAACAAAAAAAAAAAAAAAGTTAAATAAATAAAACACGAAATTCTTCGCGGTCAATTTATTTGAAGTTATTATTTTTTGTCGTCCAACTTATTTTGGGTTTGTTTAATTGATTTCTCATCAAACTAAACATCGGACACACCATATACATGTACGAGTATATAAACGAAGCATGTTTGTTGTTGAGTGCAGAATTAGTGCGACAATCGAAAGAGGACAAATACTTCAACCGGAACTGTATATTATAAAGAAATGTGTGTTCGATCAATACTGGTAATTGATGTGCGATCACTCAACCGGACCATTACTTATTTGTATAACGTACGTTCGATTACGAGCCAAAATATTAAATTTAATTTATAAAATTGTAATCAGTCATTCGTCTCGCATTTCTCAGAATTAAAACGAGAATAACTTTAAAAATAAAGAAACAAACTATAAATACATACTTCACTAAATCCCAAGATAAGTTTTGTTGATGAAATTAAAAGAATTAACCACAAAAAGCAAAAGCACACTCACACACACATCCACAGACAGACACACATCGAATTATGAATCCATTAAAATTTAGTGAAATCCAAAAAAAAAGTTCAACCAACAAAACGATCAATATATCATTCAATGTACGAATTGATCACACAAACACAACACAGTTGATCACCTGGTTTGTCAATATATGTATGTGTAACCAGCACACACACACACACACATATATGTAATATTATTTATTAAAATACACGTTTTTTGTTGTCGAATTTAATTTCATTCAATTTGCGATAAACTCCATTAGTGAGTTAATGGGTTTTAGATAGATCGTTCGTTTCAATTTTGTGTGTATGTACATATGTGTAAATACTTAGGTATGCATATATACCTTGTTTACAACAATATTGTTATTATTAATAACAAAAGCAAAAAAAATTAATTTTCAAATAATAAATAATAGTAGCTTAAAGCACGTGCTGTATCTATATGCTATGTCAATAACCGTTGAATTCCAGATTTAAAAGTCTGGAATTTTGTATTCCTTACTAGAACTTGTGCTCAAAATTTTTGATAAATTTTCAATTTGTTGAAACACACATCATCTTTGTGGTGAGCTCAAAATATCAGATCCTCAAAGTTCACGTTATGATTCTAATGAGACATAGGTGGGGCAGCCAATTGATTTTCTAGCAATATTGATGTCTGTTTTAGCAGAGGTAGTCACAATTGGAAACTTTCATCTGCAGCCTGTAAAAGTTTTGGATCCTTCTGCCAGAAAGCTTCTAAATGGTTGACAAAATATTTTATAACATTCTTCCAAACTGTAAGTAGGTTTAGAAGATCCTTCTTAAAATAATTCGATTAATCGGTTGTGCCAATTACTAGACTTTGTAGGTCTAGACTTTATGGCTTTATAGGTCTAATTTTCCGGGTTTCACACATAGATGGTGCTAGCGACGCATGTAGTATACACATTCATGTTAGAAGTTGGGGTTTGATCATAACATGGACAATTGATTACGATAACCAGTTGTAATATTTTTTGTAAGAACGAAAATGCCGAGTTTTGTGCAAAACACCCAGTAGGCGCGACAAGCTTTGCCGTTTTGCTTCAATTTGGCAAAAAATGCAGCTGAAGCGCGTTGTTTGCTTGATGAGATCTACGGAAATATGCACAATCGAAAACTACCTGTGAAATTCTGTTTTAACGCTTTAGTAGTACCAATCAGAACCATACATTTCTCGAAAAACGGCCAAAATGGGACACGAGATACGAACGAGTGATATCACAACGCTAAGATGGAATCTGCTGTCGGACTTGCCTTATTCTTAAAACCTGGCTCCCGGTTCATTATTTGTTTGCTTCACTTGGCCAATTTCGAAGAAGTGTAAAATTGCTTGGATGAATGGTTTCGATCTAAAGACACGTCGTTTTATCATATTTAAAAAAAACCGGCAATTTAGTTTGCGCAACTTATTTGAAATATTATTTTGCAATGCTTTGGCCATTAAAGTACTGTGTTTAGAAAGAAACAGTAGGAAAGATTGGTCAACGTCTGCGTATAGGGATAGGGCTTCCTCCATTCTGGAGCATGCCAATTACGTCTGCGGGCCAATATTTGGAAGATAATATTAGGAATTGGCAAGATTTATTGGTCCCAAGTAAGACTACTGTTTGGTATCAATTGACTGTATGAGGGAACGTTCCTAGTACTGGTCTTAATTACTACCGCCTTGTAAAACGCGTGCGGTTAATACGAATTCAGAATAGCCCGCTCAAGCAGAAAAGAGTCCAAGCAGAAAATTCTTATGAATCACGGTTATTGCTGTTTCGAGCATGGCATCAGTAACTGAGGTAACTATGGGGTTATGGCATTATGGTGCTTTCTGCACTTGATTACTCGGACTGTCGGCTATATGTAGAAAAGTATAATCGATTGCAAATTTGACATGAACCGGTTTTGCAGTCTAAAGTGATACTGATGGAGACGTGAATCGAACTGTTGGCATTGAAATACATTGTGATTTTTCGCACAAAAAGGCGAGAAATGACCTCGTGTTTTTTGATACGTGGGAATAAACTAATTGTGCTCGGTTTGGGCACAAACATTTATCATCAAGCTATGCAATATTTGAGAGATTGATAATTGAATAATTAGATTAAGTCCATGTGCTAATTTTCAAACTCAACACAGTTTACAGTCACTGTCAAAAACGGCAAGCTTATAATCGGAGGTAAATGCTTATCGATCGAGTTTTTGGTTGTCATTGTAACAAAATAATATTCATAATATTAAGCACGTGTTCTGTATGCGCCCTCGAGTTCTTTCTTTCTCGCGGATGGCTCTAAAATTCTCTTTCACACCACAGAACTCTATATAGTTCGGTATGCCTAGAATAAATCCGGAGAGTCCGCAAACATTTCACTGATTTAGACTTACATCTTTAATCCACATATTGATAACTTCACTATATTGTGGCATTGCACCGATCGGCAAAGAAACAAGACATTGAACACCACCGCTATCGTCTTTCGTACCTTTGGGAATCTATCAGAAACCGACCGCGTAGCAAGACTTTTTCTCATTTTCTAAGAACACGCGTCAGAGTTGTTTCATCGTATTCCAAACTGGAACATAAGATCGAATACAAAATTTCCTATACTTGATCTGTATAATAGCAGTTCGTTCCTTTTCGATAAGGGACCACGATGGGTATTCCCACCCCAGGCGTCGCCTTACTCGTTCTCTTCCACCAAGAGTTTGTAATCAAGATTTCGTTTCACTGATCAACGTGACATGATTAGAGAACGAAAATCCCAATTTTATTTCTTGCACTAACATAATATTTAGTCATGCTCACAACCTAATTTTTTACCTCTGTTCTACAACTCGAAGTGTATTGTTTCGTATATGTACATGAGAAAAAAGTGCAAATAAATTTCGTCCAGCTTATATAAGGCCTTCGAAAATATTCGTATAAAAATAAGATTCTTATACAGTAGAACCCCGGTATTCTAAAGTTACAATGATTTGTATATGATACTCTGGAATATGAGAAGATTAAATGTTAATATCATTTAAAATTATAATATATCACAGTTTATCAACGTTAAAATTTCAGGATGGGGACGACCCTACCCCGGAAATACTCATAATTGAAACAATATGTCACCGGTTATTTCAACCCATTAAACGAATAATAATTCTTGTTATCGAGTTAGATTCTTGTGTGTGATGTACTCGTTAGTTATTGCTAAAGGTGGAATTCAGGCGGTCTGTATTAAAGAGCCCGCCCTGCCAATAACACAAGAGTTAACATTTTCTTTTACTAAAAAAGATTTCATTATATTTTTTAATTTCCGGATTACAATAAATATAAATAAAATATGCAAATTAAAAATAATTTGTTATTTTATTATCACAAAATAGAAATAAGGGTTTTTTATATATATTTAAATAATAAAAATAATCGGTAATAGGGGTTGAATACGTAATATATATCGTTAGTTCTAACTATTAACTTAATTTAAAAATATTCTTGACTCGAACTACTAGAAAATTAAAATTAACTTATTTCTTATCAAAATAATTAATTTTATTTATAATATATAATACAGGGGTAGTTTATTTGTATATAAAGTAATTAAATTTTTCTTGAGCTAGTTGATTGAATTGCATGCAAAATATTTTGACACGCTAAACGAGATCTACCTACATCCCTACTTAAACCAAAATTGGAATTTGTAAATTGTATAATCCTATACCTTCCCGCGCGTGTTTGTACTTACATAATACTCTTCATATATTGAAAAGATATTATGACACTTGCACAGAGTACGTGTCTATAGATATACAAAATTATTTCGAGCACCTCTAAGTATCATCCACATTTAGCTATAATCGGATTTATGATCTCGAAATATGTAATATTTACACAAAAAAAAATAAAAAAAGTTGCAACTTAATTTTTAATCCGATTCAATTACTGACAGATAATCGTTTTTTTATTGCATTTCAATCAAATCGAAAAAATTCCAAATAATAAAAAATGTTTTGAGCTTATGAAAATAAAAATTATTGGTTGGATGAATAGAGAGGTAGATTTAGATAGGTAGTTAGTTAGTTAACTATATGATCGTTTGTCGGTAAATTAATGGCTTAAGTCGAATTTATTTAAACATATATAGACTCATGTTGAGAGAATTTACACGAATCATAGTTTTGTACATAAACAAACATCTGTTTGTGTTTAATGTTTTGTTTGTTGTTTATGATGGGAAATCAATTTTCGCTAGAACAGTATTATATAAGATATATAAACACATATATATATATATATATATATATATATATATATATATATATATATATATATATATATATATATATATATATATATATATATATATATATATATATATATATATATATATATATATATGTATATACATATATGTCCATGTTCTTATCAATGTATGTTGTTAGCTTCATGTTGTGACATTTTTTGACGTTATATCATCATTATTATGATATTTATGGTGTTCCAATTTCGCTCCTCCGACAGCATCTTAGGGATAATGTTTTCCATTGTCAGCTGACCTAATTTATCAGTACACTCACGACGCTCTCGCTCCCACCGTTCACAGTGAAAAATAGTGTGTTCTGGTGTATCTTCATCATCACAGTAGAAACAACAGGGCCTCTCTTTAATATGCATTTTAAAGAAATAACTGTTAAAACAGCCATGGCCAGAAAGGAATTGCGTTAAGTGAAAGTTGATTTCACCATGCTTACGCTCTACCCACTCTTTAATTTTATGGATTAGCTGTCTGGTCCACGACGCGGTGTCTGCGCTTTTCCATCGTTTCTGCCATTGTTCTAGTATTTCTTGTTTGGCTTCTTCCTTAGGAGTCCCACTGAGTACTGTGACTCTTTGTTTGGCCATTAACGTCATAGGTGGCATGCTTGATAGTACAAAGGCTGCCTCTTTCGAGATTGTCCTATAAGCACTACATACCCGGAGTGCAATAGTTCGTTGAACTCGTTCCAGTGGATCACGGGCCTTTGCAGTGTCCAATGCTCGGATCCATACAGGTACTCCATACAATATAACTGATGTGACTACAGAGGAGAGCAATTTCCTCTTACTTGAGCTCGGTCCGCCAGTGCTGGCCACTAATCGAATAAAGCCAGTTGTTGTTCTATTCGCCTTTACCACCGTTTGTCTAATGTGCTCTTGGAAGCTTCTTCGATGGTCCAGCCATACCCCCAGGTACTTAATTTTTGCTGTTGGTACTATTTTTATTCCTCCTATGTTGAATTCCACAGGCGAAAGCATCCGCCTACCTGCCATTACAACTGCCTCGGTCTTTTCCGGTGCTAACTGCAACCGGTGACTGCAGAGCCACTTGGAGATGGCTTCGACTGCGGCTTCTACTCGCTCCACAAGTTCTTGTTCATATCTCGCCGATACAATAAGTGCCAAGTCATCGGCATATCCCACTAGCTTAGAGTCCTCGGGCAACGGAATTCTGAGAATACCGTCATATAGAATATTCCAGATAAGTGGTCCTAAAACGGAACCTTGAGGTACACCACTCGTAACCTCCATCAAAGTAACTACGCCCGCTGATTCGACAATGATTTCTCGTTCACTCAGATAGCTCTGAAGAACCCTCCTAAGACTCAGGCTTACTTGACATTCCTCAAGCCTTTTCAGGATTAACGCCATGTGTATTTGGACCCGTCAGCTGCTTTATCGACAAACCTCATGACTTCCGTTACAGCATCTACTGTAGAACAACCCGATCGAAAACCGAACTGGTTCTCTGCAAGTCCGCCAGTTCTCTTGACTTCGTCTATTAATCTGTGACGCAGTAGGTGCCCATATAGTTTCCCGAAGGTGTCCAACAGGCAGAGTGATCTATACAGTGATCTACATGACGTAGGCACTGACAGTTTACTAACTATGGTGGTGACAGTTTCTGCAGTTATGGTGGGCACCATATATATATATATATATATATATATATATATATATATATATATATATATATATATATATATATATATATATATATATATATATATATATATATATATATATATATATATATATATATATATATATATATATATATATATATATATATATATATATAATTAGACACTTCCTGAATGCAGACATTGCTGAGGCGGTCTCCTGGTTTCCTACGCACAATAAGCCGCACATCTTCATCACTGAGAAAAAAGTTGAGGTTTTATTTAAAAAAATTTGAATCTTAAAAAAAAAATGTTTGATTCAAAGGAGACGGGTTTATTATTAAACTATTTTATATTTAATTCAAAGAAGTTGTATTCTGTATTTAATATTGCGCATAAATTTTACTGTTAAAAGGCTCAAAGGCTTAATACTAAAAATTAATGTTTTTAACTGAAAGGTATCTACCTTTAATTTAAATTCTATAATTATTTAAAATTAAATAACATATACTATTTGAAATAAGTACAAACATTTATTGAAAATAATTCGTGTCTTTAACAAAAGCCTTTGAACCAATGAAATATATATTTTATTTTAAATTTTATTACTTTTCCTATAAAAAGCTTAATTCTTTATTTGGTATTACGCATTAAATTAATTATTCAAAGAACAAAACTTTTAAATCAAAACCAATTTATTTTACTCGATGTTTACCCGTTTTTATGTGAAATTCGCTAAAACAAAGCCAAAATAACTATTTAAAACCATTTCAAATATTTGGAGTAAGTAACATAAAACTTATGCATAAAATTTATAAATTAATAAATAATTTAAAAAAAAAAAATATTTTCAATATTAGTGCATGCTGCATTTGGTTTAAAATATAATGCTTTTAGTTTTAAAATTTGTAATTGTTAAATTAAAGGCTAGAAATCTTTACCTATGCAGATGCTGCCCAAAACATTTTAGAACCAGCTTAAAATCAAACTACTGGAAATACTTTCAGTCAAAAGGCCTAATAGTTTCATTGAAACAACCGAAAGTTTTAACTCTATAATTATAAGATTGTAGTTCAAAGCTTAAATTAATATTTAAACCAAATATTTTACATATTTTAGAATAAAATAGAAAAAGTTTTGCGCAAAATCTATAACCGAAAATTCTTTGATGCAAAAATAAAATTTTTAGCTTTAAGTAAAATTTTTCTCAGTGATATGCAGTTTAAACTTGCTTTCGTCAAAAAACCCTACGTTTAACAACAGCTCCTTGGTCAAGTTGGAGTGCTCTCGGGCCCACTGAAACCGACAAAGTTTTTAAAATATCTTCAGAACAGGCTATTGCAGTGAGTGGCGTGCCCTGAGTTTTGGTCACTGAGAAAAAAGTTGAAGTTTAATTTTAAAAATTATGAATCTTTAAAAAAAATCTTTGACTCAAAGTATCAGTAGTTAATATGAAATTATTGTATTTTTGATTCAAAGAAGTTTTATTATTTATTATTATTAGTTACTGCGCATGAATTTTATTTTTGAATGGCTCAAATGCTTTATATTAAAAATTAATTTTTTAACTGAAAAGTTTCTACCTTTAATTTAAATTTTATTATTATTAAAATTTAACTAACACAAAATATTTAAAATTAAGTACAATATACTTCAAAATTGTATTTAAAATAATTCTTGCCTTTAATAAAAGTCTTTGAACCAAAGAAATAAATATTTTATTTGAAAAAATATTACTTTTCTTATAAAAGTCTAAATTCTTTTTTTGGTATTACGCATTAAATTAATTGTTTAAGAACAAAAACCTTTAAATCAAAATCGATTTATTTTACTCGAACTTTACCCGTTTTTATCTAAAATTCGCTAAAACAAAGCATTTAAATTACTATATTATTTAAAAAACTATTACCTGAAAAGCCTGATTTCCATTATGAACAAATACTGACAAATTAGTCAAGGCGGGATAAAAAATATAAAAATATTTTTTATTTCACTTGCACTTTAAGAAAAATATTTCCAGTAAAACAAATTTATTCAGTACTGAGTAAATTTTTATGGTTACTGAGAAAATAATTTTAGCAATACTGACAAAATATACCAAGAGAAGTATTTTTATTCAGTACTGGAGAAATATATTATAGGAAAAATAAAGATGGATGATTTTTTATGGTAAGTTCATTAATTTAACATTTCGTTTTGTGCCATTCATCTTCATTCATTGTGAAAATAATTGAAATAATGAATAATTATGTTAAGTTTATTTTTTTTAAATTTATTGTTGTAGATTTAATACACTATTTTGTCTGTTTTTTTCAAATACAAAAAAATTTGAAATTTATTGGTTATGTTACAGGACCGGCAACGGTCTAAGTGTGCGTTAGCAGCCACTCTAACCTAACCTAACCTAACCTACACGCATCTGTCAAAATTTATCCACTATAAAAAAAAGGAAAAAAGTAAAAAACTATCTCAGTCACTCTAATGGCATTTTTAATTTTTTTCTCGCTTTGGTTTTATCAGTAAAAAATACTGACAAAATTTTTTTCATAATGGAAATCAGACCTATCTTGTAACAAACATTTTCAAATATTTGAAGTATATTACGAAGAGCATTAGATTAATATATTTTTGATGTATATCATGACATTTTATTAATTAATTTAAAAAAGTTTTGTTTTCAATATCAGTACGTATTACATTTGGTTTAAAATATTATATAATACTTTTTGTTTTAAAATTTAGATTTGTTAAATTAAAAGCTAGAATCTTTACCTATACTACCCAAAATATTTTACAAGAAATTTAAAGTCAAAGATGAAAATAAAACTAATAAATACTTTCGGACAAAAGAACCATTGTTTTATTGAAACAACCAAAAATTTTAACGCCATAACTACAAGATTTTAGTGCAAAGCTTAAACTAATATTTAAACCAAAGCGAAAATTCTTTGATGCAAAGAATACAATTTTTAGCTTTAACTAATATTTTTTTCACTAAATCTTTTCCGGACACTTGAACTTGACCCTGCTGCTGTAGCAAGATCGGCTTGCAATTTCGGGTGAAGTTTTGAGTGAATGAAGAACCAGAAATTTATCTTGCACCATTGTAGGTTTTCGCGGCCTGCCAGATCGGTTGGACCGCTCTGTATTCCCCGTAGTCTTATATTTTTTTATATGATCGGCAATGATTTTCTCACATGCTATCATATGATATCACCAATTTCACGATCGGACAGCTCTTCCTTCCATAATGCGATAGCAACGCTATTTTCTTTTGATCATTTAGTAGACATTTTTAGAACTTTAAGTAACTTTATTCGTTTTTATACTAAACTTAACTTAAACGACTAGTATTTGCAGAGTTCTAGTGAATTATAAAATGTTATCTAAAATTTGGAATCTAAAAAAGAGTAACAACACTTAGCAAAATTTTTTGACTATTCCAATAATTTTTTGAAATGTCTGATTTGTCATTCTGTTCTTCATAAGCTCGTTGCTCGTCTATGTTAATAATGGTTTCATTATCGAGCTCGTTCGTACTATAGATTGAATGCATTCAATTATGTACGTTGTCAGAATCCAGATTTTCGAAACCAAGTTGCTATTCAAGCTCCACATGTTATTATGGTAACTCCCAAAAAATGCATTTCAAAACCAATGAAATCATAAGCACAATGTGGTATGATATGTTTCCAAATGGCTCTTATACTGCTTGGTGTCACTTATATTTTCGAAAACATTTCTGATGTTGCAACTCTCTCAAAATTCTATTTAAGTAGGCGCATTTTCTCTTGTTGTTGCTTTAATATCTTGTGAAAAAGTGCACCGCAAATAATTGACCTTAACTGATGTTGCAATGACACCTTGATCCATTGGTTGAGTTATCGATGTCGTATTTGGTAGAAAAATTATTATTTGAACATTTTCATTTAAATCGCTTACATCGGTCGAATGACCTGGAGCATTATCTAAGATCAATAAAATCCAACCCATTTTCCCGACAATACTATTCAGTTATACGGCAAAAATAGTTTGTGAACTATATTTATATTCTTCAAATAAAGTTTATGTGACCCACGCTTTCTTATTTGAACGCCACAACACCAGGAAATTATTTTTTGATAAACTTTGAAGTTTAATAATATACATGTATATATATATATATATATATATATATATATATATATATATATATATATATATATATATATATATATAAATAAATATATATATATATATATATATATATATATATATATATATATATATATATATATATATATATATATATATATATATATATATATATACAGTTCAAACTATTTACCTATCTATTTCATTATATATAATATACTCTCTAATATATAACGACTAGACTAGATTAAAACATCTGTCTTTCATGATACTTAAATGTATAATTTGTTTACGGTATACCGGCGTAAAGTCACAAATCAATTAGTTTCTTAATTAAAAATTAAATTCTATTTTTCCACATGAATAATTAACAATTAAAATTTTGTTTGGAACGCGGTCGATTGTGTGACATTAAATTTGTACAACGAACAAATTTTTTTTATTTATAAAATTACAGTGTTTGACTTAACATAATAAGGCGACGGTGTATAAATGGTTAAGTGTAAGAAATTAACAGGAAATTCAACAAAATAGTAAGATATATAAATAAAGCACTGTATAATTTAATATATTGTTAAATTATAATACTTTTCTATTTCCGGTAGATATAAAACAAAAATTGAAGATGAGCTTTTCATTTTTTTTACTTGTTTGTTTTTTTGTATGTGTGGAAATGGGATTATTAATTATAAGGCTGCGCGTTGTTTCTTAAAATGCTGTGTCGCGTTCGTTTAACCGTGCGAACGATATATATGTAAACAAACAGGGCTATATACTAACTCAATTACGGGATTTAACCCAATCTTGAAAATAATTAATGACATGCCCGGTTTGAGACATAATTCAGGATGAGAATCGTCCACACGTGTTTTTTTTATAGCTACAGTGCTGTATTCTACCATCCCAATTCTGTCATTCGTATGATGCGATTTATTCGTTAACAGTTTTTTCTGCACAATATTCCTCATGATACTTAAATGTATCCAAAATCAGTTTTGGTGGCCTAGCATGAAATTGTCACCTTATTTAAACAGGTATCTTCCAGCATTTTGGAGATTCAGAAATTTTGAAATTCTGAAAGTAGATTTTGAATTTATAATAAAATACCATGGTTCGTGTCCCCTGCTGTTTATGTCATCCGGAGTGTGCTAGGTTTTGGTCAACGATGAGAATTGAACTCCAAACCGTGGCAATATGAGAAACTCTCTTAACCAATAAATTTAGTTAGAATTAAGGTCACTGGAAATTAGATTTTCTATGAAGTGAGGAGTGTTGCCACATATGGAATAGTTTAACATAACAGAAGATTGGATCTTCATTTTAAAAACTTCGATGTCAGTCTCTCTTATAATAATTATAAAATTCAACCAAATACTTAAATAACAAATTAAATGTTTCAAATCAGTGAAAATTGTCTTCAATAGGTGAACCAATTTTTTGTGACATTGAAATATTATTTTTACCGACCAAATGGCACAGTGGTTAAAACTGCGGGAGGTACCGGGTTGGAATGCCGATAGGGGTAGGATGCGAAAGGTGTTTTTCACTATCTGATTAGGATCGGTGTGGTAAATGCACACAACTATAATAACCCCCTCCTGGAGTGCAGAACTCATGGGCCAACCAATTTTTAATGTCAGTACTATAGGCTGGTATGGAGTTATGCATTGTGCAGACGGTTAAGCCCAAAAACATCAGTAATCGTTTCTCACTTGGCCGGAAGTTAAGTATTCGGCTGCATTAGTGGAGTAGTTAGATGGTGCCGAGGATGTATTCAAACCTTCAACAATTCCACTTTGATTTTCAAAAAAAGTGAGTAATTGCCAAAATCAAATCTTCCTGATAGAGCGACCAATACTTCTAGATGACCTACATTTTATGTCGACTTAAATGTTAATTATAGCGGAATATAGTGTCGAATAGCTGGTGTTTGTTCTGACCTGACACAAATAGCTAGCGAGTCATCATTAAAATGTGATAATTCTGGACAAGTTTATCGGCTTAACTTTTAAGTATAAGTTTAAAATAAACGCAGAGGTCGTATCCTGTTATTCTGTCATCATATCCATTAGGAAATTTTATGAATCAGTAAACTCGATTAGGAAATTTTATGAATCAGATTCCATTTAACTATATCAGTACATGTTAATTGTGACTGCCGTCTGTGATATCAACAGGATGGCATTCTTAAATATTTTTTTGTCAGCAACAACATTTTACGGATTAGTTACCGCAGTCAATTAAAGTGACTTCAGTTATCGATCAGCTTTCAGTATATGGTAAAAGCTCTAATACCGTTGGGTCACGAGGAAATTTTATCATACTGTTAAGCAAACAATAAAGCTTTTAACAATAAGGTTTTTTGCTTTGCTAGCTATTAGAACCGCTAGTAAATTTATAGACGAGAAAAGCATGATTAGTAGAGGACTCAAGTCCTCAGAGTTACTGGATTATACCAAACTTAAAAATCTCAGTGAACTATACCATTTGGAACCAAGATAAATTCCATTTATTTGGTGACTAGAATTCTTTGGGGGAGATTCTTTAAAGACTCAATCAATCAAGAGAGATCCAAAAACGACTTCCAACCAAAACAATTTATTGTTACCTATTTCCACGCCAAATCCGAACCAAAGCTCCCATCTAACATTACAACCGATCTCTAATAAAAAATAATTTGCTCAATATGACACATAGCTTATAGAATTTATTTGATTTGTAAACAAAAAAATCGTAAAGTTAATTAAATTCGCCACACGAAATTTATAAAATAAATGTTGGTTTTTTATATATAATTTTCAATAAATAAACTGATATATGTTTAAATAAAATCCAGGTCAAATGTCATCATAAAAAATAATCGTATATTATAATTCTTTCTATAAAGAAGCAAATTCTCATTTGTCAAAAAAAAAATTTTTTTTTGCTGCAATTTACTTTGCAACAAAAACATATATTATTCTGAAATATAAATAAGAACAGAACTGGCGGGAGGTCTTAAGTGTATGTAAGCATATATTTATATATAGAGGAGAACAAAACAACCATAAAATTGGAAGGTGTATTATATTGACTTTGTATATATTTATTTATTTATTTATTAAATATATAATTCATCGTAAATAATTTTGCCAGTATATGTGTTTTTTGGTCCATGGACCTGGATGGCATATCTCCATAATCCTTCTTCTATTACTATATATATAATATCATATAATACCACCCAATACGCACAGCCCAGCTATATATCTCGTTTCTGTGATGACATGCTGATCGACATAATCAACTATGGCTATGTGTATACAAAATATGAATTATAAACTATTCAATTAAGCTTTCATGTTAATCATCATCATCTTCATCATGTTGCTGATCAACAACATCAATGTATAATTATGAATGAGTTCATGTTCAGATTTGATAGTTTGACATGATTTGTGTTTTTTTAAACGAGGGGAATGATAAATGATCTGGAGATACACAGATAATAAATTATTCGTTATACGAGTATATTGAGCAAAATTATAATCGATTGGGCTACATTACAGGCAAGCATGCTTATAAGTGTTAAGCGACTTAAAATCTGTTTGGTAGTTTGCTTAGAATTAGTGCGAAATATTCTTATCAACTATAGGTTTAGTAAATAAACGAATTAAAATTTTTATAGGGAAGCTCCACCCCTTTAAAGGTTTCTTATTCAGGGCAAATACATATACTCGTAAAGTGACAACTTTTTTACTGTACTTAGCTGTCGCCTTTACTTTAATTGACCTAAGTATAAGCTATATGGTATATTTATATATATATATATATATATATATATATATATATATATATATATATATATATATATATATATATATATATATATATATATCGCCGGTCGTAGCATAATGGTTAAGAAAGTTTCTCATCACGCCGCGGTCTCGAGTTCGATTCTCGCCGCTAACCAAAAATTAACATGCCATCGGATGACATAAATGCGGTTATGTGTAAAAACATTCGTTGGGCTGCTCACCTGAATTTGAATCACTATAACTAGATAGAAGTGCAATACAACTTATTATACATAATACTGAAATTTTGGGAGATTCGTAGATTATGGCAATCACGGTTTTAAAGATAAATTAGTCAATTTTGTTGAGAACATACAAATGCTCCATTCGAGAAACGTTTTCACCGTTCAAGAGTTGACTATTCGTCGTTTGGTCGAGTTAACTATTTGACAAAAATTATTAGTCAAAACTAGTGGTCTTTCTGGGGTTTCAGTTTGTCACTACGCTTTTAGACTTCATCCTTTGAAGTTATATTAATAACGTAAATAATTGATATCGTGAATACGTCCCCTCAATTAAAGGAAAGTGGGAAATGTAAACGTCATTAGATTTCATACTTATAAAACAACATAAAGCTTTCTTTCCAGCAAAAAGTATTTCGAGTGAATATCTCACTCAAAACTTGATTTATATAGAGGATGCGCCATTTTTTATGTCGGTATATGTAAACATTGAATAACTTTGACATTTGTCCACCGGAACGTTAATTTTACATACAATTTTTAACCATGAATCGCTTCACATCGAAACAACGCAATGTGCATATCGTGGACAACAGGTATGGTCTTAAGACACTATTCGATGTTTGGTGATTGGGACTGTCAACATGCCGTTCATCAATGACCAAAACGTTCCAATGAATTGGTATAAACGGTCAGGAAGTGCGTTGGCTAGAATCCAAAAGTGTCGTATCGGTGATGCGTTCATCATTTTGGCGTTACTGGACCCACTTTGCGGTGCATTCTGTAGAACAATTTGCATTTTTTGCCGTTAACACAAAGAATATGGAAAAGTCCACGTTGCTTTTATTATGGCCAAACAGTCACTGGTTGAAACTGAACCTGATTTTTGGATGCATATTTTGATGACTGTCTGGGTCTATTTCACGCTATCTGGCTGCAACAATAAGCAAAATTGCCGTATTTGGAGAAATCCACACGATATCCATGAAACGCCCATGCATGAACAGAAAGATATTGTTTGGGCCATTGCTTGCACCAAAATAGTCATTGCACCATACTTTTCCGAAACAGTTAATGAAAATCGATATCGGTGGAGGTTGTCTCATTATGTCTGCCCGTAAATGCACGAAAAAGGGTTTGAAATCACATAATATAGTTTCTGTAACGATAATCCCCTGTATGATTGATTTATCAAAAAGAGGTAACCTTGACTGGCCATCCAGATCTCCAGATTTGAAACCTTGTTTATGTGGGGTTATTTGAATAGCATAATATAGGCTAGCAAGTCTCAGGTCATTGATAAGCTCAAAGTAAACATACGTGTCGAAATCATCGCTATACCGAAAAGGTAATGGAAAACGCAGCAAAACACAGGCCGTTTAAGTGATGCTGTATTTAACAACTAGTCCAAATAAATTGCAATGGACTATTGGTATGTTTTTGTATTAAATGTTTACATACCGACACAAAAGATGGCGCACCCGAAATACTCTCTACGCACTATATTAATGCATGTGAAGTTTATACTAAATTTATCCTAAAACAACAAAAACAAAAATTTAGGAGAAAATTAGCAAAAACTTCACACGTCTATAAACGTATGTGAAGTTTTTACTATTTATGTGCTAAACCAACAAAACTGGACTTTGATTTAGTAGTATGTGTAAAAAATAATCATTTAGGCGAAAATCTAGTTGTATTAAAAATAAAATAATATAACTTTCCATCGTAAGCATATGTATTATTTCAAAGAAACAAAATAACATTACAGAATTTGTCCATGTTTAAATGTAAGCACAAAAAATTAAAAATATTCGAAAGTTTAACTTCTAAAAACGATTGACCGAAAAGTAAAAATGCTTCTAAAATGCTAAAAAACAAAAATAAATTTCTAGGCCGTTCTCATCTAGTTCCTTGATACTGTAGTAAGATATAGGTCTAATTATGATTCTCAGGAATTTTCAGAAAGTTATATATATATAGTTATATAAATATATTTATATATATATATATATATATATATATATATATATATATATATATATATATATATGTGTATAAATATATATATATATATATATATATATATATATATATATATATATATATATATATATATATATATATATAAATATATATATATGTAGAGTGAGAGAGAGAGAGACAGAGAAATCCCTTGTTTTACGCGGAAATATACAACGAGTTTTCGATTTAACATCATTTGTTAACCAAAACGGAAATTACCGAAAGAATTTTTTAACGAACTTACCACGGCCTCCATATACTTCCGTCACTAGTACGGTACCTAATCCCAATGATAACTTTCTGAAAATTCCTGAGAATCATAATTAGACCTATATCGTACTACAGTATCAAGGAACTAGATGAGAACGTCCTAGAAATCTATTTGGTATTACATCAAAGTTCAACATGTTCAAGTTTCATATGAAATTGGTAGCCACTATATACTTCCGTCACTAGTACGGTACCTAATCCCAATGATAACTTTCTGAAAATTCCTGAGAATCATAATTAGACCTATATCTTACTACAGTATCAAGAAACTAGATGAGAACGGCCTAGAAATCTATTTGGTATTACATCAAAGTTCAACATGGTCAAGTTTCATATGAAATTGGTAGCCACTATATACTTCCGTCACTAGTACGGTACCTAATCCCAATGATAACTTTCTGAAAATTCCTGAGAATCATAATTAGACCTATATCGTACTACAGTATCAAGGAACTAGATGAGAACGGCCTAGAAATCTATTTGGTATTACATCAAAGTTCAACATGTTCAAGTTTCATATGAAATTGGTAGCCACTATATACTTCCGTCACTAGTACGGTACCTAATCCCAATGATAACTTTCTGAAAATTCCTGAGAATCATAATTAGACCTATATCTTACTACAGTATCAAGAAACTAGATGAGAACGGCCTAGAAATCTATTTGGTATTACATCAAAGTTCAACATGTTCAAGTTTCATGTGAAATTGGTAGCCACTATATACTTCCGTCACTAGTACGGTACCTAATCCCAATGATAACTTTCTGAAAATTCCTGAGAATCATAATTAGACCTATATCGTACTACAGTATCAAGGAACTAGATGAGAACGGCCTAGAAATCTATTTGGTATTACATCAAAGTTCAACATGTTCAAGTTTCATATGAAATTGGTAGCCACTATATACTTCCGTCACTAGTACGGTACCTAATCCCAATGATAACTTTCTGAAAATTCCTGAGAATCATAATTAGACCTATATCTTACTACAGTATCAAGGAACTAGATGAGAACGGCCTAGAAATCTATTTGGTATTACATCAAAGTTCAACATGTTCAAGTTTCATATGAAATTGGTAGCCACTATATACTTCCGTCACTAGTACGGTACCTAATCCCAATGATAACTTTCTGAAAATTCCTGAGAATCATAATTAGACCTATATCGTACTACAGTATCAAGGAACTAGATGAGAACGGCCTAGAAATTTATTTATTATTAATTAGAATATTAAATTGATACATTTATTACGTATTTACGTAATTAAATTTTAATTTTGGTTTGTTATTTCAACAAACTTATAAGTTTTAGTTTTTATTTACTTGGATATAAATTCGTTAATGTTATTCTGGTTTCTTTTAAATATATATTTAAATATATGAAAATAAGATATTTTTATTGTTAAAAATAAATATTTTTTCGCAATATTGATTTCGCCTAAATGTTTTTTTTACACACATACATATAAATAAAAAGTTGTTTTTGTTGGTTTAGCACAAAAATAGTATAAACTTCACATCGGTCTATATTAGACCATGTAGAAAATTCTTATGGACTATAGTATAGTCCAACTTCCATAGTTTTCCAAAAATGAACCCAATGACGCCACTTAGCATAATAGTATATAACAATAGGTTTTTGAACACAAATTATATGGTCTCGAAACTTTTAAAAAGTCAATGTCAGCATTCTATTGTTTGATCGTTTAAGCTGCGTAAACTCTTCATTTCGTCGATTAACAGGGTTCATTTTCGGGAATCACGGTAATACGAAATGCTCATATGCTGTAATCATCTATCTCATCGATCATATTTTTAACTGTACGGGTGATAATGTATAGGAGTTTACTGCTCCTAACGTGATGGCAGACGAAACTTTCACACTAAGTGAATACATTCTGATTATATATATATACATATATATATATATATATATATATATATATATATATATATATATATATATATATATATATATATATATATATATATATATATATATATATATATATATATATATATATATATATATATATATATATATATATATATATATATATTGGCCTATATTTTTTAACATTGCTGTCAACACTAAGCTTTTTGAATACTAATCTTTTTACATTAATACTAGTATTGCAATCTAACTGCAATTGCATGACTAAATTCTATTTGATGCCAGAAACAAATATGAGGTTATCCGATGTCATATCATGCCTATAACCACCACATTCGTATACCAAAGATTGTGCTCTCATACTGTACACTCATTTAAATTTTTATTCGATCGATCACAAACAAATAAATTTTACACAAAGGTTTCTACCACCTGACATTGAATTGTCATATACCTATATAAAATATATACACATTTCTTATGTTATTTCCGATTGCGTAGGAATTAAGACAAATTGGCGTCATACCAATTAGAACAGAGAAACTGTATATATGCATGTCGGTATCGCCTATTGTTGTTTCTATTTCTATATATGACAACTTTTTTTGTGTGTTGTGTTATCTTAATTATGTTAATGCAATTATAAGGATATTGAGTGAAACAACAACAATACTGGGTGATAACAAATATATCCTCTATTATATATTATGTAGGTATGTAGGTTAAGAGAAGCAAAATTACTTACTTATATATTTAACTACACGTGACTCATCTTTTATATTGAGTCTATTAAGCCACACACACACACACACACACACACACACACACACACACACACACACACACACACACACACTCATAAAATTCGTTTTTGTTAAAATCTACTTTTTGTTAATTCTGTTAACGCGCAGATAAGAAAAATTTCTTAATGTTGTTGCGGGTCTCTTTGTGTTTTGCTTTTTGTCTACATATAGGAACAGATTAGTAGTTTAATTTGTCCGCGCGTATACAGTCAATAATTTGTCATTTTTGTATTACACACATACAACCATATATATATATAATCTATACGCGTAGACGAACACCGTCTTAGCTGGTTTGTACAACAAAAGATTTTCAAGTGGAATTTAAAGTATTCCGACATGTTACTCATATGAGTGAGTGTAACAACACAACAAGTCAATAAGTCCGTAGGATAAGTATGAAAAAAACAAAATTTTGGCAAAACATGAAGGCACCGCCTAGGTGGCGCAGTGGTTAAAGCTGTGGCAGTTCGAATAGGGGCCGGATGGTAAAGGGATTTTTCACCATACGATTACGATCGGTGAGGTGAATGAACACATCTTTGAACTTCTGTTGGAGTGCAGAATTCATGGGCCAACCCATCTTCCATGTCAGTATACTATATAGGCTGGCATGAAGCTATGCAGTGTGCAGATGGTTCTACGTGAATCGGACCTATAGCCGTACGTCCTCGATTTGGCTGTCATGGCGTAAGGTAAAGACGTAAAAACATAACCGCGAAACAGTTGGAAGTGCCTCGAGTCCCAAAACAGATTGTAGGGATAAAAACAAAAAAAAAACTCTAGGGCGATACAACAGTATAGGGATTATCCAACTTTTCACTATAAATAGTACGTTTTCTTTTTCTCGTCAAAATAGGTCTCAGTTTCAGTAAGAGATCTGAAAACAGGAAAAACTCACTGGGGGCTAAATCTTGAGAATATGGTGAGCAATTCGAAGCCAAATTCATTCAATTTTGCCATCGATTTCATCGATCTGTGACACGGTGCAATGTTTTGGTGAAACATCACTTTCTTATTTTGCAAATGTGGCCGTTTCTTTGCGATTTCAGCCTTCAATCGATCCAAAAGTGTACAGGAATAGTCACTGTTGATGGTATGGTTCCTTTTTGGAGATAGTTGATGAGTTTTATCCGTTTGTTTCCCAAAATACAGACGCCATCACGTTACCGGCCGACTGTTGCGTCTTTGTTGGCTTTGGATTCGGTTCGTTGGCTGCTGTCCACTCAGCTGACTGTTGTTTCTCATTCATTGTCACATATCGACGAAAGAATTTTTTTTTCAAAAACAAAAGTTGCTTGGCACAAAATGCTATAACTCACGATTCAATAGTCCGATTGCTGTCGAATTTATACATGTATCGTTTGAAGGTTTTTGTGTTTGGCGCTATTATCTGCACATTGCCTAGTTTCATGTCAGCTCACAGTAGTGATATGGACGATAAAACGGTCCATGTATTCTAAACTCAACAGGGCATCCAGATATGTTTTACACCACCGATCAAACGATCGATGGTGGAAAACCTCTTTTTGCGTCTTGCCCTTATTGGGATTCGAATCCGGTACCTGTGCCACCTGAGCGGTATCGTTCGAAAGTAATCGAAAGTGTTCAAAAGTATCTATGTGTCATCCTATGAACTTATTGAATGACCCTGTAAATATCAACCTCATATCATCTGGAGTCTACTGTTCCAATTATATATAGTTTTATTACATATACATAGTTTGTATAAAATATATAATTAACAATCATAAAATTATTATAACAAATAAAAATAATTTATCATTTTTCATTGTTATACTCAAACACATGTGAGTTTAGTTTGTTGGAAAAGTTATTATTTGTTAATTGAATTCGGTGAAATAAAAAGTTGAAACGGCCAGGCTGAATATATAAAATTATAAGAGTTCGCAAACTTCATGGTTAAAACACTTCATGTGTGGCAAATAGTTATAACACTTTATAATCGAGTATCCCACTCTCACTATATAACTTTGTTATGTTAAAGCCCCTTGTTAAAAACACAATGAAGCCGCGACGTGGCATCATAAACTAATAAAATGTTTGTCACCTATAATTACATATACCTCCTGTATATCTCGCATAACACACTCGTACGTACGTCGCGAGTATATTTAACATCCAGCATTTTATGAATGAATAAATTCTGTTTTAAAAATTTTATTATTATTTATTTATAAATTAATTGTAATTTTATAGAATTGTAATAAAATTTTTTTTTAGTTAAATTTAATTACAAAGGCGTATTTCCTGTTGTGCTTTTTTAATCACCCAAAAACACAAATACACCATGAGTATGGTATAAGAATGATACACACATCTCGATTTTGAGTGTTTTTTTTGTTGTGAATTTTATTTTCGTTTGTTTGGTCCAAGAAAAAAAACCAACTATAAAAATAAAGTGATTAAAAGACAGCCAAATTCCAATCTTAGCTTGAATTTTAGTTTGGTATATAGAAAAATATTTTAGTTCAGCGCTGGTTAAATAGTAGGTAGCGGAACGCATTTTAGTATTGTGATCTCATAAGCTTACTATCACCTAGTTGTGCTAAAAGTAATAAATTAAAGCTTTTGAAATTAATTAGCCGTATATTGTCCCTTTATACAGACGTTGGCACTCGATGTGTTACCAATGCTCGATGTGGTACAAAAATGCTGTAAATAAGACATTTTTTTTCAAATGTTATGTGCGATACTTTTACCTTAAGCGCAGATAATAGCATTGAGTTGAGTCTGTACGAGAAAACTTCACCAGTTGCATGAGTGTGAGAACTAGTTTTAGGGTGTCAAACGTTTCTTATTTTTTTAGTTAATACTTTGGTCTGCAGAACAGACCATATGGCAAAATTCATTGGGTTTTAGTCCGGGAAGGAAGCCCATATGGTAGTACACCCAATCCTGTTTTTACACGGTCTTTTTTTACACGATTTCGAAATAACACGAAGGGAAAAAATAAAGTAACCGTTGTTTTACACGATCGGAATGTTTTTTACACGGCAAAAAATTATTTAAATTTTTCCGTTTATACATTTATTTTTGCAGTGTTTGATATTGTTAAGGAATTCCCCATTTGACGTTCATTAATTTGTTGTTTCGTCTGCTTTGTATTTCATTCTGTGTAGTTCTTTCGTTGAATAAGGTCCTAAACCTAGCTCTAAGACGTCTTCGTATTCAAGAAATGTGGCATTGAAACAAATAGAAAAAGTATTAATAACTTGGATCGAGGATAACACTAAAAAACGGATTCCGGTGGATGGTTACATTATTTTTTAGAAAGACATGCCTTGTACAACGTCAAAATAAAAGGTCTTTGGTAATACGGAAGCGGCTAGAGAATATCCTGCGGAAGTGACAAAATTAATTGAAGAAGGTGGATATAATGTAGACAGAAAGAGGTGCTAAGTGAAACCTATATCGCTAAAACACAGAAAAGCGCTAGCGGTTTTAAAGCTTGTCAGTGCCGAGTGACATTTTTGCGGTGTAGTAACACGTCAGGCGACATAATGTTAAAATCATTGGTGAAAATTAGGTCGCTTTGCCCTAGTGCAATCATGCAATTAAGAGTATTAAATTAAATAGCCAAAGTGACCCACGCTTTTTTATTCGCCAGTTCACTGGATGGCGAATAAAAAAGCGTGGGTCACTTCAGCAATTTTTTCTGATTGGTTGCACAGTTGTTTTATTCTTGATGTCAGGCGATACTTAAAGGAACAACGTCACTTATCCAACCGTTGGATCAAGGTATCATCGGTACCTTGATTTTTTCAATTCATATTGAACAAAATCGATAATGGCACATACATGACGGTAATTGACGCGCGTGGAAATAATATTCTTTTTTGGATTGTGTAAACCTTTCCTATTTGGCATTATCTGAAATAAAGTCCTCCGCCCTAAGTGTCTATTGGAAGGCTCTTTGGTCAGAATGTGCGACAGATAACATTTCTCTGCTTGAAGCTCCCATTAATGATGTCAATTCAGAAATATTAACGTTAGCTTAAACAATTGGCGGCCCATTTTGATAATTTTGGTGTTGATGATATAACCGAATTGATTAAAGACAGCGCTTAATGAGGCAGAGCTGCTAGAGAAAGCTCTTGAAGAGGCTTACTCAGAAGTTAGTAACAGTGAGGAGGATCCACCTGCATTAACATCTTTAATTCTTAAAGGCATCTAAATTGCAAACAAATGGGAACCTAATTTTTTATCAAATGAACCCGCTGATGAACGTGGAAAACAATATCAAGCTGATTTAAAATTTTGTATGGCTCGATTCAAGGAATTATTGCAAGAGGTTTACAAAATAGGTTTCCAAATATTTATTTCAAAATTTACGGTTAAAACTGGCGAACCTCAGCTCTCTGAAATTTTGCATGAAACTACAAGTTTGCAAGAAGAACCAACAGTACAAATTTCGTCAGATGAAAGCGATTTTGTACAAACTACGCAACACAAAAGGATGCGATTAGTTTCGGAAAGCAAACCCTAATAAAACATTGAGTCCTAAGAAAGAATGTAATTCTATTTATGTTTTAATTTTAAAAACATATAATTTAATTTTCCAGTAACAAAATATATGTATTTACTTTAATTTGTAACCAAAAACGAGTCTTTGAACGTATCGATTATTTCACCATATATTCTTTGTCTTTTTTTACCCGGATTTTTTTTACACGACTAAGTCTGGAACGTATCTACCGTGTAAAAAGTGGATTAGGTGTATATACAATCTACTTAAGCGTAATATATCATTCTTAGTATATATATATATATATATATATATATATATATATATATATATATATATATATATATATATATATATATATATATATATAAATGTATATATATATATATATATATATATATATATATATATATATATATATATATATATATATATATATATATATATATATATATATATATATATATGTATATATATCATTAGTATATATGGTACATGTGTTTAGAAACGGTCAAAAACTCGTTATAATACCTATCAAATTTCTCAGCTGTCTACCTTTAAAGAGAGAACGTTAGTTTCAGATAAGATTCACTAATAAAGAATCAGCTAAATGAGCTTTTGCCAAAAAGTGAGCCAGTTCCTTTTAATGCCGCAGTATGAAGTTGGAACATAGAAGACTTATAAAATATTTGCAGTCTTTGATCATTTTGGAAGTATTAGGGTAGCTTAGTGCACTTTGGATTAGGATATAATTTTCGGTTTGCACCATAGACATGCGAGGTCTGTCTAGGGTTCCAGTAAATTTTAATAAAAAGAATATTAAATATGGTACAGTTTGATTGTTTTAGATTTTGAAAAATATTAGATGTATAGATTTGGTGTCTGTAGATTTAACATTTTTTATGATTTATAGAGACTGTACAATCGACAGTATTTATATTCATTAGATAATTGCTCCAGATACCTACATTTCTATCATCTTTATACCCATAATATACCCATTTATTTAAAAGGTCAGATGTTCTTCTCTTTTTGATTCGAAAGCTCAAAGCTGGGAAAACTAGCGACCTATGTCAGATGGTTATTGCTTAATCTATATGTCTATCGATGCCAGTTAGTGTTCAATCAATTGCTCTGCAATATTTGCTGACTTCGATTGATTCGCAATTATATAAATCTTACTGTTATGAAGGTAGCCAGTCGTAAGGATTCATTAATAATTACTGAGTAGGTCGTTGAGTATATTTTCTAAACTATGCAAGACAACACCACTATAAAATACAATCATACTCGATTTACTATCATTGTTCTCGTAGAATTCGTTCAAAATCAAATAAAATGAGTCGGTGATGAAAAATTGAGTATGATATGAAGAATTTTTTCACTTGATGTTATATTCGGAAGCTGAATTGGCTAAGAAAGGTGGTGGTATTCAATGTGATCGTCCTGATATGAAATTTTAACAACAAGAAGTCCCAAACAATCACTATCAAAGTGCACCTAGTCGCTTTTTTAGCTTTCAAAATCAAGATTAGCACTAAATTAATATTGTAGTTCGAATTTGAGTTGCTGAAGTAAAGGTTACTAAAATGTTTGTTCTACCATCAATGGTGTTCAATTTTATCTAAGAGCTCATCGACGGGCGCCACAGATAACTCAGTGACAATCAGTAAAACCAGACTTTACAAGAGCATAATCCAACGAGCTTCATAAACTTAAGCCGATTTGGTATGAAAAAATATACAGATTATCCACTGACTGGGTTTATAGAAAAACACAAAGCTGGGGAATAAAGTCACATCTGAAATCGGAAACTAAATCGCAATTTTGCAAGTAAGTTTATTCATTAGGCGTATTAGAGAATTTGGAACTACATGAAACTTTATTCATAAATTCATTTTTATCATCGTCATTTGCCTTGTTGAAGTCTGTTATGTCTAGTATTACAACTCAAATGGTTAAATTTTGAGCTTAAAATCTATATAGAGTTGTAGAGTATATGTGAAAATATTCAGCTTGTGCTCCAACTCAAGTAATTTATAAATTCATAAAATCTTTATATCCAACGCAACTGCCAACTCTGACATATTGCTTTAGTTGTGGTAACGATTTAAACCGTGTGCTCCAACTTTCTGAATTATTTCCGAGGTGGTTTTTGTTTATATAGAATTGAAATTCTCATTTGAATGGCGTAAGAACCTTGTTGGTTCAATATTGACATCGTTTATATGGTGCTGCTTAAAAAAAGCATCATCATATAAACGATTATTACATATAACAATAGGTAAGGATATGGAAGGTATATTTTTATTGGAAAAGAACGACCTGGTTTTAGGCATCTAGTTAATGCAACTTCTGCGTTCGAGTTGGTCTAGTGGAATTTGCATTTAATTAATTAAATTTAATCATTTAGTTATTTATTGAAAAACCTATCTGTTGCCTAGCTGTCAAAGATAATAATTAATTAGTACCTTTCATCGCTCTTCAAATAGCATTTCAGAGATTAGGGAACTAATCAAAGAAAAAAGAAAGGCAAGAAAAACCTGGCAAAGTATCCCCACAAAGTAAAAAATTGCTTAAATACCTCTGCAATAAACTAAAAATTTTAATTAGAGAAGTTAAAAATGAATCAGTAAACAAATATTTAAAAAGCCTTACTGGTCAAAAGGACACTAACTATTTCCTATGGAGAGCAACTAAAACACTTAAGGGACCAAAGATGCAACTACCCCCAATCAATTACGATGACGGGTCATGGGCCAAAAGTGCTAAACAAAAAGCAGACTTATTTGCAGAACATCTTCAACGCATATTTCAACCGCTCCCGAGACAAACAGCAAAAGAAAATATATAGCTTCAACTCCAAAAAGCGATCTGAAGAGCATTCGACCTAAAAAATTACCAGAATTGAAATAGGAAATCAATAACAACCTAAGCGCAAAGAAGAGTCCCGGTTATGATCTAATTACGAGGTAGATTGTTAAAGAACTACTTGCAAAAGCTGCTTCATATTATAAATGCTGTACTCAGGCTGGAAGGCCGCCGAGGTAATTATGATATCTAAGCCAAACACCCAACAATAAAAACTTATATAGACCAATTTCTTTGCTTCCAACGATTTCAAAGCTATTCGAAAAATTATTTCTCAAGAGACTGAAAGAAATAATAGAAGAAAGAAATTTAATTCCATCCCACCAATTTGGATTCAGAGAAAACCACTCAACTGTTCAATAGGTACACAGAATTACAAACATAATCGAAGAAGTGCTATAGAGTGGAAGCAGGTTTGTTCGACTGTTTTCTTGGATGTAGCCCAAGGCTTTGATAAAGTATGACATCAAGGCTTAAAATATAAATTGAACCGTGATCTTTCAAAACAATTATATTTGGTATTGAAATCGTATGTCCCCGATCGACACTTTCGTGTTAAATATGAAGACGATTACTCAGAGTTAAAAAAAATATCAGCAGGGGTACTGCAAGGAAGTGTGCTGGGACGATACAACGGTAGCAACATTTGCTGACGATACTGCATTTCTAGCAGTTGGAAAAGATGAGGAAGAGGCGAGTAATAAACCACTGATACATTATGTCACTTGACGAAAAAATGGAGAGTTAAACTGAATGAATCAAAATCTGTTCATATTAATTTTATTAACAGAAAAGTTAAACGGATACCCATTCGTATTAAATCTCAAGTTATTCTATGCAAACACAGCTAAATATCTTGGTATGACCCTTGATGCTTAGCATAACTGGAAAGAGCATGTTAAGACAAAAATAGCGGAGAGTAACATTAAATACAAAAAAATGTACTGGCTCTTAGAGACGAGATCCGAGCTTACACTGCATAATAAACTGCTTTTATACCGGCAAATCCTAAAACAAGATTGGACTTATGGTATTCAGCTATGGGGCTGCACTAAGAAGACAAATGTAAAAATGATACAAACATTCCAAAATAAGGTTCTACGGAACATGGTGAATGCTCCGTGGTACATTGAAAACGCCAACCTTCACAGTGATCTAAAAGTGGAAACCGTCAATGAAGAAATAAAAACACGTGCAAGGAAACATGTGAAACGCCTGTATCACCACCAAAATGATGAGATATGCTGCATGTTATTGAATAGAGACTCATTAGGACGGCTACAAAGGATACAACCGTTAGACTTGGGAGATTAAAATTAGAATGGTAAAATTGACTGATGTTGTGATTTTTTATTGGGACTAACCAATGGGTTATAATCTTCCAATAACATAATAGCAGAATAACGTTATGTAGCTTTGCTTCCTTGAACACACGATTAGTTTAAACTTCACTTTATCAGCCAAGAGCGAAATGACAGTTGACAACCCTTTGCAACCTAATTATATTCATCCAAAATGAAAATCACCCCAGAAGCTTAATAGAACAATTTAGTAACAACTTCACGTGTGGGCTTCTACCAAACAAGACCATCAAACACATATATATTTCCTATATAGTAATCTGATCGTTCAAATAGATATAATGCGGGTCCATTAGAAAAAACCACCGATCATTTATATGTTCTCAACGCTCTATATGGTTTTCGCCCGGTAGGTGGTTCCTCATCACCATCAAACTATAACCGTCAAATTATTAAATAGCTACCTGTTAAATCTTGTACATTAGCAACCATAATAATAATAACGATCATCATCATTATTATTATACTACTATTATTACGATCACGATGATCGGTCGTACACGTTTCTTATTTAATTTTATTTTATTTCATTTATTGTCATTCAACAGGCAACGACAACAGAAATGACAACAACAACAACAACAACAAAAAGGAACAATAAAATTATAAATATAAAATCAATCTCTTATCTTGTTTCTTGTCTTTTAATTGAGATAAAAACATTTGTCTTGTATATATATAAGACATTGTACACACATATATACGTATATATGTAAGATGAAGTATTTTTTTGTTTTATTCTGTGTACTCTTATCACCTTTTCAATTATATATTAGAACATTGGTTGTTTTTGTTGTTGTTTAAATAAAATATCCAATTTAACTTAATTATAACATTATTAAGATTGAAAAGAATATTTCCTTTTATACCAAAGTTGTTGTGAAACGTCTTTGGAATGGAATGGTAAAATGTTTGTATGTAAGCAGAGGTATAAAACCGGATGGTGAAAATTCTTGTTTTTCTTTTTCTTTTTTTTTTTTATTTATCATTTCCAAAATGATTTAATGATTGATGATAATTTAACCGAAGCCACGAAATGTACTGTACCGGTCGATTTAACCGTATCACGATTAAAGCCCGCATATGACGTCCCCATATACCTGTGTTATCTAGAACGGAACTCGAAATATTTTTTTGACAAATTTATTAATTCCTCATGTATACAAAATATATTTAATTGAATTAATTTAATTTAATAATTTAATTTTTTTTTTGTTTAATTTTTATTTCCAGAACTTATCAATGAATGATTTATATTTATTACAATAATGTTGGTTCAAAATTCAGATAAAGGTAAGTCCATTAAAAGAACCGCGTCTTAATAAAGTCTATTGGGGAATAAAATTATTTAGCCGTTATATATGTGCATCCAACATGTTGGTTTTATGTTTATATACATAATCGTAAGAAATGTGTATATGTATGTATGTATACTGTGTCCCTTCTTTTTGCTGCGAGAGCGCATAATAAAAAAATTACATTTACGATCAATTAACAACTGCAATCTCACATTATGAAGAATTAAATTAAGAAAAAATATATATACTAAAACAAGCGTATATGTAAGATCGAACTGCGAGAGTTGTTATTTATTTTGTTGTTGTTGTTGTTATTGTGTTAAGACAATTTTTCTTGTACCGCGCGGCGCATGATCTTATTTCCCCCTCGATTCGCGATCGGTATAAGATTTTTTTTTATTTTTTGCTTTAATTGTAAATCCCAACAACAATTACGGTCAATATATATGTACAAGAAAATGATAGAATTTACTTAAAAGATTAATGTCTAATTAAATGGTTTGTGTTTAATAATTTTCTTTTTATTATTTTATCTCTCTCGAGTAATTTGTTATGCGAATCATGAATTTATGTATTTTTATATATTATAAGAAAATATCAATTAAAATGTAAGCAATCTTCATTAAATTATGTATAGATGTGTGTGTAGTGGATAGAGTGATCGCTGTTATAATATAATCACGTGGTCTCAATGTAACGATCAACTGTAACGGCCATTTTGTATTAACACTTTGTATTTATAGTTGCACATCGTGCATTTAATTAATTAGAAAATGTAGTAGAAAATTAATTAAATTTTAATTACATATATGATCGTGAGAGATATTGATCGAGTATAGAACTCGATGATCTAAAAGTGGATAGTTGGAGTTGGGTTCCTAATTGGGCCACATTAAAAAAAAAGGTTGGGTTGGATTTCCTCTCAATTGTTGCTGTACATGCGCCCACGAAAGTGGTGAAAAAATGATGTACTCTGCGATCGCTTATGATTTTAAAGTGGTAATTCGTAAAATGTGAGGTCGTGTCGGTCTTCATCAAAATTCAAAGGCAGTGGCCGTTATTTGGTCATTGTAATGCTACGATGGAAATTTTCGTACAAGTCATCGCCGGCGAAAATATCAAGATATCAGGAACAGCATTTTGGAATCTAATTACCAGTTTGATGAAGTGAACACCGTCTGACAAGTATTGGAAACCTAAGTTTAACGATTCTGCTCAGCACATTTTCGGTATAGTAAAAACTAAGCCTAAAATTGATTGGTTTGATGATGGGTGTCGTCTTGCTTTGAGCAACGAAATAGAGCCCATGATGAAGTGTAAACTTTTCTTGCTATATGTTTTCAAATAAGTTGGCAGAAAAGGCGCGAATGGTGAAACGCTTAGCTTTTAAAGTAAAATTTGATATTTTTGAATTAATTCAAACCTCTTTTCTGAACAGAATCATTACAAATCATTGATATGCTATCTTATACATATATGACATGTATGATTTTAATTCGCGAGTCTAGGCCAATTAAAAACAAAGCTAAAACGACACAAACGTTTTCACCCGTCACACATACTTAATAAGCCAATTGTGAATGCTCTCAGTGTTCCTTTGTGAATAATATACCAGACAGAAGGACATGAAATGCTGAACCTTTTATCCTCCGCTGCATATCTCACAGCTTGAATTGTTCCAAATTTTCTTTCAAAGCATCTGATACCTCAAAAAATTGTATCTCGTAAGAATACCGATCAAGACCGTCAAAGTACGTCCATCATAGTTAAAAAAATAACTGGGGTCGTTTATTGTTTATAAGCGAAATGAGACGAGGTTGTTTCATAGCTCCTGGTCAAGATCGTTTAAGTGATAATCGATGTCTCTCTTGAGAGAATTAAACGCCGCGCCTAGGACTAGTTAAAGTAGAAGTGGAAGCTATTGGACAACACATTTCCTTTCCTACAAGATGCAGATACAATGCGATCTATGAAGTTCATCTGTATCACATAAATTGCTCAACTTGAAATTCCCAGGCGCATAGGAAAATTACATGGATATATACTGAATATTTTCGTCAGAGGCGTAGAATGGCTCATTTCGGTCTCATTTATAATTATAATTACACTAAATAAATTTCTAAAGTTATATTTGGATTAAAAAGGCTTAGTAGGAAGTTATGTCCCAACTCACAACACTCTTCATATTTAGAAGTGTCCACCACAGCTGAAAAGGTTGGTTCTATCTAGCAGGTGAGCGACTTAAGCCCTACCACCATTTTGAGTAGTGGAGTGGATGGGACATGCATAGGTTGAGTGATTTTTTTCGACATTACTCATATACTTTTCCGATCTCAGCTAATTCCCACATACTTCGCTTCTAAAAAGAGTAAGATAGCAAGATTCAAAATTTAGAAAAAACTGTATTCCACCATGTTTAGTAATAAGTACCAGTTCAGTTTTCTTAATGTTAAGTGATAGGCCGTGATCTGATATCAGCAGTTAGTTCACTACAAGACACCAAAAAAACGGAGACAAGACTCCATCTTGAGTGCTTCCGGCAGCCGACAGTTATTCTTCTTGATTACATTGCATTGCACTAAACCACTTAACAAGTGCGACCTCTATGTCATGTTCTTCAGTTCTGGTGATCATAGCACTGACGGACGCGGTATCAAATGCACGTTCAATGTTAAAACATTCTTCCAAGTCATATTTCTCATTATCCAGCGATTTGTGAATCCTTTCTAAGATAATTTCAAACCACTGCTGTAGGAGACCAAATTTTGGGAAGAAATCGATGCTCCATCGAATTCTTTCTCTAGTCACCATCTCGGCTGTCAGTTTCCACTAACTGGCTGATGCTTGGTGACATGATATACGTCCACTTCCTCAAAAAAAATCTCCATTTCGATGTCTTTTCACCACAAATACATTTCCTGTATTCTCTTTGAGGGGATTTATTCAAGTTCCATTCTTCCGTTTTACCGGCTTAATATGCTTTCTTGTCTTTGTCCTCAGCTTCCTAATTTATTAGTTTTCCTATTTTTGGTAAGATCGGTATTCTTGGGTCGGCTCTTCAAACTAGTGCCTTTTCAAGTACATCAGCTCCTTCTTCCATTGCTGAACATTTAAGTGACTGATTGAGATGGAGTTAGTATAATTCTCATTTTGCGTTGCTTGGGTTCTTATGAGAGTTATTGTTTCCTAGGATAGTAAGACATGTTCACTTAAACTACGTGAGGCAATTGTGATGTCAACTATACATTCTGTCTTCATGATGTCAGAAAGTTGATCTGTTTCCTTCATTTAAGATAATCAGGTCATATCTAATACTTTTCTTCTTCAAAAAGGCAATACCTTTCGCGAATCACTTCCGATCTAGACCCTTATTCCATTTTTCTGATTCCCTGTAAATGGCGCCATCTTTTCTGGTCGCTTGCACTTCCAAGTTTTTAAGCTCGAAAACGGTTGCGCTATTCGACTCCTACTTTTCTATTTTAATACTATCGACAATATATCTCACGAGGAAAATAGTGAATGGAACAAAAAATTGCCCAGCTGTAGACTGGGCTTGATTGATCATCTGTACGGTATTGTTGACACATAAAGCAGGGCTCCGTTGTTTTGTGCCGTGTAAGCTAGGTACCAGGTGGTTACCACAGGCAGATCAGATAATACAAGCACTTGTGAAACATGCAAAACCGCTAGAGCTAGTAATATACGTTTTTACGATGACTGAATAGCATCACATACATACTTAACGATCAAACTAATGGAGATCACGCTTGAAGGGAAACCATTTAACTCACTCCCTGAATCTTCATTTTATAAGTTTTATTGCGATGTAATCACTTGTAATTGGCTAATTGCTAGCCAAACGAGTGTTTCAGATATTTTTAATTTCAAACAATTTCGAGGAACCGTAGCTCAGAAACATAAGTGTACGAAACACTGCATTTCCCTTGTTTAATAGCCTTCTTTTCACAGCCGTGGTATAAAACATACAGGCAGCTGAACATTTATTTTGTTGAGCTTGAGGGCATTTTATAACAAGACATGAGTTAATATAATTACAATGTATTTAAAAATTAAGTAATTACAAATTCAATGTAATTATGAAATATGCGGTTACAGCTACGAAAGGTTCGTTTAATGGCATTTTAGAAAATGCCAAACATTTTTTAGTACTAAATTAGATTTGCACGAATTCTTTTTATAGAATGTCGATCAAATTTTATCACTGATTATAATTTTAATATATGTTAATTTAATTATATATTAATTAAAATCGTTTTGTACATATATTTAATTCGATTTTAAAATTATTTTTTAATTATGTAGTTCTATTATAAGACAACAGTGATGGATAAACGACGAACATTTTTTAGTACTCCCATTCATTTATATAGACGAGTGTAATTCACAATATGCATGTGTGCACACTACATGTAGACGTTTCCAATTAATTTATTCACCTTGAATGAATAATTTCGCAAATAAATAAATTAAATAACACAAAAAAAAGCTTTTCGCGTGTTGATTGAATAATAATAGAAATAAATTATAATTTAATTAAATTAATTTTGTTCTATTACTATTATTATACTGTATTATTTAACAATAAAATTAGCAATTAAATTAATCAAGCAAAAGATAATTGACTTGACAAAACGGTTAGAGAGGAAAAGAGATGGATGCAGGGTATATATTTTATATTTGTATATGACATTCACATGTAATCTCGGTCTTAAAGGTGTGACACTAAATTATTACACAATTATTTATAAATACAAATTGAAATAAATAAATTAATTTAAATTTTACAAAATTATTATATAAATAATGCGATTTTATTTAGGTTGTGAGAACTGACTCTCACTTTATATATATACACATATATTATATGAGTAATTTGTACCTTGACCTTTTTGGTTGAAAGAAATAAATTAAATTAATTATATTTTGATATTTTGCAAATCATCTTAATTAAAGAAATATGGAAAATTGAAAAATTATAAATTCAATTATATGTAGACGGATGATGTTGATTTAAATCTTGAAAGCACGCAAAATATAATTCATATAACTGACATAATGTACGAAGTACGAAACTATCATGTAACTGTCAAAATATTTATAATTATTAAAAAAAGTACTAACATATATATACGGTTGAAGTTGGTAACAATTAAGATTTGAATAAATATTTTGTACGCAACCAATTTTTTTTGTATCTTGTCAGTTCATGTTGTGTGGTCGTTGGGTTTTGTGGGTGACATTTAGCGAATTTTTGTATTAAATAATAACAATTATAGTTTTAATTAATTTATTGCATTTCTTGAACTTAATTAAAATGAAGTTTCGCTGAAAATTGATGTTATATATCGAAGCAAAATATATTGGAAAGTTTATAAGGGCATAAGTCAAATTGTTGCGCAACACATTGCAGAGGTTGCATGGGTTATTCAATTAGCTTCAAATTACTATATTACTCAATTATTTACATGTAAGTTAATTTGTTACTTTCTATAACAATATTTCTCGTTTTATAGTAGTATTACCACTCAATTCAGTTCCATTGAGTTTTAACAATTTTTTCGACAGGAAATAATTGATTAACCAAAAGCTTCCAAGTTCATTGCTGGTATATGAGGTAATTCTTGAATCTACATATTTTTCATTTACATCAATCGAACACATCAATGTAACACATCAATCGAAGCATACCCAACCTTTTCATTCTACTCATGTATGGTTGAATTGATCCGGTATCAACTATATGGAACTGTGGTGGTTAAAGCTATGTCAGTTTGATCATTAGAAACCGGGGTATCTGTGTATAGACCAACCCGTTATCAGTTAAAGTACTGTGTAAAGGCTCACTAGTATTTGAAGAAATGGCTTGTGGAGGTGGTCAATTTAACTCACACATTTAGTTAAACAGGTTCTCGATTTCGCTGGCAATGACCTAAGGTGTAGACTGTTGATCGTCTTGGGCGTCGTCAGTTAGTATGTAGCTCTCAAAAATATAGGATCTTGTGCCAAATGAACATTTTTTTTCAACCAGAGCCGTAACAGAACTCAACCGACTTAATGACTTTAACATTTTCACACTATATATGGAGGCCAATATGGATAAATCTATTGGATTTCAGATCTGGGCAATTTTGTTTAAATTATGACTCCTCTTGAAATATTCACCGATGAAAACTAAATTGTTTGTGCTCCTACAAACGGCCATTGGTATCGTTAATCTTGCTGGTTTATATAACTCCCTGATCAATTCAAACGACCAACGAGTGATCATTCATAGACTATTGGTGCTTATTTTCTTCGAATCAAACTGATTTGTTCTTTGAATACATTTATATTATCGCGTCTTAGACTATCCAAATATATTCAATTCATAAGGATTTCCTTCTGGTTTTCAAACATATTTCGTGCGAATACCTTTTTGTCGGTTGAATACTTATGAAAACCATCCCGCACCAACTTCTTTAGGAATATCAATAAAATATGCTAAAATACAGTGAATGACCCTTATCATGTTTGAGTCCGGAGTAACGAATAATTTTCCATACAATCATTTTTATTCCATGTTACGCATTTTATTCGTCATGTTGTTAGCCAATCCTTAATTTTACCCAAAGGGTTGTGCTTTGTAATGAGCATTTGAGAATCTTTGTTTGATATCAAAAGCGTCGAATCATCATTACTTTATTTATAGTTGGTGAATGTGCAGCACAAGTATAATATATAGGTCATATAGAACGGTGTTTTACTGAATTTCATTTAAGTTCGTGGTTATTCCAATCTGTTTAACAAGTTATTGCCTTTTGTTCTATGCACTGATAATATTATAGTGGTCAAACGTTGATCTCGGTATCCAAATTGATAACCGCATGTATTCTGTGTCTAACTTGTGTGTCATTGTAACCTGAATTTTGTACCGTTAATAAATCATGTAAGTTCAGTCGGATACGTTTCGGTTTTAATCCATAATATTTTAAAATTCGAGGTTTCTATAATATAGACTGGCTTCATATCGTTCTATAACGCTATAAGTTTTATTGTCTAGCACTTAATCGTTTAAAGGACATATTTATGTTACTAATGCTTCGAGTGGCAAACTTATATTCACTCACGAAGATATGTTAGTGCTAATCCCATAAATCTTTCACCAATTTCTTATGAAAATATTCAATTGAAAATTCACCAGTTCATATATAGTTACGCACTGGTTTGGTCTATATTAAACTATAATAGGGTTAATATCCCTCGATACGAATCGAAACTATCCAAAAGCATTTGTCTTTTATGCTCTCTCGATTATCTTCGCCAAATGATAATGTTCTCCCACATCATCTCATATGCCGCAATGTCTTTTGGGCTATATCGTTGAAATTTCGTTGTGATGTGACATTTCTGACCCAATTGTTTTCGTCTGTCTGAAGCTTCATTGGGATAGCTCTTTGTGATTCCATTTCAGGTTACTAAGTAAAATATCTCAAGTATAAGTTTTATGGTATCGTATGTTGTAATAGCTGCCCATGAACATTATGTATCCAAATCCTATATATTTTCAAATTGAAACGATAGCTAGCTGGACCACAAAGCTCGCATAAAACATAAACTGCCCCGAAATATCCGATTAAAGAAATTAGTTCGATAAAACGAACCTGTCGGAGAGCTGGGCTAAACTATAAACAGGTATAATGTGGTCTCTCAGGACAAGTTAATCTACTCCAACTTTCAGTGATCACAGAGACGCGAAAGTATTCAAGAAACTAGCACTGCTATAAATTGCTCTCTTGGACGCTGATAGAACCAGAATCTCATATTACTACCGTGACAACATATTCTGTACTCATCAGTGAATAGAACGGATCTCCACTGCTCAATGCTCCAACTGATGTGTTCGCGAGCATCGTTTTTTGTGGTAGCAATTTTTGAACTAATTGAATGTTGTACGGGAATGTTTTCAAAATTCGCCTTAAACTGCGTGAAGAAATGTGTAACTGTGAACCACGTCTGATGTTTCTGGAGACTCTGCAACACTATCGCGCATCAGAGCTAGCGTTACGAGAGGTCCGTTGTCTTACAGAACGAGGAATGTTGGCTATCGTACCGTACTGTCGAAAATTTGCATGTAAACGATATATTGTGATCTTGTGAGGCACTGGACGGTTAGGATATTTTGACGCCATTTCTGCTGAGTAGCATTAATAGAACGATTATTTTCAATAAATATTGTCACTATTTCTGCTCGTTCTAGTTACATATTATATTTATTCATTATAAAATTGGGGCGTCTACAAATCACAATGGTTAAAGTGAAACTGAGCTGAACATCACATAACGAAGATGGCACGCAATTAAAATAGTAATGAGAGTTTTGCCACTCTCTCTCTATCTATCTCTCTCTCTCTCTCTCTCTCTCTCTATATATATATATATATATATATATATATATATATATATATTTATATATATATATATATATATATATATATATATATATATATATATATATATATATATATATATATATACACTGCGGTTCAATAGATTATCGCCACTAAACTCTGAGAAGCAACCGTCAATTTCCAGCCGGTGCGCGTGAGATAGAAAAAATTGTAAAATAGAGAAAGAAAGATTATTTAATACTGCATACAATAGCAAAGAGCAAAAATCGCAGATATTAAGATAACTATGTGTTTTGTTTTGAAAAATGATTCAGAAATTCTTGACTTTATTTCGGTTCATTTGATTACCGCTTGAAAAATTAGATGAAATAATATCATTTTGTGTGAATTCTAACCAATTTTTTTTTTCAATTCAATATTAAAATATAATTTCTAATATTTAGTGGAACTTCCATTATGCTGAATAACTTCAAAAATACGATCCTTAAGTGAGTAATACAATGAATTCAAATAATTAGGTGAAATTTCTGCCCAGGCCGCTTTAATCCCTAGAACCAGCTCTTCTTTAGTATCATACTGTTTCCCTCCTTCGTATACTTTACGTGTGAGCTAGCTCCAAACATTTTCTATTATGTTTAAGTCCGGCGAATATGGTGGCCACGGAAAAAGCTGAACTTTTTGGTTGTGATGTACGACTTTAAAACGCGAGCTGTGTGTATTGGCGCGTTATCTGGTTGGAAAATCCATGAGAGTGGTGTAAAAAGGTCAGAGATTTTAGGGAAAACAGCAAACATTATTGAACTTTGAAACACAAAATCGATTGTGCCATAATAAGATATTGAACCCCAGACCATTACGCCCCCTTCTCTACCATGGCGATTCAAAAATTTCCTCTTTCCTAAGGTCGTGAAAATAGTAATTATACCCATCTGGTCCATCCAAGTTGAATTTTTTTTATCAGAAAATACGACTTTTCGCGAGTCATTAGCATTTTGGCCTTGCGTCACATTCCAAGTCATGTGTTCCTTTGCGAATTCTAATTGTTTCTCATTCAGGGGTGGTTTTTTCCTTAATTTCAGCCGCTTCAGATGTTATACACTTAAATTAGCACGCCGGACAGTCGATTTACTTGCATTAACACCAGCTTGAAAGACAATTTTTGCTGTAAAAAGAGCCGAATTTGAGGCTAATCTAAAATTTTCTTTCTTTCCATATTTTACAATTTTTTCTATCTCACACGCACCGGCTGGAAATTGACTTTTGCTTCTCAGAATTAAGTGGCGGTAATCTATTGAACCGCACTGTATATATAAATAAAAATATCCAAGTTGCGTAGAAGCCTCTTCAAACTAAGCTCTTTTAAGAGCCAGTAGTTCATGGAATATTTAAAAAGAGGTTCAAAATCTAAAGAAGGGTGATGAAAGCTTCACACTTTCAAAAGTTTAGTTTGAACAGTTTCCTGGAGCACAGTGCATTACTTATTATTTTTGACGCCATTTCTGCTGAGTAGCATTAATAGAACGATTATTTTCAATAAATATTGGCACTATTTCTGCTTGTTCTAGTGGCCTATATTTAATCATTATAAAATTAGGGCATCTACACAACACAATGGTTAAAGTGAAACTGAGCTAAACGTCACATAACCAAGATGGCGCGCAATTAAAATGGTAGCGGGACTTTTGCCTCACTATATATATATATATATATATATATATATATATATATATATATATATATATATATATATATATATATATATAAACTAGAGCCTCGAGTTGCGTCGGTTCGACTTGCACAGTTTTGACTTGCGTCTCGAAAAAAACTAATACCATAATTTCCATTTGAGTCGAATTTTGAACGCAACTCGAATTTATTTTTTACATTTCAACGTTAAACATCGAAAGTTTGAGTTTTCGATAGTATCAATTAAATAACAAAAGCCTATCGATAGTTCTGAAAACTGTATAAAGACAGTTTAATAAAACATATTATTATGTATGTTATTTCATTTTATATTTTTTAAAATTTAAATTTATTCGTTAACAAACATTTATGTTAAGAAAACAAATTTTGTTTGATAAAGAGTAATTCATTTAACTTTTGCTCTTTTAACCTATTTCGACGTTCAGTCCAGCCTCTGAAAAAAGCCTCTCTGAAGGCACGGATGTTGCTGAAATACACATATGTATTTCTACAAATTCTTAAAGTTTAGTGTTCGATCTCTTCTAGAAATCGAGGGGATTCGTGATTTTTATCAATAACTGGTTTTTCTTAATATTGTCTGATGTATATAATCGGTCACTCAAAGGCAAAGCTTTTTCCGACCCAATAAGCACTGTTTTCGGTTGGTGGTTAAATGAGCCCCATAAGCCTTCTGAAACCATTGCTCTACTTGTTTTCTTCGTCACTAGTTTCTCTTGTCCCTCTTTCCTCTCTGTTCTCTAAAACCTCTTTTTTGAATCGAGGCTCGAGAATAGTAGCGATTACTATTGGGGTTCTTCTTTCGTATGATTAAAGCCTGGTGTCAATGGATTCTTTCAAACGTTTCATTATCAATCTGTATTTAAACCGTTTTCTACCTCTGCTAACTTAGTTTTGATGCCACGAATTAATGCTAAGATCAACGATAATGTAATTTAATACTCTCTACTAGTTTTAGTTGTAGGTAATGCAAAACTTTAAAATCTGGATTATTTCCTGAAGTATTAAATATTCATCAGCGTTGATTTCAGGTGGAGCCTGTTTACATTCATTCAATCAGTTGCTAATTCAGTTTTAACTGTGTAAATCCGTTTCATCATGCGCAGATGTATATCCGTTTGAATATATGCAGTTAACGTGTTAGTTTTAATTTTTTTATGAATCTGGTATAGAAACATTTTATTTAGGTTTCGACTTACCTTGTTTTGAGTTGCTTCGCATTTTCCTGGAACGCATTAGCGACGTAACTCGAGGTTGTAGTATATATATATATATATATATATATATATATATATATATATATATATATATATATATATATATATATATATATATATGTATATATATATATATATATATCCAAGTTGCGTAGAAGTCTTTTCAAACTAAACTTTTAAAGACCCAGCAGTTCATTGAATATTTAAATAGATGTGCAAAATCTTAAGAAGGTTGATGAAAGCTTCAAACTTTCAAAAGTTTAGTTTGAATAGTTTCCTGGAGCACAGTGCATTACTTGAATCAATATTAATAAAATATTTTTAAATCAAAGTTGAATCCTCACTTACTGCCACTCGGTTAAATAATGGATTTTGGTTTTAATTATTTTGAAAACTACGGAACTGTTACTGAATCATTTCTTTTCTTTGATATTTGCAAAGATATATTTTTTAAAATGCAAATATATGTATACAAAAAAGTATTCGTGAATCGGATCTCCAAAGTACTTGCCATAATCGATGCAATTAAATTCAACTACAAGTCACTTAGATATCGATTACCAAGTCAAATGAAATTAAAACAAAACAGCAACGACTGTTTGAAACTTTTATTACATGAAATGCACCAACATATCTCCAATTCAATTAATTTTCATTTACAACTTTCTTGTGTAAATTAACTTGTTTTCTTATTTAATTTTCTTCAATTCCTAAATTAAATTACAATTTTATTATAAAATATAAAAAATAAAGGAACGACGACGAAAACCAAAGGTACACACAACAATCAAGAAAATTAAAAAGAATTTTCGTATTTTGTATTTTTAAAATTCGTAACAAGACAAATAATAAAATAATTTATTTATAAATTTAAATCAAAAGAGGTACATACATATATAAGAAGTGTATATAGCTATATAATGTACATACTGTCGAGATTGAGGTCAGATTTGAAAATTTTAATTTTTTTTTATCTGCGCGAATCGTGTAAATTAATTACAGCGCGAGGGTATTAAATTAACCAAAAATGTGTATGAGGGATATTTCAAAAATCTAGAATTGTGCGCCGAGGTTGAATCGAGAAGGCCGGGTGGACCTTCATACATAATCGCTTTTATATGTATGTATATGGAGAAAATACCGAGACACAAAACTTGGAAAATTTTCAAATTTTCAGTCGTGGAATTTTTTTTTTTTATTGTGTACGAGCATAAAATATATTTTTCACATATCTGCATAATTTGATCTCTCAATCAAAATCAATCAGTCAATCATTAAATTTATTTAATTTTATTGTCTTATTTAACGACAAAGGCAAGAAAAATATTTATTTGTTATTTATTTATTTATTTATTGTTTTTTTTTTACTTCTTGTATATTGAAGAAAATTCTTGATCTGAAAAATTTTGCTTTATTTGGAATTTTGGTAGAACATAAAAAATTTAAAAATGAATTATTCAAAAGGACAAAAATATTTTTTTTTTTTTTATTTCGTCAAAGTTATTTTTAAGAATTTATAATAAAAATATTTAAGTGACATTTCAACAAAATAATTTTTAATTAAATTATTTTTATATATTATTAAAATATTGTTTATAAAATACACTGAAATTTGATTGATTTTGATTTTATTCGAATAGCATGCGGCAAAATGCCATCCACCATATCGATATCAATCTAAGTCGATGTGATAAATTATTAGGTTTTAGGTTTTTTTTTTAGACACGATATATCGATATTATTTAACCGACACATAAATCATTATTAATTAATTGTAAGTATATGTATAGGAAAGTATAATTATTATATAATATAATTATATATAAATATTTCATGTCAGATTTAATTAGATTTTTAAATGTTTTTCGTTTTAATAATTATTTAATTGTGAATATAATTTTATATATGTTCTCTTCTATATATTATTTCGATATATAGGCAAAACATTTATATATAATAGCTTCCGCGTTTAAATCGGAATGTTGTAAATTTAGAAATTATTTAAAACTATTATAGATACGACTGGCGTTAATTGTTGTATGTTTATAGTAACTATTCGCGTACAAAATGTTTAATTAGAGAAAATATATTAATTTTTTCGAAGCTCAGTTGAAATACAACGAACTGTCCAGTGACGCCTTGGTGTCATTAACCTGAAATTTCAAGCAGATTTTCAAAAAGATATCCACTAAAAAATTTAAAAAATTCTGTAAGGTGAACCTGTATTTTGCATTTCACTATAGTGATATTTGACACAGTTGTCACGATAGTATAAGCATAGTCAGTTAAACAAAATTAACACCCCTTCAATCGTTCAGAAATAGTCTTCCAGTAATGAAACCGTTAAATGGAACACCAATAGGTTTTTCCATTTAAATAAGCAAGGTTTGAAAATATTCTGTACTCGAGACTGGTGATATCGTAACTTTAACATTGAAACCATTTGTTGGGCGAATTTTCGGATTCTGGAATTGGGTTTTAGCAATGTTAAGTTAATATTTGCCATTTTAGCCAGTACAGTAAAACCTCGATTTAACAGACTTTGGATCCAATTATTATTTATTTTGTGGCTTAAACTACAAAATGGGTACAAAAAAAACACGAGCGAATTTGACTGTGAAGCAGAAGTTTGATATGCTTGCTAATATTTGCTATAACACACGATATGGAAGTGATATACATACAACAAAAATCCTGTGACGTTAATGTACTCGGCGTCGATTTTACAAACACTTTATAGCAGATCATATGAAAAATAAAATTTAAAGTCAGTTGGTTTCGTAAACGACATGGAATTATAAATAAACGGACCAGTGGAGCATCATTAAACGCTCCAAATGAAGAAGAGGCACAATCACATGAACAAATTGGAAACACGAAATCAAATCGACTTAGATTGATATCAATATGGTTGATGGCATTTTGTTTTATGGTTTGCTTCCTCAAAATTCTCAAGCTTTTCGCCATTATTCTACAACGCTAGAAAGAAAATTCAGCAAATAATAAATACTGACCCTATTTTGCGTCAATATGAAGATGGTTCGCATTAGGATGGTTATAAGAAATTTGTTTAGGATGAGGTAATGGCTGTTATTGAAAAGGAAACTCATCTGGTGAAAAATGAGAGAAATCTTCTGATAGACAACGGGTGGAACAAGCTTCAGAGAAAAACTTCTCTTTCGAGGGGATAGAAAAGATGCCACCGAAATTCAGTAGTTAGAAGAGGATGAAGTCCAGCCGCGTACAGATATGGCTCTTTCAATTGCTTTCTGCAAACTCCGTAAAATTACTTAATGCTGGTTTTTCCATTTGGCTGATTATCTAATAATGTCTGAAGCAGAAATAGCCTATGAAATAATTGAGCAAGCACTATAGAAGAGATTGTACCCGATAAAGACGAAGCAGACAGCGAGTTATTTACGAGGCATTCAGATTTAATGGAAACTGGCAATACCGGTTTGGTGGACTGAATACGAATTGAACCATGTCCTTAGGATTTTGATACGTTTGTGAAATCTTGTGGTGAGCACGGTGATGACTTGTTCCTCGTTTCAATGGTTGCATATAAATAAGACTCACGGTATATTTAATTACATAAATTATTTGTACTAATATTTTACATAAAATATTCACAATATTTGTATTATAGTGTATTATATTAATTAAGAAGTATTTTTGATGCGTGTTTTTATTTCGATTCGATTAAGGAATTCTGTGTCATAATCAGGATATTTAATTAGTTATATTTAAATTTGATATACATTTTTTAATACAAGTTATCGTACTAAGGAACAGAAAAAAACTAATTACAAAATCAATGAAAAACTAACGAACATTGTTTTTCAAAGTTAACTTGAATTATATAAAAAAACTATTTACATGAGTTGTATACTCAACTATTCATTTAAGGTGCCAGAAATTTAGATAATCAATCACAAATAAATTTAAGAGCGAGGTGTGAAGAAGCACCAAAATACCATGCGACACCACACCGGTCAGATTGATTTCCAAATAGTCTGCTATATTGAGATTTTACTGTTAAGCAATTAATCATACTCTTTTACGTTCAGTGTCACACTCAATCACACCTATCATGGCAGTAGTTGGTTTTGGGTCTAGTATATGAAAACTATCATGATAGTTAATTTTTTCTGGTATGGGAGCTTAAAATGTCATGACAGTTGAGATCAGTGTTGCCAACACTTCTTTGTGGAATAAATTCTGGACTAACTTTACATGTATTAATTGATAATTGTTGTGTGGATTGTGAAAACGTTTCTTGAAGTGGCTTACAAAATTGTCTTAGCGAGTTTTCAAAACTTGAAGATGAAGTTCTGCGGTATCTTTTAAGGATACTGTGCATGTAAGGAAACGCGTATGTTACAATCTGTTTATTGAGGCACAGCTGTAATGTTGTTAGAATAATATATAAGCGTGCTGATAAAACACATCTTTCAATTTAATGCATGCATAGTGATTAGTGATATTTGACACAGTTGTCACGATAGTATAGGCATAGTGAGTTAAAAAAAATTAACAACCCTTCAATCCTTCAGAAATAGTCTTCCATTAATGAAACCATTAAATTGAACACCAATAGGTTTTTCTACTTAAATCAGCAAGGTTTGAAAATTTTCTGTAATCGAGACTGGCGATATCATCACTCGATCATCGAAACCATTTGTTGAACGAACTTTCGGATTCTGGAATTCGGTTTAGGAAGGTAAAGTTAATATTTGCCATTTTAGCCAGTACAGTAACACATCGATTTAACGGACTTTGGATTTAACGGATCCAATTATTATTTATTTCGTGGCTTAAACTACAAAATAGGTACAAAAAAAACACGAGCGAATTTGACTGTGAAGCAGAAGTTTGATATGCTTGCTAATATTTGATAGAACACACGATATGGAAGTGATATACATACAACAAAAATCCTGTGACGTTAATGTACTCGGCGTCGATTTTACAAACACTTGAGCAGATCATATGAAAATGAAATTTAAACGAGCCAGTTCCAACTAAAGAAGAGGCACATTTACATAAACAAATTCGAAACATGATGAAAGTTTGACTTTTCATCGGGTTTAAATTTAAAATGCCGATGAAACTGGTTTGTTTAAGTGTTTACTTCCTCAAAGTACTCAAATTTTTCGTCATGATTCTGGCAACACCCGAAAGAAAATTTAGCAAAGAATAAATACCGGCCCTTTTTTGCGTCAATTAATATGGATCGCATTGAAGAAATTAGTTTAGGATGACTGTTATCGAAAAGGAGAATCATGGTGAACGATGAAAGAAATCTTCGGACATAAAATGGCTTGAACAAGTTTTCAAATAATTCAGAAGAAAAATTCAACTTCTTTTTTGAGGGGATAGAAATGCGAGACTTCCATTTAGGTTTGACCAATTCCGGAGAAAATATGCCTCCGAAGAGGACGTAATCCAATAGCTAGAAGACGATGAAGTCAAGTCTCCTTAAGATATAGCTCTTTCAGTCGTCTTCTTGGAAATCCGTACAAGAACTTACTGTTGGACTTTTTCTATTTTGCGGGTTATAATTATGACTGAAGCAGAAATAGCCTTTGTAATAATTGAGAAAGCGCTAGTAGAGATTGTACCCGATAAAGAGGAAACAGACAGAAATCCAACAATAAATTTGTCGGTTTTAAGATTCTCATCTACGAGGCCTTCAGATTTAACGGAAACTGGCAATACCGGTCAGGTTGATTTAAATAGTCTGCTTTATCGAGGGTTTACTGTTTAGCAATTAATCATATAGTCTTTTACGTTCAGTGTCACATTTCTATCATGACAGTAGTTGTTTTTGAGGTTCGTATGTGAAATCTGTCATGATAGTAAATTTTTCTGGGTTGAGAGCTTAAAGTGTCTTGATAGTTGAGATAAATTCTGGACTAGCTTTACATGTTTTATAAGGTAGTAATTGTTGTATGGATTGTGGAAACATTTTGAAGTGGCTTACGGAATTGTTTTAGTGAGTTTTCAAAATTTGAATATGTAGATCTGAGGCGTCTTTTAAGGTTAATGTAAAAAAATGTTAAAACTTAGTCTAAAGATCTGCTTATAAAAAATAGCATTAATTATTGTAAATAAAACACTGTTCGAATAATTAAAATAAAAAGAACCAGAATGGTTTCAATTTATGGATTTCCCACTACCAGAACTTCATTTTCTGAAAATTTAGAAATGTTTTCCTAGTGAGTATCGACATCTTTTCAAAGTTCTTTCGAGACCAGAATCTCGAAAGAACGTTGAAAAAATGTCGATACTCCGGAGAAGATTACCATTGTAGTAAAAATAAAATGATATTTGCATAAGCTAATAAATCCTTTAAGACAATTTCAAGGCGCTAATAATCGCTCAACAAGTTTTGGAAACATCTTTCCTAATCCAACATCATAGGGGTCCGCAGATGTGCATCCATTATTTAGATTATAATCAGATGATTGAAAATTTAAATTTTTCCGTCACTAGTTGCGCTTGGCACAATGTGACATTCCTTCTCAGACGTATACTCTCAGTTACGAAATCTGTTATCCGGTATATCTTCAATGTTATCATATGATCTTTAAAAAGGAATCGACATCCAAAACAGTTCAACCTATGGGGAGATCAAGAAAAGATAGGCGACAAGTGACAGTCGATATCATTCTTAAGAAACAATAAGCAGGCTCAAGTCCATTAAAAGCGAAAACTACTCCCGAACGGACCAACTTATAAGTCAATACGTTTCCTTTAATATCCATATGACTATGGGTATCAAGTGAAGTCTTGCTTCATGCTACTGCCTAGTCGATGCAAGGTAATCACCATTTTAAAATCAAGTTTCGATGAAACAGTATTAGGAAAAATCGCATTTAGAGCAACCGGATGGATGGCCGATATTAATCCATCAGTAAAGATCATAATATTGTCACCAGAGAGAAAGGAATGATTGTTGTACTCCCATATGTGCTTTTCGGAAATAATTACACAAAATAATTTCCCGAAGACGTGCTTCGTCACCATAGTGTCCGAGTACAAGTAGGCAGTTATGTGCCGGCCCACCTACGGGGCATATTTGGCTGTCCTTAGAAGGACTAAATAAATTGTATCGGCCTTGGAATTGGAGGGTTCTGTTATCACTTCCAAAACATTTGATATTTTTCAATGCTCCGTTCGTTGGAGAATTTAGTACCAGGTTTGAACACATTTGTTAGTTCCTGTTGGAATACAGATCACTATCAATGTATGCGTCAATTCGAGCTAATCGAAATAGGAAATACCTCAATTTAAGGACCACCATTATACTCAAAGTATATTACCCCGCAGTTATTTACACAGACTAAATTACTTAGAGCTATATTGTATATACCCACAATTTTTCTAAAAATTAATTCTTAGGTAATTAATTATTTTCTTAAAACAAAACAAAAATTAAATGTAAATGATCATAATTTGTTCGACTATTACTCAGTCTCCCCCATATACCAAACCATAAATGAAGATGATCAATCTTCCGTAATCAATTATACAAAAGTAAGAATTCATGTTAAAAATATTAATAAGTTCATTAATCAAAATTGTCTTAAGATGTTTGTTGTTATATAGTGTTAAGCGAAACATATGTTTTCTTAAAGAAATTAAATGAAAAATCCCTTTCCAGATTATACCGTCTTAAAGTGTATATTATAGTACACCAAAGATGTTTCATCTTGCGTTAGGTTTTTTGTCGATTAAAATCGGTTAAAATAAAAATAATTGAATAAATTAGCATCGAGAGTTAATTACATTTTCTTGTAACAATCTTTAGGCATTTTCATGTAGAACGATTTTTATGTTTACTATATATTATATAAATTAAATCATGTTACGTTACCTTTATATATAGAGACTATAACTTGGTGTATAGTTGAGCAGCTACTGTTTAAATTAAATATCGAGCTACATATTTATTTAATTTTAATTTTATTTTGTCATTTAACACAAGACAACACAGAAAGTTTTCTTCAAACTACTTATAAATCGTGTTAAAACTTAATGAAGTTTTTTACTTTTTTGGTTTATTGTTGTTTGTCTGTTGTTTATGTGTGTCTATGTGTAAATGTTGCTGGCAAGAATTTCTATATAGCATAAAAGAGACATTTAACAACATTAAATACCTAAATATATACATATATATATATATATATATATATATATATATATATATATATATATATATATATATATATATATATATATATATATATATATATATATATATATATATATATATATATATATATATATATATAATCTTATCTTTGATTTATTTTAATTTAATCTTTGTAGTTTGTATACTTGTGCCTCGTCTTATATACAAAAGATTTTGTTTTTGTTGTGGTTTGGAAATATATCAATCGGTTGATCAAAAACTACCAATTTTCGTTTTTGTCTTGTTGTTTTTATCAATAAAATATTTTAAACGATTACATGGATTTTTATTACGGTTAAATAATTTTGTCGTGATGTATACAACTTTATTTCTATAGCTTCCGAATTTATTAATGGGCAGGTAGGCCCACGCATTATGCTTAAATGTAAAGTGCAATATCTTTCTGTTCAAAATTCGATATATATTATCTTTCGGAAATAATTCCTATAAAATACTTAGTATTACAAAAGATTTTCGATCATGTGGTAGTATCTGGTATTCTGCTCGGCTGGGCTTTTTGTGATGTTGGTAGAAACGATTTGATTCTATTCGAAAAGCATAAAGAGTAATGATAGGTAAAGGTTAAGAAAATAATAGAAGAGATTAGTATAAAGGATGAAAATCATGGTATAGTTAAGGATGAAAATCATGGTATATTTTAAAAAGTTTTTTCAAGAATGAGCAAAAACGTCATTTATATATCTCTGTGGCCAAGAATACAAAGGTGCGCAAATTAACAGCATCATTATTAATGGCCTGCATCCTAAAAGTAGAAGTTATTTTATAGTTTCATCTATTTTTCAGTTTTTACGGTACCGATAGCCCAGCCTGAATTATTTTAATCCATAATTTGTTGGTTTTTCATTCGCTTTTGATGCAATTCAAGAGAATAACTGTGGTTCGTTTTTTGTTCAGAATAAATTCAGAACACTATTTTAATTCATATACATAGACGTTGATCATACACTTACTTCCATAAAAGCATTTTTTGACACCTTGCTCCCTTTAAAGCATAGTATACCTTTTAATAAAAGTTATCAAATAGGCGTATGAATTTTTTCAAATATTACACTTTGAGCTCTAGGAGCTTGTTGATTGTCTTAGATGAGTGGGCCCACGCTTTATACTCAACTGAAAAGTGCAATATTCTGTCTGTACTCTGTACACAATTAGATATTGCTAGTTTTCGGCGATAACTCCAATATAATACTTTAGTATTGTCAAAAATTTTAAGCTGTGTATTAGTAGGCAATTTAATGGCCCAAGGTTTAGCAGAAAGGGTTTATCATTTCCAGCAGCAATATAAGGCCAATAGTGTAAAGGTGCGCAAATTGAAACCAACGTTATTATAATGGCGTGCACCCTAAAAGTAGAATTAATTTTATAGTTTTATTTATTTTTTCGGTCTACGCTGTCGATAGCCCAACCTGAATTATTTTAATTTTCGATAGCCCAGCCTGAATTATTTTAAACTCAAGAGAATAGATAGGGTTGGTTTTTGTTCAGAATAAATTCAACACTCAAACCGTAAACGGCCCTTACCACGTCTTAACTAAGACCTTACGAACCATTTTAACGTATTGGTGCAGATTTAAGGTGATCAGCCCAACGAATGTTTTTACACACAATTGATTTTTATGTCATTCTTAACTCTCTTAACCATTAAGCTACAACCGGCGACCTTCATATAGACGTTGATTATACACGTAGTTCAATAAAGCATTTGACCTTCTTATTTTGACACCAAAGCTCCCTCGAAAGAATTTTAGACCTTTTAATTTTTAAATAATTTTGTTAATTGATTCAATTAATCTCTTACAAATAAGCTTCCAATACAGTATATAAGCTGAGTTCATACTATGATCAAATTTCAGAATGCTTCTCAGAACGATTTTGTCACGATCTTCTGTTTTTGACATTTGTGTTTGTTGCTCCCAAGCGCATATTAAAAAAACATGGCTTTTATTTGTGTATTTTTGATTTTGGTGTCATGTTGTCTCTTTTACTCAAATTCGTCATATCAGTGCTATCTTGGTGTAAGTTCTAATTTCTACTTAGCGGGAAAACTGATTTTAAACTAAAATTTTGTTTTCACTGTACATATATAATATATCACTGAAATACATATGCATTTTTATAAATAAAATTCTACAGCATCGATTTACATTAAAATTTCCCTTAACTTGCTTTTCTTTAATTTGTAAAATTGGAAAATGTATGTTTATTTCAGTGCATTTATAGTGTATCTCCAGGAAATCCTTGAATTGGTGGAGATACACTAAAATGCTGTGACTTACACTAAAATATATTTTACAATTTAATACTCTAGTTTGAACTTATTTTCTGGAGATAGAATAAAATGTGGAATTAAGTTAAAGATAATCATATCATTCATTTCAAAAGACAGATAAGTTTCCTCAAAAGTATAGGTAAAATGAAATAAAACTTTAATTATGTGTGAAAAATATAATATTTTGAAATATAATATGTTGGTAGTTCCACCGTGGAATTCGGCATATTGATTTTTTTTCTGGTTTTTGCCAACAACAAATTTGTATATGAGCATTCGCTTGTAAATTCTCTCAGATAACCCAACTGTGTCAATTTTTTTGAATCAAAAAATAAATGTTTTATTGTTGTTAATGGTGGAAAATTCATGGATACCAGGCCGCCTTATAATTGAGAAAATCGGTGGGTTTGTTATTTTGTTGTTGTTATAATATTTTTCTTTTTATTTAAAATATTACTTATAGTGGAATTAATTGCGTAATTTTTTTATTTATTAATTATTATTTCGGCAACGATCTTGCCATCATCAGTATATATTATTCAGTATATGAGTGAATAATATATGCTGATGATGGCAAGATCGTTGCCGAAATAATAATTAATAAATAAAAAATTTACGCAATCAATTCTACTATAAGGAACATTTTAAATAAAAAAAAAAAAATATTATAATAATATTTTATTTTAATAAAAAAAGTGATATAAGTCACATACAAGGAAATTTAAAATGAATTTCCATAATATATTATAGATTTTAACTGCCTTACGAGGGTTGCCTTTTATATTTCGGAATTTGGCAACCCTGGCGTTGCAATCTGTCAACTGACAGCTCTATCGTAAAGTTAGAAGATTTTGAGGTTATACGTACTCAGAACGTTTTGACATACGAGCGCTTTTTGTGTTGTTTTCAAACATTTCTTTCGACCAATCGACACGAGCCTTTTTTGAGCTAAATTGTTTGTTTGATTGTTTTAAATTGTGTGTATCCAACACGAACAAATTTTTTTGACAGTTAAATGTTCATGCAATATTGAGTGTATGCTGGTCTCACTAATGGCTAAGGTTGTGTCTATCTCACGATTGGTCACGTGACGATCTTGCAATATCAGTTTGCGCACAGCATCAATGTTTTTCGGAACAACAACTGATTTTGGATGACCTTCACGAACTTAGTCTTGGAGTGAACTCCGACCACGATTGAATTTCACATACCATCGATAAACACTGGTCCTTGATGGAGCTTCATCGCCAAAAGTTGTATTAAGTTCATTCATGCACTGCTGCTGAGTTATCCCAAGTCGAAAGTTGTAAAAAATAATCGCACGAAAATGTTCACGATTTAATTCCATTCTTGGGGGCAGATGAATCTTTTAATTTACTGTAAACAACACAAATAGCGCTCATATGTCAAAACGTTCTGAGTACGTATAACCTCGAAAACTACTAACTTTACGATAGAGCTGCCAGTTGACAGATTGCAACACTAGGGTTGCCAAATCCCGAAATATAAAAGGCAACCTATGTAATAACGAAACAGGACTGTATATTTCTAAATTTTTTAAGTTTCACTCAATACAACTATGGACTGCATCAATTTCCAGAATTTGAGAGTGTCGCGATTCCGAAAATTTGCACTAACTGTGTTTTTTTTTCCAACAATTTGGGCAATGCTAATGTGGTGATGCGATTTTTGTTTTGCGGAATGCAGAAGTACGACCACAAAATTAATTTGGTAATCGTAAGATTGTCTGTTAATGCCCTCTTGATGATCTTTAATAGCGCTGATTCTATGTTGTTTCCAGTTCTTCCGCTTAAAGCTTTATTCCATATCGCGCAGTATTTCACGTTATTTTTACTACAGTGATCAGTCAGATTAAACAAGTTGAATTTATTTATATGTTTAGTCACGTGGGTAAAATCGTGCATTCTCATTGGTCAATATGTGGAGATAAACTAACACGATTGTAAATTTGGGAAAAGCAGACTTTGCCGAGTAATGATCAATACATAATTTAGTCACCTGATCAAAATCGTGATCGTTTGATTGGGCAATGTGAAGATAAACTAAAACAAACTTTAATTTGTTTTTCTTTAAATTAGGAGTTACACCAAAATGTAAAATTATTTTATAGGAGATTGAACAAACTGGTCTATATTATATACATTGTATCGATTCATAGTATTTTGTTCAACTGCGTACATCAAACATTTTTTTGGCAGATACATCAAAACGTTTTTGTTTTTTTGGTCGATACACTAAAATCTCTACTGAATATCTCATTAACTAAAGGACAAACGCCAATTTTGAATGCATATTCGGAAAGAGCAGATTTTGTTTAGTAATAATCAATATTTAACTCAAAATCGTTATTTTTGGAGATACAACAAGATAGCACTGATATGACGCAATGTTCAGACAAAAAATTAAAATTAAACTATCTCTTGTGAAAACATGTTGACAAAAAATTGTCATTGTGGAGAACGATTGGCTGAAAATATTGTTTGAATGATTGAATGAACGAAGAAATCAAAGTACGAACTATGCTTTAGGTTTAAGAAACAAAAGGTATCGACTTGGATTTGAGGTTCCTCATATATTAAACTTTGAGTTCTGGGAGATTGTTGACTGTCTTATATGAGTTAAAGTAATTAGTTTTTGAAGTATCGAAGAGATGAATATTGAATATTAAAAGTTAATTCAAAGATGTAGCTTCTCTATCCAAACTTTATTAGGCGTTAGAAGACTTCAAGTAGAGTTCACCTAAACAGCTTAAATTTTTTGGTGTACAAAACCGTATTTCGCCACACTCTCGACCCATATAATGCAAGTTGTGTTATAATCAGATTAATACCATAGAAAATATAATAGAATATAGCCATGTGGAAGAACAGTGAACTTTATGCGTGAAGTTCTACTTGGCCAGATTGAATTACAGTTACATAGAAGATCCAATTTCGAAAGCTTCTGTATAATCACCGAGTTTCATACTTTGAAAATTATTCCACCAATTATGGATGATAACATCCCAATTAATAGAACTAGGAAATTTAAAACATTCATTAAAATTTGATATATATATATATATATATATATATATATATATATATATATATATATATATATGTATATATATATATATATATATATATATATATATATATATATATATATATATATATATATATATATATATATATATATATATATATATATATATATATATATATATATATATATATATATATATATATATATATATATGTATAACCGAACGTCGCAATACACGAAATTCGATTAAAACCCTTAAAAAAAACCTTGTCTTAACTTAGTAGTACATACCATATGTACATATGTAAGATTTTGTTAAGATATTAAAACTATTAAAAGAAGAATATTGTTGACTTTGTTGTTTTTTTGTAAAATATTCAGACATGGTTGATTGCTTTATACATTTGTTCCGTATATATTCCTGCTCCAATTTTCTGACGGTTAAAAGCAAACTTTTAATGAGCTTGTGACAAGAATTGCTCATAACGTTTGATAGTGCATAGTGCTTCACATGTTTCAGTAACGGAATAAAGGGAGGAATAAGAGGGAGGAATAAACACAATACTATTATCAGCGTCATCATTGTCTTTGTTAGTGTCATTGATGGAGATTCTAATCACCTCGCCTACAATATCTTCTAATGTTACTTCTTCATCGATTAATATAATTTATCAACGGTCACAAAATGATCCCAAGTTTTTTATCTTGGACATATGCTCCTATGAGAGTAGACAATTGGGTTAGTTCATTAAGTGGAATTACATCATCTTCGTCGTATAAATGAGTGTCGGTGTGAGGATTACTCTTTAAACATGATCCGGCATGTCTAAAGCAGTTAACTACTGTTTAACTACTAATCCGATTACACGCTGTAGCAGACATTTTAACCGCATCTATCAATGTTACGACCGTATTGTTTCGACAATTTTTTGACCGCTATCTAAATTTCTGACCAATTTTAATAAGAGACTACGTCTGTAATGGCCTTTAAAGCTTTTTATAACGCCTTGATCCTTCGGCTGTAAACGGATGATGTGTTTGGTGGGAAAAATGCTTACTTAAAGTGTGATGGCCAATTTTCGATTAGTAATAAAATCTTGTTTTTATTTTTAATCAGATCGGCGTTCCATTGCCGTAAATAGCGCTCAAAAATTTCGAGCACTATCCAAGCCTTTTTATTACCCGCATATTCGACAGGTAAGGCTTTAACGGTGATCTAGTTTTTGCTATAACAAGCAATTTTTTTGTCACTACCAGGACCAGCCATGTTAGCTCCTACTAACAAAGTTATTCTCTCCTTAGACATTTTGCCGCCTACACACTTTCACCTTTGAACTTAAATGTTTTTTCTGGTGTCATTTTAAAAAACATACCTGTTCCGTCAATGTTTTAAATTTCATTTGCTGTGTATCCTCAATGTTTTGGCCACACAGATGCTATCCACCTTGCTAAACATCTACTGACTCGCTAGAAATTTAGCTTAAAACAATTTTATGGCGCTGTCACTGTCGGGATAGAAAAGCTCAACTTTCTGTACATTTGAATTCCTTATTCATTATTATTTCTAATTCTTCTGCCTTGGTTTTTAGGATTGGACCAATATACATTTTTAATTCTCTGTTTTATAAACCATTTTAATAATGATTCTTCAATGTCGCAATTTTTCAGTCGGAATAAACGAAAAATATTTACAATGGTAGTGCAAAATAGGTCGTTATATCCAAATTGTCGTTATAACCGAAGTCGTTATAAGCAAAAGTACTATATATATATATATATATATATATATATATATATATATATATATATATATATATATATATATATATATTATGTTAAGTACTGGATAAAACGTCATACAAATGGGCTCCACGACTCTTTCTGCAGGAACGAATTCGATGAACCCAATTTTCGAGCACTTTTTCCACTAAATCAAGCCGTATGTCAAGAATAGCACGTTCAATATTGACTTGTAATGCTTGAAGAGAGTTTGGTTTATTGCTAAAGACCAATGACTTCAAATAACCACACAATAAATACTCTAATGGGGTAAAATCACAACTTATTGGAGGCCATGCAATATCAAAATTTCTTGAAATAATCAAATCTTCAAATTTTTCTCGCAATAATATAATTGTTGCATTTGCTGTGTGGCACGTTGCCCTGTCTTGTTGGAACCAAAAGTTGTCAAGATCAAGTTCTTCAAATTTCGGCCATTAAAAGTTGGTTATCGTCGATCTATACCGATCTACATTAACAGTAACGGTGTTACTAGCTTCATTTCAAAAAAAGGACCGATGATTCCACCAATTCAAAAACCAAACCAAACTGTCAATTTAGGTGAATGTAATGGTTTTTCAGGAATAAACAGTTTTGTTTATTTACCCACATGGAAAAAGCGCATGAAATATGTATATATATATATATATATATATATGTATATATATATATATATATATATATATATATATATGTATATATATATATATATATATATATATATATATATATATATAATATATATATATATATATATATATATATATATATATATATATATATATATATATATATATATATATATATATATATATATATATATATATATATATATATATATATATATATATATATATATATACAGTAGTGCTCAAGAAAGAACCAGGTTCGAATCCAAGAAAGATCGTGCAATCGTTTATGCATAGGGGATAAGTTTTGATTACGAAAAATTTCATCATGTAATTGTAGCAATATAAGTGAAAATCTTCACCATGTGACAAGCGGTTATTTTAATAACTGTTTTAGTCTATTGCATAAAATAAATTTAGTACATATTAGGGTCGGTTCTTAATTTTAATCGACGTCTATGACTTCTCTTGAGTCCTCTATAACCCAGAGACGAACGGTGGGAGACATATATATATATATATATATATATATATATATATATATATATATATATATATATATATATATATATATTTACATATATATATGTATATATATATATATATATATATATATATATATATATATATATATATATATATATATATATACATATATTTAAATAGTTTTGATGGCGAAATATGTTACCGTGTAATTGTCTACGCAATATTAGTATCTCAGCCTCCGGCATATGCGGCAAGCGATTAACTCTTACATAATTTAGAGATATACTTTTTTGTGTAAAATATAAAAAGCATAAGTGACTTGGTTAATAAGTTAAAGTGATCTTTGGTTTTGGTGACCTAATAATCAAATCAAATTAGAATTGAATTTAAACTGAATTCGTTGAAAATGAGATTAAAAAAAAAATTTTTTGGACTAGCGAGGTCTGAATAATTTTAAATTTTAAATTAAACGTAGAAGTTAAAAGTTATTAAGTCTAATGGAGAAAATTGCGTTGGCGACGATATTGCATAAAAATACTGAACGTCTGTACTGAAATTCACTACTAAACGTCTGTACTAAAAACACTCGGTGGAACAACATGGATCAAGCATACATTAATGTATGTTTTTGAGAATCTCCAAAAGATTAACAACATTATTGGGTGAGGTTTAAAAATTCATAAAATTTGTAAATGGAAACAGAGGCGCAAAATCTGTGCTTTTCAGTCAACTTTGAACAAAATGTTCCACAATTGAAAAATAATAACGAACCGTGGCCGAACGACGTTTAATGTTGTTGTAAAAGACTGACCTAGAACTTTTCGTAATGGTGATAGTATTGGACCTTAAAAGCGAACCGTTATAGCTGTGGAAGTGATATACATTATATATATATATATATATATATATATATATATATATATATATATATATATATATATATATATATATATATTTATATATATATATATATATATATATATATATATATATATATATATATATATATATATTTATATATATATACATATATATAAATATATATATATATACATATATATATATATATATATATATATATATATATATATATATATATATATATATATATATATATATATATATATATATATATATATATATATATACATATATTCTATACGAGTTTACTCTCGTATGTATAATTAAGTTTATAGTGCAGTGATTGAAAATTTGTTTGATCATTAGATTTGGCCATTAAAATCATCTTGATTTGCACAAGATAATAATCCATATATACAATTACACAATGTGATTGCAAGCTGAGATTAAATTGTAATTAACATTATTGTTCGATGTGTGCAATTTAATATAAAAGAAATAAGACAAATTGCCATAATATTTACGATCATTAATTATTTTTATAATAAAGAGATCGCCACCATTAAAGTTCGTTTTATACTCTGAGCTATATAATATTGTATATATGCTCGATGATTACTGAAACCAATTACTTAACTTTTTTTTTAGTTATTTTCGATGTAATATGGATTTTTTACAATTTGGATTCTTTGAGAATAAATCACTTCCAACTGTTTCGGTGAGCTTATAATAACCAATACCAGTCCTCGGCTAATATTAGTCAATCTGAAATTAAAAAATCAGTTTTAAATGTTTACAATCTTCTTTTACCCTAAATGTATGTTTCCAGAAGTGCATCCGTTTATTACAGATGTGCTGGAAATGGATGAAGCAATAAATTAATTTGCTATGGTACATTACTTTAGTCTCTATATCAAAAGTGTCGCTTTCAAATTAAGAAATAGTGGCGACACCGTTTTCTCTCCATTAAGAATTCAACATTTCCAATTAATTTGATCAAGGTGTTTGATTTTAAGCTTGATTAATCAAATGTCTGCACTTATATTTAATTAAACAAATTGTTAGAAACTAAAGCAATTTAGTTTATATTTTATGACCTCGCAGCAACTATAATATTTTCTACGTACAGTGATCGAAATAATTATATTAGAACTGTGTAGAATTTTAAATTGACCGTCCGTCGGGGCACGTTAAATAAAATCCGTCGGTTTTTAACAAAATCTCGTGGCCATTTAATGTGTTATGATTAGGTTGAGTAATTCTGACAATGAAATTCGTAAAATTTATAATTAAGAAACAAGATAGAAATAATAAACAAATAAATATAAATTTAATTAATTGAATCAAGATATGTATATTCTAATCATAATTTGTAATGAATTGTGTAGATTTTTAATTAAAAGCTAAGATTTTAAATTCAAAACCTATATATATGTATGTACATTATTTCAAGGGTGATTCGCGCGGGAATTAAATGCAGCTCTACTCAAACTATAGTTGAGTGCGTTCCATTTATATTAACTATACAAATGCCGGTAAACAATTTCCCTGTACATCAACAATGTATACGTGTACGTTCATCAAATTAGGCAGATGTTGATTATATTTTAATCGTTTATTTATTTTACATTAACAACAATATAAAAAAAAATACAGTTATAATTCAAGATCTCGCGGTTTTCGCGTTAAACAATTCCAATTGAAGCGGAAAATGTACACAAACATACACACATAAATAATAAATTAAATCAGTTTTTGTGGTTTCACTGTATTTGAATAATAAGACAGTTCGTTCGTTATTTATTTATTAATTTTGTTTTAGTTTTTAAATAAAAATACGCGAAATAAATTATAAAATAATTGCATTTAATGACACTTTAGAGGTTGTGGTGTGCGCTTACACAATTTATATGGCACCGTAGGGTTTTGGTTTTTGTCGATTGCTTTTATAACACCCAACGTACAAAAAATAGTGATTACAATCGGTGTTGGAATTAAACGTAACTATTGTCTTGTTGCACTATCCACCCTATACATATGTACATACATTGTATAGCTGTGTAAATTAATTATTTTATCTGTTTTTTTTTATATAAAACTGAAAATCTAATCTAATTTCGTTCTATAATTGCCACCTATTTTGATTTTTGTTGTGCGCTTCCGTTCTCATACCCAAAGACGATTTTTTCTACTGTTTAATAATCGTTTTTAATAAAAAAAAAATGATCTTGATGATGATCATCATCATAAGATTTTATGATATCCCCATTTTGATCGACACACACACACACACACAAATGGCTGTAAAACTAAATATCACAATAATGTTTTGACGTTGTATAATTTATAAATGAATCATGATGATCATGATGATGTTGGCTACTGAAAATTAATATTTTGTTCATTTTGTTTTTGTTTTGCAGAAATTTTTACCATCGAAAAAATTTTAACAATCGCACACCGTTTACCAACAAGTCATCACAGCCAACAACAATCGATCGATACAACAACGAATTCAACAACAATAACAAATATGGGATTATCGAACGAGGATAGTGCCAAACTAATGGAACAGCAACAGCAATTGAGTATGATGCGGCCGCATCCCGGCAGTCCATCGATGATGATGGACATGGGTGGTCACGGTGGTACGGGTAACAGTGAGGAGGGTACACATAGTCCAATGTCGGATCAACAGAGTGACGGTGAAATGGATGGTTTCCAACCAAAGAGAAAACAGCGACGATATCGTACAACGTTTACTAGTTTTCAATTAGAGGAATTGGAAAAAGCGTTTTCGAGGACACACTATCCGGATGTATTTACACGGTAAGCCAAAAACATAGATATTTAAAGAATGTATTTTATCTAAAATTTTAAGAAAGATATATTACTTCCAATGGAAATTTTGGAGATCGGAGATTTGTGGTACACCAGATGATATCTAATTTGTTTTTGAACTTTAAATGTAATTAGTCACTTAGTGCCGATATAGTGGCTATGATATAAGCAGAGAAAATCAATCTTGCTTTGTCTAGTGCTAAAGCTTCTGCATGTCAGAAATATTTCTTAGTTATAATAGCTTCCAAGTTTGAATTGGCAAAGGTGACCTGAAATACTCATGATGGCTCACATACTCACGATGGAAGCATTAGGCTACAGTCTTCGCTCAACAATGAGGGTAAAAATAAAAGCTTTCGAGTTTTAACTTGCAACGGTGGTCTGAAACATTCATGATGGCTAACATTACCATGATGGGAGCATTAAAATACAGCATTAGGATACAGGCTTTATTTGAGTAGTACGGGCAGTATTTGACACATTCGGTTGTTCAATCGTTGTCCTTGTGAATTCCATATTGTATTTCTTATAACAAAATCAAAGATATAAAAAAATGATGCTTCAGAATTTGAAAGCTTTCGAATACCATTTTCAAAGGATATCAGCTACCATCTTTAAATAACGAAAAATGAATGCTACCACCCTCTTTAAATAACCTGTTTAAGTTTCTGTTATAAGAACAATATTAAAATTCTAAGTGACGTTTGTCGAGCTTTCGAAGTTTAAACAAATTATATCGTAAAGTTGGTGATTACAAATGTTACATCAATTGTCACTATAAAGTTTAGAATAATCCGTTTAAATTTTTATTTCATTGTCACCTCCAATCATTTGCAAGCTTTCCAGTATACCTTTGTGTGATGGTGCATCTTTTAACGATTTACTGGTTAAGAAAAAACAGATAAATGGGAAAAGCTCTGTTAATCGGCAAATCACCTTCGTTTTGATTTGATATAGTTGAGCTTTTCACTGTTTTGTGCTACAGTTTCCACGATATAATTCTCATGTATGCAAGTCGAGCTAATCTGTAAAAAATAAACTTAACATTTCGATGGAGCTTCGTGGCCATATTATGACCATTGCCCTTTTATTAAACATATTACACTTGTTAAGTTGACTAACTCTTTAATTTCAGCATCTTTGTAATCGGTTTTAATAAATGAAAGGTTGAATTGTAATAATTATTGCTGATGCTTGCTAATCGGAGACGCTGATCGAATTATTCGGTCAATTTAACCGTAATACACAGAAAAAAGATATTAAATAATAATATTTTTGTTTATCTTTATCTCTACTATCTGGTTTGCAACCGAAAGGACATCTATTGGCCCGATTTGGATAAACCGTCTGCTAATTGCATTGCTCTTTGCCAGCACCATATCTGCATCTAGTACTGACTGTTAAAAGATGGTTTAATTGTCAGCACTAGATACTGAGTACTGTGATCCCGTTTTGGAGTACAAAACTCATGGTTTTGTACTCCAAAAAGGGGTCATAGATATATGCTCATCCATGTCACCGATTATGATCGAATGATGAGAAATAGCATAAACCAAGATTTTAGTTTTTAAAATTGGCTGAAAAACAAAATAGTTCTTCTCTCAATGCCACAAATAGGCCCATGGTACTGATGGTTTTACCCAACATGCAGAAGCGTACTGCTATCTTAGAAAACTGGACAATATAATACCAAAAACAAGAGACCATAGTTGACTTACTCTAATTGACCTAATGTTGAACACTTAAAATCGAAAGCCGGGTCTTTACAGAGAGATTCCGATTAGAATCTGTGAGAGGAAATTTCTTACTGTCATTTTTTACCATAACAAAAGATAAGGATACGGCTGGTTAAGAATCATTCAAAGTTAATCGTAAACCACATGTAACTAAAGAATCAGTATCCTAATTACCTGAAAGTAATCAGATTGCTAAATCTTTGATGACACAATGGACAGGTTTGTACATCACAGTCACTCTATTATTGAAGCAGAGAATATTCATTAAACTCTTACATTCCTTGACAAGTTTAGAAATAATTATTTAACGAATATTTAACGAATATTTAACGTATTATTTAACGAATTTAATATCTTCATCAGGTACAGTGAAATTTAAAGCTTTTATAACACAATATGTCAGAGCTATTAATTAAGTTTCAAGCATTATACAAAACGAATCTTGACAAGACAATCTCAAATTATACATAGGTCAACAATTTATTTTAGAGTGGTCTACTTGGTGCCGGAAAGCATGAGAAATCACTTAACAAACAGTAATGTGAAGACTATTCAATATAAATATTGACGTCTTTAATTTGATTACTGGCTATCATAAAATAGAAGCGTGGGATAATAACGGCAGCGAAGTGCTCTAGATATAAGAAGATATTACTATTGAGCTTAAATCTCACGCTTTAACAAAAGCTGTTCTACATTTTTAGGATATGGCCTTAGCGTTTTCAAGTTTAAACTCGAGGTAGTATTTCCTGAACAATAAAGCCAGATTGAAACAATCTAATTAGACGCTTGTCAATTACCATGAGCCAAAGTGAAGATGAAAACCTTCCAGAGGACAACCTTTGGAAACTTTGACTGGTCGAAGTAACACGAGACTTAAGCACAGAAACTCGTTGAGTCACCCTCGGTGGTAGAGAAAGTATTGTGTTTTTACTCGGTCATTCGTTGGGTCTCGGTTTCGATTCCCAATGGTTATTAGAAAACCATGATCGGTAATTATTAAATCTATAAATTTGTGTGTGAATGTGGGTCCTATGTGTCATTGAGGTCTGGAATAGTTTCCGCCTTGTTTAGTTAAAAAAAGCACAGATCTTATCCACTAAACCTTAATACACCCCAATATATTAAGCGATCTTAGTAGCGAGGTCATGTAGGGTACTTGGTCCTATTTATAGTTTCCACAAGCATTTAGATGTTTTACTGCAGCATCAAAAACCTCAGTGGATGGTTTGAGAGATTATACATGAAACACCCGACTTGTATCTACTTACAGTCGGTTATGGTACAATTGTACATAAACCAAAATAATTTAAAAAAATGTCAGACGTTAGACACAAAGAGCTTCAGTAACCCTCAAAGATTTTAACGACAATGCCTGTTCATCGGATCAAACCCTTCAGTTTCAAACCCTGTTCAAAACGAACCTAAACTACTAGAAGATTATACATCGGACAGTCGGTTATATTAATAAGTAGGCATTAACTTCAGATCGAGGTCTACTGGAGTCAAAAAGCTTCAGTACTCACTCTACAAATTATATTCTGAAAACTATTCAATTTGACGTCTTTTAACCACTATTCGTCATCGAGTCAATAAATCGAGTGTGTCACAATATAATAAGGAGCTAGCCAATTACCATGGTCCAAAGCAGAGGTGAAAGTACACCTCCCTGGGGACAACTTTTGGTAACTTCGACAGATCAAAGCAACGCGAAATATAAGCACAGTGCCTACTAGATATTCTTTATTATATTAAGCGATCTAAGTAACAAGTTCATATAGGGTAGTTCTGCAAGATTTACCCACTCTATAAGTGAGAAGGCAGATAAATAATTAGCTCTAACAAATCGATCTATTATCATGTATTGAGTTGAGGCATTTCAGAGGAATCCAAATAAATTCATAAACATAATTACACCATGCCACAATCAATAAAATCATAAAATCGGTATTTTGAGTCAAGTTCTTGAAATTCGCTAGCACTGTCGCGCCACGACTGTACGTACATATACGAATTGTACAGTACGAAGATCAAGTCTGGTAGCACATGCCTGATAAGAAGGATTTTGATTGTTTCGATAACAGTCATTCAATGACGTCATCATAAGATCGAAATCGGTCTAGCGAATTACAACATACACAAAGCAACAATTCGAATTTACAACTCAAACCAACTAATTCAAATAATATATAAAGCTTTAAGTTTTACATTGGTGTGATCTCCCAACCAACAGATGGCCCCAGTTTAGGAGGAACATCTCCAATATCTTCGGACAGAAGCTTCGAAAATGTCATCCGACCTACTGCCTAACACGGCACTCTCTATGGTGGTTGGTGCGTTTCGCGCGCCTTAAAGACCAAAGCAAACAGAGACTAAGTTATAGGGGAATGAATGCGAGGCAACCCACAAATACAGCATGCAGTTTTCAGTTTCATTTCATATAGCTACACGCTTTACAGAGTCTGAAGAAAGGGAGACAATCGAATACTTGGCCGTAACTGTTTTTAATCTGTGTATAATCAAACCTTCCAGGTTTCGGAATAAAGACAGTGCTACCGCGATGCAAGTTAGAAAAAAATATGGTAAAAGGTGGGCACTTTAAAAGTTTAAATTAAAAAACGGTTGAAAATTTTTTTGTTGTGAAGTACAATTGTTCCAATAAGAGATGGATTTTTTTTCATTTATGTGGCTTCGGTGGCCGGCATCACAGTACCCCTCCATTCGATCGGACTAATTTTCGAGCACGTTATCGAATGTATGGGGTTGTATATCGGCGATGGATTCACGAATGTTGGTCTTCAAATGTGCCGTCCTCATGAAATGAGCTTCATCCGGAATTATGATTTTTTTTTGGCAAAATCGACATCATCGTGCACTTTCTCATTGGCCCATCTAGCGAAGTGAAAACGAAGCTGATGATCATGCGGCCTCAACTCTTGAACCAATTGAACTTTAGAAGGCGTCATGCCAATTTTTTTTCCCTGTAAAATTCGTCCTACACTGGTGCGTGAAACGTTCAATTCTTGAGAATGATGACGAGTTGATGTTGATCGATTCTCACGCACACTCTCAGCCACAGGTTTGAATTTTCGGGTGTACGTACGAGCACGATCACGTCTTGGCGCATCACCAACGAAACCAGTTTCACGAACTTTAACATAAACTTGCCTATACCGGGCACTGTTGGTCCTTTGTTTTGGAAATAAACCCCAACGTTGCTCAAGCGTAAATCGATTCTATTCGATGCAGATCGGAAATATTATACTGAATTTTGTGACAGAATAGAATGACATAAGTATTGCCAGATTCGGAAAAACCGATGGTTCAAATTTAAACCGATAGATGGCCCTATTTTAGCAAGGCAAAATTTCATCAGACTCACTCTCACTTTACACTCACTAAATCAGGGAGGTTTAGTGGTGAATGAGTCCATCGAACTGTCTTATATTAACGATATACGTAATCATCAACAAATATGTGTATCAAACATTACAGTATGCAATTTTTTTTTTATTATTATTGAGTTTTTGATTAATTTAATTATGCATAACATGAAAGTATGTAGTCAACACATGCATGATCCAATTTGCATATTAATTATTTTTTAATTTATTTTTATTTTTTTTAAATATATCAAAGTTATTTGTTGTTGCTGCTATAGTTTAGTTTAGTTTACTCAATTTTTTTTTCAACATTATTCAAGATGGCATGTTTAATTTAATTTAAAATTTTCCATGAAAAATAAAAATTTTCTGTTAAATTGGTAATTTTTTTTTCGTTCGTTCGTTCGTTCGTTCGCTTGTTCGTTCAACAGAAATGCTGCAAAATTGTTGAAATGTTGTTTTATGTATATATATTAGGGATTATGTGTGTTAGGTATATTATGCACATATATAGAATACATATATATTATGTTTATTTATAGAGTGTTTATCGATCATGTGTGTGATCGTTAATTAACTATATACACAACTATCCATAAAATATGAATTGCGTATACTGAATTGGTAATTGCTTAATTCAAATCAAATTAACTTCAAATTACATGTTTCGCGTATATATAGTTTGTCCCAAAGTAAGAGTGCGCGAAACAACATTCCGAACAAAACTTATTAATTAATTAAGATTAAGACATTTTCAAAGTAAATATTTTGTTGTTTTTTTTTCGGATTTTAGGGAAGAGCTGGCTATGAAGATTGGACTGACAGAGGCTAGAATCCAGGTAAGAATATTTTTATGTTTTATTTCAATGACTGTGTATGTATGTGGTCTAATATGTATGCATGTGAATTTCTTATTATAATTTCTTCAATTCATATACAACTTCACATATATAAATTAGTTACTCAATTAGTTTGGAAGAAAACAAGTAAGTTACATTTTTTTTTGTGTGCGGCAGGATTTCAAATGAAAATGAGATTATAAAAAATTTGTATTATTGGTCACGCGATCTTATTATTATTTTCTTAAGAACCCACCAACAACATCGTTGTTAAGTATTTTTTTTTTGTTCTTATAAACTTATACGAGTACATAACAAACATAATATAACTACTCGTCGTTTAATATTATAACTTTTATTTGTTGTTGTTGTTGTTAAGCTTATATATAGTTTTGGTTATAAAATCAAAGTTATTGTACATTTTCACGTGATTTCTTCGTTCGTTTTATGTATTTATTTTATAAAAAGGAAATACTGGAAATTTTCAGCTACTTGAATTAGAATATAAAAGCACAAAAAAAACGGAAAATTTATTTCTACACTATATACAGTTGGAAAAGGTGTGAACAGTAAAATAAAGTAATTTGTTGTCATTCACAATGTGAATTTATTGTTCAGAATTAATACATATATTTATGTGCGGCCTAGATTAGTGTGAACGCTAGCTGGGTTTAATATGTAAATGTATACAGTACACTTTAAGAATTCAATTTGTGTTGCAAGAGATTTATGCAACATGCAATTTATGTATAGATATATCTATTTTGTGTATATATAGAAACACCTTTAGATTACCTTTCCAGGTATGTTATCTTTATACGTGCAGCTATTAATTTATACCAGCTATTACAGTTAGTTCTTAATTTCCAGTACATTCCAGAGGAGCCCTCATAGTTCAAATCATCCATCGACAGTAGAATCTAAAGCTCGATCAATGATCCAAGAGACTGGCTTCGATACATCGTTGAGCGGTGAGACCTCCTCTACTGCCTCCATCAGATACGACAACAAGATATGTTTGCATAAATCGCTCTTCCGGACACCGGTAAACCAGGCCTATTGTATCAAAATCATGCACACTAGTTCTGCACTCGCCAGTAAATAGACCTTCTATTGATGTGAGCGCGAGCAAATTTGAATCACTCTTCGCGGTGGTGTCTTCGAAAGAGGTTGGCTTCCATAAAGATCTCGAAAAATATCTTAGGTGGTACACATGACGATGAATCACTCGGTCTCAGACTACTGAATACTTTTAAAACTTTAGATTGGTTCAAGTTTAGCTGATGAGCGAATTCTCGCTAATTGTATCTTTTTTGCAAAAAAGCAAGAACACATGCTGCTTTTTCCATGATTTTTAGGAAGCAACGAATGAAACTGGCCATACCAGTATACTAGGATTGAGAGATCCATACACAAGGAGTTTTTTGTGGTCACTTTTCTGGGTATTGCAGGAGTTGATAAAACTACATTCATGATAATAATGCATATACTAAATTTGGTACCAAACTAACATCAATTGGATTACTTCAACCTCGCATTGTGATATGCAAGGTCTTTATTTCGACCAACGCTTCCAGAGGATACCCGAAGAGATATGCTTTCACCCCTGTTGTGGCTTTTGATCATTGACGAACTTCTTGTTAATCTTCGACAGTTTTAGGCAAGCACCTGAATGTCTTATCAGATTTAACTCAACACGCTCCTCTCATTTTAGAACAGTGGTGTCTGGATAAGGGTTTACATGTGAACCTGTCTAAAACCAACATGAATATATTTACAAGGCGTAGCAATTCGCAATTTTTTCACTATACTATCACTTTTCGGTTGTAGAACTTTTGATAATTATTGGTTCATTGGCTCTCCCAATGCCAACTTAGGCATCTGATCTTTGAAGGCCAGTCGTCAAAGTAAAATCTTCAATTAAACCATCGCTTGTCGGGCTGTAACTGGAGCCATGTCTTGAACTCCGCTCTTAGCTATGAAGCTCATTCTTTTCCTACCTCATATCTACAGTTCTTATTTTAGGTACAGCTTGCTCGGCTGCCTTTCGCTTGAGGAGTGTTGGAGCCGGAAATGCTTTCAACGCTAGTTCAGGCCATACATCACTTCCTACTGAATTTAAACTAGCTATATGCCAGAAATCGACATGATTATTGATATAGGCTCCTGACTGTTTTTAATTTCGACAAATCATTTGAGGTGTTTTATCCATCCAGGAATATGTGGTTTTTACCAGAATCTCTCAAATAAATATCCGAATCACTTGTATTCTTTTCAGAAAATAATACAAGTGATTAAAAAAATCCGTAACACCTTTCGCCAAAATTTACCATTTTTCTGGTAAAACGATTTGACGGTCACTGTAGGACTAGTAAAATTTCTAAGTGAAAAATCTGAATCAAGTGATTTTTTCTAAGTATGATTTACACCAAAAGAAAATTTTATAGTGAGCGATAAAAATGGTAGTTGGATGGTAAGGTATGGGTACTCCGGTGGATGCATCAAAATTCAGTCTAGCCACGTCAGTTAAGACGTGTGTGGTCTGATATTGTCCATGAATGCTCGTTTTTATTGATGAATTCTGACCGCCTTAGTCATCTGCGTGGTTTCATTGTTTGGATAGCCATCTCATATTGAATCAAATTATGCCAATTCCATTAAATGCACAGTATTAACTTAAGAAACATTAATTTCTAAGTTTGGCGACGTTTTTGCAGTGTCATCCCTCTTGGACTAAATTTCCATCCATTTTCGTCCTATGCAACACTTCTTTTATCGACTATTCTCATTCTTTTTAAAGCTAACGCGATTGGCACTCTTCAGCAGCGATACAAAGATGGACATTTTTTCCAATGAATTTGTATACCTTCATTTTGAGTCCGGCCTAATTCAAATGGTTCATAACTACGTCAAGGTCTTCCTGTATTTCTAATCGAATTTTTCAACAAAAAGTAGATCACAGTGCGGTATACCTGTAACATCGAAACCACAAAATTATGCTTGCAGCTAATTTTGATAAAGTCTTTATCAAACACGAAGTGATATTGTGGCAGGATTGAGATTAACAAAGTCATACGACTCAGAATTAGAAAGCTTTCCAATCGAAAAACGCCAAAAAATTTTTTCAAGTTGTAAAAAAAGTTGTATGCAATAATGCCTTCTTTGCTTTGTATGGCTAAATTTAACTCATGAAATTGTTATAAAACTAAACTACCTCAAAGTTCACTATTTTAAAGGAAGTCTTTAATATAACATATTCAAAGTAAACCAAGCATATGCGTGATCACTTGTTCGGTAATAATTTCATTATTGTACCACTTTATCGTCGGATTTAGCTCATTACGGTCCTATTAAAGCCTGATAATTGATTGACCTTATTCTGCTTTGCAATAAAAAATTTTCAAACATAAACTAATTCCACAGCTAGCAACAAAGCTATATAGTCTCCTTGTAGCCTGGTAGGTAGTATAATGCCCCCAATTGCGAGGATCTGAATATAATTTTGCATTTTCTGGATCGAAATGTAAGTTTTCTCTGTAATATGCACTCATCATGCTTGCCAAGTTCTCCGTATGATTTTCCGAAAGTTTGAACAATCAGTGTAACGAAAAAGAATGAGATTCGGCTAATAATGGTAAGGTAAGGTTTAACTACGATATATTAAGTCGACTCCATCGTTGCGTTCCTTCCTTCCGACAAAAATTTTTTTGAAGCAAATGAAAAAATTCACAAAAAAAAACACGTTATTTTCAACCAATGAAATTACTTTAAAAACATTTTGAACGGAAGGAAGGAACGCAACCATGAAGCCAACGTGAATTGTTGTGACCAGATATAACTATCATTGATTGCTATATTGTGTTGCTTATTTGATCAATTTACTCTTTTTTTTTGTTTAGTCAACAGATAAACGAGTTAACAGATATTGAACCTTATAGGCCCTTAGTGATAATTCCTTTCGAAAATGCTTCAACTGTATAGCAAATCTGAATTAATTTGCTACTCTTACTAGCAATAAGATTATAAGAGCTTTTAGATTATGTCGACCGTAAAGATCCACAATTTTCTGCTATAAACTGTATAACCATTAAATGTAATGTTGATCATCCCTTTTATAGTATACGTCTACCATAATCCAGTAAATCGTTTTTTAATTCGATGATAAATTTGAGAGATAATCTCTTTAATGGTTTTTATACTGCCAACATGTCAAATGATTTCTATTACGTCCTACTATAGAAGATGAGTCAAATCAGTTTGCGAGATTCCTTCTTGCATCCTGCAAGTATCGGGATTTGAACCTGATACCACCTACCCAACTGCCACAGGTTTAAGATTTACTGGACGATGAGTTTACTAAGACGTCCAGTCTTGTTTAAAATTTTGAGTCATGATATTTGAAGTCTTATGACGTCATTCGATAATTGCTCAAACCGAAAGTAAATATCTTCTCCGATCGATTATGATGTATATCGTGTGTAAATGGTGGTTTCATAAACTAGCGATTTTTGAAATTTGGTAATTGAAGTTAAGGATGTCGTGTTCTAGAAATATTAACGTGTTTTGTTAATAGGGTAACCGCCCAGGTGGCGTAGTGGTTAAAGCTGCGGCAGTTGGAGCGGCAGGTACCGGGTTCGAATCCGAATCGAGGCAGGATGCAAAATGGGTTTTTACCTTCGATCGTTTGAGCGGTGCGATTGGTGGTGAAAAATGAACATATCTGGATCCTCTGTCGTGTTTAGAATCCTTGGGCCGACCCATCTTCCATGTCAGTACTATAGGCCTGACATGGAGCTATGCAATGCGCAGATGGTTCTACGAAAACACTCGGACCTATAGCCGTATAGAGTGAGTGTGCCGTATAGAGTCTAAGTGTGAGATAGCAGCCACAACAACTTAACTTTTTATGCAAACAGGGTCTTAGAATTATAATTGTCAACACTGCCTCATTTCACCCCAATTTACATATTATGTATTTTATCTCGTAATATACCAGTGAGATTAATTTTTTCTTTGTTAGTTGAGACATAGCTCACACATAGCTCGAATTCTGATCTTAAATTAATTTCGCAAAGTGGACCCACCTCATAAGACGTTAATATTACTATTATTTTAGAGTATATAATAAACTAAAATTAAAATTTATTTTCAAAGATTAATTTAGAAATAGTTTTTTTTTGTTTTGGCGCCGACTAATTGAACCCAATTAATTACTATATATATAGCACTCAAAAAACCACAAAAAGACATTAAACAAAACCGATATCTAATTTTTGCACATTTAAGGATGAATAATGTTTGACAATCCGACCGATTATGTGTGAAACAAACGAATGAGCCGCTCGGCATCTAGCACTCTGCGAATAAAAATTTAGTCCATCAAGATTATATATAATATAAACCGCACTTAAGTGTTAATTATAAAAAGTCTTAAATTGACACATGATTAGTATATATCCAACAACCACTTTTTGTGTATGTATGTATATGGTATGTGTGCACACGTCATTATCATCTTGAATAGATCCGCCAATGTTATAAATAATATGGTGTCTTATAATCAGCTTATAAACCACATTAAAAACTAAAAATTTATATTTAATTTTGCTTTTATAAAAAATATAATAATATCTCGTATAATATAATAATCAAAACAATAAAAATTAATTAAATTAATTTTTTAACCTTTCAACATCTTTTCAATATATGATATATATATATATATATATATATATATATATATATATATATATATATATATATATATATATATATATATATATATATATATAATGCGATTATTAAATTTTTACAATCAATAATAAAAATTGAGACCTATTTGGTTTTTATAAATAATAAATTTAATTAGATAGCACGCCGGAAATACCTTAGTCATGTTTTTCGTAAGAAATTACATTTCAATGAAGATTTTAAATTAAATTTATTTTATATATAATTAAAATAAATAAATTATTAATTTAATTGGAATTTAAATATGTTTTTTTTTCTGACTCGTTAAGAATACTGTATATACTCGTATATACTTGTATTGGTGGATTGGGACTCCCTGGGGTGATGAAGAGCTTTTTTTTTATCACCACCGCCAAAAAACGAATAAATAATAATAAATAAATAAAAATACAATAAATTCTATTAATTAATTTAGTTTTTATTAGTTCATCGATATTTTATGTTCTGTTATACCCTAGCATACATTCACACACACAGACACGGAAAACATAAGAATATTTTAATCGACTGCGGGATATCATCGATTATGATCTCGTCTCGACCGAGCACGATGTGATGGAGCTTATAAATTTATATAATTTTAATGTTGATTTAATATCAAGTGTGATCCGTCTATATAAGTGATGTGTTGCCTTGTATATGGTAGATAGATGTGACATAATTTGTCTTATAACTTTATATATTTACATCTTTCTGTATGTGTGTGTGTGTATATATATACATATATGTAAATATGTGGATATAAATAACGATAAATTGTTGTGTCGGTTCATTTGGTTTTGTTCGCTTTTAATTAAATTTAATTTCCTGGAACATACGATAAACTCCCACGGGACTCGTAATATAAAAATAAAATTTATATTAATAAAATTAGGATTTAAGACATAAAAACAAATAGTGCACGGTATTTATTTATATTTTTATAATTAGATCGATCATAAATTTCAATTAGCTTAAAGGGATTTAATTGGTTTTTATTATAAGGTTTCGTGTCCATTCAATAAATTTATGATTGTGCCATTAACGATATACCGAGAGCTTTTATGTTTATACATAGGTACAAATTTGGGTATTTAGGGGAAATATTAACCTTGGCTGCGGCCTATAATTGCTATAATCGTTGTAAATAGTAAAGTAGAATGTTATAATTAGTAAATTTTTATTTAGAAAACTATGTTGTGTGGAAATTATTGTTATTGTAATCGACATAATAATTGCATGTTTGCAGCTGCTTTGTTTGCAATTAACCTGTAATTATTTATAGTTTTGGGTATATATTATTGTGTGATTGTTTTGCAATATACTGGCATTTACTTTATTCCAAACTATTAGGTTGGCAACTAAGTAATTGCGGATCTCACTCATAGTTGGCCTCAGTTGAATTTTTAATTTTGCAGACGTACATTGTACAAATGTAAAACACATTTTGTTATTTGACAGTTGGCAATTTAGCTGTCAATCAGTAAAAACGCATCGCAAGCTTACAAAAAGTTATGTGCTGTTTATGGTGATGAAGCCTTTAGAGAACGGCAGTTTCAAAATAGTTTTACCAAATTTCATTCTGGTGAAGTCATCCAGTTGAAGTTGATGATATCCTAATCAAAACAATAATCGATTCGGATCGTCATAGTACAACACATGAGATTGCAGCTTCATGTATCACATATACATGTATTGAAAATCACTTAAATCACACGGTTCCTCACGAACTGAAAGACACGTATGCAAGGCCACACACATCTCTGGTCACTCGGCAAAAATCATTGAAGCTTGGTTGGGATGTTTTTCCACATTCACCATATAGTCCTGACTTTGCACCATCTGATTACATTTGTTTTGATCTTAACAAAAGTCCTTGAATGGTAAAAATTTCAATAATGATGATGATGTCAAATCGTACCTGATTCAGTTTTTTGCTAATAAAAAATCAAAAGTTTTATGAACGTAAGATTATAATGTTGCCCGAAAGATGGCAATAGGTCATTGATCAAAATGGGCAATACATTACAGAATAAAGTTATTTAGTTCCATGAAAAAATTTAGTTCCATGCCGTCATTGGTTAAGGCGAAAGACAATTAGTTAAGCTTACGACTTGCATTTCAAAGTGATGGTGTACAGCTTTTGCTTTATATGCGTTTCTTTCAAAATTTTGTTCGATTCATCAAAAATTAATAATTTATCAGTCAAGTTTAACTTTTATACTGTTGTGCAAAATTGTTTCGAGACCAACAATAACTTTGCGATAAAGGCAAATAAAAGAGATTCTTTAAGGATTTATTTGTGCAGAATTTCAAGACCGCGACGATACAGTCTATCAACAATTTGCAGAATTAAAGTCAGATTTATCTAGAACAAATCTAGAAATTTGTTTAGGCTTCGTTGCAGTCCAACCCAATCCAACGAATTAATTTGCGGCCAAGATAGATCAGAAGAGTATTCCTTTAATGATACCATTGATTTTTACCAATATCAATTTTGATAGTCACAATCTAGTAAAATCAATTGACTTAACAAAATGTTATAAATGCAACGTTTATTTACACCACAGAGGGGTGCCATCAAGCTAGTGTGCCTAAAATGAAGCTACTGTGATATCAAATGTATAAGTACTACATTGTAACAAATAGAACCTCAATCTAAATATCAATGTAATCCATGCTACGTGTGATACTACTTGGACAGTATATCACTGCAAGATGAAAGTTCTAAGAATCTAGACCAATTACCAATACCAATTTCGAAAACAAGAAGCCTACGTCTACATATACACTGCGTCTACAACTGAAGGAAGTTGGAGAAGGATTGTACTTATTATAAGGATGGTATAATACGACTGGGATATTTCGAGGAGGATTCAGATCATTTCATACAGCGAGAGTAGTTTGATAATTGCTGTAAAATAGCAATTTCTGCAACATATAAAACTCAGTATTTATACTTTGCATCCTCGACTCGTTTTATTTATTAGTGGGCCTCCGGCAATGTTTAAACATGTAAATAAGGAAAATTCCTGCATTATGATTTCAAAACCCCAAATTCGAACACATAATCGAACTATATAGTTTTTACTCAAACATCCTCTGTTTTAAATGAAGAGTTGAATATCACTGACGTCACTTCCACTAAGATCAGTCAGAGATCATTTAGGGTGAGTTACGGATGTCTGGGAAGACCCAGAAGAATGGAGTAGTTGCAATGCAAAAAAAACTTTCTTTCTCCTCTAAATCGTCACATATTTAAAACAGTAATCATGTAATTCGACCCCAGGTCTGTCCACATATCTGTCCCTTACCTTATAGATAGTATAACAAAAAAGTCCTACTCCGCCGTTCGAATCTGAATACATCCTAGGCGCCTGCATAATGGTTAATAATTTAAAGTCATAATAAGCATTTGAATCTGGTGCATCAAATGCTTCCGAAATAATGGTGGAGATGATATTATGCTGCTCTTAAACATGCAATTTTACTTAAATCTTTTACCTTCACGCTGACTTAACAATTCATTGTTTCCAGCGATGGTACATAAAAAGCTTTTAGTTCGTATACAACATAATATATTATCAGATAAATGCTAATGGGTTGATTATTTCCAATTCTTAGGCCCTCTGAAAAGTTTTAACCTCGACAAAATGAAGTAAATTTGTGTAAGAATTATTTCCTTTGGAGCGATGACTGATGGTTTAACAATAACATTAGTTGTATCAAACCTCATCAACCAATCTCATCACCTCAATTTAAATATTTCGTAGAAAAATTGTAAATGGTATACTTGATATATCGTCGGTTGTAGTTTAATAACCCCACCACGTCGCGGTCTCGAGCTTGAATCTTGCGGTTGACCAACAATTAATTTATAAAATCACAAATCCGTAAATAGAGGCCCTAGAGCAATTTTAGCAATAATTTGGGATCACATCGAAATTCTGACCAAATTTGTATAACATCATAAAATCCTTAATATCTCCGAAAATAGAAAATAGCCCTATTTCGAGCAATTTTAGCATTAATTTGGGATCACATCGAAATTAAGTTTGGCTTTCGCAGCATGAAACAAAATTCCTGGCAATATTGCCTTGAGATCGCGTAACGGACAACCACGTATTGAAAGATAGAGAGAAGACAGAAATTCCATTATAGGAAGTGTCAGAAGATATTGACGTGTAATGTTCCTTAACTAAACAGGGCCGTCGGAGTCACGTACGAAAAGCGTTAAGCTTTATGTAATTTTGGATTGCGTGACTGTGTTCTAATTCGATTTGTTGCTTGTATGTTGTAATTCACTAGGCCGGTTTCGATCTGATGATGACGTCATTGAATGACTGTATGCTCGAAATGATCAAATCCATCTCATCAAACACATGCACCAGATTCATACTATGCGATTAGTATACTGTGGGATACGTTCAGTTGTGACGCGACAGTACTATAAGAACTTAACTCTAAATATCGATTTTATTAATTGATTGTGGTCGCGTGAAATGATTTGCGATTTTTATGAGTTGCTCTGAACGTCACAAATGCTTATTATCTCCTTAAAACAATAATTTGGATGGCGTTAAAAACAATTGTGTGTGAAAGCATTCGTTAACGGCTGACATTAAAAGATTACGTAAGGTCTCAGCTGATTACTTAATAAGTACATTTTTCGAATACCAAACTACGGTCGGGAGGGAGTTTGTTTAAATACACAATTGATGCAATCCTAGTACTCCTGCCTCCAATATAAATGACTAGAACCAAACCAACTATACACCAAAATAAAATCTTGAAATACAATATGGTTAAGCTTATCCAAGAGTTTGAAACTAGATTGTTATACAAACCATCTGTATCTCTGAAATATTCTTTAAGTGGACTCACTTTGCCCAAAGTCATGTTTGTCGAAGACTAAAAATGGTTCCAGTATATTAAGCCTCCAATCTTTAGTGAATTTTTTCACGCGCTGCCAACACCGAAATAGATCATTTTTATACAAAACAAAACCTGAAGTTTTATTTCATTGGAAACCGATCGCTCCGCCCAAACGATGATTATGAAAAATCCTTTTTGCATCCTGCTCCTATCAAGATCCACCCAAAACTTGCTACCAACGAAAGTTCATGTTTTGAAAAAAAAATATTCAAGGCCATCAATATCAAAAAATATTCAAGGCCATCAATATCAAAAAATATTCAAGAAATTAGGAACTGTTTTGAACCAAAAAAGTATTAATTTGAATTCGTTTTGAGGTATAGCCCAAGGTTCGATAAATTGCCGATAAGTTTCGATGAAATTTTTTTACGTGCATAGTAATGCAGGGGTTCCTAAAGGCAGTGTGATAGATTCAAAATTTGACCTACCAACATTAAATTGTTAAAAGTCTTTACAGTCTATCCTTCGACTGTTAGATCTGATTGTACAAGATGTTACTTAAACCCTTCTGAACATATATTATTTGATAGGGTTTCGTTTGTGCTTCCACTATAGTAAAATTGGGTGAATTCAATTTAGTCACGAATACTTCGAACAGAGATAAACGGTCCTTAGTATGTAAACAGTAGCAGATACTGCAGAAAATATGTTTAAAATGGATTCAAACCCGAAATAAAGAGAAATGGTGACATTGTGGTGTCACCATTATTCTTTATCGATTCTTTATCGTTTCTAGAACTATTTTATGTAGTTACATCACATCTTGATTCAAAATTTACTCCCTCCAAAATTAGATATGTGGTATTCGTGTGTATGGAAATGGTTCAACAAGCAGTGAGATAGTGAATCGAAGTGAGAAAGGCAGTAAAAATAGTGACATAGAAAATAATGGTTTATAAACCATTTGCTGGCAAGGGTAACTTGACTTTATCCATTAATATGGCAAATTCAACAAAGTTATCGTTAAAATATATTTTTCAAAAATCAGTTGGCAGTAGTTGGACAACGATATTGTTTTGTTTCAGATGCTAGTTTGAGTAAAAATAGAGTAGGTGTTGGTATATTTTTTATGATGAGTATGAACTTCTCCACGACGCAAGTGAATCAAATCATCTACATAATGAACACCAATCTAATTGGAATATCTAAAGGTATCGAACTGGTTGTAAATGATATGAAAATAGAAAGTGGCAGTATAACGCATGGTTTTGTCCACGTGGTCGAAGGGACTGAAAAAAGTATATCTATATACTCTTTGGCTAAACCGAGTACATTCAGGTGTATGAAAAAAGTATGATGGGAGAGTGAATATAACGAGACAAGCTTATTGCATAGCCGTGTGTAAATTGAGAGAATCATGCTAAACCACGGAAGGTGGAAAAAATTCTAGTACCAAGGGCAATTAAGTGAGAAAATTGTGTTGTGTAACAATGTGAAGTTATTAGTTTACTGAAAATACAAAGATGGCAGACCTTATGCCATCATCCTGCAATTAACTAGAGGTAGTTTATAAAAAGTTACTTGAAGTAATTATTCTGGCGATATGCGTGTCTACTTTGGGACTCAAGGCTTAAAATAAAATAAAAGTTGCTGGGGCGAACTTGGCACGTCTGTCCTCGTTCCTGCTCTGACGTTTGAGTGCTGTCATTTAGTTTGTTTATAAATTGTGTCAGGCCATCCCAAGTGTGTTTTGTGATTGTTAGATTGAATGAAAGTATCAAAGAATGAATTTATCTCAAATTTTGGATTAGAAATCGAATTTCCTGTGTCGCATCGCTGACACTGTTACAAAAGGCTTACAAGGAACTGACTATATCAAAAGCACATGTATATGAGTAGTCGCACTGGGCGGCCATCAATGTCTGCAACTAAAATTAACATTAATAAAATTAAAAAAATGGTAACTGAAAAGCTTCATTTAAGTTTAACTGAGACATTCTCTGAAAATTCTGTGTCTTATATACGAATCAACTCGACTATTTGCGATAAACCTCAATTTTCTTCAGAAACTCAATCGCGTGAAATATCTGAAAACATGTTATAATTATTCAGTTCCGACCCTACATTCAAAAAAATGTTTATGAGTTCCACCAGTCAAAGCTTCGGAAATCGCCTAACAACCAGTAAAACCGAAAAAACATGTCAAAGTCGATCATACGTTTAAGTATAATGTATATTGTTCTTCTCTATTATTGCGATGTTGTGCGCTCGGAATTTTTACCAGAAGGTCGGACGATAAATATAACCTCGGCATTTTTTGGGATTTAAGAGAGCAAATTTTTGCACCACGCCAACGCACCATTTCACAAGACATCACGGTAAACAAGTTTCTGGCCAAAAACCTAAAACAATATCAAAAAACGACCGAAGTATTCACCTGATATGATCTCGGCTAAATGAAGTAGATTCTGGTAAATGACATTGGCCGTATTATTTCGGCAGGAGTCGATAAAATAAATTTGAATGAATTATAAATATTTTGGGTTTTATTAAAATAATTGCCAGCTTAAAGCTCCCAAAAGCTCATTGAAATGGTCGATATACAAATTATTTCTATTTTTGTTTTGTTTTGCGAAAGAGCTGGGTCTTGCAGCTCTTTCGTGGTTCGCTTATTTACGTCCTTACCTTACGCTTTGCTGCCAAATCGAGGACGTACGACTATAGGTCCGTATAGTTGTGTTCATTCACACCACCGATCATAATCAAGTGGTGAAAAATCCCTTTTGCATCCTGCCTCTATCGGGATTCGAACGCGGTACCTCCATATCTAACTGCCGCAGTTTTAACCACTGCGCCACCTGGGCGGTAAGTATTTCAAATTTGAACAAAACTTTCAGAATTGAAATTTTTTTAAGAAAATATTTAGTTTCTGTACCATTTATCTTTTAACAATTAGTCTACGACGGTAAATATTTTTCCTTGAAATCAAAGTTCAGACTCTAATAGCTTTCAGAAAAGCTACTTATGATATTTGCTAAATTATTTGATCTAAAAAATTGAAAAATTTCAAATAAAAATTGTGACTTTTCTTAGAATCCAAAATTTTCTTAGAATTTTGAATTATTAGACACAAGTATGTAGGCAGTACAAATAAGTACTGGCATTACGTCATAATATTTCTAAAAATTTATAACAAATGCTGAAACATCTCTTCATGAACGAATTGCAAATTCTTACGAATAGCAGAAGCATAAACTTTAGTTTTTGTAGGGTCCCAAAGGAAAAAATCTGATGGATTTTAGAAAAAATCTGATGGATGTATTGGTCCTCTACGCGTCCAATCCACTGACTTGGAAACAAATTTTTTAAATCTGATGCATGCATAAACTACATAGATCGTAAATAAATTTTCCGAAACTTATTACAAGAGCTCCGCATTGGTTTTGTAGGAAATTTAAATATTTTGGACCATCTAATCTATCTGGAAGTATTCCGTCCTAGTAATTCATCTTCAAATGTACCACACCAACCATTAACGGTAAATTTATGTTCCAGCTGTTTATAATTTTCCAATGGGGTTTGCTTGAAGAATAATGTAAATTTATACATCCGTCTCGGTTTTTTTGGAAACTAAAAGCCTTAGTTTATTTCTCGACTACCCATTCACAAAATTTGTTTCTTGTTATCTTATAACTATCCAAAATATCTTGGACCAGTTGGTAATGATAAAGATGGAGGTTTTTCTTTTTGATTTGCCTATGCACTACAGATTTTGCAATTCCGCCGCAATTTTCCTAACACTAGTCGTTTGTTATGAATTTCGCGCAAGACTATTTCGGTATTATGGTGTGATGTTGCTGTACGACCTGGCACATTCCTCCGATTAGTTAAAAATTCCGATCTGGATCAACCAACATGTTAACGGATGGCAATCTGCGAATATAGGGTATCGATATCGATATATCCCGATATAATTTTGCAAATATCAAACATAGTTAGCTTTTCTGCAAGAATATTTACCGTCGTAGACTAATTGTTAAAAGGTAAATGGTACAAAGAAACAAAAATGGTTATTTCTTTAGATATTGAATCCGATGTAAGTCCTCTTGAAACCCCTATAACTTGATAGTGGAGCTTCACAGTGCGAAGTGGTAAAAGTAAAATTGTCTTCGCTTTGATCAAGTGATCCAATCGTACTATTCGTGACAGTCACTTCCGGGACACCCTGTATAAGCTTTTATGAAATTTAAAAGTTCGTTTTTGCACCGATCAGTTTCGTTTTAAATATACATACAGTCAATTTTCATAGTAAATGCCAACGACAGCATGATTTCGTTAAATATAAGTTTCGGAAAAGATTTCTAGATGGCATACCAACACGTTTTAACGAGAACAATAGATGGCACGCGACAGAATTTTTTAATGAAATGACATAATTTAAAAATAAAACAAATTTTGTTTTATTTATTTGTTATTATTTATAAATATAAGCCCATTTAGGTTTTAAATTTTGGTTTCGTTAATAATTCGTTGAATATAAAAAACTGCAGTTAAAAAATGTAAACATTTCGTTCAAGTACTACTAGTGCCATCTTTTAATCTTCTCCGGAATTATATCGACGCAATTTCCCTTATAGTTATTATAAGTTATTTGCATTCACCATTCAATTTCGCATATACACGGGAAGGCAATACTGTATTACAGGGTGGCTGAGACCAAGTGTTACCAAATGAAAACGCTGTAATTTTTTTAATTTTGATTATTTTTTATTGAAATTTCGTGGAATACGTTGAAAACATATTACATTTTATGAAAAACATGTTACTGCTCGATATAACCTGCTTTGGCTCTGATTATTTGATTCAGTCTTCCATAGAAAGCATTGCATGCTGACCGTACGTGGGCTTGCGGAATTTTATTCCATTCTCGAACAAGAGCTGACTTCAATGCACCAACACTTTCGTATTTTTTAGTGGACACCTTACTCTATAAAATGGACCATATGGAGAAATCCATGGGATTCAAGTCTGGTGAATATGGTGGCCATTCTTTCGATGAAATCAGCCACGGAACGCAATTTGTAAAAATTACTGTGTCGCTCGAGTTTTGTGTGACGGTGCCGAGTCCTGTTGGAATGTCCAACGGTTCGTACCAAAGTGCTTACGTGCCCAAGGTAGCAACCATCGTTTAGGATCTTTTGGCGGTACATCTATTGGTTTACCTTGACTCCATGTTCGATGAAAACCAGAGGAGTGCGTCCATCTGCAGTAACTGCAGCCCAAACCATAACATAAGCTGGTGATTGCTTGCGCATGGCAATTCTTGTGTTCAAATTATCGTTGTGCTCTAACCAAACACGATCATTTTGTTTATTCAGATACTGTTGAATGGTGAAAATTTTCTCATCAGAAAAGACAATTTTTGGCCTTTTTGTTTTAAGATCTTGGCCTTTTTGTATCTTGTAGGGCTTCAAGTGTAGTTCATTTTTCAATATGGTTTGAATGCTGTATCGTGAAACATGTAGACGTGCGGCTAATTCATTGGCACTTTGACGAGGATTTCGTTGGATTCGTTTCTTCACCTTTCGTATCATTTCTTTTGATGTTGCTGTCTTTTTAGGACCGCCTCTGTTGCGTTTAGCGATGCTACCAATTCCATTACGATTTTTTTATCAAGATATCAATTTAGAACAATTATTTATTGACCACATATAAACAACTAACCAAACTTCAATCTGTCAAAAAATTGACGCGCGAAAAATGACAACTACACAAATGACAGCAGAGTGAAGTTAGTAACATTTGGTCTCAGCCACCCTGTATAAACCGGAACATTCTATATTGATATCCTATTATGGAGCTTTGAACTGTTGTGATCGTAAATTAAGCCCACGCATATAAAACAGCAAATATTATTTTATTCGATTCTGATAGTCAAACTAACACCTGATCTGTCGATCGAAAGACTGGATTTTTATTATTAATACACCTAAGATTATAATGTCTTTATATATGTGATACGACGTCATCATAAATTAATTATCCATTGTTGACATTCCCGCATATTATCCGTTGGTAATCGCACATCCAATATTTTTATAGTTTTTTGAATTATAACTTTTATAACTTTTTAAATATTGTGCTCTGTTGTTTGTTATACTCGTAATATACAAGTCAGTTTGGTTTAAGAAATATTCTATGGTTTTATCTTAATTAAATATCACAGCATGATAATCCTCCATATTTTGTTTGTTCTTACATATATATATATTGGATATTATTAATTAAAAATATTACAATTTTTATAACTTTATGTATCGTTCACGTATTAAAAATGTATATATTGCGATGATCATCGCCATTTTAAATCCCATTTCAATAAATCTCTGGACAAGTGTTTAAGAATCAACGTAGTACTAATTTGGACCAAAGTCCAAAATCAATCAAAAATCGTATTAAGAAATCCATCTTAACCGTACAAAAGTTTATAAATTTTGGGTGGTCGAATATAACGTCTGAAAGTTATTGTCCCCAAAAGACACAACCGATTTCATTTTGTTTTGCGGAAAATTCGTATTTATATGGTCAAATTATAAATTAAATTAAATTAATTTAATTAAAACAAATGAAAAAGTTGATTTGAGGCTGTGGTCCAGCAATACGTATGTATCAGGTTTCAGTGCTGATATAAATATTATTATATAATCTTAAGTATGGATTAAAATGATTAGTACGCGATCATCTCGCTTATGTATATATATTTAACACATAATCAATGATCATCTTCATGTCACGATCTTATCCTAACAAGACACCAAATTATAGAACAACAAATAAAAAAAACTCATTTGAATTTCAAATATCCAATTTGAGTTGTTTTTGGATATATACGTACGACGACACTCCTATATGTATGTATACAATACTAGAGGACTGTCGGGAAGATCGAGTATCATCTAACAACAATACAAAAAGTGTCAATCGGTAAAAGTTTTCTTCATCTTATATAATCGAAATCTTATCTTGTATCTTGTTATGTATAGTTTGTGTTGGACAAAACACAAAAAAAAACTGAACACAAGATCGTAAAATATATTAAACAACAAAAAAACAGGTGATTAGCGGATAGATTACAAAAGAAGAAGATTGGACCCCTTAGAGCGTATTAGATTAACAAAGAATTCATGCTGTGTGCGACACACGAGTTTTTGTTGTTTTTGGTTCGTAAAAAATTTTTTTTTTCATCATCGTATCGTTGTTAAAATATTATTGGATCGTTAATTAGACAGAGAGGAATTAGATGGCCAGTTATTAAAGTTATTAATTAAATTTAATTATTGATTTATACTCGAACTCTCAATAAACATACATACATATATAGGTACGTACGTACACACACACATACGAATCTCATGAGAAATGGATGATCTTTAGATTTCATCGTGTTTTGTCTTAAAATGTTTCTTTCGTATTTTTTTATTTTTGTTTTTTTGTTACTGATCGACGTGATGTAATTAAGTAACGATCAACCCATAAAAGCCAAATGAAAATCGGGGTAACGAAAAAAAAATAATAAAAATAATAAAAAATTAAATTAAAAGCTGTTTTGTTGTTGTTTTTTTATGTGGTGATTCTTCTTTAAAATATTTGAAAACATTAAGTGTCGAATTAATCGATCGATCGATTGGATCATATTTAAAATTTGGTGGTTACTCCTCAAGTTTTTCGTTTCGTATAATTTTAAATTAAATTTATCGATCATTATCGGCATAAAACTGGGTACACAACATAACATATGTATATATGTACATAACATAAAAATCATTAAAATTACCAATTTTGGAATTTTTCAATTTAAAATTTTAGCAATAAATACGGTAATCGATTGTGATTTAAGTTGGTAGTTGTGTTACGTTTATGTTCGTTTTTAAATTAAAATTAAATTATAATTTAAAAATATCAAAATGATTTAATAATATATAGGAACGTTAAAGTGGCTGGGCTGGCTGTTGTGTATATACAGTTGTTTATGTTATTTGAACGAATTATTGCATGACTTCTGAATTTGAACTAACGACCTGCGTGCAACCAGAAATATGTTAGCAGGATATATAGTGAATGAATTTCTGACTATCGTTGTGATATACGATGTGCATCGTTCTAGCGATGTTTGCATAGGCGTTTGCACTGGCCTACTTTAAAATTACCAAATTCTTGAGTGTTATGTTTGCAGATATAGTTGGCTTGATCTGATAAGACTTTGACCTGTTATTTGTTAATGATTTTATATTTTACTGTTATCGAATCGCTTCCAGGGACATCGTGGGTTAAAAGAACAGTCTGATGATAGTTCGTCGCCTGATGGAGAGGAGCAACATTAGGTATCTCCTTTAACCATTACATTCACCAAAGCACAACAGTTTCAAAACACATGAAAAATTATACCAGGCGCCAAGTGGACGAGATGTGCTTTTATCTGGAAAGGTCTGACCAGAAGCTAATCGTTACAGAATTTACTTTGAAAACGGTACCAACAAATTTCCGCGTATTTTATAAAAGCACCCTTGAACAATTGAGTTATTTAGAAGAAGATGTAGGTTTGTACCGCCATTAGATACTATTGCTTTAAGTACGAGCAAAAACAAACAAATCTTTAATCGGAACAAATCTTTAACCGCCCAGGTGGCTCAGTGGTTAAAGCTGTGGCAGTTGGAGCGGCAGGTACCGGGTTCGAATCCCGATAGGGGCAGGATGCAAAAGGAATTTTTCACCATCTGATTACGATCGGTGGTGTTAATGAACACATCTATGACCCCCTGTTAGAGTGCAGAACTCATGGGCCGATCCATCTTCCATGTCAGTACTATAGGCTGGCATGGAGCTATGCAATGCGCAGATGGTTCTACGAAAATCGGACCTATAGCCGTACGTCCTCGATTTGGCCGTTAAGGCGTAAAGTAGGACGTAAATAAGCGAACCGCGAAAGAGCTGGGAGAGCCTTGAGCCCCAAAAAAGATAGCATAGAATAAAATATAAAAAAAAAAAAAAAAAAAGTCGGACCAAGTTTTTTGGTCCCGAAGAGGTTGGATAGACAGAGTTAACTGTATTATAATTTTGATTTCTTTGAATATTTTCGAATAATCGGAATTACATAGAAAATGAAACGAGATATGAATATTATACCCCTATTATGAATGTCACCTCACTCGTCACCGTGACGTGTATTGTCACTCGAGTCATATTTTGGTATTATGATTGTCGCTTTATTTAGGGATTCAAACCACTCCACGGTGCGATCACTGGATTGTGAATAATTAAACTACTTGCTTGTTTTTCACTTTAACTTTTATTGAAAATCACCACAATTCACTTTCACAGTACTTTTATATTACTGTTACTTTTACTATTTCACTATTTCACTTCTTATTAGTTTTTCCCGATTTTAATTTATCACTCATTTTGCCCGCTTCTCGTTCATAGTAGAATTTTCCATTTATTAATTATTTCGCCTGTACTGCGATTCCTGCTGGTTTTCAAAATACGAGCATTTATTACTTCTATTCAATCAGAAATGTGACCCGTGTCCGTAACACTACCCTCCGCCCAAACCTGTTCGTCCCAAACAGAATCCAATTCCCTTCCTCTATAGAGAGCCAAACTTTGGTACCTTTGGTCAAATGTACAACCTTTGGTTTTCCTCGGATGCCCTTCTTAATTCGGTAGATTACATCATTGATTTTTGTAATCACCTTGTATGGTCCTTCCCAGCTAGGTTGCAGTTTTGGTGATAAGCCTCTCTTCCGTTGTAAGTTGTGAAGCCTGCTGACTGCTCTTTGTTAGGTCTCAAGCCTCGAATTTCGTATCGAGGTTTCACTCTGTTTCTTGATAGTCTTATCCTTTGTACCGGCTGCTCTTCCTTACTGATTATCACAACTCCCATCGTCTCTGTAGTAATCTTATCTTCCAATTCACCACGAATTTCCGTTGAATGTTGCACTATAATTATTCGTACGATTGGCTCACCGTTATTTAACTGTAGTTGTAGCTTAAAATCTCCACAGTTTAACGTAGCACACCCTATGTCCAAAACGAATTTGTTCTTCTTCATGAAGTTCACTCCCAAAATCACCTCATCGACAATAAAGTCGGTATATGTTGACTGTTCGAGAACACTTGGTCTTCGTTCTGTGCCATTCCAATTTACCGCGTTACACTGTAACTAATCCTCACGAAAATTTGCCATTTCAAGATCAAAAATTATCAATCTAAGATCTAAACAGTATTGTGGGTTAGAACTTACTCTGTACTCTTAAAACCTTACCCTTCCATTATTCCCGCTTTTTCTATCTATCAATTTGTTTTGATGTCCTCATGTTTGAACCTAAACATTCCAGGTTCAAACATGAGGTATGGTTGCATGTGGTTACGTTTATTTTTTTTTAAGGGAATGGTTTTGTGAGGAAAGAATTTACTTGCCTCTTTGATATCATGAGTGATTTTAGGTTGCCCAGATAGGTTCAATAATTTCATGTGCGGTACATACACATTCGATAATCGTCTACTTGGAAGTTCAACTCAGTCATTTTAAACCTTTGGTCCAATGAGAATTCCAACTCCAAGATTTCGAGTTCCAAACGATAATGTTTCGTGTATTCAAAGAAACCGTGTCCAAAGTGCTGATTCTTAATCTCGTGTTCGCGGGTACTTAAGAGATGGTTTGTTGTTATGTTGGCGATATCAATTTTTAGGTTACGGCGTCATACTTCTAAATCTAATTACTGTGATCGTATTCTTAAGATACGATGCGTCGAGCCGATTCAACCAGTGTAACCAACATCAACGTACTGTTGCTCAAAGCAAATGAAGCAATCACTGAAAGCGACCGATTTCGAATACCGATAGAGGTTCGTTGCTTATCACTGGCAAACTTCGCCATTCTACTCTCGATTAAATTTTGGCATAATGCCACAAGAAAATCAAACGAAGTTTTCTTATTGGTTAGTCTTCTCAATTAAACAAGGGTACATTTTTCATCATCTCAAATATTCTCTTAGTTGGTTAGATTTTTGTAATTTTATGGCATTCACATTTTGTTCGCCTTACCAGTCTTTTATAACATTTGCCGTATTTTTCGATTCATTGCTTCGTTGAAACTCCCAGTGCAGTGGCATGTTTTCGAATGCATGATATTGTCACCGTCGTTTTTTTTATTTTTTTTCATATTCCTTGCTTTTGGGCGTTTAAGATATTTTGGTGGCTATCTCGTTAGAACCTCAATGAGCTGGAATTGACTTAACGATTTCTATTGCACAACATTGGTCTTAATTGGTGCGCCATACATCGGGGAAGCGGTAACTGCCTGAACTAGCAAAATATTTCTGCATCGTAGAGCTCCTCTCGTATTCGGTATTACCCGTACCAATGATGCGTCTTCTCAGCTTACTGTTTGCTTAGCAGTAGTAAGTTCTGTCTTATATGGCAGTCCAGCATCAATCATTAGTTGTAATTTGAATTTCAAATCAAAGGTTATTACAATGGGCACCGACGTCTAACGTTATGCTGTCCAGGGTTTCCTTGCTATAGTGATAGGAACCGCTTTTGTTTTATGTTCTGGTAACTCTAAAATAAAAGTGTGGGTAGAGTTTACTATTTTTGAATATGCATTGGATCGTTTCGCATGATCTCCTCCCTGTATTTTGCGACTAACACAGTTGAATCACTTGAGCTTCACAAGCACACCATCAAACATCAATTTTCAGAGCATATGGTCTAGAACTGGCCGTTGTGGAGCTCTACTAGCTATCACACTTATTTCTTCGTCTCATCACCGGTTTTATACTTTAGAGTCCTCTGGCTGAAGTATAGCTTGCAACTACTTGCAATTAGGTATTTCGGTTCCTCCATCCGGGAAAGTGCGTTAGCTGCCACGCAACCATCTTGTAACATAAATGTTGCAAGATGTGTTTCTGTAACCATATTGGTGTTCTGCCAGTTCGCAGGATATATCTTTCCTTTCATGTAAACTGCCGCATACGGTTCGTTCCAAAATCTTTCTGTTAGATAAACTATAGAGTTGATTCAAATCATGGCCAACTCCTGAGAATAAGAATCTTTTCCGGCCCATTAGGTTCTCGAAAAAGATCGCGAACTATCTTAAATTTCTATAATTTTAGGAATTGGTGCAAAATTATTTCAGAAATTATATTAAACTGAAAAAAACTGGGGTGTGATAGAAAAGTGTTTCCAAGTGCTTCTGGATTATGGGTCACAATGGATTATGGGTTACGCAGTTTGACTGAGACTAATGCAAAAATGATAATTTAAGGGATATACCTAATTTCGATGAGCTAGCAGTCGATATCAAGTATGGAGCCTCTTTTGTTTGATTTAAGCTTGAAACGAATTATAATTTCTTCAGCTATTAGATACCATATAGCTAAAGATGTCAAACTAGAATAATTATCAATTAAAATTGTCGCGACGAAGATATGGTCTAAAACTACCTCGTAAAAAAGCCCTACGTATATATCGAAACATCGTTTCAACTAATTTAATGCCCGACATATCAAATTTTATTATCCCAAAATATTAGTACTCGAATACGATACGCATATTTCAAATTAGACCGATAAAATTTCAAGCCATAAATTTTTTTAATTTTTTGACCATATGCGCGATCATAACTATCTACCTCTAAACTTAAACATACGCACACACACACACATAACTATATTAATGTCTTGTTAATTGATGTTGATTATTTGTAGATATAAAATCATTAATTTTCGACTTGTCTATCTGCCCGAGTCGACTTATGTGTATATAATAAGTCAGAGACCCTTTAAAAATTATATCCACAAACATAATACCAAACAAGTTTCGTTGATCGTTCTCTCGCTCGTTGAAACCCATCGAGATTCTTTTCGTCACTAATAAAAGTTATTATTATTATTATTAGTGTTTTTTTTTTTTTGAAGTTTAATTCAATCAACAAACAGCGCCATATAATCAAATTAATGGAATATCAAGAAAAAAAAATGTTTTATTTGTTGTTGTTCTGTTTGATCGTTAGACAAATAAAATGTTGAATGAAACAAACATATGTCCAAACATTTCTATAACAAAACCACCCGCTGTTAATTCAATAATTAGCTTTTTTTGTGTGTATTGGATGTATGTATAGTGCTGTTGGATATCTGATGGGTATAGAGCAGCGGATCTAGGTTGTTAGCAAACTAATAAAAGCCAATGATATACATTTTAATGGTTGGATAATAGTTGGCATAATATAATATTGTGTATGTGTATAGATTTGTTGTGTATCATGTAATTAAATTAGGTGGAACAAATATATTTACACCAAGACCTCGCTTTGTGTCGTAGAGACGTTAAAAATACGATGCAAAGCGAATTATCGCGATCACAGTTGGGCGCGTAAATTACACGATGTAGGTTACACAATTATCTACAACACGTGTAATTTATATAATGTTGTCTCTTTAAAAGTAAAGCACCGTCTCTTTTTGCCATACATATTTTTCATGTATGGCCATCCCGCTTCCTCTCATATATCCTTTCATTTTGGTTTCACACCAGGATTTGTATGTGGTCATGGTTCTCTAGCAGATATTAAATAAACTTCTCATAATTAAATGATTTTGAAATCCTCCTAAAATGATTTATAAAGTCAAAATGGCTTCGTATGTTCGAGAAATCTATTTGAATGCAAAAATTAACAGTTTATGGTTGGTAAACCGTCTACTATAATCATGCTAACATTATTGAACGGATTAAAATGGAAGCGTCAGCTGAAATAAATTTACAATAAAAATTGGTTATTCCCTGAAATCACTTTGGCTTTTGAACACTTTCACTCCTGTTCTACTTTAGTACCAAGAGCAGAGGACTAGATTACGCGCTCATACATTTACTACTTATTATAACCCCTATAGGCCGTTTTCGAAATAAATACTAACGGTGGAACCAAACTTATTCAAATTAGTATCCTGCCTAGGTTACTTATGTTCTATCTCTTTTTTCCAAATAATTTTAAATTGACTGTCAATTTTGTCAAAATTTATGAATAAAATATTTTTTGATCTAGTCATTTATCAAAATGGGTTGTAAATTATTTTTGATTATTATATCTGTCAAAATAAATTAGTGAAATCAATTCGAATGGCTTAGTGAACCTTCGAATGGCTTAGTGAACTAATGGCTTAGTTAACCATGATTTCGTTATAATGTGTCACTGCTAACCATGGTTTGTAACTTGGTTTTAACATGGTTTCGGAATGAGTTATTTTTTCTCATTCCATGGCATTTTAGTGACGACAGTGCCTTTATAAAAATTAAAGTTCTCAAAAAAACTAAATTAATACTGAATTCGATAAATGAACGGAAAATAAAACTAAAAATAGAAATAGGAAAATTTGGGTGGAGGGCGGAACAAAAAATATTTTAAAAACACACGGTTAATGTAAGAATTTTAATGAATTATGATAAACTGTCAAATGAAATGAGAACTGTAGTGTGTCATGTATTCTCATTTCGAAAATCATTGTTTCATAATCATGGTTACGAAACTAGATATGTGTCTATGGTATTAGTTAAGATGGCGGCAAATAAGTAAATAAGTATCGGTTTCGAAAATTTATATTTTGGTACAAATTTATTTTCATTTGAATGAACATGATACGCAAACTCAAGATTAACTCGCGCAGGCAATAGACATGACGGGCCTAGGTATTTTCAAATGTTTACATGCTATGGGAAAATTAATAAGAGCAAATGGGTGTCGCATAAGTTGACTGAGACACAGATGGAAAATCGAATAGCCACTGTCGAAATGTTGCTTTCGTGGCATGAAAAAAACCTTCTAATTGTTACGGGGGAAGAGAACTGGATCTTTTTTGAGAATCCCAAGCACAAAAATTCCTGCATAAATTTCCACGACTTAATCGTTTCGGTAAGAAGACAATGCTTGGCATTTGGTGGAACTTGAGAGAAATCGTGCACTATTAGCTGATGTAACCGGGTGAAACTGTCAATTGACAACGTTACCGACAACAAATCATCAATCTTAATTTTTTGCATGGTTCGAATTTCGAACTCCTCTTGTTCAGGATGCCATCAAACTGTTGAGATGTAACCAGCTACTTCACTTGCATAATTTACGAAACCTAGCCTCTTCGGCTTATCAATTGCTCCGTTCGATGAAGCATGGCGTGGCAGAATAACATTTGGCCAGTTACAAAGTAGTCGCAAAATTGGTCTTATGAATGGTTTCCAACAAAGTGTTGTATTATCTTGGATTGCCCCTTTCTCCACCTTCAAATTTGAAATAATTTTACTGCCTTCATTTTTTCTGAAAATTCTTGCATTTTAGGGTTATCGGGTTGATATTACAGCGTGGTCGATAGGTTGTATCAGAGATGTGATGTTCGGCTGCATAAATACAAATTTCACATTTACTGACAGATCCAGCAATGTATACTGGGTGACCAGGAGCTACCAAATTTAAGGCCTTAAATTTTTAACTCTCTTTATTAGAATACGCTTGTATTTCAGGAATAGCACAAGTAGAAAACCAGTCTTTCATAGTTCTAGGATTTTTTGATTGATAAATCAGAAATGGTTTAAATTTATTTGATTAACCAACTGGAAGAAGAGTTTGTCGATATTTGCTAGCTTTATATCCTGAAGCAGAGGTTGTTGCTCATTAGGTGGTGCCTGTCTATTTAGAAGCAAAGAGATATAATGTTTTAACAATTCAAGAACCGTTTTGGTGTTCCATTTATAACTCACCGGTTTTGTGGAAAATACCACTGCTAGGGTTTGTTGCGCATATTTGTAGCCTTTGAACTCTTAGGTATCTATCTCCTATGCCTGAATAGTGGTTGTGTCAGTTGTTAGTACTAATCTCTTTTCTTTTGCCTGCCTGCACAGCTGATACGAGGCTTCATCGCAGTTATATATGCATCGTGAGAGTGACTTGTTTTTTATGTAACATTTCGTTGAAAAACGCGATCTTCCTCCTGAATAGCCCTCAGACAATTGTTTCGCCCAGCAATATATTTTGAATCTAGGTTGAATACGGCCTATAGTAGTAGAAATTGAAGAAACTAAAATCACTTTTTTAATTATTTAAGTCCCATTGCTTATTAACCGAACCAGGAACTGGTTTTCTCTCCAAGATTTATGATAAAGTAGTCTCAAAGATGGTTCTGATAACTTCGTAATGCTTCCGTGTTCTAACGAGTAATACGCTCAAAACGTTAATTGTTTGTATAGGCTTATCAATGGAGGCGATGTCCATTCCGGATTAGCATCGTTTCATGCAGCTATGTGATGTTGAGCTTATACTTAGATAGTTGTTCGAAAAGTTACTGGAAGTTCTACGGACGATTAAGGCTAAGTACGTTTCATGTTCCATGTACCAAATTTTAAATTGTTGTCCTTATATCGTGTCCAATATGTCGTTGTTGTGAATGCAAATATATCCGAGGCTCTTGTTAAGGTTTCGGAACAATGCGACTGTACAGGTTGAGGTCTTAACCCAATAACAGCTCCCTGTAGGAGGACCACATGCCCCACTCTACATCCTGCTCTTTTTACCGAGTAGTTGATAGTGTCTGCCGCTAAGAGGCGCTGCGAGCATCTGTCGAAGTTCTACCCAGAAACGGCATAAGAAGCAAGTATTATGTTTATCTCCCTGTACATCAACCTGACCGCACGAATTAATGCTCTTTATTGTAAGTTGTAGATTTACTTCTTATTTCTTGAAATAAGCTCTTAGCTTTTGTCTGGATTTCATTTCTAATTGTATAGTCCCTACTGTTGTTGCAGCCGAAAACAACGCAAAGCGTGGCCCTGATGTGTGTTTATAGTTTGGCGATCTGTAAATGTACAAAAGGGTTGTACGATGTACATACATATATACATATGTATTATAAATTTGGATATCACTGCGCGTTTTGTTGTTGTTGCTGTGAATTTCGATTAAATTCCACTTAATCAACAAACAAAACGAAACGAAACCAAACTAACAAATAACAAAAAAAAAATTAACTCCATTAGTTTTAGTCTACCTCTAATTTTTTTTAAACTCAATTAAATTGCTTTTTTTTTGTTATTGTTGTATATTTATATTATTATACATAGTTTTAATTTTAATTTATTTATTTTTAAATAATAATAAAAATCATTCTTGCATATCATCCTCCATCATCATCATCATGTTGATGATCATCCGCGAGCAGCATAATATATACGTTTACCCCATTCGCGCGCGCTTTTATATTATTATGTAGTTCGGTTTGTTGAAATAACATCGACGGTTGTTATATACATACAATACATAATATATTATAAAACAATGAAAATTAAATTAAAAATATAAAAAATTAAATTAATTAGTTTTTATTTTATTTCGGTCTCATCATCCCAGCGCACCGATGTGATGTAGGGATATAAATGCTCGTATATATATAAGTAAAGGGAAAAAGTATTTTTTTAATGTTGATTAATTTTTTAGTCACGATTTACTTTTCTTTTTTTTTAATTTGTCGATGGGGTTAAGTTTTTTTTTTCTTAATCAATTTTATTTAGTTCTGTGCGATGATCGATGATTCGATGATCATGAAATGAATACACATATAATTAATATTTATTTAAATTTACTGTGAAATTATATTTTAGATAAATGATCCATATCGAATTTTAGTTTGATTTGAAAAACAAAATCGTTTTTTTTATTTATATTTATTATTTCGATTAAATTTATTTATATCTACGATTTTCTTTTATTATTGAATTAAATACATACATTTGAAATAATTGGTTAACGCAATGTATGTGTATGTATATGACTCGCAGCTTTATATATGTAAAAACTTTTATGTCTATAAACTCGTCGTAATTTGAAAAACGTGTGTGTAATTACGTTTAGCTGATTTCACGCCACGCATGAATAATGGAGCAGTAGCATACATTTGTTTTCAATGTTATAATAATTTGATCACTTGATCTTATATAACAATGCTGTTCGTACTTTACACGTAATTTAGTGTAGAAAATGTAAACAATATCGACAACTAAGTAGGCAATACTTTATTTGTTAAATAGTTGTCAAAAATATGGAATTTATATAGGTTAGGTTTCAGTATGTGAACAGACGCGCCACTTGGTTTGCTTAAATTTAAATGTGGACAATCATGTAAACAAACAAATTTTTTGTGGAGATAAATTCACGAAACATTATTAAATAAAATTTTAGACTAACCAATCAAAATGCATCACGTTTGGACAAGAAAAAACAAAAGAAGTTTCGATGCAAATGCGAAATTATATAAAAACCAGTTAGTATATTTTAGGCGTTTGACCTAATTAGTTTACTATTAGTGTATTTTTAACGAGTTTTCTAATTAATGACATTATTAGTTGGTATTTTATAAAATTTTGATAAAATTGAGCAAACGAAAAATTTGAGTCTACCTACAGGATTTTATAAGCTTTTCAATCGGTAAATCGCAATAAAATTATAGTACACTATTCTATTCCATCTCAGGATTTAATAATAATATACGAGAGTAAAAAAACCTTACAAATTATTACTTATACATTTAATTATATTTTTATTTGTTTGTATTTTTTCAATGGTTTTTGTAATGAGCTAAGCTGAGTGAATCATATGAAACGATTCAAAGTGGCCGATCTTTAAAGAACTGTGAGGGTCGGACAATTTGATTGGTGTTTAAAATAGTGAATTGTTGTAGGCAACAAGATAACATCTTAGAAGAACAAGTCTATGGTTGAGTTTTCTATAGTTGGTCATAATCATAAACATCAATCAACATTTTATCGCACCATTCAACAAAGCTTTCATAGGTCCAAGCAAGACAAATCCTATAAGAATTGCAATTAATAAAGGATCAACAGCCACAAAATTTTTTTGGACTTGATCTGCCAGGTACCTGCCGCGTACAACAAATTTTGCATCAGAGCAACCGTGTTAAATTGGTCAACAGGTTAATAAATCCAGTTTTATAATTTTTTTTTGTTTAAGAAATCTATATTTCTGTATAATATTACAACTAATCTCAGTGATTATCTAGTAAATGTTTTGTATTTTGAAGCAGTGTAGCATCTTAAGGGATGAGAAAAATCGGTTCATCCCATTTCGTCCAGTCCTTTGATTTCAGTAGTTCAGGGAACCACTAATTCTAAAGGCTTTGTTCTTTTTCGGCGCTTTTGTCCATTGGTGTGATCCAGCAGGTTCCGCAGCTCCTCGTTGTCATGTTGCTGCAGTCGCAGAACATGACTCCTTGCAAACTTAATTATTTCATCACTGACGTATTCCATGTTAAGGTCTTGATGGAGGTTGTCATTTCTTATATACCATGGAGCATTGACAATGCTACGTAGTACTTTATTTTGAAATGTTTGTATGATCTTAACTGTAGTTTTCTTTGCACAGCCCCAAAGTTGAATGCCGTATGTCCAGATAGGTTTAAGGATTTGTTTATATAACAGTAGTTTGTTTTGCGTTGTCAGCTCAGAGTTTCTTCCAATAAGCCACTGCATTTTTCTGAATTTAAAATTCAATTCTTGTCTTTTCTTTTTAACATGTGCTTTCCACCTAAGCTTAGTGTCTAGTGTCATGCCAAGGTATTTCGCATTGTCTGAGTAAGGAATTTGTTGAAAATTCAGTTTAATCGGGATGTATTCTACTTTCTTGTTGGTGAAGTTGATGTATGTTGATTTTGATTCGTTTAGCAGTACCTACTGTAAATGGCACTAAACTGGCTTTTACTGATAAAGCGAGATTTCTGGGTGTAATCTTAGACAGTAAACTAAGCTGGAAGCCGAACATTTTGGAGAGAATCGGCAAAGCTACGACGGCGATGTATTCGTGTAGGAATGCGATAGGCAGACGTTGGGGTCTCAGACCGGAGCTGGTACACTGGCTCTACACGGCCGTAGTAAGACCCGTTCTTATGTATGGAGTGAGTGTTTGGTGGCCAGCACTGGATAGAGTAACCTATAGGAAAAAGTTAGAGAAGGTGCAAAGGATGGCCTGTTTGCTGATAAGCGGGGCACTGAGAACAACACCTACTCAGGCCTTAGAGGTCATGTTACACCTTCTTCCAGTGGATATATATGGTAAACAGATGGCGGCTAACATAGCCACTAGACTAACGGCCGTGTCTCAGTGGAAACACTTTCAGGCAGGTCACTCAACAATAATTGGTTCGCTAAAGAAGGAAATGTTGAACCTTGACTATATTACGCCGATATTATGCTTTGAAAAAGGTTTTCAAACCTTTATCCCTTCAAGAGAATTCTGGGGGAATAAGCTAGCACTGGAAACCGAAGCTATACAATTCTACACGGACGGCTCGAAGCTAGATGGTAAGGTCGGAGCTTGGCTGTTCTGTGTAACATTAAATATAAGTACTTCCGTTCGTCTCCCTGACCACTGCAGCGTGTATCAGGCGGAAATAATAGCGATTGAGGAAGCCTTGAACTGGTTGAGGCATAACGTGATATCCAAGAGGGATATCAAGATTTATGTGGACAGTCAGGCGGCTATCAAGTCGCTGGAAGCAGTGCTGTTGAAGTCTAGGGTGGCATTGGGTTGCCACTCGTCTCTTAACGAGATGAGTGAGCATTTCAATATTCAGATTATCTGGGTCCCCGGCCACTCTGACGTCAAGGGTAACTGCAGGGCAGACGAACTAGCTAGGCAAGGTACAACTCTTCAGCTAAAGCCTGAAAGGGCCAATGTGGGGAGGCCTACAGCGGAGCTTAGACTGGCTCTGAGGAAAAGGGCGGAAGCTTCAGCACAGGAGAGGTGGACGAACACCCTCACATGCGAGAGAGCGAGACAAATGTGGCCAAGGTTGGATCTGAATCGCTCCAGGACCTTAATCTCTCTGGAGAGGAGAGATCTAAGAAGAATAGTAGGAATATTAACGGGACACTGCCTTTTCGGGGAGCATGCGAGAAGGCTGGGTCTAGAAACAAATGACTTCTGTAGAAGCTGCATGGACGAAGAGGAGGAAGAGACGCTTGTTCACTTCCTGTGCTCTTGTCCTGCACTGGCACTAAGAAGACATTTACACTTGGGTAGGTATGTAATGCACAACCTTTCAGATCTTGCAGATAGTAAGGTGCGGGACATTTTACGCTACATTAGTAGCTCAGGATGGTTACAATAGAGTGTTAGGGGTATTAGGGGACTAAGATCCTGTGGTATCACAACGGACCGGCAACGGTCTAAGTGTGCGTTAGCAGCCACTCTAACCTAACCTAACCTAACCTGATTCGTTTAGCATTATTCTCCAAGTTTTTGTCCAAGTGTTTACTGTATTAACAGCATTTTTTAGTTTCCGTGTTGACCCGAAAATACTAATATCAGTGGTCATAATTGCAGTGTCATCAGCAAAAGTCCCTATTCTGGTTACTGCTATATTTGGTAAATCATTTGTATACAGAAGGAATAACACAGGGCCAAGCACACTACCTTGTGGAACTCCTGCCAATATTTTCTTTAGTTTTGAGTTTACTATTCTTCTTGTCTCACTCGAAAATAACGGTCATTTATGTATGACTTAAGCAATTCAAAATGTTGTTTTGGTAGATCTCGTTGAAGCTTAAATTCCAGACCATGGTGACAAACCTTATCAAATGCTTGGGCTACGTCTATGAATACTGCTGAACATATCTTCTTCTCTTCCAACGCCTCTTCAATCGTATCAGTGATTCTATGTACCTGTTCTATTGTTGAGTGGCCTTCTCGAACTGAGTTTCCTAGTCTTTATAATTGGCTTAAAACTCTTTAGAAACAATCTCTCCAAAAATTTTTGATGTGGTTGTTAATAAAGAGATGGGCCTGTATGATGTTTTGTCATTTAACGGTTTATTAGGCTTAGCAATAATTATTATAATTTCTGCTACTTTCCACTGTCTCGGAACATAACTTTGTCTAAAGACAGCATTGATTATGTGCTGTAGCTTCCGTAGTGCTTTTTCTGGTAGTGCTTTGATTATTTTTGCTGTTATCAGGTCGTAACCAGGAGCCTTTTTATCTTTAAGATCTTTTACTTCTTGTTTGATTTCTTTCACAGTGACTGGTAGGAGAAGTACCTCGTCTATTTTGTTGACCGGTGTTAAATATTCATTCTCTACGGTAGTGGTTTGAAGGTAATTTCTAGGTGTTCGGCAAACAGATCAGCTTTTTGTTTATCGCTGCGAGCCCAGGTTCCATCAACTTTTTTTATGGGTGGCACTTGCAGTTTAGGTCTTTTTAGACTTTTAGTGGCCTTTCACAACGAATAGTCCGTGTCAGATTTATCTGTCAGTTTACTTAGAAAGCAAGCTACTGACTCATTCTTGATCTCTTTTATAAGCAGTTTAAGTTTGTTGCACAGATTATTTAGGATTGTTTTATCTTCAGGAGCTCTAGTTCTCTGCCAAGTCTTGCGAGCTCGTCTTTTTTCGTTAACCAAGTCTCTCACTTCAACTGGGTAGCTTATACTTTTCGGTAATATATCATGCTGGATGGGAGTACTTTCCCATGCCGCTTTTTGTTTACTTTCAATGAGATTTTCCAGTTCTTCTTCTATCATATAATCGTTCGAGATCGGCACCTGTATATTGACGCTTTCTTCGACTAGCTGGCGAAAGTATTCCCAGTTTGTTCTGTTATTTGTTAGCTTGCTTTCCTTATTGCCGTGGAACTTATTGTCATTAAGACTGGAGAGTGATCCGATGATAGTCCTTCTTCATTTTCAACTACTAAGTAATGTTCGGAGATACCTCTTGATATATAGAAGTCTAGAAGATCAGGAATTTTATTTACATCCGTAGGCCAGTAGGTTGGCTTTCTACTGGAGTGGAACTCAGTTTTATAATGAAAGCAAATATAATCAATAGATTAAACTATGGAAAAAAATACAGGATTATCTCGGATGTGAAGAAAATTAATTTAGAAGAACCTGACGGATTCAAGTATTACTGACCTGATATCCTTCAAGGATTTTGAATAAAACGAAACAAATCGAAATCGAAAAATTTTATAATAAGCTCCCTTTATGTTATAAATTTCGATTCGAATGAAGTTAAAGATTACACAGAGCTGTTACGTGAATCTAACCAACTTCGAATCCAACAGGATAATGTGAGAGAACTAACTAATCTATTGGTTTAGAAAGAGGCACATTAACACCTCGATTCCCTTAGTCGTGTCACTAAATTCGGCGCGACAGTTGTAGTGTCACTTCATCTTTAAATTTGTATTGTGCTTGTCGATTGAAGTGACCTGATGCAACGAACGTCAATCGCTGAGTTAACCAAGGAATACTAATAATTTCTACAAAATATGTCGACTGAAATTAACAGGCGGCTTTAAATGTCGTTCCAAGTGACAAGAAATTTTTTAAAGGACTACTAGAATAAAAAGTTGGTCACTTCAATTAATAATTGACGAACAAATCGACTAAGAGGATACCAATATTTGTCTGTCGCTACAAATGACACGACTAAGGAAATCAGGGTGTAAAATTTTGGAATAGTCGGTTTTCCTGGTGGCTGTTTTGTAAAATTTGGTATCGGATCCGTTAGCGAATTTTGCTATTATGAAACTAAAAAGACAAAACGTTATCGGATTCTCCGAAAATTAAATGTCAAAATCCGACTGCTATGTAGTAAATGAATTTCATTTTATATATTCAACTGTGAGCAAGATTGTATGATAAATTTCATCTGACAAGTCTAATCAAAATTTAATTTAACAAGTTTAAGTGAACTTCAAAACTCTTATTGCTTACTTCCTGCTTACATTTGATAAACTCAACCCAACAATTTCATAATAGAAAAATTTGTGGCGGATCGGATTTTTCGATATCGGAAAAAATCCTATATCGGATTATTTCATAATAGCCCCTATAGTGCTGACATGGAAGATGGGTCGGCTCATGAGTTCTGCACCCCAATAGGGGGTCAAAGTTGTGTTCATTCACACCACAGATCGTAATCTCATGGTGAAAAATCCCTTTTGCATCCTGCCCCTATCGGGATTCGAACCCGGTACCTCCCGCACCAACTACCGCAGCTTTAACCACTGCGCCACCTGGACGGTGTCAATTTAGATAAAATCATTCTAGGAATAAATCGATATGTCACAAATTTAACACAGATTCAAACTATGAAAAAAACTACGAAAGTTATTTTAGTGAATGGCAAAGTACTATAATATCAAAGAAGCGCGTTCAATTGGCCGGATCATATTAATTGTAGTGCGGTTAATGTTCTTGTCATTAAATTTTTTTCGTTGAAATAAACACGCAGTTCAGTTTCCAGATGTATAGCTAAGTAATAATTCGTGGATTGAAATAAAATCCACACTGCCTTATTGCTGCTGATATCTTTACCGCCCCTTTAATATTGTGTGATTATCATTTTCTCGGTTATCCCGTAATCAAAAAGACCACATCACTTTATTAATATATTTGATTAATTTGACAGAACTTCAACATCAATGTGTGCTTGGCATGATTTACGGTAGCTTCATTCGTCTATTGATCGTGTTTCTGATTTTATAAAGCAGAGCCGTCTTACGGCATTTGAAGTAATTAAGTTTCTACTTATTATTTTCTAGTTGTTTACAACAGTATTAAAAGGTTCAGTTTTAAGCAAAATTTTTATGCTGACTAACACGCTTGGGAAAACAACAAAAAAAACAAATTCAAGTATGTTCAATTATTTCACAGCCATCTTGAACATTTTACTCTATAAAACAAATTTAATCGACATTTCATAGCCTACTGATGTTTTCAATATATTTAAGTTTTTCCTCAGTAAAAACATTTGAGGTGTACTTAAAATATTTGCTGCTTAGTTTATGAATAGAAACATCATACATTTTGTAGTGTATTGCAAGTAAATAAATTAATCCATTTAAGCATGCATTTACTTATGGGTACCTCACTTGGCCCCATGTTTGCACGAAAAAAAAATAAATGAATGCCGTATTTTGTGAATTCATCCAGTTTATACTCGTTATGGACTTGATGCATCAGAATACCTTCATTGATCGTTTTGTAAAGAACTTAAGAAGAAATGGCAATCAGAGTATATGATTCGATATAATATTGTAGATCTCCAATTTAACGAAATGATAAAAATCTGTGGACACACTCTCTCTAGTTATACGTGATCGTACTGTACCATACCGATAGTTGATCGTGTAATGGATTGACTTATGTTTGACGCGAATCAATCAACGATCGTTTGAGATCGACAGCAACTCCTAACTTGAGAGGTCTTCGGAGCAGTTTAGTTCTGTAGAGATAAGTGTACAATGATGGCGCCAGTGTCTAGAAAAATTCTGTACTTAATTTATTAATAAATTAAGAAAATTGGTTTTGCAAAAATATATTCTAGCAAAAAACACAAAATAGTCTAACTAGAAATCAGATAAAAAAAGACTAATTAAAATTAATTTGTAGTGTTGTTATCCATATACGGCAGCTATAATAACAAAACTGAAGACGCGACCAACTCAATTTTCCAGCTACTGGCTGTTTAATTTTTGCTTATTACCCACCGTCCCAATCTACCATATCATCAATTTTTTATCCTAATCATCATCAGTAAATATATAAAACTATCATTATTTTACAATTTTTTTTCTTATTTAATATTATCATTATTGTTAACTTATATGATCTCGTCTTAACAAAATAACAAAAATGAAATTAAAAACAAAACAGAACTCAAAAAAAAACAAACTTGTCTTTCGTACGCGAAGATGATCGTCGTAATGTGTACATAATCTTTACATATGTACAGCAACGGGGGGAAAAGAACTGAATAAGTAAATAACCGACCGCGTCTTTTTCTTATCTACTAAAATCTCTCACCAACCAAAACTACATTATATACAGCGGAGCTGTTAATAAACCTTTTTTTCGTTTGTAATTCAAGATCATGATCGCGATTGGTCGATGGTTGTGGCTATATTTGTAATGCTGTGCGCTCACACACTCGCAAGATGATTTACTTGTTTCAATTACAATAAATAAACTGATCTCGATCTCTATTAATGTTTTAAATTAATATTATTGATATAATTTAGCTCGATCTATATGTTAAGAGAGGCTCGATCGTGTACGATCACCTATATATGCGTCTATAATTATATATGGAAATCGATCCTGCGTTATTAATAGTTACCTGAAGTAAATTAACTTCGTATAAATTTCCAATCGATCTACTTACGTACCAGAATTGATCGTTAAATTTATCATCGATCATTCAAACAAACAAATATTTGAGTGAAGAGAATCGAAGAATTGAAGATCATGTATTAGCCGAGACTCGTACTTTCAATACATATAATTAATTAAAATCGTTGATGAGGTTTACTACCAAACATTAAAAAAATTAAAAAAAAAATCTTCATTTCCGATGAATAAATGATAAAAAAAAAACTAAATTATTTCTTTTAATTCTTCATCTGGATTTTTTTTCTTACCGAGAACTGCAATTTCTGCTGCAACACAGCAACTGTAGAAACTTGCAATCGCAACACACAAAAAAACGAAATGCATTTATTAAATAACAGAAATGTAATACAAAATTGGAATGTCTGTAATTTAATTAATTATAGCTGTTATAGCTCTGATTGTTGTTATTGCTGAATGTGGTGTATAGATGTGTGTATATATCATGTATGTATGTTGTTTTCTTGATGGACATATCATCCTCATCATGATCAATGTGAATGATTATCAAGAGATCATCATCGTATATATTTATAATATAATGATAATTCATGAGAAATATAAAATAATTTTTTTTCCAACCATCTCTTCCTATCCATCACAGGTTTGGTTTCAAAATCGTCGTGCAAAGTGGCGTAAACAAGAAAAAGTTGGACCCCAAGGGCATCCGTACAATCCATATGGAACACCAGTACCATCGGCCACCGTTGTTGCATCCCAACTACCACCGAATCCGTTCACGCATCTCGGCTTTAATTTGCGCAAACCATTCGATGCGGCCGCCAGTTTGGCCGCCTTTCGCTATCCTCACCTAACAAGTCAACATGTTATACCATCGGCATACCTACATCAATTCCATAGCGAAATATCATCACTGTATCGTCAACCACCGCCGCCAATGTTATCGCACAGTTCATTGTATCCATCGAGTGCATCATTTCAATCGCTGCTCGCCAATATATCGGCGGCACAACGGCCCACCGTTCTACCAACCAAATCATCGCCACCCGTTGGCGATTATAGTTTAAATTCGGCCCAATCGACGCATTCATCGATGTCGCCGCCAATTTCGCCGACCGCATTAAATTCACCGACCACGTCATCATCGGCACAAGTATCAAATCCACAAACGTCACCACACTCGCACCAGCAGCAGCAGCAGCAGCAGCATCAGGTATCTGTATCGTCGACTGGTGCGACACTATCGTCGACCGCATCGACATCATCGTCGTCGGGTACAATTACGCCGCCCGTGGAGGATCGGCGAAGTAGTTCAATAGCGGCGCTACGCTTAAAGGCTCGTGAACACGAATTACGCTTAGAAATGTTACGGCACAATGGCAGCAGCAGTTCGGGAGGATCGGGCGGCAGTACATGCCCAAACGATATTGTTAGTTGAATTTAAATTTAGGTTGTACAATTAATTTGTTAGTTTCTGCGATGCTAGTAAATAGGTTTTGGTTGTTCAAATGTATAAATATTCTGTCGCATATTATGTCATCCGCAACCATGAAGCATCTTTGATCACACACTCGTTGGAGTAAAGAACTCATGGACAAATATGATATTTTGAATTATTTTGGAAACGAGTCGCTCCTGACTTTTCGAGGAGTCTTATAGTTCGAAAAGCAGTTGTCTTAAAATAATTGGTGCACTACTCGTTAGGTCCAAACGGTGCATAAGTTACAATTCCTTATGAAACAAATTGCAATTTTTTCTAACCTAACCTAGTATAGTAAACGATCGCACTCATGGCGTTAAATGGCAGCATGTATGTCGTCTACGAAAGCATTGTCAAAAGAAATCATACTTATGTAATATCATCGATTATTAATTTGATCAGCTAGTTCGTATCTTTATCTATAGATCCCTTGAAGTGACGAGACAGTTTCAATCTCGTCATCTCATTATTTAAGTGTTCTATTCTCATTTATTTTGAGGACCTGCATCTTACTTATTCGAGTGTTTTCATTTATATGGTAGCCCTTTAAACGTCTTAGTTCAAAACTGGCTCACTCATCGTTTCGCCATTATATGAACCTCAGTCCTAAGTGAATTGGGTATAATATTTCAATCTTTATTGGAACCTGTTCGGATGATCGTACTCACACAAATTATAGATTCCAGATTACATTTATAGGCAGAGAACTTAGAAATCACCACGCTTCCACAGGTTAGCAGACGTATAATATTGAAACCCAACGTTTCATTATAATTTTATTTGAGGACTTTTACGAGATGCAGTTACTTTGCTGGAATTCAGTGCAGTAATGGCTACAGTAGTCTGAGGTCACGATTTTGGAAGGGCCAAAAAAGAAATGATTGATTTGTCTCATTTGTTATACAGCAAAACTCATCGTTCATGGGACCACCATGGCTACTATTTCAGACCTACTTCTGAATATCACACGTTCTAATGACCTGTTCCAACAAAATCAGTTCAATGGTCTCAATTTCAAGTCAAATGTTGTTCTTAAGATTTTGGAACAATTCAATCATCGTGACTTCAAATTTCTCTACTTAATGTATGGACTAAAATTTCTTAAAATTATGTGTTTCTTGACCTTGGTTGCTAATGAAGTTGTTTCTTGAAGTTGGACAGACCAAATATCTGGCAATGGCTAAATCTGCGAATATTGCGATCTGTGCCTAAAATCGATTTCTTCCATTTGATTACAATCGGTGGTGTGAACGAACATATTAGGAATCCTTCTCTGTCGGAGTACAGAATACGATAGTGCTCTACAGAATACGATAGTGCTCACTATTCACTAACACTGCATGCTTCATGTCCATATCCGTAAATCTAAGACTAAAGATGTCGCCACCAGTCCACAAACCATACCAAACATTTCTGGATGGATTAGTTGCTCAAGAAGATTTTCAGCTTTTCTCGAACATTACATTTCAGTCAAAAAATAATGGGTTGCCATCACCTGAGCTTAAAAATATCATTATTTTATCAATATATTGCATCGCTATTTTTTTTGGCCTTAATGCCATCTTGTATTCCAACGAGAACTACATACATATTTGTTTTCAGGTTTGGCGCCGTTCGCCTTTCATTTATTATAAAACTTGACGTTCAGTGAGTCAGCTCAAGAATTTGTTTAGTCCTAATGATCAGTCATAAAGATGGATAACTACATGACATATTCGATCCCACTTAACGTGTTAAAAGATCATCACCCACCGACCAAATGGTGTAGTGGTTAAATCTGCGGCAGTTGGAGCCATAGGTTGCAAAAGGGATTTTTCACCATCTGATTACGATCAGTGGTGTGAATTAACATATGTATGACTCCCTATTTGAGGAGTAGTTGACATGTAGCTATGCATCGGATTTATAGTCGTACGTCCTAGATTTGGCTATAATGGCATAAGGTATAACGTAAATAAGCGAAGCAGGAAAGAGTTGGGAGTGTGTCTTGAGCCCTAAAACAAACTAATACTATCTCAACCTACACAAAGGTAATTCATTTGTTTCGGATGATCATACTCACAAAATAGATTCCGGTTTAGATTCATAGGGAGTCATGTTATAACATGAACATCACACGTTCGAATGACTTCCAATATAATCAGTTCAATACTCTCAATTTCACCTTAAATGTTGTTCTAAAGATTTGGAAAGAATTCAATCAGTGTGACTCTTAAAATCATTATACTTTTCAGAACCTCTTAAAAATAATCTAATGGACCGGAATTTATTTAAATTAGTTTGACTGAGATATCGCAGTGGCTAAATCTGGCCTATTGCGATCTGTGCCTAAAAGCGATTTTCTCCATTTGATTATGATCGGTGGTGGGAATGAACATACATATATAGATTCCTCCTCTGTTAGAGTGCAGAATTAATGGGTTCAACCTATCCTAAGGAAAAGTCGAGTTTTACACCTTTAGATCCTGTTGAACCCAAAGATCAACAAAACCATTTTCATCCAAATTTTGATCACAAAAATCTAGTTAACATGTCACGATAGTGCTCACTGTGCACAATTATTGCAGATTTGTAAATACGAGATTTAATAATGCAACTACCAGCCTGAATGGGCCATACCAAACAGCTCATGATTAATTGGTTACTTGTGAGGATTTTCAGTGGCCAAACTCGAGAGTTCTATTTATTAACGTCTCCGTTGAGTGCATGGCTAAAATTCGTGGAATACATAACCACTTTTCATTTTGGTCAAAAAAATAACGGGTTATCATCACCTGAGCTCAAAAATATCATCATAATATCAACATATTGCATCGCTGTTACCAGATTTCCGGCCTTAATGTTATCGTTTGTTTCCAACGAGGACTACATATTTTTTTACAGGTTTGGCTCTTTTTGCCATTAATTTTTTCTTGTTGTTCCTCCGCCACTCAGGCTCAATTGGCCCATTGTGACACATCCCTTCGACATACGTCCGATTTACGTGGATCCATTGCACAATGCATAGTTCCATGCTAGTGTATAGCCAGTATCAAGTACTGACATGGAAGATGGGTCGACCCATGAATTCTGAGTTCAATGAGTCAGCTCAAGAATTTGTTTGGTCCTAATGGTCAGTCCCAAAGATGGATAGCTATATGACCCTAGATAGGTTAACGTGTCTTTGTGTTAAAAGTTCATCAGTTCGAGCTACTCAGGAATTTATGAATCAAAACCGAATCATGGTTGATATATGTAATATGTACGACATGAACTCGAGTTAGAGAATAGTGTAAGGTGTTGTTGCTATGCGACCGACAATGTTGGTTAACTTCAAAGCTCATTTTAATTGCATTTCGTTTGAACTTCTAAAACCTATAAGGCATATCGTATATATTGGCACATAATAAATTTTAAGCAATAAAAATTAATTAAAATAATTTTCTCTTCTACATAATCTACCTTTTTAATTATACATAATTAATAAATATAATTTAGTTACGAGAGATTAAAATAATCATAAGTTTTTTATTTTTTAAATCAACTACATTTTTATTATATTAAACACACACTGTAAATGTACTTACGAGTATATTATACCAAGTACACGTTAAGTAAGACTTCTTTCATTATATTCAAATCTTATATAAGTATATATAATTCTTTTGTAATTTAACTATATCTTAATTATTATTATATATTTTATTTATTTAAGAAAATAAAATTTTAACAAAACAACAACAAAAAAAAATTATATACACGAGCATTTTATTATGTTAAAGCAAAGGATTTTTAATGGCGCGAAATTGCGCGAATCTAATAAAAATAAAATAAAATAAAAACTTTTTTTCGTGTTTAATGAAAATTAAAGGAATAAATATAAACAAAAACAAAAAAAATAAAATAAAATAAAATAAAATTACAAATTGGTAATGCTTATTATGCATAAATGTAATCAAAGTTTAATTATTTTGTACTTTTTCGTTTTTTTAAAACAACAAAACGCCGACACAACAATCATATATAGACGATACCAGCGTATGTATCCCTGTGTGTGCGTTTGCCAGCTTAAGCCATTAATAATAATTTTTATACTTATTTGAAATGGTTGGGCTTTTACACAAAAAGCTATAAAATCTACTCGTATACGAGGATGTACATGCGCGCGATTTTATTGTTTATCGTTGTGCGCATGACATTGTTGCTTAAAACCAAGTAAAAATGCGGTAAGTGTAATGTGTAATTATTATGTATTGTTTAATTGAGATGCACAGAAAAATAAAACAATTGGGGGTAAGTACATGGAAACGTTTTTTGGTACATTATGTACGGTGAGCAGATGTGAAATTTCAGCACATTGGATGGGTAATTGTAGGCTTATTTATAACATAGCTTGTGTTTGATGTATAGTCATTTACTCATATATTCACGTTTAAGAACCGTACAGGTCATTCAATAAGTCCGTAAACAAAATTTTGACAAAACTCGATTTTATTATTCAACATATTGTAGCGATTTTCCAACTTAACACTTGTAACACTGTGCTGGATCAGAACCTGACAAGTACTGGGATTCTAGCGGTCATTGCCGGCTAAGCTTCAGGAGATGCGTGGGCAATTTAGAATATGTAAATGTCAGGTGTGGTTGGGGGCATTCGTGTTTCGTAAATATTACGAACGAAACATGAGACCCATAGAATACCACCACAGTATCCAGAGCTTGTCGTAGGAGGCGACTAAATCTGGTTGGATCGCTGGGCTGACGACCCGCATCCGTAAAATAGTAAAAATGTTAAAAATGTCAACAAAAATAAAAAAATTGGATACCGCCAAAACAACAGAAAAAACGAACCCCCGCTTAAGTACCCGGACACGAGATTGAGGATCGGCACGTGGAACGTGCAGTCATTAAGAAAACCTGGCGCGTTGGACGGCCTTATCACATGCATGAAAGAGTATCGGCTGGAACTCGTAGTGCTCCAAGAAACTCGATGGCCTAAAAGTGGAGACCATGTGTCCCAAGGCTGTACGTTGCTACACAGTGGAGGTGACCTCGGAAATCTTGGGGTTGGATTTCTCATTGGGCCACAGGTAAAAAAGGCTGTCTTGGACTTTCAAGCAGTCGATAATCGGATGTGTAAGCTTCGCTTGCACATGAGATTAGCCAACCTGTCAATTGTCTGTATACATGCGCCCACTGATGTAAGCCAATCCCAGGATAAAGACTCATTTTACAATAATCAGGATAATCTGATGGGTTCTATACCGGAGCACGATGTCAAATTGGTGATTGGTGACTTTAATGCTAGAACGGGCAGAAATCAGACCGACTTATCTAACAATATAGGTCAGTAATCCCGACACGAAACTGCGACCGAGAATGGGGAAAGAATGATGTACTTTGCGATCGCTCATGATCTCAAAGTAGCAAGTACATTCTTTCCTCATAAAAACATCCACTAAGAAACATGGACACATCCACGTAAAACATCCCGAAGCCAAATTGACCATGTGTTGATTTCAAAAGGGCGGGCTCGGGTTGTCCAAGACGTGAGATCGTATCGGTCGTCAACCAAATTCGTAGGCAGTGACCATTTTATGGTTGCTGCAAAGCTACGATGGAAATTTTCATACAAGTCAAGGAGGACAGGAGAATATACAGCGCGATTCTCCTGTGAAGGTCTGATAAATAAAGAAGCGCAACGAAAATATCAAGATCTTGTCAGAAATAGCATTATGCAATCCAATTACCAATCTGATGATGTGAACAGTGTCTGGAAAGTATTGAAAACCTCGGTTGTCGATGCTGCCCAGCACACTCTCGGTATAGTGAAAACTAAGCCCAAAAATGATTGGTTTGATGAGGAGTGTCGTCTTGCTGTTGAGCAACGAAATATAGCCTATAATGAAGCGCAGACTCGGTTTACAATTGCAAGGAAAAACAAAGCAGTTCTTGCTAGGAGGACAGCTAAAAGAATTTGTAGACTGAAGAAGCGAGAATGGTGGAAGGCTAAGGTCTTAAGAGTACAACAATTCAGCAATGAGCACAATTCGCGTGGTTTCTTTAAAGGAATCACCGAATTGCACCATACCTTAAGATCTCGGTCAACTGCCATTCGGGACCAGGATGGAAACCTCTGTGTTAACGTCGATGCGGTACCCGATACATATGGCGTGAACATTTTTCTGATTTACTTAATGTTCCACATGTATCACAAGCTGTGTTTGAATACATTGAGGATCCATCCTATGAGGAATTCACAATGGCCATGCAGAAATTAAAGAAAAATCGTTCACCAGGGGTTGATTGCATTAATTCAGAGCTCTTGATATTCGGAGGGCTAACTTTGTGGAACTGTCTTTTCGACCTTGTTCGATTGGTATGGCGAAATGGAGTTAGGCCTGATGAATGGAAAGTGGCCGCGTTATGCCCAATATTCAAAAAGGGTGATCGAATGAAATGCGAGAACTATCGCGGTATAGTTTTCCTTTGCACAGCATACAAGTTACTGTCTTACATTATCTTGGGAAGAATTACTCCTTTAGCGGAGGAAATTGTCGGTGACTACCAAGGAGGATTCCGTCCAAATCGGTCAGTCACTGATCAAGTTTTTTCGCTACGGATGATTCTTTCCAAGTACTACGAAACATCTCGCGATGTACACCAGGTATTCCTAGATTTCAAGCAAGCCTATGACTCGATCAATTGAGAGAGATTATGGTATGCGCTTGAATATTTAGGAATACCAAACATTAAATCATGGAGCAGAAAATACAACAGCTATCACATCTAGCTAATTAACGAAGTTGGTCTCACTAAACCCGACTTGCGTGACAGAGCAGAAGAAATAATTCTACTGCTCTGTCACGCAAGTCTGGTTGTTTATCAGTGCAAATGGCATCAAATGGCAACGGAGTGAAAAAGATACTTGATCCACTGGGACAGTTTTCAGCTTCCATTGGTCTCAAAATCAATGAGTCCAAAACCAAATATCTGATCTTTGGTTTTCGAGACCAAGACGCAATTGATTTCAGTAGTGGAAACCACACGTTTGAAGGAGTGATGAGATTCAAGTATCTTGGATCTCTCATCACTCACGATAATAGTGTGGGCGAGGATATCATGGTCCGCCTTGCCGCTGGCAATCGGGCTTTGTATCCTCTACGTCCACTGCTGAAATCAAAATATCTTGCAAATACGGATAAGCTGAAACTGTACAGAGTATTGATCAGACCCGTTGTCATGTATGGATGTGAGAGTTGGACCTTGACGGATGAGTACGAAAGATGGCTTCTAACATTCGAGAGAAGAATCATATATGGCCCAAAACGCGACGTCGATGGCACTTACCGAATTCTTTTCAATCACGAGATCAGGAATTTAATGCAAATTCCTGATATCGTGCATGAAATTAAAGGACAGCGAGTACGCTGGCTCGGACACGTTCTGCGTCCTGATCCGAACCGAATGATACAGCGAACCTTTAAGGGTGAACCGCCTTTCGGTAGGCGAAGAGGTGGCGACGATGGCTCCACGGCGTAGAGAACGATCTGGCTTCTTCAAACTGCCTACAACGGTTTGAAGAGCTGGCTCGTGATCGAAACCGATGGAGTCAGATTGTTGACACGGTACGGGCCTGTAAAAACCGTTAAAAAAAAAAATGTCAGGTGTAACCGCGAGAAAGGAGAACTATCCACGTTCAGTCAGACCGAAATGTACTTACACCAGCTCAGATATTTGTCTGAACCTACACCCAGCACTCTTATCTTATGGTCTCTTATCAGTAACGTCATTTTGGATAATGGAAGAGAGCACATTGGTTTTCATACTTCACCGTTCAGTCCAATATGTACGATTTCTCAAATGCTGCCTATGGCTATAGGTTCGTTTAGGTTTATTGATTTGTTCTGATGGGGATGGATGTAAAGTGAGATTATGCAATGAAGGATTTATGATTGGGGTTAGAGATTGATTTGGGTTAGAGAGCATTTTGCTCGACCTGTTTGGGATGGACAAATCTCGGGGTGCCGTGGTTCCTAGTTCTCCACTGCCCGTTGGTTCGTTTTCCGTACACTTGGGACATCTGGGAGTAATAGTGTCTTTCATCCCACATATATAGCAAAACCAACGGGTAGGAGGCACGCGAAGCTCCATGAAAGTATGACCAATATAATCACAATTGTAACATATATAATGAAGTTGGAATTGGGATTAACTAGGTGATCTCGATTCGTTGGTGATTTTTCAAGGCCCTGGTTTCTATTAAATGGATTAATTTGACCCTGTATTGCTGCAATGTGAGGTACTGAATATTGTGGATTCATAGTCGAATATGGATCAGAATATGGCATGTGATCGTTATTTATTTCAGGCTCCAAAGTGTTACCAATGCGTCTGAGTGCTGTAAACCTTCCGTGATCATTAGCTTGTGATCTTTGGGGGGGCAAATGTATCTGGATCAATTTTTAATTCGGACCAGGTATTTTCCCAACTGGTACAACTGCAAATTAAGTCACCGATATTTGAAAATTGACGATCAGTTAGTTGATAGCGCAAACCGGGTCTCATATTTTTTCTTATGACCTTCATAAGTTGTTGATCAGAATATACGGTGAGCTTAATTGAACAGTAAGACTCCAAATATGTTGATAGAAATCCAAAAATGATTCATTTGGAAGTTGTTTCCGATTTTCAATCTGTGTTTCAATGTCCGATGTCAGGGCGTCTATTGTTAAATCTTTCTTTCATCTCATTTCGAAGATCAACCCAATTATCCTTCTGTTGCCTAAGCGTCCAATATCGTTATTCAGATTCATGGAGGTCGCTAATGTCTCTAATTGAAATAAAAATAAACTAATAGGAATGCCAGTTGGAGAACCATCAAAAGATAACCCACTTCTAGATAGACCACGATCTTCAGGCACGTATTTAGTATGAGGTGGCATAAACTGTCCATGATTAATTGAATGTGGAGGCGTGGTGGTTGCGGTAAACATTTTATTCGTTGTATCTCCAGGCACAGTACGTGTATTTAAATTTAATGTTGGCCCAGTTTGTTGATTTTGAAAGTGTACCTCTTTTGGTACGATTAAAGTACGATCTTTCTCGTCAAACTAGATCACAGTTTTAGCAATTACATTATCATTTGACTTAGAATTCTCTTGAGATCTGAAAACAGGAAATGTCGCTGGAGGCAAAATCTGAAAAATATGGTGGATGGGCAATCAATTCGAAACTCAATTAATTCAATTTTGCCATCGTTTTCGTCGATCTGTGACACGGTGCATTGTCCTGGTGAAACAACACTTTTTTCTTTAGCAAATGATGGTCGTTTCTATGCGATTTCAGCCTTCAATCGATCCAAAAGTGCACAGTAACAGTTAATGTTGATAGTGGTTCCCATTTTGAGATAATCGATGAATATTATTCCGTTCGTAACCCAAAATACAGACGCCATCACCTTACCGACCAACTGTTGCGTCTTTACTCGCTTTGGATTCTGTTCGTCGTTTGCTGTCCACTCATCTGACTATGTATTTTTAAATTCTGGTGTGTAATTATGAAGCCATGTCTCATCCATTGTCACTCATCGACGATAGAATTCCAATTATTGCGGTTTAACAGCGCCAAACACTCCTCTAAAGCATCGATTCATCAGCTGGCTCGTACACCTTCAATTTGCGATCGTTCATAATCAATTTATGGTTTTTTTAATGTTTTCTTGAATACCAGCCTCATTTGGGCGTCCACTGTGCTCTGCATCGTTTGTGCTGGTACGACCACATTTAAATTCAGCAAACCACTTCTCTATTTGTCTCGATGGAGCAGAGTTCGGATAATGTTTGTCAAGTCATTGTTTGTTTTCAATCGTTGAATCAATAGTGAGATTGCTGTCAAATTTATCGTTTGAAGGTTAGTACTAGATAAACATCATATGTAAAACAGTTCTAATAACACCATCTATGTGTCATCCTACGTATAATTGATAAACGAACCAGTGTTGTAGACAAACAACCTTCGAGATGAATTTATTACAACGTCCGGAATGAACAGAAGCGTATCAGTATGATAAGATAAGTCACAAGGATCTTACCATTTTCATCCGACAGCACATAATTTCCACCCCCTCGGTTTTCTTTAACGAACGCTATAAGGAATCCGTACGCAAACTTCGCTACAATTTTTCTGGATGCATCGCTCCAAATGGGTATGCATCCAATGGGTAGTGTTATTGCTCGTGTACGAACATTAGTTTTGAATATCTATCTATCGTACGCATCCTTCAAATTCTTCCTTACTTTTTCATGGACTATCCCAAGTCTTTCGGAGGTATCCTCCAATCAACCATGCCGTCGCGTAGAATATCAAGTTCTGACAATAGTATATAGTCATCTACATGACAAATTTGATGATACCCAAAAAGAAGAAGGGTGGACTATATTTTGTGGATTAATGTATTGTATTGCTTAAAGAGCTGGCTATTTGTGGGAGAAATTTATCCCAAGTGGAATGATTTTCGCTCAAATAAGCTCTTATAGTAGCTACGATTGAGCGATTACCCCTAAATCATGAATTGCAGTTTCCATTTTGGGCCAATTATAAAGACGTCGGATTCTCTCGATAGTCTTTTTTATTCCACAATGGGCTCTCTCTGGTGAACTGGGTTTTTTTTCTATGATTTTCTTTGTGATGTCAGAAGGAATCCATAACTTCCAGTTAGAGATTTTACCATTATGGATAAACATGTAAGGGTAATCTCCAGGACGAGAATATAATTTAGTTTTGATATTTAAATACGCATCGTCTTTTATATCGTCTTTACTAAATGAATCAAGTTCAGTAAATTTGATATCAGTTTGCAATTCCTCTATGGTTTCGCAATAAATTCTGGAGAGTGCGTCAAGTACAATATTTGCGGATCCTAACTCTTGTAGTTTCAAGCTCCAACGCGTAAGGTGGCCACTCAAATCCTTCTGACTCATAAACCACTTGAATGGCCGTCTTGAAACTTCAAGGGTATGATTTTTGCATCGTCCATCGACAATATTTGTGGACGACTGTAGGTATAGGTATTTATGACTTAATCATGAATTTAATTTTTTTAAAGCACACAACACAAAATACTTTATTGTACGTTGGCAAATCTCACCATAGGTGTAAAAATAACCCGCACTGCCACTGAAGGCTATTCCCTACAAAAAGTGTGCTATGCACTATGGTGATGGAGCAACCCACAAGTCAAACGTTTCATTCATCACAAGGTGTTGATTGTGCAATGGCCGGAAAAATTTGAAAAACATTACCTACGGACCATACCGTGTCAATCGTAGCTAGGATTTTACATATATGTTTAATATTTTTCGTGTAAATTATGTAAAAAAAACAGCGTAAATTACATGTAAAAACCGAAGACAAAACACAGATGGCAGTGTTATCTGTTTTAATAACGATTATTTTGAGAATATGTCTCAAGAAAAATGTAGACTAAGTATGAGCGCTTCATTTCCAGGGTTTTACATATCAACTCTCTGGTAACTGCATATTTACTATATTATATTTAGTACGAGCATATAAGATCAGACATCGTAACACCTTTCGGGTTGTTCGAGTTTTTTTGAATGACATTTGGGCTCAGGAGTGTAGTTCGGATTACAATTTTATATTATTATTTAGCATATACTCTTTGCTGGTTTTGTGTTTGTTATGAATGTGTTCATAGGCAGTTTGACGGTTCTGAAGTGAACTATTGGTATTTATTCGGCCGTCAAATCGTTGAAAGCATCGATAAAATTATGTAGTGCATCGATAAATGATGTGTTTACTTACTTAGGTTAATAAGTGTCACAAAAGCATCCAGGAACAATAGAAATTTTGTGAGTTACAGAAACAGCTATAGGTTGACCTTTAGGAGATATTTGTGCCAGAAGTATCTTGTGTTGAAGTATAGAGTTAAATAAATTCGATTCACCGAAATCCGATTTTTTCAATGTATTGATTTTGGCATTATGAAGATAACCTTTTAAAGTTTAGCGTTCCCTACCAACGGCCGAACCGATAGGTGACACTTCTATCATATAAAGGTTCATCGTCTCATTGATTTCAAACCCAGGAAACATAACCCAGAAAATCCTCGTGCCATACAGATCATGAACAATTTTTTTACTGATTGGAAATAAGCCACCTGCACAACATAAGGCTGTAAAGAAAGCGGGAAAAACTATACCGGTGAACTAGTTATAAAACAATAGTAAATCTGGTTGATGTATATACTAATTACGATGTAGATGCAAACATTACGATGGGAAAGACCACAAGCAGTCTAAGAAAATTTGAAATAATCTTAACCGTCTACTTACAAGAGCTGTACAATTCTTCGAGGCCGTTAGACTCACTGGGAGTTTTAAGACACTGCTTCTCGCTGAAAACATCTTTAAAATTAGTGACGATAGTGCGGAGCACGCAACCTTTACGTTAGTTGAACGCTAGCCATCTACTCTACTCTATAAATATATAACTATGGGCTATAACGTACTATGTTCTGAGTCTTTTTGATCGCGCACATCTTTTGATCACAGGTGGTATTTTACATGCAAACAAGTTGTTTAAATTGTTGATGTAACTTATATAGAAAGTAAATTGCATGTGAAATTTATGTAAAATCAAAGGGTTTTTTATTACCTTCACCTGAGCCAGTTGATGTGATTTTTAACAGAATAGACCTGTTTGTAATTCTAATCTAGAACCAATTATTGTGACACACGAAAAAAATTGTACACAGTAAATTAATTAACAAATTATATTTACAGAATAGTAAGAAGATTTTTTAAGAGATGGAGCTTTAGTTACAATTAGATTTAATAAGAGATGGCGCTAATTTACGTGGATTTGGTCATGTTTTGAAATAAATATTTGTATAAGGAGAGAATGTATTTGTCACTTTTCGATCATGCATACTTTCTCCATTTTCATTTGCCAGTTATACATCGTGCTGTGGTAAACAGCATATAGTCTTGGACGTATACGCATGCGTCAATTTACTGCTTAGAAGTGCAACACATCGATTTTTACACGTGGCCTCATAATATATACAATATCAAGATTTTCGAGGTCATGGCCAATGCATAGCCTTGGGACACATGATCTCGACTTTTAGGCTATCGAGATTCTTGGAGAGTTTCACTAGTTTCAGTATGTATGTAGCCGTCAAACGCGTCACCAAGCTTTATTCTCATATATATTTAAGAAAGGGTTGTTTTGTTGGTAGTTCCGATTTGGTTGACATTTTTAACAATCTAGTTGTTTACGGATATCGTTGACAGTCCAGCAATCAACCAGATCTAGTTGCCTTCTACGACAAACTCTGGTTACTGTGGTGGTTACTATTGGTCTTCAGGATTCTAATATTTTGCCGACCAATAATTTTTACCAATCAAGAGCTTAATGTAAACAAACACAATGGCAGTTTGAGTTCTGAATGCACTGTGGCTCACCAATCTCACTCTGGTAATTTAAGTGAGTATTAAATTAACAAGAAATGAAAAATATTTCTTTTTAATTCATTTTTCGTATTGGATCACTTTGGTTCAAACTACACTCTAAAATTCCGGTAAAAACATTTTTTCAGTATTTGTGCCTATATACGGTATCTATTTGGAACGACTGTATGGAATGAAGTCGCATCCGACATGTGATCAAGGGCTATTGCTACGATCAAAACATTCGAACAATTCCACCTCATTCAAATAATTAATGACAACGGTTGCAACGTGTGGTCTGACGTTGTCATGCAATAATTGCTGCCCAATAATTGGGCCGTATTAATCTACTATAGATAGTCCGGTTGGCATTTATAGCATCAATCTATAGATCACATTGCTCATATCGAAACAAAAAATGAGGGTCTTACAAGCAAATAATTAACATAGCTCCGGATAATTAAGACTACCTCAACTTAATAGTATTCAAAGCGTTGACTACGCAGACTTGAAAGCACACCACCGTGAGGACCACTTTTGGTGAAGCTAACAGATTCCTCGATAACTCATCTAGACCCGTTTTAGGGACGCATACACACAATACATATTGGGATTAAAATTTGTTTGACTCGATCAGGCATAATTATATTCTTGGAAAAAAACACCAAAAATAAGTGATTTTCAAAGTTCCTATCCAGGAACCCACTCTATAAGAACTGGTTAGCTTACCAAGCTGTCAAAATATAAATGGTCTATTCTCACGAGTAAGGATATCACATTTAAATGGGGAGATGAGTCACCATTAGTGTACGAAGAGATGACGCACCTCAAAGGTACACATAGTGACTTAGTGGTGCGTACATGTGACTTAACGTCAACTCGAATAAAAACAGTGCTATTCACTAGGAGGTCTAAGGTCCGTTTTGAATGGCACAACGATATATTTGTCCAATAAAAGTGAAATATCTAGCAGTAATCGTAAATCACGGGTTTGGAATCACCATATCATCAATATCACCATAAGGCTTTTAAAAACTCTACATGCGCGTCTTGAGTCTAAAGCTTCATTGTATTACTTGGAGATTAAAACCAACTAAATAATGTTGTATTCTATCGATCGGGATGAGGACCTTCATTCGAACAGAAATCTTCGGTATGATATACGGACAGATCAAAAGATAAAATAGTGAAGTAGTTTATATTCTATCGGTCAACCAGGTCGAAAAGCAACTGTCCTCAATACTTTCGCGGGGTTAAATTTTAAGGACCGATGTTGATTTTGAATAAAACCCAAATAATTAAGGAAATTATTGTCAATTCTTTATATTATGATAGTATGGTATGGTTCAATTATGTATGGAACAAAATATCGGCCTAATGGCCACGGCGGCACACCTCCACCCGATGATCCAAATTTTCGATTACGATTAGGCATAATTGAGGTTCTATGCCGTTAATATGACCGTTCATGAGTGTTCAAGTGAGATAATACGGGTATTGAATTTGTGCTGTGTGGCAAGTGGCACCGTCCTGTTGAAACCACATATCGCCCACATCCATATCTTCCAATTCGGGCCATAAAAAGTTCGTTATCATGTCACGATAGCGAACACCATTAACAGTAACTACTTGATCGGCCTCATTTTGGAAAAAATATGGCCCGATGATGCCGCCAGCCCTTAAACCGCACCAAACAGTCATTCTTTGTGGGTGCGTTGGTTTTTTGACAAACACTCTTGGATTATGATTCGCCTAAATGCGGCAATTCTGCATATTGACGAATCCACTGAGGTGCAAATGTGGCTTATCACTGAAGATGATTTTCTTCGAAAATTGATCATCCACTGTTGCCATTTCTTGCCACTATTTTGACCATTGACGACGTTTGGAATGGTCAAGAGGCTTTAGTTCTTGAGTCAATTGCATCTTATAAGCATGTAAATGCAAGTCTTTATGCATAATGTTCATCAACGACGAGCGTGAGACGTGCAATTGTTGGGCACGACGATGATTTGAGGTGGGCGGCTCTTCAGCCACACTATCGCGAACAGCAGCAATATTTTCTGCAGAACGAGCTGTACGAGCATGCACTAGTGTTTTAAAATCTCCTACAGACCCGGTTTGCCCAAATTTTTGCACGATTTTTCCGATTGTATGCACATTGGGACGATTAGATTGACCGAAAATCACGAAGTGCATTTTGATTTGAACGCCCATTTTCATAATATGTATCTTTCCATGGTTCAAATTGAGTTAGTTTGAAATTGAGAAATGTCATATTAAATGCAGAAAAAAACGACGTTTAGGAGTGGTTCAAATTCAACGTCGGACCTTAAAATTTAACCACCCTTTATTTCATCGAGCTTCATTTGAAACCGGCAATTGTCTTGAATTGACTATAGGCAGTCTTATAATGAAGATAAATTTCACTGGATTCTCAGTCACATAGAGATCAAAGGAGACGTATTGGCTGATAAATTGGCCCGGACATTTTGAGGATCTTGTGAGTATTCTCTAAAACCATTGTCCCCTGAATTGCCACGGAACATTGTCCCCTGTTGAGTACTTCTTGAGTTCATGTCCTTCATACTCTCGCCATATAGACTGCACTTCTTTCGATCACGATATCTTTTTGAGGATCAGCTGGTGACCTTGATGTTACCGAATGAATATATTGAGCTTCAGTCGAAGAATTTCGGGACTGAGGGTGTCACAATCACATTTGAATTTAGCCATCACAATCACATTTGAATCGTTGGTTAACAATATCAGAATTTTAGGGTTTATAACTGCATCAATTAATCTGCTTGTTTTGACGATGCCAGTCAAAAAATTCATCACAAACGATGGAAGTGGAATATTATAGTCGATGTCACTAAAGATAATCAAGTAAGTCAGTTCGTAAATATTTCGAACGAAACATAAAGCCTATAGAATACCACCACAGTAACCAGAGCTTGTTGTAGGAAGTGACTAAATCTGGTTGAATCCCGCTCGCATCATTGGGTTGACGTCCCGCATCCGTAAAAAATTCAAAAAAAATTTCCGTAGGATAGATTACTGCCCTTTATTATTACACTTCCATCAGCAAATGGCTTCGAGCTTTTTGGCTGTGCTCGATGCTAGGTATACTACTAATATACAAGCAGACACTTCTCTGAACCTTGCTCTCCAGTTGTTGGATAGAGTGCAGCGGCGTGCCATTCAACTAACACGAAACTCCAGACTTACGAAAGATCTAGACATCCTACAGGACCGCAGATATGTTGCAGAACTCTGCGTGTTCTATAGCTTAATAAATGGTAAATGTTCTGCAGAATTGAAGGAGAAAATACCACAATTTTCTTCGCCAGGACGGATAACACGAGAAACGGTAAATTCGCATAGGTACCTCGAACTGAAGGTGTGGTTTTCCACGGAAGTGGAATTCGTTATCCGGTTTTTAGTTTCCGTTTGAGTATAAAATGCATAAGTTTAAGGCAGCTATGAACCTATACTTGAAGGATCGCGCGTTGGGTGCAGGAGCTTTGACCTGTCCTGATGTCGGCCTCAGGTATCAGGCCTGAACTCAGTCGTGATATCGAAATGTATGGATGTGGTATATGGATGACCACCGATGCCCTATAAAATCAGTCATTGCGCTAATTTATATAAGTGTGTGTATATGTAAACTCTTTCATCAGGCAATAAATAAAACGCCAATTACATTTAATTAAAACGATTATTAAGATGACGGCAAAAAAAATCGTAACACTGTTGCTACACACAATATCTTAGGTATATATAGAGCTAAATACCATCCCAACATAAGTGTACCGATAATTATCATCTTGATCATTTCCACCGTGCACAACCAATTTCGAAGTGTACATATGTACATACGAATCGTAAAAACATTATTAATTAAAAACAAATTAAACTATTTCCTGCTACAAAAAAAAACAACAAAAACAAAACCTTTTTTGGTCGATCTTTTAACAAACCAAACATCTTAAATTAGATTGTGTTTTGTTTTTGTTTCTTCTCGTGTGTATTGGGTTCGATTAAGAATGATTTTTTTTTCTTCTTTTTAATTTGTTTTTATTGAGTTTCCTTCTGACTAAAAATCGTATCTTCATCATCAACATCGTCTTGGCGCGCGGGAATACTGTTTTCTTAACCCTTAAATGCGTATAGTCTTATATCGGATGTTTAGTTATGAATTAAATTGATTGAGCTCACTCGAATCGGAACCGAGGGCCCTACGATTGGATTTGTATGTACTACGGTCGAATTCTAGATTACCGCCCAAGTGGCGCAGTGGTTAAAGCTGTGGCAGTTGGAGCGGGAGGTACCGGGTTCGAATCCCGATAGGGGCAGGTTGGAAAAGGGATTTTTCACCACTTGATTACGATCGGTGGTGTGAATGAACACAACTATGACCCCCTGTTGGAGTGCAGAATCCATGGGCCGACCCATCTTCCATGTCAGTACGATAGGCTGGCATGGAGCTATGCAATGTGCAGATGGTTAGGAAAATCGGACCTATAGCCGTACGTCCTCGATTTGGCTGCAAAGCGTAAGGTAAGGACGTAAATAAGCGAACCGCGAAAGAGTTGGGAGTGCCTTGAGCCCCAAAACAGATGTCATAGAAATAAACCGAAAAAAAAACCGAATTCTAGATTAACAGATATCGATGAACCCTCAACTAATGGGTTAATTTTTAATTTAATTTCGATTTTTTCCGTATGTACGTGTGTGTGTGCGTTTGTAAGTTTTAAATCGAATTAAGAATGTAAATAGGTTTTGGTTGTTGTTGTACGAAACAAATTGGGTAAATTCTAATTTAAAAAGTAAATTTTTGTTCTTGGCTCGAAGATTAATCAAACGGTGAACCAGAAAAAAAATAAGATTTGGGCGTTTTCTTATTAAATTTAGATTAATAATTAACAACAAAAACAATGTGGATATGCGGGATTAAATTATTATATTTTTAATTTATTGGGATACGATTTATGTGAATTACAAAAATGTTAATTTAATTTGCTTTGTTGTGGGCCCATATCGAGATGAGTATCAAAGATCTATCCAGGTTTCGTAAATATTTCGAATGAAACATAATTTTTTTTTTATCGGTTTTTACAGGCCCTTTTTGGCCCGTGCCGTGTCAACAATCTGACTCCATGGGTTTCGATCACGAACCGTTGTAGACAGTTTGAAAATGCCAGATCGCGCTCTATGCCGTGGAGCGACATCGTCGTCGACAGCGACCTCTTCGTCTACCGAAAGGTGATTCTCCCTTAAAAGTTCGCTGTATCATTCGGTTCGGATCAGCACGCAGAACGTGTCCGAGCCAGCGTACTCGCTGTCCTTTGATTTCATGCACGATATCAGGAATTTGAATTAAATTCCTGATCTCGTGATTGAAAAGAACTCGGCAAGTGCCATCGACGTCGCGTTTTGGGCCATGATTCTTCTCTGAAATGTTAGAAGCCATTTTTCGTACTCATCCATCAAGGTCCAACTCTCACATTCATACATGACAACGGGTCTGATCAACACTCTGTACAGTTTCAGCTTATCCGCATTTGCAAGATATTTTGATTTCAGAAGTGGACGTAGAAGATGCAAAGCCCGATTGCCAATGGCAAGACGGATCTTGATATCTTCGCCCACACTACTATCGTGAGTGATGAGAGATCCAAGATACTTGAATCTCATCACTCCTTCAAACGTGTGGTTACCAGAGATTAGATATTTGGTTTTTGACTCGTTGATTTTGAGGTTCTGTGGGTCTCATCTTCTGTGGGTCTCACCGGGCCATTTGAATGAAACATAAAACCGATAGAATGCCATCACAGTAACCAGAGCTTCTTCTAGGAAGTGACTAAATCTGGGACGATCACTGGGTTGACGAGCGGCATCCATGAAATTGTTCCAATATCAGCCAAAGGGCCGCCACGCACCATATCCTTTTCCTGAAATTGTCCATAACCAATTCGCACATTTCCGTCTGTATGTCCTCGATAACTTCTCGAATTCCAGTTCTTGAATCGATTGTGAAGCATTGGCTTAGATCTTATCTTTCACGTAAAGAAAAAAGTCTAAAGGTGTTAAATCACATGATCTCGGTGGCCAATTGTAATCACCTCTTCGAGAAATAACATACGGTCAGGAAACTTTTGTTAGCGCCGTCTTACTAAAAATAATCGTCGTCCTCATCAATATCTTTCAATTTCGGCCATAAAAAATCATTAATTATAGCTCGGTAGCGCCTTTCACCGTAACAGTTGCACACTTTTGAAAAAAATAGGTTCCAATCACACCGCCAGTCCATAAACCGCACCATTCTTGGATTTTCTAAGCACCAAATGCAACAATTCTGATTAACACGTAGTGTCTGATGTGAAAATGGGCCTCAACACTAAAGAGGCCCGGATTTTCGATGAAAATCCGGACTGTTCTGAATCATTTGAAGGATCCAATCAGCAAAGAACTTAAAGAGATGCTTGATCCACTAGACCAGTGTTCAGCTTCTATTGTCTTCTGTCTTAAAATCAACGATTTCATAACTGCTATGCTAAAAGTTGTTTTTGACTATAAACAGTTTCAATGCCATCAATTTGATCATACAGTATCGGACTGAAGGTGAGCTTGGACTTCGAGTTAATAGTTGAAGCCTAACAATTTAATTAATGCTTCATTTCTATTGTTTCAGACATTCAGACAAGCTCGCATACGACTTTAGAGGCGATCAGGCATAATCCAACGGACGTTCCATTATACTACTGTTCTCTCGAATTAATATTGAATCCATCTCATCAGTAAAGGTAACCTGTCTCACGATGTTCTAAACCCAGCTCATATCCCGTTGCATGGGTGAACAATCCAAGGATTAGTGAATTTTCTTCACAATGATATGAAGTGGCGACGTCAAAGAATCAAAAAGCGACATCGCTATCCTGGTGGTAAATTTTCTGACACCTCTCACTAAAAACACTTTAATGCCAAAAAGGATCGATAGACCGTGCTTTAGAAGTCTCTATTTGTACGGAATATCAAATTGTCATACATCCTTTTGCTCAATGTGTGGTTTCTGTACCGCCCCAGTCAAACTCGTTCTAGAGTGTTCTATCCGTCGATGCTGTACCCATCGAGAACGATTTGAGCATCGATTACAATCACATCACTCATTGATGGCAATCAGATCCGGGTTTCTAAGGCTCAAAGGATGTTTTTATCTCGACCTTTATCATTTAGGTTGCGCTTTATGACACGGTCGTGCCGTCCATCCATACTACAGATGTGTAATATTACATCCTTGTAGAATATGGTTGGATGTTTCAGGGACCATGCAACCACCGTCACATAACCGGTCTAGGCGTTCTCTTCCAGGAAGTGTTAGCAGATACTGTCCTTTAACCAAAAATCACCGTTTTGCTATATCGATTTCAATGGTCAGAAAGGTGATTCCCAAGTCACCATGGTTGATTGGCATATGAAAGAATGTATTTGGCACATCTTTAGGAAGATTGACCCAATTTCCTTAAATCCCTCGAATAATAGAGTCTGTTTTATTTAGACTACCAATCATAACATTGCCTAAGGTAAGACGTTGATATAATTGAGCAATCAGGACAGTTCTGAGTGCGTGGAGTCTTGGCTGAGGTTTGAATGGGATCTAAATTTGTTAGTTTTGGCTCTAAGTGTCGATGTTGAAAGAATTGACATCTTTCATCAGCTGAAATTCATCAGATCGATGTATAATCGGGATGCAATGATCTCCTACTCATAGTAAAGCATTTCGATTTGTTCATTTCCATATCACATGAAGTTATAAGCTCGTGTAAGAGTTCGAGCTAGAGCACTCGAGATTAGAGCCCTATGGCTTAATACGATTGCCACCGAGAGATACACCTACCTCATCCGGTAATCTTCTGAACATTCGATTAATAATTTAACTAAAAATGAGTAGAGATTTGGGTCTCCTAGTTTTCGCTCTTTTTTGGATGGAAGTCATCACTAACTCAGTCGTCACAAATCAGTCTCACTGTGGAGTTTCTATATAGGTTTATATATTTACAAGAATCAAACCCCTTCGGTATGCCATTCGATCTCAGTGTACCAGAGATGGCTCTATATGGGACACGGAGTCGAAGTTAAAGTTCTGATGGTGATCGCGTAGTATCATATCCAACAGTGTTGTATTATCGGCACATTCATTAGTTGCGGGGCGGAAGGCTTTATGACGTGGACCAAAGTGAAACATACTGTTGATCCTGCTGGAGATAATACTGTGCAGATGTCTTGCAAACACTGAGGGTGATAGGTCGAAAGTCACCACATAACTATAATGATGCAGGTAGAGTATTCGTCAGATTTTTTAGATAGTACCGCCTAAATCCGGTAACGTTGAGATTAATGGTAATGATTTTTTGACCTCATCAATAGTGATGGGTGCCCAGTCACCATTTAAGTTCATGTATAACAAACGACTCATCTTCGGGCAATATAAGCTTCTGTATAATTCATATTCCATTCTCCACCTCTGCCTACTATTCAAACAGGTAACATCTAACGGTCGTGACCACAACCGTTGTTCTCGGCTGGGGAGAATGTCCACTATAAAGATGCAGCCAATTTGCAAAATGTCGATTCTTTGCTGGCTGCATGCGGCCTTATTATCAAGGTTCCAATATATTATAATGCATCAGCTGTTATTTCTGGAGTTCTAGTACGGTTGTTACCAGAGTGCCCTCAGTAGCATTTTTGCCTGACCTTCTTAATCGCCTCAAAAATGACTCCAGGGCGTGGGAGTGATCTGGCATCCTCTAATTGAAGGTACGGGCCTAATGAATGGCCTGTAAAAACCGTAAAAAATAGAGTTCTATCCGCGAATTAAATAAAGTTTGTCGATTATTATTATTAATAATAATACACACACACTGACACACACACACAAATGTACAATAAAAATAAGCGACAGACAGACATTATTAAAAATAATATACTTTTTGTTTAAATGATTTTTCAATATCCAACTGTGCAACCCATCGTAAATCAAACACTTAACTGGATGTTTTACATTCTCCCATATATAAACCAAGTTATAGTTTTTCCATATACATAAATACAAAATTATCTTAAAGAAGAACGAAATGTGTATAACGCTGTACCAAGATTTATCTGAATAAATATACAGTCGAATCTCTTTTATGTGAACCAAGTGCGGGGACCATGCGAATCCAAGACACGAATTCCAATTTTTGGTCGTAATTTTCGTCCTAGTAGGCAAGCAGTTCATATAGTCTGAGGAAAATATTGAGGCTAAATATTTGCTGCCGAAAGCAACTCGGCCATATTGAGCGACGTACGTTCTCGGATTAGGCTCTAAAAATATTGGAAGAAGATGACCAATTTCATTGCAAGCAGAAAACATGACCGTCATTCAAGGGATTGTAGTAAGTCTACACAATTTTCAGTTGTTTCGAGAACTACTACTTTCCCGTAGCTTCACAAATTGCCATTTAAGTCACGCAGATGAAATATTATACAAGGATATTATTAAAGGCTCTCGGGCTCACATGTGAAACTCGTGATTCTTGGATTGCTTCTAAACAGATTAGTTGATGAAACTAGGCCTTCATTCCAACGATAACGACAATCTTCGTGAGGCAGAATATATAAAACTATTCGCAGGCAACTATTTATTAGCAAACCTCATAGACTTTTCAGATGTTTCATGGTTATAATGTTCCTTCTAAAAACAACTTTGTTAAATCTTTGTTCAAACTGTTTCAATTCCGGTCATGCAGTCACCGGCTGTTCTTTTCCAAGAAAGTGTAGGATCTATAACAATAGCCATAGCACTCTTCTGCATCTTGCAAATGATGTGCCTACTACGAAAGCTCTGACTATTTCACTGATGGTTAATCAAGAATTTAACTCCGGTCCATCACAAGAAGTCATCAACAGTGCCCATATTACCAGCGCAAAGTAACTGTTCCTCCAACAATCAAAATAGCTGTTTCTGGTATAAATAATAATTAAAGCACTCCTCAAATGTGGATCGGAAGCCTCTTAGTTACGGCATGATGCTGATCCCAGATTTATCAATCAATGTTGCCATGATTTTAGTCATCAACATATTCTTCAAGATTTTACAATTGTGAAAAATTATTATAAACTCGTAGCTTCAGGTGTGTGATACAATATTCGGTTGGGTTGTGGGAGGATCTGTAATAAAAAGCACTGAGAGTCCAATGATGATGTTTACGGAATAATTCGATGTTACTGGGAAGTTGAAGTCCTCCAAATTCACCTTTGCGAGGGAGGACAACCAATTGCCCTCCCTCGCAAAGATTATCTGCTGACCTCAGCTAGATTATCTGCCTACGATTGCATCATCTGGAGGCAGAACAACAATTGGATTGATATGTCTATAGAGGCGGGGGGATCTTTATAGTTGAGTGTCTATATACTTGCTGTCTTAATAATTTCAGATAAAAGAGGTTTAACTGTATATAAGATTTGAATTATATCAAAATAAAATATTTAAATTAGTTTAATGGCGCTTTGTACGTCGATTTGGATATCCCAAAATTTCACATTTAAATGCCTTATGCGTTTCATTCATCGTTCTGTTCTGTGAAATGAAAATATAATTAAAACGATCATGCAACGTTTCTTGTAGATGTTTTGACGTTTTGTTTAACAAGTTGATAGACCATTGCTGGTTGGTTCCGCTTCAACAATCTGGTTTATTCGGTAAACAACCTGAGTTTGCCTGATAATTTTTTTATCAATTGGAGCAATCAGTAGCTGCTGAGAGATTTTGCTCACTCTTAATGAGCATACATGACAGTAGGACAATTTAATATTGTGAAAACAGGACGAACTCAGAAGTAATCAATCTTACTCACTTATTGACGTTCCCAATTTATGAAGATAGTTTCTCTTCACAACCCTGTTTATTCAACGGTTTAGCAGGCTATTTAACACTAGGAAGAAAATTTCACTCAGGCTCGATTGGTCCATTGTGACATTCCATCCCAGAAGGAACACAATGGGCCATCAAGGTTGTCCTCAAATACGAGTCGTGATCCGAAACAGTGTATGCATAAGAAGTTCTCAACAGTTTTTTATTTTCCTCCCCCGCACTGTGATTGTTCAGTGAACAATGCATCCGTGACATTATGCCTAGCTAGATCCATATACTGCCATAGGAATGGTATCAGATCGCCTTCGAACCTATTACAAATCGTAACCGACAAAAGATTTGAGTTTTTATACCTTTCAACCAAACCTTTCATTCAATTCTTTTGCCTCCTAAACTGATGCGGCCTCAATACATTGATGAACTTTACTCAAGATCACTTTGAAGTAAATATGTAAGGAGTGATACAGTACTATGTTTGTAAATAGGGGGAACAACTGCACAAACTCTAACCAAGGTGGCATTAATTGACAGCTAAGTAAGTGAATCAACTGTAGGTGGCGAAGACTAATGGTATAGACTAATGGCATCTACGGTTAATCTGTATCGTTCTTTGAAATCAGTACGTGGTGAATTCGGCCAACATTCTGAGAGTATTTCCAAGTTTCAAATAATGTATGTAGAGAAAGAAAGTAGTTTCTCTCTACCAGATTTTGACTTATCAAATTGCACACCATTACTCCAACCACTCACCTCATGTGACGAGTAGACACCTAGATGTTCTATAAAACTACGACAGTTGGGGCCAACGATGCCAGGATGTAATAAAAGATATCAGATTTGGATGAGTGCCATGAAATCTTTGAGTCCCTTGAAATTTGCATGCCATTGCATTGCATTACCAACATCATTTATATACAATGCAGAGAGCCTATAAGATTGATCCTCGTGGTATACTCTAGACAATAAGAACAGATTTTCAGATTAAGCTGCACTAACTATACAACAAACTGAGATTGACCATTTAGTTGGATACAGTGCATTTGAGAAAAGAGTACCAATTGCCTTAGGCAATTAAATTAAGGAAGGCGTGTGTCCAAGCTCATCTGGTATTCTTGCTATGTGATCAAATTTAAAAAAAATAGCATCAGGGTACCATAATCACTTTTTTGTACCACCCCTCGTCTCGTCTGTAAAATTTTTCCATCTTTCCAATGCTATACTATCCGATTCAATAATTTGTTTGGCATCGAGACTCTTGTTTATCAATTTCTGAATATCACCATCGTTATCAACACTCGACACGCTCAAACTATCGTCAGCTAGTTTCGTTACAACGACAGAGCTATGGTGCTGCCCTTTTTGCAATTGGGGAAACACCATTGTCCCTTGGCAGCATCACACAATTCTTCCTTGGCAGTATGGCCACCATCAAACTCAGAATGGAACCATATTCAAGAGACTTTCTACCAGCTATAACTGTTCCAATCTTTTTATCATTTACGTCCAATTAAGGAGTATTTGTCTAGGGAATGTGTCTGGACCAATTGACTCAATTGGGCAGTACTAATTTCAGCTCTTCCCATATCGTTCTCTTCTATAGGTAACTGTTTTGCAGTGTATAACCTATCCACCTCCAATTGTTCTGGTATGTTTGCAGTATAAGTTGTTCGTTTTTGATCTTATCTGGCCATCATTTGTTAACAAACACTTGTATAGTTATTGTGTTAATTTCAAAAGGGCGGGCTCAGGTTGTTGAAGACGTGAGATCGTATCGGTCGTCAACAAAATTTGTGGGCAGTGATCATTTTATGGTTGCTGCAAAGCTACGATGGAAATTTTCGTACAAATCAGAAAGGACAGCACAATTTACAACGCGATTCTCCTCTGAAGGTCTGATAAATGATGAAACGCAACGAAAATATCAAGATCTTGTCAGCAATAGCATTTTACGATCTAATTACCAATCTGATGATGTGAACAGTGTCTGGGAATTATTGAAAACCTCGGTTGTCGATGCTGCCCAGCACACTCTCGGTATAGTGAAAACTAAGCCCAAAAATGATTGGTTTGATGAGGAGTGTCGTCTTGCTGTTGAGCAACGCAATATAGCCCACAATGAAGCGCAGACTCGGTTTACAATTGCAAGGAAAAACAAGGCAGTTCTTGCTAGGAGGACAGCTAAACGCATTTATAGAATGAAGAAGCGCGAATGGTGGAAGGCCAAGGTCTTAAGAGTACAACAACTCAGCAATGAGCACAATTCGCGTGGTTTCTTTAAAGGAATCACCGAATTGCACCATACCTTAAGATCTCGGTCAACTGCCATTCGGGACCAGGATGGAAACCTCTGTGTTAACGTCGATGCGGTACTCGATACATGGCGTGAACATTTTTCTGATCTACTTAATGTTCCACATATATCACAAGCTGTATTTGAATACCCTCAAATACAGACCGCAGAGATGTTCATTGAGGATCCATCCTATGAGAAATTCACAATGACCATCCAGAAATTAAAGAAAAATCGTTCACTAGGGGTTGATTGCATTAATTCAGAGCGCTTGATATTCGTAGGGCTAACTTTGTGGAACTGTCTTTTCGACCTTGTTCGATTGGTATGGCGAAATGAAGTTATGCCCGAAGAATGGAAAGTGGCCGCGTTATGCCCAATTTTCAAGAAGGGTGATCGTTTGAAATGTGAGAATTATCGCGGTATAGCTCTCCTTTGCACAGCATATAAGTTACTGTCATACATTATCATGGGAAGAATTACTCCTCTGGCGGAGGAAATTGTCGGTGACTACCAAGGAGTATTCCGTCCAAATCGGTCCATCACCGATCAAGTTTTTTCGCTACGGTTGATTCTTTCCAAGTACTACGAAACATCTCGCGATGTACACCAGGTATTCCTAGATTTCAAGCAAGCCTATGACTCGATCAATCGAGAGAGATTATGGTATGCGCTTGAATATTAAGGAATACCGAAAAAATATGTACATCTGTGTAGAATGACAGTAACGCAGTAACAATGCTGTGTCAAAGTTGAGAACAGGCTATCGAGAACTTTTGCAATCAATTCCGGTGTTCGACAAGGAGATGCGCTGTCCGCGATACTTTTTAATCTCATGCTGGAATACATCCTTCGTAAAAGTGAAACACCTCAGGACAACATCTTATTCCGACTGTGTGATTGGATTAAATGGCAACGGAGTGAAAGAGATACTTGATCCACTGGAACAGTGTTCAGCTTCCGTTGGTCTCAAAATCAACGAGTCAAAAACCAAATATCTAATCTCTGGTTTTCGAGACCAAGACGCAAGCGGTTTCAGTAGTGGTAATCACACGTTTGAAGATGTGATGAGATTCAAGTATCGTGGATCTCTCATCACTCACGATAATAGTGTGGGCGAGGATATCAAAGTTCGGCTTGCCGCTGGCAATCGGGCTTTGTATCCTCTACGTCCACTGCTGAAATTAAAATATCTTGCAAATGCGGATAAGCTGAAACTGTACAGAGTGTTGATCATACCCATTGTCATGTATGAATTGTGATAGTTAGACCTTGAGGGGTGAGTACGAAAGATGGCTTCTAACATTCGGGAGCAGAATCATGCTTGTGATATATGGCCCAAAACGCGACGTCGATGGCACATACCGAGTTCTTTTCAATCACGAGATCAGGAATTAAATGCAAATTCCTGATATCGTGCATGAAATCAAAGGACAGCGAGTACGTGTTCTGCGTGCTGATCCGGACCAATTGATGCCTTTTGGTAGGCGAAGAGGTCGCTGTCGTCGACGATGGCTCCACGGCGTAGAGAGCGATCTGGCATCTTCAAATTGTTTACAACGGGTTGAAGAGCTGGCTCGTGATCGAAACCGATGGAGTCAGATTGTTGACACGGGTCGGGCCAATAATGGCCTGTAAAACCGATAAAAAAAATATAACCGAGGTAGTTTCTCAATATCTTCACGTATTATCTACACTGATGGTGATTGGCGTACTATTGTCTCCGTAGGTTAGGCTGTGAAGTCCATTCATTTGAGTGTTCTTTGATGATATGTGTAGTGTTGCTATGATTGTATAGCTTCCTGGCCTAAAACCAGGAGATGTTCACTCAAAGATGATCACTAATGCTTTCATTATACTGTTGAGATGTGTTTTATTATTGTTCAGCTTTTAGATGACAGTTCAATCTTCCCACTGCATTGGTGGATGGGTGTTGTTAGTTTCGTGAAAGTTGCTATCAGGAAGTCCGTGTTTCGATTTGCTAATGCAGTTGTCCTCAAAGTATTCTCCTCATCTAGTGATTTGTTGCTCATGTGTTGTTATTTTTTGATCGGTCAGATACTTTATACTCTTGTGAAATGTTTCTGATTTTTCCATATTTCTGGTTTTGGTAGCCGAGCACACTTGCATTAGATGTGACATCGCCATTTTGTATTTGTTTCCATTTTTGTTTGATGCTACTAGTTTCACTGTTTTGAGAAAGATTTAGATGAAACATTTGTGTCCATCGATTTAGAATTCCTCCTATCCGGTTGTTTGTAGGTTTTTACAGCAGCTGGTCTAATTTTGAATGTTGTTATTATTACCAGTTCATGGTCACTCAACACGTCCGCTCCTCTCATTGTTTTAACCTCTTGTAGGAAGGTTAAAAACTTCTTGTTAACTAGTACGTGATCAATTTCTGGGTTCTGCCATTTGTTGATAACCAAGTGTATGAGATTTTACTTTATGGTATGAAGAATTACCTTCTAGTGCATGGGAACTTATACCTCCTGTCAATAGATGATTTGTTACTCAAGAAACGAACAGTCTATCTCCATGGTAATTCCGTCTTGCTGCCAGCGTACATTTATTACCGTCCTATTATTGATGCCCGTATACTAGTCTGTTCCAACTTTAGCATTGGAATCACCTTCCTTGCGTTTATAGCATACTTTATTATGGTGAAGTGTTTCTTATTTTCAAAGGAAAGCGTGCCGCTATTATTCGATTACTGATCAGTTTCCAATCAAGTGGTGGTAATGGTCGATATTTGAGCTGGGTCTATTGCATCTAATCCAGTTTCCAGGAATGCGTAAGCCGGCATGCCTGAGGTAGGTTTCGTTATTTGACTGTATTTCCTTAATTCTTCTATGATGTTCCAAACCGCTCACCTAAATGTGTACTAACCCAAGCAAATGTACCTTAAAACTGTTGTGTTCTTGTCTTTAACTGCCAATCGACCTCGAGTCTGGAATTACAGACGCCAAATGTATAAGACTGCGTGTCCAACTATTCTAAATATCGACAATCATAGCACCCCATTATATCGCCCATTGTTTCAAACCTGCGCATAAGGCGCTGTGCGCTCCCAACTTTAACAATTTCATCCCGTATGTACCTTTAAATTAAATTTAATTAATTTTAATTTATATTTCAATTTAATACACAAAAATTATATATATTTTAAGATAATTACTTGAAACCAAAAACATGACACGATTTTTGCTCAACATTTCTTATATATGCGCTGCTCCGATCTATCTTCCAGCGATTGATATGGGTTCGAGTGGAATGGCTTGATGTTCATGTTACAAAAATAATTGTTGTTTTTTTTGTTATACATCAGGTTATAATTGAAACTATCACGAAATATATTTTGTTTTCGTCTTATTATGCCATATCAGCTTCTTACACAAAATATCTCATTTATTACATACAAACGCGCAGGTGAAAGGATATGGTGCAGTCATCGCGGTTTGCAAACGGCGGGTACCAAATTTATTGGAATGAGACATTTATTACAGTGCTATCACATAACACGTCTATATGTAGATGGAATCGAGAGCTGTGATTTTAACAAAATTTATCTCTAACAATACATCATCATCGCATACCACGACTTGGATCACAAGATGTATGATACAAGACCAAAATGATTATTTGTTAAAGGCGTCTTAAACGAAATTGAATAAATATACGTTTTTTAAATTAGATATAATTATATAGTTCTCATCCGAATATGTATCTCGATGGAAACAGACACAGACGCATATACACAATAGAAATCTTCTACGTGGATAGAAGACTATTCTAAAACACTTAAATCAGTTTTAATTTATTAAATTATTAATTTATTTTTCGGCTATTTTGTATTGTAAGACAAAACCATTTTTATAATTCATATTCATCACTTTAATTATTGCCTCGAGAGATGCGAGGAAAAATGTTTAATAAGATATCGCGTGATACGGACTCTGTGGATACCTATAAAACGTATATGTATACGAGGTTCGATTGGAGTTGGTTCGATTCGATGCGGAACATAAATATTTGCGTGTTGCCAAAATCTGTTTCAAGAATTCAAAATTGTAGAACATGAAACCAGATATGTGTCTATAGTATAAGTAGATATTCCTATAGTTCCTTGAGGTGCTTTAGACATTTGTCGTTTTGTATCCACGTTGAACATTTTACGATTATTTTGACGGTTCGCTTCTTCATGCGCTTTGATTGTTATTATTCATATTATTATTTTAAGTATTTTGCAATTCAATAGCTACACTGTATCCTCTGTAGTTATGGCTGAATATTTGCTGGCGTGATGTTTACCCATTTGATTGACATTTTGGAATAAACCTTGGATTTCTTTAAGAAAAAATTCCAAACGACTAATACTGGTCTGGTGATTGTGAATTCACTAGACCAGTATTATGGATGTCAATCAATCTACTTTAACCTGACAATTTAGGTGAAGATATTATTAAATCAATATATACGGTAGCCCGGTTTTTGTTCTATTTTCAAATTCCCGGATCAATACCACTTCTGGCCACCACTCGGTTTAAAGCACTACTGGAATCAATTGCGTTTTGGTCACTAAAGCCAGAAATCAGATATTTGGTTTTGGACTCATTGAGACCAATGGAAGCTGAATTTCGTCCTACCCGTTTTCCATTAAATACAATCACACAGATATCATCGGCACCTGCAAGAACTAGAATCGATTGTCAGAATAAAGTGTCGTGTTGGTCTTTACAAAGAATTTATTTCAACATGATTTTAACAATTATCGGGAAGACCGTATCTGCTTATCGAACGCTGTAACTGAACAACTTAATCAGTGACGGTGTTGGGTGGAATAACTCTTCGATAATTTCCTCCATTAAACTAATAATTCTTTTTAAGATGTTTTAAGCGACCTTTTTTAAACATTGAGTATAACTCAATTATTTTACATTCTTCAGGTTTAAGTCGCCAAAAGAGAGAATGTGCCTATTAGATTTTCAATGTCATCTTCACTGTATCACAATGTGTAGTCTTGGAATGCGTGGCCTCCAATTTTATAGACCGTTCAGTTTCTTGGAGAGTCACGAGTTCCAGCTGACACTTGCTTATACATTGGCATGAAACGCGACTTCGCGTTCCTTATACTGATCCTTAGAAAAAATAATAATAATTAAAGAAGGCGGAAATTATTCCAGAGCTCAATGCCACTAGAGGCCCACGGTTCAAACCCACATACACATACAGATTAAAAACACCCAATCGTGATTGATGTTTTGTCGTCGACCCGGGAATCGAACCCGAGACCCTCGAATAACAGAGCAAGCACGCTACTTTCTATTCCATGAGAGTGAAAAATCCGATCTCTATTTTCGTGCCCGGGCACTAATTATGTTGGCTAATTTTTTGTTATGTTAGCTAATTTTTATAGTTTTGTTAACATTTTTAATATAGTTTTTTTAAAATGTGGGTCGTCACTGTAGTGGCATAATATGGATCTTATGTTTCGTGCGAAACATTTACGAAAGTTGGACGCCCCCATACCCAACAGGGCTGCATTGTATCAGAATAGAAGAAGACTATGTTGAAATGGAATTAAAGCAACAAATTATGTTTCCACGTCCAGGTTGGATATTCATTAAACTGCCCTCGTATGTATAGGTATCGTCATCGTCGTATATACATACTTTCATAACTTAACAATTTTCTTTTGTATACATACACGTTAGAAAGAAGAAATAAAATTTGAATAAAATTTAAATAAATTAGAAATAATTATAACTTATTTATTTTTTTGTTAATTTGATATTTGTTAAATTAACAACAATAATAAATTGTTAATTATAATTGAATAATTTCTCGTTTGTTTATTGTGTTTGTATACGAAACGTTTTGTGTTTTCACATGAACCGCATTATTGTTATTATGTAGATACGTTTATTGTTAATAATAATAACAATAATTTGTGTTATAAGCTGCAAGTCGAAATTTAAGGAAAGGTGTCGTGAAATTGATTATCAAATTATTATACTTTTACGAGTATTTGTTTGTTAAATTTTTTTTTATAAATTTTGGTTTTATTTATTCAAATTTATAATCGACAATAGTGAATGCAAAATTTCAATTAATTTTTCCGTTGAAATGCACACACACACAGACAATAATTATTTATAATAATTTATTTTCATTTTTTTTTGTTTAATTAATTTGAATTGGTTTTGTGTCTGGGTATTTCCAAATTATTTTTATATTAAATGATGATTTATATGGTTCGAGCTTTGAATAGAGTATAAGTCTCGATACACTGTTAATTTATATATAGGGTGTCCCAATAACCGTTCAAATTTAACATATCGGTTATTTTGGCTCTGGCAACACTAATGTCATTCTTTCGAAATGAGTCGCTAAGCGCTTCAAAAAAAGTGGGAAATTTACTTCCACAACAAAAGGCAGCGGGACTCACATCGAACAGTATCAAGAAGTTTATTGCACGAACCACCTAGTCGACACTCCCATCAAAAAAGCATCTTTCTGTCCAGGCACATTTCCATCGCAATGGGTTCGTTAAAAAACAAAATTGTCGCATATCGGGGATCGGAAAGTTCACATGAATATGTGGAGAACAATAGCGCGACCGTTAAATATCTTGAAGATATTGGTTTGGACGACCTTTTGGTTCCAGAAAAATTGTGCACCATGCCACACGTCGGGCGTTACACTAGTAAAACTGCATCAAACGTGAATTGGCCGGCCAGGAGGTGTAATTTGACGCCTTTCGTTTTTTATTTGTGGGGTGCCGTGAAGGACAATTGCCGAATTAGATCCGCATATATCTCAAAATGTGGTCAGAAATTGGACCAACTAAACGGAGTACGTATAAAGGCAAGTCGCGACTCTCATTCTGCGTGAAGATCTTGGTTTGTGACCTTATAAAGTTCAATTGAATATTCATGACCGAACTCGCTTCGATATCAATTCGCTGGATTGGATGAGGATGGGTTCGTTAACTAACAAAATTTTCGTATCTGGGGATCGGATTTTGTTGACCATTATGTTCAACAAAATCAACTACCACCACATGTTAACATCTTTTTTGTGTCCATAACTTGAAAATATAGGTTTGGACGACCTTTAGTTCCAACGCCATCGAATTTTTGAAAGTACGTCAAAAATTCCATGGCGATATTATCAGGTGGTATGAGCAGTGATTGACAAGTGTTAAACGGACAACCAACAAACTGTTGAGCATTTGAAAGCGTCTATTGCCGAAATAGATCCACACACCATATAAATCAGAATGTGCTCAGAAATTGACCCGACTAAATGAAGTACGACAAAGCCAGCCACGGCTGCCATTTGAATGAAATCATGAAATCATACCAACTACTTCTTACTGGGACACCCTGTATATATATGTATTTATAGGAACTAACTATCGAATCACGATATATATGTAGAGTTGTGGAACAAATTGGCAACTCACATATGTGTATACATGCAGCAACAAAAAAATTGAAACGATTCGATTTTACAAACAGAAACCCTCGAGGGACTATAATTTAGTGGAAATTTCTTTTATTTGTTTTATTGTAATTTAATATCGAAATAATTTATTTATATATAGGTTTTATTTATAATACAAAAAACCATTTTCTAATTAACAAGCGATCGCTTTACGTATGCACATTTTTTTTATTGATTTACAGATGATGCGGTATAATGGTCTTGCATGTGCGCGCTTTTCATATAACGATTGGAATCGTATACATGTTAGTTCACTTCAATTTATTGCCATCGGATGTAGAGTGGTGTTAAACTACATATCAATAATTTATATAATTAATCTGCAAATTAATTGCAAATAATTAAGTAGAAAATTGTTAGTCTGCAATCTGACCTAAAGCTACGGGAAACTTCTCATTTAACATAACTCTAATTTAAAGGCTTAATCCCAGCTTACATAATTTCTGACATTATTCTTTTTAACAAACGAGGGCTATCGTTGGATAGCTAAAGCACCATCCTTGACCAGTGTTAATAATTGGTATAATGAATTAAAACACGAAAGAAGTTATTGTGCCAGAAAACATCGACGCTGTGAGAAAACTGATTAAACAGAATTGTCATGCGACTTATCATAAAATCGAGGCGTATACCAAATAGACATTAGTAAACACAATAAAAGCTTGGCGTCGCCAAATGCATGAAAAGTTCATTGGATGTACGTCCAAAAACGTATTCAAGATCGTGACAGGTGTCGAGAATCGAATATGTGTGTCGGAAATAAAAGGGCAATCGACCTCGTATAGCGTGGAGAAGCAAACGGTAGCGTATTTCTTCACGAAATCGGTCATGTGACTACTGTGGCTCTAGAGAATCCAACAACAGTCAATTCATCTTGTGATACGATTCATATTGTCAGAGGAAACAATCCAAACCTTACAGCAACGAACAACACTGGCACCTAACAACTTCTTCCTGTTCCCAACAATCAAAAAAAGCAATTAAAGCGTTTAAAATTCACGTTTTTGGGCTGTCATTGTGGATACAAAAGTGTGTGGATGTTTTGATGATAAAATTTATTTTTTATCGTACTCTCCGTATACTAAAGAGTAACCCATTTCAAGCCTGAAATTTTATTTGGCTCCGCGAGTATACCAACCCGCTAGTAGAAAGTTATACTTATTCTGAACTTATATCACAACACCATCTGACTCGAGAGGCATAGTAAAAATTTCAGAGGTAGATATCGATCGGACTCTTCATCGGTTCTGGGAAATAGAGGAAGAGATGTGTGAAAATCACTTCAAAAATAATTTCAACAGAACTCCGGAAGGTCGTTTTATGGTTAGTTTGCCGTTCAAAAGGCCACCAAGTGTATTGAGCGAATCATACAAGATGGCATTGCAGAGGTTTCAATCACTTGAACATCGCTTAGCACGCGACAAACCTTTTCATCAATTGTACTCTCAATTTATGTCTGAATACTTATCACTAGGACATATGCAAGAAATTCAAAATCACGACCACAATGATGGCTACTTCTTGGCGTATTCAAACAAAATAGCGCAAAACCGTAGCTCAGGGTAGTATTTGATGAGTCAGCAAAAACAACGACAGGTAAATCATTGAACGACTGTTTGGGAGTAGGACCTACCATACAACCAACTTTGTATGCGATCGTGTTACGGTTCCGAGAGCATCGCATAGTGTTTGCAGCTGACATACAAAAAATGTACCGACAAATCCTTGTCAATAAAGAAGATACCAAGTAACAAAAGATAATGTGGCGTTCAGATGCATCAAAACCAATACAATATTTTCGTTTGTGTACCGTAACGTACGGATTAGCTTCAGCACCTTTTCTAGCAACAAGAGCTCTAAAACAAGTGGCCATCGATATTACAAAGGACGAACCTCTCGTTGCAAAAACCATTATGTCAAATATCTATATCGACGACATCATGACAGATGCAGATTCAAAAGCGGAAGCACAAACCTTAAAAAACTGCATTACAAATGTCCTGTCAAAATGTGGATTCAAACTAAGTAAGAGGATGTCCAATTCATCGGTACTTCTTGAAGATATATAATAAAAATATTTATTTAACGTTTGTGGGCTTTAATTCTGGAATGGGACGATATGGTGCCGAAAGAAGAAGCCGACCACTGGAAGAGAATACGAGAAAAACTTGTTAACTTAGAAGAACTATATCAATTCCAGGACACATAAACACAACCAAACAATCAAGGGTTGAGCTACATGGGTTTTGCGATGCAAGCCAACACGCCTAAGCTGCTGTAATATACTGTCGCATCATCTCAGATAAAAATAATATCCCAGAAGAACTACAAAATTGTAATTTATGGTGGGACGGGATGATGATGATGATGATGATGATGATGATGATGATGATGATGATGATGATGATGATGATGATGATGATGATGATGATGATGATGATGATGATGATGATGATGATGATGATGATGATGATGATGATGATGATGATGATGATGATGATGATGATGATGATGATGATGATGATGATGATGATGATGATGATGATGATGATGATGATGATGATGATGATGATGATGATGATGATGATGATGATGATGATGATGATGATGATGATGATGATGATGATGATGATGATGATGATGATGATGATGATGATGATGATGATGATGATGATGATGATGATGATGATGATGATGATGATGATGATGATGATGATGATGATGATGATGATGATGATGATGATGATGATGATGATGATGATGATGATGATGATGATGATGATGATGATGATGATGATGATGATGATGATGATGATGATGATGATGATGATGATGATGATGATGATGATGATGATGATGATGATGATGATGATGATGATGATGATGATGATGATGATGATGATGATAATGATGATAATGATGATGATGATGATGATGATGATGATGATGATGATGATGATGATGATGATGATGATGATGATGATGATGATGATGATGATGATGATGATGATGATGATGATGATGATGATGATGATGATGATGATGATGATGATGATGATGATGATGATGCCACCATTCGTTTCCCTTTCGTAGCCATCTTGGCTACGAAAGGGAAACGAATGGTGGCCGAAACAACAACCAAACTATAAGTTGATTGAAGAACAAAACACCAAATTTGCATTCATTACATCAATTAAATCTAACATCTTCGAAAATCTATTTTCAAGGTTTTCGTCATTTCACAAAATCCAAAGAATATGTGCCTATATTCTTCGGTTCATATACATAACTGCAGAAAACCGGCAAAAAATAGGAATTTAACATTATGCTTTACACGAGAAGAAATGTACGAATCCTTGTATACAATCTGCAAAGTAGAACAAGGAAGGTTTTTCACTCAAGCACTAGATGACATCAGAAAATCGAAGGACTTGCAAGCTACGGTTTCTCAATGCATTTGTCGACAAATGTGAAGCACTCCGTGTAGGCGGCAGATTACATGAAAGCGACGCTTCCTTCTCTACAAAACACCTTATCATAATGCCACAACAATCCAATATTACCAAACTAATATGCGAAGAACTTCACAATGATCATAAACATGCAGGCCCATCATTGCTATTGGCTATTGTAAGGCAACAATATTGGATTCCCGGTGCTAAGAATCTTCTCAAAAACATTGTCCGTCGTTGCGTGACATGCACTCGGTTTAGAGCAAAAACACAAGAGCAAATCATGGGCAACTTACCATCGTATCGTGTAAAGTTGGATCGTCCTTTTACTGCTGTTGGTGTTGACTATGCAGGACCCATCTTAATTCATCTAACCAAGGGACAATACATTTGGAACTTGTTTCAGATTTGACCAGCGATGCCTTTATCGCCTAAAACGGTTGTAGCGCGGTTTGTAGCGCGTCGAGGAAAAATACCAAGATATACAGTGACAATGGGTCTAATTTTATTGGCGCAAAGAATCAAATACTTACAACCTTTAATAACATCATCAACAATTCTAATCAAATGTCTCATTTTTTATTTAGTTCTATTGTCATCTGATATCGATGCTTTGACTCCATCCCATTTTCTGATTGGCCAACCTAGTACCAAATTACCAGAGTGCGATATAACATCACTTAAACCATCTCATTTGTTACGATGGCAAATGGTTCAATACAAAGCCCAACATTTTTGGAAACGATGGAATACAGAGTATTTCACTTCTCTCCAACAACGCAGTAAACGGCTCAACCTAAAATCATCAGGGAATCTGCAGGATATTGTTGTTATCAAGGAAGATAATATTCCAGTCAACAAGTGGCTTTTCGGTAGAGTTGTTCAACTACACCCAGGACTCGATGGAGTTACGAGAGTTGTTACACTAAAAACTAAGAACGGAGAATTAAAACGTCCGATCAGTAAAATAGTAAAGGGTCCGCCAAATACCTTTTTTTTTTGAAAATGCTATAAAAAAACTACTGAATATTTTCTCAAATTTCTTTTTTTATTTAAAAGTACAATCCTTCCGGTTAATAATGAAAAATAATTTCATTCAAATGGCTGCCTCGGCTGGCCATGCAGTAGCCTACACGATCGGTCCAATTTTTAAGCACATTATCGATTGTGTGCAGCTGTATTTCACCAATGGCTTCACGAATATTGTCCTTTAAAGCGTCAATTGTCTCTGGCTTGTCGGCGTAACACTTATCTTTGAGGGCACCCCACAAATAATAGTCCAACGGTGTCAAATGGCAGCTCCAAGGTGGCAAACGACATCAGCTCTGCGGCTGATAATGCGATCTTCTAAAACAGGGCGCAAAACATCGAGTGTAGCTTCAGCTGTGTGGCACGTAGCGTCGTCCTGTTGAAACCAAATGTTGCCAATATCCTCCTCTTCAATTTTTGTGAACAAAAATTCGTTCAACATGGCCCGATAACGATCGCCATTGACTGTAACGGCCACTCCTTGCTCATTTTCGAAGAAAAATGGCCCAATTATGCCTCTGGACCAAAATCCTTTTTGACATTTTTTTTAAAGCAATTTCATTGGTTGAAAATGACGTGTTTTTTGTCATCAGGATGGTTTAACTTTATCTTTTGTCAGAACGAACTAGGCGAAAAAGAGACAGTATGATACTAAAATGAAAGAGAGGAAAATAAAATGCTTTCAAATGTAATGTCAAACACATTTTATGTCGGTATGTCGAGGGAAGAACAACATATAAAACAAAATAAAAATTTTATTGTTTTTTAATAACAAATTTATTAAAAATAAAATAATTAAAATTTATTTTGACATTATTTTATCATTATTAAACAGTTATGATAAATTATAATAAATTTATATCCGCTCCAATATCCACAAATATAAAATTAAAATATTTATCACAAATAATCACATTTATAGTTTTTAAAATTTAATAAAACACAAAACAAAAAATTTATAGTAATCACCAAACATAATCGACAAAATTTTATGTAACATTGATCACGAATAATGACAATGACTTAAATTATTTACCTATAGATGGCAGCAAAATCGTTCTGTACTTTTCTATGTAGCATGATATCGCAAAAACAAATAGTCCGAATGGATGGACGAACGGACGGACGGACGAAGGCAAGCATGAAGCCGACTTTAATTACGGTTTGGATCATGGTTTTAAATTATAGTTATAGCTTAAGTCCGAATTTAAGTACGACATTATAATTTTTTCCTCATTCGATAACTAGCTCTTGTATAGACAACAATAAAATTGTAAAATAAAAATTCATTATAACGGGTGATTTTTTAAGAGCTTGAGAACTTTTTTTAAAAAAAAAACGCATAAAATTTGCAAAATCTCATCGGTTCTTTATTTGAAACGTTAGATTGGTCCATGACATTTACTTTTTGAAGATAATTTCATTTAAATGTTGACCGCGGCTGCGTCTTAGGTGGTCTATTCGGAAAGTCCAATGTTGGGCAACTTTTTCGAGCATTTCGGCCGGAATAGCCCGAATTTCGTCGGAAATGTTGTCTTCCAAAACTGGAATAGTTGCTGGCTTATTTCTGTAGACTTTAGACTTGACGTAGCCCCACAAAAAATAGTCTAAAGGCGTCAAATCGCATGATCTTGGTGGCCAACTTACCGGGCCATTTCTTGAGATGAATTGTTCTCTGAAGTTTTCCCTCAAAATGGCCATAGAATCGCGAGCTGTGTGGCATGTAGCGCCATCTTGTTGAAACCACATGTCAACTAGGTTCAGTTCTTCCATTTTTGGCAACAAAAAATTTTGTTAGCATCGAACGATAGCGATCGCCATTCACCGTAACGTTGCGTCCAACAGCATCTTTGAAAAAATACGGTCCAATGATTCCACCAGCGTACAAACCACACCAAACAGTGCATTTTTCGGGATGCATGGGCAGTTCTTGAACGGCTTCTGGTTGCTCTTCACTCCAAATGCGGCAATTTTGCTTATTTACGTAGCCATTCAACCAGAAATGAGCCTCATCGCTGAACAAAATTTGTCGATAAAAAAGCGGATTTTCTGCCAACTTTTCTAGGGCCCATTCACTGAAAATTCGACGTTGTGGCAGATCGTTCGGCTTCAGTTATGAAATGTCAAAGCATACTGAGCAACTTTCTCTTTGACACCTTGTCTGAAATCCCGCGTGATCTGTCAAATACTAATGCATGAAAATCCTAACCACAAAAAAATCACCCGTTACTTACGCTTAAAATGGCTGATATGAATAAAACATAACATAGAAATTGTGTATGGGTTTGGTCTATCAAAACTATCTGTCAAAATTTTTCTGTGAGCCAAAATTGTCGATACAAATGAAATGAAATTATGCGTATCTGCTTCTTATTACTCATGAAGCAAAAGCGTAAATCTCAATATAGCATCTACTGACGATTTGTCGACTGAAACCCAATTAATACATAAACGTGGTATTTGGAAAGTACTAATTTTAACATTTTGAGTATATCTGGTTAATAATATCAGATTAGAGTAAGTTCAAAAATCACTTACGAATGACCATTTCGATTTGACCTTTCGTTTTTAACGTAAACGTTAGCGGCTCCCCACAAATCAAAGTCAAATGGATTCAAATCTCAGCTGCATGTTCAGTTGACATCCCTATTACGGTTGATTGTACGATTCCCGAAGATAGTGTGCAAAATACCGATTTCGTTCTGTCGTGTGTGTCCTTTTTTTTAACTATGGATCGTACTTAAAAATTCATTTATCATGGTTTGGTAACGCTCACTATTGACTGATATTGTGACTACTAGCTCATTTTTACAAATAATGAATCAATGATGTCGCCGTTCCAATTGCCACCGAGGTGAAAATTATTAAAGCTTCGACAGAAAAGACGATATTTCTGCTCAATTTCTTTTCTTATACTGTTACTTTGAATGTAAGTCTCAAATATTTCTAAATTTTTTCCAAGCCCAAAGCGACGACATTGTCAATTAATTTTTTCGTGAATGACTAAATGTTGCCACACGAAATAAGTAGTTGTTGAATTTGCCAACGCAATAGATAGAGCAGAATTTATTGTGTATGATCAAGATATGTGACCGAGTCTTAGAATGTTGCTACGTCACCTTAAGGATTTCATTTGATTATAACAAGTAGTTTTGACTTTCTGACATGAGTACTGAGGACAAAGGTATATTGCAGCGGCAGAACCACATAGTGGTATTAGATATCATATAAAAACTTCTACAAGTTTCGTTACCATGAGAAATACCTCCACTCTAGAATCTACCAAGATTAAAGTCCCATAAGCTCAAAACATGGTATGACCTCTAGTTGTCGGGTTCCTTGAGCTCACTGGAGTCAACAACATGATCAAGAACCAAAATAAAGCAAACTGAATAAAAATTGGCAGCTGAATCGCCACTGTTAAAAGGTTTGAAATCTATATTGCCATTTGGATGTTAAACTACAAGTATAGGAAGAAGATATCCTTACAATAAATTTATACATGAGACCGTGTTATACAGGATCATTAAATACGCCTCCTAGTGATACCCTGAGATTAATGAGATATTCCCCACTGCTCTTGGTCGTCTCGTGTTGTGGGTTAGCTACATTTTGCGAAGATTTTACGTAATATTGGCGGCTATCGCAGCACAATACTGTCCAGTAAATCTATATGTATTTCCAAAAACCAAAGCTGACGGGAGGTAGAATATTTAGTTGATTTTGTTGTTTCCTGTACTCGTCGTATATATTGACAGAGATAGTGGCGTGCTTGCTCTGCTATTCGCGGGGGTCTCTGGTTCGGGGGTCTCGGGTCCTGGTGGTGAGAAAAGTGACGTTTGATTGTTTTTAATGTCTATCTCTCTCTCTCTCTTAATATAGTTCCGGTTTTGGTATCTACTGTCCATGGTATGGTCTGAAAATCTCTGGCAGTTTGAAGAGTATTTATCAAGCGAAATTAATTGAGGTCCCACCTACCTGATTAAAAAAATTGTAAGAAATGGTTTGAATTCTTAATACCTCAGATAGGCTAGGAATTAATTAAGCGCCATTAGTGATTTTGAGATTAGTATGATTAGGGAATTAATCTATAAAATTTTTTAAGTTTATCTTTAAGAAAATGAGAATAGAAGAAATCGAAATGTTGCAATTATACGACTAAAATTGTAATAGCAATTAATTAAAGTGGTGCCATTTGACAGAAGCAAACACTATACTGAAAGTACATGCAAGGACATTATATTATTAAGCTTGAGTGGTAACATCATTGATGTTTGTGAAATAACAAAATAAGTGAGTATAACAGTAACAAATATAACATAACAGTATTACCAGCTTTAAAAATCACATTTTGTTTGGTCTAAATTTTGGGCTAACTTCACAAAGGGGAAAATCGACAGGACCATTTCTAGAAATAAAATATAATACATTCATCGAATTTAGATTTCTATAAGTCGATTGTTAGACCCGCTGTTTGACATGTTACACCGTCTTGTTAAAACCACATATCATTAATGTCTATGGCTCATGCGATTGGCTAAAGAGTAACGTTGCAACATGTCTGTGTTGCGATCTCCATTGACTGTAACGTGATGGTCATTTTCATCAACGAAAAAACGATCGAAAAACACTACCAACATGAAAACCACTTGTGCATTAGGTAAATTGTGTTTCTTGAAACACAAGCGGGTTTGTTTTTGAGGATGTCTCTTTATATGATTGATAATTCTGCAAAATTCGCCAAAGTGTGGCCTGAGCGAGGCCAAATTTTTGAGAACGCCGTGGAATCAAATATATTGGTTAGTTTGTGAAAGGTACTTGAACGACTGTAATTTTCGCGACATTTCGACCAACAGTAACGTGCTCTGCTGTGTCCCGATTTTGGCTTGGGTAAACAGCAAAAATAACTATAATTTCCGTTGGGCGCCAGTCTCCAGCACGTGTCTCCAGCTTTGCTCTGTTTGAGCGTGTAGACTCGGGTGGGGTACCTACGGATCCCACAAAAAAGAACCACCACGCGTTTCGAAGGAAATAAATCTGATGCCAAAAAATGAAGGGAAAGCAAGGGCCGAAAAAAGAGAAAAGAAAATCGGGAAATCGGGTATAGACAAGAAAAACTCACCTGTATCGCTGTTGTGTAGTCCGCTGCAGCTTTAGTTGATCGCTATCCTGCACGTGTTGGCGATGGCGAGTTAGATCAAAATAAGAACAAGAGATGCCGATCAAGAGTTGGGTGACGGTGAAAAGTTATAACCGCACCCAAACTCACGTGTAAATTGAAATTCCGTGTCGGAATGAGTATACACTTTTCATTTGTTCTTAACACAATTGATACAATATGTTTCTCATTTTTTTTTTTAATTTTCAATTGTATGATCACACCAACCAAACAAATATTGTTCACTGTATATGAATGATCACACCAACAAAAACTTTGCTCAAAGTTGGTGAGCGCTGATCACACTAAATTGTAGTTTCACCTTAAATTCTTACACCAATTTTTTATGTCTTGCATCATTTCAAAACTCATCGGCGACAAACGAAATGCGAAATTTTCATATTGGACAGGAAAATAAAATTAACACTATACGAACATTACAAATATATTATTATTTTTAGTATATTAACAAGGTTTTCAATTTACAAGTGTATTCACGTGAGTTTGGATGCGGTTATAACTTTCCACCGTAATCCAACTCTTGATCGGCATCTCTTGTTCTTAATTTTATCTCGTCCGTCACCTTTGATCGTTCAAATTCTAATCGCATTTTCTGCCTCACTAGTTTTTTTTTGTTCCTTAAACTCCTGGTTGGCGAACCACCCCCACAATCTAGCATTCAATAGCTTAATAGCTGTTTCTCGCCGCTATGGGCAACTCTCGTGGTTTCTCACAGCCTATGTCTCATGAAACAGATAAATACCAAATTACTTAAACTGACAAGCGACAACATTTCTTAGATTCTAGTTTTATTATTCGCTGTCATGCAGGTGAACTTCGGATTTGGGTAAGGTAAGATCTTAGAAGGCGAACAACATGTACCACCAATCGAATCTGTGTGGTGGCTGAGTTTGATGGCGCCCCTGTAACGCTTTGTCTATTATATTACAGTGCCACAGGACGTTAAGTCCCAAAGAAACCCCCCATTACAACAACACTTTTACCTAAATCATTCCATTTTCTGTCAAATTACTAAATATAATTAATTATAAAATCCCGCATAAATTAAACAAAAGACTCCAAATAATTATGAGCGAGTAAACAACGAACCTGCTTTTAACGTACAAATAAATTTCTTATTCACCCAAAAGTCTATCGTTAATGATCCACTTGAAATATTAGTGTTCTGGTCAATTTATATCATTATGTATGATAAAAAATTAATTAGACAATATTGATAACAATGTTATATGTATTATTAATTTTTTTTATCATCACATATATGTGGAATATAGCGTACCCCAAACCATAAAATGAAGAATCAAACTCCCGATCAAAACACACAAAAAATTATTCCAATTAAGAAAATCCAATTAAAATTTTTAATATTTTTATTTTTTTAATTAAGAAATCGAATATAAAAATTATTTGGATTTGGATAGAAAGGGTCTCCCCTTTTTTTTTTAATTTCCATAAATTATATTAATATTTTTAATCCAATTTTAAAAGTTAATTTTTTTGTTCATAAAATTTTTTTTTATTGTAACCTCTCATAATTTTATAAAATTTATGAATTTTTGATTGGTTTTAATTTTTTATTTTGTATTTATTTTTATGCTTTTTTATGTTCAAACGTACGAGTATATATATATTTTATGTGTTTATGAATTACACATAAATGTTTGTCTTTTTGTTTAAATATTTGCTTTGCTGCTTTGTTGTACAATATACGAGTATGTATATACATTAACAACTAAGTAAATATATGAACGGGCTGCAGAACCTTTCAAACCATTTTTTTAATTAACGGTACGAAACGATCATTATTTTGTGTAGAAAATAAAAGAATGTTTTATTCAAAGTGTGCTCCTTCGGAAGCTATAACCTTCGTCCATCGTTCAGGCAATGAACAGAATTCTCCGAAGGTCTGATGGTTGCGAGGCAATCCAGTTATCGACCCATTTTTGACGTTTTCATATGAAGTGAAGTACTGCTGTGCCAGGATAGTTTGCATCGACTGGAACAAGTGGGAATCAGAGAGAAAGAGACAGAAATGCCTGGTGAGTAGGGCGGGTGGGATAGAATTTCCCAGTTCTGCCAGTCTCAGTAATTTTAGACAAGTATACCAGCATGTCACGTAGCATATTCGCATGTTACAAAATAATCTTTTTGGGCCTATTTTCCGATTCCGGTCGTTTTGCAGCAAGAACTTACTTTAAAGTCTTCAGTTTGTCATCGATAAACCTGTCCCGTAATGGTTTCACGCTCTTCCAGCAGCTCATAATACAAAATGGATATTATCTTTTGGTGTCGACGGCCCGCGTTCACCTGGCTTGACCCACGCTGGTTTGCGTTTTTGATTGTCATAATGCATCCATTTTTTATCCCTCAGTGTTGATCCGATGCAAAAAACACTTTTTTTGCTGTCGTTGAAGCAACAATTCGTACATGGTTTTCAGACGTTCCATGTCCGTTTCTGTCAATTGTGTGGTACCAAATTTTAGTCCCATTGCATGTATTCGTTCTGAAACACATTGTAGAGCAATATAAGTCTCTTCTGCCAGTTGTTTTTCAGTCTGAAAAAGGTCCACATCAAGCAATTCTTCCAATTCTGTATCTTCAAATTTTCTAGGTCGGAAATTTCGTCGGAAATTTATTTGTACTCCCTATATAATATTAGGAATGTCTTTTGGAGCTCAAGATACACCCATCTGTATATACCAGCTTATAATACTGACATGAAAGATGAGTTGGCTCAAGAATTCTATACACACCAGCAGGAGGTCATTATTATTATTATTATTAAAGTTGCCTGAAACCATTTGAAACTGCACATTAAATGCCACAAAGAACCCATGGTGCAAACATATAAGCTGTGAGTTTAGCCTTCTGACAAAGTAGTGCGCCTTACGACAGTTAGGAGTAGCTGACCATGTTAGATTAAGATTAATTATGGCAAGGCTTTTAATTGTTTGCTTTACTGTGTGGAATGGTTAAGGAGTGTAGCTGGTTCAGGTCCTATGATTCACAAGCGAGAACTGGTTTTAGCCAAACTATATCCGCAATTTCGTTGCCGAAATTGCATGTACATAGTACATGGGAAGCAGAAACCAAACCAGCATGATTGAGCAAGTCTGGTGAGAACCACATAACCCTGGATGGATAAACCACCTCAAATGATTTGTGGAAATTACAAACAGGTAGAAGTCATCATTAACCATGTCGATAAAACACAAAAAGTGAACTAACGTCTCTTCATCTATTTCGTTCTTACAGCTCCTGCAAACGTCATTAGATACCCAACCTATACCCTTATCGCATGTTTATCAAAAAGGAAATATCCTCAAGTCCTGTTTTGGACAGACTTGTATTGTTATCATTCGTTAGTGCTTCAGCTCTTAGTCTTTTCGTTAAACTTAACGCTGGGACCGGCTACATGCAACCCTTTGCTGTACCATTATACAAGGATCGATCATTCATGGCAAATTTGTAAACCGTACATAATCGGAATATTGAAATACTAACCCATCTCGTTAAGAACTGTTCAAAACCTTCTAGAGCGTCCACATCTCAGCCTAAAAAACACTACATTGGTCAGAAGACTAACTGATATAGCTTACTGCAATCCGTAAGATAAATTTGAAGTTCAGTTTTCGATACCGAATCCTGGGTTGTGATTCCCTGGTGGGAGAACATTGTACGAAAACCTTCATCAAAGCATAAGTCCTATAGCATAATAGACATTTACTAGTTCCTTAGTTAGTGACCCAATTATGATCGAGTCACCTGTCTAAACACATTTCCACTGACCTGTTGCAGATAGTCTCCCAGCACCTTCTGCTTACCGAAGATATACTTGAAGGAGAAGGTGGAGTATATGTAAACGCTATAGAGTAGAAATTTTTCGCAGTGGAGCATACAGATCACTCTTCTCCAGAATTTCTTTGTAATTTCCAAGTTATAGTTTGTCGAGAGCTCGCTACCACACGCAAAATCTGTATAAGTGTGCATCGATTATGCATCGATGTGCAACAAGAACTAGGAGTTTGAGAAGTAGCGGTAAGCCAATGGCACCAGTAGAAAACGCTTGAAGGAAACCAACCTCACTTCAAGATGACTTAAATCACCACCAAGATTTTCTCAAATACGCTCACGAACACATTATTTGAAGCATCGAGCAAAGGACGTCTGTTCTATTCATTGACGAGTGCAGAATATGGTTCCGAATTTCTTATGTCTTGTAAAGAATGTCAGTTGGACATAACTCGTAGACCATGAAGTAAACTACTAAAATTATCAACAAAAAAAATTAAAATAAACTTTTCCAAAATACTGAGAGATTCGGACACGTCCTAAAGTGAATATGCAATATGTATGTACTGTTTAGTCTTAAGAGTGAACCAATAGGTACTTGTTCCAATTAGGATTCCCATTGGAATTCATATATTTGTATGACATTTTTTGCACTACTTTCGAAACAATTAATAAATTTCGAACCACTTTTTCATAATTGGATGCAGCACCCGACTAGAGGTCGACCCTACAAGTCGACCGCTGAAAGTGTACGTGAAGACCGCAATCAAACAATTTGTCACCATTCTCAGGATCTGGATCAAACATATGGCACATTGTGATGAGAGATATTGCCTTAAAGTCACACAAAATACACCTTGTTCAAGAATTGAAGTCGGTTGGCCTTCCTTTTCCCCATCGATTTGGTTTATGGGCGTTGGAACAGCTCCATATATTGACTTTTGACTGAATGGACGCGCAAATAAACAAAATCGTATTAGTTCTGATGAATGCATCCTGAAAAATGCACTGTTTGCGGTTTATGGGCAGGTACCAGACAACAGACCAAACCATCGATTTGAAATGAAAGAAAATTTTAATAAGAACATCACATCAAGAAAGAGACCCGTGAATTGGCCTCCAAGAGCTTTTGATGGCATTCAGAGCAACTCAAATAAATCACAAATACAATTAAATTATCTCACGACACGTTAACGTTCCTAGTAATTCACTGTTGCGTCACAACTGACCGTATATTAACGAATCGCACCGCCATGCAATGACGTCATCATCAGATCGAATCCGGTCTAGCGAATTACAACATATAAGCAAATAATTCGATAAACCACAATCGATTCCTGCATCAGAAGCGAAATATAACTCGTGCAAAATCAGTAAATTGATTTTAATGCGGCTCTTATTGGATCACCCTTTATAATAAGCCACATAGTAACCCTATAATATGTAATTGACCGCCTTAGAGAGGTATAATATTTTACATATTATAGAAGTCTTATAGAGGAAGATGATCTAATTACCGATGTCGCATTCTTACCAATTCTATACTCATATAAATACTTAATTAAAGTTGTTGTGCATTCCATTGATTATAACCGCAATACTATAACAAGCGTTTAACAAACGTCCATTTTGTAAGATCATATAAATTCATAAAACAATTAAGAAATATCCATCCGGACCGATAAACAAATAAATAAATAAAATAAATAAAACAAATAAACAAATGAATTAAAATTAAACAAAACAAAAAATGATTTGTTTTATTATTTTATCATTTATATATTTATTTATTATTAATTAACGTATTTGTTGTTTTATATTATTTGCATATACTCGTATGTACTTGCGTATTCATTCGCTGTTTCTTATGTGCTGCGATGTGTGTCTATGTGTGTGTATGTATATTTATTAGCATGATTTTAATTAACTAAGATATGTTGTTGAAACAAAGTTATGATCGTTTTGGGTATTGACATGAATAAACATTTTCTTAAGATATGATGATACATGTAAGAGGATGCGTTTATAATATATGTATGACTGAAAGGCACCGGACTTAATAAAAACACAAAATCCAATTTACATTCAAATGATGCTGATCTCCTCTCTCCCTTTATATATCTATCTTTCATCTTCTTGTTTGTTAGTGTATATGGCCCAGGAAACGATACGTAAATGGTACAATCGTTAATCTCATGTGATGTGAAAGTGACACTTCCAACATCGCATTACAACGGATGTTGGATTAGATGTTAATAATGTCATCATCCTTTTCCCATTCTAATCCTAATTTTAAAATCTTTTCAAAAGAAGCCACCGAATCCGTACAGATGGTGCTTTGGCGGTGGATGGTGCTTTGGTGGTGCAGAAGGTGCTTTGGTGGTGGTTTCATATTTGCAGGCCGACTTCTGGCAAACGTCTTCACTTTGAACTCGACCTTAGTTGTCCCGAATGGAGTGACACCTCCATCAGTTCCATATTGTGGTTCGAAAACGGATCCTGTCAACCTGAAGGCAATTTACATTAATGAGGCCACCGGACCTGAAAGAATTCCTGTTCGAATATTGAAGGAGTTGCCAGTGACTTGGCTCCAATATTAACTAAAACTTTTCTTCTTTCTTATAAGCAAGGTAAATACCCGAACGCCTCCATAAGAGTGCAATTGAGCAACCGGTCCTTAAGCGTGGTTGTAATAAAACTGACCCTTCAAACTACCGGCCAGTATCTATTGTGTCACCCGTGGCTAAAGTTTTTGAGAAATGCATTAACCAACAACTTGTGGTTGCTCCACAATCGATCTCTTGACGTATGTTGTAAACAAATGGAATCTCGCCCTTGTGTAACACGGAGAAGCATTCGCAACCGTTTTGGATATATCCAAGTGATATATCCTTTTGACAAGGTGTGACATGAGAATCTCATTTGTAAACTTGTGGCATACGGCTTGGATTCGATGACCCAAAGATCAACGTTTTGCTAAATGAAAGATCATCAATGACACACACCCCAAATGCCACAGTCCCTCAGGGAACAGTTTTGTCACCAACTTTGTTTTTGTTATACATCAATGACTTGTTGGATAACACTGTGAATCCTATCAACAGTTTTACCAATGATGCAACATTGCACTCTTCTATTTCATTCGAGGTCGAGCCTACTCCTTCAGAGTTAAACGGTAAACGCGGCTGGAAGTTGTCACTTTGCACGCATTTGTGGTAAAACGTTTTCGTGGGTTGTGACTCAATTCGTCTGCTTGGTGTTCAGATTAGCAACAATTTAAAATGGAATGAACACATTATCGCATTGGCCAAATCAGCTCACGTTAACTCGGTTTCTCAACAGATGCAGACGGTTTTTTAGGCTGCATCAGGTTCTCCAGATATATAAAACCTTTATAAGACCGTGCATATAATATAACTGTCAGGTTTGGGTGGAGCATATGGCATTGCTCTCTAGTTGCTGGATAGAGTTCAGTGGCGTGCTATCCGAATAATACGAAACTCCAGACTTACGAAAGCTCTTGCAGAACTCTGCGTGTTCAGTAGATTAATAAATGATAAATGATAAAGAATTATAGGAGAAAATACCACCATTTGTTACGCCAGGACGGGTAACACGAGGGACGCATAGGTTTATGGTGAATTAAACTAAAGGTGCAAAGGGCGAATTTATTTATCGAATATCTAGGAAGTGGAATTCGTTATCCGGTTTTCAGTTTCCGTTTGAATGTAAAATGCACAAGTTTAAGGCAGCTTCTTTACTTGACGGATCACGTCTTGGGTGCAGGAGCTCTGACAGTTAAAAGGAGGTACGATAGTCTAAAAGTCCGCCCTGCACAATTAAAGACCCATGCTCTCCATAAAATTGCTCAATATATAAAAAATCAAAATGCAGAACAATTAAAATCGAAATATCCAAAAGCAGTCGAAGCCGTTCAACAACGACGCTGTGTCGATGACTAGTTGGACATTTCAACTATGGACAATGTAATTCAGACGGTTCTACAATTCATGTTATAAACATTTATCAACACCCGGAATTTCATATGAGAGGATGGATTTTCCTGATTTACTGCGAGCAATTGGTGTATAGAAATCAAAAAACATTCAAATGAAATCCTTTATAAAGGTACTATTGGAGACAAAGTACTAGGCTTGTGGTCGGATCATCAAAATTACAATAATTTTCAAATCTAATCGATTCATGTCTCGATTGGAGTAGAACTCCCACTATAGTATTGAGCGTGCAGCAGAATAAGGTGTTCGTTTAGGCTCATCAATTATCAAATCACATTCCATCAGATTCGAGTCAAAGTACTATTGGACAGATTCCAAAACGGTCATTGTTAAGAACTGAAGGTTGAAACTACAAACAATTTGTGATGATTCAAGGTCCAAATTCTTCTATAGAATGGTCAACCACTCGAATATAGAAAACGCCGACCATATCGAAGAATTTCGTATTAATTATCATCGTGTTATATCCATGGAACCACGTATAGCTGTCAACCCTGATTATTGTCTAGCGTGGGCAAAGTTACTTCGAATCCAAATTAACGGAAATAAGGCATGCAATATGTTTTTGTCAGTTATCAGATGGTCCAATCCCATAACGGGGCCAAAAATATACAAAGATTTTGAAGATGCCACACGACGCAGATTATCAAACGAGACCAATGGGGTAGCTACCGCAACAAGAGATATCGACGTTAAAATTGAACATTTTATTTTTTTTTCTTGGTTGGACATGAAAGGTCAGTTTCGGACCAGCATTGAACACTACCCATTCGAATACTTTAGATGGAAATATAATGCAGAATGTTATGAATGTCATAAACAATCTTTCTGGAAGGTCTCAAAGGAAACCTGAAAATTGCTTCTTGGAATGTTAACGATAAATAACTATATCAAACACCATGAATGCCAGCACTATCAATCATCTGAAACCCAGCTTACCATAGTAGAAATCATATATACCAAACAATACCTTCAGATAGGAGTGGTATATTGTCCACCGTATTGGATTTCAGATTTTCGGTTTTCGGTTTTCGGTTTTTGGTTTTTGATTTTCGATTTTAAATTTTCGATTTCTTGATTTTCGATTTCTTGATTTTTGAAAAAAATGTAGATGTAAAATATAAAATCCTAATCTGAAGAACCCTGAAGAAACCAAAGTACTTGTATTTCCTATACAACATCTTCATAGTAGATTTATACTAGGGGTTGATTTTAATAAAAAGCATGTTGATTTTGGCTCTAGGCCTTACAACAACCAAAGGTAACGAACTCAAAAATGCAATACTAGAAGTGGGATGTGACGTATTCATTCCACTAAAAAGCCAAAACATTGGCCCATGAATGCCGGTATAACTCCTGATCTACTGGATTTCTTTTTATCAAAACCAGTTTTATCAAATTCTATTGAGATAAATAGGATAATTCAAATATTAACTCTGGTCATTCTGCAGTGATACTTACATTAGCCACAAGATATTTAAAAGGGGAGACGATTCCAACTCTTACCAATAAAACAACTGATTGGGAGAACTTCAGATTTGAATTAGAATGCATTGTCAACCTACAAACACGACTAAAATCGAGTAAAAGTTACCCAAGAGAAATTCGGAATCTCATCTTAGTCAAAAAGTAGAGCTAGGGGAACATGCCAACAAACGAAAAGTTCATCTTACAAGTCGATTCTTACTAAGAAATCACAATAGCTCAATTTGCGTGAACTGCTTCCTAAACTATCCTAAAAAGACAACAACAAAAACTAGGATTTTTTTAGGAAGAACTTAACACGTGTGTAGTGTAAAATGAAGTATTTCCTAATTTCATTATTCCAAATAAAATTCTATTGATGTGTTTGAATGTATAAGTAAAACTACGGATAAATGAATAAATGAAATTAAGTATCCTTTGAAATATTGTTTTTAAGTTTTTTTGGATCTAACCTACTAAAAAAACAGCATCATTAGAAATTCTAATCGTCCTCTGGGTGTTTAGTATTCGAAAATTCCATAATAAGTAATCAATTGGCATCATAGATACTTACAGAGGACCATTAGAATTTCTAATGATGCTGTTTTCTTGGTAGATTAGATCCATAGTAATGTAAAAATAATCTAGGATTTTGGTCCCGGTTTTCCTGAAGGACGGGAAAACTCTAGTAAAGTACCTATGATGCCAATTGATTACTTATTATGGAATTTTCGAATACTAACCACCCAGAGGACCATTAGAATTTCTAATGATGATGTTTTCTGGTAGATTAGATCCATTGTAATGTAAAAACAATCTAGGATTTTGGTCCCGGTTTTCCTGAAGGACGGGAAAACTCTAGGAATGTACTTATGGTTCGAATCAATGCAAAATATGTTTTATTCGTTAATATGAAGTTATACAAATACATATAAACAAATAAATTGTTGTGGTAAGTTTAGGAAGTAATAGGAAAAACTTCTTCCTCATATAGCTCAAGTGAAAAATTCGTGGAGAATTGACCGCTGATGATTAATACGAACTACTCACTATAGTAGGCAACAAAAAGAACAAAAAACCCAATTACGCAGATCCCTCATATTAAACGAAGTGATGGCTCCGGGGCTAGGGACAACAAATCAAAAAATTTGATAATCATCTGGTTAATATTTTCTATCCGAATGAGTCCGTATCGGATATTATAATCAAAAATGGAAGCAACGATTATGGGGGTAAATCTCCCTGATAACCCAGAAAGAAGTTAGTAGGGAAATAAAATTCAATTCAGGCAGTGATCCTGAAATATAACCTTTTTACAGAAGAAATTCTTAATACCAGGAAAGCTATCGTTAAACTCATTTGCTTAGTGCTGTATTTGGTAAAGGCATGTTCCTTCTGCCTGGAAAGTTTCGGAGGTTATTATATTACTGACACTTGGTGCGATATCCCAGCCTTCTATAATTTCAAAGCAACTAAGGAGACTACTCTTGAGAAGTGAAGCGTGTAAAGCTTACTACTGGAAATCAAGATGGTGGTGTAAAGCTTTCTACTGGTTTCGATCTGATGATGACGTCACTGAATGACCGTGTATTCGAAAAAATCCAATCCATCTCATCAGGCAGATGCTACCTATTACTGTGCGATTCGTATATATACGTTTAGTCGTGACGCGACAGTACAAGTGAATTACAAGAACTTAACTCGAAATATCGATTTTATTATTTGCGTGTGGCGTGAGCTAATTTGCGATTTATTTTAGTTGCTCTGAACGAAAAAATTGATCAGGTTCACCGAACTACAAATATAATAGATAGGGTGTTAGAAGATAAACCAATAAGTTGACCCTTTTTTCTGTGGCAGTAGCTTTCGATAAGGTATGGCATGAGAGTTTAATATATGTATAAGCTAAAGGTTATGCTTCCGGAACCACTTGATCAAGGCAAGGTTCTGGGTGCAGTCCTTAAAATCCCCAAGAAAAGTGACATAAGAGAGTGCAAAAATTGGCGAGGTTTGTCTCTCTTCAACACCGCACAATAAAGATACAATTTTCATCCTTGACAGAGTCTCACCTATACGATTAATGCAAAATTTGGAAACGTACAAGTTGGCATTAGACCACGATCAAGTTGCACTGATCACATCTACTAAATCCGTAGCATCACTCAACAATCCAGTGGATGAAATTCACCACGGTACCTATTATTCGTCGATTTGGAGCACGCCTTTGATATGATAAACAGGAACGCAATATTTGACATATTTTTAATAGTATGAAGCAAAGTGAGATATGCTATAACATTCGAGGAGTAAGGCAGTAATGCGTACTCTCACCAACGCTCTTCCTGATCGTATGGGATAATGCAATGCGGAAATTGAGTACTGATTTGATTTGTACTGATTTTAGATCGTTATGCGAGTGCTTGCTGTAAGTATTCAAATGCTTGCTTCAGTAATTCACTTGATGCCAATACTGCTGTATCATCAGCAAAAGTTCCGATGAAGGTTGTTTCCGTTGCTGGTATATCGGAAGTGTAAATTAGATATACGATGTGCCCTAATACGCTACCATGCGGCATCCCTGCTATGGCTGGATAAAAGTTGGAGTACGTTCCCTCATGATATACTCATTTCGTTTGACGAAAGATACGACTCAAGCAATTGGCAGTAATTTTGTGGCACTATTTAACTTATCTTGTAGATAAAACCCTCATGCCACACTCTATTGAAAGCCTGTGATAAATCTAGGAATACGACAGGACAATATTTCTTCTCTTTAAATGCTTGTTCAATCTTTGCAGTCACGCGATGAACTTGATCAATTGTCGAATGTTTATTTCAATCCTTTTTCTGTACGTTACTTTATCAAGGGCTGGCCACCACACGCTCACCCCATACATGAGTACAGGTCTTACTACGGAAGTGAATAGCTAATGTACCAGCTCCGGCTTCAGGCCCCATCTCTTTCCAATGGTGTTCCTACACGAGTACAATGCTATATTGGCCTTGTTTACTCTTTTCAGAATGTTGGGCTTCCAGATAAACTGTCTAAGATTAGGCCTAGAAATCTTGACTTGTCCGTAAAAGCTAATCTCTTACCGTTTAAAAGAGGTGGATCTTTTTACAGGGATTTTATATTTCCTAGTCCTAATAGTACCAATTCAGTTTTGGACGCGCTAATTGAGAGTCCACAATTGATGGCCCACGCTATTTCCCAGAGACAGCTATCGCCTATCACTTTATCTTCTGAATAGGCAATCACTCCGATCCTCTCTCTCTCCCGAGCCTTAATAGCAACCCATTGATTGCTATGTTCCAGAGGAGAGGAGACAGGACACCTCCCTGTGGTGTTGCCTTAGTCACCTTTCTCCTGATGGTGGATTCCCCCAGCTCCGAGTAAACCATCCTGCACCCAAGCATGTGATTGATAAGCCCACTTATAGGGTTATCCACCCCTAGTAGCGACTATCCCTCCAGATTTGCCTCCGTCTTTACAAAACTCTTGCGAGAATAAACTTTATTACTTATCTGGTATAAGCTCGTCAATACCTTCGCCTTCAATGTAATTGGAGGTTAATCCTGTCGAGATATAAAACTCATTTAAATCAGGAACCTTGTTTTTGTCTATAGGCCAGTTCTTTTCCTTTTCCTGGTGTTCCCCACGCAGTATGTTTCCCGTTGTAGTCACCTCCTTCTAGGAACTTCTAATGAAATACAATGGGGATTAAAACGTATAAACAAAACGATCTTGACAACATACTGGTCATATACAAACACTTAGGCATGCAGCAGAAAATACAACAGTAATTCGATATAGCTTTCAGATCTATAGTTGGTCTCACAATAAACATCAGAAAAACCAAGACAGTTAGACATAACACAAATTTAACCACACCGATGAAACAATGAACAAATTGAAGCTGAAAATGGATTTGCATATCTTGGGTGTGAGACATTAAATACTCGGAAAAGTGAGAACGAAACTACAGGTGGAACAAATCAGTCAGATAAGGCAACGAAAATGGACTGGCGTACGCTGCAGAAATAATCAAGTGATATAATGAGGATGATATTGGACTGGAACTCGCAAGAGAAAAGGTAGCCCACTAGAAGGCGCCCTAAGCTCCTTAAATGGATACAGGAGAAAATGTGAACAAGATGGTGCAACTTCCCATATACTTCACGTGAGAATATCGATTCAAAGACCATACGAATTAACACCATTAGATTTTGAAAAGCAAAATTAACAGTTATAGTTCAACCACCCTTTAGAGACAGGTCTACGTTTCAATTGGACAACCCAATATACATTGTTATTACTTGTGCAAACATTACATTTATATAGAAATCATCTGGATTTCATTGTATTTCCGCGCACATAACTATACAAATTGAAATAATTACATAGAATTATCAATTTTACAATTACATATTGTGTACTTTGTAATTCTATATATTGTAACAATTATAATTAGATATATGGACATACTCGTATATACATTCCTTTGCGATACACATTAGGCTGAACACGACAGTACAATTTATATAGAGTCAGGTCATTCAATAAGTCCGTAGGATAAGAAAGCAAAATTTTGACATAATTCGATTTTATTGTTCAACATTGCTGTCTTCGAGGGCGTTTGCTCGCTTTGGATTCGGTTCGTCGACTGCTGTTTAATAGCACCAAGCACTCCTCTGAACCATCGATTTTTTGTTGTTTTTGGTCGACTGTGAGCTCATACGGTACCTTTGTACAAAGCTTGCGCAGACCCAAATGTTCGTGTAAAATGGTAAAAACACTACCATATGATATCTTTACAATGTCAACTAGGTGCACGAGACCTTGAATTTACGATCGTTCAATTTGTGTTGAAAACGAGCCTGTATATCTGTAATATTGGGTGAGAGCCTACTTTTATTATTAAAAATAGGAGGGAGGTTTTGTATGTGACCTTCGCATCAGAGAATATTTTTCATATGATTGTAGAGTGGAAAGTAGGGAAGGAACATTTCTTCCATGACCACCGTTATATAACCTTTAATTTCAACATTTGCCGTCGGGGGTCCCGGAGCCCCCAGCGACCATTGAGGATATGGACCGCTTTACAATGTTGTAACCAATCCTTTGGTGCTGCTTGCCCTGAGGTAAAACTTAGTGGGAAGCAGAAACCGGGCTGGTGGTCCGAAGAATTGGGGACCAAAAAGAAGTCCTGTAGAACGGCGTTTAATAACACCAAGAGAATATATAAGAGAGAGTTAAAGAAGGCACAAAAAGCTCCTGGAGGCTATTCTGTGACAAAATGGAAGATGTCTCAGAAACTTCTCGATTTGGGAAGATTCTCTCCTTAAATCCAACCACATAGGTTGCCTAATTAAACTTGATGGTTCGTGGACCGATTCGAGTGAAGAATCCCTCAAGATTCTCATGGACAGTCACTTCCCGGGTAGTTTAGACAACTCGATGGAACTGAGAGCGTAAATAAAAAACGAATTCTGTCGGCCATAAAAGGATTCAAGCCTTACAAATCGGCTGGACCGGATCGGATTATACCGGCAGAAATCCAACAACTCGGGGATTATCCTCCCGTGGTTGGAGGCGATCTTTAAGAGTTGTTTAAAGTTGGTTTGCATTCTTAGCCAATGGATGGAGGTAAGGAAGGATTATCGTTCATGGAAGTGGAATCCTCTATAATCAAGTTGATCAGTCATATGCTGGGAAGCAGGACTGTAAACTCAGAGCTAGGGGAGTCAACCATAAGGAGCAGGGGGAGTCCTGTCTCCTCTTCTCTGGAACATGGTGATCAATGAATTACTCCTGGAGTTGAAGAGGGAGGGTATAGGAGTAGTTGCCTACGCTGATGACGTGGCGATCATGGTATCAGGTAAATTTTTATCGACTGTTAAGGAGGTAATGCAGAATGCGTTTCTTATTATTACAAGATGGGCCAGTAAACATTAATTGGGAGTCAATCCATCTAAGGCAGAGCTGGTACTCTTCACTAAGAAATATAAAATTCCGGCAGTTGACCCACCTATCGTAAATGGCACTAAGTTGGCCTTTACTGATAAGCGAGATTTCTGGGTGTAGTCTAATCAGTAAACTAAGCTGGAAGCCGAACATCTTGGAGAGAATCAGCAAAGCTACGACGTCGATGTATTCGTGGAGAGTGCAATAGGCAAACGTTGGGGTCTCAAACTGGAGCTGGTACACTGGCTCTACACTGCCGTAGTAAGACCCGTTCTTATGTATGGAGTGAGTGTTTGGTGGCCAGCACTAAATAGAGTAACCTATAGAAAGAAGTTAGAGAAGGTGCAAAGGATGGCATGTATGCTGATAAGCGGAGCACTGAGAACAACACCTACTCGGGCCTTAGAGGTCATGTTACACCTTTTTCCAGTGAATATCTATGGCAAACGGCCATGTCTCAGTAGAAACACTCGACAATAATTGGTTCACTAAAGAAGGAAATGGCGAAACTTGATTATATTACACCGATATTATGCTTCGAAAAGGGTTTTCAAACCTTAATCCCTTCAAGAGAATTTTGGGGGAATAAGCTAGCACTGGAAACCGAAGCTATACAATTCTACACGGTCGGAGCTGGCATGTTCTGTGGAGCATTAAATATAAGCACTTCGGTTCGTCTCACTGATCACTGCAGCGTGTACCAAGCGGAGATAATAGCGATTGAGGAAACCTTAAACTGGTTGAGGCATAAGGTGATATCCAAGAGGGATATTACGATTTATGTGGACAGTCAGGCGGCTATCAAGTCGCTGGAAGCAGTGCTGTTGATGTCTAGGGTGGCATTGGGTTGCCACTCGTCTCTTAACGAGATGAGTGAGCATTTCAATATTCAGATTATCTGAGTCCCCGGTCACTCTGACGTCGAGGGTAACTGCAGGGCAGACGAACTAGCTAGGCAAGGTACAATTCTTCAGCTGAAGCCTGAAAGGACCAATGTGGGCCTACAGTGTAGCTTAGACTGGGTTTTAGGAAAAGGGCAGAAGCTGTAGCACTGGAGAAGTGGTCTAACACCCTCACATGCGAGAGAGCGAGACAAATGTGCCCAAGGCTGGATTTGAATTACTCCAGGACTTTAATCTCTCTGGAGAGGAGAGATCTAAGAAGGATTGAAGGAATATTAACGGGACACTAATTTTTCGGTGAAAATGCGAGAAGGCTGGGTCCAGAAACAAATGACTTCTGTAGAAGCTGCATATATACGAAGAGGAGGAAGAGACGCTTGTTCACTTCCTGTGCTCCTGTCCTGCACTGGCACTAAGAAGGCGTTTACACTTGGGTAGGTATGTAATGCACAACCTTTCAGATCTTGCAGATTCTAAGGTGCGGGACATTTTACGCTACATTAGAAGCTCAGGATGGATCCAATAGAGTTGTAGGGGTATTAGGGGACTAAGATCCTGTGGTATAACAACGGATCGGCAACGGTCTAAGTGTGCTATAGCAGCTTCTATAACTTAACCTAACCTATAATTAATTTGTGATTTTTTTTATGCCTTCTGGAATAACAGCCTCAGTTGGGCGTCCGCTGGTACGACCACATTTAAATTCAGCAATCCCCTTCTCTACCATTTATCTCGTTGGAGCAGAGTTCGGATAAGGTTTATCAAGCCACTGTTTGGTTTCCATTGTATTTTTTTCAAAAGTTGCTTCACACAAAATGCTATAACTCACGAATCACCGCCCAGGTGGCGCAGTAGTTAAAACTGCGGCAGTTGAAGCGGAAAGTACTGGGTTTGAATTCCGATAGGATACAATCTGTGGTGTGAATAACACAACTATGATCCCCTGTTGTAGTGCAGAACTCATGGACCGACCCATCTTCCCTGCCAGCAGTATAGGCCCCAAAACAGATTAGAGATAAAAAAAAACTCACGAATCAAGTCAGATTGCTGTCAAATTTATCGTTTGAAGGCTAGTACTAGATACAAATCATATGGAAAAAGTTCTAGTAACGCCATCTATGTGTCATCCTACGGACTTATTGAATGACATACTGAATGTAATGCCCGCGCGCATCATGCGTACCTATTTCTTATGCATATATAAATGCATCAAACTATTAATTAAAAATAATTAAACTTAATTTTAAATTAAAAATTACAAAATGATTTTCGAAACGTGTTATTATTTTAATTAAAACTATGAAAATTATACCGAGTGAAAAACGACAGATTTTTGTTTGTAAATCTGCAATGTAAAATACCTTCGCGAGATTTCTTAATCTCTCCCATATGTAAGTACATACATATTTCGTTGTGTGTAGGTACAACTTAAGACATAAACATTATGTAGGTAATCGAAAAAAAAATTAATTATTTTTTATTGGTCGTATAGATGTTTAATTAAATTTAAATAGAAATAATTAATTTAATTATATAGACGTATGTCGATGGAACGAGAGCGCGCATATGGACAGTGTGCATTTATATAGTTGATTAAAATATAAATTAGATTTGAGCGTACGCGTTTTGTTATAATTAAGTTTGATATACCTTTTTATTCCTTACAATTACTCGCGTATATTCCAAGCACTAACCGCATACATATATACCATAATCATAAGATATAAAATGGCCGATTATGTTTAATGAGCATAAATTAATTAATTTTTATTGTTGTTGTAACTTAATTATATTACTTAGAAAGCATGTACACATATATTTACATCAACCTACATACGAATATTGCGACTGTCAAATCAAGACGTTAATGTAATATTTACACGATACACGATATAATGTACCAGGTCATTGATAATTACAATGTTATCAGCACTCGGTGCGAGAGTATGTCCACTTATGCGAAACTATTTATATATGTTGTATTGACGATTGCAGAGTATGGGAATGCTTTCGAAAGCTTCGCTATCAAATATCTACATTTTATTGCCCGTAACGCAGACCCGATTAGCCTTAATTTCTACAATAATGTTTTCAGACCCGAAAATTATTTTTTCTCTAAATGACTGCCAATATGTTCGATATTTTCTTGGTAATAGAAATTGAAATCTATAGCATATTTTTATTACATAGAAGAAGCCCTGTGGGTGGGAGCATCCATGTTTCGTAAATATTTTGAACGAAACATAACACCCAGAGAATAACATCACAGTATCCAGAGCTTACCGTAGAAGAGTGACTATATCTGGGTGGTTCACTGGGCTGGCGACCCTCATCCGTAAAAACAACAAATGTCAACAAAAAAAAATCGGATACCCCGAAAAAAACAACAATGATCCTTTACTTCAGTATACCCGGATACGTGATTGAGGATCGGTACGTGGAACGTGCAGTCACTTAGGAAATCTGGCGCGATTTCAAAGTGACTGCACGTTCATCACATGTGTGAAAGAACTCGTAGCTTAAAAGTGGAGACCGTGTCCTTGAGGCAAAGCTATGCATTGCTACACAGTGGACATGACCTCGGAAATCTTGGAGTTCGACTTCCTATTGTCCAGTCGAAAATGGAATGTGACATTAGATTAGCCAACCTGTCAATTGTCTGTGTACATGCGCTTACTAATGTACGCCAACCGTCATTTCTAATTTTACAATAATTTGGATCATATGATGGGCTCTTTAACTGAGCACGTTGTCAGATTGGTGCTCATTGGTAACTTGAGCTGGCAGAAATCAGACTGACTTATGTAATGTGTAATATAGGTCCATCCTTCCGACACGAAACTGCGACCGAAAACAGAGAAAGAATGATGTACTTTGCAATCGCTCATGATCTCAAAGTGACAAGTGCATTCTGTCCTCATAAAAACATCCATTTGGAAACATGGACACATCCACGTAAAACATCCCGAAACCAAATTGACCATGTGTTGATTTCTAAAGGCCGGGCTCGAGTTGTCCAAAACGTGAGATCGTATCGGTCGCCAACAAAATTCGTAGGCAGTCACCATTATCTGGATGTTCATTCGTAGATGTTCATTGAGGATTCATTCTATGAGGAATTCTCAATGGCTATGCAGAGATTGGGGTTAGATGGCAGAAGCAGTAAAGAGAGCACAACATTGAATTGGTTAGTACAAATTTGGGTACCCCTTGGAAATATTACAGAGGTAAAAACGCAAAATTGAATAAGTGAGCACCTACTCGTGGTAGGCCAGCCTATCTTATCCACCAGCACTGTAAACTGGTTAGGATTCATAGGACCAAATCATTCATTCAACCGAAATCAAAAAAATAATCACAGAAATGAATACTAGAAGAAATAATAATAATTCCAATCTGCAAACACAAAAAATATCGACCATTGGCTACCGTACCCGGACGCGAATTGGAAACTGGAACTTATGTTATCGCAACTTCTCTATCGGAAACATCAAAGTTAGCACAAGTTGAGAAGGACAAGAAGCGATATATAAATAATATAAAAATTCTCAGCCTCACCGAAGTAAGATGGAAGGACAATGGAGACATAACAACCAGCGCAGGTAATTATATGATGTTATCTGGTAGAGCTGACATACGCGAACAAGGCGTAGATTAACAAGTATCAACTGCTAAAGCAAAAAAATCACCACTCATATGGAATACAACAATCATACAACGCTATGTGCCTACAGAAGTAGCAGATGACACAGCTAAAGTTGAATTCTACGAGCACAGCTGCCATATCAAGTGCACACCGAAATGACATCAAAATTATCCAAGGTGATTTCAATGCAAAAGTTGGAATTGACAACGCCGGAATGGCGACAATCATGGGTAAACACGCACTAGACTCAACGCACAAGACGCACTAGGCGAAAAGACTCATCGACTATTGTGTCACAAATTAGCACACAAAAATATCCATAAATACACCTGGACATCGCCAGATGGCAGAACAAGAAATCAAATTAACCATGTGCTGGTAAATGAGAAGTTTATATCCTCCTTATACAAGATGTCAGATCAATGAGTAGATCAGATTTACATAGCGATCACCAACTAATAATATCAACATTCAAAATCAAACCAGCCGCTGTGAAAATTACAAGGACCAATCGGAGGAAATTCAACATAGATAGATTGAGAAATACAGACACAAGAAATATCTTCAATGAAACGACGCTCCAAATCAATCTACCGAATAATGAAATCAGCTTTCTGGATCAAAATGGGAAGAAATAGAAAACTCCTACGTAAAAACTGCTACAAGTGTGATTGCTACCAAGACAACAAAAGAAAACCGTGGATTAGAAATGAAACGTAAAAGAAACTTGAGGAACGCCGCCAACGTAAAATACCACTAGGTAATCAAAATACGGTGGAATGCGAAGACGATATGAAGATACAGCTCGAGAAAGAGGGCTTAACTATAACGATCCCAAAGAAAGGCGACTTAAGAGAATACCAAAACTGTCAAGGGATCTCCCTGCTCAACAGTATAATGAAAGTATTAGCAATGGTCATCGTAGAACGAATCTCTATAACTATAAAGAACCAATACATAAGAAACGAACAAGCTGGTTTCAGATCAGGAAAAAGCTGTACAGACCACATCAACACAGTCCGAATCATCGTCTAACAATCCAACGAATGGAGCTCACCACTATATATACTCTTCGTGGACTTCGAACGCACTATTTGATTCCATCAATAGAAGAGCAATCTGGAAAGAACTCTGTGAAATAAAGTGCAACACAAAGGTAAGGAGAGTGGCACATACTACAATACACGAGGAGTTAGACAAGGATGTGTACTACTGTTTCTCATAGTACTGGATAATGTCATGCGCAACCAAACATCGCATCATCAAAATAATTTAGTGCGGCATCCAATTTGGAAACTTAATGATCTCGACTACGCATCAGTTTATATAGTAGCAAAAGCTACAAAAGTTATCGGAAATAGCACAAAATGTTGGGCTCAAGATTAACATAGAAAGACAAATGCCCTGAGACTGAACACAAGCACTATTGCTCCGCTTCACATGAACCAAGACATCCAGAACAGGCAGAATGGAAGAAGACATTAACCAACGCATCAACAAAGCGAGAAACACTTTCAACATGCTCCATAAGATCTGGAATGCATCCGTCCTGTCAAGAAACACCAAGTGTTTGAGAATAAATGCCTTAGGCGATTGATCAAATGCTTCTAACCGAAGAAGATCACAAATGAAGAATAACTGTGACAAACAAACCAAGTGGACATTGTGAAAGAGATTAGGAAGCGGAAATGGAGATGGATAGGACTTACGCTGAGAAAGACACCAAATGGCATAACCAGGATGTCGCTGGAATGGAATCCGCAAAGAAAAAAGAAAGTTGAAGGCCAGCAGTGACTTGAAAAGACCGGTACTAACTAAAGCAAAACATCTTGGAAAACATGGGAGGAACTAAAGAGAATAACGCTAAATAGAGTTCAATGGTCCAGTCTAGTAGACGCCCTATGTTCCCAAGAATGGAGAGAAAGGAAAAAAAATGCAGAGATTAAAGAAAAATCGTAGCATACAAATTACTGTCATACATTATCTTGGGAAGAATTGCTCCTCTGGTGGAGGAAATTATCGGTGACTATACCAAGGAGGATTCCGTCCCAATCGGTCAGTCACTGAACAAAATTTTTCGCTACGGATGATTTTTTCCAAGTACTACCAAACATTTTGCGACGTACGCCAGGTACTCCTAAATTTCAAGCAAGGCTTGAACTTGATCTATCGAGAGAGTATGGTATGCGCTTGAATATTTAGGAATGCCAACCAAAAACAGACGCAGTCACAATGCTGTGCTAAAATTGAGAACAGGCTATCGATAACTTTTGCAAATAATTCTGATGTTCGACAAGGAGTATCGCTGCCTCCGATACTTTGTAATCTCATGTTGGAATACATCCTTCGTAGAAGTGAAACAACTCAGGACAATATAATAACAGCAACGAAGTGAAAAAGATACTTGAAGAGAGTTCAGCGTCCGTTGGTCTCAAAATCAACTAGTCCTAAACCAAATATCATATCTCTAGTTTTAGAGACCAAGACGCAAATGATTTCAGTAGTGGTAACCACACGTGAAGGAGTAATGAGATTCAAGTATCATGGATCTCTCATTACGCACGATCATGAAATTGTACGGAGTGTTGATCAGACCCGTTATCATGTATGCATGTGAGAATTAGACCTTGACAGATGAGTACGAAAGGTGGCTTATATCATTCAAGTAAATGTAATTCAAGGGAATTCAAGTGAATGTGAAATATCCGTGTGATATATGGCCCAAAACGCGACGTTGACGTGACATACCAAGTTCTGTTCAATCATAAGATCAGAAACTTAATGCGAGTTTCTGATATCGTTCCTGAAATTAAAGGACAGCTAGTACGCTGGCTCGATCACGTTCTGATACTTAGTTGAGGGTCGGGACTTCACTATTTACACCGACCACAAGCCTCGGACAAGAGCAATTCAGTCTAAAACTGAACGTAATCCAAGGCAAGTGCGCCACTTGGATTACATAAGTCAATTTACCATGGACATCCAACATGTGCACGGTAAAAACAACGTGGTTGCGGACACACTATCTCGCACCACAGACATCGAAACGACTTCAGTCGATACGCATTTCGACTTCAACACAATTATCTCAGCCCAAAAAACGGACTTAGAACTTTAAAATAAATTTTCTGGTTCCGGACGTCACACTAGTTTCACCATGAAACTAGAGCTTTTTAAAAATACCTGGCTTCGACATCTACTGCGAAACATCAACAGGCACTAATAGCCCTTACATCGCAGAGCCGTTACGCCGCACAATGTTTGACACATTACAACTTTGGATTTCGCATAATAAAAATCGTTTTTTCCCTTCATCGAACTTAAAGGTGATACGCGTTGCGTGTGAAAGATAATAAATAAATATTAATTAATCCACAATTATTAAATATAATTAAATTCTAAACCTATTATCTAAATTTTTTTTTTCGGTTTTTACAGGCCATTGTTGGTCCGTACCGTGTCAACAATCTGGCTCCAACAGTTTCGATCACGAGCCAGCTCTTCATACTGTTGTAAGAAGTTGGAAGATGCCAGATCGCTCTCTACGCCGTGGAGCCATCGTCGCCGACAGCGACCTGTTCGCCAACCAAAAGGCGATTCTCCCTTAAAGGTGCGCTGTATCATTCGGCTCCTGATCTCGTGATTGAAAAGAACTCGGTAAGTGCCATCGACGTCGCGTTTTGGACCATATATCACACGCATGATTCTTCTCTCGAATGTTATAGTCATCATTCGTACTCATCCGTCAAGGTCCAACTCTCACATCCATACATGACAACGGGTCTGATCAACACTCTGTACAGTTTCAGCTTATCCGTATTTGCAAGATATTTTTATTTCAGCAGTGGGTGTAGGGGATACAAAGCCCGATTGCCAGCGGCAAGGCGAACCTTGATATCCTCTCCCACATTATTATCGTGAGTAATGACAGATCCAAGATACTTGAATCTCATCACTTCTTCAAACGTGTGGTTTCCACTACTGAAATCACTTGCGTCTTGGTCTCGAAAACCAGAGATCAGATATTTGGTTTTGAACTCATTGATTTTGAGACCAACGGAAGCTGAAAACTGTTCCAGTGGATCAAGTATCTCTTTCACTCCGTTGCCATTTAATCCAATCACACAGATATCATCTGCATACGCAAGAAGTTGATTGGATTGTCGGAATAAGATATTGTCCTGAGGTGTTTCACTTTTACGAAGGATGTATTCCAACATGAGATTAAAAAGTATCGGGGACAGTGCATCTCCTTGTCGAACACCAAAAGTAATTGCAAAAATTCTCGATAGCCTGTTCTCAACTTTGACACAGCATTGTGACTGCGTAACTGTCATTTTACACAGATGTACATATTTGTGTGGTATTCCTAAATATTCAAGCGCATACCATAGCCTCTCTCGATTGATCGAGTCATAGGCTTGATTTAATATCTAGGAATACCTGGTGTACATCACGAGATGTTTCGTAGTACTTGGAAAAAATCATCCGCAGCGAAAAAACTTGATCAGTGACTGACCGATTTGGACGGAATCCTCCTTGGTAGTCACCGACAATTTCCTCCGCTACCGGAGTAATTCTTCCCAAGATTATGTAAGACAGTAACTTATATGCTGTGCAAAGGAGAGCTATACCGCGATAGTTCTCGCATTTCAAGCGATCACCCTTTTTGAATATTGGGCATAACGCGGCCACTTTCCATTCGTCAGGCATAACTTCATTTCGCCATATTAGTCGAACAAGGTCGAAAAGACAGTTCCACAAAGTTAGCCCTCCGAATATCAAGAGCTCTGAATTCATGCAATCAACCCCTGGTGAACGATTTTTCTTTAATCTCTGCATGGCCATTGTGAATTCCTCATATAGGATGGATCCTCAGTGAACATCTCCGCGGTCTGTATTTGAGGGTATTCAAATACAGCTTGTGATACATGTGGAACATTAAGTAAATCATAAAAATGTTCACGCCATGTATCGAGTACCGCATCGACGTTAACACAGAGGTTTCCATCCTGGTCCCGAATGGCAGTTGACCGAGATTTTAAGGTATGGTGCAATTCGGTGATTCCTTTAAAGAAACCACGCGAATTGTGCTCATTGCTGAGTTGTTGTACTCTTAAGACCTTGGCCTTCCACCATTCGCGCTTCTTCTGTCTATAAATGCGTTTAGCTGTCCTCCTAGCAAGAACTGCCTTGTATTTCCTTGCAATTGTAAACCGAGACTGCGCTTCATTGTGGGCTTTATTTCGTTGCTCAACAGCAAGACGACACTCCTCATCAAACCAATCATTTTTTGGGCTTAGTTTTCACTGTACCTAGAGTGTGCTGGGCAGCATCGACAACCGAGGTTTTCAATACTTCCCAGACACTGTTCACATCATCAGATTGGTAATTGGATCGCATAATGCCATTGCTGACAAGATCTTGATATTTTCGTTGCATGTCTTCGTTTATCAGACCTTCACAGGAGAATCGCGTTGTTTATTCTTCTATCCTCCCTGACTTGTACGAAAATCTCCATCGTAGCTTTGCAGTGACTATAAAATGGTCACTGCTTACGAATTTGGTTGACAACCGATACGATCTCACGTATTGGACATTTCGAGCCCGGTCTCTAGAAATCAACACATGGTCAATTTGGCTTCGGGATGTTTTACGTGGATGTGTCCATGTTTCCAAATGGATGTTTTTATGGGGAAAGAAAGTACTTGCCACGTCGAGATCATGTGCGATCGCAAAGTTCATCATTCTTTCCCCATTTTCGGTCGCAGTTTCGTGTCGGGAGTACGGACCTATGTTATTACATAAGTTGGTCTGATTTCTGCCAGCCCTAGCATTAAAGTCACCAATCACCAATCTGATACCGTGCTCAGGTATAGAGCCCATCAAATTATCCAAATTATTGTAAAATGAGTCTTTATCCTGGGATTGGCTTACATCAGTGGGCGCATGTACACACACAATTGACAGGTTGGCTAATCTCATGTGCAAGCAAAGCTTTCACATTCGATTATCGACTGCCTGGAAGTCCAAGACAGCCTTTTTTACCTGCGGCCCAATGAGAAAGCCAACTCCAAGATTTCCGAGGTCATCTCCACTGTGTAGCAACGTATAGCCTTGGGGCACATGATCTCCACTTTTAGGCCATCGAGTTTCTTGGAGCGCTACGAGTTCCAGCCGATACTCCTTCATGCATGTGATAAGGCCGTCCAACGCGCCAGGTTTCTTAGTGACTGCACGTTCCACGCGCTGATCCTCATTCTCGTATCCGGGTACTTAAGCGGGGGGTCATTGTTATTTTGGCGGTATCCGATTTTTTTGGGTTTGTTGACATTTTTAACTGTAATTGGTTTTTACGGATGCAGGTCGTCAGCCCAGCGATCCAACCAGATTTAGTCGCCTCCTACGACAAGCTCTGGATACTGTGGTGGTATTCTATGGATCTCATGTTTCGTTCGAAATATTTACGAAACACGTTTGCCCCCAACCACAGAGCTCATAGTATTATCTAAATAAACAGTCAATAATAATTATCAATATATTTGTGAATAAATAATTATTGCAATACAAGCAAACGTGGGTGTAGGTGTTTCTATTGTGACGCTCGCGTCAGAAGGAGGATCTACAAACCGCTAAAAAATTAGATGGGTATAAGGCTATGAGTTTATTCAAATGAATGGTATTTTCTAGTTGATTGGTTTTTATGTACCTAAGTGTTGGGATAGATTTAGAATTTATTTTTGAATGATTGACAGATAATGTTATCAATGGATGTATGCGTAGACTTTGTATAGGCTTAGCGCGTAACTCAAGATGAACCTAATTTTGTATTTCTTGTAAGCGTTTCTGCATCCCTATACGAAGTACACAGGTGTTTCATTATCTCTCTTTAATTGTTACATATATGAAATATTTGTCTGATACAGAACGCGAAGATTGGTTCAACCTTAATTTAAATCAAATATCCTTTGGCAATAAAAATTATAAGACAAAAAATAAATGTTTATGATTGTCTTAAAATGTTGGTTTGGATACCATTTGGATATTATATTTTGTCTGGTTTCGTAACAATTTAACGACGATGCCCAATCACAATAAATTTCCATGTACATATACAAAAGAATTTCTGTGCAAATGCAAATAAATTAACTTTCGATTTGAATTAGCATCGACGTGTATATACAGAGAGAGGGAGAGTGACAGAATACCATGGACCACGACTAGCACGATCGAATCACCCACATTGCGAAATTTATTATTCAGACTATTTGTCACTTAAGTATGTATATTTATGAGAGAGAAACCATCGCCACCATAGTGGAGTGTATATAAACAATTAGCAGATCACTGTGTGTGCCACCAACAACTACACCGCCGTACACACAAAAGCTAATAAAATACGACCACAAGGGACAGTTGGTTTTAGATAATAACCAAGCGAATACAAAAAAAATGATTTCAAAATGAAAATTGTGAGAGTGTCACCTCCTGTTGTGCTTATACTTGTATACAAGTAAAAGCGCTGTAGGATATTTTGAGGATTTGTGGTTTCGTTTTTGTTGGTTGTGAAATGAAATATTGAAAGAAACCATAATTTGCAATTTGTTAAAAAATAAGATTTGATATTTCGAATTATAAATTTATCATCAATCAAAATATGTTAATTCAATTTTGAAATAATTGAACTAATTAATTTTTTTTTTAAATTATTTTAACTATTACAACTGAATACAATTCATCTAGTATATTTTCTTTCTTTATTTAGTCACTTGTGAATGCGAAGAGACCCATTGGCCAGCTCCATGGCCTGGTGTCCTTAATCCATTAAATCATGTGGTTTCGTTCTCTTCAATCGTCTGACTACATGTGAAGTGTCCAACGTACCACAAAGTTCTTCGTTTACGTGTTAATAAATACGTTGTCCTGTGTCCATGAATTATGGCAAGTTTTTGTATTTCTTCTTCAACGATTTGGACATTTAGGTCCCTATGGAGGTCTTCATTCCTAATGTACCACGGAGCGTTAACTATACCTCGTATAGCACTTTGTTTTGAAAAGTTTGTATTATTTTAGTGTTGGTTTTCTTTGTGGAACCCCAAAGCTGTAATCCGTAAGTCCATACAGGTTTAACACCTGTTCACCACGGGTGTTTTTTTAGGAGGTTTGTTTTTCCGATAGATGTCGTTTTATTTTATGACAGTTGTTTTGACAGCTCAAAGTGGCATTTCTACTCAGTATTGTTTGGCAAATCATTATGAATAGGTTAACTCCAGAACAACGTTTTCAAATCGTGGAAATTTATTTTCAAAATCAGTGTTCAATTAAAAATGTTTATAGAGCACTTCGTGAATTTTATGGTGCACATAATCGTCCGTCAGAGACCATCATAAAGAACGTAATTACCAAATTTCGGTCTACATTCACTCTTTTGGATGCCAAGCCACCGACAAGAATGAGAAGAGTTCGTACAGAAGAAAATATTGCTGTCGTTGAGGCCAGTGTCGAAGAAAACGACAATTTATCGATTCGTCGTCGTGCTCAGCAAATTGGACTTTGTCCATCGACTTTATGGAAAATTTTACGTAAAGATTTGGGTTTGGTGCCATACAAAATTCAATTGGTGCAAGAATTAAAGCCACACGACCATCGTTTGCGCCGTGAATTCAGTGATTGGTCGTTAAATCAATTAAACGAAGATCCATTTTTTTACCGTAAAATTCTCTTCAGTGATGAGGCGCATTTTTGGTTAAATGGATACGTCAACAAACAAAATTGTCGCATTTGGAGCAAAGATAATCCACACGCCGTTCAAGAATTACCAATGCATCCTGATAAATGTACTGTTTGGTGCGGTCTATGGGCTGGTGGGATCATCGGTCCATATTTCTTTAAAAATGAGGAAGGACGACGCGTTACCGTGAATGGAAATCGATACAGAACCATGTTAAATGAGTTTTTGTTGTCAAATCTTGAAGATATGGATATGGATGAAATGTGGTTTCAACAAGATGGTGCCACTTGCCATACAGCACGTGAAACAATCGACTTATTGAAAGAAACTTTCAACGACAACATTATTTCGAGAAATGGTCCGGTGAATTGGCCTCCGCGTTCGTGCGATTTTACGCCACTCGATTACTTTTTGTGGGGATACGTGAAGTCATTGGTTTATGTGGATAAACCTCAATCGATTGACGCTTTGGAAACCAATATTCAACGTGTCATTGCTGACATACGCCCTCAAATGCTTGAAAAAGTGCTGGAAAATTGGACCTCCAGAATGACATTTGTGAAAAATAGTCGTGGTAGCCATATGCCAGAAATTGTGTTTAAATGTTAAATGCCAAAAAATTATCTACCAAATAAAAAAAAATTTTGGTCATTTCATAATTTTATATGTGTTTTATTCAAAAAAAAAATCAGCAACCTCTTAAAAAAACACCCTTATAACAGCAATTTATTTTCAGTTGACAATTTCGAGTTTTTCCTTGAGCAGCCAATACATTTTTCGATATTTGATATTAAGTTTATCTTTTTTCTTTTTAACATGCTCTTTCCACCTGAGCCTGGTATCTTAGGTCATCCCTAGATATTTACCCTTATTTGCATACGGCATCTGCTGACCGTTAATGATTAGAACTGATTTTTAGATTAGTAAAATTCACATGCGTGGATTTCGATTCATTGAACCCGATACGGCACATTATTGTCCATTTTATGATTTGTCACATGCTTTTTGAAGTTTCGTTGTAGATAGCGTCCTCTACTGAGAGAATTGCAGCATCATCTGCAAATATTGCAACGGTAACTTCGTTTAGTTGAGGTAAATCTCTGGTGTAGAGCAGGTAAAGAATAGGTCCCAAAAAACTACCCTGCGGGACTCCTGCCGATATCGTTTGTAGCTCGGATATCTGTGCCACACCTTATCGAAGGCCTGCGCCACATCTAAGAAGATACTAGAGCAAACCTGTTTTCTCTCTTATGTATTCTCAATGACTTCTGTAAGCCTATGAACCTACTCTATAGTTGAGTGCTTTTCTCTGAAACCAAACTGATGATCTGGGATAAGGTTTTTTTGTTCTATGATTCTTTTTAATCTTTTGAGCAACAGCCTCTCAAACAATTTCGCTATTGTTGGTAACAGTGAGATTGGCCGGTAATACTTCCTATCATTCGGTGGCGTGCCAGATTTCGGAATCATTATTTGTTCTGCTATTTTCCACTGCATTGGTACATATTTTTTCGTGAGTATCGCGAGTTTCCTGAGAATATTTTTGCCCTTTTATCAGATCGTAACCAGGAGCTTTTTTTGCTTTTAAGTTCTTAATTTCAGCTTTTAGTTCTTTCAATGTTACAGGGCTGATATCTTCTAAGTCAGATGATCTATGCGTATCAGTAGTGTTTTCGTAACTGGTCTGACGACTTAGAGGTTGAAATGTTTCTTCAAGGTGTTCAGCAAATAGGTTAGCCTTGTCTTTCGCACTTCTAGCTCATTTTCCATTGTTTGTTTTGATTGGGGAGATCTGCGTTTTTGGTTGTTTCAACCCTCTTGTTGCTTTCCAGAGGGAATATTCGGTATCTATAGTTGGAGCTAGAGAAGTATTTCCCAATTGTCTCATTTTTCACTTTTATAAGTGGCTTAAGTTTGATGCATAAGTTGTTTAAGGTGGTTCTCACCAGCTCTCTTACTTCTATTGGGTAAATAACGAAGTTTTCTTTCCTCAATGATAATTTGGGAGTGCTTTCGTAAGCGGACCAATGTATGACATCAAGGAGCTTGTCTAGTTCCTCGTCAATTTCATTTTCACTTTTGATTGGTACTTGAAGTTCTATTCTTTCCTTTACTTATTCTTTCCTTCTTTTTTATATAACATTTTCACTAACCGTCATAATAACAGGATAATGATCAGATATTCGATTTTCGCCATTTTCTAAGAAGATGTAGCGTTTCGATTTGCCTTTCGTGATGTAGAAATCTAGAAGGTCTGGGATTTTGTTAGAATCAGATGGCCAGTACCTTGGTTTCCCACCTGAGTAAAATGCACAGTTTGAGTATTGACCAGCTGCAAGTAATTCTTTTGGAGAGGTTAATTTTGAACCCCAAAAGGTATTTTTGGCATTAAAGTCACCTCCGATAGTGAAGTTACAAGTTAATATAGTCTCCTTTCTTTAGGTTATACCGCGAGGGACAGTATATTACAGATATATTACAGGTCTTGTGATAACCAAAGTTAACCGTCATTGGTACATTTGGGCTAGATGTTGTGTTAATCCGGTTGCATTCCATATGGCTATTCTTAATGAGTAGTTTTGATGTCTGGTTTTTGCTATTGAATTATGAACTGAACTATATATAGCAGACATTTCTTCTTTTTAGTTATTTTGTAACTTGGTATTTCCAGCAGATTGAGTCGATCCAGAATTAACTTATTTAGTTTATTCTGTTCCTCAAGACTATTTAAAGTTGCTTGGACAGTGTTTTTGAATTTTTCAGTATATGTAGTTCATTTCTAGCTCGATCCTTGTTTGGATGACTTAGAAGGGGTTTGCGTGCCTGATCCCTTATTTTCTGTAGTTGCTTCGCAACCTAACATCCTCTGTAGTTCGCCGGATGCTGACCATTACAGTTTTTACATTTTACTGGTTCTTCTTTAGATAGTTTGCAAGTTTGTGTTGGGTGCTTTCCAGAACATTTGACACATCTTGGTTCGCGTGACCAATATCCTTGCGTATGGTTATAGCCTTGACATTTTATACATTGTTCTGCTTTTTTTACAGCTTCAATCTTAACTCGCATGTTGAGTATGCCAGTTATATTGTAATTTTTTTCTATTTGCTCGGATTTATCAAATGATAGCATGAACAGGGGAAGTTTTCTTTTTGAAACTGCTTCTAGCTGGTTCTCTTCGCTACGTCTCTCTTTTTAAATAATATTCACGGCATCAAGGATTTTAAATCCCTTTTTTTCTATGTCTTCCATTATTGAATTACTTGCACAGGTTGGATGTAGGCCTCTTGACATGACCTTGATGAGACGATCGTTATTATTTTCGTACGTGTACCACTGATATTTCTCCGTATTCTGCTAAATTGACAAGTATCCGTATGCGTTTGGATAAGAAATGTTAATCTTCCATACATTATTATTCAGGGCAGTGATTTTGTAATCTTGTTCCGTAACAGAACTCATTACACTTTGGATTTCTGAATAGTTGGTTACTCCTACTATAAAAATCGGTAGTGGGGCTTTCACCTTTGGTGTTTCATTTTGTTGGGCTCGTTACCGTTCTGGTTATTTTGCTACCCCTGGTGAGGACTCAGCTTTTCTGTTTTTATTTCTTTTATTTTGTTTAGCACTTTCCTTCTTTAACATCCAGTTAGTTTCCCTTTGTAACTCTTCCTCGTCCGTTAAATATTCATTCTTCTGCGACTTGGCTTTTGTTGGTTGTATTTTGATATCTGCCGCTTCTATGTTTAAGGTTTTGTCTTCCGTTTTTGAATTTGATGAGTAACTCTATGTCTTCAATTTTTTGTTTTAGTGCTTGATTTTTTTTTCTAAATTAGAATGTCCATCATTGTCAGTTGCAGGACTGCTTTTACTACTTCTATTGGCATATAATTTTGCTGTATTTGACTGCTGTTGAAACGGAATCGCTGTTTCAAAATTTATCTCACTAACATGCAATAGGTGGTTCTCGTCAGAATCACTGGAACTGCACGAAGAGTGTTTTCATTTTTATGCTGATTTGCTGAGTAAGTTTCTCTAGTTGGTGATCTTGACAACTTTGAACTTATTGAGAATGGGTATAGCAATGATTGGCTCATCCCAGAAATTACTGAGCCTGCCTCGTTAGAGGATGGATTAACCAACTGGGCAGTTAGTGTACCACCTAGGGTATTTTCTCCTTTTCCTGTTCTATTCATTGCTTAAATTGGTCAGGCTATACACCCCAACATTATTCCATGAATAATGACCCTAAATCTAAGTCATCATCACTTAATAATGTACACGATATGCACAGTAATGTTTTTTATGACACTGCACTTTTTAATTAAAATTAAAATAAAATAAAAAATTGTTTGTTGTGTTATTTGAAACTTTTCAAATAAATTTTATGCACTTTCGATAATTGTAATAAATTACGTCTGCTCACTTTGAATGTCAAATGCTTGAACGGAGAAGTAAACTAATTAATGAGAACCATCACCATACATGCTCATTCCATACGCAATTTTGGAGAATAATAGTATCTTGCGTAGTCACACTAGGATAAGCTTCCCATTTCGGTTTACACATCCTTTTGATAAACATTAAATCTACTTTAACAATTATCAGCCATTCTTTTTATTGCGTTAGCAATAAAACAGAATGGATTTCTATTTTGACACTATATTTCTAAACCTAATAACAATTGTATGCCGAAACCGTTGATTTGGGCCGTCCTCTCCCCTTGCTCTTCCTCCACCTCCCAATTCAGCAGACAATTTGATTATTTTTGGGCGCCAGTCTGCCCGCACGAATGTGGCTAGCTCTGTTCGGTTAAATAAAGACCTTCGGACTGGGTGTAACAATTGGGGAGGATTATACTGTTGGTATATGGGAATTTTTTTCCCAATCTTTCTCTGGCACGTGCGTTCCTCGACGTCAAGGGGACAAACAAGCACCGCGATTGCTCGCGTTCCACTAGCCAATATGGTCTGGATCGACGTGGTACTTGGCACGAACCACACCCCGTGTGGTGTTTTCTTCCGTCTAGACCCGCTGATAACCTGGTTCACCGCTTGCTTTCCCTTTTTCCTTTTCTTTGTGCACTCTTCAAATGATTTGTTCTATCACTCCACTTCGATTTCTCAATTTATTTTGTTATCTTGTTTTTGATCGTATTTTTTCGCAACAACCAGCCACAAAAAGCCTCTTTTCGCTGACACGCATCACCTTTTATAACTTTCGGCCTCTCACTGTACATCGGGCAATACGTTATCTTCTCCGCTCTCGCCATCTTTATTGTAGCACAAAATTCAGCTAGGGTTGATTCTTGATTATCGAGATGCAACCAACTTGCAGGTATATTTGACATTTGTCTGACGTATCTCAGTGTCACTGTCATATGACGAGTCTTGTTCTATTTGTGGAGTTGTGTGGTGATTTGTCATTTGTGTTTTTGTTTACAGTGAATTTGTGTTTAGTTAATCGGTTCATGTAATAAGTGTTCGTTCAATGTGATTATTTTTTTCTGTGATTTTTTATTGTTAAACGTCTCATATGTTATGTGTGATCGACCGGCCAATGACCAATGTATTTGTTCAATGTTAGATGTATGTGGCTTGACATATCTCGATTAGCTTTTACAGGTTATTGCCTTAGGAAAGGACGGGATCAGATATATGGACCAAAGTGTCCCCGACCAACCGGACTATAGTTAAGTAGCTTTTGTTTTACTTATTTATGTGTGATTTTAATATATAGTCAATACGTTCACTATCAATTCTTTACCGCGTTCAACAATCCATTCAACAATATTTTGCTCGTATTCACGCACAGATCTAAATAAGTCAAACGGTTGATTGCCTGATCAACGCATTCCTGAGCTCGATCACATGCTTTTTCTATTTTGGTCCTTTAACGTTATATCAATATCATCTGCAGCCTGAGTTAAATTCATCCAACTCGTATATATTGAAGATAGTTGGTGAAATTTTACTTCCTTGCAGAAGTCTAAGAACCCTTCAATCTGTGATCCCTTTCTCACATAACAAATTTCCATCCATTTAGAAAATCATACACCCTTTCACAATTTTTTATAGAGAAATCCAAGTTCAAAAGAATTTGAAAAAGGAAGGGTCCTTTTTGAAGATTGGGTATGCCCAACACGTGGCCACTTTCTCTTTTTTCAAGTCCAGCTTCTTTGGTCATAATTCATAAAAGTCGAATAATGTCGAAAAGACAGTTTGACAAAGTTCCGTCTCCGAATTTCAAGAGTTTTGAACTAATGCAATAAACTCCAGATGACTAAAGTGAATTCTTCATAAGATGGGTCATCAAACAACACAAGTGCGCCTCGTATTTTTGTCTACAAATTCCTTTAGTTATCCTCCTAACAAGAACTGTTTTATTTTTCCATGTGGGTTTAAACCGAGTTTGCGCTTCATTAAGGGCTATTTTTCGTTGCCCAACAGCAAAACGACACTCCTCATTAATCCAATTAGTTTTTGGCTTAGTTTACACTATACCGCGAATTTGCTGGGCAGCATCGACAACTGAGGTCAGCATTTTATAGAATTTTACAATCTCACGTCTTTGAAAAATCGACCCGGCTCGCACGAACACATTTCAATTTGGCTTCGGCATATTTTACTTAGATGTGTCGATGTTTCCAAATATATGTTTTTATGAGGAAATGATGGATCTTACCAGTTTGAGATCATTATATTTTATACTATGCTATCTGTTTTGGGGCTCAAGGCTCTCCCAGCTCTTTGGCAGTTCGCTTATTCACGTCCTACCTTACTCCTACCTAATGGCCGAATCGAGGACGTATACGGCTTTAGGTCCGATTTACGTATATATCCATCTGCGCATTGCATAGCTCCATGCCAGCCTATAGTACTGACATGAAAGATGGGTCGGCAAATGAGTTCTGCACTCCAATAGAGGGTCAAAGATGTGTTCATTAAAACCACCGATCGTAATCAGATGGTGAAAAATCCCTTTTGCATCCTGCCCCTATGGGGATTCAAACCCGGTGCCTCCCGCTCCAACTGCCACAACTTTAACCACTGCGCCACCTGGGTGAAAGTTTGAGATCATGACCTTCCGCAAAGTTAATTCGCGTTCTCTTTCTCTATATATATTTAGAAGCATGGGCCTATATTATTATATAAGTCGATTTAACTTCTGCGAGGTCTAGCATTAAAGTCTCTAATCACCAATCTGACATCGTGCTTAGGTATAAAGCCCAACAAATTATTCACATTATTGTCTTTAAGATTGGATTACATCAGTGGGCGAATGTACACAGACAGTGGACAGTTGGGCTAATCTCATGTGCAAGCGAAAATGACACATTCGATAATCGATGGCTTGGAAGTCCAAAACAGTATTTTTTACCTGTAGCCCAAGGAAAAATCCAACTCTTGGATTTTTGAGGTCAATGTTTAGTCTTACGACATGGTCTCCACTTTTAGGCCATCGAGTTTTTTGATGAGCGACGATTTTCAGCCGATAAATGACATTTTCTAACTGACCAAGACTTAATCTCGTGTTCGGGTACTAAAGTGGGGGTTCGATGTTATATTGGCGATATCTGATTTTGTTTTTGTTGACATTTTTAATCTATTTTTTATAAATACGGGTCGTTACTGTGGTGGCATGGACTCTCTCACCAACAGGGCAGTTATAAAAACTATTAAACTTTAATTAGTGTTATTTTTATATAATTATTTATAAAAATATTAATAAAAACAATTAAGAATATTTTAAACAAAACTTTTTGAATTCCGTTGTGTGATGTAAGCACATCTTTATCAGCACTCCTCGATCGAGAGTGTAATTAAAAACTTTAAAAAAAACAAAATTCAATCGATCATAATTTATTTTTTAAGAATTTTTAATTTAATTAATTTTAAATTCAATTTTGTTTATCACATTTATTGCTAGAAGCGATCGCCGACGTTTTATTATAAATAAATTTTTAATAAGTATTGACGTGAAATCATTTACATAAAAGTGTTGTATTGAGGTCATGAAGAGGTAGTATACTCGCTAGGAAGAAGTGGAGAGTTGGGTGGATGATAAAACAATTCAAATCTCGAATCGGACAACTGTACTATCGTACTCACCACTTGTGATTAGATAACATGCAAAAGAGAACCGATTCATATACCGGTCATTACCGGTCCTGCGAATCAGAGTTGCTATAATATATTAATGGTGTTATAGACCATACGCATTTCATGATTTTACTGTCTTTTGACCAAGATTTATGAAGAGAGAGAACGACTAAAACAAAAAACGAGTCATTTTGAAAACGACTTTGGAAATACGGCCATTATGTCAAAGAGGATAATTGTCAGTTGCCACCAAACTTTGAGAACTCACTTGCTGGTGCATCTCCATATATAGCAGTCTCTCCAGAATTTATGAACTTGTTTAAGATATATGTTGGTTAAAATTAAACCAACATATATGCAACGATCATGGTTTTGTCCGATTATAATGTGATGGATCCATTTTAATATATATAGCAACTCCACCTGTATGTCGGCTATCCGAATCGCAGCGTAATAATTTGTAGTTATCAATATAAAATTCCGGATCGTACATGTCGTCAGTTGTTCTGGTTTCACTGAGTAATACTAAGGCTGGTTTACACAATTTCGTCTAATTCCATGAAGTTTGACGATAGGCTTTGGATGTTGGTGTATAGTGCGTCTTGTTTTCGAAACTGCTATTGGTAATTTATTTGGTTTCTTAGTATTTTCAACTTATGCTGATACAATGTGCATTTATAATCTCACGTAGCATGGTTTACATCAATATTTAGATTTAGCTGCTTATTTGTTTCAACGCAGTTGCTACATATCGTTTCCGTGCTGTTACAGTCTACTTCTCCATTATTTTCTTAAAGCAAGTGGCATCAACTTCAACGATTGTATCGATTTTCCGCGTATTTCTTCTTCGATAAGTCGTTACTACTTTTATGTCGTTATCACCTAAGAACGAATTTTGTTGCTTCAACGCTGGTCTAATTTTATCTTCTTCTAGTAGTTCTGACATTTCTAAAATTTTCACTCTAGGCCTCAGCTCTGCCGATAATTTGATATCATATTGAATTCCTATAATTTATCTGTAGCGATTTGCTTCAGTTTTTCTTTTGCTTCATTAGAATTGCACTGTAGAATAGTTCCTCCATACGAAACATTTCTATGTATCCCATTAAAGGAATGCTCTTAGGATCAATCTGGCTACGATATCTTCTTTGGTTTTATTATTCTCTTGTGATTTCTTTGGCTGTAACAGAACTTATTTGGTTAGATTGGTTTTGACGACTGTGGCAAAAAATATTTTGTTTCTGTTCTTTAGCATATTATACTTATCATTATCACTATAGATTTTCACTTATTACAAACACTATTTACTATTTTTATTTATTAATTCATTTGTACATTAAAAATTTAAGTTCTTCACATAATAAACAGGGCAGCGCAACTTTTTAGCATCATGTGTAGTTAGCACCCTGAGTAGAGATTTTTTATTAGTTCCAGCCTTTTTTATATATACAGCGAATATTGGATGGTACACATATACCTACACATAATCCAAACCAATACAATTAATGTCATAACAACTATATAGTCACGTCAGACGTAACGCAAGTTTTATGCGCGTTAAGGTTAGAGGGTAAAGTAGTTGAACTATATATCTACCCTATACACATCGAAATGAACATTTCTCTGTGGTCTCATTGTTAAAACAAATTAGTTAATAAATTTCATGCTAAAATTAATAACCATCAAATTAATCAAAGTGAAATTAATTAAAATTAAAAGGAATAAAATATTACATTTTGAACTCATTTATTAGCATATCTCGGTTGTTTGTTATTTTTTTATTTTAACTATTTAACATTTTAAAGATATTTTTCTTGTATAAATCAAAAATGTTAAAAACAACCAAAGATTAATTAAATATAATTATTCATTTGTTGTATATTTTATTTAAAACATCCGTTTCATTTCATAAAATATATTTATTATTTATTTTATAGTTTTTGTGTGACGAATTTCGATTTAATATTTTTTAATTAAAAAACCATGCTCGTTGAATGTTATGAAGAGCAGCGCTCGCGATTATTATAATTATTGAATTATTTCTGGACAGCGGATTAATTAAATTTTTTCGAACATAATCTATCTAACTGAATATGTATAATTAATTAAAATACAAGAACAAAACTAAAACCAATCGAAATCAATTTGATTTAGGTAATTGAATAAAATTGGTTAAATTAGAAATGTTATTAATTTAATAGTTAATTTTGTGGAATTTGTGAAACTCAATTTGATCAGGTGATCTTAAGCGAGCTTTCGATAAAGGTTAGCCCATTTAACGTTTGAAATTTTATTTGGCTTTAATTATAAAGGGTTTTTTACTAAGGACTGGAAAACATTACTTTTTTTACTTGAATTGTTTTTTTTTTTTGATTATTTATTTATTACAACTGATTTACAAATCATCTAGTAATTTATCTTGCATTATTATTTAAATTCACGATTGAAGGGTTTAAGCTCTTAGACTAGTACCTTTTACATAATTTTATTATATTTGTTAGCCGATCCAGGTTGGATCTAGTAGATCAAGTGGTTTCTTCCTTCGCAGCCTTCTTACTGGATTTGTGTCATCCAACATTCGGCGAATTTCAGCATTTTTATGTTGACTAATCCGTTGCATGTGTTGTCTTGCGTATTTATTTATTTCTACGCTAACGAAATCCATCTTCAAATCTATATGGATGTTGTCATTTCTCACGTACCACGGTGTATTTACTATTCCACGACGGACTTTGCTTTGGAATGACTGGATGATATTGACGTTTGTTTGCTTTGTGCAGCCCCAGAGCTGAATACCGTAAGTCCATACAGGCTTAAGAATTTGCCGGTACAGTACCAATTTATTATGTGAAGTAAGCCCAGAACTTCTCCCTAAGAGCCAATTCATCTTTCTGTATCTAATGTTTAATTCTTCTTTTTTCTTTTTTACATGCTCTTTCCATTTTAGTTTCGCGTCAAAAGTCATGCCTAAGTATTTTGCTGTGTTTGCATATGGAATTTGCTGTGAGTTTAGTTCAACTGGTATCCAATCAACCTTTTTATTGGTGAAATTTACATGAACAGATTTTACTTCATTCAGTTTTATTCGCCACCTTTTCGTCCAAGTGTTAACCAAATTAGTCACTCTTTGCAATTTGCTTGTGGATTCTATCGTTGGCAGATCAGAGATATATAGAACATATAAAGTTGGTCCCAGAACGCTATCTTGTGGTACTCCTGCTGATATTTTCTTCATTTCCGAATATTCACCATCTAGTTTAACACGAAATTGCTACGAAATTTATTTGAAATGTCTCGAAAATTGTATTATACATATTGGTTTCGACCACGGGCACGTTTGCAGGTGTCGATTTCGTTAAACCCAATTTTCGATGAGAAGGCCAATCAATCATTTCTACGGAAACGGTCCCTCGTTCAATATTGGTTCTGAGCTCCACCGTCAACACCAGCATATTGGCTTAGCCTTATGATTCAGTGTAACCCGATAAACATAAAAGGTGTTTTTTTTTTTTTTTTTTTTTATCGGTCTGTACAGGCCATAATTGGCCCGTACCGTGTCAACTATCTGGCTCCATCGGTTTCGATCACGAACCAGCTCTTCATATTGTTGCAAGCAACCAGAATATGCAAGATCGCTCTCTACGCCGTGGAGCCATCGTCGCCGACAGCGACCTCTTCGCCTACCGAAAGGCGGTTATCCCTTTAAAGATCGCTGTATCATTCGTTTTGGATCAGCACGCATAACGTGACCGAGCCAGCGTATTCGCTGTCCTTTGATTTCATGCACGATATCAGGAATTTGCATTAAATTCCTGATCTCGTGATTTAAAAAAACTCGGTAAGTGCCATCGACGTCGCGTTTTGGACCATATATCACACGCATGATTCTTCTCTCGAATGTTAAAAGCCATCTTTCGTACTCATCCGTCAAGGTCTAACTCTCACATCCATACATGACAACGGGTCTGATCAACACTCTGTACAGTTTCAGCTTATCCGTATTTGCAAGATATTTTGATTTCAGCAGTGGACGTAGAGGATACAAAGCCCGATTGCCAGCGGCAAGGCGAACCTTGATATCCTCTACCACATTATTATCGTGAGTAATGAGAGATCCAAGATACTTGAATCTCATCACTCCTTCAAACGTGTGGTTTCCACTACTGAAATCACTTGCATCTTGGTCTCGAAAACCAGATATCAGATATTTGGTTTTGGACTCATTGATTTTGAAACCAACGGAAGATGAAAACTGTTCCAGTGGATCAAGTATCTCTTTCACTCCGTTGCCATTTAATCCAATCACACAGATATCATCTGCATACGCAAGAAGTTGATTGGATTGTCGGAATAAGATGTTGTCCTGAGGTGTTGCACTTTTACGAAGGACGTATTCCAACATGAGATTAAAAAGTATCGGGGACAGCGCATCTCCTTGTCGAACACCAAAAGTAATTGCAAAAATTCTCGATAGCCTGTTCTCAACTTTGACACAGCATTGTGACTGCGTTACTGTCATTTTACACAGATGTATATATTTTTGTGGTATTCCTAAATATTCAAGCGCATACCATAGCCTCTCTCGATTGATCGAGTCATAGGCTTGCTTGAAATCTAGGAATACCTGGTGTACATCGCGAGATGTTTCGTAGTACTTGGAAAGAATCATCCGCAGCGAAAAAACTTGATCAGTGACTGACCGATTTGGACGGAATCCTCCTTGGTAGTCACCGACAATTTCCTCCGCTAAAGGAGTAATTCTTCCCAAGATTATGTTAGACAGTAACTTGTATGCTGTGCAAAGGAGAGCTATACCGCGATAATTCTCGCATTTCACGCGATCACTCTTCTTGAAAATTGGGCATAACGCGGCCACTTTCCATTCGTCAGGCATAACTTCATTTCGCCATATTAGTCGAACAAGGTCGAAAAGACAGTTCCACAAAGTTAGCCCTCCGAATATCAAGAACTCTGAATTAATGCAATCAACTCCTGGTGAAAGATTTCTCTTTAGTCTCTGCATGGCCATTGTGAATTCCTCATAGGATGGATCCTCAATGAACATCTCTGCGGTCTGTATTTGAGGGTATTCAAATACAGCTTGTGATACATCTGGAACATTAAGTAGATCAGAAAAATGTTCACGCCATGTATCGAGTACCGCATCGACATTAACACAGAGGTTTCCATCCTGGTCCCGAATGGCAGTTGACCGAGATTTAAAGGTACGGTGCAATTCGGTGATTCCTTTAAAGAAACCACGCGAATTGTGCTCATTGCTGAGTTGTTGTACTCTTAAAACCTTGACCTTCCACCATTCGTGTTTCTTCTGTCTTCTAGCAAGAACTGCCTTGTTTTTCCTTGCGATTGTAAACCGAGTCTGCGCTTTATTGTGGGCTATATTACGTTGTTCAACAGCAAGACGACACTCCTCATCAAACCAATCATTTTTGGGTTTATTTTTCGTTCACATCATCAGATTGGTAATTGGATTGCAAAATGCTATTGCTGACAAGATCTTGATATTTTCTTTGCGTTTCTTCATTTATCAGACCTTCACAGGAGAATCGCGTTTTATATTCTCCTGTCCTCCCTGACTTGTACGAAAATTTCCATCGTAGTTTTGCAGTGACTAGATAATGGTCACTGCCTACTTTGTCTAATTTTGTTGACGACCGATACGATCTCACGTATTGGACAACCCGAGCCCGCCCTTTTGAAATCAACACATGGTCAATTTGGCTTCGGGATGTTTTACGTGGATGTGTCCAGGTTTCCAAATGAATGTTTTTGTGGGGAAAGAATGTACTTGCCACTTGGAGATCATGTGCGATCGCAAAGTACATCATTCTTTCCCCATTTTCGGTCGCAGTTTCGTGTCGGGAGTACGGACCTATGTTATTACATAAGTCGGTCTGATTTCTGCCAGCTCTAGCATTAAAGTCACCAATCACCAATCTGACATCGTGCTCCGGTATAGAGCCCATCAGATTAGCCAAATTATTGTAAAATGAGTCTTTATCTTGGAGTTGGCTTACATCCGTGGGCGAATGTACACAGACAATTGACAGGTTGGCTAATTTCATGTGCAAGCGAAGCTTACACATTCGATTATCGACTGCCTGGAAATCCAACACAGTCTTTTTTACCTGCGGCCCAATGAGAAAGCCAACTCCAAGATTTCCGAGGTCATCTCCACTGTGTAGCAACGTATAGCCTTGAGACACATGGTCTCCACTTTTAGGCCATCGAGTTTCTTGGAGCGCTACGAGTTCCAGCCGATACATAGAGGAGGTAAAGTAAACGATTTAGCGGCCAATCGGCAGGATCATTAGTGTATATAACACGTCCATCGAATTTAGATTTCAATAAGTCGAAACCACATGTCATATTATGGTTCTAGCTCCTACAATTGACCTTAAAGAAATAATGTTGCAACATGTCTATAGTGATCTCCATTGAATAGAAAATGACGGTCATTTTCATCAACGAAAAAAAACAAGATTCAATAACACCATACAGTTATTTTGTGTGCATGGTGACGAAGCCATTTACTCAAAATATGCGCTTCATCACTGAATATGATTTTGAGATGAGTTCTTGAGTTAACTAGACTTTATAAGCCGTTTGAAAAATTCGCCAAATTGTGGTCTGATGGCCAATTCTTAAGAATGCCGTGAAATTTACTGGATTGGTTAATTTGCGACGGACAATTGATCGCAATACGACGGTCAAATTCGTCACTTGAACCAACCCGTTGTTGACAGCAATGTCAGCTGCAACTTTCAGAATTATTGTACTAAATTGTTATTATTTTTAAACGTTGTTCGTTCGTTTATACTCCACTATCATGAAAATGTTGTCTTTACGTTTTGACACTGACAGTTTAATTATTTGTTTCTCAGTGGAAGTTCAAAGTTGGCAGATTCCAAATGAAAAACCCGCTACTAAGTGCCAACCAAACTCTATAAAAAGCCGGATATTTAGAAAGTGGGTGTTGTCATTTTCTTATTCAACTCAGCTCTTGCATACCTTTAAGGCGATCATGAAGCGTGAGCATCACCAAACTACTGTTGGGATTACTTTTTTTTACATTTTTTATGTAAATTATGTAAAAAAACAGCGTAAATGACATAAAACGTAAATAACATGTAAAACACAAAGACAATACCATTTGCAGTGCCATCTATTTTAAAATATCATAAATTTTACAAATTCTAGTCGTAAAATAGTAAGAAGATTTTTTAATAGATGGTGCTTTAGTCACAATTAGATTTAATAAGAGATGGCGTGTCAGTATTTTTTTTACATAAACTCATATTTTACGTTTTTTACATATAGAATGTAAAAAATAACCTTGTGTAAATACATAATACGTTTTTAATATGTAAAAAAAACACTGTGTAAATTACATCGTGTAATTTACACGCCCAACAGTGCATAACTCCGTGATCTAGTAATTGCTCTACAAAAGAGAACCGGTACAAGTAAAAACTTAAGTGCATCTTAGCATTGTGCATCTAGTGTGGCTTAATTATACATAAATATGTCGTGACAATTTATATTAAAACAGTTACTGTAAATATCAAGAAGGAGATACAAATAAATAACCTGCCAACCTGTCAATTGTTTGTGTACATTCGCCCACTGATGTAAGCCAACCCCAAGATACTCATTTTATAATAATCTGGATAATCTGATGGGCTCTATACCTCAGCACGATGGCGGATTGGTGATTGATGACTTTAATGCTAGAGCTGGCAGAAATCAGACCGACTTATGCAATAATATATGGCCGTACTCTCGACACGAAACTGCGACCGAAAATGGGGAAAGAATGATGTACTTTGCGATCGCACATGATCTCAAAGGGGCTAGTACATTGTTTCCTCATAAAAACATCCACTAAGAAACATGGACACATCCACGTAAAACATCCCGAAGCCAAATTGACCATGTGTTGATTTCTAGAGGCCGGGCTCGAGTTATCCAAGACCTGAGATCTATCGGTCGTCAACCAAATATGTCGTGACAATTTATATTAAAACAGTTACTGTAAATATCAAGAAGGAGATACAAATAAATAGCAAATTGGCCCATGGTGCCGATATAAATTCGCACTGATTCCCATTAAAACTGAACAAGTTTCGGCCAAAGAGAGATAGCTGAATCTCACCGCGAGGAATGCATTCCGTCAACACCCTAAGTGGATAGAGTTATCACCATAATTTAACCCTTAGACTCACTACTGTTCTCTGCCAACCCATTATCTAGGTTAACATGAACCTGTAGTCGTATCTTTGCAAGAGTTCGGTGGTGAAACATTGATGGGGTTGAATCTAGACACAAAGCGATTAATCATGTTGGTATGCGTCCAAGTAACGCTAAGCAATTACTCAATTTTGATTTAAATCTATAAGCCAAATAAAAATGTTAACCAACGGTCAAGAATGCGAGATTGGTCAAATCAATTGATTACAGTCCTATTTAGCTACTAAACCAAATTGAGGGCGTACTAATGCTACACGCCCATTTTGATGCATGGAATGGAAGCTCATAATTTATAGAGATCCATAACAGCAGCCTTAAAATTGAAGCTGAAGATATTTACCTGTCACCTAATGGTATGGAGATCCTTGAAGTTCTGACTAAAACCAATATCATTACTAAGGAATTCCAATAATTGGGTTATTCTTGTCCTTTTTTCAACTCATCGTTGAAAATATGAGAATTTCCTCATCAATGAAAAATAGTCAGATAATATATCCAAAACTGCTTATACTCGAGTAACCGCTCTTAATATGTCCAATTTGCATTGGATTATATCTACAAAATTCAATTAAGCAGGGATATTATAAAATCTAGAAAAGAAATTTAATGGGCTGAAGAAACAACTAAGGTGGCTACGAACCAACCCGCTGATTACGTGGCATTGAAAGGATCACAAAAAGAGTACTACGTAGTCTCTGCAATAATTGGAAATTGACATATTCATCAACTAATTACATGAGGCATATCTGATTGGAGAGAAACAGAGTGTGAAAATACTAGAGGTACATCTTCAAACGAATATGAGTTTTAAACTAGGTTGCAAAAGTGCGGGTAATTTACACTCCGAAAAGTGATACAGGTGAATCTTTGTCCGTGGACAGTGAGACTGATTATATTGTTCGATCAAATCGGCAAAATCTAGCTCAAACCCTGGTTCTTGATAGTAGACATAGAAGACGAGTGTAAAACATGCCTTTATGTTAAATGAAAACTAAGAATGGCCAAAATCTTATACTCGAGTAACCTTATTTGAATTTTAAACAAGTTTATTCGAATTATCAACACCATGGCAACGTGGAAACTATATTATGTATATCGAGGATCAGAGTGGCGTACTCAGAAAAGTTCTGTCGAAGCTGAATGAAACTACTGGCTACCAAACGAGTAAACATTTTTGCAAATACTTATGTGGTCAATGATTCATTGACCAGAACGGAATATGACCAGACCAGAACTGAACATGATGCAGAACTGAACGGCATGCGGCGAGGTGTTGCTCAACGGTATATACCATTTCAAAGTGAAGTGAAGCAACCTTTTATTAGGTTACGCCAGTCTGGTTTTGTTTTAACAACCAGGATCTTCTGCTGCGTTTCGTTTGGCATGTATTAGGGCGTGGAACACTATTGGTGATAATGTTGGGTAGTTTCACCTATCCTTCTGGAGAGGTATCGACTTCACTGAATCCGAACTTTCTCAAAAAGTCGTCTAAACCATTTGGGTTTTTGGGCTGCACCCGCTTTGAAATTAATACCGGTTTCCCAACACATCCATGTATTATCTCAGATCATCTGGAAGTGTACTCAGTTTTCACGTATTGTGTTATGGAAGCTTTAAATTGCCCGGTGCCAATCAAACATTTCATAAAGAACGGGCACATAGTAATGAAAAGCTTACATATATGTTTGATATACTTCTCACCATAGTGACAAGCAAAACTGGTCGAGGTTAAAGTTCGACTAAACTCTGATTATTTGTTTTCTACTTACGTTCGTAAGTGGTCAAAACATTTTGGATACTATATGCTATAACAACAATAAGTGTCCCGCGGTTATTGGCGAGCTCCTGGTTTTTGCCTAGCTTTTTATTTTAGGTTTCACCAGCCTGGTTCTGTTGTAACAACCAAGATACTCTGTGTCTCAACTGAGACCTTACGACGACCCATTTTAACGATTGGTATTGGTACACATTGTAGATGGTCAGCCCAACTAATAGTTTTACACACAATCGCGTTTTATATTATCCGGTCATTTTATTTTTTATTCGAGGGCGGAAATCGAACTCGAAATCACGGCGTGATGATAAACTCTCTTAACCATTAAGCTACAACCGTTTTGACAGTTGTCCAAATCTATTGGGTTTTGTAGTATGGCACCTGGTCTGAAATTAATGCCGGTTGCTCAAGCTAGTATCCAATGTATATTATGTGAGATCGTCTGGCAGTTAACGTTCATTTTGGACAGTGTTTCAAACAGAAGTCACCACTCTGATCAGTCCTACCTTTGTCATTTGACTATGGTCAAAGAGTAATAGAGTAATTTTCTCTGATAGATCTGCTCTCTGTTTGCCACCTCTACCTAAGTCAAAACTTTTGATAATGAACCTAACTTGAAGTTATCTAAGTAGACATTATCTTTGGAAAGGTATCAAATGAGTTTGATACATTGTTCTGTGGGTTCTTCGTAGGAGGCGACTAAATCTGGTTGGATCGCTGGGCTGACGACCCGCATCCGTAAAAAATCAAAATAGTTAAAAATGTCAACAACCAAAAAAAAAAGGATACCGCCAAAAAAATAATGACCGAAAAATAATAATGCTTTAGTACTCGGAAACGAGCATGAATATCGGCACGTGGAACGTACAGTCACTTCGAAAACCTGGCGCATTTGACGGCCTTATCACATGTATCAAGGAGTATCGGTTGGAACTCGTAGTGCTTCAAGAAACTCGATGGCCTAAAAGTGGAGACCATGTGTCCCGCTGCTACTCAGTGGAGATGACCTCGAAAATCTTGGAGTTGGCTTTCTCATTGGGCCACAGGTAAAAACGGCTGAACTGGACTTTCAGGCAGTCGATAATCGAATGTGTAAGCTTTGATTGCACATGAAATTAGCCAACTTGTCAATTGTCTGTGTACATGCGCCCACTGATGTAAGCCAACCCCAAGATAAAGACTCATTTTACAATAATTTGGATAATCTGATGGGCTCTATACCTGAGCACGATGTCAGATTGGTGATTGGTGACTTTAATGCTAGAGCTTGTAGAAATCAGAGTAACTTATATAATAACATAGGTTTGTACTCCCGACACGAAACTGCGACCGAAAATGGGGAAAGAATGATGTACTGTGCGATCGCACATGATCTCAAAGTGGCAAGTACATTCTTTCCTCATAAAAACATCCACTTAGAAACATGGACACATCCACGTAAAACATCCCGAATCCAAATTGACCATGTGTTGATTTCAAAAGGCCGAGCTCGAGTTGTCCAAGACATGAGATCGTATCGGTCGTCAACCAAATTCGTAAGCAGTGACCATTTTATAGTCACTGCAAAGCTACGATGGAGATTTTCGTACAAGTCAGGGAGGACAGGAGAATATACAACGCGATTCTCCTGTGAAGGTCTGATAAACGAAGAAATGCAACGAAAATATCAAGATCTTGCTATCTAATTACCAATCTGATGATGTGTCTGGGAAGTATTGAAAACCTCGGTTGTCGATGCTGGCCAGCACACTCTCGGTATAGTGAAAACTAAGCCCAAAAATGATTGGTTTGATGAGGAGTGTCGTCTTGCTGTTGAGCAACGAAATATATAGGATATCAAAGTTCGGCTTGCCGCTGGCTTTATATCCTCTACGTCCACTTCTGAAATCAAAATATCTTGCAAATGCGGATAAGCTGAAACTGTACAGTGTTGATCAGACCTGTTGTCATGTATGGATGAAAGAGTTGAACCCTGAACGAATGAGTACGAAATATGGCTTCTAACATTCGAGAGAAGAATTATGCGTGTGATATATGGCCCAAAACGCAACGTTGATGGAACATACCGAGTTCGTTTCAACCACGAGATCAGGAATTTAATGCGAATTCCTGACATCGTGCATGAAATAAAAGGACAGCGGGTACGCTGGCTCGGTCACGTTCTACGTGCGGATCCGAACAGAATGATACAGCGATCTTTGAAAGGAGAACCGTCTTTCGGTAAGCGAAGAGGTCGCTGTCGGAGACGATGGTTCTACGGTGTAGAGAGCGATCTGGCATCTTCTGGTTGCTTGCAACAATATGAAGAGCTGGCTCGTGATCAAAACCGATGGAAACGAACCGATGGAGTCAGATTGTTGACACGGTACGGGCCAATAATGACCGGCCTGTAAAAATAAAAAAACTGTAAAAAAAAATTAGATGCTTGGCTATGAGTCATGAGTCATATAGTCATCTTAAAAACCATTTACATCGAATTTGTCGATCTCAGTATGTTGTAAGTGAGGACAGCCTTGAAGATGATGACGACATCCTCCACATCGATTGCAGCTCTCTGGTTTTGATACAGTGTCGTTTTATCCAAAGCAGTAGTGCGCCCCTGGGAATCGGTTATCCAAATGGTGGTAACATTTTTAAATAACCAATGTTAAAAACGCATTCACTGTGGAGATGGAACTAGTTATTGTAACAGTGAGCAATTGACAACTTATTTGAACATTTTGCCTCTTCCTGATCTAAACGATTATCATACAATACCAATCTTAATCCACAAGCACATAGGCCATATACATAGCACAATAATTTGTTTAAATCCTCCAAAAAAAATCCCAAATTGCATATTACGTGTCCGGTGTGCTGCAGCTATACATCTCGCCATATAATTTCAAATATATCAAATTGTTTGTGTGTGCGGCATAATCTCATACATCTTGTCTTCATTTAGAATCAGAAAATCATTTTTCCACTTATATATGTATCCCAACCATCCATAATACGTTTTAATTTAAATTCTTATTTTATGTTTTTCCACATCATTATTTGATTCACATTTTAAACGCGTATCAAATTAATGATAACAGCATAGTTTTTATTAAACGTCTCATAAGATTTTGTTATGACTATAGCGTCCGTCTTATAACCATGTCTTCCATGTTATTTTCTTTAATGCATTGTTTACTGTACATACATAATGTATGTATGTATGTATGTACGCAGCTCGATCTAGAAGCTGATATACGCGTTGATCAATCATCATCATCACCATTCATCCACATTTTTTGGTTGATAATCTTTTTGTGAAGAAGCTCTGCACACATAAGAAAACATTAATTTTTCTTCTCCTTTTTGGTAAAGTGTTTTTTTTTTTGGGTCAAATCTCTGATCAATTTTGCACCGAGGATAAACGAAATAAGATAATTGATTCTGCTTCCTGTCAAAATAATTTTATTAGTAATTCGATATAGGTTTTTGCCTCATGTATATTTTGCTTCTTCAGTTTTCATCGCTGGTCGGCCAATATAATTATCGTAAAATTAATTTAATTTGTATGTGCAAGAACATTATCTGGTAGATTAATTGAAATTCATACAGACAGTAGTCGTCTTAGACTGTGTTCAAAGTAAATCTAATTCTTATAACGTATTATTACCAATTCGCTTGATATAGATTACATGCGGAGGCTAAACGTTGCTTTTGGGTTAGATTTACGGGTATGTGCCTGTCTGTGATATTCCGCGTTATACCAACTCTTTAATGACATCAAATAGGTTACTCCGTTAAGCCACCAGATTAAGGATTGAGCTTACCTATACTCGAAGTGGAAAAATAAATTCAGGATATATACGACGATGAGACGATGCGTCTTAGAACCCTAACCATTCATCCAACGAATTATGCACTTCTTCGAAACTGGCCAAGTGTAGCCATGCACTATCGCATGATAACGAAACAAGTAATAATCCGAGTATTAACGAATAAGTCGAGTGCGTCATAGCCGGGCCTCAATCTCGTGTCCCATTTGGGACTTTTTCGAGCAATTCATGGTTAAGATTGATGTGTTGTTGTCGGTTGCGTTGCTCATTAACAGTTTCACCCTGTTTTAGCAGCCAATAGTATATGATTGTTTTCTGGTAACACCAAATGCAAAGCATTGTTTTTCCGAAACGATTGGATCGTGCTGTGAATGTTAATGCTTTGCCAGATGAAAGCCATGACTTTTTGTTATTGGAATTCTTAAAAAGATCCAGATGGAGAAATCTAGAGATAATTCTGACTCGGTCAACTCATTCGCCACCCATTAATCCTTGTACGACAATGTCCATCGTATAGCTTTGCAGTGATCATTATAATGATATCCAGGTTTCTAAATGAATTTTTTCATAAAGAAATAATATACTTATCACTTTAAGATCATGAGCGATCGCAAAATACATTATTCTTTCTCCATTTTCGGTTGCAGTTTCGTTTCGGGAGTACGGAGCTATATTATTGCATAAGTCGATACAACAGCACAACCAGCGATATTGTGATTAAGCTTTAACGCAATACCGGCTTTGACATAAGTGGTCGATATAAAACCCCATATAATTGGATACCTCGATTAGTGAATCCTTTTTTCTCGAATCATTTCCAGCAACCGAGCTACAAAAAGGTCAATTTTTTGTATTTTGGCTTGTGATCGAGTTGTTCAAATTGTAATAACTAAATAAACAACTTGCCCTACGCATCCTACAAATATGAAAATTATTGGCTATTTTAGACTCTGAGAGCACCCTCCATAAATTCCCTATACCGCCATTATTTCGTTCTCTATGATAGCGATATCCGAAAAAAAGAAGGAGTACAAAACGGTTTACATAAGGTTCATCATGTGGAAATATTATTACATTCCTTCACATACATTGTCAGTTCTGAAATCAGTTTGTTCTTCCAATGAAGCCCAAGACCTGGTGATCCAAAACAGTGCAGTCATTGAGAAAAGTATGAAGGGCAGGAGCATAAGACCAGCACCACTAGAGTGAGCTCAGGAAACTGCATCAAAACAAGACATTTTATCACACAACAGGTTGATATCCACATGTGACTGGTTATCCAGTGAAATCTTACATTACTCAGATTGCCTCGTCGTTTAAAGGCAATAACATGTTTTGATGAAACAGTATTGAAGTCAATCGCCTTTAGAGCGGTCTGGCCATAAGATAGGATGCAGATACAAATTTATCTGCAATTCATCTCCTTTGTATAGAGTGCTGCTCTCAAACTTTCAGAAATGGCCGCCTAAAAGACAGTAGCTTACCTACCAAAGGGGATATACAATTTCACCTTCAATTAACATCTCTACGATCAGTGTTTGAGAATATTTTAAATTTAGTTTGTGGCACATGTGGAACATTTATAGTAGGTCAGAAAAACGTTGACGCCATTTGTTGTGTATCGATAAAAACAAAGTGCTTCCCATCCTGCTCACTAATGGCCAGTTGATCGAGATCTTAAGGTATACCACCCAGATGGCGCAGTGGTTAAAGCTGTGGTAGTTGGAGCAGGAGGTACTGGGTTCGAATCCCGATAGGGGCAAGATTCAAAAGGGATTTTTCACCATGAGATTACGATCTGTGATGTGAATGAACACAACTATGACCTCCTATTGGAGTGCAGAACTCATGGGCCGACCCATCTTCCATGCCACCACTGGCAGGGAGCTATGCAATGTGCAGATGATTACGAAAATCGGACCTATAGCCGTATGTCCTCGAATTGACTGAAAACAAGAGATCGTAAGGTATGGTGCAATTGGGTGACTGATTTAAACCACGCACGAATTGCAATCATTGCTCGTTTGTGGTACTTTTAAATCATTCGAGCTTCTTCTACCTTCGATTATCTGTCCTTCTAGCAAGACGCGCTCTATTGTCCCTTGCGATTGTAAACCAAGTTTAGGCTTCATTATGGCTTATATTTCCCTGCTTGTTCCGAGACCCTATAAACATAATAGAGACCCAATAATTTCCAAAAACAAATCAGTGTATCACCACGGTCCAGTCAATATTTTAACCATACAGATATCAATTACTCATCGTGTTTTGAAACAAATTAAATAAAAGCATAAATCAATCCAACAAATGACATGTATTTATATACATTATGCAAAATTAGTCTGCATTGCTGCACAGTACAAATTATTTAAGCAACAAATCAAAACTTATACAAAATACGAGGTAAACAATAAAAAAAAATTCATTTGTGTTTGGTGTAATATTTATGATCACTAAAATGATCATAAAACATCCGAAGTTTACAAAAGAAAAAAAAAATAATCATCTTGCATTGTACGAATATATACGTCCATCCAAGGGTATATATATCTTAGAATGGCGCTTCGACGAGCAAACCAAACCAAATAATTTCAACGTAACACCAAACGTGATACGATGTAAGCGAGCGAATACAAATATCTCATTTGACGTCTTTGATCGATTTATTGATTTTTGAGTGTATACACAGACACACACACACACATATGTATCCATTTTAATTTCGGTTTTTAATTAATAATTATTAGCAATAAATTTACGAGCCACAATATTGTGTGTGGAAGACTTAAATTTAGCGTTGGCATATTTTTCAAATTTTATGTTTGTCATAAAAAGTTTTTGATGAGTTTTTGATTATATTTAAGCCATCAATTATGCTACACTGTTTCGAATAATCATCGTGATACTCGTATGCCTATATAATCACATAACTTCATGGTAACTATGCTACATACTTAAGATGTCTGGTTCTTGGTAAACTAATTATTGGATGAGCATCGTAAAACGGCGTAGTGAAGTTGGAAGAATACCTTCACATGATCTTTATTTATAGATGCAAAAATTTCAATTAGATAATTTATACCATAGACACATCATTTTTGAAATGAGAATACATGACGCACTACAGTCATCATTTTAATTTGACAGTTTATTCATTAAAATCTTACCTGTGTGGTTTAACAATATTTTTGTTTCACCCTCCACCCAAATTTTCCTATTTCTATTTTTAGTTTTATTTTCCGGTTATTTATCGAATTCTGCATTTATTTATTTTATTTGAAAACTTCAATTTTAATAAATAAAAATCAACTAATTCATGAAAAAAACAATATTCATAATTTTCGCTATTCACTAACTGTATAACTTGGCACTGTCGTCACTAAAATGCCATGGGATGAGAAAAAATAGCTCATTCCGAAACCATATTTAAACCAAGTTGCAAACCATTGTTAGCAGTGACACATTACAACGAAATAATGGTTATGTGTCTATAGAGATTGTTCAAAATGTCAAAATACTCGGCCACGAGATTACGATTCAGCATGTGAACGTGCTACCAAATTGAAAACCTGACGCGTTGTAACGATTTCCGTAAATATTTATAGTTTCCTTCCACATAGTATCCAAAAATGTTCTATAATTTACCTAACTATGACGACATTAAAATTGATCAGCTGTTCGATCAGTTTAAATTTAATTGATATGTCAAAATTGGAAATTAAAGAAGAAAAGATCGGCAGATGAGATTAGAAAAATATAATTAATAAATTAAAATAAAATATTTGATTTGTAATAAATAGAAACATTAAAATATTTAAGTACGGGATAAATATAAATAATTTAACCGTAGCGACATTAAGAGCGACAGGTGATTGACCTGTCGGGCGACAGGTGATTGGTAATTGACCGAGATTGTTCTGGAAATTTTGGCAAGAGTACACAAATATCCCGCGCATACCCTACCATCGTCATGTTACCGTTTATTTGGGAGCTCCGAAATACCCGAATAACAGCTCTGTTCAAGCCTGATTAGCAGTAGATGTTAACAGTATAGCGTGCTTGAAACGTATCTTAGATATAAAGCTGGATTATATAAAGTAATCAACCAACAATTCAACCCCGTTGCAGAGTGTGATTCCATTCATCCACTATTATCGGTATCACTACAAGCAGAACCAACTGGATACATCTTTCATCGATTTTTGTTTGTACTGTGTAAAGTATTGCATGCTAGCATTAAGTCATCTTTTACACTCTACTTTTTTTGTAACGTGTCTGCTGTTAATGGTGTGCGAACGGAAACCCCCAAGCCGACAATGAGCTATCAAAATCTAAATTTAGAGTGTGCTAGCTTAGCAGCCGGAGACAAGCCATGAGGTTACAGCGTCTGATTTATCACATGCATGTTAAAGTATCGGCTAGAACTCGTGGGTCTCCAAAACACTCGATGATCCGAGTTAAACTTCGAAGTACTCGTAATCAATAATAGAAATATACGCTTGCACATGGGATGAGGCAACTTGTCAATTGTATATGTACACGTGTTGAATAAATGATGTTAGGAGCTGTAATCGTGATAGCTACTGATAATGATGGGAGTTGAACTTGAACTCCACAGAGTGGCATTGATTGACAGCTAGGGCACTGAATCAATCAGCCGATGAAGACGTTTGTCTTATGAAATGTATCGCATCTTTTTATTTGATCTGTAATGTTCGTTCTAGGCCGGTTTCGATCTGATGACGTCATTGACTCGTTGTGTGATCGAAAAGATCAAATCCATCTCATCAGGCATATGCGACCGGACTTTATCTATATTGCAGTTCGTTTCTATTATGTTGTGAGGTTATGTTGCAACAGTTCTAGCGAATTACAGAATTAGAATCGAAATCTTTTTCGAGTATTTTTCTTATACTTTACTATTGTGGCGTGACTATTCGTCGTATTTGTGAACGCCACATTGGAATGAAATGATATATGGATTAACTGATATTTGATGAATTTATTGAGGATTCTGTGTTCCCCAAAACCAACTGTTCTGTTTATTGACGAGGCCTCTGAGATGAAAATAGGCTTCATCGTTCATTATCAATTTAGACGAAAAATCTTCAATTTCATCAGACAGCCTTAGGATTGCATTACTGTACTCAACTCGTTCATCAGGATCACACGGTAGCAATTTTTGGACTAATTGAATTTTGAACGGGAATATTTTCAAATCAGGTTACAAAATTCGCCTTAAACTGCGTGCAAAAATGTGTAACTGGGAACCACGTCTCCGAATTGATGTTTCTGGAGACAGCCACACTATCACCGACGAAGGCCACATTTTCAGCGTTACGAAACGTCCGCTGTTTTACAGAATGAGGTCTGTCTGCTGTCGTATCGTACTGTTGAAAACTCACATGTAAACGATAAATTGTGTTTTTTTGAGACACAGGACGATAAGGATAGTTTTAACGCAATTTCCGCTGAGTGGCAAAAAAAGGAACGATTAATTTCATTAAATATTGTCACTGCTATACAACAGAATGGTTAAAGCGAAACTGAGCTAAACGTCACATAACCAAGATGGTGCGCAATTAAAATAGTAGAGGGACATTTATCCCACCCTGTATATGTCACCCTTGATAACGAAAAAGTGTATATACCAACTCATGGTATAAAAAGTATGTACCTATATAAGGTTTCATAGATTAGAGAACGTGTTATATTGAAAATAGTAGTGGAAGCTACAAATGATTCAACTGAATTGTATGCCCTTTAAGTGTTCAGTGTATTAAGCTTCCGGGCTGTTTAACAAGATTAGAAGTTCGATCTTGTGGCAATGGCAATAAAAATCAAAATGAAAATTACTGTCAATATGCAACAAACGGGTTCATATTGGCTTCTTCGTTTATAAAGAAGAAGCTTCCAATTTAATCGGCAAATGAACGAGCAAAAATGTGAAAATTTTTTAAAACCGAGTATCAAGATAGTAAACAGCAATAGATATATCTTGAACTTATCTTCATAAATCATTTATGTAAATCTTCTACATGATATGGAGTACATACTGAAATCAATCTTTGAAATTTCGCAATTTAGGGTCGTATTTCATTTATGACCAACAACATAGGAATATCACTCAACAACATATTAATGGTGTAAACTACAATTTCATGCTACGTAATAATGTCACTGCTACCCATGTGTTACAATTTCGCCGAGTGGTTATTCTAAAAATTTTTCCGGTTCGATCACTGGACTGTGAATATCAAACTCGCAAACTTTAAATTTCAACTAAATTAATTATTTCCCACACAAATTACACAAATATTTCACAAATAATTCACTAATATTTATTTTCACTATTATTTTTCACAATATTTATCACTACTATTATTTTAACACTTCCCGATATTAACACTTCGAAATTCAAAATTGAACTGATCCGTAACTCAAATGTCTACACGTATTTATACGAAGCAAATACTTGTAGAATTTGTAGAATATTCCATTATTTTGCTTCTCTACACTTCTCGAATTTTCGTTGCGTCGTATTTGGTTCGCTTCGCCTATTTCGTTATTTCTATTTATTTTGTTCGTTTATGTAAACATTTGGTTACAGGGTAATCCCTACTGTTATAATTTTCTTCTTTATTATCACAGGTGACATCTGTGATTCGTGACACTACCCTCTGCCCAAACCCGTTCGTCCCGAACAGGATCTAGATCTCTTCCTCTATAGAACGCCAGTCGTTCCAGGTGTACAACCTTGGGTTTTCCTCGTACTCCTCTTTGGATCCTATAGATCACATCATTTATTCTTGTTATGACCTTGTACGGTCCCTCCCATCCAGGTTGTAATTTCTGCGATAATCCTTTCCTTCGTCGTGCTCCAGTACCTCCATCCAATTTCCCACAAACAACCGTTTCCGAGTGTGATGGTCGCTTCGTCCGATAATCCAGTTTTATCCTCCTTACGATTGGCTCCTCCCCGTTGTTCAGTTGCAAAGGCAGTTCGACATTACCGTAGCCCAATGTCCCCGTCCAAAATCCAATACGAATCCATTTCGTTTCATGATGTCCATACCCAGGATGACCTCATCCACAATATCCGCAACCAGAACTTCATGTCGAAAACCATTGTTCCCGATTCGTATTTCCACCTCCTTCTTTCCTTTAATAGCTGCACTGTCGCCGTTTGTAACTTGAACTCTTCCATAGGCTCAACTCCATCCGTGATAAAATCCGGCCGCACAATCGTTCTCGTTGCTCCCGTGTCCAATGTTATCAAACTGGATCGTCCCTCTACTTCGCCTCGCACCATCAAGCTATCACCACCTTTTGCCAATTTGGAAATGGGGATGAAGGTTATGGAGCATTTGGTTGTGAGAAGACAGCTTTTGCTCCTCAAAGCTGACTCTTACTCGTTTAACGCCTTCGTTGTTGTTTGGCGTTCCTCCTCGGCTGCTGCTTTTCTTTCCTCCGGTGGCCTTCGGTACATCGGCGATGGTGTTCTCGCCCGTTTGCGCCTTATCTCCCAGCATTCCCTTGAGATGTGTCCTATTTTGTCACAAACCCAACATCTGATTTTACTAGTTCCATCCCGGAATCTCGTTGTCCGCCAGTTATCTGCTGGTTTGATGTTATTGCCCTGTTTGTGACTGATTACTGGTTCCACTTCCACACGACGTACCTTGACTGCTGGTTTGATGATGTTGTTAGCAGTCTCGTTGGTTAGAGCACACGCGATGGTTTCCGCAAACGTTGCTTTTGGAGACAACACAACAGCACGTCTCGTATCCGGATCCCGTATTCCATCTGTGAAGGTGTCGATCTTGATACGCTCTGTGTATTCGCCTGCCATGTTGTAGTGGGCGAGATGCACTAGTTACTCTATGTCAGCCGCATACTCCTGGAGCATCTCTCCAACCAGCTGACATCGTCCCTTTAACTCCATTCGATGTAGCTCCCGTTGGTGGTCACCACCATATTTCCGCTCCAAAGCCAACATGATTTTGCCGTAATCCTCTCGTTCGTATTCCGGCACGATTTGTAGGAGCTCCGCAGCACTGCCTTTTAGCGCTACAATTAATGCTGCGACTCGATCCTCCTCACACCAACCATTCCTTGTGGCCGCCATTTCAAACTGGAGTTTGAAGATGTTGAATGGTGTGGTTCCGTCGAACGTTGGTGGCTTCAACTTTATTGAGCTGGTTGGTCGAGTAACTTGAGCACTGCCGTTGATTTTGAGATCCATGATTTCCCTCTCGAGTTTCAGGAATCGTTGATCTGTCGAAACCCCTCCAGTTTCCGCTCCATTTCTATTTTTACTGTGTCAACTTTTGTGTTCAACGTAACGGAAAGCTCTCGAAACTTCTCGTTGACACATTTTTCTTGCTGCTCCAACCGTTCGATGATGCTCTCTTGTCCAGTTCTCATACTTTCCTGTTCAGCCAATAATCTCTCCTGGTCGACTCGCATTTGTTCCTTTAAACTTTCTTGTCCGCTTGTAATATCGGTTTTGAGCCCACCGATCATCTGCTCCTGTTCAGCACGCAATGTCCTTTGCTCGGTTATCATTTGTTGCGTCTGAAGTTGCATTTGTTGCATAGCCGCCAACAACTGTCCCATATCGAAACCTCCAGATGTTGTTGGAGTAGTTTCTTTAACGACGACATTCTGGTCTTCCACTCTGGTCGTTGACTCTGTAGTCACCTCAATCGCTTGCACCTCGGTTGAATCCGGTGGCCCAAAATTAAACTAATGTTGATCTGGGTCAACATTTTCATCCAACAAAGCTGTACGGAGTCTCAACTGCAACTCATTTCGGTTGCCCGCAGTTGGTAGATTCCGTAGACCCAACTCCTTCTTTAAATCTGCCACTTTTAAGTCCAATAATTTCATCTTGGATATTCACAATCCCACCGCTGTCACCAATTGTTACGATTTCGCCGAGTGGTTATTCTAATAATTTTTCCGGTTCGATCACTGGACTGTGAATATTAAACTCGCAAAGATTAAATTGCAATTAAATTTATTTCCCACAAAAATTACACAAATATTCCACAAATAATTCACTCATATTTATTTTCACTATTATTTTACACAATATTTATCACTACTATTATTTTAACACTTCACTTTTTATCACTTTCCGATATTAACACTTCGAAATTCAAAATTGAACTATCTCGTAACTCAAATGTCTACACGTATTTATACGACGCAAAGGCATGTAGAACATTCCATTATTTGCTTCTCTACACTTCTCGAATTTTCGTTGCGTCGTATTTGGTTCGCTCCGCCTATTTTGTTATTTCTTTTTATTTTGTTCGTATGTGTAAACGTTTGGTTACAGGGTAATCCCTACTGTTATAATTTTCTTTTTAATTATCACAGGTGACATCTGTGATTCGTGACAATACTATTTTTAACTTTGAAAAGAATTAGTGTGTCCGTTACATACCATGAAATGATTTACAGATAAACGTAAGTAGAAAAAAACTATTTGGAGGTATAGGACAATTCCGTTGGGGAGTGAATTTTTCACAAATTTTGGAAAAATACATCATGGATCACATGTCACCCTAATTGTAAATTGTATTATATTATATCTTGGTCTGAATTTTCAACTTTTCACCGTGTTACATAAACACAACTATCTCATGGAATTGGGTTTGTTCAATTCCTTAAATCTTCATAAGCTCAAGGACTCATTGAAATTCGAGCGCATCTGCTGTCTGATTTGTTCCTCATTTAGAATTCATTCACGATATGTTTGGCAATATTTCAGAAAATATTCTGACTTCGGATAGTTCGAATACTGTTATTTTGGCCTCATAAAATAATTCTGAAATTATGAATTACCAAAAGACTATATACGATGGGAACTTTTACAGCCTCACACACACACTTTTGAAATGTAAGTATTCCCGCGGACCCACCCCGAAAGAAAGGAGGTGGGTCGATTATGACTGTGAGATGAGTGTGTTATTACACACACCCATCAGATAGTCATATCGACTGGCCTCAGGGGTGTGGGTGGTGCGACATCGCTAAGTGTTTCCAACATTGCTTGTCTCTGAAACACTACATAACTTAATGGAGGCTTAGTGATACGTGAATATTAACCTGCTAAGACTATAGACTATTTTTACGGTAAACACCACCAACCGGTTTTAGTGTTCCTAACTAGTCACCTATTCAGTTTCGGACCTATGTTGTTTGTCATGTTATGTCGTCTTATCCCACTCTACTATTATTCTACATGCACAATCAAGTTGAATACACGATAGTATATAATTTCAAAAGTATAAATTCTAAACACATATATATAATGGGTGATTTTTTAAGAGCTTGAGAACTTTTTTTTAAAAAAAAACGCATAAAATTTGCAAAATCTCATCGGTTCTTTATTTGAAACGTTAGATTGGTCCATGACATTTACTTTTTGAAGATAATTTCATTTAAATGTTGACCGCGGCTGCGTCTTAGGTGGTCCATTCGGAAAGTCCAATTTTGGGCAACTTTTTCGAGCATTTCGGCCGGAATAGCCCGAATTTCTTCGGAAATGTTGTCTTCCAAAACTGGAATAGTTGCTGGCTTATTTCTGTAGACTTTAGACTTGACGTAGCCCCACAAAAAATAGTCTAAAGGCGTCAAATCGCATGATCTTGGTGGCCAACTTACCGGGCCATTTCTTGAGATGAATTGTTCTCCGAAGTTTTCCCTCAAAATGGCCATAGAATCGCGAGCTGTGTGGCATGTAGCGCCATCTTGTTGAAACCAAATGTCAACTAAGTTCAGTTCTTCCATTTTTGGCAACAAAAAGTTTGTTAGCATCGAACGATAGCGATCGCCATTCACCGTAACGTTGCGTCCAACAGCATCTTTGAAAAAATACGGTCCAATGATTCCACCAGCGTACAAACCACACCAAACAGTGCATTTTTCGGGATGTATGGGCAGTTCTTGAACGGCTTCTGGTTGCTCTTCACTCCAAATGCGGCAATTTTGCTTATTTACGTAGCCATTCAACCAGAAATGAGCCTCATCGCTGAACAAAATTTGTCGATAAAAAAGCGGATTTTCTGCCAACTTTTCTAGGGCCCATTCACTGAAAATTCGACGTTGTGGCAGATCGTTCGGCTTCAGTTATGAAATGTCAAAGCATACTGAGCATCTTTCTCTTTGACACCTTGTCTGAAATCCCGCGTGATCTGTCAAATACTAATGCATGAAAATCCTAACCACAAAAAAATCACCCGTTATTTTATTATCCATAATGTAAATGGCTTGGTTGGTAGCATGTCGTCTTAATATGCTAAGGTTCCTGAGTTCGAACCCAAACAAAGTATTTTATTTTTAAAGTTTTTTTTTCTTTGAAATATTGGAAAATTTAAAGAAAATTAATAGTTTTTATATTATTCCATTCAGATATTAAGAAGATGTTAAGGATTATAAAATCCTTAATATCTCCGTAAATACTTGTCATATCCCAATTTTGACGAAATTTTGACAAAACTTAACTAAGAGGTAAAATCCTCTCTAAATAGAAGTCCAATGGGAATTTTGACGATATTTTTGAAAAAATGGTAGATGTAAAATAGTTGAAATCTGAACAGTAGTTTGCGCAGTTTTACTACTTCGGTATAGCCAGTCTGGTGTGTGTTGCTATATTGCAATTCTTAAGTCGTATCTGAAGTAGAAATATACTTTCAGTTAAGGCCATTCGTACCGATTGGCAATCGAGCTTTATATCCTCTACGTCCACTTCTGAAAGCAAAATATCTTGCAAATGCAGATAAGCTACAATTGTACAAAGTGTTTATCAAACCCTTTGTCATGTATAGATGTAAAAGTTTGACCTTAATGAATGAGTACGAAAGATGGCTTCTAACATTCGAGAGAAGAATCATGCTTGTAATATATGGTCCAAAACGCGACGATGTTGGCACATACCGTGTTCTTTTAAATCGCCGGATCAGGAATTTAATGCGAATTCTTGACAACTTGCATGAAATCAAAGGACAGCGAGTATGCTAACTCGGTCATGTTCTTTGTGAAAATCCAGAGGATCGATAGTTGCAAACAATATGCATCGATATTTGGGCCAACGAATACTACCTGACTTCTATGGACTATATTTAAATTCCTAGACATAGAAAAATTCTACAAAAAAGCGTTCGTGTTCCTAAACCAGTCACCTATCAAACAATATGCATCTTTATCCATATTTTTCCATCCATTTTCAATTTTTATAGTCTTCCTCGCTGTAGACATCGGCGTTTAGCTCTCTTAAAAGTTGCATATCTGAATGGTTGCTTCTTTTTAAATATACCAACTTTTGGACCACAATCTTCATGCCTTTTTCTTTTTTTTGTCATTCCAATCGTGATAAAAGCTAATATTGCACAATAAAATTTATCGTATTAATAAGCCAGCCCATTTAACATTCGACCGTATAGTGGCAACATTTGAGTCTACGTTTTCACTACATAATGTTCCGGTGCCCTCAGGCTTCAGTTCAAGAAGACGCTAATATGTCGCTCACACGACGTTTGCAACAATTGGACCTTTCTGTGACATCATTGTGGCGAATTTCACGTAAAGATCTTGGCCAACATCCATATAAGATCAAGCTGACGCAACAACTAAAGCCGTTTGACCATTTGAAGCGACGCCGATTCGTGAATTGGGCTCAAGAGCAAATCAAAAATGATGCAGATTTTCACCGAAAAATCATTTTCAGCTATGAGTCTCACTTTTGGCTAAATGGATTTGTCAACAAGCAAAATATGCGTTACTAGGCAGGAAGCAACCCACTCGTGATTCATGAGGCACCGTTGCATCCTGAAAAGTCACTGTTTGGTGTGGATTACATGCCGGCGGCGGTATTGGGCCATATTTTTCATCGACTATAACGATCGCCACGTTACTGTTAATGGAAATCGATACCGCGATATTTTTTGGCCGCAATTGAATAAATTGAACTTGGACGACATGTGGTTTCAACAGGAAGAGGCCACATGCCACCCAGAACACGATACAATCGCGTTATTGAAGACTAAGTTCGATAAGCGTGTTATTTCGCAAAATGGGCCCGTCCAGTAGCCGCCGCGCTCGTGTGATTTTACACCTCTAGATCATTTTTTTGGGTTATGTGAAGTCATTGGTCTATGCCAATAAGCCAGCGACGTTGCAAGAGCTCAGAGCCAATATTGAACGTGAAATTGCTGGAATTTCGGGCGATTTATGCGAAAGAGTGGTCGAAAAATGGGTTCAAATATTGGACTTCGTAAAACGTGCACGCGGTGGTCACACAAAAGAAATCGAGTTTCATACTTAAATGTATATGTTCTTAAATGTTATCAAACTTTTAAGATGGCCATTCACACGGTGTATAGTTGTTAAAATGGGGATTTGAGCACGAAGCGCCCAGCGGCGGAAACCTCTATTAAAAAGCAATTGGTTAAAAGTTCTAGTATACATAATTTCAAAATACTCGTATTTGAAGAGGTGGAGAGTTGATTTGTAGTTGTGACGTAGATGGGATATGTAGATTATGGGGGAGGAGAAAGTCACGCGAAATTTCAGTATGTTTTGTTTGTTTCTTGCAATATTTGTTTCTAAAAAAATATCATTCCATCTGGCATATGGTACTGAACTTGATATTAGCTGTATTATTCTAGCGAATTACACATATTTTTTTACTAGTTTCTAGAGTGCCGATCATTGTATTTCTGAATGGCTAATTCGTATTTTCTTGTTAACCCAATATATTCCTTCAATGGTGATGTATTGGACATATATTCGAGGTCTATTATGAAATAATCCGATATCGGATTTTATTCGATATCGAAAAATTTGATCCGCTGCAAATGTTCATGTCATGTAACTGTTTGGTCGAATCTTTATATTATAAACATGAAATTAGCAATAAAACGTTTTGTAATTCACTTGAAGTTGCTAACGTTTACTTTGAATTGTATTTAATTGACTAATGACTCATAAATTCGATAACAGAAAATGAAATTCGTAATAGCAGTCGAATTTGGATATTCGTTTTTTGGAGAATCCCACTTCCTATTGTCACTATATTTTCACTATAGTGAACTATTCGACATCGTATTTTTATAGTACCCAAATCCGCTTTGGAATAATAACTCCTATGCTTGTATATCTCTCAAAAAGTTTCTTCTTCCAATTCTCGATCATGTTACCCTCTGTTTACACACCGGAGTGAAATATTTGCTAAATAAATAATAAATAAAAATATTGTGTATGTATTGGTAATAAAGGTATAAAACTACAAACTTTTAGGCGCAAAAATTAAATACAAAATAGTAAAATCGCATTTTAAAAAATAAATACTATTCCAGATTTTGCCCGGTTCTCATCAATCACACTATGTTTTTCGGTTAGGCCTATCAAATACCAGTGCTCATGAATAATTTCAGATTTTTGTCATTGTTCTAGCATGGCCAAATGTGGCCCCGAATTAAATACCAGTGCTCATGAGTAGTTTTAGAATTTTGTATTTGAAAGATTAGTTTTACAGCTTCTGTTATTAAGTTAATCAGAAACGTCAGGGCTGTAATCAGTTGGCTTCTTGTTGGGATTAGATTATAATTTCTTTTGGTTTGCTATATTTAATTTTGTTTTATATGATTTATATGCAAAATTTGCATAGTTTACCATTTTCTGATATTACTTGATGTGTGTTACATGTTTTATGTATTTTTCTTTGGCATTGTGAACAATGAATAATATCATCAGGATTTTCAATGATTGCGAAACAGACTAAATAGTTGAGTTTCACGTAGTCAGAACTATTTGCTATTATATTGTTTAAGTGTTGACGATATGCCATGATGTGTTTCGAATATTCAGTGTCATTCTCTGAATGAATACCAGGCCTTCGATTGTTATTGGATACTAAATCAATAGCATATACAATTAATGGACCACAACTGTGGCCATCTCTTTGAATGGGAAAAGTGTACGCTGTATCAGTTCGAAAATTTTCTGAATCTTCGTTCCATGCTACTTTTAAACAATTTACAAAATTCTGTGCTTTACTAATTAGAGAATTAAGTTTTCGTTCTGGCGATAATGGATCATAAGAAGTAATGGATTTTTCGTCTAAATTTATAATTATTAAAACAAAGTGATTATTATCACAATGAGGAATATAAATTCGTCTTTTATTTCTACAGATCGATACTTCCGGGTGTTTTTGTTTGGTTGTGACACAAAAAGATTCATTTAAATTTAGAACTTGATATGCTTGATACGGATCCAGACATATATCATTTGTATTTTTGACTAAAATACTTTAGGCAAAAATACTAATGATATATGTCTAGCGACATAAACCAAATCAGTGGTCAAATAGTTTCTTCCGTCTAGTGATGAGTAACAAATATTTGTCAAAGACGTCTCCCATAAACCATTAAAGTTAAATTTAAATATTTTCAAACAAAATTTATTTTTAGTTATATTGCTATAATAATCATTGTTAATATACGTTAGTGATTTTGAAATAACATATTGAGAAAGAGCTTGCTTACCGGAATATTTAGTTGCGTTGCGTGTTTTTTTTCCAACTTTCTATAATATTTGGATCCAACGGATCTAACTCATCATGTCGTTTAGTTTGTGGCAAAAGAGCTGTCGATGAACTAGTTAATTTGGGACACGGTTTCCGTTTTCTTGAAACCAAATGAGGAGCTAGTTCAATTGAATTATAAATCAATTGAGTTTTTTCCGCCAAAGCATCGATAAACCTCCCTAATTTTTGGTGGGCCTCTTTAATTAAATTATTTTTAATTAAGTTGAACCAGTTTTCGATGTTAGCATTCGATACTCTTTGATGTTGGTCGTAAAACTGAAGAAATATAGTTCCCCATAGTGGTAGGTACGTAAAATACCGCTTTACACAAAATTTGATAAAATCTTTACAGTAGTAATCGTTCAATAGCTCGTCAGGGTTTTCTGATATTTCAATATCTTGTAAAATTTTCTGAAAAATTTCATTGTACCGTTTGAAATACAAAGATTCCGAGATACTCGAAAATGAATAACAATTATCATTGTCAGGTATAAGTTTATCTGTAGACTCACCATTGCTTTCGGCTGGTAAAAATCCGTCTACATTATTTTTAATTATTTTCAAAAAATTTCTATACGCAACATTGAAAGCTGAGTTTTTGTACTTGCAGCAGCAAATAATGCACAAAGTTTTAAAAATATTATCAATGTTGTCTAAAGTTTTCGTATCTATAATTTAAAAAAACGTAATCATGAGTAGTTCTCTTAACTTTTTAGGGCAATTTGGCATGTGAGCAACAAATAAAAATCCCTGTTAGTTTCTCGATTTTTTTTGTCTCATTATGATCTGATATGAATTATTTATATAATTCATAATACTTATTTCATTAAACATAAGTGTTGTGGTATTTATAAATACCCAAGACCAATCGGATACAAAGTACTTGGGTAAAGGCAATTTTGGTTTACTTCGTTGTATCTCTGATTTAAATGCACTTAGAAATGTTAGTAGCGCATGCGTATCGTGAAGATGTGAAATTGATTCAGCAATGGGGATCAATGTATGATTAATCTTCACAACGCATGCGTAATATAAAATTGTATTAAAATTATGATGAGAACAACACTTTGGATTACGTACCAGTCCACCTGTTGCATCTATAAAAACGACATCTCCACCAGGCTTTTCGAGAAGATTTAAGTATTCCGGTCTCATCAAAATGAAATACAATGGATCTCCTGCCAAATAAATATATTTATTGAGCATAACATTTTCTTGTCTGCGGGAGGCATCAACCAAGTCACATTTTTCAACGATATCATTTATTTGAATTTTTTCTGACCGTACTTTTCTCAAAACTTGAGGATTGCAAAGCTTTTGAGTATTTCCATCTTTTAAAAGCTGTACATCGATTTTGGTAAGGCTCTCTAAATTTATAAGATTTGGGCATTTGTTTTTTAATATCTCCTGCATTTTTATTCTTTCTACGCCTCTTATTTGTGAGAATTCTTTGATTTCGCCATGGTTCTTCATATCTTCTCCTAGAGTATACATTTCAACAGTTTCGTTTTGAAACACTACAAATTTATATTTTTGTGTGTGATGTTTATATTTACAATTAGCATATAAACCCACTGTTTGTTCAACTTTATTTCTGTTGATTGTTTTGAAACTTATCACACAGGTGTTTTTAGCAGAAATTAAAAAATCTCGTATACAAATTCTTAAATTTTCATTATTATAGTTGGTCGTACAACTGATTTTAAAAATACCACGTAGTCGCCATATTACTGCACTTGGTTCTTGGAAAATGATAGGCATTTTCTCAATATCTATTCCTATATCTGTTATATTAGCAAAGTTACTAACGTCAACTATATTCGCATCCTCCAAAATAATAGGAAGTTCTGCAATTGAGTTACAAAAATTTTCTGAACCTTTAATGTTTTCTAGTCCAGTACCATCAACTTTGATAGATCCCTCAGTTTCATCAGGCATAGTGGATTTGTTCGAAATACAATCTATATTACTTTGCATTACTTTTGGTGCTGAGCTTTTGCAATAAGATTTATCTATGGCTTCCAAGTTTTTTTTAGTTTGCCTGTTAGAGCTGCTATTAGCAACTTTTAACATTTTACAAATTTCGTTCATAACTAATGAGTTTGAGCGAGGCAGCTTAATATTTTCATTAAATGAATTTCAATAGACGGTCAAAACTGCTCTGTACACTGTCTTTTCATTAAGTTTTTGACAATTTTTAATCGTTTTAAAAGTTTTCCGACCCTGAAGTCGCTTACATAAATTTGGTACATCCATTCTAGTAGATATTACTATCGTGGCACTCAAAGTAAACCAAAAGCTAAAAATTTATTAATAGTAACGATAAACAAGTATATCATAAACACAAATATATCAATCAATTTTAAAGGATGTCCAAGTGAAGCAAAAGTCAATATTATAGTTCGAAAATAATTGTTTTAAAATTAAAAAGGATGTCCAGGTCAAGCGAAGGTCAATATTTAGTTTTGAAAAAAACTTTTAGCAATAAAAAAAGAACGAAAAATCACAAAAACACTACGAAATAACGAACGATGCGAACAGCACAAAGTCTGAAATACAAATGAAATGAAATTGAGACGAAAATCCTTTATATACTCGCACAAAATTTTTTTTATTATTGATGTGTTTAAGCCCTAAAACTGATTATTTATAAAAAATAATAAATAATATGGCCAAATTGATTTTTTTAACACTGACAAAAAATCATAAGTATTCGCGTTTGAACGACCTAACCGAAAAATTGATGAGAACCGGGCAAAATCTGGAATAGTATTAAGTTGAATTGGAAATATGACGTATATTGTGTAGATCATATGATTCGGGGCCATATTTGGCAATGCTAGAACAATGACAAAAATCTGAAATTATTCATGAGCACTGGCATTTGATAGGCCTAACCGAAAAACAAAGTGAGATTAATGAGAACCGGGCAAAATCTGGAATATTATTTAGTTTGCCATACATACCGTATATCGTTTTCGCCTTAATGTTTATTACAATTTTTTTTTCTATCGTTATTCACCAATACCTACTTAAATATTCAATGAAAAATATGGTGTAGTAAAAATTTCACAAATCTAAAAAAGCCTATGAAATTTTTCCTAAACTATTCCTAGATTTTTTTATTATATAGTATAGGCTTATTAAATACTTCACGCGCATTGTTTACACTTAGTTGTAAAATTCAGGAACTTAACAGACCATCGTCTTCAAATGGATCTAGTTTTAAAGCAACTTTTGAGGAATTGAAGTTACTGCACTATCGGAACAAAAAATTTCTTTTGTTAACCATTACAAAAGAATTTATCTGTTCTTAAAATTTCTTTGGCATATAAAATATCAAAACCTGCACTCATCATGGACGTCCAACCGAGTCAACATAGTCATCTTGTTCTTTCTCCTGATGCAGTGGCACCTATAAGTGAATGTGTTCGTAATGAATCAAGAACATCCAACCAAGCATCTTCGTCGGAGAATCCTCATGTTCATATCTTATACAATAGTCCATATTGGGTGTGATTTATGAGCTGGTGATACCATTGGGTGGTTGTCGTTTAGTATAAGTGTGATGCAGAATACCTTCCAAATCGTCCAATACAATGTTGTCACCATACAATCTAATTTTGTTTATTTTTATAAAATTTCATTTTGCTACCCAAAAATTTTTAAAATTGTCATGCTTACTACTTAGCAATCATCTCCATCATTACATGATCATGGTTAACGTGCCTCGACTGCGCGGCGATACAAAAATGTTCAGCTCTCATTTTTAACACACAAATCATCAGAGTATTTATATCCAACGGCTTGGGGACAAACCTTTTTTTTTTTTAATTAAATTATAACCGCACAGTGTTGTCTTGCTTATGTTGATCAGATGGAACAAAATAATAATTTTAATCAAAAGTTATAAACAATATAAAAATAATCGTTTTTATATTTGTGAATATCATGAAAATGTTGGAATGATATGATGATCAAGCGCAAAGTAATGATCGTCATGCGGATAATCATAATGATGATGATGATGACGACGACGAGGCAACAGGTAAATCATGATATAATAAAAAGAAAATTGAAGTGATGCGCGGTCGGTATAACCATAGTATATCGTCTCTTGCACATAGTGATCATTTATATACGAATACAAGAAGTCAATGGATGCGGATAATAATAATAAGAGGAGGTTATAAAATATTTTGTTGGATAATTTAATAATAAGATGGTCTGAAAATGTGGAATAAAATTGTGCTCGCAGGGTTTTTAATTTATAAATATATTGTTGCGCGCCAAAGTAACCCATTCGGAAATTCAAATCTATAATGTGCATATACTGAATCCCTATATATAGATATGCGTCTGGATACATCTCGTTTAACGATTGATTGACATGAATTGCACATTTGCCCAGATTTTACGTATAAACAACATACCTTAAAATAATTTTTAATTTTTTACAGCAACACTAAAATATAAATCATCGCGCTAATAAAATGTATGGATGGATAATAAGACAGGAGAAGAGATTACATTGTTGCCCCGCGAAATAACAGCAAAAAACAAACGCGTCCAAATCGGTAAGAAAATCATCTTTGGTTTTTTTTTTTTGGTTTTGTATTTATATAAATTAACTTAAAGAAAGAATAAAAAGTGTTTATTATTTTCAAATAAATAATAAAAATGATGTACGTGACCTTTGAGCAACGAGATCTGGTTACAGTGTAAGCTCTAAGCGATAGCTGGTGTTATGAGCATATTGTATAAAAAATGATTGATATAAGATATGAAACCGCCTTCTACTTCACACGTATAGGTTTGTACCTGAGACCAATGTCCAATCCGCATTTCCATCGATTTTGGCTGCACAATATCTTTTTATACTGTTGAAAACAAATCGAAAATTTCAGGTTGCTCCGCACTGCACCATTCACTCCAAATTACCGAATACCAGGAATTTGCATTAAATTCGTAATCTAGTGGATTTCGTCGAAACGTCTGATCAACACTATGTACATTTCCTTATTCGATCTCTTTTCGGTGTATCCAGATATGGGTTTAAGATCTCAGTCGGATGTTGAGCTAGATAATCACGATACTGTCAGTATCATTAGTCACAACTCAAATGTCTAATCTTATATTGATGTTAACCTATAGAGGGCAGTGAGAGGTCTCCTCCTGAGCTGTTGGTTATCACTTTGTGTCGACGTAAAAAAAAATAGTTTGATGGTCTCATCAGCAATTCAGAAAATAAAATTGAGTTGGGTCTAAAACGAGTAGGCGACACACAACCCATATTATGGGCTGTAATACCTTTGGAACCGACAATGCTGGTGTAATGTCACCAACGATTTGGATGTAATTCAAAATTAGTAAATATAGTCCGTATAGATTAATTAAATATGGGGTCCTGCTGGTCCTGATAAATATCCTCTGGATAACCTCTCATTAAGGAACATTTACTGCATCTGTTGCAGGCAGAAGTAAAGTAATTTTTATTCTAAAAGTTGGAAGCCGGACAATACCGATCCCAAAACATTTTGGCCTATCATCAATTTTTTTGAAAGAAAATACTTGTCATTTTAAGATTATAGTACCATGATCACTGCACCATGCACTCCAAATTATCGAATATCAGGAATTTGTATTTAATTCAACAATATGTCTAGTTCCTAAATTAATTTTCTTTCAGTATATCCAGATATGGGTTCAAGATCTCAGTCGGGTATGAAGCGAGACGTTCACGATACTGTCAATATGGGTGGTCTCAGCTCAAACGTCTAATCTGACATTGAAGTTAACCTACTAGAAAACAGCGAGGAATATACTGTCGAACCCAGTCATCCACTTAGGAATATCAGGCGGGCTGTGCACTTGGCGCTATTCTCCCTCCTCTTCGACATCCAAGCGGTTGCACGCTGAAACTGGTTCCACCTCTGATCTGATAACCAAAATTCGCTGATCTGGTTATTTTATGGATTGAGTTGAGTCGTCGCATTCTTGTGATGGTGAAATTAAACGTATTTTTGGCGCATAGAGGTTGGGATGCTATCTAAGTGACGGTGTCTTATATTATGCAAGTATACCAATGATGCAACCTACAGTTGGTTTGTCGAGAAGATTGTTTAAAGTACGAGATCTCCGGAGTGGTTGTTCGCTGTCAGTTGGTGATCCTCTTAACCCACTACTAATCCACACCATCACTCTCTATATGGGGAAGTACTAACGTTAACCATAGAGGTTCTGCGATGTTAAACTATTTAAGTTCTTGTGAGTTGGGCCAACTTTTGTTTACTCGAAGGGAGGTAGTTGGCATTACTTTTGTGTTCCATATCCTTCTTTAATTGTATATTAAACTGGAATCGAATGAAATTCTCACCTCCAGTCGCAGGTGCATTTTCTTTAATAATAATCTTTAAAGAAAACCGCTTTAACCTTACCTTAGCAGGTAATTTACCAACTGAGAAAAATTCTCTCTTGAGCTTGTTTTCTAACTCAAATCATCTATATGAAGATTCGTTCGAATGTGGACCTCGAGATGCACGCTTCTGCACTGTCAAAAGATTTCATGTCCATTTATCTCTATTCAAATAACTGGGAACAAATCTTTCTGGTGTTCTGTTCTAAAGTGGTTTAGAAAAACTACCAAAAGGCTAAAGAATAAGGCCAGAAGATCTAATCTTCAGTCTGATTGGGATAGCTTCCTAGTTGCTCGAAAGGTGTGCAAAATAGAACCGACAACGGTATAAAGTCACCAACGATTTTGATGAAATTTAAAATTGGGACTTATAGCCTGCAGATTGATTAATTATGAGATACGACAATGATTAACGATATTACCATAGTTTATGTACGTTTGGGACAGCCCAAAATCGTCTCATTGAATCGCTGAAAACAAAATAGTGAAATTTTAACTAAAAGTCCTATTGATCTGTATCTTACACCACATATTGATGGCACAACAGCGAAACGTCTGATCAACTCAATGTCTATCCAGATATATGGGTTCAAGATCTCAGTCGGGTGTTGAGATAGACAGTCAATATATACTGTCAGTATCGGTGGTCTAATCTGACATTGAATTTAACCTACTAGAAGAAAGAGAGAGGCATACTGCTGAACCCAGTCGACACCAAAGCGGTCGTCTCATGCAATGACTGAAATCGAAATACTAAAATCTTACTTATAAGTTCTATTGATATAAATCTTACACCCCATAATAATGGTCCTATGGGACACAAGAATCCACATGCACTCAATTCCTTACCATTCAAACTGAAGCTGCTACAGTAATCCGACTGAATTTTTATATGGATGATATGGTGACAGAAAGTGATACTGTGGAGTATCAAGACACTAGAAATATTGTGGCATGCCCAAAAGGACTTCTTCATGCTCAAATTAAATATTGAACGCAAAATTTTCCCTGAAAGTTGCATCAAGATCTATTGGGCTGGATATTACCTGCCATCATCTTTAGGATTTTTCTACAAGTTAGCTGGCAAATATCGCCAGTTGTAGCTTAATGAGAGTTTCTCATCACACCTCGGTCTCTAGTTCGATTCTAGTCGTTCACCATAAATTAACATGATTCGGATGACTTAAAAAGCGGTTGTGTGTAAAAACGCATTCGTGGGGCTGACCACCTATAATGTGCACCAATACGTTTATGGTTCGAAAGGTCTCAGTTCAGACACGGTTAGGACAGTTTACATCCTTTAAGCCATGGAAAAACACAGCTGTCAAAAATCGTCTGGGATAAAGAGCACCAAGTATTATTGTAGCTTTGTGAGGAAAGCGCTATATGATAGTTTACATCACTTTAAACATGTTAAAGCTCCTATATATTTACTATACAATCGATAAACCACAATGGCAGTACAATTGCATGAAATAAACTTCCGTAACGTACAGGGTGATTGAATAAGTCCGTAGGATGACACATAGATGGCGTCACTTAAATCGAGAGAAATGGTAAAGAAGTAGATTGCTGAATTTAAATGTGGTCGAACCAGCACAAATGATGTAGAGCTCAGTGGACGCCCAAATAAGGCTGTTATTCCAGAAAACATCAAAAAATCCACAAATTGACTATCGCAAATTGAAGATCTCGTTCACTTAGTTGAAATTGTAAAGATATCAGATGGTAGTGTTTTTCAAGCTCTGAGCAAGGTGGGTACCGCGTGAGCTCACAGTCGACCAAAAACAACAACGAATCGATGCTCCAGAAGAGTGTTTGGTACTGTTAAACCGCAATAAAATAGAACTTTATCGACGATATGTGACAATGGATGGGACATGGTTCACAATTACAAACCAGAATCGAAAAGACGAACCGAATCCAAAGCGAACAAAGACGTAACAGTCGGCCGATAAGGTGATGGCGTATTTTACGAACGGAATAAAATTCATCGACTATCTGGACAAAGTAACCACCATCTACAGCGACTATTACTGTGTTGTTTCACAAAGACAATGCACCGTGTCATAGATCGATTAAAACGATGGCAAAATTGAATGAATTGGGCTTCGAATTGCTTACCCGCCCACCATATTCTCCAGATTTAGCCCTCAGCGACTTTTTCCTGTTTTCAGATCTCAAGCGAATTCAAGCTCGCTGGAAAGACATTTAAGTCCAATGATGAAGTAATCACTAAAACTGATGCCTATTTTGACGATAAAGAGAAATCGTACGATAAAAGTGGTATCGAAAAGTAGGAAAATCGCTATACTCGTTGTTTCGCCCTCGAAGTCAATTATGTTGAATAATAACATGGAGTTCTGTCAAAAAAAATTTTTTTCTTACTTATCCTACGGACTTATTGAATGACCTGTTATGCTCTAAAAGCAAGATTGCTCCTATAAGGCAAATATGTCTGCCAAGGTCGGAGCTTTGTGCTGCTATAACTCTAGATAATAGTAAAGTATATGCCTGGACTGGCTCCATGGTAGTATTACATTCACTATCTGACGGCCAGCACCCGTACTACGATAATATTAGGGTTATACTTGGTTAACTTTATCTGAAGATCAGTGGCCAAAATATTAAAAATAACCCGTCTAATGTGGATATGAAAGCTCGAAATAAGGGAATAACAGTATTAACTAAAACAGGTTAAATTGAAATGGCTGTCATTCCTAACGAGGGTTCCATCTTGGTCTTGTTATTAGATATTGTAGAGTTCTAGACTGTGCCTTTGTTTCTGTACCTATAAAGTTTGCACAGTTTTCTAACATATTACATAACAACAGGGACTCTCAAACAAATTAAATTAAATCATTAATCAAGTGATATGAACTAAGCTAAATCTAACTACATAGCATCACCATATAGCATATAAACAACCACCATAATGGATAACTATCGCGTAATACCAGTTAAACAAAACACAAAAATATACGTTAATTTTCAGTTGATTGATAGTCTCATTACCGCCACACCGCTTATTCATTCATTCACTCATCCCATCCATTCATTCTATGATTATATATAAGATCATTTTTTTGGTTTTATTATTTATAGCTATAAGAACGATAGTTACTTCTTATACATATACACAATATAAGAATAAATTCTATTTCATTTCATTATAAATCTAAAATACAAATAATAAACTGATAAAAGCCATGCTCGATATTTTGATACGTCGATGCCAATTATATCTTCACATAACGTTGAAGAAACACGTAAGTACATTTGTATGTATCGAATACACCTTAAAGGGATATTCGTTTGGTTTTAGGATATAACATACATTATCCATCATTATTTATTAAATTAAATCAAAAAGTAAAAAAAAAATTACGCTAAATTAGCATATAATATAATTTGTTTGCGATTTCTTATGCTGCTCTTGAGACGAACACGATGCAAGGTAAAGCAAACCAAAAAATTTAAAACGAACAAATTTGTTTTGGCACGCTATTTAAAACAACGTATTATAATGCCATCTACATGTAAACACAAAAACTATAAATATTATAAATGTAAAAGCTCAACGTTATATACGATACGAGTCATCATTTAGGCGTATTCGAAATAAAATGGTAAAATAATACATTTTATATGGGAGAAGTGGGTTAGAACGAACAACATATTATTATTTAGTGTTTTTTGCTATTTTTTTTTCGAATTACCAATTTTGATTGGTGTGAAAACGTGAACTGTCTGAGTAATTGATGACTTGCAGAAAATCATTATTTCCCGTATCTAAACGTTTGTTATTACATGGCAAAAATAATCATTATGTTAGTGTATATGATTGATTCTAACTGATCGATCGAAAGTTGATTTTTATCGAGACATCTGTTAAGAACTATTTATGAAAGTCACAGTAAATGAGACATCTTATAGCATTCATTGTCTTGTGTTTTCTGTAGATAAGTAACTAAAGTGATTATCGAATTACGGGAGTCTTTAGTTATAGTTCCCAATGTACCACAACTAGACTGCGACATTCGACGATCGATTAAATGTCCATAATTTTCATACTCAAATAATCGGATAAGTTTGTGTTATTTAGCTAATTGGAATTGGCGTTTAGAAGCACATTATACATAACCATTTCGAAATGTACGAACCCTAAACTGATAGTTTATTAAACGACAGACGGAAAGGTAATGGCAAATTTTAAGGAGGATGAAGCTCTATTCGTTGGGAAGATGCATATTATTTTTCTTTTTTGACACAATCAGATTTAGATTAGACAAATTGCAGTAGTAAGATTATTTAGATTTGCTAAGAGTAGTCTTAACAGGTGTCACAATCATAGTATTATGGATTATAAATTGTCAGCTGATTATAAAATTTTATTGTATTAGTTCGAATCCAACTTCGAGTAGTCTTATTGCTTATCTTAGGTATGAATAGTGTTCTAATTAATTTTCATTTCCTTTCAAGAGATACAGTTTGATCTTAATCAGAATACTCCGACTAATCGTTCGTGTTCTGATTTCAATCTCAAAAAATAGAGATCTTGACCAACAGGAGTTTTATCTGAAACCTGACAGGAATTTTATGTCCGATTTCTATCGCTTTTGAGATTGTACAGTTTAAAACAAAATTCAGTCTCATTTAGCTAGCAATAGTTTACTCAAAATCTTCCAATCCGGATTTAAAAATGTCCATGGAGAAACTACTATACATTTGAATATAAAGATGATCATACTTCGATTTTTCAAAGGCATTTGATTCCATATCATCCTAATCTTAATCTTATACCTTCTTCTGCCTTTTCTCTATGATTATATTATCTTATTGGGTATTTTTGAGAATAATAATGCTATTCACCAAAGATACTTCCACTCGTTTTATTTTTATATTTATACTAGAATTTTTATTGGTTGTAGATTAGCTAGCTTCTACGAGTTTCTGGTAAAGAACAAATATAAAAACCTAACCTTCGATTGCTTCCTTCTCGTAACTATTCTTGATTTTTAAATCTCTTACTGTTTGTTAGAAGTATTTCTATGGAATTCTCATGGCCTGCGTGCCATCAACAAGAGAAATTGGTTAGTTAAAATAAAAATAATTTATGGCATTGCCACAATGGTGAGTAAATTTGGCAAAGCGGAATCTCATCGAAGCAGTTCCTAACAAATGTGATAGTCATCTGCCAAAGTCATCAAGATTAATGTGTTTATGACGCAAACTAAATTGTAGGTGTCCTTGGTGAAGTAAAAGAATTAGTGATTAGTGATCAGATTTGTTACTAAGTTGCAGGGTGTAACAGGTATTAGTATATGTAAGAGTTCACTGGGAGGCATATATGTACGATAAAATAATGGCTGATTCATAATGAATGTGAATATGAATGCGAAGATACAACTCATGAAACTGATTTGGTCAACCTATAAATCAATCGAATAATACATACCAATACGTACATTCAATATACAGAATAGGGAATTTTATAAGTGCTTGATTATGTTTCTAAGCAAAACTCATTTCATTATAGTCACCTTTTACCTCAATATACTTAATTCAACGTTTTTCCAATTTATTCCGCGAAGTGGGTATATTATTATTTATATGGTGATACATGTGGAGCATTCTACTATATTCGTCGTGAAATCAATTCTCTTATCGTTTTCCTCGATCAGCGATGTGGATTATTCCGCGTACATTCCAAATAATTGTTTAGTAATAATTGGTCACCGCCTTATGTTGTCCTGATTCAATCGGAAAACCCCACTTTTTCGACTCTTCGTTGATGTCTAGTGTGTAACCATGAACACATAATTAAAAGCTACAGATCGATGCGGTACTATTAAACTTCACGATACACAAATCTAATTTTCTCACTTAAATGCCCACAACCTCAACAATATTACATAATTTAACTCTTTAGCAATATAATACGATAGTCATCCCAATATCACGATGGTTAAGTGTCTTCATAATGTTTGTCAAGAATTTACAAGATGACGAAATATCGATTTCTGAAGCTTGTCACTAACCAAGTACTCGCTTGGTAACACTCTTTGTAATTAATGTGCGTAAAGTTCAAGAACTTTTCGTTGATGACATTGGAAATATATACGGTAGGAATTATGCAGCTATTCAAAGAATTAAGCCTGATGAAATTATTAATAGCAATATAAATACATGTCAGGGAGATATTTTAAACCCTTTCTACCTTAAGGAGCATGTCCTTAAATGTGAAAAGCATATTATAGACGGAAAGAGATTCTAAACGGTAGTAAATATGAAAAAAGGGTTCTACGCAATAAAAGGCCAATATTTAAAATATAAACGTTGGATGATTGGACGTGCCGAAAACATTTTAAAATTTAAATGCGTAAATTGAAATCTATCGAAATGCCAGAATCATTAATGCCTACCCCAAAACCTAAAAAATAAAAGTATATAAGAAGTCTTCGTGGTTTCTTTCACTAGATGGTGTTGATGCTCACATATATCGGGCAACACTCACTCGATGGTCTCAAATGTACTTGTGCTTAAAAGGTTCAATTTCCATTGTTTGTGAAGATTGTTTTATAATACCATGATGTGTAATAAGAATATCTGAAAAAATACGCTCTACGATGCTTTTTTACTATTTTTTTTTTTTACGGTTCTTTCAGGCCATTATTAGCCCGTACCGTGTCAACAATCTGACTCCAACGGTTTCGATCACGAGCCAGATCTTCATACAGTTGCAAGCAACCTGAAGATGCCAGATCGCTCTCTACGCCGTGGAGCCATCGTCGCCGAAAGCGACCTCTTTGCCTACCGAAAGGCGGTTCTCCCTTAAAGGTTCACTGTATCATTCGGTTCGGATCAGCACACAGAACGTGTCCGAGCCAGCGTACTCGCTGTCCTTTGATTTCATGCACGATATCAGGAATTTTTATTAAATTCCTGATCTCGTGATTGAAAAGAACTCGGTAAGTGCCATCGACGTCGCGTTTTGGACCATATATCACACGCATGATTCTTCTCTCGAATGTTAGAAGCCATCTTTCGTACTCATCCGTCAAGGTCCAACTCTCACATCCATACATGACAACGGGTCTGATCAACACTCTGTACAGTTTCAGCTTATCCGTATTTGCAAGATATTTTGATTTCAGCAGTGGACATAGAGGATACAAAGCCCGATTGCCAGCGGCAAGGCGGACCTTGATATCCTCGCCCACACTATTATCGTGAGTGATGAGAGATCCAAGATACTTGAATCTCATGACTCCTTCAAACGTGTGGTTTCCACTTCTGAAATCAATTGCGTCTTGGTCTCTAAAACCCGAGATTAGATATTTGTGTTTTGGACTCATTGATTCTGTGACCAACGGAAGCTGAAATCTGTTTCAGTGGATCAAGTATCTCTTTCACTCCGTTGCCATTTAATCCAATCACACAGATATCATCTGCATAAGCAAGAAGTTGATTGGATTGTCGGAATAAGATGTTGTCCTGAGGTGTTTCACTTTTACGAATGATGTATTCCAACATGAGATTAAAAAGTATCGGGGACAGCGCATCTCCTTGTCGAACACCAGTAGTGTTCACAACTTTAACACAGCATTGTGACTGCGTTACTGTCATTTTACAGAGATGTTCATATTTTTTTGGTATTCCTAAATATTCAAGCGCATACCATAGTCTCTCTCGATTGATCGAGTCATTGGCTTGCTTGAAATCTAGGAATACCTGGTGTACATCGCGAGATATATCGTAGTACTTGGAGAGAATCATCCGCAGCGAAAAAACTTGATCAGTGACTGACCGATTTGGACGGAATCCTCCTTGGTAGTCACCGACAATTTCCTCCGCTACCGGAGTAATTCTTCCCAAGATTATGTAAGACAGTAACTTATATGCTGTGCAAAGGAGAGCTATACCGCGATAGTTCTCGCATTTCAAGCGATCACCCTTTTTGAATATTGGGCATAACGCGGCCACTTGCCATTCGTCAGGCATTACTTCATTTCACCATATTAGTCGAACAAGGTTGAAAAGACAGTTCCACAAAGTTAGCCCTCCGAATATCAAGAGCTCTGAATTAATGCAATCAACTCCTGGTAAACGATTTTTCTTTAATTTCCGCATGGCCATTGTGAATTCCTCATAGGATGGATCCTCAATGAACATCTCTGCGGTCTGTATTTGAGGGTATTCAAACACAGCTTGTGATACATCTGGAACATTAAGTAAATCAGAAAAATGTTCACGCCATGTATCGAGTACCGCATCGACGTTAACACAGAGGTTTCCATCCTGGTCCCGAATGGCAGTTGGCCGAGATCTTAAGGTATGGTGCAATTCGGTGATTTCTTTAAAGAAACCACGCGAATTGTGCTCATTGCTGAGTTTTTGTACTCTTAAGACCTTAGCCTTCCACCATTCCCGCTTCTTCTGTCTACAAATTCTTTTAGCTGTCCTCCTAGCAAGAACTGCTTTTTTACTATAAAAACGGCAAAAACGATGCATAACACGCAGAAAAATTTGTGGTGTTCGGTGAGAATGCTGCGTGATTGAACGAACAATCCAGGAGTAGTTTGCTCGATTCCGTTTCGGAAATTTGATTGTCAAAGATGCAAATCGCTATAGTCGACCACACTGAAAGAAAAAGTATGTTGATATTAACAAAACAGATAAGAAAATTTTACAAAAAAATAAGTTCAAATACAGCCAACTTAACGCTTTGTAAATTAATACAATTTTACATTGTAAATGTCACTTATTGCAAAGTTAGTAATGTTCCATTTATGAGTTGTCAATATAACCGCATTTTCTGTAACTTTATCTGTGCGCTTTGTAAAATTTAATTAAATTTAAGTGTTAATTTAACAAAGCAATCTTGTCTCTGGCTAAAACATAGCATAGTTAAACTAACTTTTTATTTGTTTTAAATATGAAAGCAAGAAGTAAATTAAATGAAGCACCATTGTTTAGACTAACATTGCAAATTTGTAAATTTTAAATTAAGTTGTTGCTTCTTTAGCTTAGCCCGAATCAAATTTTAACCTGATACTAACTTCATATTAACTAACAAAACCGAGTTAATATATATATATATATATATATATATATATATATATATATATATATATATATATATATATATATATATATATATATATATTTATATATATATATATATATATATATATATATATATATATATATATACATATATATATATATATACATATATATATATATAATATATATATATATATATATATATATATATATATATATATATATATATATATATATATATATATATATATATATGTATATATATATATATATATATATATATATATATATATATATATATATATATATATCCTTCATTATAGTACTTCTACAAAATAATAACACAAGATATTTATTTAATAACTTTATTTTTCATTAAATAATAATGCAATTACAAAATTCAATTCAATAGAAAATAAAATAAAAAAAACTTGTCTATTTTCCAAATCATTCATCACTGATGGTACTGGTAGTTCATGTTGTTGTTAGGTGATTAAAACACTTTTAGATTATTTTAAAACATGTCCAAATAAAACTACTGGTTGTGCATTTAAGTGGTTGTCCTCTAACTGACAAGTTTCATAGGTTCATCTCGGCCATATTTAAGTGACTATGGGCTTTTCCACTTTTATAAGTTCTTTATTGTAGAAATCTAAACCAAAATACAAATATTTATTAATTTAATAAAAATAAAATTAAAAAAACAAATTAAATTAAATAAAATTTAAATTTACTACGCAGATACCTTGAGTAGATTGACTGAAAATATTGAAATAAAAATATTTTAGATTAATAAAAAATTTCAATTAATATACTAGTTTAACGTACCAAGTTAACAGTGAATTATTTCAATTTTCAGAATTTGATTGGTTGTTGGATTGATATTAGTGAATACAGCAAATCACGACTTTTATTGTTCAGACATGTTCTGCTTCCTCCAATATTTGATTTACTGTTTAAAAAGTAATTGGAAAAAAAATATATAAAATAAATGAAACGTTTTATTTTACAATTTATTTATTAGAACTTACGTTGAATTAAATTACGGTTTTTAACTTTAACACTTTTCTTTTATTTATTAAAAATCAGAAATAGCTTGCACAAACTCTGTCGGAGCTAGACTAAGAAAAGATTAATTTTCCGTATTTCATTTCACGCATTTTGCAATTTTACAGCGGTTAATTCAATATTTTTTGTTAAGTTAACACAATTTATACCTAAATTTTACATTAAGAATGTTGAGTTAACTTCACCTTAGTAGCATTAGGTTTGCTCTTAGTGAAATAGTCTTATGGATATGCTATAATTTCATAACCATAGGACTAATTTACATAAATGCGAAGTGAATTTTCAAGGATAACTTTTATTTGTAGTAAGTTTGGTTGCACATGCATTTTTACAGTAGAATCATGATTCACGCAACATAATTAAAACCTGATCAATTGCTACTATCGACCATGCAGCATGTACCGAACACTTAATTTGTTACTTGATTTCAGAGTATATTTTATTCATAAGTATAAATTTACAATACAACGATAAAAAAAATTAAAATTTTGATTTGTTTTCAGCAAATATACAAAACAGCATCTTCTCCTACTGTTTGAAGTATCATTAATTAGCCTATTGTTACCTATTGTTCCAATTTACAACATTTTGTGACGAAAGCTGATTTGCCGATAGAACTTGTCCTACTACCGTTTGTTAGTGTTGTACATTTGTAAATTTGTTATAAACTGAATTCCATGGCTGTGAATGTCATTGCACAACTCATTCAGTGGTATTTCGTTCTCAGAATCCCAATCAACAGATTTGGCCTGCATTAATGGCTTCCAACAACTATGATTTGGTTTTAATTTAAATCTAACATGATTAAAAATCACAAAAAATTCAAAGTGATTAAAAATCGAAATAGATTCATTTAATTTATTAAAAAATCTTACAATCAAGCTTGTACTGTATGTATATATATTTATGTATATATATATATATATATATATATATATATATATATATATATATATATATATATATATATATATATATATATATATATAAATATATATATATATATATATATATATATATATATATATATATATATATATATATATATATATTTATATATATATATATATATATATATATATATATATATATATATATATATATATATATATATATATATATATATATATATATTTAGTTGAGTTTAATATGTTTTGCTTATAGCACATTTAAATATTTGTTATCGCTGTAATCGAGTGATGTCAGTTATTAAATACTGCGCACATTTTTATCATATTCTTATATCTATATATAAAAAGGTAAAAATAACATATTTGTGCTGAACCTATTTATCGAGGCTTCTTACGTGAATATTGCTTAGCATCAGTAATTAATGCATCTAAATTGTAAAGTTTGCCTAGCAGCTAAGTAATTTTTAAAACATAAAGAATTTTCATAAGTTTATATTTAACATGTCAATTTTTGAAGTAATAACCTTGCAATAACCAACTTTACTTAAAAAAATCACGCTTTGCATATGAAGCTTTTACAAAAACATGGTTTTATTTACATTTTTTACTTTACATGTCAATTTTGCAATAAAAACATTGCATTTTTTTTTCAGTGCAGGCACTGAAAAAGTTGATGAAAGTTTGCTATTGATGGAGCAAGACCGGCACGCAAGCCGTCAGAAAATAGCGGAGGCATTGAACATCAATCATGTGACACTTTAAAAAGAACAGGCTACAGAAAGATGCTGGATGTTTGAGTGCCATATGAATTAACGAAAAAAAATTAGATGAACCAAATTGACATTAGGGAAATGCTGTTGAAACGCAACGATATCGAACAATTTTTGAAACGAATCATATTACAGGCGTTAAATTACCAAAATACTAAACGTAAGCGATCATGGTCAAAGACGGGTGACTCTCCTCAAACGACTGCAAAGCCTGGATTGACAGCAAACACTACTTCCATTATGCTACTGCGATGCAGTAGCTCATAATGGAATTATCCATGATGAGCTACTGCATCGTAGTGAAACCATCAACTCGATCCTGCTCTATGCACAACTCGATCGAAACGAAGCAATTCAGAAAGAATGACCAGAACTGGTCAACAGAAAGATAGTTGTATTTCATCATATGATAATGCGCGGCCTCACACATTTTTGAGGACTTGCAACAAATTGACGAAACATGGTTGGGTAGTTTTGAGGCATCCACCGTATAGCTCGGACATTGCAAGTGCTTAAAGATATAAATGCATCAATCTATATAATAACACAAGTGAATTGATTGCAGAATGAAAAAACAATTTAAGTGATAAATAAATTGAAAGAACAAGTAGTTAGAATTCGAAACTCCTTTAAATTGCTATTTATCTTTCGACTTTTTTTCGGTTAATCAAAATATACTCTTTGCAATGTTCAAAAAGCACTGTCGTTGACGCTCTAACATGCTCTGAGTGGATCAAATTTAGAGATAGAAAAGATAGCAATTATTTTTGAACAAGCCATTGCTTGCTTGTAGTAAATGGCCCTAACCGAGTATGGTATCAACTGAGACCTTATACGAACTATTATGCGTATTGAAGCACATTGTAGGTGGTCAAACGTGCGAATGCTTTTTTACGAACAATCGATTTAAATGTTATTCGGAGCATGTTAAAAAAATAAAGGACGAAGTATGGAATCTTAAGGAACACCTAAAGTAACTGGAAGAAAATTAGAACAACAACTACTTATAAAAACATCTGTGAACGATCTGAGAAAGGAGTAAACTATAATTAATTATCTGGGACCGATTTTGTTTTTTTTACTACTATCTCAAAAACTTTGGGAATGTAACATAGACCACTAACAGGTCTAAATACTATATAACAAACTGAGTCTATTGCTCAAGCAAGTAAGCTGACGTTAAGATAAAGGGAAATATTCGGTTCATAAATTTTAAACTAACTCTATCAAAAACAGATTACGACTTAACTTTCCAAATATAAACTGTAACTCCTCAAAGAAAATATTTGAAAATGGACCAGAACACTCTTCAGATATAAAATCAATAGCACTAACCAAAGATGAAGAATGTATATATTGTATCAAATATGCCTATAGGTCAACACAGTCAACGTCAAAGCAGTCAAAAGTCGAGTGGTTAAAGTAAGCGGTATACGTAGAGCGGTCAGAATATAGAAGATGGTTCGAATCCAACTGAGGACAATACAATATTTTGATGTCTGTTTCGGATAGCGAGAGATGTTATCTCTTCAACTCAACGCCTCAAGCGACACGATATTACTAGTCGATTTCAGTTTGAGAAGTAATAACCAGATGCATAATCAGATAAATTGTGTTGACCAGATTAGTGACATAGCCCAAGTGAATTGAATAGTTTGACCAAAATTTGGTCGCCTTTTAATTTTGATTCTGGTCGGAATCGTCAAGAATCCGGATACGAACCATTATTTCTCCACATGCTAAGATTTATATTTTGAATTTTATTCCAAAAATACTTGGGAAGAAGAAAAGGAAATCTACTCTTGGCTACCTATTTTTTGCGTATCTCGCCATACCACATCACAAACATCTCTAAGGTGTATTGGTTTTTCCACCCGTTTGTAATAACCAATTCCTTTGCACCTACTGTACTTATAACCGAATTTTAAATCCTCAACCATATGGTTATTGTGTTAATAGACAATAAATAAGATTACGTAAAGCTAGTTTTGTTTGAAGTGACCGGCAGCTTATAGTCCCTTATTACCTTCTTTTTGTTAATATTCAACTCAGCTGACTCAATTTAAATATTTTCCATTTTCCTATACAGTTTTATGACTCAAAAATAGATAAAACCAACCTCACATAAAAATTCATTACAATTATAATCTTAAAATGTTGCAAGAAATGTTAATGAAGTTTTTACATAAAACTAATGATTCATATACGAGGGGAGTAACAAAAGTTCGCTTTGTAGGCGACTCTTAAATAAATTTTTATTTAACCAAAAATGCCAAATCCTTTGCAATAATTCAGAACAATCGGTTAAAATGGAGACTAAAAAACGCAAAATGGCTGATCCACACGCAAACAAGAATTCAACATGTCAATATCTTCAGCTTTCAACGTTAGCTAAATCCACTTCAAATATTCAATGAATGCCATACTACATTTGGAACAATTACACCGTCTCTACAGAATATTTCGAAATGTTCCACTGATGACATTCCACTGTGGCTCTTATGAAATAAAAAGTTGACTAACATCCACGATGACATAAGAATTTTTTGTTGATAAATTCAACGAATGAATAATCATCTGGGATACACGGAAAATCGGCTCGATGGATTGTGGAAAATATAAATGAGACTCAAAATGAATCTCGAGCCCAACTGGAGCAAACCCGCACCCGTTAAAGCCAAGGAAGAAAAATCAGCAGCAAAAGTAATGATATCAGTTTACTTCACCCAAACAAAACTTGAAGCTACTTATTCTTCTGGAAAATGGTCTGACGTTATCTGCAAAATGGTATATAGAATACTGCTTACCAAAAATTGGTTGGAAAACCTGAAGAAAGATTATTTGCAGTGCTCTTTTCTACATTATGACGACCAGCTCTCACTGCTGAAATGCGATATCCGGTATCAAAGAAATACGATCAGCACCATATTACCCGGATCTAGCACCTTGTGATTTCTGGTTGTATCCAAAAATTAAAACAAATTTGTGAAGAAAGGTTTTTAACAATTATGCGGACATAATTGATGCGGTTAATGTTGATCTTGAATAGTGCTTTGAGCAGTGGATCTATAGATAAAAAAACGAAGACTAAGAATTAACACGAAACGATTTTTCTGGTTCTCAGTGAACTTTTGTTACTCCCCCTGTATTTCATATAATTTGTAATATTGCAGGTATTTAACTCTCGTTTGTGCAGCACATTTATATAAGATAGAGTGTACTAGAAACATATTACGAAGATATGTGCATACCGAATATTTGACCCCAAAACCCGAGAAAAATTTGACTTTCATCTTCTATACATATAATTACATAACATCGTTATAATACTCGTATAGTCGTAGACAAGATTATATAAAACTGGTAACTATTGATAGTATCATATGTGTGTGCATTAACATATAAAGATTTATAAAAATATAATTTATTTATGCAGCATAAATATATATATAATCTATATATACATAAATATAATCCACATTGAACTTGAGCATTCAAGTGTAAGAGTGAAAATACCCGTAACAATATCATATCCCACTACTCGCCCAAATTCAAATCCAAACATATGTGCGTAACTTTCTCGACCTTTGATTTACGAAAAGCGCGCGCATATATTTAAAACATAGTTTTCTACATGCTACATGTATCATACCATATACCATAATTTCACTATTACATAATCCGACAATCATATACTCGTATCTCGATTCCAGTTTTACATCGTCATAAATCATGCACAGTGACTTTAATGTAGATATGTTAACATAACCTAATTTATCCATCCATCAACATTAAGTGCCATCGTATAGAATCGACATACTCTTCAGACACATCAACCGAAAACCTAAGCTTAAAACGATAATTACGCAATTTGTAGGTAACACAAATAGTTTTGCTGTTAATCAAAAATAGTTGTAATACATCGGTAATAGTGAAATTTGTGTCTATACTCGTATGTTGTTATAATGTGGTGTGTATACGTTTGTTATTAGTCGTTGTGATTATCAAATACATAATTAATATTTTTGTAGGAATGAAATTTTTAATTTCACTTTCATTACAAATAAATTATATTAAATTTGTTTTTTGAATAAATTAATTAACGACAAACAACAAGCTGTACACAAATTAAACATATGTATGCCTTCTACGTAAAGTCACTTAGAAAACTTGGTCAAATGTAATGAACGACTGGAACTCGTGGCTCTCCAAGAAACTCGATGGCCTAAAAGTGGAGATCATTTGTCTCAAGGCTAAACTTTGCTACACAGTGGAGTTGATCTTGGTAATCTTGGAGTGCGACTGAATCTCGTAATCTCTTCAATAGCAGAAGTTGTGTAGGGCAGCTACCCTCTTGTTGCTCGTACCACGACATTGCAGTTTCCAATGCTGTAAATGCTTCATCATGACTGGTTTTTGCTTTAACACAATCTTCGTTATCCTCCCCATCTTAAAAACCAGGATCGTTATTATCGCCTTCGAGCCAAACTTGTGCATCCTCGGTATCACAGTCGAGATAAATCCTGGAAGTTTCTAAAACATGCCCATAAAATCATTTAAATCTTCGCTGGCTTCTTGATTTTTCTATTTTTTTCTAGTATTGTTTAACAATTTATTCCACGCCAATTTAAGGTTATCTTGCGATAAACTGTTGCAAGCATCTGCTATAATATGACTGCAGTCTTTTAAATTAAGTTTTTTCGAAAATTCCACCACACTTTCTTCGTTGTCTTCAGCTAGCAACAAGCTTTTCGTAAATTTTTTTTAATTTTGCTATGATACCCTGATCCATTGGTTGAAGCAGTGCTGTTCCGTTTGGCGGCAAAAAAATTACATCGAAATTTTCATGAACCGCATTTAATATTTCTGCTCCCGGATGAGATAGTGCGTTATCGAGGATGAAGACTACTTTACCTTGTTTGGTTTTTTCATTTTTTTTTTTTTTTTTTTTTTTTATATTAAGCTTTAATTGGGTGCAGGGCGGACTTTTAGACAGTCCTAGCTCCTTGTAACTGTCAGAGCTCCTGCACCCAACGCGCGGTCCTTCAAGTAAAGGTTGATAGCTGCCTTACTTGTCCATTTTATAATCCAACGGAAACTGAAAACCGGATAACGAATTCCACTTCCTGGATGTTCGATGAATGAATTCGCGCTTTGTACCTTCAGTTCGAGGTTTCGGCAGCTTCACCGTAAACCTATGCGCATTGACCGTTCCTCGTGTTACCCGTCCTGGTGTAACTAATGGTGGTATTTTCTCCTTTAATTCTGCAGAACATTTACCATTTATTAATCTATAGAACACGCATAGTTCTGCAACATCTCTGCGGTGCTGTAGGCTGTCTAGATCTTTCGTAAGTCTGGAGTTTCGTATTATTCGTATGGCACGCCGCTGAACTCTATCCAGCAACTGGAGAGCAGTGCCATATGCTCCACCCCAAACTTGACAGCAATATTCTATACACGGTCTAATAAAGGTTTTATATATCTGGAGAACCTGATGCAACCTAAAAAACCCTCTGCATCTATTGAAAAACCGAGTTTACGTGAAGCTGATTTGGCCAATGCGATAATGTATTCATTTCATTTTAAATTGTTGCTAATCTGAACACCAAGCAGACGAATTTAGCCGCAACCCACGAGAACGTTCGGCCTTTTACCACAAAAGGGTATTCGTTGTGACTTCTTTTACGCGAGAACGTGCATATTTGTGTTTTTTTCTCGTTAAATTTGACCTGATTTTTAACTCCCCACTCAAATATTGTACTCAAATCGGAATTAAGTGAAGTGACAACTTCCAGCCGTTTACCGTTTAACTCTGAAGGAGTAGGCTCGACCTCGAATGAAATAGAAGAGTGCAATGTTGCATCATCGGCAAAACTGTGGATAGGGTTCACAGTGCTATCCAACAAGTCATTAATGTATAACAAAAACAAAGTTGGTGACAAAACTGATCCCTGAGGGACTCCGGCATTTGGGGAGTGTGTCGTTGATGATCTCCCATTTAGCACAACGTTGATCTTTCGGTCTTTGAGAATGCTTTTTATCCACTTGATGGTCATCGAATCTAAGCCGTATGCCACAAGTTTACAAATGAGATTCTCATGCCAAACCTTGTCAAAAGCCTTGGATATATCCAAAGCGATTGCAAAGGCTTCTCCATGGTGCTCAAGGGCGAGATTCCATTTGTTTGTAACATACGTCAAAAGATCGGTTGTGGAGCGGCTTTCACGGAAGCCATATTGTTTATCTGAGATTATTTTATTAATCTCAAGATAATTCACCAGTTGTTGGTTAATGCATTTCTCAAAAACTTTAGCCACGGCTGACACAATTGATATTCAGTTTCATTCATTGATCATTGATGTGTCAGTTTTATCACAACCACGTTTAAGGACCGGTTGCACCATCGCACTCTTCCAGGCGTTCGGGTATTTACCTTGCTTATAAGAAAGGAGAAAAATTTTAGTTAATATTGGAGCCAAGTCACTGGCAAACTCCTTCAATATTCGAACAGGAATTCCGTCAGGTCCAGTGGCCTTATTAATGTCCATTGTCTTCAAGTTCCTGAAGACAATTTCCTCCGAGATGTTGACAGGATCCATTTTGGTACCACAATACGGAATTGACGGAGGTGTAACTCCATCGGGGACAACTAAGGTCGAGTTCGAAGTGAAGACGTTTGCCAGGAAGTCGGCCTGCAAATATGGATCCACCACCAAAGCACCGTCTGCACATTTCATTGCTGAAATAGATGTTTTAGAAATATTGGCAACCGATGCGACCATCTGGTAAAAGTTGCGATCGGAGATTTTTAGCTCGGAAGCCTTTGCGGCTTTCTTGTTGTCAGCTCTTTTCGCTTCCTTTGCACAGATTTTTTTACAGATTTTACGTGTGGCCTTATATTCGTCAAACGAAATTTCGTTGCGCTTATATTTCTTGTGAGCAGATTTATTTTGTCTGGCGGCTTTGGCGGCTTCTTTTGAAAAAATTTTAAAATTAGGATTAGGATTGGAAAAGGATGATGGGATATATTTACTCATTCCATGTAGAACGGTTTCGGTGAAATTGGAAACGGCGTCGTCTATTTGATTGTTATAAAAACAATGGCTCTCCCACGGGAAATGTTGAAAATATGACCGTAACCCATCATTGTCAGCCTCGTTAAAATGCCATAGACGCCTTGGCTGCTGTCTAAATTCTGGTGGTGTTGCGACAGAAATTTTTACTGTTATCAGGTTGTGGTCAGAATTTCCAATTCCAGCCTCGACACGCGCTTCCATGGAATGCGGAATTGTTGTAAGACAAAGATCCAGAATATGACTGCTTGTAGAATTTTGACATTCAAATGTGGAATCACTAACAATCTGCGTAAGGTCATGCGAAACAGCAAGCCACTCCGTCTGACGCCCGGCACAGTTCGTATTTTGGTGATTCAACCATTCTTTATGGTGGGCATTAAAGCCACCAACCATAATTAATTCGCAGTAGGGATGTTGATTGCGAATGTCATCACATTTGTCTGACAAAACTTCGAAGAAATTCATGGTTTCTGAATCCGTTTGGTTGGGGGATCTATATAAACTAATTAAAAAAAGAATTTTATTAGGAAGGGATATTTTAAGTACAATAGTTTGAGCGGTCTTTGAGAAAATTTCGTACTTCTGATGTCGAGCGTAAGTTTTTGTCAATTTTGATATTTTTGTCAATTTTTTATAAATTCGTTTTTGTACAAAACTTCACAATTCATCCAAGCACTTCTCTGTACTTTATAGCATAGCGGAAGGGGCAAGATACGTTCTTGAAACATCTTGGCTTTCTAGATTTACCAATTATTAGCAGCGATAAAGTATAAGATCCAGTAGCATTTGCAGATAGCATAATGGTAACTCGCTCTTTGCTAACGTTGAAACTGGGCGCTGCTGCCTCACGCTAAGAAACAAGTGATTTACGGGGCCAATGATCTCCAATTCAGACCAGTTTCATTGGCGTTATATACGTTATATAATGAATAACCTTCACGTTTTAATAGATCGAAGAATGTTTTTTAAATTTTTCAGCAGCCGGTGCATCCCCAGATAAAGATTCTCCTTGAACTTGTAATTTCCTTATTCCATGACGAGATTTAAAATGTTTTAGCCAACCATAGTGCTGGGCTTAAACTCAGACGGACCATCAAGTTTTTTGTTCATGTCAAGTGCTTTTTTACACAGCAACGGTCGAGAAACCGGTTCACCACGATTTCTTCTTTGCACCATACATATAGCCTGTTCTCATAGTTTTCCTGTTTTTTGGCCTATCATCGCTATCCAGCTTTGACGCAAACTTCAAAATTTCATCTTTCTTACTTTTTATTTCTGAAATTGTTACTTTACCAACGTTGAATATTTTGGCCAGAAATGAGCCTGTTTCACCCTTTTCAAGTCTCTTAATAATTTCAATTTAGCTTTCAATTGATAAAACATTACGAATACGTTTTACACTTGTAGAAGCCATATTTTATAATTTATTGTTCACACGAATAAGATTTTAAACGTGTCAACACGTTCATTTAACTGTTAGGAAAAAATAGGAATCTGACTGCAAATGTGTAAGCTTCACTTGTCAATTGTCCGTGTATACATGCGCCCACACTGATGTAAGCCAACCTCATTTTACAATAACTTGAATAATCTGATGGCCTCTACTATACCTGAGCAGGATGTCAGATTGATGACTTTAATGGCAGAAATCAGACCAACTTATGTTGATCATGTGTTGATTTTAAAAGAACCGGCTCGAGTTATCCAAGAGACGTGAGATGGAATCGGTCTTTAAAATGATTTGTGGACAGTGACCATAATCTGATCATCGCATAGCTACGATGGTGATTTCCACCCAAGTCAAGAAAGATAAGGGAATACCCAACGCGATTCTCCTGTTAAGGTCTGTGGCGTTCTGAGCAACTCCAAAAACTCGCAAATACGCAAGCACGGTAACATATGCCTGATGAGATGGATTTTATCTTTTCGATCACAAAGTCAATCAATGACGTTATTATCAGATCGAAACCTAGTGCCTAGTGGATTACAAGATACATACAACAACTCGAATTACAATATATTCAAATTTACATAAAAGCTACTCGCTTCAGGTCTGATAAATAAAAATATCTAGATCTTGTCAGTAATGGCATTTTGGGATCTAATTACTGTCGTCAAATTATTAATAAAAATTAAGCAAAAATTACTTTATTGCTTTTCAACAAAATATTTACCTTTAAGATCTACACTTTTCCATACCCTCAAACCATTTATCGAAACACTTTTGCCAGTCCGAAGACGACAGCTTCAAAACATGGATTTTGAACACTTAAATCACTTTTTCGGGTGATGAAAATCGTTGTCCAAGCATCTTATATTCGATTATTGGGAACAGAAAGAAGTCATTGGGTGCCAAGAATGGCTGTAAGGCGAATGGCCCATCAATTCAATCGTTTGAGTGCTCGCTTGTTTGATGTGATGTGTGTAAGCTTGGATTATCGTGATGCAAAATGTTTCACCGTTTTGGGTTGTTTTTTGGCTAACAAATGGTCGGATAATAAACGCGATGTTAATTCATTCCGATTTTTTTTTTGAATCATAACACCAAGCTGAATGGATTGTCTTTTAATTTTCAAGTGCCATAGTAGCCACCTGGCACTCCACAGTAGCCTCTTGCTCACACAGCTATTGTTGATTTTTCTTCGAATCGAAAGACCCAAACTGTCGATTGCCATTTTGATTCCGCCTCAACGCATTATTTATAAGTCGTCGCCTGTCACGCAGCGAATTTTTGAAGCATTTGGTGGCACTAATCGGCACGAACCTTTTTTGTGCGTCTGTCAATAAATGTAGAATCCAACATACACATAGCTTCCGCTACTACACATGTTCATGTAACGTCGTATGTACACACTGGTGTTACTAGTTCCTATAGACATGCCTATTTTTGGACATGACGATCCCCTTCAATCAGTTTTCTCACAGCAGCGATGTTTTCTGGTACATCAGCTGTTTCTGGATCACTTTTACGAGGCTCGGGACGTCGTTTGCGTTTATAAACACTAGCCAAAGATGGTACTTAGTAGCCAAAAGTCGTATGAAGTGATTCGAAGCACTGTTGTTGATTTAGCTCCTTTCGAATTAATCCATTTTTGCACTGAATTCAAGTAAATAAAAAAATGTTGCACAATTGACAGATGACTTCTGTCTGAGAAATATAACCTCCAAAATTGTATTTACTGCCAAAGATATTTCTCGTATACCAATCAGATTAAGTGAACACTATCTGTGAAGTATTTACAACCTCGGTTGTCCTTGCTGCCCAGCAAAATCTCGGTATAATGAGCTAAGCCCAAAAGTGATCGGTTTGATGAGGAGCGTCGTCTCCCTGTTCTGTAACGAAGTATAGCCCATAATGAAGTTGAGCTAAAGTCTTAAGAGTACAACTCAGCAATGAGCGCAATTTGTTGGTTTTTTTTTAAAAAAATTCACTGGATTGCACCATACCTTAAGGTCTCAGCTATTCCCCACCAGGATGGAAACCTCTGTGTCAACGCCGATGCGGTACTCGATACATGGCTTGAACATACTTCTGACCTATTTAACATATTTCTGACCACATGTATCACAAGATGAGTCTGAATATTCATCCTTTGTGGAATACTAAATGAACAAGTCCAAAATCAAATATCTGATCTCTGGTTTAAGAGACCAAGGCGTAATTGATGTTAAGAGTGGCGAACACACGTTTGAAAGAATGATAAGATTCAATTATCTTGGATCTCTCATTACTCACGATAATAGAGTGAAAGAGAAAATCAAGGTTTGCCTTCCCGCTGGCAATCGGGCTTCATATCGCCTATATCTTCTCCTGAAATCAAAATATCTTGCAAATGCGGATAAGCTAAAATTAACAAAGTGTTGAGCAGACTCGTCGTCTTGTATGGGTGTGGCTTCTAATAGTTGATGGCGCATATTGACTTCGTCGATTCATTCTTCTTCTTGGGATCTTGGCATCTTCTTCTTTAAAAAAATGAGTTGGGACCACCGAGTACAAGCGATTAACCTATACCAAACACTTCATCATTATAACATTAATCTCACGCAGCATTATTTTAAGCAGTCAATATAAAATGTAAGTGACCACTTTTCAACATTATGGTATAGCTTAAAGATTTATAAGATTCAGGCGTTCACGGTAGACGGGCAAGTTAAAATTGCCCAACCAATGCAACACCACAGAGGATTATTTTATTATTAAAATTCGTTGGAACCCTTTAAGGTTCCGCACTCAATGCCACAAAGGGCCCATGGTGCAAACCTAGGATTACATCAAAGCGCGAGACGCGTTCTGCAACCTTAGCAAACTGAAGCAGTTTGAACCAGGGCAGAGAAGACAGTAGATTTACAGGAATAAACCTGCAGCTAAACACACGACATCTCATACGGTCGAAAGCTGGGCAACTGCTGATGAAGTGTAAACTATCGTCAACATTTTCCAGACATTCGTCGCATACGGCATCATTGGCCAGTCCCATGCGATGAAGGTGGCTTCTAAAATGGCCATGGCCAGTAAGTATAGAGACTAAAATTCTCAAGTTGTCCTTTTTCAATGAAAGAACGTAATTTGTCAGGTTAAAGTTAATCCCGAGAGGATTAAGTTTCATGAACAAATTTTAAGTCATCAGCATAAGCGTTAAACTCCGAGTATTGAAACACCTGAGTGATGTCATTAATAGAATGAAAATAATAGAAACAAGATGGCTACCTTACGGTTTTCAATAAAAGTCTCAATCTAGAATAGAAAGTCAGGAGGATAGTCAAGGACAAGTAGCTTATTGAGTATAATATTGTATATGTGCCTTTATGAAAAGCATTCCAAAAACTAGAAGCAATTACTTTTCTAGCAACTTCATTCTGTCTATATATGAAAAGGCTATCAACAAAACGAGTACCTTAGACAGTATGCTTACGGTCTATTCAAGACAAAAAATATGCGTGATGGCCTAAACGCCAATCACGAGATTAGGAATTTAATGCGAATTCCTGATATCGTACATCAAATCAAAAAGGTACACTGGTACACTCGCGTACGTTCTGCGTATGCTGATCCGAACCAAATCATACAGCGAATTTCATAGGTTGAGTCGCTTTTCGGTAGGCAAAGAGGAGCGACCTGGCATCTTCTGATTGTTTAAAACAATTATTTGATGAGCTGTCTAAACGGGCCAACAATGGCCTGTAAAAGCCGTAAAAAATACAAACGTGGTTTATAATCTATTATCGGATCAAGTTCATATTAACAGAGATATGTGATCTACTCGATCGAGCTGTATGTGTCAATATGCCAAACGATGACGATATGAACCATACTCACAACAACACTATATACCTTTATTGATTTGCCTCTCAACTATAGACGTTAATCGATTCGAAACGCAAAATCAACACAACGAACAGATCAGTTGAAAATAAGACATTATATAAGATCACGAGAAATAAAAGTTTCATAGATAAAAAGAAATTATAAAATTTGACAAACTTTTACTTTTCATTTACATAAATTATAAATTATAATAATAACGAAACAAACAAGTAGTGATAATAAAATTTATTGAATATATACGATATTGTCGAATGATTAGCACAAATACTTTAATCTGCGCATGATTCAATCATTGTAGTTTACAAGAATCTCGGATTATAACTGGTAAGACATTCGTCGTCAAGTCGTACGAATGAAATGATGTTTCAATTTTATCAACATCTTAAAAACTCAAAATGGCAAGCAATGTGTAAACAAACCAGTGATTCAGAACATGTTTGTTTCGTTTCTATACCTAAGAACGAATAATAATATATTCACGATAAAATCAGTTATGAGATCAAACAATCTCAAGATATTTTCTTTTTTAACTTTTGAAGATTTGCCATAAACGAAATCCGGGTTTAAGAACAAATTTCAAAGTTTAATTTCTTATCGATCTTCTGCTTATGAACAGGCTAGACTAAGGTATGTATAGTTTTCGAGAAATAATTCGTCAAACATGTAGACGAAATTTGCCTAAATCATAAAAAAATGTAAATGTATTGGTGAAACAGTCAGTAAAAGAAATGTAACCACTTCCAAAAGAAACACATTATTATTAGGAGCCTGTGATTTTGAAAGAGGTATAAGTCAAAAATTTTAAAAATCTAGTTTATCAGGTATATTAACCGCCCAGGTGGCGCAGTGGTTAAAGCTGCGGTAGTTATCCCGATATAAGGACAGGATGTAAAAGGGATTTTTCACCACTTGATTACGATCCGTGGTGTGAATGAACACAACTATGACCCCCTGTTGGAGTGCAGAATCCTTGGGCCGACCCATCTTCCATGTCAGTACTATATAGGCTGACATGGAGCTATGCAATGTGCAGATGGTTATGTAAATCGGACCTATAGCCGTACGTCCTCGATTTGGCTGCAAAGCGTAAGGTAAGGACGTAAATAAGCGAACCGCGAAAGAGTTGGGAGTGCCTTGAGCCCCAAAATAGATTTCATAGTAATAAAATATTTAAAAAAAAAAGAAGCTATTTCATATCAAATCCTAATACAATAAATAACATATGTAATCTGAAGTAATTCGCATGTCATTAAAATTAACTAGATAAGTTGAGTTAATTTTTTAGTTGGTAAACAAAATACAGTCACTGTTTTTTTGATAATGGTCAGTCTGTTTACAAAGTTTGGCAAGGTTCCGGTACTACCAAGTAATTCTATTAATGTAAAAACGCACTATTTATAGTTAATTGGAGACATTATAGGGCGAAGAAGTATAAGTTATGCTCCCAAGAAATGTAAACGAATAAGACTAATATCGTCTTCCGATGAATCAGTTCAGACTTTAAAAGTAATACGAAACCCTTCCAAATGAAGAAAGCAACATGAAATCAAGAAAGAGGACACAAAATATGCACAAAATATAAGAAAAATTAAGAGTGGAGAAAATATGAAACAAAAGAGTCTCAGCATGTGAGTGGTAAAGTTTTTGAAAATAAATGGATTCAGTTATGAAGACAGGAAAGCTAATTCTTTTTGGAAATTAGCAAATTTCGACAAACAGAATTCGCTTCTGTTTATGGATTGGTTCGAAAACAATCAATAAAACAAAGACGACCCAGAATTTACGGAGGATATATGACAAAATGTAGTTTTAAGTTTACGGAATTCAAAAATTTCTGTTTGCAAAACTTTTTTTTGGATTCTTTCAAAATATCTAACGGAAGATTAAGCCGTGTCTTAAATGCTTAAGCGCCTGAAACGGATGGGCGTGGCAAAATGGCAGGTTCATCTAGAAAAACAAATGAAGATAATATTAAAGTTGTACGAGAACATATTCTGAGTTTTCCAGCATGTGAGAGCCATAACAAGAGATCACATCACACTTCAGGTCTAAAATCCTGACCTAGATTTTTGAAAAATGTTTGAAAAAATTTGTGATAAAACTAATACATCACGTGTAAAGGAGTGGACTTACAGGAAAATATTCAATACGGAGTTAAACTTAAATATTCATACTCCTCGTAAAGACACGTGCCATAAGTGTGATTCGCTAACACTAAAAATTGAAGCATCTAGTAATGAAGACGAGAAGTTGCAACTTATGGAAATTCATGATTCATATCTTAGCAGTGCCGAACAGGTTAGAAAAAGTTAAACAGAGGACAAACAAAAAGAAAAAGGTAACCCTAGTGTATGTTACGAACTCACATTTGATCTACAGAAGACACTTTCTTATCGAAAACTTTCTGTTTTGGTAGCTTGTTATAAGCGCAACATGTATGTATACAATTTTGGGTTTCATAATTTCCACAGTGAAAATGTGTTGATGGGATGAAACAATCGCCTCAAGATGATCACAGGAAATTACGTCCTGTATCTTAAAGCACATTAGGCACATTACCACTCAAAGCATGTCATAGCTTACAGTGATGCCTGCTCTGGACAAAATCATAACATTAACATCGCGTTTATATGGTTAAGTCATCTGAAAATAATGTTGAAACAGTTGATCATAAACTTATGGTATCCGGCCATTCTTTTTTTCCATATGATCGCGATTTTGGTTTGATAGAAACTAAAATCAAAGAATCGAATTATTTATACACCCCTGAGCAGTATTATAATTAAATAGAATAATGTAAAAAAAGTAAACCCATTTTTGGTAGAACAAATGGCTCAGAAAGATTTCATTTCGACGAAACAACTGAGAAAATCAAAGACATATAGAAAGAGAAACACCTATGGAGAAGCTGTGTCTTGGCTTAAAATACAATGGATCAGATTTCTAAAAAAATGCTCCAAATAAGATGTTTTATAAAAAAATTCTTTGGATGACAATTCCGAATTCAAAGTGTTAGGCCTTTCACCTAAAAGAGGAAGGCCAAGAATATACGAAAATATTGATTTGCTTCAATTATACACAACCATAAGACCAATAGCAGAAGAATAACGTAAAGATATGAAGGATTCACTACCCTATACCCCACCAATCACAAACACTTTATTTCCCAAATAATAGTAAAAAATAATTAGTTACAATGTAATGAGTTTGAATAAAATGTTAAATTCTAAAAAAACTTTTTTCTTGATGGTTTAAGCAGAAGTCATTTATAAAGTCATGCAGTTAATTTTGGAAATGGTAAAAGTCATTTCAACCTTCCCCACAAAACCCACATTTCCTTTAAAGAATGGTTATAAAATTCACAATCATTATATAAATACTTTTTGTTGGCACTATTTAACTGTCGAAAAATCTTATTCCATTATAGAAATTTTTTTTAATCCTCTAAAATGGAAACCTCTTGATATGTCGAAACAAGGAATATATGACTTATACCACTTTCATAATCAAGGGCTCGTTAACTTTAAATACTATTGATAAATCTAAACGATGTTCCTGGGATCAAAAAAATAGGATATGGTCTGAACTTTCAAACTATTATAGTTGGAGTATATTTACAAGCCATAGTTGTCTGATTTCATTGGTTTTGATCACGAGCCAGATGTAAACAATTAGAAGATACCAGATCGCTATCTACTCTGTGGAGCCATCGTCGCCGACAGCAAGCTCTTCGTCTACCGAAGGAAGACTCTTCATTTAAAGATCACTGTATCATTCGGTTCGGATCAGTACAAAGAATGTGACTGAGCCAGCCGACTCGCTGTCCTTTGATTTCATGCACGATATAAGAAATTTGCATTAAATTCCTGATCTCGTGATTGAAACATTTCGGTATGTGCCATCAACGTTGCGTTCTAGGCCATATATACCACGCATGATTCTTCTCTCGAATGTTGGAAGCCATCTTTCGAAATCATCCGACAAGGTTCAACTCATATTCTTGACGGAGTGGAAAGAATTTTCCACAGTGAAAAACATTGATCAGTGACTGACCGATTTGGACAGAATCAGCCTTTGGTAGTCGGCGATAATTTCCTCCACCAGAGAAGTAATTTTTTATAAAGATATATTTCAAGTGATTACCCATCTTGAATATAGAGCATAACAGCTACTTTCCATTATTCGGATTTAACTTCATTTCGCCATACCAATCAAATAAAGTTGAAAAGACAAAGTTAGCCCTCCGAATATGAAGAACTCGGAGTTTTATGAAATCAACTCCAGATGAACTATTTTTCTTTAATCTCTGCACAGCTATGGGGTAATCTACATGGAAGATGAATCCTCAATGAATTTCTCTGCTGTCTATCGAGTACTGTTACGACGTAAACACAGAAGTTTCCATCATAGTCCCGAATGGCAGTTGATCGCATACGTTAAAAAAATAAAATGTTAAAAATGACAACACAAGAGACAAAATTGGATACCGCCAAAATAACAATAAACCTCCGCTTAAGAATCGAAACACGAGATTAAGGAGCGGCATTTGGAACGTGCAGTCAATGAGAAATTCAACTCCTAGATTTTCGAGGTCACCTCTACTGTGTTATTATGTATAACCTTGGAGACATGGTCTCCTCTTTTAGGTCATCGGGTTTCTTGGAGAGCCACGAGTTCGAGCTGATACTCTTTTATACATGTTAATAGCATTTAAATAACAATGAGCCGTCACCTAAGTTCCTGGGAAAGAGATTAAGGCTCGGCTAAACAAGGGCTCATGGTTATTTAAATTCTAGTAGTACAGTGCACACTTGGACAAAAACTTGGAAAATAACGCTTAACATCAAAATCAACACACACCAACTTCACAAACAAAAGAGTAGAATACATTCCAGTAGATTAAACTGAATTCCCAACAAATTTAGTACTCTGACAATGCGATATACCTTGGCATGGCACTGGACACTAAACTCAAGTGGAAAGCGCACATTTAAAAGAAAAGGCAAGAATTTAATTTTAAATTCCGAAAAATTCAGTGGATTATATTGGAAGAAACTCTGAGCTGACAACGCAAAACAAACTACTGTTATATAAAAAAAATCCTTAAACTTATCTGGACATACAAACATTTCAAAACAAAGTTTACTACGTAGCATTGAAAATGCTGCATGGAATATTAGAAATTTCCATCGACACCTTAACATGGAATACGTCAGCGATGAAATACTTAAACTTGCAAGGAGTCATGTACTGATGCAACAGCGACTGTAACAGCATGACAACGAGGAGCTGCGGAACCTAGTGAATCACGCCAATGGTCAAAAAGGCCTAACAAGATCAAAGCCTTTTGAGTTAGTGGTTTCCTGAACTACTGAAAACGAACTAGGACGAAACGATTTTTTTCATCTCATGAGGAAACTCAGAACATTTACTATATAATCACTGAGATTAGTTGTAATATTAAATAGAAATAACGATTTCTTTAAAAAAAAACAAATGTTATTTTTGCGGTATTTTGTTTACGGATGCAGGTCGCCAACTCAGCGACCCAATCAGATTTGGACGGCTCTGGATAGTATGGTAGTATTCTAAGGGTATTATGTTTTGTGCGACATATTAACTTAGATACCTCCTCCTACAAACCTTATTGGTTAGCACCGTAAGCACTGTTGGGATTTTACATGTAAACAACGAATACCACATCATTTGCAGTGCCATCTATTTTAAAATGTCAAAAATTTACCGACGTTCGCTTTGCGCATTATTAATTAACATAGATAAATGCAATTTGCTAAATCAGTTAGTTTTCAAGTCCACGTTATAAGTTGGAAAGCGATTTTGTCATCTTCACCTTTAATCAAATCATAAAATTATTATGACATTCAATATGTAGTCGAAAAAATTGTACACAGTTAATTATTTGACAAATTCCATTCGTAAAATAGTAAAAAGATTTCGTAACAGATGGTGTTTTAGTTACAATTATATTTAATAAGAGATGGCGCTCCAGTTTTTTTTACATAAAATCGTTTCTTACGATTTTATAGAATATAAAAAATAACCTTATCCAAATAATACGTTTTTTACATGTAAAAAAAAGTGTAAATTATATCTTGTAATTTACACGCCCAACAGTGATCGTAAGCTATTAAAACTAAAGCAAGTTAAGTTATGATCGGTGGTACAACTCATTAAACTAAATCAGTAACAAGTTCTAGATTATTTCAACATCTTAAATTACGTTAATTCTGTTCGTTTTTACATACAATTTAAGTTTTGTGTAATTTACGCTATTGTTTACATTGTTTACAAAAAAATGCAAAACTAATTTTTACATTTTAAATCCCAACTGTATTCAGTAGGTATTGTAAATTTAAAGGGTTTCCAACAAGAGGTTTTTGAATAGCCTGCTATTCGGGCAGCTGTCAATTTTGAAGCTGTCATCTTTTGACATTTGACAAGTAAAAACTTCGCCATTACTAAACATGATACAATGTGCGCTTCAACAATGCATTATAGTTCTTGAAGCATCTTCTCGTGCGGCAATAGTGAAACTGGTGGAAAAATTTGAGATGTTGAGACAAAATGGTAACGCAAAGAATCGAAAACGTGTGCGTCGCTCAAGAACAACTTTTTTTAAATTTTACATGTAAATAGCGTAAATTACAAAACATTCGTGTATTTTACAAAAATATGTAAATTATACTTAGGAAATGACAAAACCGAGTTATTTAGTTAGATAAATCGGTTTGGTCAGCTGGAACACAACATAGAGAAATTACATTTAGCATGAAGCGAAATAATAATTATAAATGGTCAATTTTTTGTAATTTATAAGTTTTGATAAGAGATGGCACAATTGTAACAAAAAAGTTTTAGTATATTCATTATTTACTTTACAGTATGTAAAAAATTTACGTATTGTAGAAAATTCAAGGTTGTCGATCTTTGGGATTAGACATTCCAAAAATGACATTACACCGTATTTCGCATAAAGACATAGGTCTTAAGACTTTTAAAGTTAAGTTACCACATAGAATAAAGCCAGTCTGTCACTATTAACGTCGTATCTTCACTGATTGGATCCGTCAAATGTAATAAGCAGAATTATTGAAAATCCAAGAATGATTGTTGAAAAATCTCTCCATTCTCAACATGTCACTATTTGGTGCGAATTTTTGGGCTGGTGGTGTGATTTGAACTCACTTATTAGAAATTTGACTGGTGCAACTGTTACGGTGAATGGATTGCCCTACTGAGCTATGAATATTATGCCCGTAATTGGAAGATATTGATGTGAACGACGTTTATTTCGAGCAAGACGGCCGTCCGTGCCCACAAGCAACAAAACAATTGCAATTTTGCAAGAAGTTTCCAAATTCAAGATCTTAAGGAAAGAATGCGTGAAGTTACCGTGGACATACTGCCCAAATTGATCATTTGGCTGATATCGTTTTCAAATGTTAATGGCATACAATGAAATTAACATTCATTGATTTCTCTTAAGAACACTCGTGTTTTTAAATATTAAAATGAAACCTCTTAATGGAAAACCCTTTACATATATTGAGATTTTAAGAATGGGTTGGTTTTGAACCAGTGATAAAATCAGACAATACAACTAACAACTTGTTCCACTTATAATTTTTAATAGCGATTCGCGTAATATCAACATTTGCCATCCTTTCAAATCTTCACCAAAGCTTAAACTAATTAGTTTATTATACAAAATTCATTTAAATTATGGCCAATTTGCTTTGTATTTAACACACACAATATCCGTATAGATTGTAATTACATTGCATATCGGCATCTCGAATAAAATTTGTGTTTGGTGTACAACCTCCCAAAAATTTATCGACCATCTTACCTGATTTAAATATGTATGCGTATAAAATTTTCTTTTTTAACGTTTTCTTATTTATATTTATATAAAATAAATAAATAAAATAAATCATATATTAAATGTTTATTTAATTAAAAAATAAAATAAAAAATTTTTTTTAATAAATTTCACTTTCTATTTGGGAATTGAAACAAAAAATGGCCAATTTTGTGTGATGTTTTGTAAGATTTGATTTAACACACAGAAAAAAAAATGGTCTTAAGAAGTGAAATGTTTAGATGCGCGATCAATTAAAATAAATCATCGTGTATGCGATAACATATGCATTATGTTGTAGATTGTTGCATAAAAATGTTCAAACTTATGCAAGAACCGTCTATTAAGGTTAAATACACAGTATATACCGCAAATCGGAAGCAATATTACACCACATGATGTTAAGATGTGCGCGGCCAAATTATTTACAACAATTACGTACAATCAAGGTTAACGTGCGCGCTGTTTATTATTGTTTGTAGTTGATGTATAGTTTAACAACAACAACAAAAATATTGATTAGTCACGCAATAAACGATTACTTTGATATTTTCAGACGTCTATTAATTTCATAAAAAGTTAAATAACAGATCCGGTCCATATGTTGAGTTTAAGAATTTGTTATTTGTGTAAAGATGATGTTCGCAAATTTATGATCGAAAACTAGCATGGTTTCTGTCTTGTTACGTTTTAATGAAGTTATATATATAAAAAGAATAAATTATTGTAATTTAATAATAGGATAAAAAAATGCAAAGAGATTGTGCTTGTGGTTTAACATCTCAAGACGAGATGAATTTTTAAATTATGTTGAAGGTGTTCAATTTGGTAATTATATTGTTTATAAGACAGTTTACTAAACTATTTCCGTTTAACATTAATCGAGGAAATACGGGTATCATTCAACGAATAAAATTAGTTTCGAGATAGATGTATACACCCAATATAGACCGACCCATCTTCCGTATCAGTACTACAGTACTGATAACTATGCAACGTGCAGATGGTTCTGCTCAAATCAGATCAGTAGCCGTACTTCATCGATCCGGCTGTAATGGCGTTAATTAGGATGTAAATAAGCGGGCTTGCTTATCTGCAATCAAGTGAAGAAAGCGTATAGCTTCTTGATTCGTTCCTTATATCTTGTAATCCACTTGGCTGGTTTCGATCTGATGCTGATGACGTTATTGAATGATCGTGTCCCTGAATCCATCTCATCAGGCATATGCTACCGGTTAATACTGTGCGATTCGTATATATATATATATATATATATATATATATATATATATATATATATATATATATATATATATATATATATATATATTATATATATATATATATATATATATATATATATATATATATATATATATATATATATATATACATTATGTCGTGACGCGACAGTACTAGTAAATTACAAAAACTTAACTCAAAATATAGATTTTGCATTGGTGACCCCGACATGATCGGGGTGTTGGCTGTGCAAATAGTATGCCGCGTTAGCCTGGCGTACCTAAATTTAATTTCCTGACAATTTGTTCAATTCGTGTCAATTGAGACGCGAATGAGTCAGATGACGATGTTGTTGGTTGCTCGTCCTGATTTGGCCTTGCTCTTCGTGGCTCTCGCGCTCTTGAAAATGGTCTTGATGCCGGGGTTGCTGCAACTTGATATTTTCGTCCATACAATCCGCAACCTCGGCCAGAGTCGATAAAGAAACCGAGTCAGGTTGGGCAGCTAACGTTTCGAGTCCAAAGTGACCTAATAACTGGAACACTGAAATTATTCCCTGCGAGATTCTTGATATGTCTGAGGGATTTGGATAGTTTATGACCGCCTAAATCTTGTCTCCTGAGCAATGCATCCAGCTGCCTTTCATCCCATAGTGGTTTTCTTAGGGTGGATTTTTTAACATATCCGGTATCGTTGTTTGGAACAAGTGTGATGGGATTGACGATATGACCTGCAGATATTTTTGTTTTGAGGAGGTGGTCTTTTTAGGGCATAAAGCGCATAATATCAAATAATAAGTGCAAACAATAAAACGCGTGTGCAATTCCCGCGCAATAAGGGATTCGGAGATACGAGTGTGCAAACCCCCGCGCAACGAGGGCAAACAAAACGCGTGTGCAATTCCCACGCAACGAAGATAACGTGTGTTCATACCTACACGCAACGTGGGCGACGGAATAACTCATCGAGAGAGACGAATAAAACCGCATGTGCATAGTAAAAAATTGTAAGTTTTATTTATTATATACTTTTTATTTTTTCCTTACCAGTCACACAAGATTGCAAAGATTAGATAAGTTTACCTTACCTTGTTGTCTCCTTAAAACATATGGTCATTTTCAGTTTTATTCTCCCGGTACCTGCCGGGTTCGAATCCATTGTGACAGCCCTACGAAATGCGGCAATAGGTTCGGAATTTATCGAGAATTTCTCTGGCGGATGAAATTCTCGATAAATACCGAGAAGATTCCATCTTATTCGGTCAGTTACTGATCAAGTTTACTACGGATGATTCTTTGCAAGTACTATGAAATATCTCGCGATGTACACAGATGTTCCTATATTTCAAGCAAGCCTATGACTCGATCAATCGAGAGAGGATAATTGATTCACTATAGAACAGCGTTTAGCTTCCTTTGGAATCAAAATCAACGAGTCCAAAACCAAATATCTGATTTCTGGTTTCAGAGACGCAGATGCAATTGATTTTTACTATGTGGTAACCAATCGTGTGGGAGACAATTTCAAGGTTCACACTGCCACGAGCCATTGAGCTTTATATCCTATACGTCCACTTCTGAAATTAAAATATTCTACAGATGCGGATAAGCTGAAATTCTACAGAGTTATGATCAAACCTGTTACACCTTGACGGATGAGTATAGGGAAGATGGCTTTTAATATTCGAGAAAATATAATTATGCGTGTAATATATGGGCCAAAACGCGACGTTGATGCCACATAACTCGGTATATTCATTATCATGAAATCAAAGGACAGCGATTTCACTGGCACGTTCTACGTGCTGATGCGAACCGAATAATACAGCGGTATTTAAGGGAGACCTGACATGTCGGCGACGATCTGGCATCTTCTAATGGTTTACAAGAGTATAAATAGGTTACCTTAAACTGCTTTGGTTTAAAGATCTTGTGATACCGGCCAATAAGATAGAATGGCAATCATCATACTATTTTTGTACTGCCTTATGAAACTAAACGGATGGTATTCATATTTTGAAATGGTATATTGTGAATAAGCTATGGCAATTACCATTTCAAAGAGCTAAAAATAAAGATGTCGAGTATCTACATACAACTGTTTGATTAATGTGTTCACTTGCTCAAAGATAAATGAGATATTCCATTAAACCCATTGGTTCTCTCCTCAGTGGTTTTATCTACTTAGTTTTATATGAAAAAAACCGTGTAAACTACATCATATCGAGATTAACTTCTGCGGGACATCCAAAAAAAAATAACATAAATTGATAACCTTAAGTGATCCTCTTCAAGTTGTGCTCGATAGCAGAATGTGACAGGTTATAAATTTAATTTAATAACATTAACATCCGTCTTGTTCAAATAATAAACATGAAGAATTGCTGTGAATGAGAGGCATAAATATAGAAAAAAATTAATTAAAAACCTATCAACAGGTTAAATTTAATTAAAAACATTTGAAGTTTTTGAATGACAGTTTTCTTTACATAAGTTTTGTACAAATATGTGTATTAAATTCCAACGTTGGGTAAATAAAATAAATGTAAGGTAAACATTCGTTTGTAAACTTTAATATAATCAAGATCAAAATAACAAATATTTTGTACTGGTTTTTACATAGGCCTGTACCATGTCAACAATCTTGTTACATCGGTTTAAACACTTGATGTTATCAGATTGCTCTCTACACCACAACTTTTTCTCCTTCCAAACGGTGTTCCTAACTTTAAATATCGCTGTACCATTTTGTCCGGATAAGCATGGACAACGTGTAGTTAGTGTACAAAATATTTTGATTTCAGGAGTGAATGTAGAGGATATAGATTCCGATTGCCAGCGACAAGGAGGATCTTGATATCACCTTCCACACGATTATAGTGAGTATAATGAGCAAAGATACTTAAATCTCATCACTCCTTCCCAACCCAGATACCATCCAACCCAATATCATAATACTAATCTACACCTCTAATACGACCTTTACGCTAAAAATTGTAGTATTTAGTAACTAATAGATTAACTGTTTCGTGTTTTAAAATCTTCCGAAGATATCACTCAACACATGATTAGGTAAAGTAAACGTGGCAGTTCGGAAGGACCGACATATGCAAATTTTAGTCCGTATAGCTATACCGCATGTATTCAATCTTTTCGCATTCTTCACCATACTGAGCTCTTGGCGATTAACATCCCTATAGTCACTCTTACTGAAGCTTAAGCAAATCATAAGTGATGTTTATTTTCCTCCATTTCCTTCAAGGTACGACAGTAATCATGTGAGGATGCTCCATGACCGCACTAATTTGTTTCCGTCGAAGCAATATCAGTTTTTCGGAGACCTTCGCCTACGTTATTACACGCGAGTTTTTTTTTATTGGGTGGCTGCTACCTCACACTTAGACCGGCGATGGTCCGTTGTGATACCACTATTAGTACAGCTATAGGTTCGATTTACGTAAAACCATCTGAGCATTGCATAGCTCCATGTCAGCCTATAGTACTGACATGGACGATGGGACGGCCCATGTATTCTAAACTCAACAGGGGATCCATCTTGCTCCTATCGGAATTCGACCGATCCCGCTCCAACTGCCGCAGTTTTAACCACTGTGCCACCTGGGCGGTTTACACGCGAGTTGCTATTAGTCCCATTTTCATTTTCAGATAATGTGGAAGCTAAACTCATGTATATATATATCAGGTTACTAAGATTTTTCATTTACTAACTTGAAGTTTTTCGGTTTTTATAAGACGAAAAAATTATTTAAAAGATAAAACCAGTTAAATAAATCGCCATAAATAATTTTAACATTTTATTCAGAAAAGTAAAAAAATCTGCTGAGTAACAAAATATAAAATTTCTGCGAAAAAGAATTAATAACCTTTATAACTTTTAATATTTCGGACTTTTTTGAATTAACGATATATAATATGCTCTATAGATGATTGGCGGTTTATGCCTTACGGGCAACATTATAGTTTTTGGCCAGTTAGTCAAAAGTTAGTTGCCTTCTGTAACTTAATGGTTAAGAGAGTTTCTCATCACGATTGGGTGTAAAAACATTCTTTAGGCTGACCCCCTACAATGTGCATCATTTGTTAAAATTGGCGAAGTCTCAGTTGAGAAGTTGAGACGCGTTTACGATAAGAGCCGTTTACAGCTTATAAGCCATATAGGTTATTATAGTCAAAATTTAACGTTTGCAATTTCAACTACCGATTGTTTCGAGTGTGGCACTTATAGCATTCGTATTATGACAGGAAAATAAGGATATAATGTTTGATATGTCGCAAAACAAGTCGGTCGCTTTACGCTTGAACAAAATTAGGAAATAGTAAAGTCTTAGGTTGAAAACAGTCTTCTACCCATACTGTAAGAAATGTATGCACATGTGGAAAATTCAGTATAGAATTTAAATGCCTCCCATGCAAATTGTGGATCAATTGGTGGCGCGAGTTTATGAAAATGGATTTTTATTGGATAAATCAATAAGTGAATATGATTTACAACCGAGAACATTGCAGCTGCTGCTCAGAATGTCAACATTAACTTGCAATCGTGCACAAGAATTGAACATTGCCCGCAGTTCTGTTCTGAGAATTTTGCATAAAAATCTCGGTTTGACGGCGTACAAAAATCCATTAGTGCAGGAAGAAAAATGACCATCTGCAAAGTTGCCGGTTTGCTAATTTGGCTGTAGCACACTTTAAAGTTAATAAGCTTTTTTAAGGCGTAGTTCATTTACACCTCTGAGGCTATTTCAACAAGCAAAACTGTCACACTTGCGGAGTTCAGAATATCCACGCTAAACATTCAGAAACTATTGAAAACTTGAAAGTTCAAATCGAAGTTGACATTAATAAGTCGCTTGAATGGTTGACACTGAACCTGATTTTTGGATGAAAAGTTTGATTTAGCCATGCAATGCCAACCAAAAAGTTAATGCTTCGGCCGGCATTTGCGCCAAAACCATCATTGGCCATATTTTTTCAAAAAAACCCATGAAATTAATATGAAGGATGTTGACTTATTATATCTGCCCACAAATACTTGAAAAAGGGCAATATATTATAGTAACTGGCTCCAACAAAACAGTGCACCATGCCACACTGCAAATCAAACAACTCAGTTAATGCACCGAAAATTACCTGTACGCCTGATGTCAAAAAGAAGCGACATTAAATGATCACTCAGATCTCGAAATTTAATCATCCCGGACTTAGTTTTGTGGTGTTATTTGAAAAACAATGTGTACACAAGTAACCCGCATACCAAGAACAAGCTCAAGGAACATATTCATACCGAAATCATTTCTAACCGCCCGAGATGCTCGATCAGGTAATGTAAAACGCAGCAAAACGGTTTCATTTAACTTTGGACAATAAAGGCGGGCACTTAGTTGATGTATTCAAAAACTTGTCCACATAAATTGTAAAGGGTCAAATTGAATAAAAAAAGCTCATGTATACTGCCTTCTGAAGGCAGCTCAGGTACTTCTGTCTAGAAAACTAAACATGTTAGATTTGATCTTTTTACATCACGTTTCTGTCATTTGAAGTTTGACCTTTCCAGATTTGTCCAAAAATTTAAAACTTACTAACGGTTCCGAATAGCCCTTGAACCCTTTTTTCTTAGGATGGCGGTATAGAAATCGCTTGTCTTTCATAGTTATTCAATGTTTACATACCGACATAAAAGGCGCCATCTTTCTCATCCGTTATGTATTGATTACCAAGGCATTTGCTAACGGGTTGAGTTGGTTAAAAATAATCTTCTAGTTCTGTATTATTACATCCGGGGAATATGCTGCTGATCGTATTTCTTCGATACCAGAGATCGCAATAATGTTACTCTTTATTTTAGCAGTATGAGCTATGTAGTGCGTTGTTATCATGTAACAAGAAGCGAGGCAAATACTCTTTCTTCCAGTTTTCTAATAAATTTTTGTAAACTTTTGAAAAGCAGTATTCGGTATAACATTCATAAAAAACAATACATAAACAACCGTCTGGCCCTTTTCCAGGGGAGTAGCAGCTACAATTTTTGATCGGGTGAAGTAATCATTACTTTTGTTGCTTCGTCATCTTTGGATTTCATCAGACAGTAACATGATAAGTGGAAGATTTTGATTGATCTTCTTGGACTCGTCCTATACAGAAAAATGTCTCACCTAGAATTTTCCAAATCACTTGTATGCCAGACTCTGTCGAGACGGTGCAATCGTTCCATATGCAATTTGGCATTCATAGAATATTTCTAGTGGATTAAGTTTACTCCGGAAACCGAAGAGAATGCTGTTTAAGTTAGTCGAAGAAAATCAAAAAGTCGATAATTCAGATAGTGTCTTTGCTATTCCAGCCGGAAGGTAAACATTTTATATTTTGTTATTGATTATCAACCGAAAATTATTGTACGACATTTTCCAGCCAAAAAAATTGTATGCATCGCAAAATTACCGAATTTAACGGAAAAACACTTATATTAAAAACAAGTAAAATAATCATATGAAATAATGTATAAATTCACAAATCTCTATAATATCAACCTCTAGAGTGTTATGGCTGGATGTAGGTTTATTCTAAGCGGTTTGTGAAAAGTTATTACTGGAAAAACATTTCCAGTGAAAATAATTGGCAAACCGCTTAGAATAAACTCACATTAAGCTATAACACTCTAGAGGTTGGTTTTTTAGAGATTTTTAAAGTTTACACTACGGATTCAATGAATCGATTTTTGCCGGACTCCGCACACATGAAACTTGACCCAAATTTTTTTCCAGTCATAATCACAAGCACTAGAATAAACTTAAAGAATAATCTTAAATCTAGCCATAACACTCTAGAGGTTAATTTTTTTGGAGTGTTTCTCCGTTAAGTTATAGGTAATTTTTAATGCATGAAATTATTTATGGCTAGAAAATTTTGGATAAAAATGTTTTGTTCGAAATCAACCAAAAAAATAAAAAATGTTTAACTTTCGGCTCTAAATCCAAGATTTCCTAAAAATCATGACGAGTTGGGCCATTAAATGTAGAGTGGCAATTAGCTCGTCAAAAACTGCACTGGTACTATTTACTAGGAAATATAAAATCCCTGTAGTAGATCCACCTCTCTTAAATGGCAAGAGACTAGCTTTTACTCATTAGGCAAGAGTTCTAGACGTAATCTTGGATAGTAAGCTTAGCTGGAAGCATACAATTTTACTCCCCGTGTAGAAACGCCATCGGAAAAAGATGGGGCTGAATCCGGAGCTGATACACTGGTTATTCACTTTCGTAGTAAGACATGTACTGAGGTATGTGCTGAGCGTGTGGTGGCCAGCTATTGATAAAGTAACATACAGAAAAGGGATCGAGAAGGTGCAAAGAACGGCCTGCATGATTATAAGCGGGGCGGTGAGAACAACAACAACACGTGCATTGGACGTCATGTTTCACCTTCTCTCCGTGGACATTTATGGTAAGCAGATAGCGGCGATTACGGCCACTCGACTATCAGCCATATCTCAGTGGAAATGTCTTCAGACAGGACACTTGGCGATAGTTAGATCGCTGACGAAAGAACTGGTGAATTTAGACTATGTTACACCGATTTTATGCTTCGAGAAAAGATGCCGAAATACCAGTCCCTCAAGGAAATCTTGGAGGAGAGGGTCGGCAGCAGAAATGGAAGCATTGCAGTTCTTTACGGATAGATACAAACTACAAGGTAAATTAGAAGACTCAAGTTCTGTGATAAATTGGAAGTATAGATATAGCACTTCGTATCTCTGATCACTGCAGTGTGTACCAGGCAGAATTGATAGCGATTGAGGAGATCCTGAACTGATTGAGACATAATGTAGTATCCTTGACTGATGTCGCAATTTGTAGCCAAATCAAGTCGATGGACTCTGATTTTCTGACGTCTAGAGTGGCGTTGGGGTGCCATGGTCTCTAAATGAGATGAATGAGCATTTCAACATTCAGATAGTCTGGGTTCCTGCCCACTCAAACGTCATGGGAAACTGTAGGGCGGAGGAACTAGCGATGCATGGTATAGAACTGCTTCCGGAAAGGGTAAAGTTGGGGATACCCATGTAGACACTCAAGACTGTGCTTAAAAAGGAGGCAGTAGCCTCAGCAAACGATAGGTGGACGAACACCCTCGCATGTAGAGTAGCAAGGCCAGTCTGGCCAAATATGGACTTGAAACGCTCAAAAACACTTATCTCCCTACGAAGACATGAACTTAAAACAATCGTGGAGATCCTCACAGGACATTCCTTTCTTGGAGAACATGCGAGGAGGCTAGGTCTAGAAGTTAATGACTTTTGCAGAAGCTGTATGCGGATAAAGAGGAGTAAGAGACGGTAGGCCACATCTGATGCACATGCCCGGCTTTGACATACAAAACACATGCATATTCAGGAGGGGCAGATTGTGGTATCACAACGGACCATCGCCGGTCTAAGTGTGCTGTAGAGCCACTCAACCTAACCTAATTTTCAACTGGAATAGCAAGGACACTATCTGCATTATCGACATTTTTATTTTTGCGGCTAGAAGCTTTTGGCTAACTGCATGAATTTCTGTTTGCGTTGAAATATCGTCTGATGTATCCTCAAGTAAGTTGAGTTTTCCTGGTTCCATTTTATCTGATCGTTATGAATTTTTGAAAAATTTCAAAACAATTGCAAAGAATTTGATATTTTAGTTTTCTTTAACAATATATTTAAGAGTCTACTACAAAGCGAACTTTTGTTACCTGCTACAACAATATATTATAACTTAACACACTTAAGTGGTTCATTGATAGAGTACAAATTTCCTCTATATCCGATATATAAATTATAAAATTTCCTACTAAACTAATTTCTAACTCAGCAATGCATGTTACTTAGTGAGATAATTTATAAATACAATTCCGGAATCGCACACATAACTAGATAGATTATACTATAATAGAGGAAAATCATTCATTATAAAATTCGCGTTGTTAACGCATTTTCTACTACCGTTAAATACACAACAAAGTAATGATTAACGATGAAATAATTGTCGCATATTTTATAGTGTACATTACATTCGCGCTTTTATTTATTTATATTTTATAAAAAAAAAACTATCATTTTTATAGTTTTATTATAACACGACAAAATCAATAGCTCAAAAAAGCATAGTAAAATTCTTTATAGTTTGCTGCCTCTATTCTCTCCATAGTAAATACTACTACTGTTTGGTGTGTTAACTTGTTGGTGGAATGGTGGTATTATTATACTCGCGGTTACACAATCCAAACTATAAAAAAAAGTAGTTTTGTGCTATGTTTTCCTTACTATTATTCAATTTAATGAACTCAGCTTGTATGTCGTCTATATATACATTGGTATTATATTCTGTTTATAAGTTGTGTACGATAGAAACCACGGTTTATAGTAGTATTTACTGGACTGTTGTTAAAAGTATGTCATTTGATGCGGGCGACTTAACAATAAAAAGTGAAATTGTTTTCATTTTTTACTCGTATTTGTAGAATTTTTGTTTGTAAAAAAAAATCATTTTAAAATCACTTCTCACATGATCATGTGATCGCTGTGTTTTTGTAATTTCGTTGGTGAAATGAAATAAATTAGTTTCATCTCATAAATTTCTTCTGTTGTATATACTATTTTAATTAAATGAATTAAATCATGTGATCAGGTAAATTGAGAAAGGTTTCTTGTTGTTTATATGTGTATACCATATACTAAACCATGTAACTGGTAATTGCAAAAGAGAGATTATATAGAGTACATCACAATCGAAAGACAAAGCGTTTATAGTTTATAAGATCATCACACTGTTACCAACATGATCAGTATATGAATGCGCATCGACTAGAGTATGGGTATATATATATATATATATATATATATATATATATATATATATATATATATATATATATTTATATATAAATATTTATATAAATATATATATATATATGTATATATATATATATATATATATATATATATATATATATATATATATATATATATATATATATATATATATATATATATATGTATCTACTGTGATGAACAAGATACACCAGACCACACTATTTTTCACTGTAAACGGTGGAAGCGGAACCTTCGTGAGTATACTGATAAAGTAGACCGGCTGACAATGGAAAATATCATCCCTAAGATGATGTCGGAGGAGCGAAATTGGAACACTATTAATACCATGATAATGATAATATTACATCAAAAAATGAATCCTGAAGTTATGCAAACTTTGCGATCCCATTCGTGTGGTGGACCGATTGTAGCTTAAAATATATATATATATATATATATATATATATATATATATATATATATATATATATATATATATATATATATATATATAAATATGTATATAAATATGTATATATATATATATATATGTATATATAAATATATATATATATATATATATATATATATATATATATATATATATATATATATATATATGTTTATATATATATACATATATATATACATATATATATATATATATATATATATATATATATATACATATATATATATATATATATATATATATATATATATATATATATATATATATATATATATATATATATATATATATATATGTATATATATATATATTGCAGACCGACCGACCATCCAGCTTCATTGGAAGTAAATTGACGATCACTGGTTTGAACAACACGATTTCTTTTTCGTACACTGCAAATTTAACAATTCAGATATTTTTTTTTTTTTTTTTTATTTTATATTACGACTGAGTCTTGTACCCATTTAGTAATTTACATTGCATAATACGTTTTAATTTGTCGGAGTAATCACATGATTATCCCTAGTTTCGTTTAACTCCTCAGATTTTTCGCCACAGTATAGGTCTACTGACCTCCCGGTCGCGATAAGTCCAGCGGTTTGGTTCTTTGAAGTCTTCTTGTTGGAGTGGTAGTCAGCATACAGCGTATGTCCAGATTTTCATGCTGGTGCAGACGTTGTAGATGTTTTGTTGCATGATAATTAATCTCATCCACGACAAGCTCGATCTTTAGATCTCGATGGAGGTTGTCATTTCGAATGTACCACGGTGCATTAACGATGCATCGCAGGATCTTATTTTGAGCTGTTTGTATGATTTTGATATTTGACTTTTTGGCACAACCCCAGAGTTGACTGCCATATGTCCATACAGGTTTTAGAATTTGTTTGTATAACAGAAGTTTGTTGTGGATCGCTAGTTCAGATTGTCTCCCTAAAAGCCAATACATTTTTTTGAATTTTATGGTTAGTTCATCTCTTTTCTTTTTTATATGTTCCTTCCATCTTAGTTTAGCATCTAAAGTCATGCCGAGATATTTAGCAGTGTTTGCATGCGGTACTGCTATCGAGTTTATCATAATTGGTATATGATTAACTTTTAAATTTGTAAAGTTCACTTGGATTGATTTTTCTTCATTTAATTTAATTCGCCATTTCTTTGTCCAATTACATATCAGGTTAGTAGCCCTCTGTAATTTACTAGTGGAGTCATTGATGTTATTTGCTGTTGCAAGTATTGCCGTGTCATCGGCGAAAGTGGCCAATGTTGCTTCAGTAACTGGTATATCTCTTGTATATAGGAGATAAAGAATTGGTCCAAGAACACTCCCTTGTGGTACTCCTGCTGTTATTTTTTTTAATTGAGAGTATTCATTCTCATATCTTACTCGGAAGTGCCTCTCTGATATGTATGATTTTAAAATTTGAAAAAATTGCTCCGGAAGATCTCGGTGAAGTTTGAATTCTAGCCCCTGGTGCCATACTTTGTCGAAAGCTTGCGCTACATCAAGGAATACGGTTGAGCATATTTGTTTGTTTTCAAGTGATTTCTCGATTACATCAGTAATTCGATGTACTTGTTCTATCGTAGAATGTTTTTCCCTAAATCCAAACTGATGTGTGGGGATGAGATTCCTTTCTTCGATAATTGGTTTTAATCTTTTAAGAAGAAACTTTTCAAATAGTTTCGATAATGTTGGTAGCAAAGAAATTGGCCTATATGAAGCTTTATCATTCGGAGGTTTGTTCGGCTTAAGTATCATAATTACTTCTGCAACTTTCCATTGTCTTGGTATATATCTTAGTCGAAATGCTGCATTAATTATATGCACTGGTTTCCTCAATGCTTTCTCTGGTAATGCTTTTACTATCTGACCCGTTATAAGATCATACCCTGGAGCCTTATGCGCATTCAGATTATTCTTGATTTCCCAAGTAATTTCTTTCAATGTTACAGGTGTAATTTTTATTTCATCCTGTTTATATATTGAAGTAATATTTTCCTCTTCTGTTTGTTTGGGGTAAGGCTGGAATGTTTCTTCAAGGTGATTGGCAAACAAAACTGCTATTTGTTTAGCATTTCGATCCCAATTTTCTTTATTTTTAATTGGAGGAACCTGGAGTTGGGGCCTTTTAAGGTTTTTAGTTGCTTCCCATAATGAATAATGGAAAGCAACTAAAAACCTTAAAAGGCCCCAACTCCAGGTTCCTCCAATTAAAAATAAAGAAAATTGGGCTCGAAATGCTAAACAATTCAGATTTTGCAACGAAAATCTCCTATACGTCTGATATCAAAAAGAGGCCATATTGACTGGCCACCGATCTTCAGATTTGACCGCTCCGGACTTTTTTATGGCATTATGGCAGTTCATTTTTGAAAAAGTTTCGGTACATTTGACACTTACAAAGCGGGGGGGTGAGGGACTATTTTATCTGCACTTAAGTATTTCCCCCGCGGTATGATTAAATTTTGATTATGGACATTTTTTCTGTAGAGTGGTTATTTTTCGAGATATTTGATCGTCTCAGTTTAAAAGAAACACCCGGTATAACAGTTTAAGTCATTACAGGTATAACAGTCATTTTATAAAACGGATCCTCCTGCGAATACTATATCACTTTAATACGATAAGTCAATTTATAAATTTTGTTTCCGATAGTAGTACTCTAACTTGACTTACAGTTTTCTTGGTTGTACAGTTTTCTTAAGTCATATAAAATTACTCCACCGTCCTTCCCACTAAATGATGTTGATAGCTACATATATCAAGCAACACTCACCCGATGGTCTCAAATCTAAAAGGTGACATTTTAGCTTCTATTGTTTGTGAAAATTATTTTATAGTCCATGCTAGTGTAAAATGTTATGTTGATTTGAATATAAGTGAAAAATCTGAAAAGTATATGGTGTCCGGTGAGAGACATTGATGAACCGAATTGACATTGAGCGAATCAGTTAATGAAGCATAACAGTTTAAACTGGGTGAAATACGAGAATATCAAGCGAAAGTGCAAATGGTCAAAGGCGGGTCTACAAACGACTTCAAAGCCTATAGATTGACGACAAACAAGGTAATATTATGTTATGATAAGAAGGGAATCGCTAATTCTGTGCAGCTGCAACGTGGTAGAACCATCGATTAGGTCCTGTATTGTGCACAACTCGGCCGTTTGAACAAAGCAATCTAAAAAGAGCGACCAGAATTGGCCAACAGAAAGGGAGTTAAATTGAAATTTATACTGATGGTTTCCAGGAACCAAAAGTGTCGGGATTGATCTCATGTGAAATCGAATTGATATCATGTCCACTAACTATGAGCAAAACTTCCAGCCGTATGTTGAGATTGCGATAAAGGCCCATATGAATATGGCCCAACATGTTCATGGGTCTTGAAGTTTTGCACATACTTAGTGAATATGATATCGATTCGAAATCACATGAGATCGTTCATATCTCTAATAATTTTTGGGAAAGATTAACACCAATTACTTTTAGAGATATTATATTTGTTTACACACAAACTTTGATCTGGATTGTAAATCTCATTGATTATGAATTGTCAGTTTTTGTTTATAGACAGTAAAAACTTGTTCGATCTTGAGTATTTCTTTCCCAATTTCGATCAATAACACAATTTTCTAGGATGATTTTAAAAATCCTGGGATGGGATGAAATTAGTATTACCTGATAGAAGACCTTAAAACCATCTGCTTGCTATCGCACTGATTCAGGTACCATCCTGATACGAGTTTATCTTCAGATGAATTTTTGACAAATAACTCTTCACCAAAAGCTAAACTGAGGATCAAATTTTGATGAGCAATTTTTTAATGCGGCTGGTCGCAAAATCACCGCAAAAGTAATGAATTTTTAATGCACAATAAAATATAGAATAATGTGCCATGACGAGTACCACAAACTAGTGAATGGATATTTTTACAAACACGGGAGTAAAGCGTCAATGAGACTTTTCTGCCAACTCAGAACGGATATTGATAATTGTTAAAAAATCACCAAGATTTCATACGACTAAACTCGACGGAAGTGTTCCTCTTGTATTATCTAAGCCAACCAAAAGACAAACAGTTAAATACTAGTATGTGTATTTAGACACTTGCAATTTCCAACTATGTGTAGATATTGTTCTTTTGAACACTGTGAATTGTTTAATATAATTGTATTACTTGGTCATCCTTAAGTACGAGTATTATCAATTTAGTTCAATTCATAATAGAGAATATAAAATTTATTACAATGATACAAATTGCAAAATCGTCCGTCGAAATAATGCTTATCTGCGAATACTTGCAAATGTAATAATAATGCAAATATTTTTAATTTGTTCAAGAACGTTAGTTTTTGGTCAACCCAGGAGACAAGCAAAAAATTTGGGTCTAAATATTCGCTTCAAAATGTTGCTGATGTCAGTGAGACAACAGCTTGATCGAAGTCCCGATAATATTGCTGATGTTCAAGCGAACGTCTAAAACGAATCAATACAGTCGCTTCCACGGTGTTCTAAAGAATGGCGTATCACTTGGACCACTGGCGAATTTCGCGAAATGATCTAGGTTTGCCGTAAGAACTTAAGCCACCCGATCATATAAAGCGACGTATGAAACGTATTTTTGGTAAAACTATATAGCTTCGTCACCACTTCATGGAAACCTGCTGTTGGTGCTATTCGACCGTTGTTTTTCCGTTGATACAAATAACCGCCACGTTCCAGTCAATGGAGATCGCTACAGAGATATTTTGCAACATTATTTCGTTGGTCAATTGCATGAGCTAAACATTAATAATATGTGGTTTCAACAGGACGGTCTGACATGCCACACGCAGCACTTTAACACCACTTTTTTTAAGGAGCTATACGTTTAATCATTGCTCTTTGACAACTAGCCGGCGTCGTAAGAGGAGATCAGAGCCAATATTGAACGAGAGGTGATAGGGGTGGTCAAACTATAAATGGCTGAGTCATCGAAAATTGAGTTTAACTCGAATCGACACCTGCAAACGAACCAGTGAATTCCAATACGATGTCGAATTCCAAATTTTAAAAAAAGGTTGTTAAGTATTGGAAAACCGTACATAAATATATATATATATATATATATATATATATATATATATATATATATATATATATATATATATATATATAAATCTATATATATATAAATGTATTTATATATATATATATATATATATATATATATATATATATATATATATATATATATATATATATATATATATATATATATATATCTTATATCTTACCAGCAACAAACTATGAATATATGCACACATCTTATATTATAAATTGCATCATTACTAAAAGTAGAAAATCAACCAACTAATCAGACAATTTAAGAGTAGTTAAAATATTTAACTTCTTATGTAATATACGGTTTTAGATCGACTTTCAACCCATTGACGATCCAAGCAATTTATATGTATATATAATTCTATATATATACCATTGAAATTCTATTGCCCGTGAAGATGTTAATGCAACATCTTGTAAACAAAAAGAAATGCACGAAGAAAAAACAAAGATGGTTAAACAAACAGTTAATATTTCTTTGTTTCAATTACATAATGTTTAATGATAGAATATATAAACGCTATGAAAATATTTATTGTGTCATCCGCGTACACCATATAGTAAAAACCTATGATATATGATAAAGCAATACCGTGTATATATGCTGTAATTGTACATACATATGTGTATGGGAGTATGTTGACTATATATCGATTAGCTAATCTATTTTCAAGCATATAGGCTAAATTATAGTACTTATAATTAGTTCCAGCTATTAAATAGTTGTACGAGATTTTGAAAACTATATAGTTTTTAATAAGTCAAGGCCACTATAAATTTGGAACTTTGCGCGCAGCCAACTAATATACCATCGTTAAAACATTTAACATTTCAAATCAAAAAACCAAGATTGTCTAAGGTAATGGTTGTTGGTTCATTAAATGTTGTTGCCCAAATAAAACATTGGTGGTATTTGAACGCGTCTAACATAATGTGTGTGATGTTAGTTTTTGTTGTTCAAATTTTTGTGGTGTGTCGTAAATTAAAAAAAAAATAATTCATGTAAATTTTATTGGACGGCTAATTGGAGCAGATACGTTATAGAAATATTTGATTAGAAGTTGTTTTGGTTTTATATGTATATATTTGGCAAATCGCGAGGTACATCTCAAAATGTACATTTCGATAGGTAAACAAGTTTTGCAAGAAATTTATTAATAAGTAAGTCGGTGTTGCCGCTAAAATATTTAAAATCAAATGATCGTAATCCGCATCACAAGGTTCTAATTAATATTAAACCACTTAGGTTTTTAAACTAATTAATTATGAGGTTGTTCGTTGGAGCTTGTTCTCTTTCGAACCTGATGGTATATTTCATGCTGAATTACACCGTGAATTTCTTTTCATTTTTGAATATTTACTATGCATCTGTTCCAGGCATGTTTTTTTTCACAATCTTGGAGTAAACAAGCATAGTTTTCATTTCAAAAATAGATAAGTTTACCGACCCAAAATCGTTTCAGCCCATAATCATCCATCTGTCCGAAATCTATGGAAAGGCTTGTTACAGGGCTTGTTAGGGATCATCGAGTGGATATAATGTATCCAACATTGTATAATATTCTTTTTTTATTACACAGTTAAGCTGACTATATAGTTCTGATGGAATCAGGCAAGCACCTATCATCTTGTGTACCATATAACGCAAAATACTCTCCTTATTGTAGAACAGTGGTATCTAAATAAGGGTTTACAAGTTCAGTTGGTTATATTGAACAAGACTTTTCGAATGTAAGATTTATATAAAAAGCTCAGCTACTAAATTCAAACAAACCGTATGACGTTATTGAATGACTGTGTGATCAAATCGAAATTCATTTCATCATGCATATGCTACCGGACTTGATATATGATGGTATGTGTTTGTATATATGTTGTGAGTCGTGTTGCAACAGTGCTTAATCACAGATAATTGAATCAAAGCGTTTTTGATTTTTTGTTTATTTGTGAATAATGATTGAACTCTTGGACATTATACCCCAAACTGTCATCTTATATTAACTAATCACTTATTCAAATCACTGTCGCCGGTTGTAGCTTAATGCAAGAGAGTTTCTCATCACGCCGTTAACGGCCTCTAAGCCATAGATTATTTATTCAAATCACTTATTGGCAGCCATGATTGATGATAACAGACATAGTTACTACAAACGAAAGGCAATCAATTTGACGATGAAACAGCTTTAAAAATGGTTGTGCTTCGGTCAACTGATCGCCTCTGAACGTGGCACAAAGAAGACTCTATTAAGCAAATTTTTCATAATTTTTTTCGTTTCGAATCCGATTTCTAATCTTAAAGTATATTGTCATAAAGTAATCTTAAAATATAGGTGTCATATGAAGAACTCGGGAGGAGTCAAATAAAAGGATCACAGAAGCCACTCGATTACAATACTAACAAAAGTTGGAAAAATAACTTAAAAAATTTGGATCATAGAATGAACTCTCAATTGTAACGATAGATGCCCAAATTGCGATGATAGAGATACGCTTCGAGGATATAGTGATATTTTGTGTATATCAATTAAGATCTTCGTTTCAATCTCGACATCATTCATAGTCAGATCCTGCAGCCGTCATGTCATTATATGGGTAAAGAACTAATCTTTTTTTTTATAAATTCTTATAAAACATGGTGGAGACATTCCCAATTGCAGCACATAATTAACACCTTCCATCTTCACTCCCCAAACATAAGTTTATTCAAAACAACAAGTCAAATCACTGATACTTAATAATTTTAATTATTATTTAGGCAATAATTTTGTCAAAGGTTTTAGACAATGTATTAATTTTGAATATGTGACGTTGCATCTTTGATGTGGATTTCTAAACTTCAAACTATCAAAACAAATAAATTAGGCGACCTATGACATCTTTTCTTAGGGAACTTATTCATTAGGGAATTATATGAATACAAATCTTGGCTTCCCGTGAATCCACTATATTAAAATTAAAACCTTTTAGAGGGTTGGTTAAAGCACCACCAAAATTTTCGAAATAATTTAGTGTTATTATAAAATATCTTTACGAGTAAGACGTTTCGACCTTTAAGCTTCAATTACTTAATATAAATATAATTCAAAGACCAACCAACTGTATCCGGATTTACACAAACTAAGAAATCATTTTACTGTACGGCTATATTGGTTGTGTAAACTTGTATTACCGCTTATGGTATCATCTTGTTGAAACAATTATTTCAAAGCATTTCAATTTCAGATTTTAAAACTGTGAATATATATATATATATAAATATATATATATATATATATATATATATATATATATATATATATATATATATATCAATATATATATATATATATATATATATATATATATATATATATATATATATATATATATATATATTATATATATATATATATATATATATATATATATATATATATATATATATATATATATATATATATATACATATATATATATATATATTCACATATATATATATATATATATATATATATATATATATATATATATATATATATATATATATAAATATATATATGCCTGAACGCATTTTAGATGATCCAATCCAGAAATGTTGATGTATTGTGCCAAGTACACGTCCATTGAACTCAGGCAAAGCTATAGTGACTATGAGTCAACTCGTTCAATCGATATATAATCTATGCACTAATTTCTTCTTGATTTATCCACTTTACGTAACAGGTATAGATGATTATCTGCACCCAGCAATTGAGATAAACATATTACGTGCCTCTTTATCTCAGTTTTTTGTTTTAAAAAATTTCCTCGCCCCTCAGGATCAGTTGGATTTATTCATTGGTTTTGCATGCCTACCATTGATAATGGCAAGTTATACTCTCGAAATATTTTTGAATCGGTGACTTCGCGTTTTACAAGTTGGAAGTTGATTCACTAAACAAGAAATAAACATTCATATGAGAATATGTGACTTTAATTTCTGACCAAAAAAAAAAAATTCGGGGCAACTGCTAATTATAATTCCATTCCAGTCCAAAGATAATATATAAACTAATAATATCAACATGATCTCCAATGTTGTGATTTTATGGCAAGAGCCACAGAACCACTTTAATGAAAATTCAATATTTTAACCACTGAATATTTTGTAAAATTTTTAACACCAAATCGTACGATTATCAGGCTTAATGCCTTTCGTTGTTTATATTATATTAAATACTGGACTAGGATGAAATTATAATTTAAAGCTAACTCATTTGATTTAATTTAATCAATTGGCTTATTTAATATTTTATAAAAAACTACTTTTTTTCATTTTATTGATCCATTTTAAATTCAACATTTATGTATATGGAACGAGTTTATCTTAATCTATAACATCTTGACCGGACCAATTCAAAACTGAAAAAACGTTTAGATATTATACATTATTAATTTCTTTAAGTCTAGCCAAATAAGATGGTAAAATTTAATGAGAATGCCAAAAAAGCGCGGCGTTAACACTAAGATGGTGATAGTTCGAATAACGTGTTTATACAATTTTATTGTAGAGCAAAATACATGATTGCTGTATTTTTTTATTTAATTATAAATAAATCTACAAATACGACTTGACATTAAAATTGACGTAATAGTCAGACACACAAAACATTAATATTTATTAATTAATATCAGAAAGAAGCAAATTGTAGCATCAATCCTCGTCTTAAGATATAAGTACTGGAAGTAAAATTGAACAGATGATTTAAAGCTTTTACACATCTTGTTTATCGGTATATTAGAACGATAGTAGGAACTATGTACATTAACTTAGAAGAACTCATCTCTTCTTAGGTGCCTACTAGGTATTTAAATTTTCTAGTATTGATGGTGCCGCAATGTGACCCAATAAAATGTTACCAACAAACGAACACTTTAAAAGTCCATTTTCCAGAGTTGCTATGCTGTATGTTTTACAGCCATCCGGATTTCGTGGTAAACGATGCAGGTTTTCATAAAGTATGGTAATTCGTGATCATATACTCCCAACCGCCTTCCCAAGTTTAGTGACGGATAAACTTTTTCTGAATAGCCTCTACTTTACAGAGGTTTGTATAATAAAACGGACACCAAACAGTAACAGCATATTCCAATTGCGACCGTATGTATGCGAAGAACAGAATCTTGATTGTCTCTAGATCATAAATATCTCCCGTCCATCGTTTAATAAAATCCCACATAGAATAAGATCTATAGCAACACATTGTTCTATGTTGTTGTTACTGCTCATATATTTACCACGAAAAAAACACCGAGGTTCCAGACACTCGCTTGAATGCACTGGATATAATTTCCGGTAGAGTGATAAAATCTTATTGATACACTTATTGTTGTTCAGGCTAAGATTTGACACACATCATTTCGCTAAATTTTCAATGTCCTCTTAAAGCTTCTCGACATCGCGTAAGTTCTCGATAGTTCTTTAAATTTTTAAGTCGTTAGCAAATATTAAAATTTTACATTGTAGAATGACTTCAATGATTGCATCAATGAAAATAGTAAAAAACCAAGGGTCGCCATGGGAACTTTGTGCAAAATCTGATGTAACTTGAATTGATTTGGCCCTGTTTCTAATATCGATACATTACATGAGGTGGCTTAAGTATATGTTTTAAAATGCCATGCAAAGTTATTTGAGAACCCATAAATAAATATAACCGTTCAAGTGCTATACAATGGCTGATGGAGTACATTGCCTTGGCAAAGTATGTATACACCACGTATAGGATGTTGATCTTTGGCATGAACCCATGTTGGTACGGCGGAAACTGTTGAGGCACCACTACTTTGAAGGAATTAAATTTTACAAGTTCAAATAATTTAGGTATAGATCAAATCGGCTTTAAACCTCTATTACATGATGCATCACTTCTATCCCCAGTTTTGAATATTGGGATAGTTCAGCTTATCTTTTTTAAGAAACTCTACCAATTTCAGCAACTGATTAAATAGCATGCAAAGAGGTAGTTCCAAACTGGAGTAATCTTTCAAAAACGAAGCAGGTATTTGGTAAAGATCGCAACCATTACCGAATGTTTTTTAAGAGCCTTGTTTATGTCTTCTATTGTGATATGTAATTCAATGGACAGATTGCGAGGTGAGATTTTCGTCAGTCTTCTAGTTCAAAGACAGATTAAAAAAATTCAGATAATATGTTGGATATGACTTGTGAGTTCGATGATTTCCCTTCTTTGAATGTCATATATGCAGGAAAACCGTTTATCACACGTTTTGTCTTAAAAAAGCTCGAAAAGTGCTTTAGATCGTTTTTAATTTTGTCTTTAATACAAGTAATGTAAATTTTGTATTTAATCACAAAATAACTTTCGAAATTTTGGTTACATTCTGCTTACTAGCCTCGGAATATTGTTTTAATGTTTCTTTATAGGCTTCGTTCTTCTTGGTCTTCAAAATGATTCATTTATCGTCGTACCGACACGTTCAAGGTAATGATGGAGATTAACAGTGTCAGTCTATACCTGGAGTTATAAAAGGCTTAAGGCTCTTGTGACTAGAAATTTTGTTTTAACCCTCGCTTTCTAATATTATTTCAATGGATTTATACACTGAAAGAAATAATCGGAGATATCAACAAAAAAAATTGGTTCATTTTACAAAAATTTACGTTCGTTTTCAGCCAACGCATCGGTTCGCAAATGCTACGAAATTAAAAACGTTGATTTAACAAAATTTATTTTCTCCAAACTTGTGCAAATATATAGTAGTAAAGGTTTACGAATATAGTAGTAAATGGTACAATGGTCTGTGTAAAATAAACAAATTAATGTGTAAAATAAAAACCCGGTTTTTACGAAATCGAATTGTTAATTATAACTATCTAGACAGTAAATTAAATATTTTTGTTTGTAAAATTCAACAATGATAATAGTTAAATCAAGGGAACTTATTTGTTAGAAAAGAAAAGAAATTTGTTAAGTTTGCGAGGTGTTTTGTTAATTAAGTAACTATAATTGTTAAATTAACAAATTTGGCATGTAAAATTATCATAAAGAAATGCAAAAATTACATACGTTATATAAAATTTTACAAATATTATTCGTAAGTTTATCAAGATCTTTTGTTAAATAGAGACTACTTATTTAACAAAATTAATTGTAAAAGCTACAAATATAATTCGTTAGTTGTACGAAATAGGTATGTTAAATTAAAGGGATAGGTTCGTAAAAATATATATTATATATATATATATATATATATATATATATATATATATATATATATATATATATATATATATATATATATATATATATATATATATGTATATATATATATATATATATATATATATATATATATATATAATATATATATATATATATATATCATTTTTTGAATTATACACGAATTTATTTAAATTTAATTATAATATTTATTATTAATAATTATTATCATAAAACTATTTATTTATTTAACACATTAAATTATTAACTAAACGTATTTAAATTCCAAGGTTAATATATCAAGATAAAATACAAAAATATGTATGTGATATACGAAACAAATACAGAACTATGAGTCTAACAATAATTTAGTAATAAAATTGAACTGAAGTTATAAAATATAATTTAACAAAACTGATTTAAATACAAAAATCTAATTAGATTATACATTATAAACTCTATGTTTTATAAATTTTTAAAAGATGTTTGAGTATCGTGACATTCACGCAAATTTTCGATAGTTCCTGTTGAAAGGGTTGATTTATTACCTTTGCTGAGTCGAAATCTGAAAATACAAAAATTTAAATATATATATATATATATATATATATATATATATATATATATATATATATATATATATATATATATATATATATATATATATATATATATATATATATATATATATATATTATATTATATATATATATTATAATATATATATATATATATATATATATATATATATATATATATTTATATATATATATATATATATATATATATATATATATATATATATATACATATATATATATATATATATATTACATATATATATATATATATATATATATATATATATATATATATATATATATATATATATATATATATATATATATATATATATATATATATATATATATATATATCCTCAATCCGTTTTGGAATAGTTGTGCTGTAAATAAAATAATGTGATTGTAGCAACCTTCATACAATATATAGTTTTATTTATTACCTATAATAGTCCATTTTGTATTGAATTAAGACTGCCCTTAACATTCAGCAGGCCATTATCTTGCCGTATATCTTGTTGCCTATTTCTATTTAAACTTAAATTTCTCGATGGCCCTGGGTCATTGATTTGGGTTGTATTAATAAGACCATTTGGATGTCCATTATTAGTATTACTTATTAAGTTTCCTTAATTGTGGGGCGGCGGGCTATAGCCCCGCGAATAATCTACATACTGCACATATCCGGTGTAGTCGCCCGAATATCGTTAGTTGCCGGGAATTTTTACAGGTCCTAAGAATGGCACGCCACCAACTCTTCCTATTCGTCCTCCAGTCGATCCTAATATATTGGCGGCTTGCTATACTCTCCGAACCGGAACATGTTTTCGAGTAGTCGGGTTCACATAAATATCGCTAATATTTGATGATCGATCACTTCCTTTGCATCACTTTTTGGATATATGGTGCTAAATATACAAAATTATTTAATTAAAATCCAGTACTCGAGACAATATTTAATAGAACTTACTTCTGGTATTACTTCGGAGGACGGTAGTTTATTTTGACCCTTTTTACAATACAGTTTTGAAAACATGGCAACAATTATTAATATGAACAAAAAAACTAACCCAATCACAATGAATATTAAAATTGGCATAGTTTCTAAAAATAAAAATTGATATTGATCGAAAATTATATACCATATTAAACAATTATATTACCAGTCTTAATTTGTACTAATAATTATATTTTTGTACTGCATTATCATAATCATTAATGACGGTACAGTTATCTTTGCCAAAATGTTGCGTTTGGCTTTCGCATATGATCAG